>OY282559.1:354079107-355526212 GCA_958295665.1 Tipula vernalis
GCTCATATTCTACTAAACTCAATTAACTTTAATTAATCACTATTTTAAAAGATTTCGCTAGTTCATCGATGTTTTTAAGATTTCAGAATTTGATTTGCAGATTTCTTTTTACCATTTTATGGTTGCCATCGCAAAATGTACCTATACCATGCGATATAATAATTGGATGACAATTTACCTTTATATTGCTTCTAATCAGTCTTAAATCCAAACACCAACTAAATATTAGCTAATTGGGAATTATCCAATCATCATTCATTATTTGACTATAAATTAAGTCATCCCCAATCCAAACACATCAGTTAATTATTTCCGGAATAATACAATTTTAATCCCATGTCATTATAATATTTAAATACATACATACATACTAATATTTGTTGTCATCTTCAAAAACACAAATTTTATTATAGAATTTATTAGTTATTCAAACCATTTTTCTAATCAAAATAATGATAATAATTTCTCTAAGAAATAGATTTATACATGTTTTGTCTTACGTTGAGTATATGTACATCGTACATATAAACTCGTATCACAAAATCAAAACAAAACCAAAAAACTACACAATAATTTGACAATATTTTGAAAGCGTATATCATCGTCACCACCACACAAAAACAACATTACCGTGTACATATATACATAAATATTGTGTAGAGAATCCTCATACCTCAGAAACCATAAACTAAACATCTCATACGTATTAATGGTAAGAGAAATATGGATTTTCTTGTTATGCTAATTTTGTCTTGATGTTTTGTATTTTAATGTTTAAAATTTATAATTTATAGAAGAAAACCTAACAGACATGATATCATCTTATTGTTGTACATGATTCATGTTATTATAATGCATATAACAAGGTGGAAAAATAAATATTTTAGCGGGTGTAGTATATATGTACCGAAATAGTACATACAACACCCGTAATATTACTTTGCAAAAAATATACGAATATACCTCAAAACATTCTTGTTGTAATACAAGCGTTTTACAATATACTCTTAAGGTTTGATTACTATTATTGCTATTACCATTTTTGTATTTTCTTTTTCTTATTTAGTATTCATGAAATAATAGAAAAATCTATAAAAGCATTAAACTGAAATAAAAAATCTTCAATTGCTTGTTTATGATTCGGTTGATATAGTTAAAAAAATAAAAAAATAAATCGTCTCGACGCGAGTGAGTGTTTCTTCGCGCTTTATTAGACGTTTTGATTTGATTAACCTTCAAAATGATGTATAGCACAAACATTTTTAGTGGGATCGAAGAACTTGAAGCTTTATACATTAAAAAAAAAAAAATTGTCGGATTATCAGTGAGCGAACATAATGTGTTTTATTATATCTATCTATAGTGTTTAGTTTTGTTGTTATCAAAAAGTGAATAAATTAATTAATTTAATAAAAAACAACTCAATGTTATGTGATACCTACAAGTGTGTGGATGTGTGCTTTAAGCTATAAAAATATTAAATTCTATTTATAACCGATTATTAGTTTTGCTGCTTCAAAACAAGATTTATAAACTTTGACTTCATCTCAAGGACGTTCCTTAAAGTTTAAATTTTTTATTTTTTTTTTTTCGTCGCTTTAAATTTTTAATTAAGAATGAGTCACAACTCACAACATGTTTATGCGAACATTCTGCCATGTGATTATTATATGAAACCAAAGAATAAAATAAAAAAAGGTGAAATCATCTTAAGAATTTTAAATATTCTATAAACGACGGAAAACTTTTGTGTTATTGTTTATTGTGATATTTTAACCCTCTTATGACAGATGTTTTGCTTTTTTTTTTTGGGTTGACGCGGCAAATTTGAAATCAGGTTTGATTTTATTATTACCTATACCTATGTAGATGATTATAATAAGCACACGTCTGAAATAGCACATTGATTAGTCACAACGTACATATAAACATGTCAATGATGTTAGAATAATGCGGCTTTAATATATTATACGAATGGAATACCCAAACATCTAAGACAACATCATTATAATCTCTCGCATTCAACGCAAGATTAATGCGAATATTATTTAATGCGAGAAACATGATTAATTCATTTAAAATGGTAAATTATTATTAAGATTAAGAAGACGGGCAACCTAAAATATTTGGTGATTAATAGAATATTGATATTATCATCGGGATATATTTAAACAAACCGAAGACTGTGTCTGTGTGTGTTTGTGATGATAAGAAGCGAACAAACGAAAACAAAATCTAAGAAGTTTTTAAGAATAGAATGTCAGACAAGCAATACTGTACACCAAATAATAAAACAACGTGCTCAATGGATTATAAAATGAATATTTAAGTACCGTAGAATTTACCAGAATTTTTTTTTTGTTTTATTCTCTCGTTATTTGGGATCGTTATTCTAGAATTATGGAAATTATTAATCATACGCACACATTGGATTTCAGGTAACATTTTGGTTTACGTTTATTATTTTAGGTTAGTTCTATATATTTATGAATGCAGGATGACGTTTGCTGGTTTATTTATAGAGATTTTTTAGTCATAATGATTGCATAAATTGTTTTGAGTGTTTTTGAGTTTTTATTCTAACTTAAGTTTTTAAGTTACCTTAAATTATTCAATTTCATGGATTTCAAAGTTTCCAGAATATTTTTGTGACTGAACGTTAAACATTATTATTAAAATAAGTAAATTTGGGTATTTCAAGTTGGAAAAAATTCAGCAAATACTATTTTACAAGTATCATCCATTATAGGCTGGACAGATCAGATCGCAAAGTAAATAAGAAATTCTCGTTATTTTTTTTTTAAACAAGGAAGTCTAAAAATTATCTGTCATTGTGTAGAATTATTTTAATTTCTTTACAAAATTCCACAAATAATTCTAAGGTCTTATAAATTTAAAAATTTTATTTGTAAAATAAAAGTTGAGATAATAATTCTGAATAAGCGATTTTTAAAATTAGGAAATTCTCGAATCCAAAGTAATAGATTTAGAACTATGATTTCCCAAATTTTAATATTAAGAAATATTGACTTTTATTTTTTTGGTCTTACGATTTTTCAGTTATATTATAAATTTTTTAAAATAAAAATTTTAGGATTCAGATACTTAATTTATAACCCAAAAAATTAAATTCAGTAGTCCCGAGTTAAAGAGAGTTTACTGTTACATTTACTAATTTTTAGGAACTTGATTTTTAAACAGAAACATTATTCGGTTTTCATTCTAAGAATTTAATAATTAAATTTGAGATCTTCCATCCCGCCTTATCTTGAATTTTCAAGCCAATTGTAAAATTGGATATGACTTTGCAGGGCCGAGCACATCGAAAATACCAGTATTAATAAAAATGTTTGACAAATGAGGGAATTTTAGTAACTTATCGCAAAATTTCAAACGTTCAGATTGTACGATGCATCCTAAAAAGACAAAAATACTGAGTGTAGAGAGTGAAAATTGGACCAGTGTGAAATTTATTAAAAATAACTGAAAAAGTGTAGTACACAAAAAAGTGTCACTAAAATGGTATATGAACATAGAGCAGCATCCGGTGTATTTTAGTAACAGGATATAGAAGGTTTTGTACGTTTATCAAATTTTTGAAAATTATCAAAATGGCTTATTTTACGGACAACTGCTGCTACCCGATGGCCATTTAGCATACTCCCAGAAATATAGCTAGTTAGTTTTTATTTTCATAAAGTGAACTGGCCAAACTAACCGACAGAATACGATGCTGAATCAGATGGAAGGAAGTAACTAAAAAAGACTAAACTTCTTTGTGTAGAAAGAGAAAGTTGGGCAGGTGTGAAATTTTTTACACAAAGTGTAGCTACACAAATAAAGTAAATTTGTAAATATACTGAACAAGTGTAGCTACCCAAAAAAAGGGTAACTAAGTATTCTACAGTGTTTTAGAATAATTGTTTGTACATGTTATTAAATAAATTTATGAAATAAAATTTTATGTTATACAAATTCTACAAATTTATTGTTTTTATTGCATGAACTGGCGGCGCTTCTGCTCCCTTATTTCACTTTTCGTGTGAAAATGTTTTCATATATGCTTTGAAATTTGTGCAAAATATAAATGGTCTAAAATCCACACATTGCTCTAAACAACTTTAGGATAAATTCCATGGGACTAATAACTGTACTTTAATGGCAAATGCCACGACGGGAACTTTTATTTTCTCAACTGAATGAACCGGACTGCAAAATTTTTATTTAGAACAAAATACACCTCCACAAAATAATTCTAAAGAACCGAAATGTACCTACTGGTAGCCTATATTTTCATAAAGTGTTCAGGTGAAGTTTCCGAAACAATTTTTATTTTTAAGAATTACAGGTTCGGGTGCATTTGTCAGGGGATTATAAAACGATTTGATAATTTAGAAATTCAAGTTGTTTCCGTGTTAAATATATTTTGTAGTATGATAAAAACCAATATTTTTCAAGCATTTATGGCCGAATTTTGGAATTTGGTGATGTGGAACGGAAGTAGGCAATTTCATTATTATTAATAATTTACAGTTAATTTCACATGTTCACTTTATGAAAATGTGGGCCAACAAAATATCTAGGTAGCGCCTCTGATAATCTTATCCATATTTTAGCAGACAACCCTTTTTATTTTAATAACTATTTTCTAGCACAATAACACTTTTTGTTACTTTGTGTAGCTATCCTTTAAGTGAAAAACTTCACACCTGTGAATGTTGGTAATATTTTGTTCAGGCACTGATTAGCAAGTGAATTGAAGTAACAAGTTATTTCAGCTAATGTGAAAAATTACACTATTAAAATATTTCGTACATTTAGCTTTAGTCAATCGTCTCAAATAAAACTAAAAACGTAAAACAAATTGTTTGGCAAAGCGCCAACTAAAGAACGTGTTGTAATAACATGCAGATACTCAATATTTTAGAGGGGGAATTATTTTAGCGAAATTTCGACAGATATTACATGTCCATTCAACAATCATGAAAAAACAAAAAGTGTATGACCGGTGTAAACTTGTTCCCACAAAGTGTTGCTTTGAAAATGAAAGTTTGAAATTAACTTGTTCTTGTTTGAAACTGCTGTTTCACGATGGCGAATTTCTATATTTTCTGAATCCTAAGTGGCATATATTTCCGTAAGGTGATCATATATCAAGCTTGTGAAAAATTATTGTTAATAAAATAAAAAGATTTGGGTATATTCATTAGGAGACTATAAAACGATTTGTGGATACAGTTCTGTGGTAGGTTGAAAGGATATTTTTTTCGAATTCAACTTTAATGAAATTCGAATTTGAGATGAAAATGAAGTACTCTAAAATGATTTGTGGATATCCTGTTAATGTATCCAAATAGAATGGAACTTGTTCGTTTTAAAACAAAATACGGTGACTAATTTTGCGAAGTTTTGGTCTATGGTCAAATAGAATGGAACTGAAACAAAATAGCAACAATTATTTTAGAATGCTAGTCCTCTAGTAATGTGCTATATCGGTATTTTTTGTTTGGTTGATTTGCACTTTATGAAAATATAGACTCACAGGTAATATCTTGGGTATGGTTAGCATACATTTTTAACATTTCTAGTGATTTTCATAATGTTTTGGTCTAACTCAACCCTATTTATCTCAATTACAGAAATTGCTTCGGATAGCTCGACTTTTCTACTTTATGAAAATTCCGGCACATATCTGGTAACAAGTTTTAAATTTTAAGAAATTGACTGAATGTGGCAGTACATTTTCATAGCTTTCAAATTTTTTTCGAACCACCACTTTTTATTTTAATAAGAAAAATTTTTACGAAAAGCTTGACTGGTACATTTAAAAAAATTAAAATAAACGCCCACATCCGGCATCTTCTTAGTATATTTACTTCCGTATATTTACGCACTTTGTTAATTTGTCTAGCTACACATTATGTGAAAAACTTCACAACGGTGAAAGTTGGCGAATATATTTTGTTTAAGTGCTGATTGGTACATAAAGTGAATTAGCAAGTTATTCCAGTCAATGTTCAAGGAAAAGAAAAATTTTGAAAAACATTTTGGATATGTCACGAAACATAGTAATACTTATAAAAGTTTTTAGCCGCTAAAATCATAACAACCAGCTACAATTCTAGAAACACTAAACCTTCTCGAATAAAAATTAAAATCACTTACGACTGGCTAAATTCAGAATTTATCAGGCAGGGCAGAGCAACTCTGAGTTTGCTAGTTCAGCAATGCTGGTCAATAAAAATTGTAGTCGAATTTTGTTGATATATCATTCGTCTATGGACAACTTCATACCACCGATTATGAATTAAGCGGAAGAAATGCTATTTTCCATTGAACAAAATAAGACATTACTATTTGTTAAATTAGAAGTTATTTCACTCGCTATAGCCTAATGAGATGACTGAAACATATTTTTCGGAGCCTTATTGAAATCACGAACTATTTATTATAATTTTTCATCTTCTTCATAAAAGTTTCATCGAACGGAAGTTTGCTTGGTCTATAATTTCTAAAATCAAGCGATTCAATATTTTGGTTAGTAAGAGAAAAGCAACAGAGCATAACCCGTTCACTAAAAAAATAACCGTTAACTTAGCATTAAACGCTTTTGGATTTTTCTGGCTAGTTTTCAGTCCACCATGAATATTTTGATAAGCGTTCTCCAATCCGTCACCTGGGGAGACTTCCGATGGAGGAACCAGCAAACTCCAATGATAAATAATGGTGCACTTGTATAAATTCTGCCAAGTTGTTATCAGTAGCTTTAACTGAATTTAGTTGTCTCACGCCAATTTTCAACCGATTGCCAATTTTCAACCCATTGCACAAATCCCTTTAAAACAAAGGATACCTGGTAATAAAATATTTAAATGCCTCCAATGTTGCTTAGCCTAATTTTGGTCCACCTCAAGTATTTTATTACCCTTAATTATCATTAATATTTAATCTTAATCTTATAACTCGTGAAAAATAAAATTTGTATAAACTTAGGTCAATTCATTCGAATTTTCAAATTCATTCTGAAACTATTCTGGAAAATGAAGATATTTATTCTAATTAAATCATTCGTTTCGGGACTATTATACAAGTTAAATTTTTTTCGCAGAATTTTGGAAAAGGAAGGTTTTCTCTCTAATTTTAAAAGTATTTCTCTATTTTCCAGAATATTTTAAAATATAGAAAGGTTAGTTTTGTTTCTAGCTTTAATGCCTCTGGGTTTCGCGGCGTATTTCCATTAAATTAAATTGTTGTTTTCTAGTTTAGTAAATATTAGGCAAAAGGAGACATTTTATCAAATTTTCACTATTAAATTCTGAAAATTAAGAAGAAATGGTAGAAAATTTTGCATGCAGGAAGAGAAAATAGCACTAAAAATACTCTAACCCCTAAACAACGAAAATGAAACATTTTATAACATACTATTCTATATTATAGAAACTTAAACATTTAATATTACTAAATTCAATTGATCAAATCTTTGAAAGAGAAACGGCAATCATTTGTAAATATGGTGTTCGACTAGTGGCGGCTGCTGTTTCAAATTTTGAAACATTCACTATCAAGGTCCAGCAATTCATCTAAATAATTCGGTTAATTGATCCGGTAATAAATCATATCAAGCATATCAAGCCTAAGCAGTAGGGTTGGCTCGTTCCTGGATCTTTTACATTAGCTGGAAACGCGAATGTGATTTTCTGATTGCCGGGAATTCCCGGGATTTGAGACACGACAAACTTTTAATCCATTGCTAGCACTGTTCCATTACAGTACTGATTTAATCACTCAAAAGGCGCATTCGGGTCTAAATTCAATTGATCAAATCTGACAATGAAAGACAAACGGCAATCATTTGTAAATATGGTGTTCGACTAGTGGCGGCTGCTGTTTAAAATTTTCACACATATACTATTAAGGTACAGCAATTCATATAAATAATTCGGTTAATTGATCCGGTAATAAAACATATCAAGCCTAAGTAGTAGGGTTGACCCGTTCCCAGATCTTTTATATTCCCGGGATACGGGAATGTAATTTTCTGATTACCAGGAATTCCCGGGATTTGAGGCACGACACACTTTTAATCCATTGCTAGCACTGATCCATTACGGTACTGATTTAATCACTCAAAAGGCGCATTCGGGCCTCCCATCATGGTAAATCTACCGATGGAAAAAATAAAATTTTAACTATCGCATTACCATGAAATGTTTAATCCCACCTAAACGCAACCATCTGATCAAACTTTACCCGTACTGGTAAAAAGAACAACATTTTTTGAGGCTCCTTTTGAGCTAATACAAGCATGCCAACGTTTAATCCACTTTTCCATACATATATTATAGGCCTTGGCCGGGATGGCCTTTAGTTCCTTCAGCGAATTTCTTTTTATGGCTTCAATCGACTCATGGCGCGTTCCCCAGAGCGGATATTTGATCGGTGCGATGACTTTTCTTGCGTGTTTGGCCAAAAATTCAATCACCTTCAGGGGAAGTTATAAACGTACTAAGACAGTCGCACTTAAAAAAAACCAAGAACTGCAATTGTGCTCCGATTCCGGTTCTTCATACCTCTAAAGATAGGTTTCGGGACTTACTTGTAATTATTGTGCCAACATGCAGTTAGGTCGCTTGATTATTTCCATACATTTCATGGAAGATTCGATTTTTTTAAAAATCAGCAGATTTTGAGCAACAAAAATCTAAATTCTGCAATTGAGCTCCGATTGCGGTTCTTGATACCTTTAAAGATAGATTACGGGGCCTGCAATTATTATGCCAACCTTAAGGCTGGAATGTAATGCCGCATTATTGTGGTGAAAAATCCATGAATTATTTGCCCACAAATCCGGCCGTTTACAAAGAATTGCTTCACGTAGACGACTCAAAACGGCCAAGTAGTATGCTTCATTAACTGTTTGACCCTCTGGAACGGATTCATGGTGAACCACACCACGGTAATCAAAGAAAGTGATGAGCAGCACAGTAATAATTCGTTTGAAGAATTTAGGGTCATCAGCTACGTTGGCAGGCATATCTTTTGCGAACTCTACTCGACGTTCTTTTTGCTTTCATTCTGATGTCAACACTATGATTTGTCGTTAAGTTCTGTTATTGTCGTTAAGAGAGGTGAATGGACGACTCACATGAGGCAAGTTTTCTACAACCTCACGACCCTCGCTGAATGCTTTATGTCACTCAAATTCTTGCGTTCTCGATAGAGTAGACTTCCCAAAATACTTATTAAATATTTGCAATGATTCCGTAATTCGATTGGAAAAACAAAATTTCAAGCCAATTTTTTGTTAAATTTTTTTTTCCATAATAAAAATTGCCAGACAAACTTTTCGCGTCGTAAACAAATGGCTGCCAAATTCACAATAATGGACGAATTCTGCTCAAACGTCACACGAATGTCAAGGAAGGTTGTACCAACCTAGAAAATGTTACCGATTCGGTTTACGCGTGCGGTTTAAATGGCCCAGTCCAGGTCAAATTTGATCAGATGGTATACTGGATTTCACAATAAATTTTCTGCAAAATATCATGAGAAAGCTACGACCAACAAGTAAATCTTTAGCTGACAGCACTTCAGTTTCGTAGATACATAGTTTATGTATAGCTAGAGTTAGAGTATGATTAGTGTGCATGAGATTCCTGGAGTTGCTCGAAAATTTCTGAACATTTTAAGCTCAGCGGGAGTGATGTAACCATAGCTATAATTGAATTGAAGGCACAATTTTATGCGTTCAATATTAGAAAATGCCACTACATGCTTTTGGGAAACGGTCAAATAACATATCTATATCTCACATTCTGCAAGTAAAAATATTATTTTATTATATTTAACTTTGTTCGCCGTATTAGATACGGCAATTCTTTTAAAGATACCGAGTCAAGTCCTTTGAACTTATTGGTGTCTATTTTGCATCCTTACTATTTTGAGTTACAAGTTTCGTGAACTCACAATTCACAGAGTAACAGTACCGAGAAAATGGTACATCGAGATTTTTTTTTTGAACTAGAAGAAGTAGACTACTATAGAATTCGATATTTTTCGAAATTATTGAAAATGTTCGCCATTATTTGAGTTTAGTTTAAATTAAGCGCTAATGTTATATTAATATTGAGTGGAGGTGAGTTTCTTGAAATTCAAAGTTTTGAAATTATTTGAGATTCGAGTTTTTATATTTAAGCTTCTCGGCATTACCTGAAATGTGCATTTCGTTGAGTTGCACCACTTTACAGAATTAGCGATAAATCAACATTTTCGATATTTTATGAGAAGTTTTCAGTTTTTTAGCTTATTTGAGATTTGTTTGCCGATGAGTGGATACATTAGATACTACCCGAGGTATTATATATTTTTCGAGATTTTTGATGTATAAGAGTTATTGATACCTATTACAGATAATTCGAGATTCTTAGAGATTTTGGTTTTGTTTAAGATTATTCTAGAATTTTAATATTATTGTAGTTTTTCGAGAATGATGATTTTTTTTAATGAATATCGAGATTAGTCGAGATTGAGTTAAACCGTCTCACCACGATAATGCTTGAAATTTGTAAAAAATTCTGTTACGTATTGTTACAGAATTAGTTATAAATTGAGATTATTCGATTGTTTCGAGGCTACCGAGGATAAATATGTTCGAAAATTTTTCGATATTATTAATAATATCGATTTAATTTAACTCCTCTAAAATTGTTATCAAAACAGAAGTAAGGTAGTAAAATTTGGACATTTTACTCAGTATTGTTTGCTCTATGCAATTGGTGAACCTCACTAATGTTTTGAATATTTTTTGACACCTTTTAAAATTGTCACATTTAATTTTAACAGTAACCAATTTGGTCGCTCGGATTAGAAAAGCAAAATTGTTCTTGAGACAAAAATGTAAAATAAAAATAGAAAAACTACATTTCACTAAAGAAAGCTTCTATAAAAATTGCTTTTTTCTTCATTAAAGAAAATTAGTTTTAGCAGGAGCTTTCGTGGCCGAAGTGGAGTGTGCAACAACTAAGTCTGAAGTATTTACACCTTACCATTGAATCCATATCAATAGAACTGGAAGCGTTCAAAAAACAAATTCTCTTCTTTTTATTAAAGAAAACCAACTCAAATTGCCACTATACCGATATTTTTACTTCCATAAAGCTACCTGGCTAACATCTCAATTACTAGATAACAACCAAAGTGCAAAGTACACATATTTATTTAAAATTATAAACTGCTTTGATTTATTTATGGTAGGTAATTTATATGACAAAATCCAAGTAAATTTAATAAATTAGTATTTTGAGATTGTATTTGAAGTCGATAAAATTAAAAATGTTACGGAAATGATTTCAATGCTGTTTAGAAATTTCATCTAGCAAAGAGTTACATAAAAAAATATGCGAGGCTCATGCTGAGATATCATCTCAACCCAACTCTAACGACTTTTAGTAACACTCCCGTCTAAAGTGTGAGGACCTACTCTATTAACGAAGTGGCCAACACGAATAGGTAAAGACCAAAATTTTAATCACTGTCTTCTAATAAATAAGATTCATTGAACATTAAAAGTATATTTACTGGAAATAAGAAACAAAATAACAAGTATGAACAAGGCGTTTTTAACGTATACAATATTTGTGACAAGTAAATTGTTGTGAAATTAGTTGAGATTTAAATTTTAAAACTATAGCATCCTTGCAGTTCTACCTGTTGTAAAACTAATGTAGAATTTTTCAAATTTCAGGATAAGTCTTTCTTATTTTTAAAACACGTTTTAATTATTTCTTGACTCATGGTATGAGACCCTAAACTTACCTACAGTTTTCTCTTACGTCAAATTATGTTAACTGAAAGTATATCGTTCCACTAGAAAATTCCTCCTAGAAAATTATTTGCAGATAGAACGACAGCAATATGAAAACTTAGCAAAATAAATGAAGTCAAATGCAGAGCACTTATAAATTCAGATTTAGAAGCAATTTTTGTAAAAAATTTATGTAGTTTGTAATTTCTAATATCGGAAATAAAAATAAGAGTTTAGTTCATTCAGCTGTCAGTCACAATATAGGGTCAGAAGAATTCTCTTAAATTTTAAACTTTACAAAATTTGTTGAATTAGCGTTTACGAACTTGCTTTTAATTAGCTACATTTATGTTTGTCCCAAAAACGTTTCTTCTGTTTTCACCTGTTAAAAGTTACGGGTTGGCAAATTTGTACACATTCTTATTAAGTTCGGCAGTAAGATTTTCCAGTAAAATTTTAAGATAACTCCCGGGCGAAGCCCCTATAATATCTCTTAAATTGGAAATACAGCTATTAAAAATCACTTTAAAAAAATTATTAGCGATTAATTAAAACTTACCAAGATGTACAAAATAAATTACAAAGCACAACGGCAAAATTAAAATAGAAATATAATCAATCGAATAAAATGTATGAAATAAATGTTAAAATCTCAGCTGGATGTGAAATTTTTAAAGTAAGTTGTAATGTTAATTATTACTGAAAAAAGCAAAATTGACGAAATTGTTGTACTTTAATTTTTACAAAATTTCGTCAAATATGTTTTGTCGGTAATAATTAACATTTACAACTCATTTTAAAATTTTCACATCAAGCTGAATTTCTAAAATTTATTTTATACATTGTAGTGCAATTCATTAGAAGCAAATCTTGCTTAACATTTTTTTTTTTACTTATATTTTGTTTTTAACCTTTGTGTTAATTTAGCAATAATTAAAAACACTTTTTTTAATTTTGTTTTAATTTTTATTTAATTTCAAATAATTTTTTTTTCTAAGATTTCTACAACTTTACGAGCTTTTCAAATAATCATTAAAAATAGTCCGCTCTCTTCGTTTGTACAAAAAAAAACTATTTTAACTATCTGAAATGATCAAATTGGTTCAGTTCTACAATTTTGTTACAGTTTCAAAAACATGATAAAATTTGAAACATTTAAAAATATTTGACCAAACTAACAAAATCGAACGATATTACAACTTTCATTTAGATTGGTCGAAATCTGACGCGAACCTATTTAATTTTAATCCAGAAAACTAATTTATGTTATAAAACTACTATAAAGCACCACCTACATTTGGACAGAACCAAATCCTAAAACCCAATTTAAAATATTTCAGATATTTCTTTATCTCGACATAATAGTGCTAGAAGCAATTAAAAGAAACATTTCATTATTTTTTTTATTTTTTATTTCACTTAATTTGGAAAACCATTAGTAACACAAACAATATTTTGAATGTACACAATTCAATGTGTCACAATTTCGACAAATAAATCAAAATCGGCCTGAAACAATCAAAATAAGAATAAAATCAGTCAAGGTCCAAAATTTAATTTTAATTTAAAATGCAGTTGATTTAAATCGATTTATTGAGAGTGAAAAAAAAGAAAAAAAAATCAAAAGAGTTGGACAAAAACTGTAACACAATCACTTTCCATTTCATTTAAGATCGTTTACAACCGCGATATGCTTTAATATATCGTTTTTAAAATTGATCAGCTGTAAATAATTTTTTGTTTTGATCTCATAGATATACACACATAAATATATTTCTTCTTCTGTATTTCCAGTTTGGTAAAAAAACGTTAATTATTAATGACACCGTCAAAATAGCGACGAAAAGTTCAAGCACAACTGTAGGAAGTCGATTATGTAAATGCGCACAGCATTTATTAAACATTATTTTTTGTATTATCTTATTATTTCCAGAAAACCCTGACCGATGTGCCTAATTAACCGCACATACATATTTTTAACATGAGTATCTACAAGATCAACAAAAACTAAAAAAAAAACCAACCGCAACGATTATCTAGTAATAACACACAAAAGATAGATTCAACACCAAAAACAAAAATAAAATTCACGATCATGATCAAACATACAAAAAATTATTAACCAATTTCACTGTCATTTTAAATTATATTGTATGTATTTATTAAACAAAGTTGAAGACGCGTTATTAAATGATGAGATCCAAGATCAACTAGCGTAGTTTTTTTTTTTTTAGTAGTTTAAATATTTTGATCTAGTTTTGAATAATACAATAAACCTGAAAATAACTAAAAGATCATCATTATCTTATAGCTTCAGTTACCGGTATATAAAATCGCGCGATCTCTGATTTTTTAATTTTTTTTTATTATAAGATTACAACAATAAAAAATAAATTAACAAAAACTAGTTCATTACCGCATTTTTACTTTTTATTTACAGTTAACAAGAAATAAATGTTTTTGTATAACAAAAGGTAAGTTTCTCCTATAAAGGTATCGAGGTACTTGTAAAACAAAAGAATAACGTAAGTAAAGATAATGATCGTATTGTTGTTGCTGAGATCGTACGCTAAGATATTTTATTAGTAGTTTATATTTTGTATCGATCGGTACAAAAGAAAGCAACAGACTAAAGTAAAAAAGTAAATTTGCAAAAAGCGTGATCATTTTAAATTTTTTTTTTTTTTTTTTTAATTGTTAAGACATAAAATGAGATAGTAGCTCAATATTGAGCAACTCGATTTTTTTTATTTACGTTTTATACGATCATTCTCGCTCTCTTATTAATCAACTTTATATTTTTATTTCTTCGTTATAGTTGTGTGTATTTGTGTGGTAATGTTGTGCGGTGGGAGTTATAGGCTCCTCTCTTCTACATACAAGCCTTAACACAAAAATTTTCTATTTTACCCGCACTTCTTAGTTTTTACTTTATTTTTTATTATGTTTCGCGAGGTTTATCGATTAAGTCGCGGGTTTTAGAAGTTAAAGAAAAAACAAAAAAAATTAAACATTTAATAATATTTTATTTTTACTAAAAATTAAATTATTAAATTAAATAATTAGAAGTGATTGAAAGTGAATTATTAAAAGGAAAAAAAATTATATTTTCTAACCAAAAGTGTTAATACATCTTGGAAAATTTATAGTGAAAAATTATTTATATAATAAAATAAAAATTATTGTTAAATAATTATTGTGTATTGCATTATTATATAGTTAATTGCATAAATAGTTGTTCTATGTCGGAGAAATAAAATCTTAGTGACAATTTAATGAACAAATTGTTGTAATTTATAAGAGACTATTAAAGGTAAGAATTATGTTTTTTTTATTTTTTTTATTCATTGTGTCGTGATGAATCTTAAATAATTGTAAATCCCTTGTATGGGATTATAACAATAGATGATTTTGTGTACGTACCCCCCCACCTAAAAACGATAAATAAAAAGTATTCATTTAATTCTTAATCTTTTTATTTCTTTAATTTGATTCACTTATTTACAAAAAATATAAAAAAGGCACTTGAGTTCAGTCGTCTTGTGGTTTTTACGTTTTTTATTTTATTTTTTTTTTAAATTACTTATATTGAATACCAATTAAATATTCTAAGAATATAATACATATAACACTCGTCTTGTACATTATAACGAAAGCGCTAAGTGAATTTATTGTGTATTAAGCACCACCTGAATTTTATAAAATTTTTCAATTTTAAAACGGATATTGGAATAATAAAATATTTATTAAATTTGATGCTGTTTTGTAATAAATTTTTTTTTGTGCTGCTTTAGTTTTGTGCTGCGGTAAAAATTCATTACACGTAATTTTTGATTAGGAAATTGTTTTTATTTTGTTTAATAAATACAAAAAAAAAAAAAACTTGAACTATTTTCGAAATTGAAAGTTTTGTGTGAAATTTGCAGGATGATTTAATACAAAATTGTAGTCCTTGGCTTTTATGATCGAGCGCGCGATTTTTAAATCGTTAACGGAAATTATTATAAACTGTTGAAACCACTCTATAAATTATATCAAAAATATTCAGCCTTGACACTACGTGCAGCGCGCGCGCGCGTCAGACGCAAATCAAACGAGATTTTTATTTGCTTAATAAATTATTATTCATTATAGTGTTACTCATTTGGTAGAATATATTTGTATTAAAAAATTTGTTTTTTTTTGTTAAATCTCTGGAACAATATGATATTAGTGAATTTCACTAACCGTGAAGTCAATAATCCACACTGTGTGCGGACACTGGCATTTTGATATAACAAGTTTTTCTACAACTTGTGTATACAAATATTCAAATAGATAGTTTTTGTCTATCAAATAATTTGATTTTTTTGTTGTATTTTATCAAACATCATCAGCAAAATAAATTATATTCCAAGGATGGTGTAGATTTCAAATTACAAAGTTTTGTGCTGAGAGTGTTGTTATCTAACGTACAATATACAAAAAAAAAACTAAAAAAACATTTTGGGATCGTATCCAACTTTTTTGCAATTTCTAAATTATTATTATTATTATTATTTGCTTCAAGTATATTTATAATAATATATAGTTGAAAGAAAGTTGTACGCCAACACAAAGTCTGTGTACTTATTATGTATATGTTTTTTGCTTTTTGTAATTTAATTTAATATATATATATTTACCTGTCAACAGTCTGTGTGTTTCAATTTCAATCATTTCCAGTGAAATAAGATATTTAGATATTTAGACAGTCAAAAATTCTTATGTCTTACTTTGTACATTTATTAATATACAAATTATGTGAAATGTTTTTATGTGATTTATTGCCGAAAAATCGTGCTTCTCTGTGACCTTTCTAAACAAAATTTTGTGAAGGTTATTTGAGTGCCGGAAGTGGTTTATAATAAGTCACTTACCAGTTGCCACCCATGTGATACATCGGCCTTCATCATAATTAATTTATATTGAGTGTGTCCTGTTGAAATTCTAACTATTTTATTGTACTGACTAAAGTTTTAAATATGTTGATAACCTGCAATTTTGTCCTTCATCACTTACGAATAAATATTGCGGTTTATTTCAGGCAGTAAGCTATTTAGAATGTGTCACAGATTACTGTTTCTACAAATTAATCATTAATGATAAAATTTAATTGAAACCACCACGATAACCGCACAACTTGTGCTGAGTATTATTTTCACATTATAAATCATAATTTTATACTTGTGGTTTTTTTACACTTCGCCTCACTCAAGTTAAAATACTCAATGTAACGGGGTGGAATCGGAAATAAGGATTAGTTATTTGGCAGTAACAGACATATGAGTAACAAATATTATTAAATATTGAAATTTTGGTGATTTGGAATATTGGAATTAAGTAGTTTTAAGCATTTAGAAATTAGATCGCAATAAACTCAATTTCAATAAACGAATCTTACATAAATAATTCAATATTACAAATTTTTTTATAGCTACAAAAATTTGAAAATAATTCTCATACTGATAAAATATCATTGCATAAAATTTCATTGGATTATATCTTCGCTGAAATCTCTCAAATATATTTTCTGTTTTTAGAACATGCCTTTGAATTTTGCCAATTTTGAACATACTTTAGTTAAAAATTAAAGAAAGCAAACTAAAAGAAAGTCTCTTGGAAATTTTATCATTTTATGTGTTTGGTATGCCAATTACTGCTTATGCAAATTCTTATAATAACTCAGGTTAAAGTGAAGCCTTGAAATTCTTTGAAACAGAACCTCGTGCGTTTTGAGAATTTTTCAGAAAAATATTAATCGGTAAGATAATATGAAGAATGAATGTTGAATAATAAAGCCAAATGTTTGCTTTTTGTATAATTTGCCGTTTAATCCGTCCGTATTACAGTAAAAAAAATCATTTTGGTAGTTTATAAAATCGGAATTTACTAAATTTTTGACGTTTAGGATTTACAAAATGTTCTTATATTTTGTACTGAACTCTCAAAATAAAATAATATGAATATTGAACGGCACAAATATTAGAATCTAGAAATTAAGAATTTGAACAATTTTATTGTTTTAGAAATGTCAAGTTCGCTAGGGTAATAAACTAACATAGGAAATTTAGGGAGCTAGGCAGAAAAATAAAATTTTAGAAGTTAACATGTCAGAAACTTCAGAAATACAAACAATTAAGAATTTCGAAATTTCAAAAATTGCTGGAATTTCGGGCAAATTTCCAATTTTAGTATTAAGGAATTTTGCACTTTTTTATATTTATCACACGAAGCCTTACATTTAGACGAAAAAGAGCGACCAAAAATGTGGATTTTTATTTTCTTTCTTTTTGATTTTCAATCAGCTAAATGGTTCGCAGAATTAAATTGCAAGGTAAATTATTTAAACAGAAATGTAAGAAAAATATTTCGGTATGAATAAATTTACATTATTAAACCTCATTACAAGAGAATCTTACAGGCGGAAATAAGAAGTTTGAAAATAAAGAACTATATTCACCCATACATCAATTTACGAATTTTCGGAAAAGTCATGAAATATTCAGTTAACGAAATTTCGATTTACATCCATCCCTCACTTAGCGAATTAATTCGTCTCAAGAAATGGCACCTAAATCGAAATTTAGTTAACCCAATTTTCAATAAATTTTCTGAAAATTCGTAAAAAAAGACTTAATAAATCGAGGCAGCTAGCCTTACTTTTTAAGTAACCAAACATGCGAGGTATTCAGAAGTTTTGAATAGAAAAAAATTAGAAGTTCTCAACATTGAAATTTCGGTTTTTTTGAAATATTAGAATTTAGTAAATTTAGGCTTTCACAAATAAAGAAATGTTACAAATTTAAGAATTTAATAATTAGAATATTAGAAAATTTGAAAGTTCAAACTTAGAAAATTTTGAATATCGGAAAATAAAAATTGTTATACCTAACATTGAACTCCGCAAATATTAGTTTAAGTCATTTCAAATCAAAAAGTAGGGAAATTTAACTTTACGAAAATTTTAGAATCAAAAATTTTAAAAATTAGGAATTTTAAAAAATTTTGGGGATTAAATTTCGAATATAGATCGGATAGAAAAAAAAAGCTTCCACATCATGGATTTTAGTAAAATAGTTCCAGAAATAGCATTTCGGAATATTTAAAGACTATTTAATTAAAATTAGAAATTTGTCTTTGTTTTTTTAGAAATTTAAAAAATTAGGAATTTTAGAAAATTTTGGAGATTAAATTTCGAATTTAGATCGAATAGAAAAAAAAAACCTTCCACATCATGGATTTTAGGAAAGGATCATGGATTTTAGTTCCGGAAATGGCATTTCGGAATTTATAAAGACTAATTAATTAAAATTAGAAATTTGTTTTAGTTTTTTATAAACTCTACATTTAACCGGATAGTAAAAAAATGTTGGAACTTCGAAATTTATTAAATTTAGGTATTTAGAAATAGATATAATTTAAAATTTTCTGAATGAATTTCTCAAAAATTAAATATTTTGAATATTCAACTTTACAAGCATTAGATTTTAAAAATTAGGGCTCTTAAGAACTTCGTGTTTCAAAATTATGAAACTTACTTGTAAATAAAGTTATTTCGGAAATTCAAGAGGGCTACAAAAATGTAAGAATTTTTAAATCTAGAAAATAATGAAGTTTAGATAAGTTTGGTGCAGCAATTTTAAAGAATTATAGCAGATCTAAAAACTTAGATATTTAGTAGTTTGCAATGATTTTTGTTAAATTTAGTTTTAAGTAGAAGTCTCTGAAGAACCAGTACCAAGATTGGTTACTTTCCTTGCATTTAATTTTCAATTAGTGAAAAAAATGCTTTAAAACCGATAAGTTAATAAATGGTGATACAGTCGATTGTCTTAATTCGTGACACAGTAATGTAATAGAGGAATTTCCATATGATTATGTCACAATAATTAATCCGCCATGCAACTGAATATTACCGGCAGAAATAAGACGATAAAAATTAGGAATCATAAAATGAAATTTTATTAGAGCAACTTGGGTCACTATTAAAATGAGAAATTTACCAATAGGTTGCGTAATTTTGCATCTGATAATTGATGGGTGATTAATTTTAAAATTCAATAAATTTAAAATTTGGAAAATTTTAAAATTTGAACCTAAAAAATTAAAATAGCCTATTGTAAAAATAAAATAAAACCAGCCGAAAATATTTTTTTTTATATTTTGAACTTTGCAAATAGTAAGTTTAAAAATATTTAGGAAATTAAAGGCAACTAATGTTTAGAAAATCGAGAAATTAGGAAATTTAAATTTATGAAAATTTTAGAATTATTGAATTTGAAAAATTAAAAATTTTAGGAAAACGGTTCCGGAAATAACTTTTCGTACAATTTATAAAGAATGATTAATTCCAATTTGAAATTAGGTTTTGTTTTTTTTTAAAATTCAACAGTTAATCGGACAGTAAAAAAATGTAATCAGTCATTTTAAATTTTAGAAATTATGACTATGAAATTAACAAAAATTTATTAAATGTAGGTATTCAGAAATAGAGATAATTTATATATTTCGGTATGAATTTCTTAAAATTAAATATTTGAAAGTTAGGGATGATAGGAATTTGGTGTTTCAAAATTATGAAACTTAGTTGTACAATAAAGTTATTTCGGAAATTCATGAGATAGTCCAAAAATTCGAAGAATTTTTAAATTTGGAAAATTATGAAGTATAATAGCAGATTTAAGGATTTAGATATTTAGAACTTTGTAATGTTTTTGTTAAACTTAATTTCAAGAAGCAGTCTCTAAAGAACAAGTACCAAGATTGGTTAATTTCTTTACATTTAATTTTTAATTAGTGCAAAACAGCTTCAAAACTTCTAAGTTAAGAAATGGTGATCTTGTATTAGAATTTTAAATTTGCTGATGCTAAATTCGTGACACAGTAATTTAATAGAATATTTTCCATATGAATATGTTACAATAATTAATCAGATGTGCAATGAAATCTTACCGGCCCAAATATGACGATTAAAATTAAGAATCAAAAATTGAAATTTTAATAGACCAACTAAGGTCATTACTAAAATGATCAATTTATCAATAGGTTGCGCAATTTTGGAGCTCAGAAATAATCGTTATTTAAGATATTTTTCTGGTAAAAATCTTAAGAATTTTAAAGTTCGGAATGTTTCGAAATAATGGATTTTGAAACATTGGAATTTTGGTGATTAATTTTAAAATTGAATAAATTAAAATTTGAAAATTTTAAAAGTTCGAACGTACAAATTTAAAATAGCCGAAAATAACTTTTTTTATATTGAACTTTGCAAATAGTATTTTAAAGATATTTCGGAAATTAAAGGGCTAATAATATTAGAAAAATCGTGAACTAAGGAAAAAAAATTTAATTTACGAAAATCTTAGAATAATTGAATTTGAAAAATTAAAAATTTTAAAAATTTGTGGCAGTTAAACTTCGAACTTAGATCTAACAGCAAAAATAACTATCCATCATAGATTTTAGAAAAACAGTTTCGGAAAAACCATTTCGGAATTTATAAAGAATTATTCATTCAAATTTGAAATTAGGTTTTGTTTCTTATAAAATTCAACATTTAATCGGACAGAAAAAAAATTAATTAATCATTTTAAATTTTAGAAATTATGACTATGGAATCAATAAAAATTAGGGAATTTGAAAATTAGAATTTAGAAATTTAGAAATTTTATCGGAGTTTATTAAATGTGTGTATTCAGGAATAGGGATAATTTAAATATTTCGGGATGAATTTCGTTAAAATAAATATTTTGAAGTTAGGGATCATAAGAATTTAGTTGAAACACTTATGAAATGTAGTTTATAAAGTGAAACAAATTTATAATAAAAATGTTTAGGAAATTTGGGAGAACGTACAAAAAATTGGAAACTAAAGAAGATAAAATGTCAGAAATTTTAGGACTACAAAAATGTACGAATTTTAAAATTCAGAAAATTATGAAGTTTAGAAATGTTCGGTGTACACGGCTCGTCTGAACGCGGCTTAACTCAGAAGTGCTTGCACTTCTGTTTTTTTATGGCATCATGTTCCCTAAGGTCTAATGAATAAGATAAAAGTTTTTTTGAAATCATCCACCGACCAGTTTTTATTTTCGCGCCAAAATTCGAAAATTGGAACCAAAAAAACGATTTTTTGGTCTGAAAAATTCAAATATCTTATGTTTTATGAAAGGTCTCAGGAAGAGAATGCAGTAGGCAGGTTACAAAAAAAGAATGCAGTAGGCAGATTAAAAGAAAAGCAGAAAACTTTTCTTCCTCGCCTCGATCAGTTCATTTCAGTTTTCCATAGTGTCGAAAATTTCTAATGTTCCAAAAATTGCTCGCGCACTTTCTCACGACGAGAACCGGAGTAAAATTTGTTTGTTGTGGTTAAGAAAGAATAATGTCATGTTCAAGATAGAAGCCTCGCTTCACACAATATCTTGTGTGAAGAAAGACTGCCGAATGTTCTTTGTGCAGGATGCAAACGGAACGTCTACCGACAACTTCCCAGTGCCGAACCAGGAATCTTGCTCTCCAAGACTGTCGAGCTACCTGATTATTTTAAGTTTTTGAGTGTAAGTTTAAATACGAGATCTAGGACTCAAAATCCCTGTCAGTGCTATTTGTGCCAGATTGCTCGAAGTAATGTGATATCCATGAAACTTCTTAACAAAAAAAAATCGACTGACCGGAAATGCATCAAACGTTGTTCTAAATGTTTCATCGATCCCAAACAAGGAACACCAAATTATTCATAAATCCCCATGAGAAAAATTACGAGGAACCAGCTTCGAATATATCCACAGCCGATTTCTGGAAAATCAAAACAAAATTTAATCTTAGTACAAAGACTACTCTTGATATAGTGACCGCTTTGAGAGTTGCTACCAAAAAGCGGGCGATAATTGAGCAAGGATTGAAAAAAAGTCTGGAACAGAAGAATGGCGAGGTAAAAAGTTTCTTTTGTGCTAAGACAATAGATTTTGTAACCATCCAAGAGTCTAATGTCCCATAGTTTACTGCCATCCTCTAGAAGATTTTCTTTCTCATATCGAGAAACAGCGGGATATTAGAAATCAGCACTTAAAATTTGGAATTGACGGTGGCGTTGGCTTTTAGAAGGTGTGCCTGTCTGTTCAAGATGATTTAACTGAAATTTGTCACCATGAGAAAAAACGTCAAAAGTATATTTGCAGACTCAGGCGTTAAGAAAATCTTTATTCTTGCTATTGTGAAATCGGCTCAAGAGAATTATGAAAACGTGTCAGCAATATGGAAAGTATTGAGAATTGAGGATTTTTCTGGACGATAGCGACTGATCTCAAACTAGCCAATATCCTGAGAGGGATTATGTCTCATTCCTGAGACTTTCCTCTTTCGATCTTTGTATGTTGGAATCCTCCGGAAGGGCATACAAAATAAGATATTTCACTTTTTCAGACCAAAAAATCGTTTTTCTTTTATCTAACTTTTGAATTTTGGCGCGAAAATGTAAACTGGTCGGTGGATGATTTCAAAAAAACGTTTATCTTATTTGTTAGACCTTATCGAACATGATGACATAAAAAAACAGAAGTGCAAGCACTTTTGGGTTAAGCTGCGTTAAGACGAGCCGATTGTAGTAAAGTAAAGTATAATAACAGATTTCGAAATTTTTTTGCAAATTTCCTTGCAAGAATCAGTCTCTGAAGGACAAGAGCAAGATTGGTTACTTTCTTTATATGTAATTTACAATTGTCAAAAGATTTTAATTTTGCTTATACTAAGTTCGTGACACAGTAATGTAAAGATAGAATTTTCTATAGTGTATTTTACGATAGTTAATCCACAATGCAACGGAATCTTACCGGCAGAAATCAAATGAATAAAAATGAAGAACCACAAAATAAATTTTAGTAGAGAGACTAGGATCAATTTTAAAATTATAAATTTAGCAAGGGGTGGCGTTTTTTGGATTTCAGAAATTATTATTAAAAAGGAACATGAGGAATTTGAAAGATAGAGAGAAAAGTTATAAATCTTAGGATTCAATTAAGTTCGAAATTTAAAAAATGTTAGAGTGCGGAAATCTGCGCATTTTTTTTTTAAATCTTTAATTAAAACCCAGATGGCTGATTATGAATTTGCCTAGGTCTGGTCACATACAAAAAGTGTCCGTTTTTCCACTTATATACTAAAACAATACCTGCCAAATGACCACCTCTTAAATTTTCACAGATATTAACTATTTTGTTAAAATGTTGAATGACATGTTGGCTTAATCTCAACAATGACATTTTTGAACTTGACTTTTCACGCAACACAACAAAAATAGCCAATGGTGTCAAATCACATGATCCTAGTGAAATTTTTCTGTTAATATTTCAATTGTTATCAATCGCAAAATGAGGTATACGGATATCATGTTGAAACCACATGTTCTCCAGATCAATATTATTCAATTTAGGTTAAACAAATTCACTTTTCATCCCACTATATCGATTACTATTCCAAATTATAGTTTCACCAGCAGCATTTTCAAAGAAATACTGACCAATTACACCACCATAGCATAATGCACACCAAACAGTGACTCGTTTTGGATGTACAGGTTTTTCATAAACTATTCGTGGATCCTCCTCACAATAAATACGACCAATTTGGTTTATTAACATATCCACCAAATATTTCAAAATGTGCAAAATTTGGTCACATATAAAGAATTTACAATTTTTTTGCTTAAAAATACTATCCTTATCTAACTAACAGGCAGATTTCTTCTTTGATTAGGGAACGACTGCATTTGACTTCTGCATATGAGTTCGATCGACGAGATGTTGTTTGTACATAAAGTATCGTTACTGTTGATATACTTTTTATATTTCAGCTTTTTTGATGAGTTGTAGCGACGAATGTTTTGATTAACAGTTGAATGTTGCCTGAAAATAATTTGAACCTAAAGTTTTAAACTCTATTCCAGATTTTCACATTCTAGGTTTTACCTGGCAAACTAATAATTAGTATGCCCTAAAAGTTGATTATAGCATTGAGTACGGTAAGCCTTTATAATTAAAAGGAAGAATTTGAAGAGTTTTCTAGTACTTTCTTCTCAACAAATAAATTACTATTAGAAATGCTTTTTCAAATTTTCTTCGTTCTAACAAATAAATTTTATGTTTGTCATTTTAGAACACTATTCTACTTTAATTTGGTTTATAGTTAATTCTTTAGCTAAACAACTTGTGTTTCTTCAAGAATGTGTTAGAAATTAAAGATTTATGGAAAAATAATTAATCCTTTCCAATAACACATAATAAATTTGCAACATTTTTCCCAAATTCGGTTACCATAAAAATCCAGAGTATCTGTGTAATTCTATTTTAGACCTTTTTACCTAGACGTTTATCTAGATGGACATGGCAAGTACAAGTTGGATAAATTACTGACAATACTTGGCTCTGGTTTAATTTGCAGTCAAAAATCAATTTACAACATAAGTAGAATTTAGTAAGTATAGTCAGAAGTAGCCGAATTTAATAACACTCATCGATTAATTAAATTACCAAAATTTCGTTAACCCAAATTAGTTTACATGTCGTGTTACCATTATTTGTATATATCGAAAATTATGTGCTTCAATTTTTTTATTTTTACAACGTATACCTGAATCATACCTTATAATATTCCCAAATGCCACTTGAAATTTACAATATACCGGAGCCATTGAAATAGGGTAGAATAATTTTTAATTCAAAAATGGAAAATCAAATTTTTACCACATTAACAAAACACCTACACACAATTTTATCTCACGCGCACTCGATCATAATTTTTGGTTCGGTTAAACGCGCGCGCTTATTTCCATCTATTCAAATTTTATAAATAATCAAAAATAATAACAATATTATTATCAAAAGTTATACATTTTATATTTAAATTAAGACAGTCAAAATATCGATACATTATTTGCCATATACAACCCGTGCGCACCTCACCAAATCGACATAGAGAGTCGAGTAGAATATAGATACAAATTTGCACAGGGATACACGACGTTATATTGTATGTGTCTAATATAAAATCCGTATCACATTTAAAAAAAAAAAATTATTGGAAAATTGGGGTTTGGGAAATTTTTTTTACCAATTTTTTGAATAAAAATCAATGATGTGAATCAAATAACGGTAAATAACATTCAAATCTTATGTATACGAAACGTACATAGCTACATACTCGTATATAGCTATTTGGTGAGATGGAGGAAAATTTGATAACAAAATAAAATAAAATTAAACAAGACGAGGATAGGAACCAGAATTCGATTTTCGTCGTCTTCTTGTTGTGTTTTATGTATATTTATGTATACCATATACACAGAACAATTTGATTTTTTAGTGTCGAATAAAAGAAAATGTTTATCAGTTGGGTGTTTTTTTTTTTGCATGAAAATTTGTAATTTTTTGGAAAATGGAAATTGGTGATATTGTTGTGTGACTTGTTAAAAGAAACCATTCGGTTGTTTTGAATGGTATAGGGGGGAAAAATGTAATATTTTTTAACATTTATTGGATTAAAAACTAATTTTTGAAATGCGGTGATAATTTTTTTTTTTTTTTTTAAGGGATATATACCGGAAGTTTTTCGGATTTTTAATTTCTACAAAATAATTATTACAAATCGCATAATAATGTACAAATGGTTTAAAAATTTTGATATAAACCAGAGCTAATTGAGATAATAATTGAACCGAAGAAAAGTCTTAGTAAAAACATTTTAAAAATTAATCTAATTTAAGTGGAAAGTTTTCACAAGTCATAATTAGAATCAACGATTTTTAGGTTTTTGTCACGGTTGACGTTTGTGCCAGTGTCTAAAAAAACATGAATTTAATTAGGGATAGATTAAGGTGATTTTAAAATTTAGGGATCTTCAATTTTTAAGACTAGAGCTTCCAACAAAAATATTTCGGAAAATAAAATTCTCTTAAATAGGAGTTATTATAGTTTTTCGAGATTCGTCGAGATTAAAAAATTGTTTTCAATATTACTCGTGAATTGCGCGTGTAATCTATTTTGAGCTTTTCGAGAAATTCTTAGCTTTGATTTGCATAAAACGTTCAGTTTCGTGCATATTTTTATTTTTACTGACCGCTCTTGTCAATTATAAAATTTGTGAGAATATTTAATAAATAAGATAACAGTTACATCACAGTTTGTACCTTTTATATTAAATGCAGACAAAGCGCTCAATCCCATATTCTGCTATCGTAAAGTCCGTTGGTATGCTTTTTAAAACAAAACGTGCAATATTTATATCAGGATCAGCGAAATCTGTGATAATATTTGATTCTTTTTTTAGATGAAATTTCCATTGTCTGGAATAGTAATTTAGGATTAGCCGATTATCTTTCTCACACTTATTATTTTGTTTTGTAATTGATCGATTCTTCAGAATGTATTCCGCAAGACCTGTATGTTTATTCCGTTTTTCAGGATATCCATATTTATGTTTATGATGTAAAACTGTGCCTACCATTAAATTGTCAAGAATTTAAAATAATCAATCTGGTTTGTACTGGGCAGATAAAACCCACAAACGCGCAGTTTTTTATTGTTACCTCAGAATTAATATCTTCAATTAAATTTTTTTTGTTGCTTTTACACTAAAATAGCGAATTTCTCAATGTCGCGCTTAGAATTAAATGTTTTTGACTTGAAACCGTCAAAAATGGTACATTCTAAAATTGTTTGAATTTAATAAAAGAATTTGGAGAAATTTTCCAGAAGTTGGGTTCCTAACATCAAAGAAAATTAAAATTTAGTCAATTCAACATATTTTGAACAAAATTAAATGAAAAAATGGACAATAAAAAATGACAAGAAAACATTTGTATATAAGCACCTAAATCTTTGCACATACACCATTCAGGATTGAAAGAGGCTACGTCCGGCTTTTAAAATGTGTACGCATTATTCCCTAACTTAATGACAAATTTTTAAAAATTTCCAAAATGACCGAATATTTTGAATACGCGATTTTACAATTTGCTAGTTAGAACGAATCTCAGAGGTTAGTTTAAATATGCACCATATCGGATGGTCAGAGGAAGCATCAGGCTTTCTGTTTCTGTACGCGTTATTGGTTTTAGATTCTTTACAAGTAGTGTAGCTGAGCTCGTAGAGTGCCATTAGTTGGTGGAGAGAACCATGAGGAGGCTGTTATCTGGTAAACAATAATAGTCCAAGAAAATGAATAGCATGTCTAGGCCTCTGGTAATTCGTGATATTTAGCATAGTGTAGAATAATGTTTGTTGGTCAAAATTCGAAATTTGCCTAACCCTTACTTATAGAATTAAACAATCGTACACTCGCAGGAAATGTGTTAAAAATTACGTCAATAAAAATTATCTGAGACATAAAAAATAACGATTCCAAATTCATCCACGGAAATCCGTTTTGGTATGGGTATACAATTCCCTCTGAAATTGAATAAATTACAAATTTCGCTATTCTCATGCAGTGAAACATTACTTTGGAAAAGAAAGCCCATTCGAAATTTTTAAGAGTATTGGAAGTTATTCAAGTTTTGTAAAAGGAAGTGTTATGCTTAGCTATATTTTCCAAATATAGCTATGTTGAGATTTTTGCGATTGTTGGAGTAACACTACTATTAGAAATTTTTGGTAATGTCCTCGGTTTTGATTGATAAAAAAAGATTCGAGATTTTCCATTTTATTCCTGATTCTTTAGTGTATTCTAGAAATCATTAGAGTTGATTTGCATAAAAAGTTTAGATTCTTACTTTATATAGAATATTGTAGAGACTACTCAAATTACTTTAAAATATTTAAGAGGTTAATCGAATTTTTTTTTTAATAACTTGAAGATGATCGAGTTTTGTATGACATTGAGTTATGTCATACTAAATATTTGAATATAGTTAAAATTTATTGGAGGTTTTAGAAATTATTTATTAGTGGTTTGGTGAGGTACCCGAGATTCTTTGAGATTGTTTGACATTTTCAAGACAATTGGATTATTCAAGATTCTTTGGGATTATTCTGAAATTTTGAGAATATTAGAGATTATTCAACTATTGTATGAGCTATGCTTAGCAATAGATTTCTTGATGTTAAAATCTTTCGATATTTTAGCATAGCGAATATTTAGTTGGCGATAATTGTTAGAGATTCCTCGAGATCATTTAGAGAATATTCATTGTATTTAAATTTATTCAATTATTTGCAAGTAAGATATTACAGTATATTCAGGATTTCTGAAATAATACGAAATTTAGAGATTATTGAAATTTTTACAAATTACGTACTATATTTTCCAATTACGTTTGGACATTTTTTAAAAATGAAATTGGACACAATTTTTAAATTAAACTCAACATGTTTATTTTGTTGGAAATTTTGTCACAAGAATTAGAGAATTTCTATTTATTTAAAAAAAAAATAATTAAAACATTTAAGAAATTTTGTTTAGCCGACATTAAACAAAAAATGGCAATACCCACTTATCCATAAAATCCAAGAAATTAGAACTGTCTTTACAAAGTGCCATTGCATGTCAAAATATCTATTACCGTACTCGCCAACGGTGAACCCGATAATGGAATAATTCTCAAATACGAAACGGAAAGACAGTTCAAATTTAATTATCCATATGATGAGCAATATAAATGTAAAAATTACTGGAAGACCCTGACTGAAACACAGTTTAATAAATTTGTTTTGTTATTTTATTGTTAATAATATTTTTAAATACTGTAAAACTTTAAACTGCCAAAAGTTGCCAGCTCTTTATTTTGACCATCTCCCAAAAATGACCAAATTTGGTCAGTCCCTTAATGTTTTTCTTCTGAAAATTATTCTTTTCAGCCTGGTTGAATATTCAAATTGTTCGAATTTTATTTCTTAAACTGACCACCTCCATCAAGTGACCAACATTTCTGGGTCCATTGAGTGACACGTTAGAAAAGTTTTACTGAAATTAAAATATTTTATTTGAATTGAACTATTATCTTTAAAAAATAATAAACAATTTAAATTTGGTTGAAAATAAATAAAAATTCTTTTTAAATCGAGAAACTGAGTAAATTTTATTTAAGAATCGCTAAATTGATTTGACGAAATTAAATTAAATTTATAATTGTGTCCAATTCAAAGTACAAAATACAATAAAATTTATTTTTTTAAAATTTTTAAAATGTTTGCAACAAATTTAAAATTCAAAAATATACAAAATAACCATGCGAAATAAAAAATTTTGAATTTAATTTTAAAAAGTGCGCCATGACAGATTTTATTTAATTAATTTTGATTTGAAATTTTACGAATTTCAACTTACCAAATGTGCTCAAATATAGAACGAGGAAGATCGCACTGGCATATTCGCGAAAAAAAATTTTCAAACGAAGGGGCGAAAGTAATTCTAAAAATAGTCGTGAACCTATTTTTGGTCAATTTATCCTACACAATTGCATGTATTAAAGGTTTTACTCTTGTTTATGGATTTTTATCAATATATCAAAAGAAAACAAAACCCGAATGAATTTGTGGGAGATTCCAAATGTCTTCATAGTTGTGAATTAAGCATACCTTTTTAATTTTGTCTGATGAATTTTGTGGGTATCAAAAAAAACAAAATCTGCAAAAAAATTGTCTCAAAAATAAAACATCGACACGACAATATCTTTGAAAAAGTCGCAAAAACCAAAAATTCTCAGTTAGCAATGAGTGTTTGGAACCACGAGCGGATTATAACCGTTACACCAAAAACTCACAGTAATTAGAGATTTATGTAAATTCGGTAATGTCACCCCTAACAATTTGTTAACCTGTTTTCTTACTCTATTTTATAAGAAATGATTAACAAGTCACAAAAATTGGTTTGGTTTGGTTTTAACCTTTGCAGTCTGTTCTGGGGCTCAAGGCACTTCCAACTTTTTCGCAGTTTACTATTACCGTCCTACTTTTAGGGATCCGAAAAAAGTATAGATAGTGTATAGTATCGATACTTTGATTGCGTTACCAAGTACTTTTGTACTCGATAATTTTTGTAACGATTCCCAACTGGTATCGATACTTCTTGATAAAAAACATCGATACTTTTTAGATAAAAAATCGTAGATACTACTGCATATTTATGGGCCTCACGAATTAAAAAAGGCTGAAATAAAAACGGTCATCAAGAAATGTTCATTAATGAAATAATAAAACACTTAAAAGAATCTGTTGTGGTTTCAACGATTCTCGAGCACCGCTTCAAAAATAATAAGAACAAATATACCTTAGCTGGTGCCCGTGCTTTTTTATCCACCAAAAAAATAATGGACGCCTCTGATACCACATCATCGTCGTGTGAATCAAATGATGAAGGAGATCAGCCAAAACAGCCCTCAACCTCATACGATTTTTGGAGCCATCACAAAAAATTAGCTCACGGCCGTCGTAAAAGGCGTTCTGACAAAGACGGTTACAAAGATGGACTGAGTTTATATTTGGCGAATTTAGTTTGCTCACTAAAATCGGATCCTATAATTCAGTGAGAAGAAATTGAAAACGTTTTCTCTCACTTGTACCTCCTTGTCAAGAAGTACCTGATACCCGGTACCTCCGTACCATCAGAAAGATTGTGTAGCGGCTCACTAACGATCCTCCGCCAAAAAGTATCACTCACATACATTAGCGTCTTAGTTAACCCAACCAATAATGAAACGTCTTTACGCCGCTCAACGTTAACATTACCATTTGGGAACACACGCATCCAACCAATGAACTACTGTCTCTTCCACATGAAGAGACAACAAAACAAAATAAAATATTTCTTTTCACATTACTGATCTCATTCTCTGCAGCGACAACACATCTCTCGAGGTGTTAGTCGCCCACCATATTTGGTGCTGTCGGCAAAATGATGACAAAATATGTATTAAATTAAAATAAAATTTATTAAAATAAATAATTTATTAAATTAAGTTCATAATTTGTTATTATTTATTTGTGAACGCTAAAATTGTTTTCTTAAGCTGGAGCAATTTTAACATAAACCCGAAACAGGCTTATGGGTGACAGGATGGACAAACTTCTCTTTCACACAATTACTAATTTATATTTGTTTTGGGTTTCTTTTGTGTAGTAAACACATTATACAAATACAAATTTACATAAATGCAGATTGGTCCCTCCCTATTAAAAAACTTATAATAGAAATCAGCTAAGTGTTTTTAAATTGTACTCTACTTTACTATGATACTAGTAATGAGTAAAGAGTATCGATACTTTCATTTCGATACCACATCCCTTACTATTTTACGCAGTATTAGCCAATAGACCCGTTTTGTATAAACCTCCTGCACATTGCATTGCTTCATGCCAACCTGTAGTGCAGACATGAGAGGTGGGTCGGCCCATGGATTCTGCATTCTCAACAGGGGGTCATAGTTGTGTTCATCACCGATCGTAATCAGATGATGAAAAATCCCTTTTTCATTCCGCCCCTATCGGGATTCGAACCCGGTACCTCGCGATCCAAATGCCGCAGCTTTAACCACTGCGCCGTTTGGTCGGTGTCACAAAAAATTGTCGAATTCATTTAATATGTCGAGATTTTATTTTTCGAGAATATGTCTTTCGAGATTCTTTTTAATGTCTTTTTCATTGTCATTATAATATATTATAGGGCGATTGTTCAGAAAGATCCTTTAAACAAATTTTTGCTTAGACATTTTCGGAATGGCATTAGATAGTGTCAAGATGTCGAGATAATTTCTTAACTGGTGGAATTATTTTTCGGTTACTCCAAAGCGAACAAAATTTTTTGACTTTGATTATCAACTAGAAGCTTTAGGAAAAAGTTTTTTCCTACACAAATTTGTACCTATTTCTTTACCCCTATAATTACATCTACCGTATCAACCTTTCAAAATGATGGCGTGGCAAAGTGTCACAAAGAACAAGAATTGATTGATTTCTATGCAATAAGGAATGAAAATGTTCTGTAATTGCTGGTTTCTAAGGCAATAGCGAATGGTAAAATTTGGGCAATCTGGAAAATTATTTAAGTTGACTTTTATCGTTGGATTTTGTTGGAAGTTTTAAATTTATGATTTACTAAAACGCAAGGAAAGTGCGTTTGGATGGTCAGAAAGTTTAATTGCAGTTCTTTCGATACACAATGCAATGTATATATGGTGAAACTAATGAAAGTTACCCTAAAAGTGCATTGTGAGTAATTCTGGAGTAATTGTGATTTCTTGCCCACTGATAATGGCTGATACTCTAAATTTGGCTTAGCGGTAGGGTAGCAGCTATAGATTGAAATCAAACTGGATTTGTAAAAATCATTTATTGGTATATTGGCATCCCTATTCTGAACTGGAACAATTTAAACGACCCCGTTCAGCTTCGACTAATCTCCTAAATGCTAATGGTTTATAGTGGAATTCTTACTGAATAAGGAGTTAATTATGACAAATATGAAATATTGGTTATAACAGTTTGGACAAACGCAATAAATGAAAACGACGTATAAAGTAAAAAAACACGTTATTCCAAAAAAATATTCATTTTCCTTCATTTTTATGAAGACGAAGTTCTTTAATAGGGCCTAGTGGCTTTAAGAATTTTCCGGTTTACCTCCTAATGTTATCAATGCCGTTTTGACTGAAGATACAACCTTTAGAAAAATCTTGAATAAATTAAAAATTATTATTGGTGACTTGTACTGGAGGGTAATCATCATATTCTTTTCTTAGACACCGGTATACCGGTATTTTGATTAATAAAATAATTCGACGATAATATGTGATTCATTTTAATGTAAAATATATACCGGCCTTAAAGGTAGTAATTTACCTTGGCCTTGTGGTTGCATCATTGACTAAGTATTATAGGAAGCAAACGCTCAAGTATTGTTCAAGCCGCCTTTCTGCCGAACAAGTTTTCATTTTGCATAAGAAACAGATTTGTGACTAGTTACAACGTGTTTCTCGTGACTAATTAAATGCTATTGACGAATTTGTATTAATTATATTTTTGAGCTTAGAACATAATTTTTTTACGCTACACCTTGATTTATAACTTTTGATATTATTGATTAGCTAGTTTTGTTAATTGTCATTCAAAAAATAATAATTTAAATTACCTTATCTTACCTTAAAATTTACGTATACACAAACCTTGATAATGGTCATGTACCCACTCAATTATTATTAGTTTTAGAAGGCCAAGGGTCCATATCATCTATTTTTACAACATAAAACAGTGTTGCACAAGAAATTTTGCACAATCGCCAATGAATAAATTATTTTTTTTTTTATGAACCATCAACAAATATTATTTTATTTAGATTACATAACGTTATTTTTTAAATATGTTTGAATTAATTTAATATGACACACTCAGCTAAATAGTAATAGCAATAATAATCGGTTATAATCAACCGTCAACCAAACAAACAAAAACTTTACCATTTGATAGTATCTATACCTAAAGAGAGGTAAAATATGTAAATTTGTCAATATTATACATGACCATCAAATACGTGACAATCATATAAATTAAACAAACAAATAACAAAAAAAAAAACCGTTTTATTGGTTTAGCAACCAAGCATAATTTTATTAATGCATGCACTCATATTATCGTAGTATACAACATCTTTAAAATCTCGCACTTTTTTCAACTTTAAGTGAAGTAATTATGTTTGTTTGTTAAACAAAACCAAAATTGAAAGTTATGCACGTTAATTAATGCTAAAATATGATTGGCGAATTTTTACATAAATTTTAATTCGATAGAAATTCAAAATAATACTAACACTAATCTAATGGCGTGTTGCGGTAAAATATTATAAAATAGAAATTTTTTCAGTTTTTTAAATAAATTTCACTTTTTTTTTGTATAAAATATTTTACAAGAGTGAGTTTTTTTTACTATTACTCTGTAAAAAAAAATAAAACGTGAATATCTTCTTATATATATTTAAGACATACTGTTGCAACGATGATTGATGGTAAAATGCTACATACACAATAAACATAAATTTTATAAACAAAATTAAGAAATTCATATGATTTGAAGGTTATTAAACTTTTTTGGAAATTTCTTTTTGACTTTGAAATCATTTTTTTTTTAATACTTTGCCTTGTTGATTGCATAAGATACATAGTTCGAAGTATTTATTGTTTGTAAATCGCGCGTATATACACAAGACACATGGAAAGTACTAAAAAGTAAAAGTTTACCTAATATTAATCGCAATTGACAATCAATAGTGTTGCCAACCTGTTTGTTCGGATTGTTTGTTCTTTCAATTAAATTTTTTTTTATCGGTTGTACACATTTTTTACGTACATAAAAATATTTCTTTAATCAGATAGCTTTTAGCATGGATTTTTTAATTTTTTATTTTTTATAAAAATGCTAAAATAGCTTTATAATAAAAATGTTATATAAAATACCGGAATTATAATTGAAATTGAAGACACACATGATAGACATCGTAATGTTGAAAGAAATTGTATGTGTTTATAAAAATACAAAAAAAAAATGTTGTATTATGGTAACCATGGATTTAATTTTGTATAGGCGAGCTGTTTCGTAGAAGGACCGTTACAGAAAATGTATTATGAGTTTCCATAAAGTTGATGACTTTCTGCTTCTAATTATGGATTTCTATAAGATGTTTTAAAATATAGAGTGGCCAATTCCCACAAAATCATAAAGGTTGTGAAATCTAGATGAATTAAGTGATACTGCAGAAGCGAATTTCATTAGATTCCATTTTTATTTTTATCTTGTAAACTTGTTTTACTTTCTTTGTTGCTCGTATACATGTTTTATGAATTTTTCATGATTTGTTTGAAATGACTTTATTTAATTTATTAGTCAATAATAAGGATTGATTTAGTTAATATTTTCGAAATCTCTTTCGGAAAAGAAAATGTTAAAATAAATAATTTTCCGCTGTTTGTGAAGTCCGCTAACTTGGCAGTTGTAGACACTGAATTTTTAAATGTTTTATTGGTGCCATGTAATCGTAATTTCTACAGCTCATTTTAGCCTTCATTCGTCCCTTACAAAAAGTAACACTAAAGTTCCTTTGGTTTGGTGGTTTTGGAAAAATGACCAAAATAAATTTAAGTGGAAATTTACACTAAAAAAAAAACAAAGTTCATTTTTATTTCAAATTTTTTTATTAAAACAAATGATATCACATTAATTTAAAATAATTTCGATGTTTATTTAATAATTAATAATAACTAAAGCTACTAAATACACTCTACACATTCTTAGTATGAGTCTTGCATATAAATTTTTTGCATATTGTGCACTTAGATGTGTGCCTGTTGTATGAATTTTCGCACAAACTACAACGGCCTTTTTTGTGTGCTCCTATCACTTTTGTAGATGAACCTGGGGTGGGAAGTTCGGCATCGCTTAATCTTAGATTTAGTATCAGATTGCGACAATCTGTGGACCGTAGAAGATGAACTCTTCTAGCAATATGTGGTTTTATTAATGACTCACCCAATGATTCAATAAACAGTGGCCTTCTATGATGCTTCTTAATGTTCCATTTGGGGCAAACACTAGTGAATAGCACGACGGCATTTATTATTGAGATATCCAATATGTTTGTGAACACCACTACTGGCCAACTATTTGTTTTGCGTCTACAAGTATAAGAAGCAATTTTTTTGTCAACCGTGTCAACACCGCCTTTTGTTTTGTTGTAGTCCAATATAATATTGGGTTTTTTCTCGTTGTCGTTTGCAACCTGTTTTTTTTTATGGAAGGTGCTCTGCAATAGTACACACTTATTTTTTTTTTTTTTGGGATATATGATACCAAGGTTGTGTCACTAGTAAAAACGAAAGCAGAGGAAAATATTGGTTTGTTTTTTACTTCTAGAAGAATCGATGGTATTGATGTTTTGTTTTTCCGAATTGTTCCTATCATGGCCATGTTGCGTTTCAGTAGCATTTGGCCGAGTTCGTAGGAAGTGAAAAAGTTATCTCATGTGACGTTTCTACCTTTTAGCTGCGTGGTATATAAATCCAGCACTGGTCTGATGGTTTATTCGGCATATATTGTCGAAAAAGGCACCGCCCACGAAATCTAACCAACTGTTCATCTATTGTGACGTTTTCACCAGGAATATATAAGTTCGGTAATATGGTATATCCACCCATTTTATCCACAATTCTCGAATTGGTGCTAACTTATCTCTACATCTGCGACTACCTTGTGTGCTAAGATCGTCAAATCGTATAACTCTTAAAACAACTTTGAATCGTTTTAGAGACATAGTGGACTGAAAATTGTCTCGGCCTTTTTGCTCGTTCCATAAATTATCTAGTGACACGTTGTTTGATTTGTAAACGCCAGTTAAAATCAAAAGTCCAATGTATGCATCTAGTTCTACTATATCCAAAGCTTTCCAATTCCTTTCATATATTCGTGATCCTTGTAAATTAGTATTCTTTAGGATTATTTGTTTGTTGCTATTTGGAATAAGCAATTCAAAGGCTGATAATTCATCTGTTATTCGAGTCAATGTGTATCTAGTAATTCCTGGTGCTAACTGCATTAAGTTTGAAGATGGTGCTTGGCCAATCTGCATAGTCAGCGGTTCAGAATACCATTGAATTAGCTTGTCTTTTGATAAATACGACGGTACAGGTGACTCTATATCTTCCTCACTGTCAGAAGTTCTACGTAATCCGAAAATTTTGAACATGTGTCATCATCAGATAAAATGGATGTGCCTTCAACTACATATTCCTCACCACCACCGACATCTTTGAAAAAGAGTATCAATAAATATTTTACAAAAACATAATTGAAATAATATACATAAACTTGTACATACCGTTACTATATTATACTCAAAGTATCAAATAAAATCAGTTTCAAATTCACAAACACTGTTATTCTCTACACACAAAATGATTCCAAGCAATATCCTTTTGAAATGAACAAAGATTACTGACCAAATGATAATATGTATTACAAAATTATGTAAAAACAAATGAATCGTAAAACGAAAGAACTAAAGAAATTGTAAAGAAAAAATTTAATTGGGGATTCCCTAAATATATGTACAAAATCATTTTTGTTTTACTATTAGGCGAAAATTATCTTGTGAAAAATGCGAAATTCATATATTGGTTACTTTTGATTAAAGGATCTTTAGTGTTACTTATTTCATAGCAGGGTAACGGTTAACCGGAAAATTTAAATTTTTGGAATAAAACATAAATAAGGCATTTAAATAAAAGTCAGGTAGTATAACAAGTTTAATTGTTTAATTTAATAAAATATTTAAAAAATAATATTCGATATGGTCAAAAATGAACGAGGGACGGATGAAGGTTAAACGTTATTTTTAGCTGGATTTGGTTTCTCTTGCATAAATACTTTCGTCCAAAATGGTTCGTATGCCATCTTCTTAAAGATTTTGTTGCTATAAATTTAAAAAATACTTGTTTATAATAGTTTTTGTTACAATTACAAAACTGCTTCTTAAAAGCAACCCCTACGAAAATGTGAACTTTTATTATTTGTAATCCAAGATTTTGTACAACAGTACAAAAATTTTTTTAGGTAATACCTGACCTTCTTTATAAATCAAAATTCAAAATGGCTTTGTCAAATACCCCTAACCGTAAGTAAATAATTTCATAAAATTAGTCCCAAAAATATGGAAGAACATTTTGTTACGTTTGGGTATTTTTAATTTTATTTAATTTTAAAATATTCTGGAAATAGGTGATATAATTTTAAAATTAGAGAAGAAATGTACGTAAAGTGAAATAAGCCTTCAAAATATTATTTTTTTTTAGGGATCGTTTCTATTTTTTAATTTGGAAATTGTATTTTTTGTTTTGGAAACTAATTAGGAACTATATCATTTATAGTTTGGGAGATTATTTCAATGCAGAATACCTCATGAAGCCTATGAATCTAAATTATTGCTGGCAAAAGTAATGGATTCAGTAAAACGAAAAACTGTGAAACTCTAAAATTTTATATTCGAATTTATCACTTCTCGCAGTAATCATTGAACAACTTACTACTGAGGCAAATATAGTTGGCAATAATTTTCGATATCCTACGATTGTCGTAAAATATTTTCAAGAAAATCAAAAATTATTTTAATAATTGTTGATGAGCGTGTTAGGTCGTTGGGAGATGATTTAATTGGTATCATTTATAATAAACCCAACTAACTGTTTAGCACCGGTTTTTATGAAGATTACGATATTAGAGACAATAAATTATCTTTGATAAATTGTTATTTCAGTGAAATGACGAAAAATCGAAAATTAAGTCTCTTAATGCAGTAGAGAACATACAAGACAATCGTAGTTTGCCTGGTGGTACAACAAGCGGGCAATAAGTTAACGACTTTTCGGTTCTTTTCATTGTTCCCGGTTCCCTTTGTGAAATATTTTCTACCATACTTCTTAAAAAACTCGTTAAAATATAAGAAGTTCTTTTTAAACGCCATTAATAAAGTAACTGTTATCTTCCAAAAATGCCCATCACCATGGGGAAACAATTTTTTGTTTTGATCGGATAATCGGTTACAAAGAATTTATATTAACTGATCTCCGTAATTAAGAGTTCACTATATAAACAAGTTGTAGATTACCAAATAGTTCCTGCTAAAACCCCTGGGAATCTTTAGTAGGCTATATATTTTTAACTTACATATTTCAGAAATAAAAATTGTTCGAACAGCAGTAATCAAAATTGTCCCATGGTCCCAGCCCAATGCGCTTTTTTTTTTGCTAAACTTTAAAAGTTTGTGTTTTTGTTTCCATATTTTCTGAGGTTTATATTCAATTTTTAAAGTTTTAAAAATTTCAATTTTTTTTTTTGATTGTTGTAGCCATTTTTTGGAAATGGTTCCTATTTAAAATTCTGGTCAAAAAAATTTCCAAAAATCATTTTTCCTGTTAACTTCAAAATCTACAAGATTTTTTTGGTTTTTTAAAACTAGATTAAAATTTTTTTACAATTCGAAAGCTTGATTAAATTGTATATCGGACATTATGAAAATCTTAAAATATTTGCAAAAATTTTCGAATTTCTTAAAAAATATTGGATATCTGAATTAATTAATGGCAAAGTACATCTGTTAAAAATTTTAAAATTTTTCCAAAAACACAAATTTTTGTTATAGCCCTCTAAACTTGCTTAGTTTAAAATTTATCGGAAATATCCGCGAACAATTTCAGATTTCGACCGATTTTCGTCTATAATTATTAAAATTGTTCGGAGTTTCTCTAATTTAAAATATCGTTATTAAATTTCAAAGCATTCAGAAATCTCCTTATAAAAATTAATTACTCGTCATTAATGGAATAATTTCCTAAAATAACAGTCGAAATTAAAAATTTACTAAAATGAAATTAATCCGCAATTTAATTTGGGAAATTATTTTTAGAATCTTTTCCAATGTTAAATTTTAATGAAAATCAATCAACTGGAAATAGAAGGATTTTAGTCAAATTTTTAAATTAAATCTTCCTTTTCCAATTTGCACAGGTCAACCTCGAATTTAATAAAAATTGAACAGTGAAATAAAAATTCAAAAAAAATTAAAAAAATAAAAATTTTGATAATTTGGGAAATTTCTTTTTATTATGCAATAAATTCTCTTAGTTGAGTCTCTTTATCGGCTTTGGATATCAAACAACGATTAGCGTAGGGTTTCTAATATTTCTAGGGTTGCCACAAAATACTGAAAATAAGTAATCTCAACCCTTTCATAAGTTGCTTTAAGTGTATCTGATTTGTTTGGTCGATAGTCTTTCTCTCTTTTTGTTCTTGAGGAATATGGTCAGTGAAAGTCGAGAAAAAGTTTATTTTGTACCCCATTTTAATAAAATAAAATTAAATCTGATAGGAACACGCCCAAATAAATTAAATCCTGGACATCGAATTTTTTTAAACTGAAATAATTTGTTAAAGCTAAATATCGAGGTTTATAAAAGTTAAATATCGAGGCTTTCATTGGCAAGGAATAAGTTTAAGTTTATTGGCGAAACTAATTAATTTTTAAGTGAATTTAACTTCATTGATAAATATGAATTTATTGTGTCATAAATATTAGAAGGTTGAAATATTAATATTGTCATCAAAAGCGAAAACTCTCATTATTTTAATATTCAAGATTTCGACACCTTAAGTCGATCATCGTTTTAGATCAGTTTTTAATTCAACCAAATTTTATAAAATTTCCAAATTTCCAAAATTCAAGCGTAACATATAAAAGTATGCTAAAATTTCGAATTTTTTGTTTTTTTTAAATTTTCACAACTCTTAAAAGTTTTTAATTATCTACAAATTTCAGAATTTTCTAATCATTATCAAAAATTGCCAATAGTTTTGTTTTAAACTTCTTTCTAGCATTGGCTGTTCTTTCAGGGCTTTTAAGATCAAAATCTGTACGATTTACTATATTTTATAAAACTGAATTTAGTTGAAGAATAGAAAAGCACGGTTAAAGTCAAAGTCAAAAATTTAAAAATTTGCTGCAATTTAGAATTTAATAAGAAATTACTTTAAAATTTTTCACAACACATTAACTCTCTTTACTTGCTAAATTAATAAATGTTGAGAAAAATTTGGGAAAATATTTAAAATTTGATCAATTTATGTTTATATTTAAAAAAAATCGAAAGGGCGATCGGTAATTGCAATATTAAAAATAATTATTATAAATTTAAAAAAAAATCTAAATTTGTTGTGAAAAATTTAAAACTTTTTCTAAATTAAAAGGGGCGTAACATTTCGAAATTTTGAATTTGGTGCATAGTTTTAAAAATACCAATACAATTTTCCGAGTTTGCTGTCAAAATGCAATGTTCAGATTTTTTCTAATTTGTATTTTCTTAATTTATATTTTCTGCATATTTCAGAATTAGAGTTTTGCATACCCAATTAATGATTGATCAAACTTTTAAAACTGATGGTTATTGAAAAGTTATAGAAATTCGTAGATTGTAAAGTTTTACAATTTCTCCCAAATTTTAGACATTGATTTTCAAGTATAACTGAATCTTTAAAATCTCAAATATCTATCCTAACGTTTGAAGTAACTAATTTAAATCGTCCTAATAACGCCGACAGCATTGTATGAAAGTTTGCTAAAATTTGATATTCAAAATTTAAAATTTTTGCTGAATTTGCAAGAAATATGAACAAACATATCAGAAGGGAAAAATTTTATGTCCTTTGAGTAAAAAGCTTAGAAAACAAAGTAAAGTTCTAATTACTTTTGGTACCACCAAACTTACTTACTTAAATATTTACATCTCAATTTACGAAAATAATTTAAAAATTTGTAAACCAAATCTCAACGTCAAATTCTAAAATTTTATAAAGAAATTAATTTCAAATTTTCCCTAGGTGGTAATTTTTTGGTTTGATTTGTACTGCCATCTGTATTGACTTGGTGACCACACGATTTGTAGTAAGCTTTTATTTCAATTTGACCAGAATGTGTTGTTATGAAAATTTTATAAATTTTGGTATAAATAAACCAATAACTACAAGAGAATGAAAAGGATATTGCAAAAAATTACCTGTAGATGATCTTTACAAGATCGAAACTAGTTGTAATTTTAAATAAATAAAAATAAATAAATTCAAAAATAAAATTTTGGTTTTTTTTATTTTTAAGTAAGTGAAAACTGTTGGTGTTTTGTGATTATACGAAATAATATTAATTATAAAAAGATCACTTACGTCACTCCGCTTCAAAAAAAATTTTTTTTTTTTTTTTTTTTAAAAATGTTTAATAATGAAAAGGACTCCAATTATTAAATTTATAAAAAAAATTCCAGAGATCATAATTAAGAATTTGCAGTGTTTTCATGTAAATATTTGTCTTTGGAAGAAAAGTAGTGTTTTTTTTTATTTAAACCTAAAAGCTTCAATAGCTTTGCAAAACAGCTATACTTTTTATGTATTATTTAATTTACTAGTATAACGGTTCAAACTAATAAAAGCTTAATTGTTGTATACCAGCTGTCTAGATGTAAACTAGGAAAAACTTTGACCAAACCTGACATAAAAATTGAGTTTAACCTCGAGAATCACAATTTTTTGAAATTTTAATAGATTGCACTTCAATCATTTAATCACAAAGCTCACAGTAATAACAACTTAATTGTGGTTTGGCAGCTTGCTAGGTCTTAACTATTCAAATAACATAAATAGGCAAAACTTTGACCAAACATGGCCCAAAAATTAAGTCACAATTATTAAAATTTCAATAGATTTGGAATAACAACGATCTTTACGGTTTTTAGACAACAACAACCCAATCATGTTGGAATTTTATCAAAAATTTAAACTAAAATGGATTTTTAACAAAATGATGTAACCGAATTACTTAAACTGAAAACTTTTAAAATTGTTTTATTACTACCACTGTTTGATTATTGCAACCACCTTATATTTGGATAATTTACTAGGATAAAAGCTTGTACTATAGAAAGCTTAGTTGTGGTTTGACGGCGTTAGGTATAAACTCTAAGTTATTTAAATATTTTTGAATAGGCCAACAATTTACTTTCAAATTCGAAAATCTTAAGCTTTTGGAATTTTATTAGCTTTGACAACAACAATGTCATATTGATGATTTTAAAAACAACAACATTATCATGTCGGAATTTTTTTTAAAACCATTTTGGAATTTGAGAACAAGCATGCTCTTGTTTAGCATGATATAAACCTTAAAGCTTCTAAAGCTTTGAAAAACAAGTTTAATTTATTTTCTTATTTTACAATTTACTAGTATGAAGCACCAAATTTTGAAAGCCTAATTAATGATTGTATATATACCAGCTTAAACTTGAAATAAATTTTAAGCTCAAACTCGAGCATAGCAAGTTTTGAAATTTTAAGAGATTCGACAAGAACAACGTTATAATAATGATTTTGACAACAACATCATTATCGTGTCGGTTACTATCGTGAACTACCTAAACTGTTATTTTAGTACCAATTGTGTGTTTCTGGCTTGATCTAAATATTTCCAAGTACCTCATATTTTGTGTTTAATACACAACTTAATACTATAAAAGCTCGACCGAATGAAAGCTTATTCGTTTGATGTCAGCTTTCTAGGTCAATATTACTGGGTTAATATTATAGATATGTATGTTAAACTGTGTCCAAACAGCACACAAAAAATAAAGTCAAGCTGGAAAATCAGAGAATTGTTTGAAGTTATAACAGATCTCACAACAACAATTAACCGTTTTGCCACCAAAACGTGGTCATGTCATAGTTTAATTAAAATTTTACGTAAATTGATTATTTAAAATAATGCTAGAATCTGACTTCAAATTACTTTGAGTAAATTACCTTGATCTAAACTAATAGTCTTATAAAGCTTGGAGCATTTTCAATTAAGAAAACAAAAACATTTGAATCACTCCAAGTTTAAAAAATTGACGATAAAACTTAAAATCCTTTATTCAGATTCTCAGAATCTTAAGTAAATTTACTAATAGTACTAAATTTGTGAAATTTTTGGAAATGATTAAATTGGGAATTAGAACTTTTGCTAAAAAATATTTATTTGAAGTTTATTTTTTGTAGAAATTATAATTTTTTAGAATTTTTGGAAAATTAAAAAAAAAATTAGGATTCTCTTTTGCTACTGTGGTATTAATATTTAGTTTTAAAACAAAATATGCAAATTTGTAAAAAAATTCAAAGAAAAGTTTTGAAAAAAAAAATATCTTTGGATTTTCAGAATTCACTCATAAGTCAAAACAAGGTTAAGGGTAATGCACTAGAGGTCAAAATCAACTTACCATTCTGCAATCAAAACTTGACGGTTAAGAAGTATTTTTACCGAATCAATAACCGACCGTCTTAACTAGCACAATCGCAATAGACATAATTCCAGTTGGTCAAATAAACTTCCACAATAATTTAATTATTTCAAAGAATTCTTTTTGGTGAGCTTTATTTGAATTTAGTTGAGGAAGTGCAGCACATTTGTGAAACTAAATTTTGAATTTTTTTTTTTGTTTTTTGACAGATCAATCCAATTTTTAACCAAATTTTTAGGGATGTGTCGAAAGCTTGTAAAAATTTTAGTGTTTATGAAATTTTGAGGAATCATTTTAGAATTCTAAAAAAATTTATTGTTCAAAATTTTCTTGATAAGTTCACCAACAACTTTAATTCGATACTAATTAGTATTGAGTTATGACAGCTGAATTCTGTAAATAATAATTTATTTTATTTGAAGAGATGTTGAGAGCGCTACTTTAATAATTATTACAAATTAATCAAGGTTGATTTGAATAAATGATAAAATATTCTAATATTTAAGAAAAAAATTAAAATTGTATTTAAGCTTTTGAAGTTTAAAGCCTAGATTTGTTAAATTGATTAACGAATCAAGCAAATTGCCAATTTGGAAAAAAATATGCGATTTTGTTAGATTTTAGGATTTAAATATTACTGGCAACTACGTTGCCATAATTTAAACATGTTACGATAAAGAGCTTTGGAAAACTATGTACCGATAAATTATCAAAGTTTCATTTTGTTAAGGCACAGTATACGTAGCTTAACTCTGGGTCTTTTTGAAACAAATTGTTTGATTACATATTCTAGCACGTTCATGGAATTTCAAAATAATTAGCTTGCCTATTTCTTATTAATTTTCCCAAATCAACCTTATACAATTTAGTTTCCACCATATTGTTAAATATTATTTAGTGACGAATTAATTTTATAATCAATTACAAATTAACATAAATGTATTGTACTTATTTATACATAGTTATTGAATAGAATATTTAATTTCATGGCTTTACATGCAAGCCAAACCAAGCCAACCAACACAATTTCCTTGAAAGAAAAAAATTCAAAAAAAACGTAAAATGTACGACTGATGATTTTTTAGGCATGATTAATTTTAAATAATGCATTCTTTGGTAATTAATTATTGTTAAATACAATTATTAATCACTTTCGAATATTTTGGCGGAAATTTGCGTGTTTCTAATTTATTTTGTACTACGTAGTCATGCATACAGTCAATTACCAATTATATCATCTATGATTTAATTTTATGAGTTGTATCACACTTCTTTTAGTGTCAATTAAATTTCAATTATAAATTGTAATTAAAATAATTGTAATTACCTATTAATAGTATTTTATTTTATTACATTTTATTTATTACAATATATATTGCAAAATAATTTGGTTTTTACGATTTTGGTATTTATTATACAGGCAGCTGATTTGTTGTCGGCACAGTGAATGATATGGATCCCGGAAACAGTTATTTAACTAATTATCCACTTGTGCTTTAAAATAATTAACCAATATTAATTAATATTTTTGATTTATATCGATCATGTGTCATAAACTTATTGCTCCATTAAATTAAGGTACTTCAATAATTAATAATTTACTACAAAAGTTATTACCTTTTTTGTTAACTCTTCACCTGTTGGTGTTGTAATTGTGTGTCAAAAAAAACTTTTTCTGTTCAGCCTTTAACTACAATTAAATTAAAATTTATATTTTCTTATTGTTAAATTCAAAAAACAAAAATTTTATATTCACATCATGAATATATTTAAGATTTATTTTTCGTATACTTTCTGCTTACGCGCATGCAGCAGTATATAGGGGAGCACGGAAATATTCGACAAATAGGTTATTTTTGGGATATACACAAATCCTAACCCGCAAAAAATGAAAAAAAAGGAAAAGAACATTTCTGTCAAATTAGGAATAAATACGTTTTGTGTGTGTGCTTTGTATCGCATATATGTATAATACCTCGCGAAACGAGTGGATTTAATTCGTTTTCCGTTTCAGACTGGTGAATCAGAATCACATAATAAATCTATTGAATATAATGCGATGGTGGTTTAAAAGATTTTCTTTTTCTTATACAACTGTTCCATTCGTTTGATGATTTTATAGCGGAAAAATTGTTTACACAAGCATAAAATGTAACAACTTATTACATAATGGTGCGGCTTAAATGTGACCTATTTTTACTAAGCCTGTGGTAGACCTTCAAATAAATTAACAAAAATTCCATTTATCTAATTATTCAAGTATCAATCACTTGAAACGATTTACGCAAAAACAAATCATAAAAGTATCTTAAATTCAATTATTCATATACATGATGATCTGTAAACAGGCGTAGGCGTTAAACGAGAATCGTCTAAGTGAAAGGTATATCCATCAAAATCTTATGCGTTGACATTTATAATTAAGTGAATTTAAATGGTAACCGCCACAAAAACAAAAGTGAAATTACATATTTAGGCACCAAAATTAAAACAACTTGTTGTAAGAGACAAATAATAAATTTACTATGAGCGTATATGCTGAAAAATTTTGTAATTGAAACCACACTTCTTATTCAATATTCAAATCGCGTTAAAATAAAATAAAATAAAAATTTGTCCCGCCACCATGAAATTACCTAAATTAGTTATATTTGATATTAAATCAATTTATATATTGAGCGCTTATTAGATAATCGTGTTCAAGTCGCATTTCTAAAACCGTAACATACAAAAAAAAAAAATTGATAATGGATCGTGTAATCTAACAAAAATGAAATAAAATAAAAACAACACAAAAGTGAAAGTGTATTTTGCTGTCACATATATAAAAAAAAATACAACGATCCGATATTGTCATAAGTATGTTGTATATATGAACATTTAATATATGTTTAACGCCTTTTTCCAACTATTTATGGTTTTTAATTACTTTAATCACACTCTCATAAAAGATTTATATCATCCAACACATATAAATAATAACGACTATGATATAATAAAATTAAGCTTTCATGTTATTTAAGAAATAATATAAAAATCTTCTTATCTAGATTTTAGGTACAAGATACACACACACACACAACCCACTTTATGTCTCTATCTCTTGTAAATCTTTGATGTCACAAATTTTATGGATAATATGTGGGTGCGTGTATGACAATAAAAAGAAAAACTGAAAAAAAAAATTTGTTTTCCCCAACTAAAAAATAAAAATAAAAATTCGGAGAAATATTCAGCACACATCTTTTCAAAAAATATCATTTTCTATTCGATTTCCCGCTTGATATACTTCCAAATTGTGTATTGTATTTTACTATTCCCTAATCATCCGGAGCAGCGTATTATGTGAAATCCATGACAATACCTTTTAGTTCGTTTTATATTTTTGGAAATTTTCCTTATATACATACATAGATACATTTATGTACTTTACATACTTATATTCTTGTGTACATGATTATTTGGTTTATAACAAGTTAAACAGAAGCAAATTATGATTCAAGGATCGAGTACACCCCACACAAAGAAAAATAAAAACGGGTAAACATTTGTGCATAGTAGCATATATAGAAGGATTAAAAAAATTTGTTCGGCCCACTCGCTGTTAGTGAAAGTCATTCATTAGAACAGATAAAAATATTCAAAACAGTTTGAAACGTGCGTAAAATATAAATAGAGCTCAAGACTAATTCATAAAGATTTATATTAATATTCAACTTGACACAAGTGACACTTGATATCTATTACAAGCTCGAATAATTTTTGAATAAATATTTGGATGTTAATTTATGTGGGCGGCAATAAACATTACAGGGTTCAGACATTTAAAGATCGGCGGAATTTTAATCGATTATTTGATGTGATAATCCCTTGATGATGTATATATTTGTTTAACGTTGTAAATGGGAAAGAACTATGCAATTTTGAGAACTTGTACAAATTGCTTCGCTTGAAGGTTTTATATTATTGTATAAGAATATAATTCGTAGAAATTCCTTTTGATATAAGATATATAAATAGAAGTCGCTGTGTTGGATTATGCAAAGGTTACAGAATATTTGAAATTTTAAGGGTTTTTAAGACGTATTCAGAGCTATTACTATTGTATAAATTCAAAAATTGCCTGACTCGCGTTCCAATGTTTATTGAAAGACAGGGTTCTTGAAGGCCGTTTTAATATTTTGGTCACTCAATTAACCACTTCATCAACCCATCACAAGTATAGAGCTCCAGCAAGAAAGTTATCTGTTAAAGAATAAATTTGGCATTCTTTTTATTGAACTTCAAGTTATCTCTTCACTTTGACGGTAAAAATTTAATATCAAGAAATTTCCGTCACTTTAAACGCTTTTTAAATTACCTGTTAAATTAAATGGGAAAACTATGAAAAATATTTCTGTAGAGATTGTTCTGTAAACTTCCAACAACTTTAACTTCTTTATGTAATTCTAGGCCAAACTAAGTACAAATAATATAAATAATAATTTCGAAAATGCTTTAACTTGTCCTGCTGGTGCAAATATCTAAAAATAGACAAACAAGTTGCACTGCAAATATTCTTTCAGCGATTAATGTCATCGACCGTTACAAATTTTACTATAATGATTTTAGAAAATAGGAATTTATTATTTGTCACGTCTCTCAGATAAAGCAGCAATCAACTATGTAAGACTCAACAACATGTAGACATTTGGTTCATCAAAAACATTGAAATAGTTTCGAGGAGGCAAACTGGAGGCTAGAGTATGAAAAAAATAAAGTTCGTAAAAAACGTGCCTTAGGAAATTCGCCTGTTACGTCTACCTACAAATATTCTTTTGCCTGCAATTTAATAGCACAAGAGAGCAGTAACTCATGAGCAATCTTGCACCGTTGTCGCTAGTTCGGCTGAGGGCAATAAGTGCTGTATAGTTGCAGTATGAAATTTTATATTTTATGTGGAATTACGAATTGTTAAATTCTTTTAATTGCTGAGCCCTTTATGATATTTATAACTTAACCATTTTAACAAATGCCATCTCTGGACCAGGATTATTTTCGCCAACTGGATTTTCCTGAATTCAGTTAAATAATATTTGTTTGAGAGGAGCCTCTAATACAACATAATCAATACTTTAATTAATCCTTAATATGGATCAAATCTCTTATCGTTATTGATTATACCTTGTTAACCACTCTTTTGTTTTACATTTCCGGTTGATTTACAGAATTTAAACAAAATCGCAAATTTTAAATAAATTTAAAATAACAACGTTTCATAAATTTCAAAGTATTTTAACAAATCGAAAAAAATCTTTTGAAAATCTTTTTTTTTTAAAGAAATTTAAGGATTTACAAATAATTTAAAAGCTCATCAAGCTTAGAAATTTTAGGAAAATCAACGAAATTAACTAGTTTTAAGAATATAAGATTTTAATAAATTTAAAGGATTTCACAAGGAGACTATAGACCAGATTTCTTAATTTTTTTTGTAAAAATAGAAATTTTAAAATTATGGGAAAATTCTTAACATTTATAATTCTTAATTTATTTTGAATAGTTTTATTTGTAAAATGCTTAAACTCCTAAATATTTTAAACAGACTAACATTTTTAATTTTTTTAAGCGTGAAGAATTTTTTTTTTTAAGAAATTACGTCCAAATTAATTCAAAGATAATAAAAATTTAATTTGTTTCGGAATATGAGAAATTAAAAATTCAAATTTATTGAAAAAAATTGCAAATTTATAAATCGTTTCACGCATTTTAGAAATGAAATTCAAATTCTTATAATCAGAAAATTCAGAAATTTCTTAAACATCTTTAAATTATTTGTATTTATTTTTACATTTGAAGAGTTCTAATTGCGTTAAAATAGTTTTAATTTATTTAAATTGTTTTATTTGTAAAATGTTTAGTAACTTTTAGGTTTCTTTAAAACTTAAATATTTCAATTTTTTAAAGTCTAATTTTAATTATTCAAAGATAATGAATATTTTATTTTTTTGCAATTTCGTGAAATTTAAAGTTTTAATTATTGAAAGGATTTCCAAATTTATTAATCATTTTACAAGTTTTAATATGGAAATCTTCAAAATTCTTATAATGCAAAAGTTTTAAAAATTTGTTTGCGTATTTCATTAAAACAATTTGTATTTATTTTCATATCTGAAAATCTAATTGATGTTAAATACTTTTAATTAAATATTATTTTTAGAACTCCATAATTTATAATTGGTTTTTAATTGTTTTATTTGTAAAATATTTAATAACCGATAAACTTCTCTAAAACTATAAAATTTTTAAATTTTTAAAAGCTTAGAGGATTTTTTTTAAAGATCTAAATTTAATCAAGGATTATCAAAATTTTGTTTTTTCCAAATTCGGGAAATATATTTCGTAATTTTTTTGTATAGTTGAAAATTTTAAAATTATTGAATAAATTTCCAAATTTATAAATAATATTACGTAAAATTCTAAAACATTTAAAATTCTGATTATCCCAAAATTCTTAAATTCCATATAATTGCGTTAAAATAATTTTAATTAATTGAAATTTCCAGAACTCTTTAAATTCTTAATTTATTTTAAATGGTTTTATTTGTAAAATGTTTAAAATCTTAAATTTCTTTAAAACGTTAAATTTTTTTAATTTTTGAAGCGTATTGAATTTTTTGTTAAGAAATTAGGTCCAAATTAATTCAAAGATAATTGAAATTCAATTTGTTTCTTAATTTGTGAAATTTGAAATTTAAATTTATTGAAAAAATTGCAAATTTATAAATTTCTTAAACTTCTTAAAATTATTTGTATTTATTTTTACATTTGAAAAGTTCTAATTGCGTCAAAATATTTTTATTAATTAAAATTTTTAAAACTCTAAATTTTTAATTTGTTTTTAATTGTATTATTTGTAAAATCTTCAGTAATCTTATATCTTTTTATAACTTAAAAATTTAAATATTTTAAAGTCTAGCTCCAAATTTATTCAAAGATAATAAACATTTTATTTTTTTCTAATTTCGTGAAAGTTAGGGTTTAATAATTGAAAAAATTTCCAAATTTTAAATCATTTTACGGGTTTTAGTATTGAAACCTTCAAAATTCTTAACTAATTCACAAAATTTGTTTGCGTATTTCATTAAAACAATTTGTTTTTATTTTCATATTTGAAAATCTAATTTTTAGAACTCTTTAGTTCATAATTGGTTTTTAATTGTTTTATTTGTAAAATGTTTAATAACCCATACATTTCTCTAAAACTTTAAAAGTTTTAAATTTTTAAAAACTTAGAGGATTTTTTTTTAAAGAATAAGACCAAAATTTAATCAATGATTATCAAAATATTATTTTTTTCCAAATTCGGGAAATATTCAATTTTTAAAATATTGAGTATGCAAATTTAAAAATTATTATATCAAATGTATTTCACGAATTCCTTCAAATTTGTTTGCATATTTCAATGAAATTATTTGTATTTACTTTTACATTTGGAAAGTTCTAAATGGGTTAAAATAATTTTAACTAATTAAAAATTTTCGAACTCTTTTTAAAATGTTGTATATCACTTAAATTTCATAAAACGCCAAAATCCTGTACCATTTAAAAACAATAAAAATTTTCAGTTTTAAATTTTTTTAATTATTTTATTCGTACTTAATTCTTTTTAAGAAGTTACCTCTTAATCAAAATTTTATTTGTTTACAAATTGGTGATATATATAACTTTAAAATTATTGAAGAAACTTGCAAACTTATACCTCATTAATATAGAAGCCGTTATAATTCTTATAATCCAAAAATTCACAAATACCTTCAAATTCTTTAAATTTGTTTGTGTATTTCAATAAAATTATTATTTTCACATTTGAACAGTTTAAATTAGGTTAAAAACATTTTAATTAATTAAAATTTTTAGTGCTATTCAAATTTTTAATTTTTTTAAATGTTTAATTTGTAAAATAATCCATAACTCTTAAATTTCTTCAATAAGAATTTTTTTTTTAAAAAATTATTTTGAAATTAAACGTTATAAAAGTTCTATTGTTTTCCAAATTGTTGAAGGAATTTGCACATTTAAAAATAATTTTAAGAATTTTATTGCTGAAACGTTTAAAATTATTTTAATCAAAACTTTACAAATTTCCTAACATTTTTGAAATATGCGTATTTCATAAATACAATTCATATTTTTTTTTAAATTTGTTTATGTGTAAAATGTTTAATATCTCTTAAATTTCTTTAAAACTTAAACTCAAATTTACTAAAAATAATCAAAATTTTATTTTTTTCGAATAAATTTTAAAAATATTGAATTATAATCCAAATAATCACTAAATTCTTGAAATTGTAGAATCAATCATTTTACGAATTTTAATACTGAAACTTTAAAATTTTTATAATCCAAAAATTCATAAATTTGTTTAAATTTTTAAAATTTATTTGGGAATTTCATTTAAGTTATTATTAAGAATTTCAATTTGTCTGTCTGTAATCAGTTGATTTGACTGCATTTTTTTATAGACAAATATATTAATTGTTCATGGCAGCTCCAATATTTTCGATTTGGTAAATCAGAAAAATACAGAGGCCAATCGCTCATAACATCTCTACTGAAAAAAGTTAAAATATCTTCCCCCATCCCCGGGTTTTTGATATTTAATGTAGCGAATAAGATTCAGATACTTAATGTAAGTGGCTAGAGTGGAATTTTTTGTAGTTTGGTCGTAGCTACCTGATGAGTAGACCAACTTTTTAGTACGAAACAGAACTACCAAAAGAACTCATGGATGGTAAAGCACTTAAAATTTAAATTTTTTAAGCACCCAATCTCTGAACAACAACAATTATGGTAAATTATGCCAAAACTCTGAAGCTAGCAACACAATCGATTTTTATATATTATAGGCTAAAATTAACACGAAAAAATGTTCCATAGCGCGAATCGACCAAAAGACAGAGGGATGAACGACGAACACTTTACTTTGTATTATTAGAGAAGGACAATAAGAGACTGGATCCGATCATTTGAATTAATTTTTGTAAATACATTCATTAATATCAGCATCTTAGCTTGTTTTCAGATTACCTGGCTAAACAAGCATAACTATCTGGGTAATATTTCGTTTTTAGAAAAATTTGGCAGGGTTGTTAATGACCGTACAAAATGTTTTTAAGATTTTTCAAAGGACTTTTTACGATTTTTCAAGAATTGTTTTAAAATACAAAGTTTTTGAATTTTTATTTTGCAAACACATTTACCAAATTTCTATTATATGTATAAAGTTGATGGTACCTTGTCTGAGGGTTTCCTGTACGAGTCGCTGACAACAACTTTCGATTTGTATTTCAATCTACTAAGTATAAGCGGTATAATTATAGTGACATGAAGAATTTTTAATTTTTTTCAATTAATCAGATTTATGTGTAATGAAAATTCTTGAAAAGTTGTGGTTTAGTCGCAGATATATTTTTAATAAATCGCTGTTTGTGCCATAATATTTCGTATGAACCTAAGAACTGGAAGGGTTTTATAGTACAACATTAATTTTACAATGTGATCGTTATAGATCGATTGCAATGGAAGTTATGTTTTGTTTGTATGGCGATAGAAAATATTCTATTCTGATTAAGAATTAAATTGAAAAAGCCCCTGAAGCCTTTTTTAAACCAGATTTTTCTTAGAAACAGAAAGTGTTGTGTATGGACACTGTTAAGATACCAGAATTAAGGAACTTGCCTATACGCCCTTAGCTGCTTTTGACAAAATTCTTAAAGTATTGAATAGGTTGTATAAATATTTTGTTTCAATAATTAAAGGATATTTAATTTGGGGAGTATGCCACTAATGAGCTTTATCTCTAGTATTGCATTATTTTTGAGATGGTGCCATATTTTATTCGACTTTTACACTTTCTCTGGATTTTCTCATTTTAGTCGAGAAACGAACCAATATATCGGGCTGAAATTTCTGGTTAACTTCACTGACCTGAAAAACCAGCTGCAAAATATAAATTTTATAAATTCTGAGGCGCAATAAATCACTATTTTACAGAACTTTATTTTATAAGAGATTTGCTATCATCTGACTGGAGTTTATGTAATAGCCCCAATTTGTTAAGTATATGCGCAAAACAAATAATTTATCTTTCCTCAGTAAATATTGAATGATACGTTAAAAATGTATGCAAACTACATTTTTATGTTCAAAATTCGAGTAAAGAATCGTATAACCAATTCAAATAAATTTAGCCTTTGTCCAATTTAATACCGTTTTATGTAATTTTTGTGTACCAACGTAAAACTATACATCAAATTTTTTTTTGCAAAACTAACTATAATTGCAAAGAAGACGAGGCAACAAAATTAACTTTACGCACAATTAACTTTACAACAAACAAATAAAGAATGAAAATTTAACAAAAAAAAAAACAAAAAAAAATTGAAAATCAATTTTCTCGAATTGATGGAAAACTAGCAAGAGTTCGTATTGCACATACAGAATATGTATAATTTAATTTTATTGTTTTATCAAAGTTCAACGATAAAATTTCTAAACGTATATCTGCTACCAATGATTGTGTATAATAATAATAAATTGGTACAGCGATGTAACAAAGTTATAAAACTAGTTATATGCTCCAGATGTGCAGAAAATTTGTTTGTTACAATGTATACCATTATAAATATTTACACATTTAATAGTTGTCTCGAGTGTGCATTGATTCGGAAAATAACGTCTTGGTCGTCTTGTCTATATACATTGCCATAATAGTGATATAATATAATATCGTCATTGATGACAACAACAACGACTTTGATACTTTGATTTAAAAAAACAAAATTTTGATAATCCAATAAAATTGTTTCGGTTTCCTGTAATTAAAACAGATTAGCATCACATTAAACATTTGGTTTAATCACCTTGTTTACAGCTCGTATATATAAAATCAGTGTGCTTTAAAAACCAGCTAAACTTGTAACCATTTTTTTAATTTTCTTTATAAGTCTGATCGAATTCGATGCAAAAAAACAAGTGCATACAAAAATATGATGTGCCCTTAACAATGATTTTAATGTGTTTCATTAAGTTTTTTTTGGGGGACACCGATTTTGTTGCACTATTAAATAATTTGTTATAAATATATACATATATGCACGAGGTTTCTCATTCTCTTGCGTGCAAATATTTATTATAAACGTTTCTACGAAATTGAGATCACAATGTATATTAAAAAAAAAAACATAAAAAATTGTGAAGAGGCACAAAGAAGCGCAAGAAATGATATTCGAGCACACAATATAAACAAAACAAAAAGATGGACCGCTTCAGACAAATTTCTCGCAATTTCTTTTATTTTTGGTCGTATTTGGTTGAACAACAGTGACCATATAAAATGTTTGAATCGTCAAGGTGACCTTACCAAAATATTAACAAAATGAGATACATTATTTGATGTATTTTTATTTATATTTGGTTTACGATGGCTTTTTTTTTGATACATGGATGCATTTCGTCTGGTAAAACGAGATTTGATGTGTTCAACGTACCGCGAAATGGTGACTCACAATACATAAACATTTTGTTAATATTTAATATTCTTTTTATTCGGATTGCGGTCTTACAATTTGTTTTATTATTTTTTTTTTGACAAGTGCGGATTTCTTCTGCGTCAATTCAATATAAAATAAAACCGATCCCCACCCCCCCCCCCCCCCTAACCCTCAAAAAATATAATATTTGGTCTCCATTTTGTACAAAAAAAAAAAGAAATGTCACAAGACATAAATATTATTTCAACCATATCTCAGATAGAAAATCATTCTTATTGTTGTTGTTATTGTTGTAGAAAACAGCTTAAAAAATTTAATGATGCAGAAAATAAGCTATTGTGTAGCGTTTTGATTTATAATAATATCGCACTTAAATTTATATATCGCTAAACAATGTCAAATCGATAAAATATAATACAAAAAAAAAAGAAGCAAAAAGTTTCTAAGCTAACGGAAACTATTTTCAATTTGTGTTGTGTGCACAAAAGAAAAGAAATCACGGAGATGCTGATTTTTTTTTATCAATTTATATAAAATCAAAATGTTAAGCGATTGACCCAAAAAATTGAAAAACATTTTATTGAGCACCGTGTTTGTGTATGTGTATTTGACATGGGTGTTTCTGTGTCTCTTTTGCATAAGTAACTATTTCATAATTATTATATGTCTTGTTGCTGCTATGCGCTTACTTTAAATTTATTTTGCAAAGATATAGGCGCGTTATTAAATAAAATTTATTTTATTTTTAGATATAAATTTAATTTTTATTACCATGTGACATGTTTTTGGGATAAAATAAAATTAATTTGAACATTATTGTTTTATCAATCACTTGTTATCGCGTCGTTGTTTGTAATTAAGGAAATGTTTGTGTTTTAAGCAATGCGATTTTTTTTTTATGTAATAGGTTAGTTGAAATAAGTAGAAGTAGTAAAATTATTGTGCGTTATCTTTGGAATCTAAAATTGTTTGTAATTTAATATTAAAATTACGTAAGTTGAGGTTTAAAAGTTCAAATGCGGTAAGACACAAATATTTTTATAATTTTTTTTTTTTTTTGTAAAAAATTGTCACAAAAATTGAGAAATTATATTTTTGTAAAGACTTTCAAATCAAATAACGTTGTGGTATTTGGTTAAACAATGTAAGGAAAATGGGTAGATATATGTACATAGGTGGCGGGTTAATGTGCTGATAAAAATGCATTTTGAAATTTTTTTTCTCACGACCACCACTAGAGACTAGAGTGTTCCATTTTGTTGAAATATTTTTATTACTAAATAGCGTGATATAATTAAATTAATTTATCGATCGTTTAATTTTTATCATTTCAGTTAAATGCGCATAAATAGGAGACATATTTGACAGGTAACTTTTTAATTTTCATAATTCGGTTATTGATCAGGTAATCGTGAAATATTTTTTTTATTTTTGTAAATGTTTGTTAATGGTCGTTAGTCTCATGGATATATTTAAGATTTAATTTCTTTATTAGAAGAGATCTACATAAATTTCCTCAGAATAGCGATATTTCTTAATTTTTTAAATAATCAGAGTGTAACTGTGAATTATAAATTTATAATACTTTTTACATTGGGTTTTCGAATTGGAAAAACGGAATCTTTCTAAATTACATAATCCTCGTATGTAAGCCGAGCTAACGAACATTTTTTTAAGTGGATTCTGTCGGTATTTATACAATATCTACTGTCCATAATGGTTAACTAATGGACCTCAAAATTTACATTTAAGCTTTCAATATGTGAGATTCTAGCGAAGCGGCATTTTATAATATCTTGATAAGGATTTATAAAGTAGAATGGATCTAGGCTTTTATTTTATTTATTTATTTCTTATTAATTTTATACAAGTAAGGCTTAGCCTTATTAAAATTTCCTTAAAATACAAGAAAACCTTCTTATGTACATATACTTAATTCAAATATTCAATCATGAACAAAAGAATTAAATCATTACAAACGTGAAGTAAAATACAACAATTTATGTCCAAAAAACTTATGTTAACAGTACTAAATAAATATATAAATTTACAAACCAAATTTGCAAAATTTATAAATTCTTAAATCATAAATAATAAATCTGGTTGTATCTATCCGAACAAAATTATCACAAAACAATATGAAGCAGTATTACAAAATGAAACAAGTATCAACTTAGAGATGAGAAATATGTGAAATAATCGTTTTTAAAATTACTTAGACTGTTCTTAGATTGTAAATTAGGATTTCATGAGTTCCAAAGTTTAATACTTCGCATAAAAAAAGATGACTCACGTGCTTTAGTTTTGCAATTTGTAGGAAGACTGATATTAAATGTTCGAGTCGATCTAAAAAATTTAATCAAATTGAAGAGATACATGGGATTTCTATAATAAATTATTTTATAAATGAAAATAACCGTTATGAACTCTAAATAATGATATAAATCAGCTCTTTTTTTCTTGTATATTTACCGAGCGCAAGAATTAAAAGCAATATTTAATTTTGTGAACGAGGACTAAGAGCAACCAGAATAAATAGGGGCATAGTAGGTTAGCGTCCTTAACGTAGCATATATTCTACCACATAATTGGGTTACATGGTCATCCCAACTAAGTTTGTTATTCATCAATAACCCCAAGTTCCTAACCGTATCCACAATCTCAATATTCGCATTGCCAATTTTGATATTATAATGCCGAAGGTTGGATAACATTACTTTATTACTAGTTACGAACATGGCTTTGAATTTTAAGGGTTTGATTTTAATATGAATGTTATTGCTCCAAATTAAAATTCCTTAAAGTGTATGGTTTATTCTCAGCACGCAATCATCCATATCGCTAGCTACTGCTGAAACTTTACCGGAGCTACGCTGTTTCTGATATCATTTATAAAAATCACAAATAACAAAGGGCCCAAAATTGAACCCTGAGGAACACCAGAAGTCAATAAACTCTGGTTGGAAAATTTTTCATTCAATTTGACAATTTGATACCTATCCGATAGGTATGAAGCCAAAAGCTTAACCGCAAAAATTAAAGTTTGAGCGCAACTTATAGAGCAGAACTTTATGGTTAACACTGTCAAAAGTTTTAGAAAAATATAGAAGCACAAGCAAAGGCACTTTACGTTTTGCAACAAAAGAACTCAAATCATCTATAATTTTAATTAATGCAGAAGTTGTACCATGTCTTTCTCGAAACCCGGACTGTAAATCATCAATTAAGGCAAAACTAGAAATACATATGATTCTTCATCTGAAACTTCATAATTTTTTCAATTACCTTAGACAAGTAAGGAAGTATCCTGATTGGCCGAAAGTTTTGTATAGTTTCAGGCATAGGTACCTCTCCAACATGTGCAATCTTACACCCCGTCGAAAAAACAGATTTAGTCAATGCAGTGTTAATTATGTTTATTAAAATAGTGCTTATTGACGGTAGTAAAAGTCAAATGAAACCTATAGGGATACCATCAGAACCTTGTGCTTCAGATTGAATACCATCAATTGCATTACATACTTCCATAATGGAAGCATTTCTAAAATAAAAACATTGATTATCAGTTGACGAAATAGCAGAATTCATAAGAACTTGATTTTGCACTGCTACCTGAGAGCATTTTGCAAAATAATTTGAGAACTCAGTAACTGAAAAATCCGACACGGCAGTTCGTTTGATTTTTGAAAGACCATATTTTTGGAAATTCCGCCATAAAATCCTATTGGGTAGGTCCAAATTAAAAATATTACTTTTAAAATACTGGAGCTTCGCTGTTTAATCATCTGACTAAATGATGTAGGGTTTTGATTTGCTCTCCAAGTTCCATGAAGAAAATCTCTAATATTCCGATGGTACAGTATATGGTATAGTACAGTATATATTTAATGAGAAAGACTTGCATGGTGGTTCCAAACAAATTTTCCTTATGGGTGCAAACTCATCGAGAAGTTGATACACTAGTGCATTGAAATGTTGCAATTGATTATTAACATCCGGGATGAGGGAAATTACGCCACTAATCATGCGAATTTACTGCAATAAGCAAAGCAATGTTCGGCAATATCTAAAGGTTTCCTTGTCATAAATATTTATATAAAAATTATACGAGCCAAAATTCATATCATGAGTTGTAAACAGTCCTGAAATTTCAGTATAAATATTCAATTTAGGTCGATTATTCAATAGCAACAGACCAAGACTAGTCAAATTTCTATCCACAAAGTTAGTAGGGCAATATGATGCAATTTCTAGGTCCAGTGAAAAAATAAAATAGATCTCCTCGCTTTTAGATTACTATTGTATTTCTCTTAAACACTAAGTTTTCGATTGCATGTGATATCGAATTCAGATCTTTCTTTAATTTCTTTTATGGATAACTGAACTTCAATTACTTTGCTTCCACCTTCTTTCTCAGCTGGTCCCTCGCTAATTTCGATTAAATGTTCGACACATAACTTTTCATGATAATTTCAAATTTCGTTCATATCTTGTATTTTTTAGCTGTGAAAGTGATGTTGAATTAGGAGATAAAAAAGTAATTTACACTGGCATATAGTAGGAGCATTTAAATCCAACTAATTTGAATGCCCAATCGCATTATCGAGAAATATAAAAATATCTAATATTTTAAACGGAATAAAAGAAATTTGATGTCTTTTTGTAAAATTTTGATTTTTAAACTTTAATCAGAGATTATTTAAAAAAAAAAAACATTTCAGGAATTCTAGAGTCGAGAACATTCAAAAATTCCGGAATTACTTTTTGGTCAAAATTTGGATGCCTAAATCATGACTCTAATTTTTATGAAGTTAATGTTTTGTTTCAGTTTATCCCAACTTTTCGATGTTGTTCTGATTGAAACGAATTAAAATTGTATAGTAATTATAGAATTTACAAAGCTTAAAGAATTTGTAGAAATTTTGAAACTTATAGAATTCATCGGTTATATAAAATATCTACAAATTTTAAATAGTTTAAAAAAAATTCATAAAATATATTCATAAAGTTTTAGAACCACCAGTTGAAACCGGAAAGAGCAGCGCCTAAGCCTTTCCCAAAGGTAGACTAATACTTTCATTTATAGTGAAGCAAGATAAGTCTGGCCCAAACCAGACTTGATCCGCACCAAAATTTTAAGCTCTCGTTGATTAAAGAACGAGGGAGGAAGGGACTTTGGTTCATTTCCTTACCTCATGTCCTGCATTAGCACGCTGAAGTCCTAAATACTTAGGTATGTTCAAGATGTACGACCTGTTGGATCTCGAAAATAGTATGGTATGATATGTTGTATGCCACCTAATATTTCTTAATGGTTACAGTAAGGGAAAAAGGGATAAATTCCTAATCTACTGAAGCTTAAAGCTTTGTAGAATTCAAAGAATTAATCGAATTTATAAGATTTACAGAATTTATACCATTTATAGAATTCTAGAAATGTATTGAATTTATAAAATTTATAAAAATTCGAAAATTTTAGAAATACTAAAATTTGTAGAATTGTACGAATTTATTAAATTTATAGAAATTATAGAATTTTTAAAATAAGTCAAATTTGAGTTTGTAGAATTTATAGAACTGAGAGACTTGAAGAATTTGGTTCTTTAAATCTATAAAATTTCACGAATTCATACAATTAATAGAACTTGTCCATTTTCTATAATTTATAGAGTTTACGGAAATTGTAAAACCATTAATATTTATTAGATTTGATTTATATTTAAAAAACTTACTGAATTTCATAACTTCAACCAAAGAATTTTTATAATTATTAAATTTATAAAATTTACAGAAATTATTGAATTTATAGAATTATAGTATTAATGTTTATAGGACTTATCGAAATTTTTGAATTTACAAAATTTGTAGAATTCACATACTAAACAGAGTTAGAGACCGTGATCATCAAATTTATTTACAGAGTTATAAGGTGCGCCCCTTGGTCAACTACTCAGCGATTTTCAGAAATTTATCATTGACCTTGCTTATTGAAACATGATTTTTTGTGTCCTAACTCCCTATACCATAGAAGTACTGACATATGATATAAAACTAAAGTAGGTTATAGAAGTGATCATCGCATTCCCTTACATGGTAGTAAGGTGCACCCCTAAGTCAAGTAATCAGCGATTTTTGCCAAATCGCCTCTAATCCTGTTTAGTATTCTGTCTTATAGAAAACACTTTTATCGTATACGGAGTTAGAAAATAAAAAATCCTGTTTTCAATAAGCATTAGGATGTAACTTACTAATCTATAAGGGAATCAGATGATCACGGTCTGTAACCCTGTTTAGTATTGCATTAGGTTCAATCCCATGGTGTATAAAGTTATAATATAAAATTCCTGTTTCAATATACAAGGTCAATAAGGACAATCCTAGTTCAATGTGCTGCTTTAACGACTGTTCTTTTTACGCTTATGTTACGACTGTTCTTATTACGCTTACTGTTTTGCGGTCATTCAACCATATAAACATTATTTATAACAACCTAAACCATCGAATATTCTTAAACTCAATCAACTTGCACTACCGTAAGCTTTGCGTAAAAATTCAACAAATATATCGCTTAAAACCAAATGACCATAATATTCTGCGTTTTCAACTGGTGCGGGACGAATTTGTCCTATCACGATTGCTTTTATATTTATTTGTTTTTTTAGAGTAACAATTTTGTCAAATATTAAAAATGTTAGTTAGACATTCGGTTTGATAATTTTGGCATATTTTATTCGAAATTGTGTTTCAATTCCAATTAACCAACAATTGTTGCATTCAATTTAACGTTGCAAAGTACACACAAGTACATCTGACTGCACGCAGCTACTCTTGCTAAATTTTATGAGTAGTTTGCTTTTCGAATTTATGGCGACTTCGTTACCAGAATAGTTAGTACAACTAATCGGTAAAAAATAGCTGATCAGTTTTCTAATTAATAATTAATTTTCCAACTTTCCATGTTGCACGTAAATTTTTTTTAATTAAATTTTATTTTCGTAAGTAATTTTCTGCGTTCGATTTACAATCTACTCTCAAGTACTTATTTGTACTTTGCCACGTCAAATGGAACGCAGCAATTGTAGTATACGTACACTAAAAATTTAATTGTTTTGTTATAAGAAATATAAAATATTATATCCTTAGATCTTAGAATTATAATGATCCCTATCTCATTTTAATTATTTTATGCTGAACTGATTTTATTATAGACTGTTTTGCTTATAAGTAATTAGTAAAATGGTCTATAATGCATTACCCTCGAAATCCATTACATCATGAGCCATTTTGATAAAATCCACCGTTTAGCATATAATCCACTTTTGAATTTTTGTGAGAAACTCTAAGAACCGGTTAGGGAATAAATTCTGGAGAAGGGGAATTTTAATTATAAAACGCGTTCTGAGTGTCAACATTTTAAAAAAATATTTGTCTTACTAAAAACAAAGATGGATTTAAATATTCTTCAAAAGTGGATTTTTATAAAAAAAAAACGGATTTTAACAACATTTATTTTGTAAAGATGGAAAAAGGGGGGACCCCGTCTATTATGGTCGTAATTTCTTCAATCCGCCTAAATGTTCTAAAAATTATAGTATGAACTTTATATCGGTAAAAAGGCGCATGAAGTTTTTCCTAGTATATTAATAATTTTTTATTTTTAAGAAATACCTAGTGACAAATTTTTGAATAGATTTAGAGAATTGACTTCCCTAATTGATTTGCGAATTTTGTTCAAAAATTAAATGCAACGAAATATTTACAGACTTGTAAGACTGTAAATTTACTGAGAAGGAATAATAGAAAGGATTAGAAAGAATAATTCGTTTTTAACGGATTGCTTAATATTACATATTAACATTACGTAGTAATTGTTTTTAATATTTATCTCAGTTCGTTACAAAATTAAAAATTTTAATTTCACGCAGTTAAAGTCTTATAAGGTTTACAGAATTTACAGAATTGATAAAAACTAAAAATTTATGAGATTTGTAGGATTTAAAGTATTTACTGAATTTTAAAACTTTATCCATATAAGTTATAGAATTATTCATAGGTTTGTCGAAGTTTTAAAATTTATAAAATTTGTCGAATCCAAAGAATTTATAAAACTTGAAACTATGAAATTTGTATAATAACTAAAATTTGGGTTTGTAGAATTTTTAGAACTGACAGACTTTAAACAATTTATAGAATCCACAGAATCTATAAAATTTGAAGAATTTATAGAGTATATAAACATATTAAAATTTTAATATTTATAGGCTTTTTAGAATTTAGAGAATTTATAAAATTTATAGAATTTATTGGGTTATTAAAATGTATTGAATTTATCAACTTTACTGAATTTATAAGAATAAAAGAATTTTTGATATTTCTGGATTTTAAAGCACTTCCTAGATTTTTAAAATTTATTAAATGAATTTATACAACCTATAAAATTAATATTTATAAAATTATTAGAAATCATTGATTTATAGAGTTGTTAAAATTTGTATGATTTATCGAAATTTACACTTCAAACAATTAAAAGAAATCAAAGAACCTACAAAATTTATAGAATTGATATAATTTTTAAAATTCAGAAAAATTAAAAGTTTATAGAGTTTATCGACATATTAAAACTAATAAAATTTATAGAATTTTAAAATATTTATAGAATTTGTTGGATTTATTAAATTTATCAAATTTACAGAACTTGTAGAATTTAAGAAACTCAATGGATTTGTAGACTTTATAGAACTTGTAGAATTTAAATTTAAAGAATTTATATAACTTCTACAAATTCCATAAACTTTATAAATTCTATAAATCTTTTAATCCTAAAAATTATGTTTATTCTAATCACAACTGCGATTTAGTATTTTTTAGCATTAATTTTATAATTATATAAATATCTAATATTCTAAAAGATATTTGTTGACTTTTTTTTAGAATTTTCGATTTTTATTTTTTAATCAGAGATTATTAAAAAAAACAATTCTGGAGTTTTGAAATGTAGAACATTAAAATTCGAAAATTCCGGAATTATTTAGAAAATTATTCATCCGAATTATTTTTTTTTTTTTTATTTTTTGCTTGAGCTTTCGGACTCAATTTAAGTCCATTTTCAAAAGCGCTTCACAATTGTTATTTTCTTTTTATGTACAAAAACGAAAGGAAACAAACTATCAAAAAAATTTCCTTAGAAACCATAACCATGTTTAAACTGAAATTTATCCTTAACGACCGTTTTGATTCTACCTTCAGAATTTCTATAAAAATATATTTGCTTCAAAATAGTACCATTTACTACTTTATCGGGACGGTGATTTTTAGCCAAAGTCTTTTTTTAATAAAACCAAATTTTAAAAGTTTTTGGCTTTATATGTTGATTGTGTTAATTTTGTAAGAACGTGGGAGCAAAGAGTGAAAATTTAAATACTTTTCGAACCACCAGGTTCATGTATCAAAAGAGTATCCAAAAAACACAAATTTGGTTGTCAGATTATTTTTCGATTGTAAATTTAATTCTAGATTCTATTGAATTGAACATTTCTAAAAAAGCATCAACTTTGTCATTGGGGATAGCCGATATAATGTCGTCGTATTTTCTCATTGAAAATCTAATAAATTTAACGCCAAATTTTTCACATTTTCCATCAATAGATTTCCTATTATGGACTAATAGAAGAACTGATTGGTGAGGTAAAAATTTGTTTTTACTTTTTGTTATCGAAAGAGAATTCCGAATTATTTAATACGATATCTAAAGCTGTTAAAAATTGAACTTTCGTCAATTCTGTTTTAGAATTTTGTTTTATACTTCTTCAATTGTTGCTTATGATATTTGTATTTCGTTTACAATTCACATTAGCAAATAATGATGACACATTTAACGTCAATAAGAGGAAGCTGTAATTTTTTGTTTGAAATCTTCTGAATTAATTATAAACGAACTGGTTTTTCCTATCCTATTTTTGAAAATATTTCCAAGAAATACTGATAAACCATATGTTGGACCATCGACCAAGCTTATAATTGGACTATACGGAATATTCGGTTTGTGTACATTTGTTAATCCATAAACGCAAGCTTTATGGATCACAAAAAGTACACAAATCAAATATTCCGTATAGACTAATTATAAGCTCGTTAGATGGTCCATCATATGGTTTATTAGCATTTCCAAAATTTTTTGTATGGGTTGTTTGCTTTCGTTTTTGTATATAAAAAAAAATTCCAATTGAGTTCGAAAGCTCAAGCAAAAAATAAAAAAAATTATATAATCCGAGCTTAGAAAAAAAAAAAAAAAAAATTGGATGTCCTAGTTACTAGTTTGACGAAAATTTAGGATTTCATAAGAAATGTAAATTGACAGGGACAATTAACGATTTCATGATATTTTAGACTTTTATTTTGAACCACATTTAGACAGTAATTCCAAATAAAACATCGGAAACTTGAAACCTAAAATTTAGTTATAAATTTTCTTGCTCTTTTACAATAATACTTAACAGTCAACACAAAATTCCTTCCATTCCGACAACATTTATTATTACATTAAAATATTCATCATACTTGAAGTATATACAATGACATTTAAAGTTAATAATCCTTATAAAATCATGACGTAAGCAAATTTTTTACCTTTTTTTGTGTAGCTAGTATTTGTCTATTTATTTATTATAACACGTCTTTCTTATCTGAAAAGAAAAAAAAAATGAAATATAATAAAATTGAAAATTTTCATCGTAATACTTTCTATTTTATGTTTATTTCGTTCTCAAAAAATCACTTGACGTTTTTTTTATTTTTTTGTTTCGTTATTCGAGTACGTTGAAAAGTGTATATAATATACCGTATGAACGTTAAGTAAAAGTCTATAATATTCTTAACGATATATTGATATGTCACAAAAAGAAGACAACACAAATGAAATAAGAAGACAATGCTAAAAGTTTGCCATCATCAACATCATCATATTCACTGACAAAAGAAAAATTTCTACTTATAATTTGTTGTTGTTGTTGTTGCCAATTTCTATTTTATTTTATTAATATTTATCACATTTTATAAGCAGGACATCAATGTATAGCTTGAGTCTAAGCGCTTTTAATGGATTTCGCCATTAAACACGTATTTTATATATATAATTCCACTGCGTTATCACGTATACCATATATACAGTATTTGAGAAGAAAAATCTAACATTTTATGCTGCTAAAAAATGTTAGACTTTTCATTTAGGTGAATTGTAACTTATATGATTACAGAGATATTTATTTATATGTGTAACTATTATACAAAAAATAATAGGTCTATGTCGATTCGATTTTTCCCACGTACAATACGTAATAACAAAAATTTTTTTTGGTAACCTATAGTGTAATGGTATTTTCCAAATCCTTTGCACAAAAACAAACAAAATAATAAATGTAAATTTAAGATACTTGATACTTTTTGTTATCTACAGGCTTATACAATTTAATTAGATCAATGTTTATTTTTGTTTTTGATTCGAGTTGCTACAGTGATAATATAGCGATGATTCAATTATTACAAAAGCACAACCTCCAAATCTATATTTATATTATTAAAACATATTAAATAAGGTTTTCAATCACCGCATAATTTACTTCAGTTGAGTTAGCAAATCATGATTGCATATTATTTACAAATTTTAATTAAAAATAAACTGTTTTGCCCAATCATTAAGCTCCAATTAATTCATTTAATTAAATCCATATGAAATAATTAAATCTCATTTCCTCTATGTATAGGCATAAACATTTTTTTTTATTTGTGTTTTAATGCGAGAGTAATGTGCGAAAGAAATATTACGATATTCGTGTGTTGTTTACACATTAATAAATTAAAATGAAATAAAATTTAATTGTTAAAAATTTTGTCAAGCTCAACAAAATTAATTAATTTATATGAATCTACATTTTTGAAAGTTTAATTATGCTTAATTTTATTTTTTATGGTTTAGTGATTACTTAAAAATTAATTATTCCAATCGATCAACTACGATATAATTTCGTAATTTTATTGCTGTTGTTGTTGTTGTTTTATTATATTAAAAGCATATCAAAGTACAAATCGATCGATACACCAATATCTATTTATATAGTACACAACAAATTTCATTTACTTTAGAATTAGTTTTTGTGGTAGTTCAATATAGAAAATGGCATTAACTTTGAAGGCTATTCATGTATACTGTGTGTACATATGTAGAAAGCAAATTAAATCAACTGTTGATTCTGCATATATTCAGAAATATTTTATTTATGTCAAATTTGTGGTGGAACTTTTTGTATTCGCTCGAATCAATGGTGGGTAGTGTTTCAAACTATATGTATTATCTATTTGAACAGCTCTATTCATATATACATTTTTAACAAGCTGGTTGATTTATATTTCGGAGAGTTGGATGTTGTCCATAAATGATAAACAATTCTGTTCGATTCATTGCAAAACTCAGATTTCAGTTTCAACTGATTTTTTTTTTTTGGTTTTTTGTGTTGGTTTGCTATATGTTTTTTATACATGATGTGTATAAGCCCTTAATAAGCTTTCTTAATTCTATAGGTTGCTTTTAAACCAATATAAAGTTTTGCAGTTCATCTTTAATTTTTAAACTCACAAAATTGGATTTGCTGTATAACTCCGAAATATCAGTCTCTGCAAAAATCTAGGTACACTGATTTGGTTTTAGTTTTTGTACATTTTTATGATTTTGGTAATTAGTCGAACCAAAAAAAATATTTTTTTATCTCAAACGTTGAGCCAGGCAAACAATTGTTTAAAAGGATCTTTTCGGAATATTTTAATAAGCTTTTGTTCATTTCCTAGAAATTTGGCAGATTTTGAATTTAGTTAGACAAATAATTTTGTTTAAATTAGACTTAGATAACAGATATAGATTCAGAAGTTCAGTTTCTTTTCCAGGATATTTTTAAATTAAACCTTCTCTAATTTATGGTTATAGAAGTTATTTCTTGGATTACCGGAGAAGTAAACATTTTCATATGAACTAGCTAATTTATTTATTCAGAAGTAAATTGACAGATGAGGTATCACAAAACAGTGAATTTCTAGAAGTATAATTAGCTTGTAAACCGGTCGTTTAATTGTTTTATTAAGGCTTAAAAAGCACATCTCAACGGAAATGCCAACTAAAACGCAAAACTGCGAAATCAAAGATGTTTGAGTTATTGGATAACTCAAATATGTTCACTTAAAGTCAGTTTAGATTTGGAACTAGACATAGCCAATATTTTATTTAGGTGCTACAAAATATAAAGTAAAACACATTTGTGTCGGAAAATTATCTCATATACCTATATGAAATTGGAAAATATCTAAATTTAATTCCCGCCCTTGATGTTAAAGCCCTTTTGTATTCCTTTCTTTCGAACATTAATTTTTTTATTAAAAATAATATAAAAAATATATTAAAACACATTTTGTCCAATAAAAAAATATCTACGAAAATTGAAAAAATAAAAATTATAGGGCTATTATTACATTAATATTTTATTTGATGATATAAAGTGAAATATAAAAAAAATTCTTGATAAATTTTTTATTTTTTTGGTCCTTATATTTTGTCAGAGGGGTTTTAAATACTATATAATTTTGATATTTTGCTGATACTTTCAATTTTTTATTTGGTTACCAAAAAAAAAAACAAAAAGGAAAATATCGATTGTCTGAGGACTTTTACAGAGTACCACACGCTTATTATTCCAAATATAGTATGTATATGATAAAAAAAATTATATTTCATTATGACTATTATGAATATTTTATATTAAATTTGATTTTTTTCTTTTTTATGCTTTATATGTAAGCTTATCGATGAATATGTGATATCGTCGTCTCAAATTGAAGAAGGGATAATCCTTTATGTAGATAAAGCAAGAAATAAACATGTGTTGAATATACGACATATTCCAATTCTTACGTATGCTTACATTTTATTTATAATGTACATACATACGTTATGAATTACATAAATAAAATATTCGAAAGGGTCGAGGCAAGAAGAACCTGCTCCTTATTATATATAATACAGTTTATTAAAAAATAACAAAATAATGAATAAATAAAATAAATTCTATATCTCATTCATAATCTGCAGTGAAATAATATTTAATATTATCATTAAAATTATTTTGTAAATTAAGTTATATACTAATCTGCTTGCTTTATTTAATTTATTCGATATGGTAAATTTAAAATTCTGTTTATCAATCCCAAAAAAAAAAATTATTTTTAAAATTTTTCGTTTTCACATGAACTGAGTATGAAAACTAATAATAAACATAATAAATATATAAATATTTTGTTTATAAATAAACTAATTAAAATTAAAATAAATATTTTTATTTTCAATTATTTATTTTAATAAATATACTATTTATGTACATATAATTATAAAAAAGTAACAAATTGAAATTACATCGAAACAAAAAATCAAATTCGACTGTTAGAAACGTTAAAAAGTTCGTGGCTGTTGGATTCGGCCATACAAAATTAAATTGTGCGCGATTCTCTCCAACTAAAAGCATTTAGAAATCAACAATTAATTGTGGACCAGTTGAAAAACATTTGTCTGAAGATAACTGTTCACTTTCACATTTACAGGATTGGCTGCATAAATAAGGTAATAATACAAGGAAAATGGAAAAATTGGAGCTTGAAATGTTGCAAATAAGTTTTTTTTTTATTATCTATAAATGCATCGAAGGTCTTTGTAAACAATATTGTTACTTTATTAATTTTAAAAATTTTAAATTGAAATAATAATGTTTTAATATTACGAATTTGGTTTTGTAAATTTTTTTAAAATTAGGATTAAAAAAGAAAACGTTTTAATTAGAAAAATCAATAAAAGTTAAACTTTGAAAAATTTTCTCTTAAACTCTTTTTAATGGTTTCGGGTTTTATAAATTTATTTGTTATTTACATTAACTTCTGGACTCTGTTCAACATTGTTTCTAAAGTTTACTTAATATTTTTGGGAAAATCATTGCAAAAACTGTTTGTCTTAAAAAAGTTTGGTACCTATTTGGTCACCAAAGCGACTACAGCTAAAATTGCTTTAAATTAATGTATTTTTAGCTTACTTAAACAACAAATTGTATGCGAAACATATTTTATTAGTTGTAACTTCATAATAATTCATATCATAAAAATCAACAAATTCAAATCACATAAATTAAAATGTTACAAATTGAAAGGAATCTTAATTCACTGGCTCGAAAGAAATTTATTTATTGAGTTTGTTTATTAGACACAAATTGGTTAGGACAAATGTTGCAAACTTTTGTTGAATTACAACTCTGTCGAAAAAAAAATGTCAATTCCTTCAGTAGATAATTTTGATTTTTAAGGTTGTGATCAGCATCAATGTAGCCTCAGTTCATCGTTTACTTTAAAATTATGTTGTACGAGAAATTAAAAAAAAAAATCATTTTAGTGCTTTACGAACTGACAATTTTCAAAAATTGTAAGAAACGTTTGTTAAATTTTATGAGAACTATTCATGAGATTCCTCTTAACTACTAAATAATTATTTTAGCTTGTATCTCTACAATTTACTTTGCTTAGTTATAAAACTGATTTTAAAAAATCGTGAATTTTAATATTTTAAAAATTTAGGTTTTTTAGTCACAGAACTATTGTTTTCTGATTATTTTGAAACTTTGATTTTTACATTTTAGGCTTTGTGCATTTTAGGCTTGCCTAATAAGTTTTATGCTCTTGAAAATATTTTTGTTATAAAATGTTCATAATATTTATGATAGTAGATCTTGTAAGACACCTGCTACCGAATAGTAGGGTTTTGAAAATATAGCAAAATAACAAAGAATTTTATAAATAATGAGTTTTCAATAATTTATATTAAAATGTCTTTTAACATTTGGAAAAAAGAATTAGAGAATATTCAGAATTAAGACAATTTAAAGGATTTAAAAATATTACATAATTTAACGAAATTGAAGAATTTAGAAAGTTTGAAGGACTGAAAGAATTTAAAAAGTTAAGAGAATTTATGCAATTTAAAGAAATTAACAGACACAATTTGTTTAGGTTAAAGACTTTAACGTATGAAAGAATTTAAGGAAATTAGGGAATTTCAAGGTTCTCAAAGATTTGAAGAATATAACAAGTATAAAGTATTTTAAGAAGTTTAAAATTTTAGAAATTTAAAAAATTTGAAAAATTTTCTAACAAACAAAAATTAAAAAAAATATAAATAATTAAACGCGAAAAACTATTAAATATATGCAGAAATTAAAAAAGTTGAAGAAGTTCTAGATGAATTTAGATTTTGTAAATTAAATACTTTATAAAGTTTAAAGTATGAGGAGACTAAAAATCAAATCTTTTTTAATTAAAAACGAACAAACGAATTTGATAGATTGAAATGTTTTAATTTAAAAACATTAAATAGTTTAAAGTTATTGGAGAATTTGAAAATTAAAAAAACTTTGAAGAGTTTTTTTAAGACATTTAAGAATTTGAAAACGACAAAAAGAAAAAAGAAAAAATTTAAAGATTGTTAATAAAGAATTTATAGAATTTAAAGGATTTAGCGAATGTAGTTTCAATAATTTGTAAAATTTAAGGGGTTTAAAGGATTTAATGCAATTAAAAACTTTAGGAATTTAACCAATTTTAAAAATTAATTTTTTAACAAATTGGCCAGATTTATAGGACATAAAAGCTTTCAAATGTCTTGAGACATTAGAAAGTTTGAAGAAGTTATAGAACTTAAAGTGTGTCAATTAAAGACTCTATAGAATTTAAAATATGTATAGTATTATGAGAATATAAAGTCTTTTAAGAATTCAGATTCCAATATTTTTGGTTAAAGATTTCATAGAATTAAAAAAATTTAGAAAATTTTAAGGATATAAAGAAATTGAACAGTTTAGAAATATTTGTTATGTCAAATTATAAGTAACGTTTGTTAAATGTCATAAGAACTATTCATGAAATTTTTCTTAACTACTTAATAATTATTTTAACTTGTATATCTACAATTTACTTTGTTTAGTTAAAAAATTGATTTTAAAACATTGTGAATTTTAAAATTTTAAAAACTTTAGTTTGGAAACTAGCCACAGAACTATTGTTTTCTGATTACTTTGAAAACTTTGATTACAAATTTTAGGCTTTAAGCATTTTAAGCTTTCCTTATAAATTTTATGCTTTTGAAATTTTTTTGTTATAAAATGTTCATAATTTATATCATAGTAGATCTTGAAAGATCCTAATAGTAGGGTTTTCAAAATATAGCAAACTCACAAAACTTTTTAAATCCTGAGTATTCAAAATTATAGACTATTAAGTATTAAGACAATTTAAAGTATTTAAAAAAATTACAGGAATTAAGAAAATTGAATAATTTAGAGAGTTCGAAGAATTGAAAGATTTAAAAAGTTAAAAGAATTTATAGGATTTGGAGAATTCGACAGATTCAAATTGTTCAGTCAAAAGACTTTAAAAATAGGAAAATTCAAGGATTTCAATGATTTGAAGAATTTAAAATGTATAAAGTATTTTAAGAAATTGAAAATTTTAGAAATTTAAAAAATTGGAAAAATGACAGATTAATTTTTTTAAGAAATAGAAAATAAATAAAAATTTAAGTAAGAACGCTAAAAACTATTAAAAATTTGCAGAAATTAAAAATGTTGAAGAAGCTATAAATGAATTTAAATTTTGTCAATTAAATAACTCAGAGAATTTAAAGTAAAAGAACAATTTAAAGACTAATTTAAATAATTAAGAGAATTTAAAGAATTTGAGGTCCTTAAAAATTTTAGTGAACTAAAAATCAAATATTTTTTAATAAAAAACGAACGAATTTAGAAAATTCTGTAAACTTGAAGACTTTAAACAATTTAAAGTATTTAAAGAATTTATATTTTTTACTTAAAGATTTTTAAGAATCTTAACAATTATATTAATTTACAGGATTTTAAGAAATTGAAGGCTTAACAAAGAAAAAGTTACAGAATTTTAAAATTTTGAAAAAGCAAAATAATTTAAATTTTGGTAACTAAAAACTTTAAAGAATATAGAGAATTTAAAGTATTTAGAGAATGATAAGATTAAAAGAATTTGAAGGATTATTTTAGAGATTTCAAACTAATCGATTTTAGAATAATCGGTTAGTTGATTACTTTTTTACTAACTAATCGGTTGATCGATTATAATCGGTTATTTGAAATACTATATTCAAAAAATTAATGTCCTATTCCAAAAAGTAAAATCTCAAAATGAGTAAAAAAACAACAACTCAAAAAACCAAGAGCACGTATCCGATATTCAAACGATTTCTAATTTTGGTCGTAAAATTTCCAGAAATAGAAAAGTCCCGTTCACTATTTGTACAAGTTGGTTGAAAGGTCAATAGAGCTTGATAAAGATTTTCTAATTGTTTGCTTCTTTGACAAGTGACTTTATTTTTCTCAACTCAGTGAGAGATTCGCCGAATTATATATGTATAAAGTAAAGAAATAACCCTCTAAACAAAAAAAGCAAATCGTAAAAATCGGTACAATTACTATTTACAATAAGTAAACGACACATATTTTTGTTATGTCACAAATACATTTATGTAGATCTCCTACTCATATAAAAACAAAGCAAATAAACAAATCACGTTTTTAGTATTTTCGTTAGACTTAAATATGTACGTATACCTTGCAAAAATACTTACAAAGCATATATTAGAATGGAAATTTTTATTTTTTTAAAGCATTCCATAAAAAAATTTCGGTAAAGAGATAATCGGAGAAAAACGTGAAAATTTATATGATTAATCGATTAATTGTAAACATCGGAAAAATATCGATTGTCGATTAACCGATTAATCGGAATGTTAACACGATAACGGATAACACGAAATATCGGATAACACAAACTTTACTTTGTCCCCTCCATAGTTCCACTGTTTCTTCATATTATTTTCGCTTAACACGAAATTCTAAAAACACGAAGTATTTTGTAGTTCCCTTCGATTTCGTGTTATTCGATTTCTACTGTAGTTTGAAGTATTTACGGAGTTTAAAGGATTTTTAAAATTTAATAGAATTAAAAAATTTGATAGATTTAATTTTTTTGAGGATTTAAGAATATTAAAGACTCTGAAAACAATAAAAAAATACAGATTATAAAAATTGTTAATAAACAATTACAGGATTTAGAGCATTTAAAGTGTTTCAAAGATTTGTAAAATTTAAGGGGTTTAAAGGATTTAGTGAAATTAAAAACCTTAGGAATTTCTTTAAAATTTTTCCAGATATTAAAAAAATTGAAGAAGTTATAGAATTTAAATTTTGTTAAGTGAAGACTTTATAGAATTAAAAAAATGTGAAGTATTTTAGGTTAAAGATTTCAAAGAATTACAAAAATTTATAAAATTTTAATGATTTAAAGAAATTGAAGACTTTAGAAATTTATGTGAAATAATGAATAAACATTTTTTAATTAAATACTAACAAAATTGGAGCATTTGAAATCTTTAACAGTTAAAAGGATTTAGAGAGATTGAGATATCTAAAAAAATAGTAAACTTAAACTAATTTAAAAATTTAAAGAAGAAATTAAATTTTGTCGATTATGAAAATTAGTAAGAATTCATTTTTTCACTTAAAGACTTTAAAGAATTGAAAGAATTCATTTTTTAACGAAATTGTCGGATATTAAAATTTTACAGAAAATAGACAAAACCTTAATAAATTATTTATAGAATTTAGAAAATTTAAAGTATCAGAAGAATTTAAAGACTTTAAAGAATACAGATTCAAATGTTCAGACATTTGAAAACTTTAAGGTATTTAAAGAATTTAGAGCATTTAAGGGATTTAAAGAATTTAAAGACTTTAAAAATTTTAGTGTGCAAAAAAATAAAAATAGTTTGTTTTCAAAACAAACAAAATTAGAGAATTTTATGAATATGAAGACTTTAAGAGAAGTTTACGAAATCTAGATAATTTAACGAATTTTTAGAATTTAAAGGGTTTAGAGAAATTAAAGACGTTAAGAATTTTAAGGATTTAAACCATTTGAAAAATTTTAAGAATTCGTCTTTTCTACTTGAAGATTTTTAAAAATTTAGAATATTAACTTAATTTAGAAGATTTAAAAAGTTTGGAAGTTTTAAAAAGCATAAAGCCTTAAAAAAAACCTAATAAAATTTAAAGTGTTATTTATATGTATTTTGTTAGTTAAAGACTGTATAGAATTTAAAGAAACGAAATTATTTACTTACTATAGTTTATAAAAAAAAACGAAGAATTGAAATGATTAATTTTTTAACTGGTTTGCTGGATTTAAAAAAAATATGAAAAGGCTGGAAATTAAAGATTAAAAAAATTAAAAAATTTACAGAAATTGCAAAACTTAAATAAGTTACAGAAATTGAAGTGTTTAAATTTTATAAATTAACACTTTACAGAATTTGGAAAATTTAACCAATTACAAGAATTTAAATGTTTTAAAACAAACAAAACTAAGCGCAAAATTGAAAATTATGATTCAAAAAATAAGTTTTAGTCATGTTCAAAACCGAAATTTCAAATTTTTTAAGTTAATTTGATTAATGTCCTTCTTTAAATTCTTAAGAACATAATTACGAAATATTCCTAACATTAAAATTGTAAACAAAATATTTTAAATTTTACAACTGTATAAATTAAAATGTTTATCCAAATAATTTACTAAATACTATTGTTTAGCACATTCAACAGGCTTTATAACTAAATATGTGCATAAGTATTTTAATAAAACCGTTAAAAAATTTTAAAAATCAAAATTTTAATCAATTTTTATAAATACTAACATTTCATTTAATTTTACGCTTTTTAATAAAATTCCTAGTTTTTTTTAATTTCTTGTTTTTTAAATTTAATTTGTTCGTTTTTGAAAGCTGTCCTCTAATTAAAAATTTTGCAAAATTTAAAATTTTGCAAAATGAAATTAACTTATGAATTAAAAATTCCAAGATCATTTTATGAAAAATTTGAAATTTGGAGGATACTAACGCAAATCATTGTAGAAATCTTACCTAGAAATAAAATTAAAGAAAAAAGTTGCAAATTTATTATTTTGGTAACAATTGAGTAGCAAAAAAATACGTTAAAGTTTTGTTTTTTATAAAACTAAGTGTTTCAATATATCTTAAATCGATACTGAAGTAGGGACTTTTCTAAACTACCACAATTTCAGTATTTCAAAAGCTTTAGTTTTGGAGTATATAATTTTGCCAGAGCTATTGTGCTGCTTGTTCTGAATACTTTAAATTACGAATTTTAGGCTTAACGTGTAGTTATATTAAACTTAATTTTTGTAAATTGTATATAGATATGTCAGAAGTGGTTTTAAAAAAAATTATGTAACTTTTTTGTTAATTTATTGTTATGTTTTAAATTTTCAAATAAAATTGACTAGAAATATTTAATGAAATTAAATTTTTGTTTTTAAATTTTAATTTAATTTTTCCTTTTTTGGTAGCCGTTTATTAATTGGAGCACTAGCCTAGAATTATTACGAATTCTGTAGAGTTTCTAACTTTCGAAATGTCAACAATTAAATTTTTTTAAATTCGGTCATTTTGTAACTAAGAATTTTACAGTTTAAATTTTCACTTTAAACATGGAATTGCCTTCAAGATGTAAGAATTTTATTACTATATAAACCGTATCATGTCAATAAATTTTTATTTTTCTATTTGTATTTTCTAAAGACGCATATGAATTTTTTAAATATATGTGGTTTCTTGAAATATCCTAAATAATCTTAATTTTGGAAGCTTTTCAAAATTAATAAAATTAAATTTAAAATTTCTTAATTTTCGTTTACGTATATCTAAAACAAAAATTAAGTAAATTTGTCAGGTATTTTAAGTTTTCGCTTGTACGTTGCTAAATTTTTTAGTTGTAATTGTTTTACCAAACATTCAAAAAGTATTTTAAACGACACTATTTAACGATTGGATATAAATTGTATTATTTTCGAACAACAGCAGACTCTCTCGATTTTGCGAATATTTTAAAATTTGGAAAATTTTGAAAACACAGGCCAACCCCTTTCGGGATGGTATTCCCCTTGAAATAGTATTCAATAAAAGTAGTATTATGGAATAGTTCTAATTTATCACTGCGATGTTGTTCGTGGTTATAACTGACAATTAGATTTAAAACACCCGTTGCTTTAGACATCCCCAATATTATAAATAAAGTATTTTAAAACTAACTACTTCACTTTCCACATTCTTATTACCTTCATATGTCGTACCATTAAACGAGAGATATATATGAATGTCAACACAAAGTAAATTTTTGAAAAGATGTCAGATAAAAATCAAGAAACAGCGCGAGATGATACGAGAGGTGATTGGAAAGAAATATACAAATAATATCACCCGTTTGTTATATGATTTTCAATAGGTATTTTCAATATAATAAGATATTGAATTGTCAAGAAAATGGATTTTACATTTTTTTTTTCTTTTCCTCCTCTCTTATACATAATATTGAATTCATCTTCACTTTTCTTTGTGTTGTCGCTGTTACTCAGGTTGTTTACTTAAACCTCATAAATTTAATGTTATCATTTTTCTTTTATAATGTAGAGCGGGATGGATTTTTTTTTTTTTTTTTTTAAGCTGATGTACCGTAAACAAATTTAAATCCTTTTTGGATAATACGAAGGGTAAAAAATTATATCGGTTTACTCATATATATGGTTGTTACATTCCCTATCTTGTTATCATCAATTACGTACTGTGTATAAAAGATACAAAACAAAAATTGAAAAATGTTGAAAATTCAATAAATTTCTAAGTGTAATCATTTGCCATAAATTTTTTGTTTGTTAATGTATTGATTTTGATGGAGAAAGAGCTTTTTGGTAGTAATATTATACCATATGAGGTGCTCATATTTTGTTACACCCCCTTTTGAGCGGTGCACAAAAAATACCTGTCATTGCAATAATATTTCATTTATTATTTACACTCCATCATTATGTAATGGATTTCCTTTGCGCCGCCACATAAACTCATTTGTTATACATATAACGAGGATCTCATTCTTCTGCCTACTCACACATAAACATAGTTACGCACCATTTTTTTTAGTGTTATTATGTATTGTATCCGAATCATCATTATAGACATAAGTCTTCAAAATTTATACTATTTAAAAGAAATAATGATAACAATATAATGACAAAATTCTCATCAAAAATTCATTATTTTGACATTTTTGCTTTTGCTCGACATTGCAGGGAAACAAATTTGGGGGTGAATAACAAAACAACAACTGATAACAATACAAAATACGATAAGAATATTATAAACGGCAAAGAATGGAAAAATATTTTAATAGTTTCTGTTGCTGCGTAGTGTGTACCTATTTAATGCTGCCTGCCGTCGTCTTTATGTGAAATAAATACATAAAACCGAGAAAATGATAAATTATTTGTTTTTCTTCAAAAATGTTTCCATCTTATCATCATTTTCTCTAGTCTTCTTTTGTTCAAAAGTTAAATTTTTTTATTTATTTTTTAATACCACACAATTTCAAAAGAGGATAACATATTTAAAGACCATGGAGACATTGTATATAGCTATAAAACATACAGTTAGTCAATAATGCAAATTATGTCGAATTGACAAAAAAAAAAAATTAATTTATAAAATTGTTTTGTGGAGGTCAAATTTATTTTTAACCAAAACACAGCGCACATAAAAATTTTTACAACTTAATATTTTAATACAATATGTATAGTGTATATGTAAATTAAAATTAATTTTTAGATATACATAATTTAAAATAAACTCCCACTTCATGTTAAATCAGTCAAAACATTATGCAAATTTAGGCAACTAACATATTAAAATTGTGTCTATAATCAACATAAAATTGATTTTTATTTTAATTTATATGCTATCTATCTGCATGATGTACGAGTATTTACTCTCGATATGCGGCTGGAAATTTTTTCTACATACATACATTTAAATTATTTCTGTTATTTTTATGCTAATTATAGCTAAAATGTGTATTATGTTATTAAGTAACCAGATTGTAGATACATTTTAATTTTATTTTAATTCGATAATTACCATAATTTTTGTTTGGAAACTTTTCAAGAGTGAGGTGGACATAAATAACACTTTACTTTATGGTGTAATAAATTATATGCAAAATTATGTGTATTTCATGAGCTGGATATCATTAGTGACTAAGGATAATCATCTTTTTGATATATGAAAATGTGGAATTGGGCTAACCTATTTGTGGCTTAACACCAAATAAAGCTTATAAAAAACAGAAAATAGTTTGACAAAAAAAAAATACAAGACGCAAAACATTTGGAGAGCTTTTCGTAAGTTCAAAAAAAAATTGGAGCAAGAAAAAACTTAAAATAAATTTTATAGATGAGGTCGTAATTGAGTACTATTGGTCTTTCTTAAATACAAAAATTTACTCAACAATTATTTGTAAAGTCAAGTGACCCTAAATAATTTTACCGATGAATACTTTTCTACATTATGATACAAAAAAAAAAAAATTTTATAAAATCTCCATAGCAATAATAATTTAGTGTAAGATTGCAAATAAATTTTAGAGTAGAATACGATTATTTGGGAAAGCTTAAATAATTAAAATAAAAAATGATTCGACCATAAAAGCTTGCTTGAGAAGATTTAAAATGTAGTTTTAACGTTTATTTAATGATCCAAATGATGAAATTATAATATTTATGAATTAGAATATTTAATCATTTTTCTACAATTCTTAAGCCTGAAACCTACCGTTTTTTAAAATAACTTTATTGCTTACATATTAACAAAAGAAAATTAAGCGCCACATATTTTGGATTGGAAATAAGTATCAAAGTATCAATAATAGAAAATCAATAAAAAAATTATCGATGAGCTTTTAACTTATTTAAACACAAACGTAAAAGTTAAACTATATTAAATGCCCTATAAATGAGCTTATCAAAAAGCTGAACTTAAAAAACTTAAAAATCTTTAATAGACAAAGACTTACTAGCTTCAAAGCTTGAAAAGACTCATTCAAAGCTTTAATAAATCAATCTCAAAAAAAGCGTTAGTAAACTAAACAAATAAATTATATAAGGACTTATAAAAATTGAATAATAAAGCTTTCTTGCAGAAACCTAGAATATTTACAGTTTTAAAAGATACGTTTTATTTTAGTGAAAGCTTACTAAATTGTTTGTAAAATCAATAGATTTTTCGGTCTTTTAGATACAACATATACAAAAGCAATACTGATTTCGATACAACAAATCCTAATTAGCTGTCATTTTATTTTCAACCATCATTTTTATAATGTTGTTTCCAAAACTTCTTTTTGTAAGTAAATTTGAAAACCAAAAAGGTAAACATTATTGGAAAATAAGAATTCGATTGTTTTATATTAATTTTTTACAAAAATCTAAATTTCAAGACAGTTTCTATCTTATAAGCTTTTGATTATGAGAAATCAATCATTAAAAGTGAACTTTCAGCTTTCAGGAGTACATAGTATGTGAAAGCCCTATATACTCAACGGAAATCAAATATGTACAATAAACTATGATAGAAATTTCCTCATTGATAAAAATCTAGAATTGAATCAAAATTTAATTAAGCACATTGGGTTTCTACCGAAAGCTCGAAAAAATGGTTTTTCCTTTCAAAACTAAAAGAAACATTATTATATAAATGTATGTGCTTAGTCGTTCGATTTGTACAAGAAAATTTTTCGAGCTTTTTTGTAACTTCAGCAGAAACTTCCGTTCAAACTTGTGGTTTTAAATAAAAAAAAAATTAAAAATTATCAAAGGTACAACCATAGAAAACTCTCAGAAACAATTTAATTATGAAACGTTTTTTGCAGAAACAGAAGCATGTTTAATGGAGTCACAATTGAAAGATTTCTACCAACAAACTGTTCGTTATTGTGATAATTTCCGTTACGTTAAGCATTGCTTGTTAAAAAGCAGCACCTGTAAAATTCGTAGTCCAATACATCTCAGGATTATAGAACTTCCTTCTTTCAGAAAATGAATAAAATGAAAAGTTAAAGATTTGTGAGTTGTATGTCAGTGTCCTTCTTAAAAATAAGCTCTTTGGGAATTCACTATTTATGCCTTGAAAATTTGATAAAATTTGTTTATAAAGATAGTCACATTTTCACGTACCTGTGGTCGGTTGTGGATACATACATAAAGAAAAAACGGTGAGGTTTACTTGATGACGTTTAAACATATCAAGACAGCAATAAGACGGAAAACGGTTTTTTATAAAATGAGAAATTAAATTTTATTTCCAGATTATGGTTATTTGATGTTTAACAGCACGACTTGTTTAAACCAACACCCGTGCTTATAATTGTCAAAACACGTCACATATATAAATTTCAAAGTTCAAAGCTTTGCAGTAATTTTCTTAAAAATAATAAAAAGCTTAAAATATATTTTTTTGGGACCTAAAGCCAAATTATTAAAAACTTTCCTTACAAATAATTATTTCATGTAAATATACAAAAGTCTCTAAACAGTAGGTGATGGATGCTTCTTAAAGTGACTGTGAAAAGCTTAGCTTAAAATAATTTGCGGTTTTAGAAACATATCCATTAAGATAAACCAAAAATAATTTTGGAATAATTCTGTGAAAGCTCACAAAACATTTATCAAAATTATGGGTATTTTGTAGGGCTTTAACTAATTATATTGTTCAGGAATATGGGAATTGGATTTAAATCCAAGCAAATTCTAATAATAGTTACGAAAGAAATTTAAAATAGTTTTAACGCATTAAAGCTCTCTACTTAGGTAAATTTGAATAACCTAATGATGAAACTTAATTTGTAATATTTAAATTTATATTCACATATGATTGATTTTGATATGTTACTCGTTTGAAAAGTTTAGAAGTTTCTTGGCACGAAAATGTATGATTACTAAAATACAACAAATTTTGCAAAAACATAATAATAAAAAACGCCCAAGCGCTTTACTCTTAAATTCCTATTTATGTGTGAACTTGATAAATTTGTGTTAAATAGTCAATATAATTTTATTTTCCGAATTCTAAGTAATTTGATATTCGTAAATCATTTAATTAACCAGAAATTCTATCTTACAATTTTTCCGACTTGTGGAAAAATTTTATAAGGCAAATTGTTAAAGCTTCGGAAAAATGAGTACTTGATGGCGTTTAAACAGATCCAATCCAGGGGGTCAATTCTCGTTCTATGAAAAAAATCAATGAAAAAAAATCTTTTCATTTACATCTAGTCAACAATTTTTATTTTTTGAATGAAAAAAAACAAAGTTATATAATTTTCACAGTACCGTGGGCCGATTCTGTTTCCAGGAAAAATAAAATGAAAGCATTTCTCAGTGGAAAAAAACATAATTCCAAAGTGTTTTTAATGAAAACTTGATTATTTTCGTCAAAATATTCTCATATGAAAAGAATTTGTTTATTGACCATTTTGGTGGTGAGAAAATCATTTAAATGTGTCTATTAATGTACCGATTTACCGATATACCAACAGTTGTGTCCACAATCTCAAAGGGTTGTGGTTGACCGCCATCAACTGACCGTACTTCAAGCAAACTTGGTAATTTTTATAGTTTATAAAGGTATTGAAAAATAGAAAGAGTTTTTGCTCATTATCCAAAATCCTAACCATTTCAAATGTATATTTTTGATATTTTTTAATTCACATTGATGTACAGTCGTTTTAGGTTCAAATTTCTTAAATTCTTAAAATCGACTTAATTCCTAGATTTCCAAAATAGTCCTTTTGAACAATTATTTTTAAATTTTATAATTTCCTAAACTTCTTTAATTCTAAATTCAAGCACCTGATTTCGACTCCTATTTTAAAAATCTGTAAATTTAGAATAACCTATTGAATCTAGGGTTTCAAAATTATGTCAGATTACAAATAGATTTTCGAAACAACTGCATTTAAAAATTCGAATTTCGGTGTAGTAAATAAAATATAAGAGTTTTAATGCTTTCACAATAGCGCTTCACACGTTTAGACTATGATCGGTATTTGAATATTCTTCAGATTCTAGACATTTCAAAATAAAGAAAATTCATAAACTCAAAAATACTTTCAACTTGAGACTATATATGGAACATTTTAAATTTTATGGAATTCTTATTATCCCATTTTCATAAAAATTGAAAAATACAGGTTATTGGTGAAATTATTGAAATTAGTAATTGTTTGGGTTTTTAAGATTTCAAATTTCGACAAAACTTATCTTTATTCTTCAATCAGAATTATTTTATAAACATTTCAATATTGTGTATTTCAAACCCTCTTGTACTTTGTCTTAGTTCGAACTTTAAAAATCGAATTTTGTAAGTATTGATGTACAAAACTTCTGTGTAAAATATCAAATTACAAATTCCACAAATAGATGACCGCCATTTAAATGTTACATCTAAAGTGTGTAAACTTTATTAAAAAAAAAAAGAAAAGTAAAGCCTAAAAAAATTATTGGTAGTGTCGAATTGCGTTCATTATGGTTGCATAACTTAATTAACATAAGATACCTATCAACATACGCACAACGCACATAAGTAAGTCACTTATTGCCACACAAAAATTACTGCAGCTATAAATAGAAGGCTCTTAATACAAATGTCGATAAACAAGCGTCTTGTTTAAACGAACAATTATTTATATATTGAAATTTCGGAGTAGGCGCAAACTATAAAAATTTAATTAAAATTGGAGCTTGGTTTACAAAGAACTATTTTTTCGTTTCATTTTTTTCACGGAAACGGAATCGACCCCCAGACAGCAATAAGACGGAACACGCTATTTAATAAAATGAGAAATTCGTTGAGAAAAATCAATGTGCAAAGCTTTGCAATAATTTTCTCAAAAATAATAAAACGCTTAAAATACGTTTTTTTGGGACCTAAAGCTAAATTAATAGAAACTTTTCTTACAAATAATTATTTCATGTAAATACATAAAAGTTTCTAAACACTAGGTGATGGATGCTTCTTGAAGTAACTGTGAAGAGCTTAAAAACTTAAAATGAAAGTTCACGAAACATTTTTTTTAATTATCGTTATTTCGTAGAGCTTTAACTAGTTATATTGTTCAGGAATATGGGAATTAGATTTAAATCCAAGTTAATTCTAATAATAGTTACGAAAGGAATTTAAAATTGTTTTAAATACATTAAAGCTCTCTACTTATGTAAATTTGAATAACCTAATGATGAAACTTAATTAGTAGAATTTAAACTTTATATTGATATTTGTTTGATTTTGATATGTTACCCTTTTGAAAAGGTTAGAAGCTTCTTGTATGATTACTAAAATACAACAAATTTTGTAAAAGCTTAATATAATTTACGGAAATTTTTTTTTCATAAAGCGCTTTATTACTCCTAAATTCCTATTTATGTGTGAACTTGATGAAACTGTGTTTAATAGTCAATATAATTTGGTATTGATAATCCGAAATAATTTAGTGTTCGTAAATCAGTTAATCATCCAAAAATTCCATCTAACAAATTTTTCCGACTTGTGAAAAATTGTATAAGGCAAATTATTAAAGCTTCGAAAAAATGAGTATTTGATGACGTTTAAACAGATCCTATCCAGACAGATACTATTTAATAAAATGAGAAATTCATTTATATTTCCAGATGTTGTTTATTTGATGTTTAAAAGCTCGGCTTGTTAAAATCAACAGTCGTTAATATGTGATTATTATTGTCAAAACACATCACATATTAAAATTTTAAAGTGAAAACCTTTGCAATAATTTTCTCAAAACTAATAAAAAGTTTAAAATATATTTTTTGGGACCTAAAGCCACATTATTAGAAAATTTTCTTACAAATAATTATTTTATGTAAATGCACAAAAGTCTCTAAACAGTAGGTCAAAAGCTTCAAATCTTAAAATATTTTACGTTTATAGAAATATAGTCAAAAGCTTCAAATCTTAAAATATTTTACGTTTATAGAAATATATTTATTAAAATAATCAAAAAATAATTGTGTAAAAGCTCACAATTTTTTTTTTTGATTATGGTAATTTTGTAGAGCTTTAAATAATTAAATTGTTCAGGAATATGGGAATTGGATTTAAGTATAAGTTAATTCTAATAATAGTTACGATAGGAATTTAAAATAATTTTAAATGCATTAAAGCTCTCTACTTAAGTAAATTTGAATAATTAAATGATGAAACTTAATTATTTAAATTTAAACTTCATATTCATATTTGTTTGATTTTAATATGTTACTCGTTTGAATAGGTTAGAAGCTTCTTGGCACGAAAATTTATGATTACTAAAATACAACAAATTTTGTAAAAGCTTAAAAATAAAAAAAACCCACTTTTTTTAATAAAAACGCTTAACTCTTAAGTTCCTATTTATGTGTAAACTTGATAAATCTGTGTTTAATAGTTAATATTATTTGGTATTCCGAATCCTAAAGAATTTGATATTCGTAAATCATTTAATAAACCAAAAATTCCATCTAACAATTTTTCCGACTTGTGAAAAAATTTATAAAGCAAATTGTTAAATCTTCAAAAAAACGAGTATTTGATGACGTTTAAACAGATCCTTTCCAGACAGCAATAGGAGGAAAATGCTATTTAATAAAATGAGAAATTCATTTATTTTTCCAGATTTTGTTTATTTGATGTTTAAAAGCTCGACCTGTTTAAATCAACACTCGTTATTATGTGCTTAATATTGTCAAAGCACATTACATATTAAAATTTCAAAGTGCATAAAAGTTAATAAAAAGCTTAAAATAATAAATAGCTTAAAATATATTCTTTTGGGACCTAAAGCCACCTAATTAGAAACTTTCTTACAAATAATTATTTCATGTAAATACACAAAAGTTTCTAAACAGTAGGTGATGGATGTTTTTTAAAGTAACTGTGAAAAGCTTAAAAGCTTAAAATAATTTACGTTTATAGAAATATGTCCATTTAGATTAACCATAAGTAATGTTGTGAAAGCTCACAAAACATTTTTTCAAATTATCGTTATTTTGTAGAGCTTTAACTAATTATATTGTTCAGGAATATGGGACTTGGATTTAAATCCAAGTTAGTTTTAATAATAGTTACGAGGTCCGTACTTAGATGAATTAGAAAAACCTAATTATGAAACTTAATTGGTAAAATTTAAACTTTATATTCACATTTGTTTGATTTCGATATATTACTCGTTTGAATAGGTTAGAAGTTCCTTGGCACGAAAGTGTATGATTACTAAAACACAACAAATTTTGTAAAAGCTTAATAATAATAAACCCCACATTTTTTCATAAAATCGCTTTACTCTTAAATTCCTATTTATGTGTGAACTTGATAAATCTGTGTTTGTCAATATAATTTGGTATTCCGAATCCTAAATAATTTGATATTCGTAAATCATTTAATCAACTAAAAATTCCATCTAACATTTTTTCCGACTTGTGAAAAACTTTATAACGCAAATTGTTAAAGCTTCGAAATAATGAGTACTTGATGACGTTTAAACAAATCTTATCCAGACAGCAATCAGACGGAAATCGCTATTTAATTAAATGAGAATTGATTTATTTTTCCAGATGTTGTTTATTTAATGTGTAAAAGCTCGACCTGTTAAAATCAACACTCGTTAATATGTGCTTATTATTGTCAAAACCCATCACATATTAAAATTTCAAAGTTCAAAGCTTGTCAATAATTTTCTCAAAAATAATAAAAAGCTTAAAATATATTTCTTTGGGACCTAAAGCCAAATTAATAGAAACTTTTCTAACAAATAATTATTTGATGTAAATACAGTTTTGTACACAGTAGGTGGTGGATGCTTCTTAAAGTAACTGTGAAAAGCTTAAAAGCCTAAAATAATTTACGTTTGTAGAAATATATTTCTGAAAGCTCACAAAACATTTTATTTTAATTATCGTTATTTTGTAGAGCTTTAACTAATTATATTGTTCAGGAATATGGGAATTGGATTTAAATACAAATTAATTCTAATAATAATTACGAAAGGAATGTAAAATAGTTTTAAATATATTAAAGCTCTCTACTTAGGTAAATTTGACTAACCAAATGATGAAGCTTAAATAGTAAAATTTAAATTTATATTCACATTTGTTTGATTTTGATATGTTACTCGTTTGAATAGTTTAGAAAACACAAATTTTGTAAAAGCTTAATATTAAAAAAACGCTCACATTTTTTCATAAAAGCGCTTTACTTTTAAATTCCTATTTATGTGTGATCTCGATAAATCTGTGCTTAATAGTCAATATAATTTGGTATTCCGAATCCTAAATAATTTGATATTCGTTAATCATTTAATCAACCAAAAATTCCATCTTACAATTTTTCCGACTTGTGAAAAAATTTATAAGGAAAATTGTTAAACCTTCAAAATTTTCAACGCTAATAATAACTTTTAGACTTGTTTGATGTGTAAAATTCCAATAAAAATTTAACAACCATTACATTTTCCATAACACTGGTCACCTTTATTTCAACATAAATTGGCTTTAATCGGGAAAATCGTTTTTCCCTCGTACGTACAATAGTTATGTTATTATTTTTATGCTGTCAAAGTAGAAAAAAATAAACAACCAATTTTTTTTTGCCCGACTACAACAAAAAATACCTTTTTTTTGCTGATTATTTTTAATCCCCTATAATAACAGCTCATTAGAACGCACAATATAATAAAATTTATCGAACCCATATCGATTAAAATATTAACAAGCGCCCCTTTCAATTATTATTAATAATCGATTATAATTCTTTCTCTAATTTATCATCAAAATATTTGTGATTCAATTAAATTTCGATTTAATTGGAATTATATCCAACACAGATTTGTACATATGTACATTGTATATAGACTGATTTGTTATGTGTTGTATATACAGTATATACAGTATACGTACATAAAGTTTCGATTTATTTTCTTATTACAATCTAAATTACATAAATACACAATCTACGATATAATGATTGAAAATGGGGCCCCAAAACAAAACTAAAATAATAAAAATGGATATAATATTCTTTTCACGCGTATACAAAATAAACCAAAAAAAAAAAACAATATTAATAATAAGGAAAAAGGATAGTATAGTGTTTTTCTTCTATGGCCATCATTATGGCATTACATTATATTAGATGCGGGATAAAATAGAAATAATTGAATTGTCCTTGTCAACAATATATAGAGAGAGGATGGATATTTATTCGAAAACTAAAAGCGTTATAATCAACTATTTTTGCTTCCATATACTATTTGGGGGTGGTGATAGTGGGCGGTTGTTAGCTAAACGCCAACTCGTACATACGATCTTACGATAATAGACAATAATTGAAATAAATTGTATATACGATAGATCCTTTGTATAATATGTAGCTGTGTGTATACAAGAGAGGTGTGACAGATTTAGTTATCCGTATAATAATAATCAACTTTCCTTATATTATCATCAAGCAGAATAGCATTGTGTAGGATGTAACAATTGTACAATCTTACATATTCATTTATACTAAAATGTCTATCTTAATTTTTATTTTAGTCGACAAACAATAAAACATTTCTTCGTCATTATAATCGTCGTGAAAATCATACCATCTCTGAAAAAATTTTCTTTTATATTCGTATACATATATATATACCGTATTCAGTAAACAATAAATTGTATTCTCGAAAGGAAAGTGAAAAAATTTCCATTTCATGCTCAACAAAAAAAAATCTGAAAAACGAAATGATTTTACTTTCCACGAAAATACCAAAAAAAAAACGTACAACAACAAATATTACATATTAAGAATAAAATAAGACAATTGTACAATTGAAATTGAATTTTATTAAGTCATGTTTGAGAACTGTTAAGGTAAAAAAAAAAAAATAAAGATTTATTTACTGAGCAATGTTGAAAAAGCGCTTAGAATAATTTAATTTTTGTGAACGAAAATATCGAATATTTTTGTTTTGTTTTTTTGTTAGGCTTTATTTGTTGCCTTAGGGATGTCTAACGTAATCCTATGTGTATTATATACTCAGTAGGAAAATTTCAATATATCCATAGATACATATGACACAAAAGAAAAATGATTGGAAATTTTTGTAATTTAATCTTGTTGAAAAGTCATCTCCTTCAAATGTTTGAGTATATTTCGGCATCATTGGGTTGGAATATAAAATCCTCTCTTGCACGCAATTTATATTAAATTCGTTTATATCACTGAAAGACGGTAAGTCGTTATAGAATTTTTACTGTTCGACAAGCATCTTACAAATGATATATTTATCATTCACCAAATGTAGCTTGTCTAATTAAATAACAAAATTTTGGAACTGGAATAACACTGTCATCATAAAAAGCCCTGAAATAAATTACAATAACTATATACAATTCAAGCGCACATCTTTATTTTACCCAGATAGCATGATTACTTCATTGGACAAAAATTTAATTAAACAAAACAAAAAATTGTAAAAGTGTCAAGAATAATAGCGCGCGCAGTCATACAAAACAGCATTGTAACACTTTCTTATTTTACTATAAACAATAATATGTCGCTTTTTTGTTTGTACAATTCATCGATAATTTATCGTTTTAAAAGTAATATACGCGAAACCAAAAAAAAATGAACTTGAAATTGATACTTAAATTAATCGGTAAAAAGTCGCGCGCTTATAAAGAACGCTAATCCTGTTTCTGTATCCATTTATGTATACAGCAGCAGACACAATGGGAAATTTATTTATTACATAAATAAAAAAATTAAATAAAAAATTTACAATTAAAATTATGTATAAAATTTGACATTTTTTTTTTACCAATTTAATTAATTTTTGGGTATTTTGTTTATTTTTCGTTTCAGATTGGAGAGTAACAGTTTTATTTTTAGCGTGCAGTTAAAACATATACATATAAGGTAATTAAATTCGTTTCATAAATTATGTAATATTGCAATTTAATCTAAAATTGGCAACAATTACTTTTGGAAATACTTTATTTTATGGTCTTGACCTTGTTTGCATAGGGGCGTCTTATAAAAGTTTGGTAACAAATATTTTGTCCTAATTTAGCGGTATCTTAATTTTTTAGTTATCGTCCTAGCCAGGGAGTCCTTTAAGTTGTTTAATTAAAAATTGTGCAAGCTACTTTACGATAGTTATGTGTCTTGATAGATTTCTATCATTAATTTATTGAATATTTACTTGGAATTTCCCACCTTTTCATGCGACTTAAGTATTTGCATTTATGTTGAATGGCGAATAGAAGCGGAACAGCTGAAATTTGCTATACAATATTTTAATGTTGATTAACCCTAAACTGGGCCAGGAAAATACAACTTATCTTATTTTTTGTAGTTTCTCCCTTGAATACGGTTCCCAAACTCTTTGGGGAAGTTTTTATCCCGAAAGCGGGGAAAAGCTCATATGTCACATGACAGCTCACATTCTATTGAAAACGTTGAAAAGGATGCTGGATCTTAATATTAGAGCAATAATAAGACACAGTTATTAGGCCTAGTATCAGCATGTGTGCATTAAGTGTAGATCACAGCCCTACACGCCATGGTGCTAATGATTCAGAAATTGATTCTGACTGAATGCTGCGGAAGCAGAAGCAATATTGGAATAATTATCATTTTTGAAAATGGATTCTCGGAGAAGAACCAATTTCTGTTTCAAGAAAATACCTGAGTACGATTGTGGATGTATTGCAGAATGCCCCAACGATCATTACGAAATAGGCTGGCAATCTGGACTGGGATTTAACCCGTCCAAGAAAAAGCTTAATTTTTTAATACTTCACTATAATTTTACATTTAGAGGTATAGTGAACAGCACCCAATAGGAAATAAAAACACAGGGAAAGCGAATTTACAAATTATGACAAATGGAATTATTAACTATACGGGCGACTATTCTGATTTCAAACTATTTAATTTTCAAAGTAATTAGGTAGAGTTGGCAAATTCTGATTATCAAATTTCATATTATTAACAATAAGAGAGTTTTGACATAGGCCATTATTTAGCTTTAGGAGTGTACTTTGATCTAAGATTAGCAAGATTTGATTGTGACAATAAAAAGTCTTTTGTCTGTGAGTCTGAATATTGTTGTAATTTTTTGTTGAGTTGTGAATTTTAGTGGTTTCCTGTACTGGAGATTGCCCAAATCACAGAGTTTTTCCCGGGTTGTGAAATAGGCCAACAGTTAGCTTAAGGAGTGTACTTTGTCTAAAATTAGTAAGATATAATTATGACAATAAAATGTCTGTTGTTGGTGAATCTGAAAATTTTAGATTTTTTTTTTTTTGATTTAAGGATTTTAGAGTTTTACTGTACTGAACATTTCTCAAATCACAGAGCTTTGCCCGGCTTCTGACATAGGCCACTAGTTAGTTTGAGCAGTGGACTTTGATATAAAATTGGTTATAACTCCAAAAAAAATTCAACACATCTCAGATTCACCCACAGAAGACATTTTATAGACATAAATAAATCTTACTAATTTCAGATTAAAGTAAACTCCTTAAGCTAATAAGTGGCCTATGTGACATCCCGGGAAACACTTTGTGATTTGGGCTATTTTCACTACACCAAACCACTAAAATTCACGCCATAAAAAAAAAAAAATCAACATTTTTTACTGTGAATCCATTGCACCAATACATATAAATTTTTGTTTATTGTTGGAAGCTTTACTATCGTGATTAATGAATAAACAAAACCAGTAAACTCATAAAATTTATATTTTGAGACGATATTGTTTCTAAAAATTTGAAAATAATCGATTCCGAATTTTTGTTTTTGTTTAAAATTCAAAAGGCAAATCTGAATTTTTAATTTTTAATTTCATAAGAAATAACAGAACTTAAAATTTGGTAATTGAAGTGTATAGACATTTTATTATTAGGAATATTATTTTGATTTAAACTTTTCATTGTTAAATGTAATTAAAAACTTAAACTAAATAATAATGATAACAGCCAAAACAATATTTTTAGAAAAACGACTTCTCATTTAGCGCTGGTACCTTTATCTTAATTTTGTTGAATAACAAGAATGTATTTCTTGACCATTTCAACCATTTTGTGTGGCCCTTACTACATTTCATCCTGTTTCGGACAAATCATTGGGACGTGTTAGTTGAATATTTGTCGTATCTTTATTCGATCAGTTGCAAATTCTAGAATTTTAAGCATTAATACGGAGGCACAAATAGTGACTGAAATTTTTTTCGTTTTTTTGGGCTATTGTGCATTATGCCTAATCGCCCAAAACAAAAAAAAAATCCACGAATCGCCCTAACAAAAAATTCAAAATCAAACAAAATCTAAAATAAGTATTCGCTCAGCAAAATATATTTGGGCGATTGTGCTAGCTTTAAATTTTGGCCGGTCATGTATTTTTAAGAATCAACCAAAATATTGAAATTGAATAATCTGCTTGACAAATTTTAAGCAAATTTTAAATTTTACATACCAACATGATAATTTGGTCAACTGCCGCAGATCGCTGTTCTTATTGCTTTCCTTACGCCTTATTTTCTTAAAAATAACGAAATTCCACTGTTGGGCTTTGCTTCGGCGGCTGCTGAATTAAATTGTCTCGTGTGTGTGTGTAAATATTGAAAAAGGGAAATCTAATTTTGGCAACAAAAATTAAACTTGAAGCTTCCGAACGATTCCAATTCCGCAAAAGTTAATTTTAGAGCCAGGTTATGGGGACTCTGTTATGGCTAATACGCACTGCGGCGAAGGTTTTATACCAACTTTGGAGATGTGGCGGCTGAGGAATTCAAGCTCTGAAACACCGAACACCTATTTGGATGTCTTTGTTTTGACACGGTATTCTGCCAGTTTTTGCAAAACTTGATTTAAACGAAGGAAATGTTCCTCCTCAGATATACTTAACACCAATATATCGTCGATGTAGACAAAAATTAAATCAAGATTTTTTACCACTTCGTTTATAAAGGCATCCGATTGTATTCAAATAACCCAAATGAAGTGATGATTGCCGTTTTCGATACGTCTTCGGGAGCTACGGGTATGGCGTGGTATGTCCTGATTAAATCTAGTTTAGTGAAAACAGTACATATTTGCAGATGAACCGGGAAATTATGAATATGCGGTATCAAATAGCGATCTGGTACCGTGATGGTAGACGATGGTACTCCACATGAACGCCAATAAGTACTATCTCCCGTTTGAATCATGTGGAGCGGAGATGAAACCGGAAAAGTTGACGGTTGACAAATGCCTAATTCGACCATATGTGCCAATTCATTGTTCGCTGCCATGGGTTTTTTTGGGATCCAGCCGGCATAGTTTCACATACGGGAGTGGGCCGTTTGTTATGATATGATGAATCACGCTAGGCTTAACTGTTACATTATAATTGGGGAGTTGGGATACATTATAATATTTTATAACTAGGTTTTTTTCAGTAGAAGTGTTGACAGACAATGTCATTGCGCAGAAAGTTAATTTCGTGGCGAAATTCTGAATCCGCTTTTCACGAAACTCAATAAGTAGGTCGAATTTGGTTAAAAAATCAGCTCCGAAAATTGGGTATTTTAATGATGCCGGCACGATAGGGTGCGCAAACTTGACAATAACTTAGTCCCGAATGTATTGATGGTTGTACCATTTGCCGCCGAAAGGATCAAGAGATAGTTTATTTTGAAAATATTGGATTGGGATCACTGAAAGATCAGCTCCCGTGCCCACAACAAAAAGTACATTAATATGTTGGCCTCTAATAAAAAGGCGGCCGCTTGGATAGCCAAACTAAATCGTTTAAAGTATCTTTTTTTTTATAGAGACACTGTTTTACGGTAAAAATTCACATGGTTTAATCACTTTTTAGCTGGTGATACCAGCAAAATCTGTAATGTTGTGAAGGTCCGCTACGACATCTTGTTCAAAATTGTGTTGATCTTAAAAATTGTGGGCTTGCTGTCTTGAGGGCAGAAATTCACTTTTGGAGCTGAAAAATTAGTACTTCTAGCTCTGCGTTTTCCGAATTTTACTTTCAGATTTAACTTTGAAAATTTAAAGTATAGATGATTATTTTTTTGGTTCAATATGCAAGGTTTCGAACACAAAATATAAGTTTTTAAACACTTATTAGGTAACCCTGGGTATCATAATAGTATTTATAAGGATATAAAGAGAAATCGTACAAAAAAACATAGATTTTGAAGATAATTATATTAATAAACAATTTGAAATTCAGATGAGATATTTATCAGCCTTGACGTTCATTGGTCATTAATTGCTTAAAATAGTAGGATTTAAAATCGTGGATATGTTTTAACACCATGATTGTAAACTCAGTTTAAAAATCCAACAAGATAGGAGGGTACAAACTTCAACAAAATATGACTTCAGAAAATGTCTCAAGGGTTATTAGAAACCGATTTTTCTTTTTTAAAACGTGTGTGAAGTTTAGAGAATAAAACGCCCAGTAAGCCTGTTACTCGTTTAAAACGTCAAGGCGTTATTTTATTTTGTTCTTCAAAATACAAATTTTGTAAATCCATAGGGAAACGCCAGCAATTATTCAAAACTTCCGGTTTCAGAAAATTAAAATGTTTTTAAAATCTGCCTCAAATTTCTGGTTCCCAATTTTCATTATCAGCTTTGAATGTAGGTGTTTTTTCCGTAGATTAACATGTTTTGTTGAGTGAAAATATACAAGACATATTTAGAGGTAATGTTCAAACATACTGCTGGAAAATTTTAATATTGCCGTATTTTCAGAATCCATAGTACTGAAATTTCCAAATTCGAAATTGCTTCCATTTCCTAAAAGATTGGTTACTAATAAATGTACAGCCTAACAACAATGATTTACGCTTAAATTAGTCAAACGTTTTAATGAATTTCATTGGGACGTATTCCAAATCCTATTTGAAAAACTATTATTAATTTAAAATATTGACAACAAATAAAATGCTGGTTTTGGGTTCTTTGAGATCAAATGGAACCGATTATTTTACATAAGTGATTTTATAAAAATGTTTAAAACTCCTACAGTAAGATTATAACATGAATTCTGAAACCTAAGAGAATTTGAATACATTTTTTAATCTGATAATATCTATGTGTTTTAGATTGTTTGGTTCTTAAACAATGTATTTTAAGATTTTAAAGCTTTCAATTTCAAATAATTAAAAAAAACTGAAATTTAAAATTTTCAAACATGAAGAAAACATTCAAATAGTCCATCTTCAGCAATATTACATTTTTTTAAGATCTGCTACGAATTTCTTATTTTGAATTTTTATTTTCAGCTCTAAACGATGCTGCCTTATTGCTAGTTTACATTGTCAGTAAACATATGAAAACACAGTTTCATAAGTTTCTTCTGTCAAAGTATTGTGAAGTTAGAGGTGATGTACAATCATCCTATTAGTTATTTTTAAAATTTTCGTATTTTGAAAATATAAAGGAAGTTATCATATTTACTAAATGATTAAAATTGCTGAAATTTAACAGAAGCTAATAATATATCTACAATAATCGATAATAAATCTCCAACAACGCATCTAAAATTTATATGCCAACAGAAGGTTTTTGATGATGTTTCCATTCGACATTTTCTAGAATTTTACAGATTTTCGATGTTAACTAAATTTTTTTTATAGAGCGCTTATTATAGACAGGGCTCAGAATACTTATTTTTAGCACCAAAATATTTGCTGAATTGATTGTTGTACACCTTCAATATTACTCAATGATTTTTCTAAATTTTACATTTTCTAAATATTTCGATATCTTGCAGAATTTTTTGAGATTACTCTATATTTTCAAGTTCAGTGTCTGAGCATCGGTGCGTTGAAATTTTCTGAATTAACTAATGAAATTTTACAGATTATTATTTTTTGTCAGATTTCCGAAAAATTCCGAGGTTTCCAATATTTTTATTTAAAATTTGAATTCCATATATCTCAATTATTTTTCGAAATTCTAACAATTTATAATATTATGAGAAAGATTGTTTGGGTTTTGCTTACCGTTGAGTTATGTTACTGGCTATAAAGCAGTTCGATGTATGTTGTAGTTCAAACTAGGTTGTTCAATCTTTTATGGTTTAATTGTTCTTAAATCTCATTCAATCTCAATGTACCATCGATTAGTTAGTTATACTAATTAAGCGATTGTAAGTGCACAAAGTTAGCTGAGTAATAGCAGAAGTATATCTCATCATTTTAACTAATTCACAGATGTTTACTCTAGGACAACAGCTGTTGTATTCAAACTAAAAAAATATTTTTGAATATAAGTAGCTATCACTATCATATGTATAAAAAGGACGTTGCGAAAATTACCAAATGTCAAAATTTATGCTTGACCACCATACTTTCTAGCCTTCAATCACAGTCGAAAACGCAATTCACCTTAAAACTCTATATTTCTTTTAAAAACTAAATGTCTACAAATTCATCAAAAACTGAAGTAATATTTTGTAGCAACCAATTAATTTGATTACGTTTTGGAACAAAAAATATTGAGTAACATAAGAGCCATGATAATTATATTCAAATGATGTATACGTTTCCATGTGATTTATTTGACAATAGTTTATTAATATTTAGATGCTTTCGTCGATAGTACCCCGGATTCAGCATCGCAAATATCTACGTAATTGGAAAACCTACACAACTTATTGGATTATTTGATTATTCGTAAACAAGGTAAAAAACGTGTTTTACCAATCAAAATATTTACTTTACATTGTATCTTCGTAAAATCTGCGCGCAAAATTTGTCATAAGTTTCTAATTACAAATATCAATAATAGCAAAGACCATTGATGATGATACGCAAACAAAAGATTAAATTAATACAAGAAAATACTTCCACATGTCAGTCATTTATGTACACGGATTAAAATAATTACCTCGGTTACAATATTCTTTCTGTTTTAATTTATAAAATGAATCTTCCGCAATTTATCGTTTTTACTTAAATTTTATTAAAACGTTGTAAATCTAAATAAAATATTATCCATACTCATATTTATGAATTACTAATTAAGCCTTGAATTTTTGCTCGCTGCTTTAATGAGTTATATACATAAATTGTATCACTTTATCCAACGCGCGTTGCATCGTGCTCGCCTATATACATACATATATATATTATTTTAGATTGATAAGGAAAACAAATTTATGTAATTTATTTTGCAGGAAAAATTATTTTCTTGGTCATCGGTCATCGCACGTTGACATTTGCGAATATACAATTTCTATTTATATTAATTAAAAATACGATAAATTTTCGAATCGAAGGCTAAATTTGACACAGACGAGAGTTGACAAATAGATGACGGAAATTTCGTAATATTTTCCATTTTACGCGAAATAAAACATTTCCTGTGGTTTAGACAATCAAAAGTTTTCGTTTTTTTTTTCTTGTATGTAATTTAATTGAAATAAAATCATCCAAATGAAAATGTGTCAACTGCAAGATTAAAATTTATAAAAACAAATTTTTTGTGCTAAATCTGATTAGGAATATTTTTTTAACGCCTCGCTAACACAACGAATTAATTACCCGGATTTTTTATTTTATTTTCGTTAAGTATTTCGTTTTTTTTTTGTTTCGTAATCTTAGCTAAATAAAAATAAGAGAAAAATATAACCGCATTTTCATTTATTATTTTTTATGTAATTATAAAGTATATAATTATAGGAAAATTACAAAAAACTTTTTTTTTTTTTGATCGAAAACAAAGGAAAGTATTTTTTATTTTATTTTAATTAATTTGGAAAATTAAAATATAATTATAAAACAAAAAAAAATTGCGGAAAAAATAAATAAACATCAAAAGAAATTTGAAATGTTTTTTTTTAAATTCAGATTAGATTTGAAATGATTTTAATTTGGTTATTTAAAATAAAAATGCTTTATTTTTGAAATTCTTCTTAATGGAAGTACTATAAAAATATGGTATACGTTTTTTTTTTTTTTTTTATACTTTTGGAGTACTTAAGTAAATATTTTTAACAATAATGGACAAAGTTTGTTTTCTGTATAGAAGTGTAATTGAATTAGGTTGTCTTTGTAAAACTGTGGTAGGGGAGCTTTTTTTTTTAGAAAAACTTTATATGCAAAATAATTCGAGTTAAGTCGTAATTGAGAGTTAAAATATAAAAGTCTATAGTTGGATCAAATCAAACATTCGCATAGATGCATTTTAAAGAAACTATGCTTCTGAGAAATTCTTATACAGGTCAGGGGCCACAAAAAATGTATGATTCAAATTTTTAAGACAATTAACATCTGAATTAAATTTTTCTTCAAAATTTACATGTAGGAAACTAAAAGGAGAGATGTGGTAAAAATGTATTCAAAGTAGTCGTTGAAAAAGCTTAGATTTAAGCCGTTTAAGAAAAATAGTGGGGTCCTTGTCTTTCTAAAAACTGCTTTTAAATTCATACAACTTTTAAAATACATATTTTGAATTTCTAAAGATTTAGGAAAATCTGGAACTACCAAGATTAAAAATATTCTTTTGGTACTGGGGACGTATTACATTTTCAACTCAATGAATAAATGCTTTTAAAACAAAAAAAATTAAAAGGCGCCCAATAAATTTTAGAAATTCCTAAAAATTCGTGTGGGATTGAGGAATTTTAACAGTACCTAAAAGTAACTTTCAACATTTGGGGCATTTTTCGAGTATTTCTTCTTTGAATTTTTAATATATTTTTGAAATAAGGTTTAACTTTATTCGTAACCTAATATACCAAAATACTCTGATACATTAATAAGAACAAATGCCCTATTTTAAATAAAAGGAAACAAAAAAAATTTTGAATCCGATGAAACTTTGAATTAAGAAGCCCTAATATTAAAATATTTTAAAAAATGCAGCTGTCCATTCTAATTTTAAAACGAAGCTTGTTTTCATCGTGCAGTTACAAATACACTTCGAATGCTCAGATTTGGACCGATTTTTCATTTCTGTTTGAGTTGCACATTCATAATACGAAAACACCATAAATTTTTGGACACTTTTTTTTTGATATTTTGAGTGGGGACCTATGCATTGGAGCTCTAGGGTAACTAGTATTTCTCTAAGGATTAGAATAAGCCTTTCAAAATTTCTCAGTATTCAGAATAACTAGAATCTTTGAATGGCAAATCAATATTGCTGTAATATTATAAATTATCAAACTTTTAAACTTTCTTCCAACTTTCTACAAGTATTTAGAATTTAGGGAAAAGTAGGGGTTTTCTGAACAAAAAGTTAAATTTGAGGTGATTTATTTTTATTTCCTATCACCGTTTCCTTGTCAAACATTTTTCGTTTAGCTACATACATTTTTATAAATATTAATTTTCTACTGGTATGAATTCAAAATATGGTATTTTTAAAATTTTGTCAAATTTTTAATTTAAATTTTAAAATTATACAACGAAACCTTGGAATATACTTTCAGCTTCACTAGGAAAATGTTTAGCCTTTTTAAATTAGGCATAAAGAATAGCATAAAGAATTTTGAAGATATTTAACTCTCGATTTTAACTTCAGAAAAAAAAAACAAATGAAAATTTTAGAATTTCTTGGAACCAAATTAATTTGGTTCAATACAGGTATTTGTTATTGCTGGCAAAATTAATTGTTGGCAATATATTTGCCTCAGATATCAATGAATAAACAAGAACAAGATTTTTTGATTTCGGTAATACGTTAAAATTTACCTAATTATAATTTCTAACAAAATTAAAAAAATTATAATCTTCATAAAGGATTTTGGAAATTTTAATTCTATAAAATCCATATTAATATTTAAATATAAAATAAATTATTATTCAAAACACAATTGTGCTTTAGAAATTTCCACAATTTAAAAATACTAAACATTTCCCGACTAACGTTCAGAATTCAAAGAAATACTTGGATTTCATGTTAAATTTTCACATGGATAAAATCAAAATTCATGTACATAATTAAAATAAAATATTTGTACACATATTAATGTTTCCTCAAATTGTATTTTCATTCTAGTGAACAGCATGGGTTGAGTGTCGCAGACTCATTTTATTTTTATTAGCTCAAAAATACTCTAAAAATTAATTTTTATGAAAATTGAGCTTTATATATTCTAATCTGTATTTAATATTTAAGATCTAGAATCACATACTAATAATTTCTTGCTTGCAACGAATATAGGTCTAGCTGTCCCATTTTCAAAAAAACAAACATAAAAGCATGCGATGAGTCTCTTAGACACAATTAGTAATACCAATATAAATGAAGTTGTTTGGCAAAGCCAAATACAACTCAACACTCACACATTAACAATTATTTGCTGCTACTTCCTTCACTGTATCTAGAGCCGCACAGTTAAAAATAAATAAAACCACCATTTCATAACAAATAAGAAATAATTCATACTTACCAAAGCCGTTGACTCGATTCCAACAATATATTAACAACAGAAATTTAAAATTTCCAAAAACTAATTAAATTACGTGATTTAGCCCATACTCATATAAAAATTATTCTGCGATTTGCCAAAGCAATAAACGTTGAAACAAATTTCGAGACAATAACCGTTCGTCGTAACTTGCTGGAAACTCAATATCGTACATTTTGTGAGTTAGAACACCAGCTATTTGATCATCTCAATTATGTATCAATCAGTGAAACCATCAAAATGAACAAACCAGTCCACATAATTTAAATTTTACACTGGAGAAATTTGTGGAACAACAGAAATCATTTTATCAGGGAGTAAATAAAACCTCACACCATGTGCGCCTTCCAAAAATTAACATTGAACAGTTCTCTGGCGATTACAAGAATTGGGCATAGTTTCATGATTTATATAGAACGACCGTGCATGATAATCACAACATAACTGATGTCCATAAACTGCTAATTCTTAAAGGATTACTAACGGGTGAAGCAGCCGCACTTATATGTCATGTTCCTGTAACGAAAAATAATTATGCCGAAGCAAGGGGACAAAATTTGTAAACGATGTAATATCACTGATCCAGACATTCTTCGATCAAAAACCATGTTCCTAACGGGAAAGAATTGGGACATTCATGGTATTCGTGTATTGGGGCCAGACGCTGAAACACGCGATTCGTGGCTTATTCATATTGTACATTAAATAAAATAGACAGTGAAACTAGACAGCTATGGGAAAATGAGTCAGTTGATACAAATTTTCCAAAATTTAAAACGCTATTGGAGTTTTTCAATAAGAGATGTGATGCCTTAGAAATTTGTGACGCAACCATAAAGGTCCCTACAAAGTCTAATAGCAAGTCGTCTCTCGCAAACAGTAATTCGTCATTTGAATGCTTAGCTTGTAATCAGCCAGATCCATTGTTTAAATGTCCGTTAGTGAAAATTTGTGAACGAGAGAAATGTATGCGATAATTATTTAAAAAAGGGCCACACAAGCGTGAAACGTTTTTTTTTTCACATTTTATTGTTTGATTTGTCGAAGACGTCATCACACACCGCTCCATTTACATCCAGAACCAACTGAAACGCAATCAAGCCAAGCCACGAGTCATCATACCTCGAGTCATATGATAAACCTCCAGAAGCCATTCACACTACCGTATCGCCACCAGAAATAAAACCAAGTCCAATTTCCATATCGATATTCGGCCTAGCCTCTTCTTCAGCTGGAAAAACGAGGTGAAAAAGTGATATGACCATTCAATCGCGTGTAGACAAACGCTACACATTAAAAGTACAGGTTCATATCATCAATAACAAAACTAATTTGCTTCCAACTAGACAAATTAATTTGCAAACCCCAATTGTGGGATTAAAATTAGCTGATCCACATTTTTTCAAACCTAATAAAATTTACATCTTATACTAGGAGCAGACGTATTTTTGCAGATATTACAACCAGAAAAACGTGTGATTGACGGATTTCCAATACTGCATGGGATTTTCCAATACTGGACATGGACCACGCAGCTTGTATCAACTTACATGTCAACACTGATCCACTAATCTAAAACAATCCGGACGACGTTCATCAACTTTTGACAAAGTTTTGGGAGGTTGAAGAAGTAGCTGCATTTGCAAAACCAGCTATGCCTAATAATTCATGCGAGTTGTACTAAGACAAAACAACAACTGGAGATGCCAATGGTTGATTTATCGTGAAGCTGCCATTCCGAAAACCAAGAGCTTCATTAGGTAATTCGTTTGAAGGAGTGCATCAGCGGTTACGAGCAATGGAACGGAAATTTTTAAATTCACCAGATTTTTACAACGAATATAAATCATTCATGAACGAATATACCATGGAGTAATGCTAAGTATTATTTGCCACATCATGCTATGATCAAATCCAGCAGCAGTACCACTAAACTAAGGCTAGTGTTTGATGCCTCGTGCAAAACTAGCTCTGGAGTATCACTGGACGACATACTTCAAATAGGCCCAAATATTCAAACTGATCTCACTACCATCATTTTACGATTTCGAAAGCCTGCCACTGCTATTGCTGCGGATTTAGAAAAAATGTATCAACAAATTCGAGTTAGACCAGAAGATACCACGTTTCAACTTATACTATGGCGTGAAAACCAGAACGAACAGCTTAAAATATATAAGCTGAATACTGTGACGTACGGTACTGCTTGTGTACCTTATCTGGCAATAAAGGCTCTAAAAAAATCTACTGAAGATTTTCGTGAACTACATACCACCACCACACGTGTAATCAACAATGATTTCTATATTGATGGTCTGCTGACTGGATGTGACAACGTTGCAGAGGCAATAGTATTATAAAACCGAATTTATGAAATTTTAAGTAAAAGTGGATTCAACTTGCGAAAATGGAAGTCCAACTCACAAGAATTTTTGAACTCGTTTTCCCAGCATGAAATACTTCTAAGTTAATAGAAGATGACACGTCAATCAATTGGGAGTCCAGGCTACATAATAGCATTACAAACGTATGGCAAAGTATTTACGAGTCACTACCGGAATTAGAATCAACACAAATTCCTCGATGTCTGACATCAGTAATAAATCCAAAACATGTGTAAAAAGTAAGGTTGCGCTGATCAAACAAGTGTCACTACCGAGACTGAAACTGTGTGGCGCTGTTCCCTTATGCAACACAGTCAAATTTTGTATTAAATCTCTGGCTTACGACAATATAGAGGTATGCGCATGGACAGACTCCTTGATAGTTCTATATTGGCTGTCTGATGTACCCTGAAGATGGAAAAACTGTATAGGCAACCGAACTGCAGCAATCCTTGAAACTATCCAACGCAGTAAATGGCAACATATTCCGTCGAAAATTAATCCCGCTGATAACTTATCTAGAGGAGTAAACCTGCAAGCTCTCTCAAAACGACAACTGTAGTGGCATGGTCCAGCCGGGTTAAGTGAAAATCAACAAAAATGGCCCAGATCAGCTAACTTGGAAATATTAACAACTGCCCACTTTTTAATTGGAGATGAAATGACAGCAATTCCGGAACCAAGCTTCTGCAATGTGCCATCAAATATGTTATCAAGGTGGCAAAATACTCAACCGCGACCCAAGAATTTTGGCATCGATGGCACCGCGACTACCTGATTTCCTTACAACAGCGACACAAATGGGAGACAGCATCTGATCAACTCGCACTCGATGACGTCGTTCTTATCAGAGAAGATAACTTGTATCCTAGCCAATGGATGCTTGGGAGAGTAATCGGCGTTCATACTGGAAGTGATGTGATTATCAGAGCCAATCTCAGTGTTTTTCTCTTGTTTTGCTATTCGTTGTATAAACCAATCGTGCTTTTCTGTAATTGGTCTCAGCCAAGTTAATATTCACCTATATTTCTTGGATGATTTTTTAGACAGTTAGTAACATAGTGATTTGATTTATTGCTGCTTAAACCGTCAAGCCTTCTCTTTCTCTCAGTAAGAGAGAGTTGCGTGTTTTGATTACAATCGATGGTTTTAAGTTCCAATTTCGGATTGTTTTTTTTTTTTTTTTGGCTATAGTACCACATACCAGTGTCTACCACATACCACTTTTTAATTCATTTCCTCGATCGTCAGCGACAAGTTGAAAATATTAATCCTCCCCCTCATCGCAATCACAAATGTTTATCGGGCCAGCTTGTTCACGCTCATTTCAATCGGAAAACTCCACATCAATATTGTCGGTTGCTTTTTACGCTTCATATGATCTTTTCCGCACCGTTATAACAATATCTACAACTGAGACAAGCTATTTTTACTGTTAAGCAACATGAATTACAACCAAAAACTAAACGATCGTTCGAAATATCGGTAACGGTAAAATAATACAAAAGTAAAATGAGGAAAAGATCAGGTATCGGTATGTAAATATGTACCAGAGACCAGTAGTATGAAAAACTAGTATTTGTGGCCAGTTTATGACACATTTTGACACAATTTCTTGACAGTCTTTCAAAACCTTTGTTTTTTACATTTTTTGACAGGACTTTTGACAGCGAACGAAACTTAGAAATGTACAATTTTAGCTTCATTTACGTTCAGAACTTTTTCAACAGTCACAACAACAGATTCTAAATTTACTGGTATATTTCAATAATGTGCTCTCGAAACAATAGGAATATTTTATTTCCTCTTTTTTCCAGTATCAAACGCACAGCTTTTGATACTTTCCGACAGTTATTGACAGTTGTTGACATTTTTTGAGAGTTTCAGATCATAATTTAAATTTATTGACCTATTTTTGACCACATTTTCAAAAACTCAGATTTGTTAGCGTTTTTATGTATGTACAATACAGATACAAAAAGTGAATAACAAAACAGTTCCTCTCTCAGTCTCAATTACTAATTAGCAGAAAATATTCTGGAAAGAAAAATTTAATTTTAAAACATTTTGGATTATGAAGATTTATGCTTTTGTGGACACATTTATTTATTTTAGGTTTTTGCTTATTTCGTACAATTTTTTTTGTCCGTCATAAACACCCAAATTTATTGGGGCTTTCTTTAATTTTTTCTTGGGTTATTTTTGCATAAATGTTGGGGCCATATTCGTTTGTGTTTATGTTCAAGCATTGTGACAGTAATAGTAAATATTTAACTTTTCAGAATTTTAAAATAAGAAAAGCAATTTCAAGTTTCCGGTATATTCTATAATTAATCGAAAATCGTCAAATTACGCGGAAATTTCCGAATTTTACCAAACTCTTAGGATATCGCTTTTATAAGAGGTTTACAAGAGAATATAGAGAATATACCATATAACTTTTTTAAACGCTGTATGTGCAAGAGTAAGTGTTGCAAGGGATTTCCGATTATATAAGTGTAATTAGGGTTTTATTGAATGTAAATCAAAAAATGCAGTAAGTTCTGTTTGTGAAGGTTAATTAATCTCTTTAAATGGTCTTTTACAGCTAAAATAAGTTACATTACGAACTTACGATCATTGTTCATTATAAACCATATAGTACTCGGATCGATTTCGAATGAAATATTCATACGATTTTAGTGAAAGTGAAATTAGAAACGAAAAATTTCGTTTCTGTTTTCACTTAGCGGTTCACAGTTCAATAACGAAAAGCCAAAGCTATTATCAATATAACAGAGTTTGTGCGCTTAAACTATCTAATATATTTGCATCTGAAATTATTGCTTTAAGCATTATTTTCAATTGAATTTATGACATTTATGATTTTATTCGATATTGGAAGAAAAATGTTTATGGAAATTAGTTACAAAATAATTAAATTTTATTAATGTTGCTGTTTTCATAAAAATCTGTGGTCTTTACTATTTTTCGCTAAACAAAATTAGCAGTTAAAACCAGTGATCTGTAGGCCAAACAAATAAAATATTCTAGACGAAACAAATACACGAATGATTTTTTGAGAAACATGACAACAGTGATTAATATTCAAACACTGAAAACAAGATGTTAGTTTTATGTAAGTATATTAATATTTTTGACAAATCTCTGCATTTTACAGTTAAAGTAAATTGGCATCACCGTCGCCTATACTTTAAAAAGCAAAATTTCATTTCTGTATCACTCGAAAACAAACAGAAATTTGGAGATGGCGATAAAATTTCATTTCACTTTGATCTGAGTATTGACCTTAATGAATATAAGCTTGGGAATTATAAATGGAATGTGGCAACAGTCATTTGGCCTTTTCTTCATGTTACTTCTGTTCTTTCTTTGCATAAACCTTACATCTGGATCAAATCAAGCGATCTTGGCGGCAAATTCACATCACCAATAATCATCAAACTTGGCTTTTATTAAATCGATTGATGCATGAGTTGTATAGCATGTGGACTATGTTGTTGAAAATACATATCGCTGGTAAGCGTCGGAGACTAAAAATTCGTTGTTGTATGGTTTAGTACTCGAACTGATGTTGATGCTTGTTGCGATCAACGACCACCTAAAATCAGGAAATTTGATTATTGATGAAATTTCCACCATATGTCTAATGAGTTATTACAATTAACACAAGTTCTTAATTCAAACGTTTAGCATTGAGGAATGCCAACAAATTAAAGCTCACTTTTCACCTTAGACACCATCATTGTTAAAACTATTTTAACAGTCTTAGAAATTTTCAAATTACAAATAAATAATTTGAATGGAATCAATACATAACTTTACGAGATCAATAAATTTTAAGAATTTCAGGAAATTTGAGAATTTATCGCAAAAATTGGGTTACAGTAGTTGAAAACCCTTTTATAAAATTGCGTTTAGTTTCATAATGCAAGTTCTATGCAAGTTGATTATACTTTTTTTTGTTACTTAGAAATATTTAGCCTTGAGCTAAATATTTAGCTCGAAGAAATTAGGCAAATGCCGATATTTTAAAAAAATTTTAGAATTTTTTTAGTAAATTAAATATATTAAAATTTGTTAAATGTATTAAGGTTAAAAGCACACAAGCTATAAATATTTTAAGAATATGAAGGTTTTAGAATTTAATAAGAATTAAGGGTTACTAAAATTTCAAGCCATATACCTAATTCGAACGTTACAATAGCCTCAAACGCTTTATGGCTCAAATGAAAGATCGGTCATTCTTGGATATAAACACTATATGGATGCAACGCAAAATGAAGTCAACAATTAAAATATGTTGGATTATGTTTACCAAATTTTCATTGACCGATATACGAACACCGGACAATAAAAATTCGTTATATAATTTAAAAACTACTTTGGGAGTAACTATCGATTTTTTTCTAGTTGATGGAACGATGTCACGGTCTTTTAAATGTTTTAAAGAACTTGGAATGCATTTTCTTTGAAAAAATCTGACGATATATCTATTCATTTGTTATTTTGGTACAGCTTGAGGCACATTTTCTTGTGAGTTGCCGTAATTTCATCTTTTGAAGTTGCTACTTGCCGGTTTTTCGTCACAAGTATTAGGATAGAAGTTCGTTACTATATTTAGAAGCAATTCGATGTTCTAAGGCACTAAATAGTGATGCAGCGAAAAAGCAGTTTTCTGGTTTTATTAAACATAATAGTACCGAAAGCAGTAATGTACAAATGATATTATTGAAAATGTCAGCAAATTATAACGTGATCTGGATTTAAATAAATTTAATTTTCCAACTGTCCATGAAACTTTCCGTCTGTGGACGTCACCCATTAACATTACCTAGGTAGTTCAGACAAATACACATTGCACATGAATTTTTTGTCTCAACTCAGTCTGAAAACATATTTAAATTCTTGGAATTGCAGATAATCAATTTTTTAATCCATATTATGTAACGAGTTAGTAACGTATAGTAACTACTTTATGATTTAAAAATTCCCATTACCCCAGTTCCATTAATTATACATACATACATGCCACATTATCTTAAACATTTTTTTTATGTACCCTACTTTCCTACCTCTTCATTATTTCACTTTTTGATTTACAAATTACAACAACAGCAACAAATAAACATATTAATCAATAATAATTACCGATCGTCTTAACACATAAACGTAAACTAGTTTTTATTTTAATGTGTTTCACATATAATAAGTTGTAAAGTAAAATTATACTCCCATCTTTTTAACGACCGTAAGACTGAAATCTCAAAAAAAAAAAAAGCTTCCGACAGTAAAAAAAAACAAATATTTCACTTACAATAATTAAACAAAAACATAAACCATAAAATACATAAATTCATAATACAAATTAATTAGCATGACTTGTTCACGTAAAATGTCTTTGGAACAATGTTTGCATGCAATGTACCAAAACGGAACGAAATCAACAAAAGCATACATAAATTAATGTTTGTGACCACTGAAATTATTTACTCACGAGTACATGAAATCCAAAACGATCAATTTTAATTTTTTTTTTTTTTTGGGTCTGTGTACACCACAAGTAATAGTAAGAGTAATGACCAGCAAATTATTTTTATTTTCGTCTTCTCTTCAACGTTACCAAACATCTTCAAGATATTTTCTTATAGCAAGGAGATAGCAAAATTTAATATTTTTTTTTGTTGTTTATTCCGTATAATTTGTGGTGTTGTTGTTGTTGGCGTTATTGAAAGTGTAAGAAGCTTAGTAAAGAGAAATTTCTTTATTTTTTTGTTTGTGTTTTTTAGTGTGCGAGTTCATGTTCAAGGTTGTACATTTTTTTTTTATTTTATTAAATTTGTGTACAGCTAATTGAAGAACATCGCATTTTTGGAAAGAAATTTGAGATGTAATGTAATTCCATTTTTCAGGTAGTTTAATCCTGGTTTATTTTAAAGCACAATATGTCATGCTGATTACGTAAGTAAAAAAAATGGATGGATATATATTGGCGCCAATCTTTTTGGCGTGTATCTTCTTAATTAATTTTTCTAGCTGTATATAGATGTATACACAAGATATAGTTGTCAGTTTTTCAGTAAAGTTTTTTCCGCACTGTCAAAACAACCAACAGCAAGAAAATATATTCGACATCTCGTTAAAGTTACATATTATATAAATATCGTACTGACCCTAACTTGACCTTGTCTTACTATATATTTAGTATCTTTGGGAGATGATTATCTTTAGGAATGAAACGAGAGACGAACCAAACAAACAAAAAAATTAACGGATGACAACAAATTTTCCAACATCATTTATAACTTATGACATTTATATCGAAAATATTTTCTAAATCGTTAAATAATTCTTGTACATAACAATTTTTTTTGTTGTTGTTTCTGTTTTTTTTTTTTTTTGGAAACCATAAGATAAATATAAACACACACATACAATATGTCAAGCCATTTTTAAGAAGAAGAGAGATAATGATGAAGATGTTAAAAAATAATTAGTTGACTTCTCGAACATTTTATTAGAAATAGAAAGTAGATCCACTAAATATTTGACAACAACAAAAATTAAAATGACAAACACAAGTTAAATGAGCAAAACTAGTCTAATATTTAACAACGAAAACAAAATATAACAAAATTAATATTTATCTTAAAAATGTCTTATGTATATTATATTTGTACTCTTCTTGTATTTCTGGTATTTTGAAAAAAGCACAAAAACAAAGTAATTTTTATATAAATAAGGAAAAATTTGTTTGAGTATACGAATGTTGATAATATAGAAAGCACAGTCAGTATAAAAATTTTTATCTGGAAAACAGTTGAAAATATTGTTTTTTATATTTTACTGGCGGGATGAGTGTTTTCCGTTTTTTATTTTTATTTTGGTACAAATTCAATATTTCTAATGTAATAATTTTTTGTGTATTTATTTTTGCCTTCTTATTTTTATTTTTTATACATATAATATAGAAAAACAAGATAAACATGCATTTGAACATTTATTTATGCTTCAGGCAGACGTACATATAGATTTGAATGTTATATATTTTTTTCGCAGCTTTAAACAGAAATGGATTATTTTTTTGTTGTATGTGTGTTGTGAGCGTGGGTGTTGATATACTCTTTTAAATTTAAAGATGCTTATTTTCATGGAATCGAGGTGTAATTTGACAGATGAAAATCAACATGAATATTGCATAAATTATATGTTAAATTCTAATAAGCAATATATAATTTGAGTTGCTAGCCTTCGGCTTGTAAAATCGCATAAGATAAGTGGCTTTCTTTTTAGTGAAACCCTTTCATAAAATTTAACATTTCCAAACTTTAAAAGTTTGGACACAAAAAATTCAAATTTTGTACTTTAAAAAAAACCTATCATTTAAAGATTCCGCAAAAAAGTTCAATCTCAATTGGATTCTAATGCGTTAAAATCAAGTTAAAGAATTAAGAATTACAGGCAGCTTTTAGCAATTAAATAGCTATGAAATTCGATAGTTCAATTTTGTTGCTTAGGAATTGTCAAGCCCTAAAATTTTGGTTTCAAATTTTTGGAAAAAAGCTCTACATTTTATAATATGAAACGAAATTTATAATTCAAATTCATTTTAAAAATTCGATAAGTTCGATAATTAAGTTTTGAAATCTCAGAATCAAAACTTTGCAAAACTATGAAGCTTAAAAATTTTACAATCTCAATTAGTTTGAAATTCGAGTTAAATATTTTCAAAATGTGTCAAATCAAGCTAGAATTCGAAACATAAAATTAAATATTAATTTGAACTTATTTCATTTGAATTTTATACATGTTGTAAATTTAAAACATATCAACATTTAAATCAACGTAGAATGTACAGTTTGAAATTTAAACTTCCTGCGTAAAATAAAATAACTTTAATTTTAATTTTGTCATGTGACAATTAAGATTTTCTACAGAACAAGAGGTCTAGAGGGTTTTAGAATTTGAATATTTATTATAGTAAGGAAATCCTAAAATGCTTCGGAATTTCAAAATTTATGGCTCCAATTTTAAGTATCACAATTCAACCTGGGACAGTATGCGTATAATGTAAACTCGATAATACGAACCAATATTTATTATTTAAATCGTCTACAAGTTAGGTTACAGCATTTAGAAATTTTAAATATTTCAAACTATTAAGAACTCGGATTAATTTGCATAATTTAACATAACGTTAAAATTGTAGTTCATTAAATTAAAATGCCATTTACAATTTTGATACATTTAATTTAAAAATTTCAAACTCTACACAATTATAATGTTTTAAAATTTACCTTTATTCCAGTATCAAAAATTTAAAGTTCGACGTGAGCTACTTTTCATAATTTTCAGTTCCTTGATAGTTACATATTTAACAAAACACAATGAAATTCGATGTTAGATATTTCCAAATCGCTCGAGTTATTTTAAATTTTTATCTACATATTTTAAAAAATTTTATTCCCAAAATTTATAAATACGTGGTTTCTGTTTTAAAATCACCAATTTCATAGTTTGAATGGTATGTGATTTCACAAATTTCATAGCGAATTTTAAATTTTTGGTTTCGGGTTAATAGGTTTGTCGCTTCGCTCGTAAATATTCAAATTGAAATTATCAAAATTCCTTTTAAAATTACATAAGTCGATTTAATTTTAAATTCAACCCTTATTATAGAGCTTTAATATTCTCGAATTTAAAGTTTTTGCCAAAGTTTCATAAATCTTGACCAATCTATTGAATTTTGAGAACTATAAAATTCCGGCACGCTTTAGTTATATTTCAAAATTTTGAAATTTAAACTTTATATGATGTCAAAATGAAAAAATTGTAAGAAAACGGAAGTACGTAAGAAAAAGGAAACTAAACTTTTATTATGACCAAATTCTATAAAACCAATTTTAAATTTACAAAGTATTACATAATATCCGGAATAAAATATCTTCAAACGTCAAATAATACAGATTTTGATATTTAAACAGAAAAATTATATTTTCAAATTTTCAATCCAGAACTCACAAAATTATACCGTTCGAGAATTTAACATACCATTATAAAATTTCGTAAACGTGCATTTGAAATTTTTTAAAGTTCAGGTTAAAACTTTACAGAATATCAAATTTTTTCAATTCAAAATACTATAGTGAAATTTGACATTTAAATATTCCAAATTCATTTTTTAATAATTGAAACCCCAAATCTAATATTTGCAAATATTAAAACATTTTTTTCAAATATTATAACGTCATGTCACACACTATAGTGAAGTTCGAATTATAAAATTGTGACATAGTCACAATCGGCATATAACTTCGGATATTAAACGACAAACTAACTCAGCATTAAATAAACAATAAATTTGAAAACTCACAGAAAGTTTAATGTACCATTATAAAATTTGACACTGGACCTCTCGAAATTTATTTGGGAAATTAATTTTAAATTATTCCAAATTTTAAAAATTTCAGCTCCTACTTTCAGAATTATAACAGAATTTTAAATTCTACCCAATGTAATGAAATTCAAATTTTACGTCAAAATAACGTATCTTAACTCGTGAACCAAAAATTTGACATTTTCTAATTTTAAATTTGAATTTTTTTAATTTGAATTTTTTTGAAACAGTTTCAAAAATTAACATACTCTAATAGAATTCTGATTCAGAAATGTATGAAATCCGATAATCTGAATTTTAAACCAATTATATTTAATATTTCGGACTATGAAAGTATGTCGTTAATGTATATGGTTTGATATTTAAAGATTAATTTCGATATTATATTCTTGTCTAAAAATTGCAAACTATTAGGTTTTGAGAATTTTAATTATCATTAAAGTGTGTTAAATTTTGAAACTGTAAGATCCAGTTATGCTTATGTTTAAAAATTTTAAAATTTGCAAATTTTGAATTTTCAGTACTGGTTAGAATATTTTACGCTGATTCAAACTAAAAAATTACGATTTTAATTATCGGATTAGCAACATTAGCCCAATTAAAGTGTGTCGAACTTAAAAAATTAAAAATTCTGTAAAGCATAATTAATAAAATTCAAAGCGCAAATCATGAAACTTTCGGATGAAGGTATTCCGATTTCCGAACTTAAACATTTCGATTAGATTTTGAAGATTATCAAATTTCTATAAAACGAATAGAAATTGTAAATATAAAACAAGTTAAGTGATTTTCAGAATAACATATCTTCAATTTCAAAATAAAAATTTAATATTTTCCAATTTTAATTCACAACACATAGAATTTTACTGTTTAAAAATTTGGGATACCTTTATACAATTAAATATTAAACCATTGGGAATTTTAAAATTTCAATCTCGTAATTAATTACAAATCGACATGCTACCCTCAAAAGTTTCAAAATTTCTGTACTAATGCTTTACAGGATGTTTAATTTTTTAAATTTAATAACACTCTACAACGAAATTGTTCTTTAGAAATGTTCCAAAATCAATAACTAATACTTATTATTTTGAATCGACGAATATCTTAAAATTGAGACCAAAATTCTATATTAGGAACATTATAATTTTTTTATTCTTAACATATAACGGGAGAGTAAAACAGAATATAACAAGATCCTAAAAACTCTGAACATTTCGGGGTTTTATGATATACATGAAACTTCGTTGATGCAAAGACCTCGAAAATGGTTAGCTTAACACTATGAATTTAAAACTATAAAATAAAATAGGAACATAAAGAAATTTGAAATGGGAACTGACAGAATTGTACGTTGCCCTATTGTTCAAATTTCACCTGTTAATTACTGAACTTTACAGAATTTTACTTTTTTTAATGCCTTGTAATGAATTTCGGATATTTGGTAAATTCCAATTCTAAGCATTCCAACTTTTAACATACTCTATAGAAATTATAATTAAAAAAAAATCCCAAATCCGATAAAAATTTCGGATTATATAAATATGCCACTAGGGTCATAATTAGTCGCATAATTCGAACAAAAAACTTGAAAATAGCGACATTTTAAAATTTCTTTTTCTTTTTATTTTGAAACTTAGAAATGCTTAAATTAAATTAATATTATATAGTAAGTACCTATAAGTCATGAACTTTTAAATTTTGAGAATTTTTAGATTCAAATTTCATTAAAGTCTAACTTTGGAACAGTAAGATTCTGTTATGTTTGTAACTAAAAACTTTAAAATTTACAAATTTTTAATTTTTAGCTTTGGTTTTAAGATTTTACGTTCATTTGAACTATAACATATCGATTTGAATTAATGAATTTTGGCAAGCTTTCGAAAAGTTCGTATGAACCTCCAAAATCCCAGGTATTTCATATTTTAACATATTTGTAAATAACAAAATTTCACTGTGGTTTCTGATAACAACAAAATACAAAACTGGTGTTAAATCAAAAATTTTATGTAGAATGAATATTTAATGAAAATGTTAGAATCTGAATTTGAATTACTCAAAGTGTTGCTGGCTTTTAGCTAGTCCTAACCTTAAAAGCTCTTAAAACTCAGTAGAATTTTATAAAACTACTAGGATATTGTTGGCACAAATGTCCCACCTCTAAAATCACAGGTAATTCAAATTTAAAATTTGACCACCCCAATATTCCATTGTAGATTTTTACAACAACAAAATATAGAACTAGTGTTTATTTAAACCATTACTGTGAGATATGTAGTTAAAAACATCTTGGAATCTCAAAGAAAATCATACTTAAAATGCTGTTTATTTTTAGATTGACCTAAACTAGAAAGCTCATAAAGATCTGTATAATTTAAAAACCAAAAACAAAATTATTGTTTATGCAAATAAGGCACAAAAGTGAAGTTCCAAGTTCACAGGTATTTCAAATTTTGACGTATTTAACAACAACAATATTTTATTGAGAATTTCGATAGTAAACAACAAAACTGGTGATTAATTAAAAAATTATTCTACTGTTAAAGAAAATCTTAGAAACTAAAACCAAATTGCTTAAAGTGCTGTTTGTTTTTTGATTGTTCAGAACTCATAAAAAGAGCTCATAAAACTTAGTACATTTTTCTATTTTTAAAAGGAGATTGTTATTGTTAAACTAAAAATTCCATAAAATTAAAGCTCAACTTCCAAAATCTCAAGTTTTAAATTTTAATGTATTTGAAAACCACATGAAACAAAACAATTATTAAAAAAAAGTTATGTAAAATATATTAAAGAAATTGTAAGAGTTCGAAGCCGAATTAATCAAAATGTTGCTTGTTTTTAAATTGTCCTAAATTTAAGAGCTCATAAAGCTCAGTACAATATTACAAAAATAGGAGGATATATTTTTTATTAATCCAGATATAGCTCAAAAGTGAAGCCAACCTATAAAATAACAGGTATTTCAAATTTTAAAAGATTTGACAAAAACAACATTTTATTGAGGGTTTTGACAACAACAAAATACAAAACTGATGCTTAATTAAAAAAATCTTGTAAAATGAATATTTAAAGGAATTGTTAGAATCTGAAACGGAATTACTTAGAGTGTCGTTTGTTTCTGGCCTATCTCATACTTAAAAGTTCATAAAGCTCCGCAAAATTTTGTAAAACTAAAGGATATAGTTATGTGAAACTGAACCTTCAAAATCACAGATATATAAAATTTCAGCCCACATTTCATTGAGGATTTTGTCAACAAGCAGGCAACAAAGCTGGCCCTAAAGCTCAGTATTCATTCACAGTCTTTATTCATTCTAAGCTTTCTTAGTACACTTTTTTGAAACTGTTAAATGCCATTTATACAACAATAGGAAACCATAAAACACAGCAAACTATGATAACTAACAAAATTTCAAACTCAGAATTTATGGCTAGATTATCCTAAACATAACCTAAATTAACCAAAAACTTATATATCAATCGTCAAGGGCAGATAAGTAGGTATAATGAAATTAGCTATTAGAGTAATTTTTTTCTTTGAAACTTATAACAAGTTGAAAGCAAGAAATAACTTAAATAATTGGTCGAATTGCGTTTAGTAATTTTCTTGCGCATGTACTACGAAATCCCAGTTTTCAAAATCATGAATTCAAAAGCCCGGTTTGCAAAATACCGGTTTTCAAAATCCTGGTTTCCTAAATCGTGCTTTTCAAAATCCTGGTTTAGGAACATATATTTTTTTTTAAATTCGCGCGAATTAAAATTTTAATTTTGAAACGGGATTTAAAAAAAAATCAGAATTTTGATAAATCGTGATTTTGAAAACACACCCTTTACTTGCACCTATTTTTTAAATTATCAAAAATTATTAACGTTCATGTATACCCAAATCTTAAAACCACAATGTACGTATTTCGGAAAATTTACCATAAAGGTTTACTTAGCAAGCAATCCACTTAAACATTTATTTAGATCAACTTAAACATTGCAATGAATATTTAAGTTACAAAGGGTTCAGTCTGAAATTTTAATTAAACGTTAAATTTCAGAATAGTAAAATGTGACTTTCGATTACATTTTGAAGATCATCAATTACAGAACGATACGAAAATTTAAATAAAAAATGAGTTAAGTAATATCCGGAAAAAAATATTTTCAAACGATAAAACTAACTGCTTTTGATAATTCAAAAATTTAATTTTATATTTCCAAGTTTTTAAATCACAACTAACAGAATTTTACTGTTTGGAAATTTAATATAACCTTATCAAATTGATTGATATTTCCAAATTTCAATCACATGTCCTAGTTTAAATCAACATACCTACATACGAAATTTTTGAAATTTAAGCTTCGAATTTCAAAGCAAACGCAAATTTTGTAGTTTAAATCGGCGTATATCTTAAATATAAATCCAAAAATTCAATATTTGCAAATTTAAAAATTAATAGATCTAGCCATAACAGGATCGTAAAGTTCAAAAATAAAACACACCCTATTCCAATTTTTTCGGAAGCGGAAACTTATTATTTGCTAATTTTATTTCTAATTGATATAAATTAAAATACTATTAACTAATGAAATTCTGTTTTAAAAAAGATAAAAAATCAATAATTTGAGTGACACAATTCAACTTAAAATGTCCAATAAAATAACATTAAAATTTATAGTATTTTTAATTTGATACTCACGCATTTCACACTTTGAAAATATATGAAACAACCATACCATTTTTAACAGTTTCAAATTTAACACACAATTAACGAAACAAAATTTAAATTTCTAAGAATTTTTCTTTTCAAAAATTTTACACACGCTTTAACTGGAATCGATTGTTAAATTTCGCTTTAAATCTTCAAAATTATAAAATCTCAAAACTTAAACTATGGATTGATTTAATTAAAATTAAGTAATTATGAATCATTCAAATCGACTTACTTGGCAATCTTTAGAATTTTGAAATTTTGCGGCTTCAATTTTCCCAATGAACACCACAAACTATGATGACACTGTAAGAAAATTCAGCATAGAAGATTTTTGAAGAACCAATCACACCATTCCTTCAGAAACAAAAAAATTTTAAATTTTCTATTAAAATGTTCGAATTTTTTATTAAATTTCAAATAAATTTTCAGATTCGAATTTAGTGTAATTGAATAAAATTTCTTCCCTATAAAATTTCTGCATTTTAAATTTCAAAATTTAATCTTTAAATTTCATTTCCCAATCGCAATAAAAAAAATTTGAAGAAAAAAATTTAAATTGCGTTATAAAAGTTACGGCATTTCAAATATTTGCTCATTTTCAATTACAACAAACTCTGCAGAATTTTATAATTTTATGATTTATTACTCTAGTGGAATTTTAAATCTTTTGTCTTAAGTAATTAAGAATTTGTCATATTAGTTTTTCGTTATTTTCAGTTTTTTATACACAGAGTACAGTTTGAAAATTAATACTTTACAAACATCCAAATTATTAAATTTCATTCGATAGATGAGCACCATTATTTGACGACCTTTCAAAATGTTTGTTTCTTTATAGTTGAAAATTTTGTACACTTTACTGAAATTTGACTTGGGAAATTGTTTCGATGTTTGAACCGAAATTTCAAGTTCAAATGTTCAAATCATTAAACTATGACTGATGGTTGAATAAAATTTCCTATTTGAGAGATTTATATATTTCAAAACGTAAGAATTCAAAATAGAATTCGTAGCGAATTCAAATTTATTACAATATAACTTAGCATATCTTTACTAATTTCGTACCAAATTAGAACCTAAGCAGTCAATCCCACGAATTAAAATCTATTCAAAAGCAGTCGCCTAGCTAAACGAATAAAGTTTTAGCTTTATTGAGTTTCCTATTTGATTCGTGAATTTTAGTGAAAATTCTTTGTTTCTTTCGTGAGTTTTAAGGTCCAGATTTAAAATAATTTTTTCAAAACAATATATTATTCATTTACTAAATTAAAACATTTAACTAATACTTTTTTTTTTATCTTATTTTCAGGTAGGTCCATTAAATTAGCGATATTGAAAGTCACCATCACATCTTGAATGATGTAAGTGATTGTAACAAATAATACATAATCTATTAATTCCCAAGATGGCTGTAAAATCATTAGAAAGCATTCATTCAAGTTTATATATTATTTGTTACCTGTCACTTTCTAGATTTCAGCTACTCAATGAAATTATTAAGCTATACCTGCACCAAGTAGAACAAGAACAACACCAAAAAATAATCTTGATCTATAATCTTTTATATTTGTAATTTCACTTTGACCTGAATTTATCTTCTACGTTTCATTTCTATAAAAACGAAATACTTTAAAGCATGTACATTCTAAAACAGTCAGTGAATTCTTATTTTTCATTTTTCTTCTTTCTGTAGGGTTAACGAACCAAACTTTGTAAAATCATCAACAATAATACAATAAAAAAAAAAATATTTTCTTAAGTTCTATATATAGTACGAAGAGTATATAAGACAAGCCCAACAAGACAACTTTCACTTTAGTTTATTTTATATAAGTCATTCTTGATAAGAATTGTTACCCTCTTTAACCCAAAATACTAAAGTACTGTACATAAATTTTCTTTTAAAACATTTCTTTATAAAAAAGTAAAAAATGTAACAACCAATCAACAAAAAAAAAAAAAAACATAAACAAAAGAATTGAAACCAAGACCTTAAACTTGGTCTTAAAGAGATATTAAAATAAAAAATAAAAATTAATTGAAACAAAAACTTGATCTTTATTGTAAAATTGTTTTTGCTTTTAAACCATTCGAAGCAAGTTGTTTCGTTTCTTACATTTTTCATTTATTTATTTTATAGTGCTGCAAGTCAATGATCTATAGAATTACATACAAATACAAAAAAAGGCAAAAAATATAAAATACAACAACAAATAAATCGCGATCGGTTGTTAAATAAAATAAATAAATTTAAATAAATTGTGAATAATAAATAAATACGTTGTAGAAAATGTTAGAGATGCGAGCCGGTTTGTCTCCAGAAGGTAATTTAGTATTATACGCGGTAGTAAAGAATATTGCTCATCAAATTGTTGTCACATAATTGAACGATGATTATGATGATGGTTATGTAAATGAGGTAGAATATAATATGCTTTGTAATTTATAATTGGATTTTTATCGTTTTGATTTAGTGGCAACAAATTCGTAAATTAATTGGAAATTACATCACAGTGCATGAACTTTTCGAATGAAATATTGAATATGTCATTTTATTGTTGGCTTTTATAAATCAACCTGTATTATACTCGTACATAGTAGTAGTGAAAGTAATGGCAATTATTTTGAATAAATTATAATAAACCGCGCATTTTTTCCCCTCCAGTCATCTAGATTCCGCCGCAATAAAATTCTAAACTTTACGATTTTTCCGCATTGTAATTAAAATGTACGTCAACATTATGTACTTTAAACTTCCTGCTAATTAAATCAAACGAGGAATTGATATTTAAATAAGACACGATTTATAACACACAATTTAGTAATTACGGTTACATCTTAAAAAAATACAATTTTAACCTTGACTCAACCTATCACTTTTGGAATTCAGTGCTAACGATGATCATCTCAACAAAAATATTATTAAAACGATCTCCTTGAATTATTATATATTAACGATTACGTCATCTTGATTTTAAATTAATTCACAAAATCATACGAGCACATGTCAATAGGTTAAGTGAAATATGTTTTATATATAATCAAGGATACGCTTAATTTAATTAAAATATTTATAGCAAGGTGATATACAAAAAATTACCATTCCTTGCCCTATTTTTTTTTCTTACAAGTCAATAACTAAATGTTTTCTTGCAGTATTGGATGTTACATTGAAAATAAATGGTGAAAGCATTTTGGTTGAAGCTTATTGTTAAATGGAAAGCATGCGATTTCCTTTTATGGCCGTGGAAATAGTAAAATCAAGATATTTCATCATTTCAACAGTCAAGCTGTAATTGGCAAAATTGATTTATGTAATACAAACACGATTATTTATTTGTATGTTGAAGGAGTTATCGGGCGCTTTCTTTCTTCATGTTTTACTAACAGAATTAAAGTTTTAATTAATTTTAAAGACCACACCTTTTAAAACTTGAAAATTATTTTATTGTGTTATAAAATCGTGACCGATTTCGATAAAATGTTAATTTGTAACTTATCTCGTGTAATTTGATATTAATTGTAACATCGCAACAGTAGCTGTTGAACGTTTGATTCAACAAATATGTAGGTCCAATTAGTTTTTCGCAGTTGAATCAAGAAGCTAGATAACTAAAGATGACCAAATGCAGCATTTAGAAAGAAGCATTTACTCCAATCTGACAGCAGCACTGTTAATTGTCCAGGTGGGGTTTCGAAATGGTTGGAGCTGTATTCGAATGCTCGAATACATTTAGTATCTTATAAAATAATTCACTAAGGATTTCGAATAAATGCCCTGCAAAATGTTAGGCAGATATCGCCACATCTCGAATAATCCGAAAATGTTGAATATAGTTATATAGTTGGTAATTTCGAATAACTTCGATGTCAAGCAAATCAACGCTACTTAAATGTGGAAATATCGAGAATCTCATCCCTAATATCATGTAACTACTATACTCGGGTACTAAAAAAAATTGAATTAAATTAAAAATTTGCAGAAATCACTTAAAATGGAAGAGTCCGATATACGTAACACTAATTATATAACAACCCGCATCTCCAATGCCTTGCAACTTTTGTATTATTAAGATGATGGAATAGTCTTCAATAATATTCTACATAGAATATTCTTCTCATATCAGAAATCAAATAATAAAAATGAAAAATATTGGAGGAAGCCTCGGAAATCTAGAAAAATCTCAAATCCTCGGATTTCGAAATCTTCTGTCAGTAACCCTTAATCCTAGATAAATCTCGCTTAAAACCTTAAAACAAAATTCCATAAAATAACGAAAATCCCAATTTACCTGTGAGTCGGGAACATCGTTTATAGCATCTCAAATTCTCCCAATGCATCTGCATATTCGCGTCTTCTAGAAACTTGTAACTAAAATATTAGAAACCGTTATACGAATCGACATCCAGACGTTATACCATTATGTAATGCGAAAAATTTCAAATTGCTGCCAAATTGAAGTAGGTACATTAGGATAAGAATTGGCTTTCTTGCTTCGAATTTGAATACGAAAAATTGAGTCCAATAACCTAAACTGTATTTATTGCCCTACCAGTAATTCTTGCGTCAGATTTGGCGGTGTGTACTTTTTTGTTTTAGAAAGGTCAAAATAACCCTGATCGGCAACATAAAATAAATTTATCGTATAAGTTTAGCGTAAAATTTAGGAAGATAAACATAATAATCTAAGAATATCCGTGATTTCGTGAAAAGCTGTATAGAAACCGAGTTAAAACTTTAGTTCGCTTGAGCAGCATACCGAGCTTAAGTTAAACAAATTATTTCGTTTTATTGCATGTATGAAAATAAAATTCAATAACCACCACTGTTTGTGAGTATTCAGTTTTTGGTACAAAATTTAATTTTTTTTTATACTACAAATAATAAAATTTCAAAATTTCACAAAATCCTCTGCAAAATTCACAGAATATGAAGAAGCTTTTTTATAAAATCATATATGATAAAATTGAATCAGAGCTTTACAAATTTTGAAGTTTGAACTAAAACTATTGTGCTATAATTTGGACTCAATTGGATTTTCACCAGAAATTTTCAATTATGAGGGCTGTTTTGTAAATATGTTTTGCTAAGGCTACCATCGCATTGCGAATTACAAAGGCCACTAAAGCTTTTCAACGTCTGTTTTTGAGTAATTAAAACCAAAACTCTTCCTGTTCGTCAACAATTTTATAAAATATTAATTAAATTATTTCTAAATTTCACTCAAATGTAAAGGCATTAAGGCAATATTTAAATTTGACTCAAAAAACTTCGTTCAGTCAAATGCCACCTAAGATCGTTCGATCTTTATAGTACTTAAAATATATGCAGTCTCGTCTAAATTCTAGCTTAAATTATAACTTAGTTAGTTTGATTCAATTTTGCATATTAAAATAATGAATTCCTGTCAAACACGTATCAATTTTTAATTTAGATTAATTAAACACGTTTTTAAATTTCAACTAAATTTCCTTGTGGTCATAATTTTAAATTTCACTCAATTCCATTTAAATATTTGAGTAACCAATTGCAATTTCACTCAGTTCTACAATCGCACAATTTTACATATGTTAACGGTTAAATTACTATAAGTTGTAAAATATTGAAATCCTAGTAAAGATTGATTAAAATTATTTGGAAATTTCACTAAAAATTGAATTGCTTTAGGCAAGTTAACGAAATGTTTTTTTGAGTTAATTAAAATATTTGCTCCACTTTGCTAGCTAGGTGGACTCATCACACGCCGTTGAATCAAAATTGCCTAACGTTTTTATTAGTATTTGGGCATTAAAACAGATCATTCGTTACAGTTCGTGACAACGAGTGTTGGAAAATTTCTCATTTGGCTGTAAAATTATAAAGGCAGCCGATTGAATTGGACAGCGTTGGAATCCATGTGAATGTTATTTCATTGATCTGGGTGATAACAGCTAGTTAAGTATTTCTTTAGAATTATATCAGTTGGCAGAAAATGTAAGATGGCAGACTTTGTTAAATGCTTGTCAAATTTAGGTTGAGCTTTTTAAACATGATGATGAAGTTGTAAATAATATTTAAATTCACTCTGTCAAAATAAATTTTGCTCTTAAAAAAATTCTTTAAAATATCGATAATCGCAATTTACCTGCGTAAATCGGGAACATTATTTACTAAAAAAAAAATTATAAAACCACCAAATTCCGAAAATCGAAATTGAAGCAAAACGTAATTATGTAAGGCATCTCAGATTCTACCAATGCATCTGCATAATCGCGTCTTCTAGAAACTCGTAACTAAAATATTAAAGCCCGTTAATCGAATCGACATCCAGGGGTTACCATTACCTAATACGAAGAGTTTCAAATTGCTGCCAAATAGAAGTAAGTACATTAGGACAAAAATTTGCTTTCTTGCTTCAAATTTGCATACGAAATTATATTTTACCACGGTAAATTGGGTACTCGGTAAAAATTGAATCCATTAACCTGTAGTTCTTGCGTCAGATCTAGCGGTGTGTGAATTTTTTTGTTTTAGACCTGTCAAAATAACCCAGACCATGTAAATAAAGCTAAGTATCCTGTTAGAGCAACATAAAACAAATGTATCGTATAAATTTAGCATACAATTTAAGAAGATAAACATAAATGCTATATTTACGATTTCCCTGATCGTTTCATAGACAAATTGATCCATGCGAAAAATTTAAAAATTTAATTTTTTTTATGCCGCAAACAATAAAAATTCAAAATTTCACAAAATATTTGTAAAATTCACAGAATATGAAGAAGTTTTTTATAAAAAGTTTGAACTCAATTTGTTTTTTCACAAGAAATTTTTAAATATGAGGGCAAATTGAAAATGTTTTGCTGAGGCTACCATCGCATTGCGAATTACAAAGGCCGCTTAAGCTTTTCAACGTCTGTTTTAGAGTACATAATTAAAAACTTAAACAGTTTTTTCCGATCTTCCTAAATTGCAATAAAAATTATGGCAAAATTTAGATTTAACTCAAAAAACTTCATTCAGTCAAATGCCACCTCATATTGTGCAATCTTGGGTGCTCAAGCTTAAACTATAACTTAGTTAATTTGTTTCAATTTTGCATATTTTAAATAATGATTTCTTGTGAAACACCTATCAATTTTTAATTTAGTATAATTAAGCACATTTTTAAATTTCAATTAAATTTCGTTCTGTTCATGATAATTAATTAAATTTAAATATTGTTTTTTGTATAATTTTAAATTTCCCTTTAAATATTTGAGTAACCAATTCCAATTTCGTTCAGTTCTAAATTTAAACAATCTTAAATTTTATACTAATTGTTAACAATTAAATTGTTATAAGTTGTAATATATTACGCTTTAGTCTATTGACTTTTAAGACAATATCTATCATCTTTCAAATCCTAGTCAAAATTGATAAAAGTTATTTCTAAATTTCACTATAAAATGAATTAGTGTATAGTTAGATTACGAAATTTTTTTTGAGTTAATTTAAATATTTTCTCCGCTTTGCTAGCTAGATGGATTTTATTTTTTATTATTTGTCTGGATTCTTAAGATCCAATCAAACATCGCACAAGCCCTAAATTAATGAATCATAAAAAAGTTGTTCAATAACTACTAGGCTTAACTTGTTTAAATTAAGCTTTATTTTAAACCAAATCAAATTAAGTTTAAAATTTGTTAAAATTAGAAAACTTAACTTAAAATCTATATAAACCCCAATAAAAAACCCCAGGTAAAAACCACACGCCGTTGAATCAAGATTACTTCATTTTTTTATTAGTATTTGGGGAATAAAATATGGAATTATTATTTTTCCGTAAAACAGGTATTATGTTACAGTTTGAAAACGAATGCTGGAAAATCGCTCATTTCACTGTAAAACTACATATTCAGCCGGTTTAGTAGGGAAGAATTGAAATCCATGTGAAAATTGTTTACTGTTAGTTATTATTATAGGATGACAACGGCTAGATATCTCTATAGAACTATTGTAGTTGACAGAGTTGGTATGTTAGCAGACCCTGTTTTTGGTAAATCTAACTAAATTATAGGGTCAATTTACACGCTCCACTTAGTCGAAATTATTGAAGGCTAAACTTCTAAAAAGTACTAACAAGCTAGCTTTCGCTCCGGTCAAATAAGATATCTTTTACAATCGAAGAACGCAACCTTATCAGATTTTATTTTTTATTATTTGTCTGTGTTGTTCTAATTAATCTAAACAAAATCAAAATAAATGGAAAATTCATTAAAATTAGAAAACTTAGCTTAAAACCCACTTAAAACCCATTCAAATTTCATCCTTATTTTAAACTACTTTTAAACTTAAAAGAATTCCAATCGAATTATATTTCAATTTTTAAAATACAATGATTGTTTTCTTGTCAAATGGTCCCATAAAATCACATTTTAATTTTACTAAAAATTCTAATGTCATACGGATATTAATTTGACTCATTGAATATCATTCATTGCAATTGTTGTCGTTCATTTATCTAATTTTCACACAAAATTCAATTTTTGATTTTTTTTTAAACAAGTTGAAGTTAAGTTTAAAATTTTACTACCTTTTAGCTCCATGAAATCTCATATTTCGTAATTCGCTCGACCTCTAATCAATAATGATTGAATTCTATCATCACATTTTCGTTTAGATCCAAAGTTTTTTCAATTATTAAACGATTTAAATGATTGATCCTGTCAAAATAAATTTTGTCTAAAATCTTTATTCAAACTCCATCATATTTTCATTCAAAATACATATTTCAAATTTTTGATTTTTGTGTTTGTTTAAAACTTTCATTCCTACATTCAGCATTGCCTTTATAATATTAAACTGAAATTAAAAGTTTCACTCAATTTCATTTAAACTTTGATGTTTGTATCCAATTCTCCCAAAATTTATTCGATCCATTAATTCAATCATCTCACTGATCAGGAAGGAAACGCTTCGTTCTTTTTAGAGAATTTTGGTGGAATTAAGAGTATGTAACCTGAGCAGTTAATTCAGATTATATAATCCTTTGAAATGAAAACAGAATTCAAGTGACCGGCAAAATTCGTTCATTCGGTACCAAACTCAGTTTTTAACAAATTCATCCAAATTTTGCTTCTATCAAAATGCTTGTCGCAGTTTGTAAAAATCGCAAACTGTTCACCTCCAACTCGTTAAAATATTCCATGTGTAAATTTGGATAATTCATGTAACTCGTTCAATTTTGATCTTTATTTCAAAATCATTCAAACTTATAAAAATTCTAAACCAAATATTTCTCAGTTTAAAGGTTTTGTTTTTTTATCAATGTGCGAAATAAAATTACTTTTAAATTGCACCCAGAATTCCAAAGGCCAAAATTCAAAAATGTTTGTGGTTCATTTCTCGGGTTTTAAAATAAATTCAGACCCATTTTAATTAAATCGTTTCAATGTTCAGTAATTTACAAAATTTAACCAAATTTTATCCAACGGGATGATATTAAATTTAAAATTTTACTCAGTTTTGGTACTTAATATATAATCTCAAATTGCATACTAACTAAAGGTCTAATTAAAAATGTTAAAAATTTAATTCAGGCGACTTTTAAAATTTCATTGAGTTTATGTAAATTTGGTTTCTTGAAGCATCTTTCAAATTCTAACTAATATTGGTTGAATAAATAGTTTCAAATACTTTACAGTTCTTATATTACCTTTAGATTTTTAAACTGTTCAAATAATTTTTTCTTATCAAACTCTTCTTAAGTTGGCCTAAAATATTCATTTTCTTCATTGAAACTTCATTCAATTAAAAAATATATGAGAATCCATAGTAAACCCGTATTCAGTTCTACATAAATTGTATTTCTTATGTAGCCAACTCATTCTAAGTTTCACTCAGTTTCTTTTAAATTTTTACTTTGTATCAAATTCTCGCCAAATTAATTTAATTTAAAAATTATCCATTTATGGTTTAGGTTTAAGTAATCTCTACTTTACTGTAGTGAATTGTAAGATGTTGTTTGCTTCCTCCAAATTCTAAAGCTGATTAAAATTATTCGAAAATTTTGCTCACAGTTGAAAAACTCCTTAACTATAAACTTTTAAATTTAATCAAACTTTAGTAAAATAAGCAAATATAATTTGTTCGCTTATTTCAAACTTTCGTCTGATTCCTATCAATATTGAGTTGGACTCGAGAAAAGGCAATAATCGCTTCAATTTTAGTTTTAAATGTAATAATAAAAAAAAAATTTATTTCGTTTGATAATCTATATTTTTTCTCAGTTTTATACTCTGACTATTAACGGTCAATTTGAAAATTCAAATGGGCTAAGTAAAACACTTGTAAAAAGCAAACTCGCTTCGTCAATAATTTTAATTTCATTTTAATTGGCTTCTACACAAAGCTTCAAAGCTTTTCCAATTATTACTATCATTGCAATTTGTATACGATTACCTAATTTTTACTAAGTCGTAAGGTCGTCATTATTATTTAAATTGAACTTTGAGAATATAAATTTGGCTTAAAAGCTTTATTTGATTTATGTCATATTTTGATTTGCTTTCGTTTCAAACTTTACTCAAATTTTTCTTGTTTCTTTCTTTAAAACTGTAAGAATCAAAATTATTTTTAATCCCTTTTTTTAATTTTGACTTAAATTTCCAATCACTCATTTTATCAATTTTCGGCAAACTCTTTTCATCTGCTGTTCAAAATATTTAATTCCAATCAAATTTCATTTTCCTTAAGTATTACAAGTTTCACTTAATTTCATTTGAATGGCCTATTTTTTATTAAATTCTCCCTAAATTGAATCGATTTATTAAACTTCTAAATTTTGTTTGCATTGATTTCGTTCAAATTTCTCTCCAACTTCAGTTAATAATGTCTGAATTATTTTGTGACGTCTAATCATAGTTCTAAAGTATTTGAAATTGTTGTGTTACTTAAATTTTTTAACAGTTTAAATATTTTTTTCCTATCAAACTCTCTTTAAATTCTTCCAAATCTAGGTTTAACTCTTTAAATATAAATCAATAAAAAATAAAATAAAACCCCGTTAAAACTACATTAATTATTTTTTAACTTTAATTCTCATAAAATTCATAAATATTTTAGATTCGGGTTCTTGAAATGTTCGCTACTATTACATAATTTCAAGTTCAAATTTAACTTTATTTTCTGTAAAGCAGTCATTCTGAGTTTCATTCAGTTTTATTTAAACATTAATATTTTTGTTAAAATCGTCCAAAATTGCGTCGATTCATCAAACTTGATAAAACTCAATTTGAAAATTTTACTCAGTTCTGCTTTAGGTTAATCCTGATTTTTGTACAATACTGTTTCTTTCATAGATTGATTCAGATTATTTGGAAATTCACAGAAAGTCAAAAACGTTCTTCCCTAAGAGCTTTGGACTTTTATAAAATTATTATTATTATTTTGTTGTTTTATCAAACTTTGCCCAAATTCTTATCAAGTTTCTGATATAGTTAATCCAACTGATTAAGTTAAATTTAATTTTTTTTTCAATCAAAATTCCAATGTCAATTTAATTCCACTTTTAAAATATTTAAAACGAATTTTGGTTTTCTATAATCAAACTCGATAAATTTCTAGTTTTGAATAATTATAACAAAAACCTGCCAATTTCTAAATTTAAATTAAGAAGCAAACTCAATCGTCCGTCAATAATAAATATTGATCACATTTAACATTATTTTCCAAATTTATTTCCTTCAAACTTCTTTCAAATTCAAATGTATAATATTTATATCTAATTGTTTATACCACCCGTAATTACTCTAGCAAATGTTGATGATCCTACAACTTTTAAAAAGTTTAAACATAATTTTCCTCTCAAACTCCTTTCAAACAAGCATCAAATTTTAGTTGGTTTAAGGAGACATGATTTAATAAAAATTACCTAACTTTCGATAATTCGTAACCAAAATTTAAATTTAACTCTACAAATATAAATTCGACTTGTAATCTGCATTTAAACTTGGCCACATTTTGATTCGCGTTTTAAATTACATTCAATTTTTGCATACTTTTTCAAACTTTAAAATTTTAGATTCGTTTTTTTCACTCAATTTTCAAAAATTTGATTATCATTTAATTGTTCTCGTCAAACTGTTACATTTTCTGTTTATAATATTCAATATAAATTAAATAAAATTTTCGTGGTGGAATTAAAATGATTTTATGTCGAATTCTCCGAAAATTGGTCGATTTATCAAACTTTAATGTTGAGAACTTAATGAGAAATTATTTAGAAATTTCCCTAAAAGTTGATTATTATTCTGGTGGATTCAGCTAAATTACAACTGTTAATGATTAAATAAATACTTTAAGGTCAATAAAAATATGTATTGGTCCAATTGATATTTTGCTTAAAAATGTGGACTTCGTCAGTAATCAAAATTATGCTCTATGGTAGAATTTGATTTTTTTCTCTGCTCGAATTTAGTTTTGTTTCAGATTTATTTTCTTCAAACCTCCTTCAAATTCTAGTGAATATTATTTAAAATTAATTGTTTATTCAACCCAGACTTCTTCATTCAAATGGTGTTCTCTAACCCAAATTTGGCTTAATATTTGTGAATCAAGCTCGGTGATATTTTAGCCATCAGTTCAAACTACATTCAATTTTAATTAAAACAAATTTATTTTTAATTTAATTTTATTAAATTAAAGCTTAATTTAATTCACCAACCATTTCTTGTCAAAACATTTATAAAATGTATTGCTTCTTTCGAATTCTCATCAAATTTGAGTTGTGCTCAAGAATTATACTACAAAAATCAGTGTAATATAAATGAACCGAAATTTTACCCAGAAATAATATGTCAAAATATATACTCCATTTTTAGATCACAAAGTTCGCTTGACTGAAATTGACTATATACAAATTTACCCTTCTGTGTTCTGTCGATAAAGTAACGTGATTACAATATAAACGAGACATTGTATTAACATATTTCTCACCACACAAAAACAAAATCTGAAGATTGTTTTTGTTATAAATCACCTACTTTAATATAATTAGTATTGAGCTCTTAGAAAGACTTCAGTACACAAACAATTTAGATTTAGTCCATCCAATTACATTCTATTTTTAGAAGATAATGTTTTTTTTTTTTGAATTTTGGTTAAGCTGTTTTTCAAACTAATAAAATATAATACCGAGAATGACGTCAAAAAGCTTTTGTGCTTGGTGAAATGTTGAGTGAATTCTTAAAATATATTATTAAATATTTATATATTTAGACAAAACAAAAATGTTTATAAGTAACGAATTTTTATTATTTGTATCATTATATCTCCAATGCTCGTGTTCAACTATGGTACTGAGATTTTGCATAATATCTCAGAAAAAAAATACGCGATTAGATAAAATAAAAATTCCAAAGGGAAATTAACGTTCCGTCTTATCTATCATTTTTGTTTAAGACACAATTTTACATCAAGATTAATGACACATTTAATTGTGTTTCCAAGTTAAAAAAAACAAAAAAAAATTTAGTATTTTGTCTCTACATAGATAATGTGGATTACGATCAAGATATTTTAAACAAATTTCGGGGTGATGTGATGTGATTTTTTTTCTTCTATAGATTTATACTGCCCCGGAAGCTATCTACAGTATATCTTTTTGATCCAAATTAACCTGCATCATTTTGTATGTACTCCACTTTACACGAGAGTTGAACTCACCTAGATATACATAATTTCTACTTTTTTTTTTTACTGTGTGTATATTATTCATTGAAATCATAAATTATGTGAACGTATATTATGTAATTTATTATAAGAGATTTATGTATAAGCAAAAATTTTTGTTTCCGGAAGAATTCCACTTCTTATATAGCTACGTTTGTGTGATCTATTCGAGTATGTACTATATATGGATAAAAAACGAAAATTTCTACATATTTTGCATAAACTGGATCATTTAAAAAAAAATAAAGAAATGTAAAGTCTTATATTCGTAATATCTAAATTTACATATAGATGAATACAATATTTTTTTATTACTGCTTTGGAATTTCTTTACGTTTTTTACGAGAGTGTGTATTAACGAAGTGGTGGGTAGAAAAAGTTTATATTTTTTTACTCATCTTAGTCAATGGACGATGAATGATTTTTTTGTGCGATATTTATTAATAACAAAAAAAAACAATTTGGCGATGAGTCTATATATAGGAGTATTATAAAATCTTTACGATACGCTCATTAATTTTAGAAATATTTATGAAAGAAATTATCTGAATTTAGAAATTTGGATAAATTAGATATTATGTAGTGTGAAGTATTTATCGATATGTGAGGTAATATAACTGTTTGGTGTAGGACTGGTTTTTGGTTGACAAAAGGAAGAGGATTTAACTGTTTTGATTATTAATAATCAATTTTATCCATATTTGTATCCAATTCTTCGGTCAACAACTTTATAAATTTTATTTTATCATTAATTGTAAGACCAAAGGCTGTTCTCGTAAATGTAAAATAAATTTAGTTGCATTCCTATCTGGAACAGGTATAAATTAAGCTGGACATTGATAATTATCAAAAATACGTACGGTAGTTAACCCAATATTTTCGGCGGTCATAGATGTAAGTAGTACTATTAATTGTTGCTATACTTTTTGCTTAAATCGTTAAATTTTCGCTTAAATCGTTACGGTGTAACATTTCAATTTTAATGTTAAGTCAGCACACCATTTTGAGTTATTACTCAATACATATCTACCTTAAGATAATATTGAGCAACAAGTAAAATTAAGCATTGCTCAAAATAACTTGGAAACATAATTAAGCTATTATTATAGTAATTGGTCGATTACTTAAATATCTTTATCTTTAGATTATTAGAAATCTCACAAATTGGAATGTTGATCAACTAATTTTTTTAAATTAATAAATCAGTTTAATTTACCTACAAATAATGGAATCTTGTTTTTAGGGAATCATAAGCAACTCGAGGAAGCTAGGCAGTGGATTTAAATATTTTTGAGCAATAACACAACATAATTTCGGAAATTTGAGCTATTTTCGATTAACCATAATAACTTTATAATAATTTCCTTCCAATTTGCGCTATAGTCATTACGATGTAACAGTTCAATTTAAATGCGCTACTGATAGAAATGGTAAATCCATTAAAGAAATATCACTTGAAGCCGAATCAAGTGCTAAGTGTGCTGGTCTACCACACCTGCGACGTATATCACCTGCGACGAATTAAACGAAATGCTTCTAAATATATATTCCAATACAACGGAACTACCCTTAATTGATTGTCGACCGTATAAAGATCATTTCGAATCGAGAATTAAGCATCCTGGTATTATAAATATAGACGAAGCAAAAAATTAAGATAGGTGAAACTGTTGCACAGTTATCAAGCACCTTATCTCCCCATGATAAGGATATATGGAAATACAGGGAACGAATGAAAAACGTAATAATTTTTGATTGGAATACCAACAAAGATGAACCGATTAATGATTCACCACTCGACATTTTTAAGTCGATTTTAAGTCTTTGGGATCCTAATATTTATAGTGCAAGGTTGAAATTTTTAAAAGGTGGTTATGAATAATTTCTTACTCGATTTCCACAACACACGTCCAATTCAAACGTTAAATCGCCGCCTAGAAACGTTTAATGTACAAATAAAAAATGTTTCAGTCCCAGATTGTGAAACAAATCCCGAAAATATGAAGAAAGTTCTTGTGAAACAAATGAGCGAATTTATTGAGAAGCGTGAAGAATTGGCCGATGAATATGTAAATATAGAGAAGAAGCGGCAAGTTATAGAAGTGGCAATAAACAGGCGCTAATCGAGCAAGAACTTGCTCAAGATGAACAGATTAAGGAAGAGATTATTAATAATGTGACAAAATTATAATATGAGGTTATGCAGGTAGAGAATGCGGAACACGATATTGCAAACGAGAGCATAAATTTAAGAAAGAAAATTAACGAAGAGCAAACAAATATTACAGAAGCTGTATCAACCGAAAAAAATTAAACAAATTGAGGAAAAGGAACGCGAAGCACAAAAATTAAATGAAATAAATGAAAAGTTGGCACAAGAGAAGCGATTGTCGGAAACACGTGAGATAACACCAGTTAAACCACCAGTAATAAATCCATCACCGGCTACGATGTCCTCTCATCACCAAAAAGAATTGCAACCATGAGGTTTAACCGGACTGAAAAATTTGGGTAATTCTTGTTACATGAACACAATTATACAATTTATGAGCAATACAAACTCTTTACCCATTTGCTTCCTAGACAAAATGTACAGGAATTACATGGAAAAGTGCACTTCACTAGAAAATTTAATTGCAAAGCATGTGGTAAATTTGGTACGCACTCTGTGGAGTGGACAATAAGCTAAGCTCTCTCCGAAGGTAATTTTGGAAACGGTTTTAAAAATGTTTACTAATTTTGTGCCAAAGCAGGCTGAGGACGCCCATGAATTGCTACTTTTGTTAATAAATTCTATGCATAATGCTTAAAAAGGAATGCCACAACAACCCTCGTCCCCTAAAGGCACTTTCATAATTGGGAACGAAAGCATAATAGCGAATTTATTTTTTGGCCTAACGAAGAGTACTATAAAATGTAAGGCATGTAGTTATGAGAATCGCAAGTACGAGGAATTTAGTGATTTAAGCTTGGAGCTACCACGCGGGTAGGTTAATCAGCGTTATACACTTGCCGATTGTCTTAGTCTTCATTTTAATGGTGAACTACTTGACGACTGAAGATGCTCTTTTTGTGGCCAAATCATAGGTGCTGTTGAAAAATTAGTCAGTGTTACCGTCTGTTTTAATCGTGCATTTGAAGCGTTTCCAAGCAACTTGTGAAGGAGGATACCAGAAAATAGAAAATTTCATTGATTTTCCGTTAGAAAATTTACAAATGAAAGATTATATAGCACCCAGCGAAGTACATAATATCCAAAACAATTATACACTCAATGGTAAATATAAATTGTACGTCAGCGCAAAAAATTTCGGGACAGTAACAAAAGGTCAGGAACCACCACCCAACCTATAGGGATGATGAATGATAATTTGTTATAAAGATTAGGGAATACCTATATTTAATATGAATAAGCTTTGAGCTTTCAAATTTATACAAATTAAAAAAAACTCAGGTATTTACAATATTATATACTGCACAAAAAAAAAAAAAATTAACTGTACGATTTTTCGGAAAAATACTCTTTGTAAACGCTTGTATCTTGGTCAGAATTTATAAACTATGGCTTTTAAGCTATTGAAATTTGTGTACGACTTACCATTGTCGAGTTGTGTAGCTTCAGTTAAAGTTTTTGTTGTAAAAACTGATTTGATCCTCGTGCGACCAAAATTACCTTCGACATGATTATTTAGATTTTTTGTCATACTATTCGCAATAACTCAACATTTACTTGTAGTCTCACATTAAAAGTTACAAAATTCTCTACAAAGTAGTTAATTTAAACTGGCGAATAAAAAATTAGGAATGTTCGTTGACAGTCTTAAATATAACATTTTTCTTCTTGTTTAGAACATTTCTGGTTGGCTCAAAACTAAATCAAATTAAAAATCGAACCCAAGCATCGCAAAGTAAACCAAATTTGATTCAATTAAAAAAGAATAATCCGACATTTGACGAAGATAGATGCGTACAAAAACTATTTATTTAAGTTATTGGATTCCTTAATGTTGTAATTTTAATTGAAAACTTTTACATTTTTATTTTATTCTTGAGCTATATAACGAAACAATCGAATTTGAGCAACCAAATTTCAAATCAAATCCAAATAATTTAAGGTAACATACCTCAATGAGGAATTTTAATTTCTCAATTATCGTGTCCTAATTAATGAACATTACCGAATAATTACCCTAAAATTATTTTAAGCAACAAACAAAATTAATCGTTCCTCGATTCGTTTCTCTCAAATTTAGCTATTACTATAGTAATTGATTGAGCGCTTTAAAATTTTAAGCCCTTAAAATAATATTGAGCAACAAGTCAAATTAAACATTGCTCAAAATAACTTCAAAAATTCATTGAGCTATTTATATAGTACTCGAACGAATGCTTAAATATATTTATCTTTAAATTGTTAAAACTACTACAAATTGGAAAGTTCGAGCAGTAAAAATCGGGTTTTGTACAAAACATATATTGAGCTCGTTTATTTCCGTTAAAATGAATTTAAATTCTTCTGAGAGTAATATTTTGAGCAAAAGTTAGTAAAATTAAATTAGTTTCTTTATATCTAACAAAGAAATATGTGTTTGAGCTTAATTTTCAATATACTTTTACAAAGTTTAGAAAATTAAGTTGATTTGGTTAAATTTATTAAATTTGATTGTTTAAATGCAGAGTAAATATTGAGCTACTTCTAAAAAATATTACAATAAATTAATGATCTTGGTCAAAGTGTTTGATCGCATTTTATATTCCAAAAATATTAAAAATTCAACCAAATATCCGTTTTTAGTAATCATAAGATAACTGGAAGATTTTCTGTTTGTTAGTGCCAGACTTACAATATTTAGATATTGTATCTTACAATATTTAGATATTGGAACTTTTGCTCACTTCTCATTTTCAACATATTGTAATTTTGAAATGTTCTTCATGTTCAGTTTTATCAGAAAATTTGAAAAATTTTTAATAAATAAATAACTTTCAAATAATGTGCTTCAAGTTTGAGCTATAGTCGTTACGATGTATAGGTTCAGTAAAAATTTTAAGCCATTAACCTCGCCCATGATATTGCGCTATTTACAATATAATACCTCTTTTCTAAACGCTTCTTCCTTAGTTAAATATCGAATTAAACTTTCTGTTTATTTGGTGGAATTTTGGTTTACTTCCAATGCAAGGAAATTTGGTTGTTTCTGATGGAGGTCGTTAATGCTTTTTTGTTTGATTTTTATGATGACTGTTTCTTTGGATCAAAGAAAAATGTACTCAACGAATATTCACAAGTTTTTATTCGCAGATTAGTCAACTTGTGCAGAATTAAATAGTTTAAATATAAAGATAATTAGATTTTTGTACGGCAGATCCATAGTACAGTTCAATTAAAGGCTTTTGTTCTAAAAACTTAAAACCAAAATTAGCTATACGTATTTAATTTTTTGTCGTATTTTTCGCTGAATAAGACATAAACTTTAATATTTAAAAAACAAAATTAGAATCTTTCTACAATTATTTGTTTTTCTCGCTTACAAAATGTTTGTTAGGCTAAAAAAAAAGTTATATAAAACCAAAAAAATACAACGAAATTAAAAATTAGGCCAACTATTTAATGAACTTTTCTAAATGTTAGACTTTGTGATATTAAACTATCTCATATAACGAAACAATCTGAATTTGGTCAATAATATTTCAAACAAATCCAAATAATTCAAGGTAACGGTAATGAGGAATTCAAGATAGTGAGGAACGTTGATACCAATAGTACTTACCCAGTATAGTATTTGATCGAATGCCTAAAATTATTTTGGTCTAAATTATTAAAACTATCACAAATTGAAAAGCTTATCAAAAAAGTGATTCATCAATATTTTTAATAGAAGAAGAAAAATCGGTTTTCAATACAAAATTAATTTTAAGCTCAATTTAAAGTTTAAAAGTAATTAAAACCATTTTGAGCAAAAGTTAATAAAATTAAATTTCTTGGATTTATTTTTTTTGTTTAATTTTCAAAATATTTTAACAAAATTTTGAAAATTTGGTTATTATATTTTAATTTACAAAAATTGATTGTTTAAATCCAAAAAAATATTGAGCTATTTCTTAAAAAATCTACAAAAAATTAACGATATAACTAAAGCTACATACACTCCCAATAACTGGGTTACAGAATTTAAAAAATAAACTCGAATTTTTCAAATTTTTTTAGAAATATTGGGTTTTATGAAAATGTACTATTGAGCCCAAAATATAAACTTGCTGCACCTGCAAACAATTTTGAGCAACATTCGACTTATCTACTATTATAATAATTGATACAGCACCAAATATTATATAATTTGAAAGTTTTATTAGGAAACGGAAGCTTACCATAGATCAATATAACTTCTATTATTTTAGTGTTAATAGTTAGTTTGCCATCTGTACTAATTCTGTAATAGTTATTAAAATGGTAATCTTAAATAATTTTCACAACTTTGATTAAATTATAAAATTTGAATGATCAAACCAAAATGTGGATGGTTCGTAGGCGTATCAAAAAGCTTTTTAATTTTGGCTGCTACTTAAAGAATTTATTTTATAAGTAAAATATTTCGGATCTCAAAAATTGTTGCTGTTTAAAATGTAAAGGAAATACGATTAATTTTTGATTTTATATTTCTTAACATTAATTAATTTTAATAGCTTAATAATAAAATAGCTTCCATGCTAAAGCTTATTTGGATATAATTATTGTAACATGTCTTGTATGCATCTATCAATTTCTAAAATCATCATTATAGTGTGATGCCGAGACGCTGATAAAAAAACAACATTTTACCTTTAACCAACAATAATGTTTTTGCCCATTGTCTACGACTACCCTAAAATATCCATTCGGAAACAGGACCACACGCACACACGCATACATACACACCTAATTTTCCAATTAAAATAATCTACACACGACACGCAATAAATATATACAATCATCGGCATAAAACACATATAATTTACAAGGTGCACAAGGATCCACAATCGATTTATGAGTTATATACACAACATAACGATCAATATGAAATTACATTTTCGCGTTTTCAACAGAACACACTCAGCATTCAATTTAGTTAATTTCCCATATATAACACCCAAATGTACCTGCGTTTTTGTTACCTGCTTCAATATACATACTAATAATAAAAACGTAATAATGTTAACAACAGCAACAACAACAAAAAATTGCATTAGCATAATAATAATCATTTATGTTGTTTTCCATTTGGAAGCTTTCTGTGTATATTATCTCCCAGAGTTTCCCATCATTACAAACACACATACATTTAAAAGAACCTCTCTTGTGAATTATCAAAATACAAAAAAAAAATAAAAATAAAAAACTTACATAATATTTTTGTGAGACGTGTTCCAATTTAAGCATAATAAAAAAAAATCCTTTTTCCGGAATTTTTATTTTTAAGTTTCAAACAAAAAGGAAAATATATTCAATATACACTTCCAATTTTTCATATATCCTTTTATACAAAAATTGTGAATTATTGTTTATAGTTTTTACTTTCAGCACAAGACAAAGAAAAATGCTTATAACACATCCTTCGTACCTGTACACAATATTATACCTAATAAATTTAATTATTTAAAACAGGAAATATTTTTCCATTTTCAATTAAAATATAAAATTTTATTGATTTAAATTAATTAAATATTCCATCTATCTGTGTATATAACAATATATATGTATACGCCAAGTTTTCGTATTTACCGGAAGCTTTATACTATTTTTCAGCGTTTAAATACAAAAAAAAAATGAAAGCTTCGTGTTTTATGGTATACACGTTAGTGTATCTACAATTTATTTGTAACATCGAGGTGCACGTTTTGCGTGATCAAAACATCTATAAAATCGTAAATGGTTTAGGGTTTAGTTTTAAATACAGTATTTTACTGTTGATGGAAGCATAAATGTTAAAAAAATTAATTATTTAATTTTAATTTGTACACAATGTGAAATTAAACAAAAATAAATAATAATAATTAAGCTCTAAACAATAGTTTTGTCACTTATTGTGTCCACAAATCGATGGTCAAATTTAGATCTTGCAACGAAAATGACAGATGTTGAGGCGGCAGATGTTTTCAAAGATATGAATACCGTTGACTGAATTATTTTTCTATTGTATAATGCTTCCAAAAAAAAAAAAAAACCCCTAAAATATGCTTGACTCAAATTAGTAAATATTAGAATATGTTTTGAATCAAAGGTGTGTAAAATTCTTGCGTGTCAAACAACCGTATAACACATTCATGCTGTTTTAAAATATAATTCCGTTAAAATTAAAAAAGGCCAACCTCTCAAGGACTGCTAAGAGTCGTTCAACTAGAATAATATTTAAGAATGGGGTCTGATATTTAATTTTTGTTGGGATTCTTCTTCGTTTTAGTGCATTGAAATTGCAAAAATAAGGGCATTTTAATTCTAAATCAAGCCACACATTATCCTTGAAATTATAGAACATTAAGAGATATTTAAAATTTGTCTGTATTCAAAAAACTAAAACCTTCAAGAACAACTAAAATATCAGGAAACAATTTTTAAACTGTGACAGTAATTTAAGAAGCACTTTTTAAAAAAGATCCAATTTCAAATAAACAACAATTATGGTGAACTTCTTCAAAAATGTTTTACCTTAACTCAGGAATCTAGGTGTGATCTTTCGGTTAAACACAATATGGTTTACCGTATAAATGCGATGGAGTACCTCCCATTTTCACGGCGGCGACCGTTACCAGGACTAACGTCGTTTAAATGCAGTGTCTATTCCGAACAGATACATCATCCTGCATATCTGTAATTTTTCACTTTACTTTTATGGTTGTCCAATTTTTTGAAATATATCTGTTTGCTTCTAAGCATACATTTAAAACTGCCATGACGACTCGTTTTGAGCTCCTCGAGTTCTTGAGAAATGCTGCTTAATCATTCCTACTATTCCTCTACCGGGTTGTTACTGGTCCCGATTTGATTTTTTTTTATGTTTTCATAGACGACATGTTAGTAGTGAGTTCTGATAAAAAGCAACATAGACATCATTTAGAAATCTTGTTCAAACGGCTTTCTAGTCTCAGGCTAAGTGTCAAGGCATCCCAATGTGTACTTGCTATTCACGAAGTTATTTTCTTAAGTCTGTATTAAATCGGCAAACGAAAAATTGGATGCAATAAAACAATTTCCTCAACCTACAAGCGTACTCCGGTTCAACGATTTCTGGGAATGGTAAATAACAACCCTATATATGCATACCTCATTTTTCTGATGCGTTGATGCTGATTTATAACGATCAAGAAACATAAATTTTCATGGCCAATGGAATGTGAAGTTGCTTTCGAAAAAACAAAACAAGCTGTTATTTCAGCAACCATATACTTCCATTCCTATTAGCTTATTCCAAACTTATTATTTCTATAAATGCATCGATTCCCACAGTGAACGCTGTTTTACAACAATTAAACCATGTTATTCGGGAGCCTTTAGCCTTCTTCTCAAAGCAGTTATAGTCAGCTGAAACAAAATATTCAGCATTCAACCTTGAATTGCTAGACGGTAGAGATTTCGCCATACATATATACTGGCTAACAACAACTGCTTTACATTCAAAAACAGACCGTTGTCGGCATCGGACTCAGCATTTGGATATTATTTCGCAATTTACCTCAGATATCAATACTTTATTATGTTCAAGCGACCTAGAGACTGCTGCAATTACATTTACAGGATAAAATTTAACTCATTCAGCACAATCACACGAACAAGACAAAAATCTAAATTTAGGCTTGAACTGTGATCTATTGCTGGTGCTGAAAAATTAATTTGGTGTAAAATAACTACAGGAATCGATACGCCTTGAATTCCAGAGCAAACGCGTGTACGATTTTCGACTCAATAGTAATAGCCTCTTAAGAATGTAGATACCGCTTACTGGCGTACGAGCCAAAACATGTTTAAAATGTCACAATAGCAGAAATTAATCGAAATAGAAGATCGTCTTCTGGTACCTTTGATTTACCATCGGGGCGATTTGACCATGTCCAAAAAAACCTAGTAGGACCTATGCCACCCTAAAACGAACGTCAAAACATATTCACTGTTGTTGACCGATTTACAAGGTGCCCAGACATATATGCCGTTCATGACATGATAATGATTTAGTTGAGAGGCTCCATCACCAACATCAATCCTTCGAACTTATCTATGGGCGAAATTTGAAGATATCTGGTAATATTTCTAACCAGCAACCCACAGGAAAATAAAAAATACAACGTTATATTCGACCGACTTCGACAAAGTCAAGTCTAACTTATTGCCTATTGATAGCAGATCAAAACAGGATTCCGACATATTTATTCTGAAGGATTTGGCTACATGTACTCACGTATTTGTACGTATTGATAGTCAAAAATCTGGTCTCGCAAATCCTTACAAAAGACCATATGAAGTAAGTAAACGTCTTAGAAAAAATTTTATTTTGAACGATTGAAACCTGCTCATTTATTCTGTGAACCGTAGAGCCCAACTAATAAACCACTAATTAAAAATATTTGTGTTGGATTTGACTTATGAAAAAATAAAACTTACACAATATTAACATGTACATTGAATGTATATTAACTCAGCGAACATTTGATAGATCTGTCGCATTACGTAAAATATTTAGAAAAAAATTCATCAAACGGGAGGAAATTAATTTTCTTAATATTACTCGCGAATACCACTTGTTTTGATTGAAACCATCAAACTAGCCTATTCGGGCCACCAATTTCAGGCTGGCTCTGATTAGACAAGGTGTTTTCGCTTACTTTATAACATAGGCATAAAGTCCTGTCGCACAACATGCCCCTTGTTTTTGGTATTTTTAGCGGAAATTTAAAAGATCTTAAAATGAGACTGTCTCGGAAAACATTTCAGAAAATTAGCAGAAATTATACCAGAATACCCTGGTGCAAAACCACATTTTTTTCACGGATATGTGGCAAAATAAATGGACCAGGGCCCTATTGCACCAACTACTTATCACTAATTACTTATCAACTTATCATAATTTTTGAAATTTTTCTGTTGTAACAAATTGAAATTTGCTAAGTATTTAGTTGAGTTATAATAAGTGGTTAGCACTCACTTATCAAAATTAAGTTGCACCAATTCGCGAAAGGATAAGTGATAAGTAAAATTTTGAGGTTATTAATAAGTTTTTCGTAGTTCTGTTGCACCAAAAGTTTTAACTTATCAATAATCGATTACTTTAATGATAACTTATCCAAAATATCAATAAGAAAAATTTCAGTACTCAAATAAATTGATAAGAGCTACAAATTGTAGTGGTATGACGGAAGTTTGTTAAAAACGTTTTTTTTTGCTGTTATTTTAAGATGAGGACTTTTGATCGATTATAAATCAACTTCGCGTTGAGCCCTCTACAGTAGCTACGAATAACACTGCATTGGTTAGGAAATGGTGCCCAATATCATGGGACTGCCAATATGGACGGAATTAATAAATCGACTGTGTGTAGGGTCATTCATCGAGTAGCAAATACCACCATCGACAACATGATGGCGGAAACCATGGGTTGGCCTGAAAATTGCCAAGATAGAAGTTTCTTGAGATGGGTGGTTTCCCTCAGGTGGCTGGTTGCATCGATGGAACAATGATTAATATAGATGCACATACGGCCGATGAAGAACACTTTGTGAACCGACATGGAAAACATTCACTGAATGCAATGATGGTGTGTAGCCCAGACTGCCGCTTTTCTGCAGTAAATTCAAATTGGCCAGGTATCGTCCGTGACTTAAGAGTATTGCGAAATACAAGGCTATTTAGCAATTTTGAGTCTGGCTTTCGTTCGTTCCCCGGTGATTTGATTTCGGATGACACTGCTTACCCCTTAAAGATTGGCTTATCTCACCAATGCGAAGAAATCCGGATGATGCAATAGAGCAATGATTTAATCGTGCCCATAAGCGGACTAGACGAATAGTGGAAAATTGTTTTGGTGTGTTTAGGAATTCTCTTAATTCAATTATTATGAAAATAAATTGTTTACGTTTAAGTACTGTTCAAAAATTATTTACAGTTAGAAAAGAGATTTTGTTTTAATAGCAACAAAAAAAAAGTTTTACAATTGATTCTAAACACTGAAATGAGAACTCTCAATTGAGAAATGTTTCGCTTCATGTATTATATACATGTAAAATTACTGTTGTTAATAAATTACACAATAACAATTTTTTAATTGTTTTGCTATATAGGTACAAAATAACTATTATTTTGCAAACACTGTAGAGATTATTACAACTTAACATACAAATTTGGTAATTTGTCAATTGATAAATTGTAGATATTCTGATGTGCAACGCTTATCACTTATCATTATCAAAATTTGATAAGTTTTCAAATTGATAAGTGAGTGAGATTTCTTTACGTTTGGTGAAACACTTATCACTTATCATTATCAAAAAACTAACTTATGATAAGTTGATAAGTAATAAGTGATAAGTAGTTGGTGCAATAGGGCCCAGATCCTTTTCTGATTTGAAATATAAAATCAATTATAACAATTATAATTTTATAACATGGGCTGGCGTTCCACTCACTCCCCCCCCCCCCAAAAAAAAAAATCTCACTTGTAGAAATTACAAATTTGCTTCAAAATTTACATAAATATATAGCTAAAATATATAGCAAAACGAGAACCGCACAAAGTAGTAGAGCAATTAAAATCTTGTGGCAAGAATTATAGAAAAGTTCAAGATGTTTCTTTATAATTCAGCTAGTAAAATCGAGAGCTACCCAAAACCACATTCTATTCTTATTTCCTCTTGATAATAATGGTAAAAATACTAATTAATATTCCTCGCATTTTTTCCAAAAACATTTTCTGATTTATCTCACCTAAAGAATATGGCACCAGCAACATTGAAATGGTGAGAAAACCATCAGAAAATGTGGAAATATCCGGATATTTTTTATATTTACAATGATTTGCCAAATGAAACATACCTTTTGGCTCGATTTGACTTCCAAAATTGACCAAATTATTTAGCTTAATATAGGTTAACTCTCTTAAATGCAGTTTAAATATAAAGTTAAGATAATCAGAGTCCAGACACATTAAACCATTCCACAACACTGTAACAAAATATTGATTTAAAAATTTTATTGATCGACATTTACAATAATTTCAATAAAATACTCTCATTTTTATTTATTTATTCCTCCATCCACTGTACAGTGCTTTGTCTGAACCCGAACGAAAATATCTTTTTCAATTTTTCATTTGTGATTTATGACTGTGGTGATTTTCCAATTTTTCCATTATTATTATTATTATTATTATTATTATTATTATTATTATTATTATTATTATTATTATTACTTCTACTACTATTATCATTATTTTTCTAGTATCTCTAGAAATTTTCCATCATCTATCATTTTTTTTTGGTTTTGATATTTTTATATCTAAACTAAATAAAAAAAAAAAAAAATTTAAATCATTAAACATAATTAATACATATCATAAAACACTGTCTATCAATTAAATAGAAAGTTGTCGCTATACGAGATTAAGACGCCTGAATTCTTAGACTTGTCTAATTACCATTATTATAATATTCTTGTATTATACGTTTTAAAAATCTAAACAAATTTTTTAATTATTTTTATTGAGATAAATTATATTTTAATTAAGATTTATTAAAATAAAAATCATTTTATATAGACATTAACTTGATTTTTGTGTTATAGGTTTTGTTGTATCAAGTAGCTTTCATTATAAGTTTAATTGTTTTGACATATGCAAGCCTACAACAAAACCCAAGCTTTTTTTTTTTTTTTTTTCATTTTGACTATAATGTACGAGTACTTGTATATATGTTATATGTTAAACAAACTTTAGGGGTATTTTATGTTTCATCAGTCTTATGTTTACATTTCACACAACATCAAACAAACATAAATAGTACAAGAAAATAACAACAAAAATAATGATAATGTTCTGCGATATTATTATATAGTTTCCCTGGGGGAGACACACGATACTCTACTCCATTGTTTGAGCTTTATGAGTGGATATTCTATACACTAAAGCTGTTAAAACTTTTTTTTTGTTTTTTTTTTTTGTTTTTTGATAACTTTGAAAAGAAACGAAAAGTGGTCTCGATTACACAATATACACTCGTATGTATATAATAAAAAGGACAACAAATCACATTTCATCAAAATGTCATTAATCATTTTGATTGTTGCTTTTTTTTGTGTAAGTGTATGTGTGTGGAATATAATTTAGCGGATTGGGTCATCCATCACCGCCAAGTAAATATTTTATAACAATCCCAATTAATTGTTTAAGACTATAATAAAATGGCCCTCGTGTTAAACAAACAAAAGTTATCTTCAAACCATTCAATTTTCTTCGTTTTTTGGTTTTGTTATAAAAATCATGGTAGATTGTGTTTTTTTTATTATTGTAAATTGCGTCATATACCATATTGTGCTCAGGTGCTGAATCTTATCTTGGAGGGCATTACAACCATATATACTAAAAATAAAAAATAAATATTTGTATGTTTATAAATCACTCCCAGGTGATGCCAGAACAAAAAAAAAAAAAAAAAAAGGCACCAAACCAAAATAAAATATTTCCATATATTATGTATGTATAAGAGTGTTATCTCTCGTACATACGAACTTTGCGTTCCATAAGCGAGTTTTAGACATTTTTATTCGCTTATGTTTTATATCCTTTATCGAATTAAACCACATGATACATGACTTTGCTTTATAAGAGTATTTTTATGCTGTACATTTTGCCCATTCACGACAATTATTAAACCACGTATTTTAATTTTGCTACCTGTATCAATTTTATGGCTTTAAATATCGAATTTTGTCCGGCCTAAGGTATAGAAAAATAAAACTATTCGTCCTGTACTAAAAAACTAAAACAAACAAAAAAAAAAAAAACTTTTAACCTTAACACTAAAAGGGTTAGAGTTATTTATGTAGGAAATAGATCTCATATTATAGAGGGTAGAAAATATTCAGACTATAACAGATGGAAAATAAAAGCTTTTTGTGTGTGCTTTATTTTATTAAAACGACACCAAAAAAAAAAAAAAGCAACACTCACACAATGATTTTCGTTTATGATTTGGAAAAACAATGTAACAATAACAAGGGATGAATATTGAAAAGGATATTGGAAATTTTTGTTTCCATTTTATTCTGGTTTTTTGTTGATTTTTTATGAGGAAATGAAATTTGATAAGGTCATGCACACAGAACAAGAAAAACGATTTTTTTATTTTTTTATTTTTATAGTGATACTGCAAATATATCTTAGTCAATCTTGATTTATAGATGGATAATACTGATAAGACGATATATAAAAAAAAAACACGTGGATTGATGTGCATATATTGGGGATGTATTATATTAATTTTTATTTTTATGATATGATGATAAACTTCTTGAAGCCTACAGCTTATACTGTGTGCTGTTATTCTAAATTTTTGGTGATTCAGATCCTTATCAAATAAGATGCTTAATAAAATTCATTTCGATGTATTTACATATAATCTGTAATCTGAATATAATAAGACATAACATTTCAATATCTAAGCATTGGAATTTATCTTTTTGAATATTGACCAAATAATTATTTTTTTACGAATGGAGTTTCGGTCTGAGTGAGAATAACGAAAAATTTAATTTTTTACCAGTCAATCTCATCAAGCTATCACGACTGAAATGCTAATTACAACACCTTTTCATTTTGAGACAAAAACAAAAATTTTCATAAAATGGCCACATCATTCTCTCGCAATATAATAGAATGAACAGGTCGAGAATCGTAAGGGAATGACTAAAAACGAAAAGAAAAAAAAATTCAAAATTTATGGTGAATTCAGCGAGGCAAATTTGCTAGGTCGTGATCACGAATTATTGATATTTTGTCAACTTTTTTGCAAAAAAAGTATAGAGCAACCATAAAAAAAACAAAAAAAAAATTGGAGGGGGTAAAAAAGTTGACGAAATTTCAATAATTCGTGATCACGAGCTAGCAAATTTTCCTCGCTGAATTCACCATAAGACCAAAATATATCTGTCTCTTTCGGTATAATTCCGCTAACTAAAGTTCCTGATCGTAGATGGCTCTTATGTGCATAGTTCTGAAACCAGATTTCTTAAGGATCAAACATTCAAATCTAAATTTTAAAAAATTTTCAGAACTGGCTAGAATACCAATTAAAGTCAATTCTAACCTACAAAAAGATGCCTTGTTAGGATAAATAAAATTTTGCAAAATATGTGACGTTTTAAAATTAATTATAAAAATAATATTTTAAGCTTAAAAGCAGCTAAAAGTTAAAAAACCTTAATGTCAAAACATAAAAATTTTAAAATTCAAAAAATCATCTCTATTTTGCAGCAATGACAATGTAAAGAATTTAACATACATAATTAGTATAAATATCATTTCTACGGTAAAATAATCATAGTAATTGACACACAATTAGTGTTAAGATACTACTGCTTTATATTTTCAGCCGTTACAATTAGGGCGTACAATTTTTGAACCAAAAGTCAGTCTAATTTTGATGTTGAGAAGTCGAAAATAGAAGCTTAAACCTTATTTTAAAATATGAAGCAAAAATGTTCTACCCAAAAGCTTCGTTCCTAATCAATACTCGTGGATGGACAGAAACAACTTTTTTGTCACCTTACATTTCCAGTTGTAATGATTTTCGACGCTTTAAGGAGGTGGGTCAATGGCGGCGTGAGTGCCCAAGCCGCAACAGAGGTGGTGGTTCATCAGAGGAGAGGGAGTCAAGCGAAATGGCTTTTACGGCGGCGGTTCGTGATGTGATTTCGGCTAATTATCGCGATGTTTGGCTGGCGGACTCGCGCGCATCGAGGCACATGCCATCGAGACGAGAATGGTTGAGTGAATTAAAATGTATTGAAGATGATTGGTACGTTACCATTGCAAAGAATGAACGTCTAAAAATTAGTGGTTTTAGCACAATATGTTTGGAAGCTTGGTGCAATGGCAAATGGTTTCCAATACGACTTGAAGAAGTTTAATACGTACCTGGTTTAAAACAAAATCTGTTTGCAACTGCGTCGGCAACGGCACAGGGTTTTTCAATAGTGATTCATAGTGATCACTGCAAAATATTGGATTGCGATGGTGCAACAAGAGCGTTTGGTTTCAAAGACGCAAGAAATCAAATTCGAATGGCTTTTCGAGTGAAACAGAATGAGCATGCATATGTCTGTTCAACCAGCTCAGCTTCTCTGCAACAATGGCATCGTCGTTTAGGCCATATTAATGTGACAATAATTAAAAAATTAAGCAACAGTAAAATTGTCGACGGCATACATTTTTCGGACGAAAAACCATTTTTTTGTGAGGAATGTCAATATGGAAAAATGAAGAAAACGTCACATTTATCAAGCAATATTCGTAATGCGGAGAAGGGACAGTACATTCATATTGATGTGTGTGGAAAGATGAACGAGACTGGAATCGGTGAAACTGTAGCGGCCCTGTTCAAAACAAACATTTTTGCTCAATTTGAATAGCAAAATAACGTAAATTATGTGAAGATGTAATTGTAAGATCACGCAATATTTGCAGCCAACCCAAACTTTGGTTTGATTGAAATCATCGTACGATCCACAATCCCACCAATAGAAACTTACCCAAACACAAACAAAAATCATTGAAAATTCAGGGTAATAAAATTCTAAAAAATAAAAATAAAAATTTGTATCAAAATTGTTAGAATTAGTAAGATTAAGTTAGTTGCTGCAGCCAGTACAAATAAAAAACAACAAAATTTATAAAATCATGTAATTGATTTTTTTATTGTTTTTAAATAAAATTATAAAATTATAAGTATTAAAATAAAAGAAATGAAGTGTTTTAATTAGCATAAAAGTGAATAGATATAACGATCATAAACTAGACACTTCAAAACCCTCTATTTTTTGCTTTTAAAGGATGAGGCTACGAGCTTCAGGTATGTCTATTAATACAGATGTACAGACATTGTTAACAAAGAAGGGCATTATTATTGAACGTATTGCACCGTACACATTTGAGCAAAATGGTTTCATCGAACGAGACAATCGCACGATTCAAGAGTCAGCGCGTACAATGTTGATTGCAAGTGGCCTCGATAAAATGTTGTGGCCAGAAGCGGTACGAACGGCTGTCTATTTCTGGAACAGATCATACAGCACACGAAATCCAGAGACGACACCGTATGAATCATGGACTGGTGAAAAACCACAATTGGGTCATGTCAAAGTTTTCGGCACAGTAGGATTTGCATTAGTGCTGAAACAAACAGGTCGAAAGAAATAAGATGCGAAGGCACAAAAAGTTAATCTCGTTGGCTATGAGACGACAACAAAGGATTTCCGTTTGTATGATGCAGAATTGAAGAAGGTGTTCATCAGTAGTGATGTGAAGTCTAACGAAAACGATATGCAGGACGAGATGATGCAGTATTGGGTTGAATCTGACGAGGACAAGAGCATGTCTGCAATCCGTGAAAGAGAGACTAGGCTTGTACCTAATGCAGATGAATTTTATGAAACAAAGACGGTCAAAACAGGGAGGCCAGTAAACCCCAACTCGGGAATTTCAAAATATGCATTGCGTCCAGTGATCAATCCTCCGAGAAAATATGCGGATGAATTTAGTTACTCAGCAATCATGGACGAGCCACTAACGTACAAGGAGGCAATTCAGTCAGATTACTCAGAGAAATGGTTGGGAGCAATGAGTGACGAACTTGAAGCACTCGAGAAGAATAACACATGGTATTTGGTCGACCGATCAAATGATCGTAATATTGTTGGTTGCAAATGGGTCTTTAAAGTTAAAATGCAACCAAACAGCGAACAACTGAGATACAAGGCGAGGTTGGTCGCAAAAGGGTATTCTCAACATGCAGGGATTGATTATGGTGAAACGTTTCACCATAAAAAAATTTTCCCATACAGACAGGCAGTAGGGTCGTAGATGTATGCAGCAATAGTGTCAAGACCAGATATTTCTTATGCAGTGGGGGAGGTTAGCCTTTTTCTGGAGAATCCATCGTCCGAGCATATTGGAGCTGTGAAACAAATCATTCGTTATTTGAAAGGGACATTGAATTATGACATCTTATACGGAAGCGTGAAAGTCAATGCCTTCGTATTAAGTGGCTACACTGATGCTGACTGTGCAAGAGATATCGAACGTCGTCGAACAACAACTGGATATGTTTTCCTGATTGGTCAAAGCATTGTTACATGGCGAAGTCATCGGCAGCAAACTGTAACATTGTCTACAACCGAAGCGGAATACATGGCCGCAGCCGAAGGGGCCAAAGAGGCAGTTTGGATACGTCAACTGCTATTGGATATTGAACATAAACAGAAGGAGTCAACACCTTTGTTCATTATTTTGGAAATTTTGTATAGCTTTTACGAGATTATTTCATTATTTTATCGAAAAAGGCTTAAATTCGTCTTATAACAAGTTTTTTAAACTTCCATATATTTTTGTTCTGCCAATTATTTAAGAGGTCCTGGAATCTTGGAAACAATTTTTTTTCCAAAACATACCGCACTATAAAGTTTTAGTTATGAAAGACGATTTCCGGAACTTCAAGTGAATTTAAATTTTTTGGTTGCACATAAATGTAAATGTAACTCTAACTGTTACATTCAAACTAACAACCAATTATACCAGCCTGATATCAACTAGACAATCCAATTAGAATTTGAATAAAATTTGAAAAAAACCTTTGGAAAATCTCGAAAAGATTTTAAAAGATCAAACATTTTTGGAAAATTTAGATAGTTTTAAAAATTTTAATTAATTCAATTGCAATAATTACAATTAAAATTTACAAAAATATAAAAATTTCGAGTGTATCATTTTAGCATTCCAGCAATAAATCTGCTAACTAAAGATATCAAGTACATACTATTTTTCGCACTTTTGCAAAAATTGGTTATGTATTTTCTAGCTAAATCTTCGATTATATGTTGACCAAATACCTTCTTGCTAATAATTATACATTTATTGTCGTAAAGTTACTAAGTTGAATTATTGAAGCCTATAGCATTTTTGACTGACAACACTTAAAGCTCTTTACCTGGTTTGCCTTGCTTTTACCTCTCTATAGCTGCTGCTTGGTACCCATTGTGGTGAGCGATGTATTTAATGTTCACCAGCTCTACATTGTAGTTTTCATCGGACATTGGAATACTGTTAAGCCTATGGATCATGTGGCGGTATGCAGCTATCTTTTGTTGATACGGGTGATGCGATTTTTGAAGAATCGTTTGGCACCTTTGTGTAGGCTTTCTGGTAATTTGGAGTTTATGTTTTTGATTTAAATTCTTTATTGTTAGGTCCAAAAAATTTATAGATTTATTATTTTTAATTTCTAATGTGGATTTTAATTTTGTGTGGATTCCATTCAAATAATTATTAAGCTGGTTCAGCTGTCTGCTCGTTCTAGTAAACAATATCAGTGTGTCATCCACAAAATTGATTTCTATCGTTCAAAATATACTTGTTTTCAATATGATTTAAAACTATATTGGTCAAAGTTCCGGATAATAGGCTTCCCATAGATAGACCATCTTTTTGAATAAAGAATCTCTCGTTTACGATATGTGAATCTATTCGTTTCTTTATCAAAAGTCGTCTTGTAATTAGTATTGTTTCTTCTACTGGAATGGTCGTATACATATTTGGAACATCAAAAATTGTTCATCAGTTCTAAATTATTTTTGACGAAATGGTCATTTCCTATACAGATATTGTTATACAGCCATTGGTTCAAGTGTTTTGCAATTTTGAAGGCCGGCGCTGATGTGAAGTTCACGATCGGTCTCATTGGCATATCCACCTTATGAATCTTGGGCATGCCTCTGATTATAGGGATTGTTGGCTTAATCACTTTATTTAGTCGGATTTCTCTACTGCTCATAAAATGCCTCGACTTACTGATAACAGCCTTTGATACTAACATTATATCTGGCCGTTGGGTCATCGTTACACTCCTGAATCCCGTTGTTTATAATGAACTATTACGACTGTATTCCCTTTGTCTGCTTTAACAATCACCGCATCGTTGCTGTTTATTTTACTTCTTATGCTGATGGCCGTTTTATTCTTGCTATTATGTGTAGCTGGATCTTGACCAATTTAGTCCTTAATCTTGTCAACCACTATCCTCCTAATATCAGCTTGATGTTCTAAATTTGTTTTTGTGATAGCGTTCTCGATGCTCATTAAGACCCTCCGTTGATTATTGGAATTGTTAAGTGGTGCTATATTATACTTCAGACCTTTTTCTAACAATGTTACCTCCTTATTGTCGAATTGAATATTAGTGTGGTTCTCAATCATATGGTGGAACTGATGGGTTGTAGTTGGTACATTCGATGAATAATTTGCCATGTTGTTTCTCACGGTAACCAGTGCTTTTAACTTCCTTTTTATGGTATACCTCTGGGCCTGCAATTTCGTTTCTACTAGCTCACTGACACGTTCTAATATTTAATTGTATTCTAAATAATAAAAATCTCTAGCAATCCGTTACTGTAGATCGTATACTTTCATTGTTAATCTATTAGAAAAGTCGTTAAGGAATTATAATTCTCTCCAACTAAAAATGAATAGCCTCTAAAAGTACATCAATGAAAAATTCAAGAAGTGCCTGATATGGGATAATATATTCACATTTAATTTGGCAGCAATTTTGATTGGTGTGAAAATTTCGAGCCTAAATTAAAATAATTTTTCATTTGTTTAGACCAAATTGTAAAATGTGAAGTTTACTTAATTTGTTTTAATTCTATGGAACTGATAGTTTACAAAAATAATAAAATTTATAGAAATTTTCGGTCTATTAGGAAATTCTGACTTATCTTTACTGCTTATGAGGGTTTACATTTTCAAAGCCCACAATTTTACTATGGTAACCGCAATCACAAATTTGAGAAGGCTTCGTTGGATTTCACGCCATAAACATAGAATAAGAAATATTTCGTCAAATTCCTTTATTTAAATTTTTGATTAGTACAGCTAGATGCTGAATTATTGTAGCGAGGTGGAATTTAAATAGTTGTTCACCTACAGTGTTCCGCCTTTGAAACAAATGTTCAAATATTTTGTTAGTAATCCCAACTCAATTGTTTCAATGCACACTTTTGTAAGAATTGTCGCAAATGCTCAGTTCTAGTGAAGCAGTTGGTTTTGTTGGTATTAGATATTGACTGGTACCATCAGCATGTTTTACCAATGAAAAATTTAGACAATTACCTGTGTCATTAAGCTTGCTGGAGTTTGATTCTGGTTCGATGATATGATAATGAAAAAACAAAAATATCATCGGATTTTTCATTTGCTTTTATCATTTTATTTTATCATCAACATAGTATAAAGCGATTCTGGTTCGATGATAATTAAAAATGATATAATTATCATCGATAAAATACAAATGGCGATTCCGGTTTGACGATGTATGATATACTTATGTCAAAATTAGTGAAAAAAATTAATATTTTTTCATTTTGTGTTTGTCGCTGAAAAGTATTTATGACCGACGATAAAAATTATTTTGCTCGACCATTCGTGTTTTTAGTAGAACGTGGTTAAATTAATCGATTAATCGACCTTTAAAATTGATTGATTAATCAGGGAATATTAAACGATTAATCGAAAATTTATTTTCTTAAAAACAAGTGTTTTTGAGTATTTTGCATAATGTGATTTCAACCTAAAATTACCTACTACATTTGGATAATGTGCACATTTACTAGTTAACGTTGGTAAATGTGGATATACATATAATTTAATGCAGACAATTTATACTAGTGTACTTTTCGAATTTACAACATTGGGGTAGTAAAAACAATTTTCTAAGAAAATAATATATAATAGTGTTAATGTTTTAGTGATTTACTAAAAATTAAAAACAATAATTAATATAGAACGGAGATTTAACTTTGAAATATTCTGGAAAATGGAAATTTCCATTCTAATTTTAAAACGAAATGTCCATTTTCCAGAATATTTTTAAAATAAATCTCTAAGAAAATTGAAGTTTTAAACAATTTTTGGGTTGTTATTTCATATCCCATATAATGACAACTTTTTGGTTGTTATTTCATATCCGATATAAGATCAAATTTCAATGCTCATGCTCAAAATTATTTTTTGGAAAACGAAACCAATTAACCAATATCTATTATTATCAAGAGAGGAAACTCTCTTTCAAGAACGATAATTTTATCATTTTTGATTATCATCTAACCAGAATCGCTTTCGATATGTTGATGATAAAATAAACTAAAAAGATAAAAAGCAAAGACGAAATCAATATGACAAAAACAATTGAAAAATTCGATGATATTTTTGGTTTTTCATTATCATATCATCGAACCGGAATCGCACCCCTGGACGAAAGACTTTACAGCAGAAACCAGCCTTTAGATCCCTATCGTATTTTTTGCAAGGGCAAATCAGAACTCTTGTGGATTTTAATGTGGTATTATATAATATTTTACAGATATACAGGCCAGCACTTTAGTCACAGGAATAACTAGGGCAATAATCGCAGCAGAGTTATTTTCTAACTACCTAGGTAATTTATTAAAAATTAGTTAGCATGGATACTTAATATCCAGTGGTCTTCTATTCTCCTCACGTATTTAAAAATGTGTCCCTTTCTCCACCCCTCACTATCTAACGTGGTGGTTAAATTTGTCCGTAAAGACTAGATAGCACTATAATTTGTACATATTGATAATCTATATAGCTGTTTAGCTGAATTTCATTATCCTTATCATTCATTCAATTTATATCAGAGTTTTCTATCATCAAGTTCCCTATTCCTATTTTTGAAACTAACGTTCAAAAAACATGCAAAATATCACTATATTACGCTCAGAAAGAGAAATCACCAGATAAATATCCAGTCTTCTTTTCTCAATGTTCCGCTCAGCTCAAAATGATATATAAATATAAATATTCATAATAAAAGAAAATAAAAAACAAAGAAACTAACCGAAATCTATTTGATCTCAATTTATCAACTCAGCTGAATTGAAAAAATTTAGATTTATATAAATTAATAGAACGCTGACATTTAAAAATAAAACTAAAAATAGGACATATGGTTACCGAACCTGCTATGTAATTAAAAATCCTAACCTAAAATTTAACACTACACTACAAACTACAAAATGATCGTTGCCCCCCTTCTTTTTTGTTTGTCTCTCACTTTATCATTTCGGTTACAACATTTTCGATCACTACACTTTCGAACAGTCAAACTCAAAAATAAAACACAAAATCTATAATTTTTTAGTTCACGAGAGAATTGAATCTCGTGTCATTTTCTAGGTTAGAAAACAAAAAGAAAAAAATCGAAACAATTAGCCTCACGTTGAAATGTTTATTTAATAAAATTTTATTTTATTAAATTAACCCAAAACACCAGAAAATTGATAAAAATAAGGAGCACTGACTATTAAGACTTACATTTATAAACAAACAGTATTCGCAATTAAAAACCATTGGCCATTCTTTTGTAAGGATACTTGTAGGTATAATAAAGGATACTTTTTAAACTTGAAACTTTTCCAGCTACATCACAATTATATTGCAATATAATATTGGCCATAGAAATTAGTCTGTCACCAATATTGGCCATAAAAATTAGTCTGTCACCAAAAGGAAATAGTCACAATAATATTGCAACTAGGAACCTAAACTTAGCTTTTAAGAAAAAACAGATTTTACATTTTTCATGCAAAACATTTATTTTGGTATGTTTTCTTAGAATCTGAATAGATAAATTTTAGTACAATTACAGACACACTGGCTAAATGGTTATTACCTATGACACGTTAGAATATTTTCTGTGTAAAATAATTGTAATAATTTTCTATCACGATTAAAATGTTAATAAATATTTTATTATATGTCATATTTAATTAAGGAAGCTGCCGGAAATCTATAAACGGATTATATTAGGTAATCAATTAGATTTATTTTTATATTCAGTACCAAATGTATGAGGACTCCCTATATATTCTTCTCATACACATGTATGTATATATAAAGCTAAGCTTTTTTTTTTATTATTTTAGCCTATATAGCACAAATAAGAATAAAAAAAATTATCCATGGCGTATAGAAAAATATTAGACTTAGGTTTGACAGATTGTCTATATAATTTGTACATAGAAAATAAACTCTAATATACACAAATACCATATGGCCGTCCATAAAAAAATTCCCAAAGTATTTATTTCAAATTAATTTCCGCATAATAAAATAAAAGTTATATATTATGGTTATTGTTTTTGGGGCAAACCGAAGGCATCAAAATAATAATATTCTAACGCCAACCCACCCGTATTATAGGCAAAAAAAAAAAAAGGATCAATTTATTACACAAGAAAAGCACAAATAAGTAAGCTGTCGCATGATATGAAAATACTCTACTGTAATAAAACCAAAAAAACTATAAATTTTACTTTCCTTCAACTATTATGTGTATGTGTGTTTAGATGAAAAGCATAAATTAACCACTTACCATATACGTTTTAATAAATATTCGTCTTAAAAATCTACAAGTACAAAAAAAAACGAGTTGTTGATAACAATACAAAACATCTCACAGTATTTAAACATGTTTTATAATGATATAATCGTAATAATAATAATGATAGTAGTAATTTTACTTTCACCGTTCATTACTCACAAAAAATTGTAAGATGAACAAAACAAAAAAAAAAAATACAGAAGAAATATGACAACATCTAAAGAATAAACATGATTGATCTTCTTATGTACCATTTTGTGTAAAAAATGATAAAATAAAAAATCTCAAAATATTATTTTATAATAATTAAAATTTTAAATTGCACTTAAAATAAAAATGATAAATTACTAAAAGACAAAATGAGTTTTCGGTTGTTGAAAGTCGACAGACATTTTGGTTTATTTCCAAAAAAAAAAAAAAAATCTTTCTACCGGCATTTTATTATATTTATTGTAATTTGATTATCGTTAAATGTCAACTCTCGTCTGATAAACCAAAAAATTCGTGTACATAAGTAAGATGTACTACCATTTTCATGATCCCCGGAATTATGTTGTAATTATTCATTTTGGAGTGCGGTTTAACGAGTAACTGGAAATAATTTTTGTTGAATTTTTATTAAAAATCGATCTAGATTATATTATTTTAGCAGGGGCTTTATTTTTTTGTATGGTTTTTAAAATTTAATTATTTTTGGCGAAAGTTGTACGTTGTTACGCGTTTTTTTTATGTAATCTGTAAAAGTTTTTCTGATATATTTATTGGTTTAAATTATTTAATCTAAATCTTCTGCTTTAATGAAATTTATTAAATAAGATCAACAGTGATTCGTTGTAAATTACTCAATATCACATTCACTAAAATGACTACACACAAGTTACCAACTTAACACTATAAACAGAAAATATGTTTCATCGTTATATTTACACAGTTCTATATTCCAGTGTAATTTAATATCAACCAGATTTTATTTTTAATTTTAATCAATGTTTTTCAATTATGATGAACATTTAAAATAAAACTAAATTATTTCACAATGCGGAATTTTATAATTAATAATAAAAAAAAATTTAATTAATTTAATTAATCCCCGTTGGGTAGGTAGAACGGAATTTTAATGATTTCAATCGAAAGTTTTAATCAATGTTAATTTTGAGGTTTGGCTAATTAAAGTATTTTGAAAGATTTTTTTGAGATATAATTTTTGAAGAATGTAACTTACTATTATTAATGTCGATGTAATCGCAGTAATTTAAAGCTTAACACAATTTTTAAAGGCCTTTGGCCTAACTTTAAACTCCAATTTACAGACGAATTCCCAAAAACAACACCGTCGGCCTTTAGTCGTTGTAGATGTGCTACTACCATAATTGTATGCATCTATTTACTCATTATTCACTCTTTACTAACTGGTCATGATTAATTCGCCTATTATTAAATCATTATTCTCCAATATTCACTTGGTATTCTATTGGTATTGTTTAATCGTAATTCTATTATTATCTACTTATTTGTCCACTTTAATTACTGATAGATTCACACATTATCCACCCGGACTTCACATATTATTCACTAACTATTCTCTAATCATATTCTGATAATTAATGTTTCACTCAATATTCACACAGTATTTATTCAGCATTCTTTCACTATTCACTGTTTATCCACTGATAGTTTAGTGATAATTCGCTGAATATAGTTTAAATTTCAATTATTCACCAAACAATCAGTACGGTTATGTATTAGTTATCCACTCATTAAGCACTGATTATTTAGCCATTATCAATTCAGCAATACTCACCAATTGTCCACTCATGTGTTATTGGATTAGGAGTGATTAATTCACTGACGAAGTCACTTGTTCTTCACACAATACTAACTCAGATTTTTTTTATTATTCACTTTTTACTGTAACATAAGACTTTTTACTGATTATTCGTTGACTGCTTAGTCATTATTCACGGGCCATTGGTTATTCACTTATTACTCATTCTTTACATACTCAGTAAATAATCAAAAATCACGGAAAAATTAATTTATTGGTTAATGGAAAATGAGTGGAACATAAGCAAATCGTGAGTAATTTATCAGTGAATAATCGAGAGAAAATTATTGAAAAATTAGTGAATAATAATTTCACACATAATTACACTCATTTTTTCACTCATTATTCCTTTATTCATTCTACTTTTTTAACCGTCAATTGAAATTGGGTTATAATCGTATAACAGGAAAGGTTGTCTTAGCTTTCTTCCGCTGCGTGTTATTCGTCTTATGCTCTGTATAAATGGTTTTAGTTTCATTTGGAACACTTCTTAGTCCGGGCAATTACATTTTTTTCCAAAGCTTGATTAATATTAGTGTGGACGATCAGATCACTCAAAACCGCACCCGCTCCCCTATTCACTACGCTGCCACGGTATCTTAATATTAATAAAAATATGTTACTTATTGCATTTTTCAGCTTTTCAGATCCGTCATAGTTTTTCCGAAAATTTGATCATTAGAACAAGACCATAAAAATATTTGGTGAATTAGGAAAATATTCTGTATTTCTTATAGATAAAGAGCCCATGAAAACTACTGAAATAGACTGTCAAAGGGCCATCTGGCACTTCCAAAATTCCGTCGCTTATTAAAAATCATTTAATGTATAAAGTAATGTTTGAATAGTATCCCTTTCATAAGTCTAGCATTTTTAGGCAACAAAGAATTTTCCAAAGATATATGAAGCAATTAAAGTAGATTTACCATAATCGTATACGGTTAAGTCACACGTTCTTCACACAATACTCACTCAGGTTTCTCTTATTATTCAGTTTTTATTTACTGTAACTTTAGACATTTTACTGATTATTCCTTGAATGTTTAGTCATTTTTCACGGCCTGGTCGATTGGTTATTCATTTATTATTTATGATTTACATACTCAGTGAATAATTAAAAATCACGTAACAATTAATTTATTGGTTAGTGGATAATCAGTGGAACATAAGCAAATCGTGTGTAAATAATCAGTGAATATTCGAAAGAAAATTATTGAAAAATTAGTGAATAATAATTTCAGTCATAATAACACTCAGTTTTTCACATTATTCTTTATTCATTCTACTTTATAAACCGTCAAAAGAAAATTGGGTTATAATCGTGTAACAGGAAAGGCCGTCTTAGCTTTCTTCCCCTGCCTGCTGTTCCTCTTATGCTCTGTATAAGTGGTTTTAGTTTCATTTGGCTAGTGAAGAATTCTTTCATCTTGTTGGTAGCTTTTTCGGTAAACTTATAAGCTTAAATATCGGCTCGGTAAATTAAAGAACATTTCTAAGTCCGGGCTAATATTTTTCTTTGGGGAGCTTTATTAATATTAGTGTGTTCGATCAAATCACTCAAAATCGCGCTCGCACCTATATTCACTGCGTTGTCACGGGATCTTAAGATTATTAAAATATGTTACTTATTGCATTTTTCAGCTTAAAAAAATATCTGATGAATTAGGAAAATATTCTGTAGATCTTATAAATATAGAGACCATGAAAAACTATTGAAATAGACTGTCAAATGGCCATCTGGCACTTTCAAAATTCCGTCGCTTATTAAAAATCATTTAATGTATAAAACTAATATTTGATGATGATTTCGCTTTCATAAGTCTAGCATTTTTAGGCAACAAAGAATTTTCCAAAGATATATGAAGCGATTAAAGTAAAAGTTAATTTATTTTTTTGGCTGTAACCAATTATGGCAGAGATCAAAAAATTAAGGAAACGCTATTATTTCTGCCTACCGTGAAACGTCATAATGAAATAGTTGAGGAAAGTTTAGGAAAGCATTTGTTGTGAACAAATTGCTAAGTGTGCATCATTTCATCATAAAAGCCACCTCATGCTCCTCTTTGATTCATTGTTACAAATGGAAGTAGCGAATCTGAAATAGCGGGTTTCTTCCATTGTTTATATTTTTATTTCTTCTGTCAAGTTCTACTAAAATATTTAAAGATCGTAGGTAATCTAGAAATTTCTAAACCTGTAGAAATTCGTTTTCTCGTGTCCTGATTTATTTCTTATTCTACATATTATAAATAATCTGTCATATTAAAATAGTAATGACTCTGAGTAAGAATTTTAACAAATTAAATTGAATTATTGCAAATATGTCAGCATTTGATAAAAAACATTTAATATTTAAAAAAAAAAAAAATCAAGACGAAAAAATTTCAATTTATAATGTTCTATTAGCTGCCTCTGGTAGAAAAATAGGTGATTACTACCTTAGTTTAGTCGATTTAAAATAAATTCTGAGGGGTCCTAAGATTAAATATTTACTGAATAGTTTTAAGGTTACTAATATTTAGTTACAGAATCCGATTTACCTAAAGTGTTTCATAGACTTCAGTATTTCTCAAAACAAAATTATGGATTCATACTCCAAGTTTCGGATTTCTTAATAGACAAAAGAAAAAGGGTAAAAGTTTTTCAAACCTCAAAATATTTTAAACCGTAGAATTAAGGGGAGTAATTTCTAAAATTCCATAAATTATTTCTTTAAATTTGCATTTAATTTCTTAAAAATATTCTGTACTTAAGAAATAACCTTCTGAGAGATAACTCTTATAATCTTAATACTGAAACATATAAAATTTTTGCACTCAAAAAATTACCAAATTGATCAAATCACAGTGATCTTTAAATTCTTAATTTTATTTTTTTTTTTCAAATTTTCAATTTTTTGAAATTTTTAATAATTTTTATGTATTAATTTCGTAAATTTATTGATATTGTTTCAATTTCAAAATTTTATAAAAGATTACAAATTATATTAAGTGCTAGGTTTCTTATAAAAATTGTAATTATCATCGCTCTGTGATTTCTTGAAATTGAAATTCTTAAAACAAATAATTTTTAAAATTTAAAAATTCAAAACTTTTGGTAAATTTGAAAATTTAATTTTTTATTTATTTGAGCTCGGTGATTTAGTTCAAACTCGAACTAGATTTGGTAGTAAAAATATTTTTTGAGGAAAACAAAGTAGTTTTAATCAAACATAATTAATACACAGTTTAGAGATATCCTCAAAAATTATGTTATATCAAGGGCTGGGTGCAAACTAATATTATGATTGAAAATTTCTTTTGCAATTTTTTAGTAATCCTACAAAGTTAAATTTATTGGTTTTTTCTGTCAAAATTAGATTCAATAGATTAGTAATAATTAGAAAATTATTGTAGTGAAAAATGTACGTAATATAGTTGGCTGAAGATGAAAGTAGTGTGCACTCCTAAAACTCAGAAATCTTAGACGCAAGCAGGAAAAAACCATCTAGCACTGGCTGATCTTGTGTTATTTACAATAAATTATGAAAATTTACCGCAAATCATCTTACGGAACTCACTGTTAAAAACGATACTTATGAGGAAAGTTATTTATTAGATTTTTCACGGTTAACTCTTATTGGTGGCGAGGCCTTGATTATGCCGAATATTTCAGCCTGTTACCAATAATTTTATTTATTTGTAGTCAGCTCGTCTTCATTGAACTTACCAAGCGCGATTTAGTGGACTAGAAGAAAAATGGTACGGAATCCTTTACTTAGAATATTTTATAAAAACGTTAAGTGTTAAATCAATTTAATTTTAGAGGAGAACTTAATTACTTATTGACCCCTTCTTAAATTTGCTTAATTACCTAAATTTTAAAAAATGTCTTGGAAAAAGCTTCATTTGCCATTTTCGTATTCCCATGATTTCAAGCCCAGTATCGTTCGGAATGTTTAAATAATTTTGACAAATTCTAAAAACATTTAAGAATTTTAAGCGACCAGTACAAATATCATATTCAAAACCAGATAAATTGTATCTACCCGTATTGGAACCTGGACGAAAATTATACGTTCCCTAGCTGTCCAATATTAGCTTTTTGCAAAATTCCACTCCTTAATTGTACCTTTACAGATCGTATATAGGTCAAACCAACAGGCTTCGATTTTCGTTATGGCGTCAGCCTTGGTAATTGAGCTGCCCTAAAGGCAATGCGGTTTAAAATCCATGCCATTTTTTATTATCATTACCTCCTCCATCATATAACTGTTAAGAAATAAAAATAATATTTTAAAACAGTCACAGTTCAAATTTCTCCTGATAACAGTAAAATTACTTAAATAAATCGAGAAGATAAGCTTTAAATTATTAGTTTATATATGTGAATATAGAAATCTAAATAAAACATAAAAGCAAAAATTTTGAATAAAACAAATTAAATTAGTTTATAAGTGAAACTAACCATAAAATAAAGTTTAATAATGAAAAAAATGAGAAACAACTAAAAACTCGATCAGAAGCTTTATTTATTAAATTATTTTAGAAATATGCCCATATCATAGTTTTCGAGTAAAAGCGTACTTAATTCGGAACAACAAAAATTCATTAAAAAAAAAAAAAATTAGCCATTCATCCATTACAAGACAAATATTCAAAATCCAAGTAAATTTCGTTCAATCAATAAAAAGTAAACTTTCAATTTTATTATTAAGATATACACAAAACTAAACATAATATTATTAATAATCCAATAATATTAATTACTTTAACACTTAAATACAATATACGAGTATGGACAATTCAATTCTAAAATACCAACACTTTGTCTGGTAGTTAGGGTATACATATACTATAGATAAGTAATCAAATTTAATTTTCTTGATATAGAGAGACCAAATTTAATAAAAATCTATTTTCGATTTTTAATTCAATTTGCATTTTTTTATTTGTTTTGTATTTTTTTATTTTATTAACAGAAATAAATTGATTATTTATTTATACAAACACAAAAAAAAAAAGTAAAGTAAATTGAAATAGAAAAATATACAAAAATTAAATTGTTTTAGATTTTATCTGCCAAAAAATGAACGAAACTAAGAATTAGCAATTTATCATTGTGTTGTAGTTTAATTTAGATTTGTTTATTTAGATCTATATTTCATTCAATATTTGAATAATTGAGACTTGAAATTTTTATATCTCCTTTTTTTTGATCAACAAACAATTTCATTACCATTTAATTAACTTTTCAATTAAAGCTAAAATAATTAATATTACACCCTTAGGTTATCGATATGCGAAACAATAGTTAGGATATAGTCGTGTTCATATTTCCATAAACACAATAATCTAACTTTTACAACTTACTGCGTATGGTATGTGAATAAAATTATTATCTAATTAATAATTAAATATAATTAAAATATTTTCTATAGATAATTTCCTGGTATACTCATATGAACAAAACATTTTTTTTTTATTATGCTTTATAGTAATTAGTAATGTTCTAATAAAATATCGAATAATTTATGATTGTTGTCTCCACATACTAAACTGTATTGTTATCCTTCAAAACAATAAATATTCAAAACACCTTTTGTTTTCTAACTCGTAGAAAGTAATTAAATTTACATATATTGTCGTTGAACCTAATCTTAATTATTGATCACAATATAATAATTTTTATATCAGATATGTCAATTATTACTAATTATTAATAAATATTCTGAAGGTAATGGTTTATAAGTGAAAGAGATTTTATCGGTAACGGTGATTTAGAAAGGGTTTTCGCATATAACAATATGTAAAATAGTTAAAAATAAATTGTATTCATTAATTCATTATATTAATTAATTATAACAATAAAATTATTACAATTGCTGCATAATTTATGAGACTACTAGTATATGTATGTATTTTGTTCTTAGGACATCAGTTTTAAATTAATAGGTGCATTGAACTTTCTCGTTTTGTTTTTGTTTTTATATTTATAATTATGAGGAGGGTCCAACTAGTTTTTGTCTACAAATTAAAATTTGATATTAGAGGTTATGCTAATTTTTTTTTTTTTGGGATTAATAATGAAAGTTATGAACTTTATTGAAAAATTAAAAAATTTTTGATTGCTGTCATTGACTCTTGATGAAGCGCTATAAACATTATTTTTAGATTTAATTTTATAAATAATTTAATTTTGATAAGCAAATTTTTGAATTTTTTTTTAAAAATCCTCAGAGATTTGGAAAATTAAATATTAAATCTATTTGCTTATATAATTACAAATATTAAATTGAAAAAATTAATTAATTGGAGATATTAAAATGAAATTCACAAAGTTTTAAATATTTTTGGTTTCATTCATGGAATCCATCACTGGAACCCAATTTTAATTAGAAATATTTAAATCTCCCCCGAATCTCCTTGGCAAAATCGTTTCATCTTAAAAGAAAACAAAACAAGTTATTTTTCAATAGAAATGTGTTCTAAGTTAATTATCATGAATCGAGACTCAACATTTTTTGGATTATCAAACAAATACAATTTCATCGGCTTTATTTAGAAAGGAGTATTATTCCACGAAATTATATCAAATAAATTAAAATTAAAAAAAAAAAATACTTTATACATTTTTAAGAACAATAGCAAGCCAAATAAATATTTGAGAATTTGAAATTGATTTTGAATGTTTCGAGACGACAAAGTGGGTTGAACTATTCAAGTTCAGTAAAAATCAAAGATTTATAAAATTCATTTTTCAGAAAGAAAGGAAAATTTATTCAAATTCTAAAATAAACAAGATAGCTTAGCTTGTATTGTTGCAATTCCGGCAAATTTTTAAATATATCTCATTTTCCATCAATTGTTAACAACAATTGCAAATTTTTAGTTTTATTATTTAAATTACTTTGAGAAACTAGTTACTCATTTGTAAATTACATAAAAACAGTTTTAAAATTATAAGATCCACCATTGTGTCTTCAATTCATTTCTCAAAATGACACCATTCAAACAGCATTTGTCGTAAACGCGATAAATACTACAGATAAGTATATAAGTCATTCACATTCAGATATTTTATTGTATTTTATAATTTTTAGTGTCTGTTTTTGTATATAGACAAGACAGTCGTAATACAGTTGCCAGTTTCTCATTATAAACGTAATAAAAATTCATATCACACCTCCTCTATATATTTATACGACTATACGTACAAGACGAGTACGAATACAGCAGGAAATTAAAAATACAAAATTAAAATATAATAACACTAATAAAATTATTTTCACTGTAATTTCTAAATTAATGATTATTATATTTCTTCTGTTCTTGTTATATGTTTTTGGTATCTAACCTGTGAAAGTACAGGTATTTAGATAGGTGTAGTATAATAATTATTTTTAATACTTACATTATAATTAGAATGAAATTCTCGTTTTTTTTTTTTCTAAACGACTTACCAAAAGAAGCTATTTTTCTATCTAGAATATACATCTATCTATGTGCTAGGTTAGGTTTTTATTTTCAAATTATTATTATTAGACACTTGAGAAATAGCAAAAAATATATTGAACGGCAGCAGGATTAAAATAATAATCTTGTGTTGGATTTTGTAATTTGATTTTTAAAGTAAATTATTTTAACGTCTACTGAATGTATAATAATGGTCTGTATGTATGTGGTACCTTCTAATCAATCGGTATGACTTTTACACAACTCACCAGATAGTATGTCTTAACAAACCGAATACCATCAGAGTAACGTTCTCGTATTTAAAATAATATAAAATCACGAATGGAATCATTCAAATTCAGTCAGCAATAATAAATTTACTGATTCTCGATAATAATGTGAAAGCGCACGCAATAATGCAAAAATATTTTAAATCAAAAAGTCATGAATTCATATTTTATTTATTTCAGATTACACAAAGACGACGACCGAAATCACAAAGAATTTTTAAATTAAAAACTGTAAGTACAAATTTTTTTTATTTGATCAATTGCTTTTTATGGTTGAAGAATTTTAATATCGTGCAACCAAAAAAAAAAATGTAAAAATTAATAAATTATAAATTAAACGCGCCCAAATAAATTTTTGTTAATACCCATTTTTTGTGTATGTTATTATTAAAAAAATATATTGTGTCAAACCTAATGTTTTGTCATCTGCGAAAAGAATGTTGTGCGAAGAAAAATTATTTTGTTATATTTTGTATTAGAAAATGAAAAAAGGTGACCAGATTTTTTATTTTTGTTGTTGTTGTGCTGTTTGTGCTAGGATAATAAAGTTTAGCTCTTTATATTTAAAAATTAGCTTTTTAGCTTAGAAGAATTAGATATTGTTTATAAATACATATATATATATATATATATATATATATATATATATATATATATATATATATATATATATATATATATATATATATATATATATATATATATATATATATATATATATATATATATATATATATATATATATATATATATATATATATATATATATTATTGGAGCACCGGATTATAATAGTTTTAGGCCGCCACTAAATCTTATTTGTGTTGGTCAAAGCTCTTCAAATCTCGATAAAATTTATATTGGTACCTTGGGAACATTAGACAATGTTTGAAAATGGAAACAAATATTTCACAATACGATTTTACTGAATTGAGTATTTGGAGAAAATTGGAATATTTGAGATCAGTAAATTAAGTCATTCCCAAACTGGTGAACATAACGTCGAGTTAAACTAAGCAAAGTGCGGAATTTTCAAAAGGAGAATATTTTAATTGAACATGTTAGTAATTTTTTTTAAACATATCAAATATTATTTCGATTGTTAATACTTGGGATTCTTTCAGATGTTTTTGATAAAAATTGATAAAAATTATCTTTCAAAGGGATGTCTAATTAAAGCTTTTTCAAAATTATCTCATTTTTCCATCGATTATTTTAACTTTCTTAAACAGTTAATCAACCTTAATAATCTGAGTTAAGGCTTTCTGGTTTTTAGTTAACTCTGATATAAAATTTACTGAAACTTAATTGTTAGTGTTTTACTAAACTAAAGGTATTCGGTCAAATAAAACCGATTCTACATTTTTTTTGTTTTTTGAATAACTAAAAAATACAAAATAAAACCATATTCTTTCAGCTAAAATTATATAAAGTAATTACTTTTAAACAATAAATGAACCAAGCTATTATAATCGCTTAAAATATATCTAAATGGTTTGAATATAATTTAAGATGAATAATAAATATTTAAAAATGAATAAATGCTTCTAATTGATAAATGGTTACAAATCAGTTTGAAAATATTTTTTTTTAAATGCTAAAGCTATTTGCTAAGTTTTGGCCGTTTACAAGGTTAAAATTCAACTAAATAGCTAAACCATTTTAACATACCTCGTTTTCAAAAAATATTACAGAAAATAACTCAATGGTTAATAATAGTCAGAAAATTACCTAAAATAAATTATGTTAGAAACGGAATTGCTTTTAAGTTTTACACTCACTAAAGTTCATGCTAAAATCTGTTTGAGCTTAAAGTTTTTTTTTCTATTTTTGGTAAGGAAAAGTTACCCTAAAATTAAAATAAACACAAGAAGAATCGTTAATTTAAGATACATTTCTCAGTTGAAGTCATTTAACTTAAAACGTTGGCTGAATTTTTTTTTGGTCTTTTACATTTTTAGATATTATCTTTATTCTAAACGAGTTTGCGATTTCAATCTGAATTATATGACTCCAGGGTTTTTTTAAGCCCTGAAAGAGAGCCGGTAAACGATTCGTATTTTTTCAAACTGAAATCAATTTCACCTGAAATTCTTGAATTTGGTTAGAAATTATTTATTTTCGGCTTGAATGGGTTTGGGCGAAATTTTTTAGAGACATCCTCCTGTTAAGGATTATTTATTACAATTATTACGATTTTTCTGGATAATCTGGGCTATTTCTAGGTATTAAGCCAAATGTTAATTACTATTGACATTTACGAATTTTACAAATTATCAGAATCTTTGATACATTTTAATTTTTGCAATACTAAGAATTATAAAAAAATTGTAAATTCTCAAAAATCATGAAAGTCGTGAATTTTATTCCAAAAATTTGCTTTAATACTAGAATCTGAAAATTTGGAAAATAATTTAAATCCTTCAAATTCATTAAACTTTAAAAATCTTACAATTTTCAAATAAAATCCAAAGTACTTTGAAGTTTTATGTTCTTGGTGGCCGTTAAATTTGTATTTACTATCTAAAATTATTAAGGTTTCCAGAAATTCTTAAGTTTGGAATTCTTAAAACATTTTATAATCTTAGAGTAAATAGTTTGTAAATATTTTTAAAACGTTAAATACAATAACTTTGAAAATTGTTTAGTTTAAATTCTCCGTATACTTTGCAAATGATTGATTTAACGCAATACTAAAATTACAATTCTTGTTAAAGTTTATAAATTTCTTTAAATACTTAAATTATATGTTAATTTTTAAATTTTGTGTTCTAAGGACAATTTAGGGAAAACTTAAATTCAATAACCAACAAAATTCTTAATTTTTATCAAATTATTGGTATTGTCGAAATTTAGAATTTCTATTCGTTGAGAAAAAAAAAATAATATTTAACAAATTTTAAATTATCAGGATCTTTAAACTTTAAAAATTCTTAAAATTTTAAAGTTAGATCCAAATTTCTTTAAATTCTGATTTTCTTGGGGTTCTTCAAATCAGTGTCTATACTATCTTAAAATTATTCAAATTTCTAGTAATCGCCCAATTCTAAATCTTTAATAGGATTACATTTTTTGATTTAAAAAATTCGTTAATTTTTACCTTAAATTCATTAACAATTAACATTTTCGAATGTTATCAAATAATTTATATTTACGAATTTTAAAAATTGTACAAATCCTTTGAAAAAAATTGATTTTTCGGAATACTTAAAATTCTCAAATTTGTTTAAATTGTTAAATTGTCTAAGTTTTTAAAACTTTTGAAATTGTAAAATAAAATCCAAATGTCCACAAATAATCCTACTTCTAATTGTATTCTTTACATTTAAATTTCTACTAACCCGAAAATATTAAAATTTTAACAAATTCCTAAATCCATAAAATTCACACGATTTAAATTCTCAAAACATTTTATTTTAAACAATTCGTGAGCTTTTTGAAAAACTTAAATTCAAAAACTACTAAAATCTTAGTCTGTCAAATTATTGACATTTTAAATCTATACAAATTCTATAGATTTAAAAAAAAAAATAATTTCAAAATACTTATACTTCTTTAATTTGTTAATTGTTAAATTTTCAAAAATCTTGAGGTTTGCTATTAAACTTATTTTTAAATTATTAGAATCATAAATTTTTGTAATTAATTTATATTTCAGAATCTTTAAGCTTTAAAAATTCTTAAAGTTATAAAATTAGATCCAAATTTCTTTAAATTCTAATTTACTTGGTGTTCTTCAAATCTTTATCTCTACTATCTTAAAATTATTCAAAATTCTTGTAATCGCCTGATCCTAAATTCTGTAGAGAATTACACTTTTTGATTTAAAATTTTGTAAATTTTTATTTTAAATTCATTAAAAATTAACATTGTCAATGTTATCAAATAATTTATATTAACAAATTTTACAAATTGTCCAAATCCTTTGAAAAAAAATTTTCGGAATACTTAAAATTTTAAAATTTGTTTAAATTGTTAAATTGTTTAAGTTTTTAAAATTTTTGAAATTTTAAAATAAAATCTAAATAACTTTAAATTCTAATATTTTTCCTGTTCTTAAATTGTTGTCTTTAATATCTTAAAATTATTAACATTTCTAGAAAACTTAAAATTCTTAACATTTGAAAGCTTTAAATACTAAAAATATTTTAAAATTTTAGGTTTAACAAAATCGAAATTTTGAAATATTTGTAGTTTTAAAATTTTTCCAATTGTTAAATTCTCAAGAATCTTGAAAATGTTGGGTTTTATTATTAACCAATTTCTAAATTAATCTTATTGTAAATATTCAAATTATATAAATTCTTTTAATTCTGGAAACTATAAAACTTTTAAATATTTAAAATAAAATCCAAAATATAATATTTTAAATTCTGATTTTTTTAAGGTTCTCTAAATTTGTATATTTACAACTTAAAATTATTGAAATTTCCAAAAAATTTTATGTTCTAAATTTTTAAAACATTTATTATTTTTTGATTGAAAAAATTGATATTGTTTGAAAACCGGAAACTAAGTATCCAATAAAGGCTTAAATTTTATCAAATTATTGATATTTATGAATTTTAAAATTTTTCCAGATTATTTGAAATTGCTTGCTTGACATTTTTAAGTTTCTTTAAAATATTTATTGAAATAAAATCAAAGTTACTTCAAATTCTGATTTTCCTAATTATTTTTAAACTTGCATATATTTTAGCATAAAATTATTACAAATTCTATAAATTATAAAATCGTTAAAATACTTAAGTTTTAATTCCTGATAATCTTTAACAATTTTATAATTAGCAAAACGTAAATTTTTAAAAAACCTTAAATTCTTTAACCGATGAAATTTTGAAATTTTATCAACTTATTAATATTTACATATTGAACCAATTCTTAAAATTTTAGGCAACAAACCAAAATTTTTTATTATTCTTAAAATTTCACAATTTTTAAATTTTCGAGAATTTTGAAAATCAAGAAATTTATTATTAAATTATTTCTAAATTACTAAAATCGTAAATTTTGAAAATAATTTAAATTCTTGGAAATCTTGAAACTTCAAAAATCTTTAAAAATTCAAAACAAAACCTAAATTACTTTGAATTCGTATTTTTTGGGGGTTCTTTAATTTTGTATTTTTGCTATTTTACAATTAGTGAAATTTCTAGAAATTGTTTAGTTCTTAAAATTTAATTAAAAATTTCAAGTTTTTAGAATATTTTTAATTTTTAGATTAAGAAAATTCGAATATTTTGACCAATTATTAAAGTTCATAAATTTTTAAAATTATTGATATTACGAATTTTACAAATTCTCAGATTCTTTCAAAAAAAAATGTTCCAAATACTAAAAATTCTTGCTTGAATTTTTAAATTTCTTAAAATTGTTAAATTCTCAAAATTCTTGAAAATCATGTTTTTTATAATAATATTAAATATGTTATAAATTACTAGAATCGTATATAATTTTGAGAAAAATTTAAACTATTCAAATTTTAAAACTTCATAAAATTTTAAAATAAAATCTAAGTTTATTTTAATTCTTATTTTCTGGTTGTTCTAAAAATTTTAAAATTTCTGAGAATCCTTAAATTTTTAAAAATTACAGATTTAAACAAAATTGTAAATTTTTTTATAACCTTAAATAAATTAACTTCATTACAAGATTTTTTTAGTATAAATATTTACAATATTTTAAAATTTAGAATTTAAAGAATTTAAGAATTTCTAGAATAAAATTTCTGTAAATTCGTAAATTCTTAAAAAGATTTTTAAATTATTCACATAAATCTTTCATTCGTTAAATTCTTAAAATTATTTGTAATGTGGTTATGATCCCTTTGATTTCTTTTTTGCAGTAGATATATTAACAAATTTTTAAATCTGAGTAATAAAATTGCTTTCAGTTTTACTATATTTACAGTCTATAGTAACTTAAATATCTCTCTTATTAGTATTTTATATTTCTAAATATTGGTAGCATTTTTCTAAACATAATTTGATTTTCCACCAGGTTAATTATACTATACATTTAGGCACATTTTTATTTGGCCCGTAAATTATATTTTAATAACTCTTAAAAATTAGACAAAATTGTAGGCGATCCTTAAGAATAATCAAACGTCTTTCAGCCACCGAGGTGGCCGTATTTAACATATTTCTTTCAATTTTACGAGGAAAATAATTTTGATTTATGTTATAAATTTCCAAATTAATTCTGGATTTGAATTCTTAAATCCACTTAAATTCAATCGCAATTTATTAAACGAATTTTTTTGAAATGATTTTTTTTTTTTAATATTGAACCGAATTTACGAAATTTTATTTAAATTTTTATTATTTTAAAATTTCTTTGCAATAAAATTTAATAAAGTGTAGTACCGAAATTCAATCATGTATAGGGTGCTATCATTTAAAATTTTAATGGAAATTGTCGAATTTTGAATTGCAACAAGAAAAATTCTGATAAAATTTGATGTCAAAATGCATTGGGAAATTTTGTTAAAACTGTAAACCGGTTATCTGAAAGCCCTTCAGGATATCAACAATAACCACCTATGTGAGGAAAACGACTATAAAATATTGGAAAAACATAAATTTTGAAACCGGTCGATTTGACCGTTAAAGTGCTCAACAAGGATTTCTTTAGACTGGTTGGGTCTTTAAACAGCTGCTGTTCAAAAAACATTGCAGAACCAATCTGTTAAAGTTTAATATGATAAGCATCACTACGTATTTTGCTGGACAAATAACAACAATTCTTAATGTTAGGAATTTTTAAATAATTGACAATTCGTTAAATATTTGGCGTAATATACTCCGTACATTTGGTCCCCTCTCCAAACAACCATAAACATAATTTCTTCAAACAAATAATTTAATAAATCATTTCTCTGCCATAACACCCTTCAAATTTAATTTTGTGTTTAAATTTTTTCTGGTTGTTAATTTGAATTGTATACGGGAGCAGCCAAATAAAATCACCGGAAAAATTATTTCCAATAAATCTTTTGATTCACTGAAGAGGTATCACATCAATATGATACCCATTTTTATATTAGATATTATTGCTTTTTGCTGATAAATAATATCTTGCATTTCTCGCTTCAATAATAATCATTATGATTGTTGTTGACTTTGTGCCCACAAAGGTTTATAAAAACGTTTCAATATTGGAAAAATGGTTTATTGAAAATATTTAATTTCTATTTGATATTTTAATTTTTTGCATTTATCAACATACATTTACAAAAATATTTGAGTATATATGTTAAGTAGAGAGACAAATTATTTACACATACATAATGTAAAAAAGCTTTGATATGCAAACTACAGACAATTTATTTGTAAGTACAAGAAGAACAAAGATGTTTGATAAAGCCACAAATGAAAGTTTTCGTGTATATTTTGCTTGACTTACCTCCTACACATTTCGTTTATATGAATATATACGCAAACAATGTTATGTAGATAATACATAAAAAGAACAAACATACATTTTTTTATTTATGAATTATGTGAGAATTATAAATAATATTAAATACATTATCCTGAAGGCCTAAAGATACACAAACAAAACATGTTAATCTGAAGACAGATGATGATCCTATTTGTTTATTCATTTGATGTATATAATTTCCACAATTCGGTATATATGGTTGGTAAATTGTAAACTTACATGAAATGAATTGGTAATAATATTGAGCTTTTACTCTATGTGTAAATAAATAACCCAATTTTATTAAAATGTGGGCGAATCGAAATATTACACGAGAGATTATTGTACATAAAATAGTTTTGACAAATACATTTAATCATTAAATATCCTAACCGATCATAAAACATTCCCCAAACATTACATAATATGCCTTGAGGACATTTATCCCAGAAACAACATTAAAAACAATAAATACACAAAAAATCCTTGTAAATATGTATAAATAAATGTATGTAGCACTAACTAGTTAGTAGTTTGTCTACCCATTAACCAATTTTTAAAAAATAAAATAACATCAAAACTAAAAACGTAATAAATAATGAACCCCTTAAAGGCAATAAAATGTTTATATTACACCAGAAAATGTCATGGAACTTTTTAGTTTGGGTTATGTTAAGTTTTACCCTATATAATCGTTGTTGTTTAGTATAGTAGATTTAGTCTTTTTGTGTTTTGTTGTGACCCATACACATACCATACATATGGCTGTTTATATGAATGAACCTAAAACACCAACCAACAGAGCAAACACACAACCAGATTCTGTATCAAAAGCAATAAATTCAAATTACATGCCATTCCAAGTACAACATAACAAAGTGGAATAAAAACATAACACCAACAAAAAACAAAACATTTTAAAATTTTGTAAAATTATACGAATTGAAAAGGGTTGACACAGATATGAGCTAGGTTTCTATTATTTTTATTTGGCGGCTACTTCACTGGGTATTTGATATAAAATTCGGTTGGTCAATATGTGGCCAAAAAACAAATTATATTTTTTATACGTATATACTCGTATATTAATCGAAATATTTTGTATCATTGATTTGGAACGCGCGACAACATAATCAAATATTTAACAAAATCAACGCTCTTAATAATAATAATAATAATAATGCTCATACTAAAATAAAATTTGGTTGTCATCTACAATATAAAAAAAAAAGCAAAACTGAAAATCGTAATATTAAATTGTCACTGTTGAATTATCAAATATTTTAGAATACGATATACTCGTACACACAGTGTGAAACACTCATAAAAAAAAAATGAAAATTTAATTTTCATTTCATGTCATCGTTTCAGTTCACCTTTTTTTTTTTTTATATTATACGACAACTGTTGTGCTTTTAAGTTAGACAGGTACTTCATATTAGGTATACAAAAAAAGTTAAATCGCTTTTGTTGTTATTTCCATTTCATTCTTTCACTTTATATACAACACAATATTGTGAAGATCATCATAAAATTAATTTTGCAATTCTTACATTTTTATTTACAATTTTGAATGTATTGGAATATCTTTGCTGAATAAGAGAATTTATTACAAAGAATATATGTAGAAATGAAAATGTTCATTAGACTATGTCAAAGAAATTTTTTAAATCATAACTTCATCATATACTAGAGAATACAAAAATGTGCATATAAAGGAATTTTTTTGCATATATTGCAACAAATATATAAATATTTTGCATAATGGTGGAACTAGGTTGCACTGATATATGCAACTGCATTCTTACAAAATAATAAATTACTATAAACTGTCAACAATATCATAAAAAAGACCTAGCCAGTCCAAATTGAGATTAGGAATATAAGTCTTCCACATTTTTAAAGAAAATATTTTTTTTTAGTTACCAATGTCCCAGTAGTATGCACTTTGAGGACCAACAATTCCTGTTTTAATTTTATCTATTGAAAAAATTACCATACATAACATTTTGAATTAATGACTGGTTCTAATATAAATCGTAAAAATTGTTCAAATCGTCCTCCTGACATAGTTCGACTAAACTCCAGAAACTCCCATTTAAGTATATTTAGGAGAACTTAAATATTTTTTTTCGTAAGCTGCTAAATAAAACTCCAATTAAAAATTAAAATTACTGCAAGAAAGCACCGTAAAACTATAAAAATTTGTTTTATTAATTATAGCCTACAAACAAGGATTAGCCAACCGCAACAACAGAACTTCACAAAAAATAAAACTAACAAAACCTTTATTTCCTTACGCCAAGACACACAATCATTAACAAATTTAATTTGTATGAGAACCGGATTTAAGATAAATTTTTTTTTATTTCTAAGAGCTACGTAAACAAATCTTACTTAATGTGACACAATAACAACTTAATGATTTCAAGTACTTAGATATTTCAAAAATTAATTTTCTGATCCACTGAAGCTGCCCCTACCCCTTTGGCCAATTTGTATTAAAAATCTGTGGCGGTTCACACATGCGTTCGCCGCCACACGGTCAGAACAACGCAAACGAAAACACCTAACATAAAAGACAACTGAACTACTGTCTCTTCCAGACAGTACAACCAACAATACACAAGACAAAAATTAATAAAAAACAAAACAGTCTCGTTTTGGATTTTAACGCGGCAACACGTCGTCATCATGCTGGCTGCATGCGCTGTTGACATATAAAATGGTGGTGAATAATAATACATAATAATGATGTTAACAAAGAAATTAAAATAAAATAAATATTTGTTCAATTGAAAATTAAAAATGAATTGTATTAAATTAAAAACAAATTAATTAAAATATAATTGAAATATAATTAATTTATCAATAAATACAAGTAAAGTGGTGTACTTCCATAAATCACTATGCTCTTCCAATTATCGTAATTAACTGCGGACAGTTCTTGAAACAGCTTTATTTTCAAAGGATGGACCTTATGCGATACCATGATTTGGAACTATAATGCAATATTTTAACTAACATGTGCATTAGCTGCATCCTTCGGTCTTCCACTTGTAGGCCAATTTATCACTGTCTCATTTAAATTCTAGTGTTTCCCAACAATTGGGAGCATTGTACGGTTTGATAAAAATTAATACTCGACATTTTATAAAAAATCGTCAAAATCTCAATTGGTAACTATGGTTATTCACGTATGAAAAGTTATCCCAGGATTTCATCCCAGCAAATGATGTATGTGAAGTTATCCCAGGATTTCATCCCAGTAAACTGCAAAAACCTGAATCAGGCAACTCTAGAAAATTCAAAGCCATATTTAATATGTGAAAGTTAGCCCAGCCCAGGAATTTATTAAAATTAGATTAAATATCGAAATTACATAATATCCAATAAAATAAAATCCACATACAAAATTAATAAAATTTAAATCATCACTGATATTTTTTATTTATTTGCATGATTTTACCTAGCACCTAAAAATGTATGCATGTTATAACTATTAGTTTATTTTACCGCAAATTAAAAGTCTCGTATTAGTGATAAAAATTTTCGAGACAGAGATACCATTAGCTTAATTTGCCCAAGTGCCCGAAATATTGCCATGGGCTGAGAAGTTTCATTCATTTTTATATTTCGATACAATATTCGTCTGTAATCACTAATTCGAGACATTTTTAGTTTTGGCAAACCTAACGAATATTGTATCGAAATATAAAAATGAATGAAACTTCTCGGCCCATGGCAATATTTCGGGCACTTGGAACAATACGATTTTAATGAAATGTTTTCTAAATTAAGCTAATGGTATCCCCCTCTCAAAACTAATAATCACTAATACGAGACATTTTTAGTTTTGGCAAACCAGAGGAATTTACAAAATGTCTAACAAACCTAAAAACCATACAACTACTAACAAACAATGCTTAAATTATATTCGCCTGAAAGTATACCTATTTGGTGTACTTCGTGATATACGTATACTTACGTAGAAAGCGTAATTTAATATAATCAGAACAAGAGCATTTTTCTGGTTTCTTGTTATGGAAAGGTTTACAGAATTTTACTAGAAATTTAAATTTGACAATTTTATCAAGATAATAAGACCAACTGCCGCTTCCGGATAGCCGCAAAACTTCTTTACAGTAATACGTAATATTATAATGAAAATCTGGGCACATATTTGATATTTGAAAAGAACTTCTTTACGTTACTTGTAAAATCATAAAAGTCATAGTTGCCTGTAACTACTTCATATAAAATCGAGATTTTCATCTGAAACTTTTGCTTTCGAAGTGCAACATTTTTAGCAAAATTTTATAACTGTTCCCCAAACAAGAACTTTTAAAAAAGATTAATATTTCAATGAATCCTAAAATTTGTATAACTACTATACACGATTATTTGTACCTGCTTCCTCTTTTTAATGTATTGACTGTAAACAAAACTGTGGTTTTTTAAACATTACCGTAAAAATATTCTATTTCGATTAATCGAGAGTAAGAGGATACAAAAGATTTTCGAATTTTTAATAAAGTGCCCGATATACAGATAATTTGATATTTTTGAAATTTTTATGAATTTTAATACTTTCAAGAATTATCGAAATTTTTCGATCGTTTCACAGTTAGCTATTTGCAATTATTTGATGCTGTTCGGTTATTGAAATTGGCTCGAAATAATTGAAGTTTTCTATATAAACGTTAAATAGTTAATTCACTAATTAATAAAATATTTATTCGTGGTGATGCTTTGCACAGCTTTCAATATTATTCGTTGTTAATCAAGATCTTCCAGATAATTCGAGAATTTCGAGTTTAAGTAGTTGTTTGCTGGTTTCAATGAATTGATTTTTTAGTTACGTAATATATTTATGTTACTTCAATACTTATATGTGGACGATCCTTAGAGGGTATTTCGAGATTAATAAAGATTTTCGAAATTATTAGTACAAATTACAAATTTTGAAATTAAACGATTCTTGGCGGTCACTTAAAGGAACGGCTTGGTTGCCTCATATTAACATAAGCTTAAAGATAATTTGATGTCTTTGTGAGATCCTGGGATTCATGCACATCTTTTAAAATTGTCGAGATTTTCATAGGGGTTGAATACCTTTGAGTTCTTTAGCCTATCTAAATTTCAAACAACAGTTTTTTATAAAACTTTGGAAATTGTAAAGATTAAGGTTTTAAATTAGTTTAAAATTTGTATGGTTGGATTAATTCGCGCTTGTTTAGTGCATAAAACGTTGTTAACTTAAAAGATAAAATTTGTCATCCTAGAGCTTGATTAAGCATTAAAATTAAACTAAATATTGTAGATATTCGGCAACCTTTCCTAAACTTTATTATATATTCGAGACACCATAGTTTCCATAAATATTTATTTCTTATAGTACATAAGAGTTAGCAAGACCGTAAGACGGTGGGGACCAGAAGCACCTAGTTAGTATCGTAAGCCTTAGGTTTCTCGGTCGTTGAAATAATTTTATTTTAATTTATAAATAGTTTTTCTATCAGCAGCTTTATTTTATTCATCTAAAGGCTTATCAAGAATACCGGCATTACAAGTTCCTTATTTTTATTCACAAAATTTGATATTTTGTAAAATAATTTTGAAATTTGGCGATCTTAAACTTCTGTTCAAATATCGGATTAAGATTTAAAATTCAGATAAGCTTAATGAAAGCTCCTATCCTCCATATTGCGCGCGGCAACTCTAATAACCTTTTCAAAACCATGTTATACAGTGAAACATCGCTTTACCGGATACTATCTTAAGCAGCCCCACACTTGAACGATCAAATTAGTGAGTCACACATTTACTTTTTTTAAGTGAAGTGTCTCTGTATTTGAAAAACATTTTTTTTAGAAATTTTTGCCTGGTTCAAAAATCAAAAGTTAATTTATGTTTTTATTGTTTAAAAATGAAGAGATCTTATGTATGACTATAAAAAATGTTAGGCATTTCTTTGGCGTTGAATGGCGTCGTACGTTGCTTTTTTTCAACACTTATAAGCAGATAGTTTAAATCCAAATTTTCATGTTTAATATTTGGAACTTTCAAGAATTATTAAAATTTTTCCTATTGTGAAGTTGAAAATTATTGGGAGATTTTTGGAAACTTTCAACATTTTTCAAAATTTTAAGATTCAACATATTTGAAATGTAAGTCGAATACAATTACTTTGGAGAAAGATCCTATGAATTTATTTGTTGCATGTTGAATGCTAGATCCCAGAGATCATAATTCCAAACTATTGTTGCTTTGGTCTCGCAGTTCCAATTTTTGGGGGCCAGGTACAGCTTGATTTATCCACATCTTAGCATTTGAATCTATTTGAGAATATAATCAGATTTGTAGCATATCCATAACATAGTCAGATTATTCACTAAATTGTTGAATAACTTTTGAACCAGAAATAATCTCAAAAGCTTTGAATAACCCAAATATATCCCTTCAACTTAAAACCGAGAAAAACTTGGAAAGCCTGAACGTATCGAAACATAACCAGAATCTAAAATCAAACCTATATCGAATTTGCGAAAAATTCAAAACTATTAATAAAATTTTGAATTGATTCTATACTGATGGTCATCCAAATGGAGTTGTTCAAGTACTAAAAACAAATAGGTGCATTGACTAGTGGGGGCCATTTTTTAGTGTTAGTTTGTAGCGGTGAGAAATTTTTGAACTTAAGGGTATAATATAAGATGGAATTTGACATTTCGGATTAAATCTCTTCTATCAGTTTACCATCATTCCGTTGGGGTTGGTCATGACCTATAAGTCAAACGAATTCTCTGATCTTGACGAATGCTTAGAGCTTTTGAACCAAATTACCACTATAAAATCACAAAGTCGCTAATCTCTTAATAAAGTCTTCACTTGTATATTGTCCTATTTTCATACAGTGTGGCGCCTCTAAAACTGCGAAATCATAATCGCTTCTAATGTTCTATTGAAATAATTAAATTTTGGCCTTAACGCTGAATTAATTACAAACTCAAACATTAAAATGCTCTGTTAAAAATTGTATGTCATTATAGAACCATTTTCTATATACAAAACGAAACGATTCGAAAATATGAAACGATTTAAAAATTTTAAAAGTGCACCAATATGTTCCGCGTTTAATTATCCCAAACTTCAAAAAGGCAAAATTTAGCATTGGTAAATTCATACCATCGACTTTCGAAATTTTATGATTTAGCATTCAAAATTTAAATAATTCGTAAACTTCCTTAAAATTCTAAGCTTAAGTTTTAAATTGTCAAATTTTAACAGATTAAATTTTAAATTGTTATATCAATTGTATTCGAGCAATGCGAATTTTACAATGAATTCCAATTTATATTAGAATTCTATAGCCAAGTAAGTTAATGATTTCCAAAATTAAAATTGTTTTCAAAAAATCTTCTACATATTTTAGGGGTCCTAAAACCATAAAATTTTCAATCTGTCTGAAAATGGAATATTTCCATTCTAATTTTAAACTTATCTTTATTTTCATGAGAATTGAGTCAAAATATTTGTTGAGCTGTTATTTCATATCCGATTCCAATTGTAACAAAATAAATCGTCCAATTTTATATTATTGGGGGCTTATTTCATTTATGTTTGGGAAAGTTATCGGGGAATTTCTTGCAGCCAACAAAAATCGTATTTTGCTGAAACCGAATAAACTTTATGTTAACATTAAATCTCAATTAAATTAAACTTAAGTTAATAAAATTTTAATAAAATTCAACCAAATTTAGTTATTTAAATTTAATCTAGGTTGGAGCGGCTGCTGCTTAGGTACAGATTAAATCTTGTTTTATTAATTTTTGAAAATTATCGGGGTTTCATATACTACAAGTCTGCCTTTCATTACGAATGGTAGAATTAATAATTATTTTACCTGTTTCTGTCAACTTCTTCTTATGTAAGATGCCGCCAAATATGTTTTAGTTAATCGCCAAAATAATTTTCTAAGTATTCATGGCATTTTAATGGTTTAATACGACCAAAATATACATCCAATAATAAAATAACATTTCAATAGCACTTCAAAGCTTTGAAATATATTTGTATGAACATCAATCCCACATAAGAAGCTTTTAAAAACTATTTTTTCGGATTTGAAACACAATATTGATACTACAAAGACTGCTTTTAGTTTGTGCTTGGATTTATTCGTTCGTATATTTGTAGAATTGAGTAAAATTAATTTTTCAAGGATAAAAAAAATGGATGAATCCTCAAAAGGAATCATATCAAAAGTTTCACAGACACATGCTGAAATACAGATAAAAAATAAATTCTGATTTTTTATTTAATATACGAGTACGTATTGATTTTATTTTTATTAATTTTTTACTTTTACTGTTCAAATTTAATTATATTTTTAAAATAAGCTTCCATACAAGCTTAATACAACATTGATTTTAAAATACAATTGCATAACTTTGTCGGTATAAATTAACATTTAAAAATTGTTTAACAAAAAAACTATTTGGAATACAAACTTTGTTATTTTCTAATATATCTAACCAACTTGGATGAATATACGGGCGATTTCAATCTATATTTAAACAGGCGTCGTGACCTAACCTATTAAAGATTTTGGCTTTTGGAATTTGCAAAGGTGATGTAGTTTGATGCCTAACATTTTGCAATTCCATGTAACTATTACCGGGATAGAGAGTTTAAGATTTTCCTAATAGACTGTGGAATAGGGCCACTGGTTACCTATTTGTCTATGATGTGACAAGGGGAGTAAGAGGTTTAGATTAATGTGACAAATTGTAATGTTGGCGAGGTAGTATTCAAAATAAAAAGAAAAATGTGAATAATTATTCCTACACCATAACAGCAGTTGAAAAAAAAAACAATTTATGAAATATCAATTAAAAACTTAATAAAAAAATTTTATTAATTTAAAAATTTCCTGAATTTTCATAGCTTTAGCCGTCGTCGTGTTATACGGTTTAAATCAGTCTCGGAGTTTTAATTTTAACTGGAATACAATTCGATGTAATAATTAGTAATTTACATAATTTTGCGGATTATTGATTTATCTAAAATTTTATAACGCTTTAAATATTTGAATTTGATAAATTTTGCATACACAAAATTCTTGATTTATTAGGCTTAAAACGAAACTTTTTGTGTTCGAATTAGGTACGAATTATTACTTATTTCATAATAAACCTCATCAAAAAACATTAAATCTAAGACTTTTATTATTTTTTTTTTATTTCAGGTAAGTTAACCACATCTATTATCGACTTAAATATTAGAGCTGTAAGTACATTTTGAATTAATTTCTAAATGGGTTTAGCAAAAAAAATGCTATGTTTATAACGTGGGGGTGACATATTTCATTATCACTATTGTTTGTCCCACCTGTATCATTATAGCTCCCTTTTTTGGTTTTTAGGTTTTTTAATTATGTAATTACACGCATGATACGTATACCAAAGTCCACACACGCTAAACAGTAATATATAAATTTTACGATTTTAATTAATAACTCTCCTAATCTACAAACCACAAAAAAATTATTAATAATTATAAAATAAATTAAAATTTTATTTTATTAAAAACGGTATAAAAATCTAATTAGTTAGCCAATATATAAAATTTGTAAACTAATTATATTTTCAGAAGTACAAATAAAAACCAACTTTCAAAATTAAATGATAAAATCATATTTCCAAATTATGTATAGATCTCGCCCACGTTAAATTTTTATATGCTTATATAATCGTAAATAATCTAATTATTATGTTATTGTTAGAAATCAAGGTTTGTAAATAATTAACCAATTATTAATCATAATTTAACGGGTATTATAAAATAAATAAAAATAAAAAATTCGTTACCTCCAAATATAAAGTTCATTATCTACCATTTTTTATTGCGTAATTGTTAAATACTAAGTAGCTAGTGTGGATATAGATAAAATAATTTTCTTTTCTTTTTTTTTATGTTAACATTGAAATTCTTTTAATATTTTCCTTATGTCTTTCTTTATACCTCATAAAAAATAGTGTCGAGGTTATAATGCTGTTGTTATGTTTATAATAAAGACACGCAGTTTTATTTTAATCTCCAAAATTTATAGATTAATAATAATAGTTATGTATATGTTATAATCACATATGTATTGCAATTAAAATTAGAAACCAAAAGCTCTGTTAAATTTTTGAAACTAATTTTTACTGTTTTGGTCTATATGATAAGTACATAAAATTTTATTAATTAAAATTTATGTGAAGCCACTGGAAAATTCCGATATACAAAATTATATTGTGTATCGGACTAAAAATATTTCTCTAATGATATAAAATAAAATCTAGGAGCTTAATAAGACCTAAATATTTATCATAATTACCATATTTGTAGAAGCTTTTTATTTTACTATACTCTATGTTAGGGTATTATCCGTTTGTGTGAATTTTACATGCATAATTAGTGTTGGTTCAGTCATTAAAAGTTAAATGTTTGCAAATTTTTAATTGCCATTTTTTTCTCTTGTATAATAATAAAAAGTTTTAACTGTCGGAAAATTATTATGTGTCGTAAAATTTTGTTATTTTATATTAAAATTATGTGTGTCGCGATAGATAATATCAACAGTAATTTTATGCGACAAGGAAGCGGACGAATGAATTTAGTTTTGTAAAATTTGTGTTTGTAGTATAATGTCAAATGATAAAGATTTTATGGAATATTTACATAAAACAATTTGTTTTTTATAAACAAGTATTTAACGATTCAGTATTAAACCGTTTACACCTGAATAAAGGAAAAAAAAGCTTTGAGCAATTTAACTCAATACCTTAAATTCTCGAATTAAAATTTAAATTTCAAAGCCGCTACAGATACTATAGTAAATTGTATAGGTAAACCCGATGAGTTTTCCGAAATAGTAAGACCAAACAACATTTTCGAGTCCTGCACTAAAATTAGCAGCCGATCGACAAACCAGCCAGCACAGACGGAGCTGGATGATGTATAATAAATATCGGTTGTTCAATGAAGCTTGGAGGATCTCCAAATATTCTGGAAAATTGAGTCAATGATTTTGAATTCGAAGCATGATCGTCAGTGACAGTGATCACCAACTATTTGTTTATGTCACGCCGAAGTGAGCCTTGACTGTGGGAAGTTTAGCGATAACCAGAATATTTGCAGGATAAATTATACACGTTGCAAATACGTCTATATCGACAATATAGCAAAAGACACCTTCGGCCATTATTATGCACTAACTGATTTGACATCATCACCCTCCTTGCAAGCACCTGTAAAACATTCACAGCAAGCAATTACAATTTTACTTTTGAGAACTTCGTCCGTGGATCAGTAGTTATCAAACGTTCTAATATTATCATAGCAATTAGAATTAGGTGTTATTTTTTTTTTAATTAAATTGGATTGCAATTATTATCATTAAACGTTTAAATTACCAAGTAAGGTTAATAACCAAAAAAAAAAAAAATATTATAAAAAATCGAGTATGATTGGTTCAATCAAGCTCAATACGAGAGCAGTGTTGTAATATAAATTTTGGAAATTTTATCGGGCGACAGCAATTTTCCAGGCATTATTTTAGTAATCAATTCGTTGAGACTACAACCAAAAGATAATATCAGGATGATCAGGGAGTTTTCATATTCACCGTAGCATGTAGGATGTTAAAAAAAATTGCATTTTCCAAATAAATGGACTAACAATATTTCTCCAATGTTTCACTTTTTACTCGAACGTACTCGTAATTGCTGGATTATATTTAAAGTATTTGCAAGTAGACACATATTTTCAAAATTGGTTTAGCCACGTGGATCTCTAAGGGTATTAGAAGGAACCAATCCTGGAACACCAATAGAATTAAAATTACTTTCGGTTACCATATTAGCCAAATCCAAAGCAAGAGGCTTACTGAATATTAGTAGTAATAATAAAATAACGACATTGTTATTAGCAACTGCCCTAATTAATTTTCCTACGATAGTGTTGCATCTCCAATTGGATTTTCGTATTCTTCCAAAAAGGAGGTTTTGGTACACTAGTGCTGAAAGATCGTTATTAAAAGATCCAATTACGTGGTTTTTTAATTGATTGTTTCCATGTAAATTTAGTCATATAATAAAGCCGATCTGTTTCTATATAAAATAAGTCCTTACGGCTCGTGAAAATATGTGCTTGTAAAGGGGCGTGGTTTTTCATATGTTTCACCAGAACTTGATATTTTACAAATCTAATGAGTGAGTAAAATTTGTATGAAAATTATTCCAAAATATATTCGGTGCTTGTTGGCTTTTTGCTCTCAAGTTAAATAAAATGTGCAAGAGATTTTAGTTGGTCTTACCTGCTATGCTCCAACGATTTATGTGCAGCCAAATTAAACTCACCAATTGAAATTCAAATTTGGTGTGTTTTAAATTCATCATAATTGGCTTCACAACTAAATATTTTTTATTATTTTATCAATTCACAATCGGTAAATATCGGACACACCCGAAATTTTTAGTAAAAGCTCTTCTAAGAAACAAAATATAAAGCTCAAATTTTATATTGTTATTTTGGAGAATTAAAATGTAAAATTCACTGACCAAAAATTCGTCAGAATTTATATTTAGAAAGGTTTCGTTTGATAATAAGATCAATAGAACTTTCGGGAGCTTTTACAAAATTAACAGTCTTAAAATTGTGAGATTTACAAAAATCGTAAAGCTGAATACCGTTAACTACAAAAGCAGTATAAATCCATAAAATTTGGAGAGATCTTGAGATTAAAGTTTTAATTAAATAATAATGTCAAAAATAAAATAAACTTAAAAAGAGTAGTTTTAATATTTTGAGAATTTTAACATTTTCAGGTTTTACTTAGCTCTATCTGCTAATAATAATTTGGTGAGCAAAAGAGAATCCTACAGTAAGCAAATAGTATATGAAGCTTTTTAATTCTATAAAAATAATGTATAGCTTCAAAAAGTAATTAAAAGCTTTTAAATATTTTTATAAAACTTTTAGTTTGCTTCCTATAAAATAATATCGTGAATTCGAATCTATATGCACACAAAAAGCTTCCAATAAGAATTAAATTTTATAAAAGCTGTATTTGATAAAAATTGATATAGTTTGTGAGGTTATGTGTCAATGTAAAACTATTATATGGGTAGTGAATAAAATAGAAATGCCCAAATAAACACCCGAAATTTTCTGTAAAAGCTTTTCTAGGAAACTAAATATAAAGCTCAAATTTTATATTGTTATTTTGGAGAATTAAAATGTAAAGTTCACTGACCAAAATTCTTTAGAATTTATATTTAGAAAGCTTTCGTTTGATATTAAGTTCAAGAGCACTTTTGGGAGCTGTTAGAAAATTAACAGTCTTAAAATTGTGAGATTTACAAAACCGAGAAGCTGAATACCGTTAACTGCGAAAGCAGTTTAAATCCTTTAAATTCGGAGAGATCTTGAGTTTAAAGCTTTATTAAATAATAATGTCAAAAATAAAATAAACTAAGGAATAGTAGTTTTAATTATTTTGTAAATTTTAATATTTTCAGGTTTTAGTTAGCTCCATCTGCTAATAATAATTTGGTGAGTAAAAGAGAATCCTACAGTAAGCAAAGAGTATATGAAGTTTTTAATTCTATAAAAACAATGTATAGCTTCAAAAAGTAATTAAAAGCATTTAAATATTTTAACCAAATTTTAGTTTGCTTCCTATAAAATAATATCGTGGATTCGAATCTATATGCACACAAAAAGCTTCCATTTAGAATTAAATTTAAAAAATCTGTATTTGATAAAAATTGATATAGTTTGCGTGGCTATGTTTTAATGTAAAACTTTATATGACCAATCACGGTTCATATCCTACTCATTAATAAAAGCTAGTCTAAAAATTTAAATTAAAAAATACGTAAAGCTTTTTTTATTTTATTTTATTTGTCTCTCTAAACAACTACAATAAATCCTCTAAATGATTTTCATAGTAAACCAAAGCACTTTTTCAATGTTTAGTGTTTTTTTTATTATTTTTAAATATATTAAATTAATGTGCTTTCCATACTTTCAAAATTTATTATAATCTTTAATCTTCGATAATCTTTAAACATTTTCGCGATCATCAAAAAATTGAGTAAAACAGATTAATTTAAATATGTATTTATAAATAGCATTTTTTTAAGCTTTTTGTAAGTAGTTTATCGCTAAACTTTCCAATTTGAATAGAAGAATAAAATTTCAAAAATCGTATTTTAAAGTACACACACTCTCAATTTAATTTTACCAATATCAGCAAATTATTTTTTTTTTATCTATGCAATTTAACTTATCTATATACCAAATGTTGTTTCATAAAAGCTTTTAAGGATTGAGGTAAGAAAAACTGTTATGCTAGAATAAAAACAAGAACAAAGTTACTACTTTTCTGGTTTACCACATATGCAATGCATGTGACCTGCAATAAAAGAAAAACAAAAATTGGTAAAAGCATTTTTCTATAATAATCTAATGTTGCTTTCAACATTATAAATAATCAAGCTTTTTTTAACTAGACTTTAAATTGATAAATCATGTAGCTTTTATGCAATAAATTAAAAAAATCAATAACCCTTAAATTTTTGCATTTGTTGTTTGAAAACGGCACAATTATTTATTTAACCTGAAGCCTCAATTTAATGAGTAGAGAAAAGTCTTTAGAGCTGTACCAAACAACTCCAACATTTTTCTTTACGATCGGTGTGATGGAAAGATTTTTAATAGAACCTCAACAAATTGATCTATTGACACATGCTTTTTTAAATTATTGATTAGAAGAATAATAGTAGAGACATTTCTTTGGATTTATCATTAGGCTAGGCATAATTTTATTTTTGGAAGTTCGGATAAATTTTTAAACTTGTTTGTCTTTCCAACATTTGGTCAAATTTTCGTTTAAAATTTCATTCAAGTTAATCTAGACATATATTGCTGATTCCTCCATCAATAACTTTTTCAAAGCTTATTTCTAAAATGTTTTTTGATTTTCCGGTAAAAAACAATAAATTAAATTTCTTGCTGAATAAGATCCTTTGATGCTTAGGTTGATAAATTTTTTTTTTTTTTTTGGGACACTAAATGTATTGTTTAGGACTTAGACTTTTAGTATAATGGTCGGGACCACTCGGACATTAAATAAACAATAATTTTTCAATAAGGTGTACCTACAGCCCTAAAGCATAATCTGCGAGATCATTATTTTTGAAACTCTTAAGTTAGCAAATTGTTAAAAAAATATAAATCATCAAATGTAACAAGATACAAATTGCAATCAAAACATGCCCAGTTCAGGCAAAAAGCTCGATATAACTAAACTGAATTCTTTTTTGGATCTTAAGGCAACTGATGCACAATGCTGGAAATTCAATAGGGCAGAGCAATAAAAAGTTTGACCGCAAAACCGGCCTCAACATAGCTTAACAAAAAATGGTGCACTTACTAACTTGATGATACTTGTGGTTTCAACCAATGTTTCTGCATATAAATTATGCTCTTTAGAAAATCTAAAGTTATCTTTACACGATACTGTTGGCAAGTACAATTTGGTCGAAAATCAACTACTGTCAAACTTTATGGCCATATTCGATACAATGTTTGGGTTATAAAAAGGGAAAAGGATGTGTTTGGAAAATTATAAGGATTCAACGCTAAAACTAAAGGTTTTTAGCTATTTTTTGAAGTATCCATTTTCGTTTTTCTTAATGCCCTTTGTTTGTTATCCTGTTAAGGATTTGGTAAAGTTATAGCTGATCAACTGTTTCTCCAAAAAATCTTATTTAGCCTAATTTAAAGCGCCAGATATACTTATACCAAGGATGGGTAATATGCGAAAAATTTGTCGGAAATATAACAAAAACTTGAAATTCGGGTCCAGCACTGTTGCAGGATGGTGTTTTTGCAGAAAAATTGAGCAACTACGCATTCGTAAATTTAATCCTTAAACGTGAATATTTGAACGCAATGCTGCAAAACAAGCATAGCCGACTAAATTCTTGAACGAACACATACACGTTCTTAGTATGTCATTAGAAAGCTTTTGAAATAAACTGATAAAATTTGAATATTTAGAGAGCATTTTCACTTTTTTTTCGCTGTCGGAAAGTCCTGGCAAAAATTGTCGAAAATATTGATTTTGGAAGAATGTCATAAACTCGTATCAAAAGGCGTTAAATACTGTGCCACAAATACCAGTTTTCGATACATTTCATCTCTGACTTGTACATTTGAAAAATTGGACCTTGGTTATTTGAAAGTTTTTTCTAGCTAAAACATTAGATTCATGCCTCCTAGATAACCTGCCAATAAATAGTTTTCCAATGCATATAGTTTGACATGGTAAATTCGGGTGACATTCTACAATTCTTTTTCTCGATATCACCTTGATTTTAAAATAAATCTTAAATTTTAAATAAAAATTTATTTAGCCAAATTTTCCGAGTCTCATAATTTCAGCCAGTAACACAATAAAAAACACAATATTAAGCACTAAAACACATTAAAAATCGAATACCACGGCCTTAAAGTAATTCTCTATCAGAACTAAAAAAAAAAATTAAATGTTTGATATTGAAGCTTTTGCAATTAAATAAATTTTAAATGTACGTTAAACTGAAAGCTTTCAGTAAATCGTTTAATATTATTATTTACATGTTCGAATTGAGTTCGTTGCATATTAAATAACTTCAAAACAGAAGTGTGGTTAGTTTTTAAAATGAAAGTGACTCTCCACATTCGAGTCTAGACTTCAGGTGAAAGCCTTGCATATTGCATATAGATTTTGCAGCGAATAGTCTGTATTATTATTGATAGATTGATGATTTCTCTCATCTAAACTTTCTTTGTTGGCATTATATAAACAACTAATTTTGTACGAAAGTTATATTCGTTTGATACGTAACGTTAAACTCACAAATAAACCTTAAAGTAATATTACGATCCACTTGTTTTAGTAAACAATCCGCTCTACTAATAATTGCAATATATATGTTTTTGCTTGTTAAATCAAATATCAAAATTAATATTATAAAAGCTTTATGTTCATATAAACTTTATTATCATTAACATTTAGTTTATAATGTAGTCAACTTTAATTATGATTTGTTACGTTTATTTTATACAATTCTGTCATCATCATATCGTCAACAATCCGTACAATAATTAAAAACTTTATTATTTTCATGTAAAATACAGACGTACAACATGTACATAGGTATGTTCATACATAACAAAAAACATTGTCAGTTTGAAACTCTGTCATATATTTATAAAAAATAAAAATCATAAGTTTACTTCAAAAACAAGTTGATAACATTATCATGTACCTATTGAATGTGTACTTGTTTATGTACCGTGTATGTACATATAAACAAATTTATTGTATTTTCATATTTGTGAAAAATAAACCGGAAAACAATAAAGCAACAACTATCGTAGTACAGTAGTTAATGTTGTATTAGGAAATGAAATAAAAATTTGTACTTTATTTGGTAACTGTTTATGAGAGTGTTTATATAAGATTTAATTAATAAATAGAACGAGAATTCTTTATTGTTTGGTAAACAATTACAAGGAAGGAGAGATAGTAAAACATTTTTCGATTCCGCTAAGCAACATACTCATCTTTATAGTGTAGTGTAATGTAACAGCACTATAAATTTAAGTGTATAACAAATTCGCACGGTATATGGTTAATGAGAAATATGTATAAGAAAAAAAAATGTGCTTAACCTTCTTCTTTTATGTTAAAAAAATTTTGTCAATACTCATAAAAATTGAAATTGTTTCGTAATTCGTTAAACATAAGCTCGAATTTAGGTTAATATTGATATATTGAAATTCGTCCAATTTACCGACAATATATAACTTTGAATTTTTGCAAAATTTGTTAAGCGGTCAAAGGAAGCATTTGATCATTACTAATTAGAGGCAAATATTCTGCATAAACACATCGACAAGGACAAAGTTTTTCATAAAAGGTCAGTTTAAAAATATTTGGGAGTTTCAACTACATATGTCAAGAATGTTCCGAAATCAAACCAGCAATCCTCGATATTCTGCACGTAATCTGATACAAGGATGCTACAGATTTAAATAGTAGTAGTACCCATTTACAGTGGTGTCTGTTTATTTTAAACCAGAAAAAAAAATATTTCTTTCTTTTTACTGGCCCCTTATTTTTCCAACAAGTTGAAATAAATTAGTTCGCATATTTGACATGTTTGAATTGACTGCATATCTACTAAAACGGAATATTCATTTAGACGAGATCCATTTTGGTTGTGTTTTTGAAAAATTAATAAATTTCAAAAATACTTTGAACTCGATTGTGAATTATATAAAAACGACAACTTTGTTTTTTAAATTTCTGAACCATAACAAAGTGCAAGCAAACAAAATTTTACAAATGATATTCAAAACTGTGGTCTAAATGTTGTAACCTGACTTGCAATAAGGCTACAAAAATCTTTTGGGTATGAGCACAACCGTTTTTATTACCGTTCGTATTAAGTTTGATATTAGAAGTGGTGGACTATTTACCATAACGGATCCATAGCATTCTGAGTGCACCACATATAGGCAACGACTACGACATCTAAACAACAGTGAGATCTGGCCGACTAGCGAACAGGCTTCAGCTATTGACAGTCATAAGGAAATTGTCACTTAGTTATTTGCTTGTTTTGTTAATTATGCCCTTAACTTCGTAGAAAAGATATTTTTATACAGAGCAACTATTCATTTTTCCATTTTAATCTCAAGATCACTGTTAATTGTTTGTTTAACATTTAAAAAATGAGTTTTCCGAAAAGTTTCCCAATATACATAGCTATTAACACCTTGTTATGATCATTGACATGCCTTAATATAGCTATTGAGATATATTTAGTTTCAAATTAAAATCAAACCAAAATCACTTTTTATCAAAAAAATCCATTTTATTAAATAAAATTAGGCAAAATATTTAGCTATAAAACTTTAATTCATTTATTTAAATAATAATATCATAATATGACTTCAATGTCACTTAATTTGTTAAACTTAAACAGTCTTATAATCGCAATGTGTTCCAATATCAGTCTTTACTTAATGGGGTTTCCAAGTTGCACTTGAGGCATTTTAATGTCAACAATTAAAGTTTTAAAGAATGATTGATCTTCAGAATCAGCTTCAGTAATTATTTCTTCATTTTTGTCAGGACTAAGATCATTAACAAGAGGAGGCACTAAAATTATATTTGAAAATTTATGATTCGACAAAAATTATTCAAGCATAAATATTAATTTTAAGCTCACCTTGAGAATCCGTACTGGTGTTTAGGTCATTAATCTTTGCTGAATCTTTATTTCGCTTAGGTAATATTTGATTTCTGTGATTTGTGGTTTTAGGTTTCCCGGTCTGTTTTTTTTTTAATTTGATTTTACTGTTTTCCTAAAGCTTTTAATTTGGCCTCTTTTTATTTTATTTTTTGTTTTTCCAATTTGGCAACTTTACGTGCTGCCTTTTCTTGTGAAAGCTTATTCTTTTCTATTTTTCAGACTCGTTCTGCTTGGATATATATTTGAGATGTTAACACGAATGGTTTTTTTGGTTTAGTTGATGGTTTAACAACCTTATTTTCTGTTTAAACTGGCGTTTCAGGCCAATCTAAAAAGCCCTCAATATACTGATTGTACATAGCGAAATTTATAGTGGTAGGTGCAGTGGCCTGGGTAACTGTGACTTCCATGGTATCAGAGACTGTTACCGTTGCTCCAATCAGACCCTCTGCTTGGTGTGTTATGTCGCCACCAATGTATATTCAATTTTCTATCCCGTTAATATTGATTTCTGGAATTGTGTAACCATCGTCTGCCTGATATTCAGCTATTTCGAATGCTTCAACCGAACAATAGAGCGGTGAATGCAAAGTATTGCCTTTAAGTGTCTTAAACACATTAAATAATAGTTTAAAATTATCGTCAAACTTTTCTTAATTAACTGGGGTTTTTAAAATGTCATTAAAAGTTGTTATGTTTGGCTGTCCGACAATATCAGTAAATTGTGAAAGGTTTATGGAGCCTTCATTCAATAGTACTCTATTTGGCACCCAAAGTTCAGATGATTTTCCCAAAAATCTATTGACGCGTAATTCCACGGGTAAAGGCCACATGCTTTAAATTCATTTGATATCATTTGCGGTGTAATGCAACCCTCAAATGCTTTCAATAGCAAAGGAGCAAAATGCTCTCTGGTCAAAGAAGAGCCTGGGTTTTCTTTGCGTCATTGAAAAACATTTTTTGTCCAACAATGTTTAAGTGGTTTGAATGCGGCGTAATCACAGGGCTGAACAATTTTTGTAGCATTTGGATACAATGCAATAATTATAATTCCTAATTGCACACATAACTCGCTTACTTTTAATGTCATATGGGTGCTATGACCATCAACAAAATAAATCACTGGAAACGTTGTGTTGTTTTTGACCAGAAACGGACTGAACTGTTTTGAAATATATTCATAGAATATTTCTTTGGTCATCCATCCATCTGAGGTAACAACTTCCGAATCTCTTCCGGCACTTTCTTATAAGGATAAATTATCATCGGCGGAACAGTTTGACCATTGGCACAGAATGTGCACATAACGGTTAGGTTCGATTTGGCAGCCCCACGCTTAATCTCGTTGATGTTTCGAGCGCCTTTAGCAGCTAAAACAGACCGTGTTTTGGGACACAGCAAAAAGTTTGTTACGTCCCCATTGAAAATTCCATCTGGGGATTCTAAATTTCTGAAATTATTCGACTCCTTTAGATACAGATTTATCGAACCAAACCATCGTTTAATGTCACTAGCGCTTACTTTAAAACTCGCTGCTGTAACCGGATCTGAAACTCTTATGGCAATATTAGGGTTTCCCTGAAGAAATCGTTTAAACCACCCTCTGCCTGGTAAGTTGTTTTTTAACTGTGTTTTGTCGGCCTCAATAAACTCTTTGACTGTTTCAAAAACGTCTTCTTTACGCTTGGGAAAACCTTTCGTTTGGCAGGTGATAAGCCAATTGGCGATAGTACTCTCCTCACTTGTTGTCAATATAGTGCAAGGACCTGGTACGTTCTTTTTGAACTTTTCTCCCAAACCAAAAATTAGGATTGAACGGGTTATATTATATTTGTGTGCGGCTTGCTTTTTAAAAATTGCTTTGTTCCTGATTTCGTTCAAAGCTGCTTGAAGTGTTTCCTCTTTATATGTTCCTCGTTTCTTCGGCATTGTTGTAATCCTAAAACCAATTAGTTATTCATTTTATTACTGATTGACAATAAACTGTACGAAATAGGTATATTTTTACCTGAGTCAATCATTGTGACATGTCCAGTCAATAATTGAAACTATGTTAAATTTGGTTACAGTTATTGACACCCTCGCATATTTAATTATTTATAATATATACGATTGATTTCTTTCGTTTTTTATTGATCAAAACTATTATTTTATGAAATGTAATATAACACTAATAATTTATTTACTTAAATAATGTATTAAATCTACTTACGTTTACCGCATTGTTTTAACTTGAGAGAATTTCCATATAATCGGTATATACATAGATCAATCTAGTTTGATTGCAGCGCCTCTCCAACCACTGCAATTTATTTTGGGCATTGCTCAAATGGAGTAAATATAGTTTTAAACTTGTCATTATCCAAATTTCGTTTAGCAAACAGAGGAGAACCTAAACGTAAATCCGAAATTTTTTTGTAAATTTATGAACAATAATTTGGTTTATCAATTGGCTTATGGGAATTTTTCCAATAGTAAGCCTTCTGAATTCTGGTAAAGAATTTGACTTGCTCGTGTCTTCGGACTGCTTTAGTTTCACATGGCTGAAAGATTTCTTTCCTCTGGTGGAAAATAGAGCTGTCCTCCTAAGCTATGACAATTCTAAGCTTTACGAGGCCATGAATCGAAAATTTTAGAAATTTTAAAGCTCTTATTGTAGTACACAAATACCTCTTTCATGCTTTTGATAAAAACAAATTCACTGTAGGTTTCTTACCCTTTCAAAATTTTTTCGGATTTATTATTATTACTTCTAAATGAGGGGGAACATTTAGCATTAATAGTAAAAATTCCGAAGTTTTTCTATTATATGCCAAATTGAGGGTGTAGCATAAAAATAAATAAAGGAATCTCTTCAACTATAACAAATTAAGCCCCCGAGGGTTTAAATTACACCTAAATACTGTACAATTCTAAACCATTTAGTTAATTATTTTTTTGTGTTTAAGATCATTTCTATTTAAAAAATGAATATTTAACTTTATATAGTGAAAAATACCCCCGGAGGGGGCAATAAAAGTATAATACTAAAAATCGATTTTCCTATTATAAGGCTAAATTAGAGTATGGTGTTGAAATAAATGGAGGTAAAATAAACATTTACTCTTCATGCTACAATATTAAGCCCCCAGGTGTGTTTAAATTGCGCCCAATTTTATAATATTTAGAACCCAGAAGGAGGATGAATATTTAAAAATTTGGTTTTCTTTTTATTATAAATTATGGTCAAATTCGAAATATCTGAAATGAAAATTATTTTTTACCCATTTTGCTTTAGTATCAACTTGGTTAATATTACTGGTAAATAGCTAAAAATATTAAAATAAACTGTTTGCTCAAAATAAGATTCGTTTGGTTGCTATTTATATCCGTATTCATATGGTAAAAATTATCCCCGAAGAGGAATTAAATAATTATATTAAAAACTGGGTTATAGAGCAAGATTAGGGTAAAGTTTTAGATAATTGAAGGGAAAATAAATGTTTACATTTCTGTTTAGAAACCCCCAAGGAGTAAAATTTCCAAACAAAAAAATTGGAATTTTTTATATTTATTTATTGCAGTTTAAAGTTGTGATAATTTTTATAAATTTTCTTTATAAAATTAAGATCTGCCCTATTTGAATATCAGACCCCCCATAAAGGAGTAAAGCTTTGTTAGGAACTAAATAAAAAATATATATTTTCAAAAAATGATGATCTGTTATTTTAACCTCTTCGTGGGGGGGGGGCTGTGTTTTCAATTATTTCAAACTTCACATAAATTTTTCAATTAAATAGGAAAATCCTTATTTTTATTATTATTAGTAACAAACTTCCAATCTCTTTAAGGGGTTCTTTTCTCCTTATAAAAATTAATATTTTTTTAGTGTAAACTGTGTTAGTTACTGTTACAAATATATAAAAAAATCATTATGCAAATCAAATAACAGAAATATTTGTTTTAAAATGTGTAGCTGTTTTGGGGATATATTTAACCCTATGGATTTTCCCCTTTTATTTGTTGTCAATTTACCTAACTTTTAAGTAAAAAGTAAAAAAATTACGTTTAGGCGCACTAAATTAAAGATCAAGGGACAAACGCCCAAAACGAACTTTCAAACCCTGGATACATTTTATTAGACTCAGTTATTTTTATTTCGAAGATCATTGAGCTGATTAAAAGCCTCCTTGATTGTGTGTTCCAAAATATTTTAAATACAATTTGCACTTTTTCGGTTAATAACAAATATTGATCTTTATCTTGATCTTCACCACTTACAACTCCCTACCCAGAAACCAAAACTTTCTAACATTTACTCAAAGCTTTAATATGTAAGTAAAAAACTTTCGAGTTTTTAAAATTCCACTAACAAAATTCGATATTAATTTTTACGCTCATTTAACATTATCAGTCTATAAATAATTATACGCTAAATTAAAACTCGAGGCTCTTAAATTCCTTTCTTTTTTTTGACATACCAAAGTATTGAAGCCTAACAACACCTGGAATCATGAATGATATTTTCAAAAGGGTCAAGAAAATATTTTTCATTTCTCAACTACGATTTTAATTTCAATTCTTCAAAAGTTGCTAAAGAATCAAATTTTATTCAACATTTATCACTAACTATGTAAATTACAGATAAGATTTTTTGATATCTTCATCATCGCTACACCTTCTCGCTGCATGAATCATTCGTGATGCTTATCTAAACTGGAAAGCATAAATTCGCCATACAATTTACATAATTTAGGGGCCAAACGGGTATATAAAAGAAATTCATATTTGAAATAATGACGAATTTTAAAATTATGCTGAGCCTCAAATGCTTAAAGCCGGTTTTTGTATACAACGGAATGGCATTTAATATTTTAACTAGTTTTATTTAAATGCTTTGTAATATGAAGCTGTGCTGAAATAAAATCGATCCCTTTAAAATTAAATGTGATAAAATACGAACACTGTCCCAAACAAGTAATATGTATAGTGTTGTAATTTTGCTCATGTCAAATAACATAAATGTCCACAACTATTGTAAAATGCACAACATTTGCCAAAAAAAAATGTTCAGTTAATCTTAAAATAAAAGTAACAACATAAAATAAAAAAAAACGACCGACCACCAATTTTTTTTTTTTTTTTTTGAAGATAATTTATTACGACAATTTGTATTTTTGTTTGTATAAAGCTCTGATAAAACCAAAAGAAATAAAATATTTAGAAGCAGCAAAAATTTAAACTTTACTAAAATTATGTTAAAAACTATGAACTATTATTTTATTTTATTTTTTAAGTTCAACAAAATGTGGTGGATGGTGTATATTATTTATTATATTATTGTTTGTTTCATTTATTTATATGCAACAACAAAATTAAATAAATATCCAAATAAATAAATACAAACTACACTTTACTCCCTAATGTTGCACTGGTTGCACATAAAATATAATTTAACTTTAAGTTTCGTCTTCTGCTTCGTTGTATACTATATATTATAAGAACTGCTGTTATTTATAAAAATAAACAAAACTTAAACAAACAAAAAAATAAAAATAAAAAATTGTTTCTTTCATAAAATAATGAAATGGGAAAAAATATTGAAAAGTTTCTATTTCAGAACTAAATAAATAAAAATATATATGATATACTTAAACAAAACTTTGTAATATTTATTGTGATCAAAGATTATTCTTTACAAAAGTTAAAAACTGTTTAGCATAATTATAATAAATTTAATATTTTTATCATCCGTTATTTAGTTTATTTATTACAGTTTATATATAATTTCTATAATATTTGGCATTATTTCAAAAAAATAAAATTGCAAAATAATAATTATTACGTTTTAATTGAAACATTTCGAGTGTTTTCGCAAATAATTAATTTTTGGCACAGAACAACAAACAATTGAAAATTATTATTTTCGAAATTTAAAGGTGTCAACATAAATTATGACTGATATAAATATATGTATATAACGTATATAGCTTATAAAAACTATTTCCAATACAAATATAAATTATTTTATATAAATTTTTGAAACTCTGACTCTGCAGCATATGTTGCACAAAATATATATAAAATAACACTTTTTGATTCTTATTTTTTTAACTTTATTTAAACTTTTTTTATTGTGTTGCATTTACTTTTCGATATAGTTCGACTTTTCCACCAAAAATTTTGCGAAATCATACCATTACACAAAACAAAGACAAAGAAATAAATTCATTAACATTTTAACAGTAATTACTTAATTACATCCGAGAATTAACGATAATGATTTGGAATGACATACTTAAATATATGTTTCTTTTACTGCGTGTAATATAGGAGAGCTTTAATTATTTTATTTTATTACTCAATCCTTGATTAATATAACTAATTAATTGACTGCACGAAATTATATTAAATTTCACTTAAACTGTTTTAAATCAATAATAATAATTTATTTTTCAATGAACATTTTTTTATTTTTTTATGATTTCTACTATGTAGTATAAAATTATAAGTTATGTGAACTTGAAATGTGCGCGCTTTTTAATGTTATGCAATAAAAATAAAAATTAATTTATATTTGTTTATTAGTTTCCATTATACATATAAATATGTATATGCAGTAAACGAGTGGTATTAATTAATATTTTGCGAATTTTAAAGAATATAATATAAATTATATGGAGGTTATTTGTAAATGTATACATTTTAATAAGTTTAGTGTGAATGAGTGTGTTAATTATGTGAGGAATACGACACTGAATTATGGTTGTTTTTAATTGTTTACGGGTGATTAAAATAGTGGTTTAATCAGGGGTTTATGAGCCTAATAAGTAAGGCTCGAATTTTTATGTTAATAAAATTTTTTGCATATAAATGTAAATTTGCTCTATAAATACATTAGGTTTACTATAAATTGTATGAAAATGTTGCCCTTTTTCGGGGTAGTTTTAGAGTGAATATATACAGAAATTCCACATATGTATTTTTACGACTTTTAATCGATTACAAATTAATGAAAATTTGTTTCCTGGATCTTAACATTTGTGGAAAGAGCAAAAAGCTTTTATGCAACAAATATTTATAAACTGCCGAAAAAGATTTTTATTCTGTTTGTGAAAAATTAAAAAATCGAATTTTTAGAACAAGGAAAAATTCAGTTTGTAGAATTTATAAATCTGAGAGAATTCTTAGAATCTAGAAATCTTAAAGAATTTATAAAATTAACATTCTGGGATTTATAAAATTTTAATAATTTATATACTATTAAAATTCATAGAATTGATAGAATTTATAAGCTTTGCTAGAGTTTGAAGACAATAAATTTAAAAGTCTTTTAATTACATAAAGCCTACATAATTTACTGCAATTTTTAAGTTTTATAATTTCTATAAATTCAATCAATTTTACAAATTTAATAAATTGTAATACTACAAGTCATATAAAATTTGGAAGGTTTATCAAATTTACATATTTTTAGACTTTATGGAAATTCTGGAAACTACAGAATTAATAGGATTTATAGAACTATTATAATTTACAGCAATTATAAAAATTTTGGCATTAATAGAATTATTGAATTTATGAAATTTGAAAGAATTAGAAAAATTATTGAAATTGATTAAATTTGAAGAAGTTACGGAATCTTTAGAATAAGTTAAATTTTAGTTTATTGAATTTATAGAACTGACAGAGTTGAAAAAAATGGTATAATTCATAGAACGTGCAAAATTTAAGGAACTTGTAAAATTTATAAAATTTCTAGAGTTTATCGAATTTTTAGAACTTATAGATTTTTAAATTTGTAGAATTTTCAAATTTGTTGAATTAAAAAACTCTTACAATTTCTAGAATTTTATAAGAGTTCATAGACTAACTTGAATTTTTAAATATATATATAAGAATTTTAAGAATTTATAAAATATATATCAAATATTACTTAATTTTTAGATTTGGTAAAATTCATGGAATTTGCTTATTTTAAAACGAAATTGACAGAGTTTAAAAATTTATAAAATTTTAAGAAATTAAGAATCAAGAGAATTATTTGGTTTAAAGAATTTATCGCGTTTATTGAATTTTGTACAATTCAAAGAATTTATAAAAATTAAAGATTAGAATTTTTAGAATCAATAAAATTTGAATTGTAGGAATTATAATCCATTCAACAAATTCGATAAATTCCATAACTCCTCTACATTTTATATATTCTTTATATTTTTCAAATTGTCACAGTGTGAAACAAATTAAAAAACTCACAAAACTAAACATAGAATTTATTAGTTAAATGAAATTTTTGTAATTACGTCGTTTAAAAATATATGGAATTAATGGAATTTTTAAAACGTTAGAAACTCTCAAATTCATAAAATTTACCGAATTTATTGAATTTATAAAATTTGTTGCATTCAAAAAATTGCAGAATTTGTAAAAATTATGGAAGTATTAGAATTAATGAATTTTAGTGTGTAAAATATACAGAATGATAGAAATAATACTAAAAAAATTAAATAATTAATAAAGTTCATAAAATTTTAGAATTTATGGAATTTTAAAATTTATTGCAATTTTATGAATATTAAAATTATGTAAATTGGTTAGTTATATGTTCATATTTCTCTAAATTGTAAAAAAAAATACCTTTTATTGAGCCAAGAAGATATGAACTTTATAGAATTTATCATATTTATCTAATTTATAGGATTTATAATTATTATGTAAGTTTTGGAATTGGTAGAATTAGTAATATCTAAAGAATTTATTAAAATTTTAACGAATTTATCGAATTTATACAACTAACAAAGTTAGAACTATTTATAGATCTCATAACATCTTCAAAATTTAAGAATTTATACAAAAATAAATATTTGAAAATTTATAGAATTTGTAGAATGTGTAGAATTGTAAAAATCTAAAAAAAATTATAGAATTTGGCAAGTTATTAGAATAAATGAAATTCGTAAAATTTATTTAATTGAAAAATTATACACTTATTAGAGTTTATAAAATTTATGTAAGTCGCGTTTTCCGTGAGAACTGCAATAAAAATCGATAGCATATATCAGATTCTCCTGATCCTTTTGTAAAGCTTAGTATGGCCTGTTGAAGTGCAATAGAAAAGTTGTTTGATTATTTTTCACTTGGCCACAAGCGAAAAATTAATGAAAAATAACTTCTGTATTTTACTAGGATAGCACATACTAAGCTTTACAAAGAACAAAACGAATCCTATATGCTAACGAGTTATTATGCAGTTCTCATTTATAGAATTTAGAAATTTTCTGAAGTTTCTGGATTGTAAAGAGTTTACTTTTTAGAAATTGGGTATCTTACCGAATTTATTGGATTCACAGCATTTACAAAATTATAAAAATTTACAAAATTCATAGAATATATTCGCATATTATTGAATTTATAAAACTTATAGAATTTCAAAAACCGATACATTTTTTACGATTTATACCATCTATTAAATTTATCAAATTTAGATAATTCTTTGAATTTGCAGAATTTTTAAAATATATTTTAATTTGTAAAATTTATTAAATTTTTTTTAATTATATAATTTATAAAATTTAAGTATATCTTAGTATTTATAGAATTTACAGAATTAGAAGAATTTAAAAATCTATAGAATTGATTGAATTTTTAAATTTTGAAAAATTCTAAAATTTTGTAGAATTTAGATAAATAATCAAATTTTTTAGAATAAGCAAAATTTCAATTTGTAGAAATTAAAGAATTAATTAAACTGACACAGTTAAAACTAAGTTAGAACAATCAAAAAATCTTGATTGTTAGAATTTAAAACATTTACAGAATTTATCGAATTTATAGTATTTATAAAATTAAACTTCAACGAATTTTGGATTTTCTAATATTACAACAATTTGTAAAATTTAGGAATTTGTTATAGAATTTCAAAAATATATTTATAAAATTTATCGACTTGAAAAACAGAATTGATAAAACTGATAGCATTTATTGAATTAATAGAATTTTTCTGGTTATAAGTAATGGGTAAGAAAATTTATTGGAATTACAGGTTCTGTATAACTTATAGAGGTGATAGAATTGGCAAAATTTCATGATATTTATAGAATGTAAAATTTTATACAATTGATAAATGTTTATAAAATAAATCGGTAAATATAATAGAGCGATAGGCTAATTACAATTTATAAAATTTATTAAATTTGTAGAATTTGAAGAGATTTTATATTAAATTTTGTAAATTCAATAATTACTATATCCCAAAATTTGTATTATTCTTTTAATTTAATAAACCTATAAATTGTGTTAATTCGATAGAATCTACAAATAATATTAATTCTCTAATTTCTAGAAATTACAAAATATTTTGTATTTATCGAATTTACTTCGAATTTTACTTTCTTATTACTCTCTTACTTATTTATTTTTATAGAATTTATGAAATTTAAAGAATTTAATGAATTTAAAAGCTTCAAAGAATTTGTTAAAATTGACAGAATTTATCGAGTTTAAAAAATTTTTAGAATCCAAAAATATGTATTATAAATTTTATAGAACTGAAAAAGTTGAAACAATTTACAGAATTTATGCAACCTATAAAATTTATAGTATTACAAAAACCTATAAAATTTATAAAATTTAATAATTTTAAATTATTTATAAAACTTGAATTTATAGAAATTTTGCAATTTTTAGAATAAGTAAAATTGAACTTGTATAATTTATAGAACTGACAGAATAAATCAAATGATAAAACTATAAGTTTGTAGTTTAGATAAATTAAAAATTGTATGGAATTTTAAAATTTATTAAATTTACAGAATTAAAAGGATTTAAAAATCTATATAATTTATTTATATTTTAAATTTTGTAGAATTCTAAAAATTTGTAGGATTTACATAAATAATAAAATTTTTAGAATAAGCAAAATTACAATTATTAGAAATTAAAGAATTTATTGAACTGACACAGTTGAAACTAAGTTAGAACAATCAAAAAATCTATCGAAATTTTACAATTTAAAACATTTACAGAATTTATCGAATTCATAGTATTTATAAATATAAAATCCAAAGAATTATGGATGTTCTAATATTACTAAAATTTGTAAAATTGAGGAATTTGTAATAGAATTTCTTAAATATATATATATATAAAATTTATAGACTTAACAAACAGAATTGATAAAATTGATCGAATTTATTGAATTAACAGAATTTTTCTGGATATAATTAATGGCTAAGAGAATTTATTGGAATTACAGATTCTGTAGTACTTATAGAGGTGAGAGAATTTGCAAAATTTTTGAAATTTAATGATATTAATATAATATAAAATTTTATATAATGGAGCGATGGGCTAATTACAATTTTTAAAATTGATTGAATTTGTAGAATTTGAAGGATAAATAAAGTAAATGGAATTCTCAGATAAAGTAATATTTTAGTTTATAGTAATAATAGAACTGACAAAGTTAAAATAATTTATAGGTGTCATAAAATCCACAAAATTTAAAGAACTTATCGTGTTATTAAAATATTTGAAATTTGTAGAATTTATAACAATTGAAGAAATTATGGAACCTATTAAATTTATAGTATTACAAAAACTTATAGAATTTATAAAGTTTATCAATTTTAATTAATTTATAAAACCTGTAGAATTTTAAAAGTTTATAAAATTTATAGTATTAAAAAAATTTGTAAAATTCCTAGAAATTTACGAACTTATAGAATTTGTTTAATTATATTTTCATCGCTAACTAATAGTTATGATTTTATCGAATTTATTGAATTTATACAATGTGTAGATTTTAAAAATTGATAGAATTTTCAGAAATTTTGCAATTTTTAGAATAAGTAAAATTTGAATTTGTAGTAATAAATCGATTGATAAAACTACGAGTTTGGAATTTAGATAAATTAAAAATTGTATGGAATTTTTAAAATTTATAAAATTTACACAATCAAACCGATTTAAAATTTATAGAATTTATTGAATTTTTCAATTTTGTAGAATTATTATTAAAATTCGTAGAATTTAGGAATTTGTTATAGAATTGAAAAAATGTGTCACGTTTATTGTATTAATAGAATTTTTCGGGTTATAAGTAATAGGTAACAGAATTTATTGGACTTACAGGTTTTATAGAACTTATAGAGGTGGTAGAATTGAAAAAATTTAAGAAATTTCATGATATCTATGGAATATAAACTTTTATACGATTGACAAAAATTTAGAAAATAATTCGATTTATTTAATAGAGCGATAGGCTAATTACAATTTATTAAATTTATTTAATTTGTAGAATTTGAAGACATTTTATGTTAAATTTTGTAAATTCTATAATTACTATATCCCAAAATTTGTTTTTATTCTTTAAATTTTATAAAGGCTATAAATTGTGTAAATTCGGTGGGATCTACAAATATTATAAATTCTCTTACTTAATTGTATCTATAGAATTTATGAAATTTAAAAAATTTAATGAATTTAAAAGTTTTAAAGAATTTGTTTAAATTTATGGAGTTTATCGAGCTAATAGAGTTTAAAAAATTTGCAGAATCCAAAAAATTTATAAAATTTATGGAAATTATGGAATTTTTAGAAATAGTAATATTTAAGTTTCTAGAATTTATACCAATTTTAATAAATTTACTTGTAGAAATTAAAAAAATTATAAAATTTGTAGTATTAAAAAAATTGATAATTAATTGTCAAGATTTTATCGAATTTATTGAAATTTACAATTTGTAGATTTAAAAAATTGATAGAATTTATAAAAATTTTCCAATTTTTGGAATAAATAAAATTTTTATTTGTAAAAATTATAAAACTGGCAGAATTAATATACAGAATATAAAAAATAAAATTTAGAATTTGGGGAATTTTATATTTAAAATACTTATTGAATTTTTAGATTTCAACAAAATTTATAGAATTCAACAAAATTTAGGGATTTTATTGGATTTATAGAATTTATAGGATTCATAGAACTACGAAATTTTACGAAAACTATAGAAGTTTTCGAAACAGAAATAATTGTAAATTTACTATAAATTTCACGAAAATTCAAAATTCAAAATATTAGCTTCAGATAAAAGTATTAAACTGTTTAGGCAGTTTAGAAGACTTTTCGACTGATGAATACTTTAAACCAGTTTATAATGGCTCTTTTAATCCCTGAGATGGTTTTACATGTTACGTTACTCAAAATAAAAAGAGTAGATTAATAAATTTAGTGTTACTTTCTTTTGGGGTTAGAATTGGTTTGTATTTTTGGATTGATTTCCATTGAACCAAAGTTGATCAATTCACACAATTCGTAATTAGTCTAAATATAACTGACAAATTATCTTAGAGGTCGATACCAATGGTGCTAATAATGGTGTTTAGCTTATGATTTTGAATTTATTGCAAATATTTAAAATGATTGATGAAGGTGCATATATGATTATGGTGATTTGTTATTTTGTGTCTTTTGATCTTTTTACGTATCCTTCTCCAAGCATTACTGGGAATGTTGCTTATAGAACTAATTATTGGTATTTGTTTTATTTTCTTGCATTTAAAAATATTGATTTTTATTGTAAATCCCTAAGTCCTGTCAACTAGATTGTACGGACTTCGGAATGACATACATATATCATCCTTGAATCTTAATTACCTTATTAATGCGTTAATATTCTCCAATATATTATAAGTTTTAATAATACATGAAATAAAGTTTGGGGTTGTATTTTTAAACCTAGATTTACGGAATTTGTGACATTCAATTTTTTTATATTTAACATTGCGTTAATCGTTTTACTTAATAGTTAAAAGTATATATGTATGTTTGTACGAAAAATATCTTCTTCATTAACAATTATAATGGCGGATATTATTTTAAGCCCATCCGGTTTTCAGACCATTTTGCATTTTAAAACCCATATCACAAAACACAAATCTTGCGTTAATTTTTTTTTTAAATTAATTAATTATGTTTTAAAATAATTAAAGATGAGTTTTGTAAGATATCACTAAAACGTCCCACATTCAACTATATAATTTCTAAACATATATCGAATTAAAAGTAACTGTGGTAATTCAAGCCATGAACGATTATTTTCACCATACCAAAACAAAAATAGTTTAAACGCAAGAAAAATATAACAACTTTAAAAAATAGATTAAATCCCATTATGCCGTATTTATTTAGTTATTTTTTGATGGGCTGGGTAAGAACGACATTGTATTAATCTTCATTAAAAATGACATATTTTTGTTTTGTTCTATTTATTCGCGCGCGCACTGACAAAATATTTAATTAATACCAATTTTACATTTTTAATGTAATTAATAAGAATTAAAATCTTTCGCATAAACCAATTGAGATACACAGTAGGAAAATTTTGTTGACAACAAACGACAACGAACGCAACGAAACATAAAATAAATAAAATACGCGAGGTACCTTCATTTGCATAAAAAACATTTTGTCAAATTGACATACAACACTTATTAATTGCTGCGGAGGACTGATATACAGGTACCTAAGCAGCAGACACAAATAAACAAAAAAGGAAAAAAAGGGTGACAGATTTTTATTTTTTATTTTTTTTTTTTTATTTTATCAAAACAACAAGAAGACGAAAGGATGAATTAAAAAAGGATTTCAATTTTCTTGTAACCAATTAAATTCCATTTAGTGGATTTATTGTTGGTGTGCTGTATTTTTTCACTTTATACAATATAGGTAAACGAAGCGAGTAAACAAGGTATATTTATTTGTGTTAAAGGATCAAAATGTAAAATAAAAGTTAACTAATTACTGTTGAAACTCATTACGTACGTTCGTCATTTATTCAGTAAGAGCCAAACTAACTATTATATCATGCTGTCGTTAACCCGGCAATCTGTTGTATGGGAAAATATTAAGAAACTTAACATAATGTTTATATATTTCTTAATTAAATATTTTGGTAAATATAAACATTAGAAGGTCATTTGTTTATAATTTTTAAACTTTATTATAACACAAATGCATGAGAATTTAAATCTATCGCGCGCGGCGTACACATATTTTTTTATATCTGGGTCATAATGTTTTGATGCTAGTTAAGTGTTTAATTTTTTCTTTATAAATATTTATTTTGATTAACCTTGTCTGTACGTCAGTTTTGTCAGTCACGATATAATTTATTTATTTGAAGATAAAATAAAAATTATGTTGATGAAGTCCCCTTCATAAAATATTTAATTTTGCTTATTGTTTGTTTAGTACAAAGATAAGGGATTAAAGGTGGCTGACTTGGTGATTTAAGATTTGATTGTCATCGTGATCAGCCTTGATAAGGATATTAATTCTAAATCTTTTATTTGAAAGAATTAAAACGTCTTGAACTCATGGCCTCGCATTGTTGCGTGCGCGGTTTTAGATATATTCATTGCCAGTTAGGGTTAATTAAATAATTAAATTAAAGAATTATGTTGTTGACCGGTATAGTAATATTAATATTTCTTAATTAAAATTTATTTTTTTTTTTGGTACGGGAGAACTGATCAGGATTTATTTTGACGCTGTACTAAATTATTGGTATTGCATAATTTTTGATTTAATATCTCTAATTTTCATAAATATTAAATTTTTTTTTTCTATCACGTTAAAATAATTATTTTGGTTTTAATAACTTATTTATAAATAAATAAATTATATTTTAATAATCCGCATATATCATCGGCTCATATTATTATTGTAAACAAATAAGGAATAAATAACAATAATAATAATTATAATAGCGCAATGATTACAAAATAATTCGTGTCTATATTTCATCTCACGATAAAAAGATTAATTTTATTACGTTTTGTAATAATTTATAATAATTTAATTTTGATGATATTCCTTAAATAATATTAAATAAAAGAAAGAAAAAAATGACAATAAATTGATTGTCTTGATATATTCGCTGTACCTATACATATCGAAAGTTAATTTTGCGCAATATACCAATAATTTTTTTTTATTATTAAATTGATTTGCGATATAATCGCGATTTTATTTTAATGCCGTACATATATATGCGGAAGTTAATTCAAATTGTTTGAATATTATGTATGTTCGTAATAAATAAATAATTATGTAAATTTTGATTGTAATGGACACGAAGATTATTTTTCCTAATCGCATCGGTGAATTGAAATCGCGCGATGAATTAAAACACAGTCAAATTTAATTTGATATTTTAGTTTGTTGCAAATAATTGATAAATAATAGAAAATTTGTTTCGCAAATTGATTTTTTTGTTTTGTATTAAAACAAAAAGGTGTATTTTCTCTGGATTTATAGGTATAATAGTTTCATGGTCGTGAGGGCTGCCTGCGGTTAAATCAAATTTGAATTTAGAAAATAATTACTATAATATGCAGGTCGTGTTGGTGAACTCTTTGCATATTAAAAAAATATGAATATTAGTGAAATTGTTAGTAAACAAACAACATACAAAATACCATTTTTCCAAAAGAAAGGAAAAATTTTTAAAATACAAAAAATTACAACAATAGTGAGCTTTCAGCAACAACACACTTGAATGTAGCAACGTGTAACATGTTTCACTAGATTTCTTTTATAATTCTGAATCAATATTTACAATTTATCATTTCCTCAAATTTTAGGCAATGACTTAATATCATCAGAAATTCCCAATATTTCTAGTTCACAAAATAATATTTCAGGACAAGGTGCACAAAAAAAACTGAACAAAACAAAGAAGATTAACCTTTCCCCGCGTCTGTCACGGCAAATCGTTTTCTTTCTCATTTTTTTTTTATTTTTAACCGGGGTCACTTTTCGCATCCCTTGTATATTTAAATTTTCTTGATGTCTTCGTTATTTTTTAGAACCACCTTCCCACCTCCTCCCTCTGCCAAACGATTTAAACCTGAAATATGCACGATCTCATTGTAGATTAACAGTACAAATATTATCTAGTTCTTCAAAATACTTCGCAAACTGTACGTTAACACCAATCGTTGAGGTGATAACTTTGTGGTTATGTTTATTAAATTATTAATTGCGCAATGATTACTGCTTAATCTAAGATGAAAATATGTATCGTGTGGAAAGGTATCGATACCTTTTCAATCAGGTGTAATTCACCTTTCTGGTTTGGAAATCAAAAATATTTTTTATTGTTTCTAGTTTTCTCTCAATTGCAAATTGATCGGTATCGCCATGATTCTACTTTGCTATTCTCCATCTTATCGGCCATTATGCCGATCATCAGCACTCTTCGGTTTAATTTTTTGTTGTATTTCATCATCTAATCACTGCATTCTCACAAACCAATCAGTTTCCCGAATGTAGATTTTTACCGCAGTATATTAGTTCAGCAATATATTGGTACTCCTCCAACTTGAGCCACTAACGTGCAATTCGAGGAAATAATTTTTTTCTGGTCGAGCTTGTCGATTTCATTATTATTTTATTGTAAGGCAAAATATTGTAAATTATTTTTTGGGGCAGAGCATATTATGAGAAAGGCCAACCAGGTTATTATTTTGACTCATGATGAATGACTCATTGTAATTTTGAAAACAAATCATGTCATTTAGTCGCTATTAATATCTAAAATCTATAAAAATTTTGAGTCACACTTCAAAAACAAACAATTAAGAAGCTAAGCAAAAACAAGAACCTGTGTGACACTGCTTAGAAATGTTTTCTCGTATTATCAATATTATTTAAATGCGTCTCTCTTCTAAATACGTAGACTAAAATAACTTAAGATACAGAACTGATTGTATGATGCGGTGATCACATTTGTGTTAGCACTTTATCCAACCATCCCTTAATAAAACTCCTTCGAATTGTACACATTTCGGTTAGCTCGTAAACCACCTCGAATCCATGATTAACCGATTGAGATAGGTGTTGAGCTAATTCTTGATTATTGAATATTTTTAGGGAATATCCGGGTGGAATTATTTAGAAAACCATAATGATGATTACAATTCCGACATTAGACTTGAAATCCGAAATAATACAGATAAACTCGCTTTCCAATATGCCTTCAAGTATTTTCGTTCGTACTGTTACGATTCACGTTACTAAGTTGGCCGAAGCAAAATCACACCCATTTACGTATCTATACCCGAATCCGATGGATTATTTGAATTAGCATGCAGGCAGTGGTGTTTCTGGTAACGAACCGTAAGGACTAGTTGGCTCGTAACCGACGATAGTGGGCTATTTGTACTTAAATGAGCATTAAGACCTTGTGTTGAATAGGTTAAATTGTGTGGCATATTTGGTTCCGTCATTTGTTGAAATGTTAATAGTGAATGGCCGGGAGCAAATTCTGAATGACGAGGAACTAACACTGGTGGCAGCACGGGACTTTCAACCCTTTTATAATGATATGGATTTATACACACTTCGTTTTGTTTTGCACTGAATGGAAATATAAACGATTCGACAGGTTTATCACAGCGGTAAAGTACATGTGGCAATCTTTTGCGGTGAGATAAAACATCCAGCGAGTGATCTGGGTATTGTCACGCATTTTGATGGTTTACCTGGACAAGATAATGCTCTTTCTAGTTCCTGTATTGCACCCTTCGGTTTCTTTAGTTTTTTTTTTGGTAAGCAACAGACAGTTCAATTTTTAGTCCATTTAGTGTTTAAATTTGGGTTTCAAATTCGGATTAAACATACATAACATTTCTCAGCCTCCTAATTTGTACTCAAACATGTCTAAAACGTTCGTTTATTCGTTCGTGCAATTAAAATTTTAATGACCGAGAAATTGAACTCGTTTTCTGCAAAATTTAAAAGTGTTCAATTTTAAAATTTCAAAAAATGTCCAGGTTACATTCACACCTTCTTCAATAATTCTTGAGGAAATGATTACCAATTCACATTTTGCATTTACCAAACTAAAAGGCATCCGCAAAAATTGGTGATGCCCGTCAGGTGTAACAATAGCAGTTGAATGTATTGAATCTTGGGAGATTGGTGTTTGATAATAAATATCCTGAAGCCAAACTCAACGTGGTGAAATAATTATAAGCTTGCACCCGTTACATTTAAACCTCAATAAGATGAAGATCTGTAATTTGGGTTTCATTTTATTTTTGTTCGATAACGATTGGCTAAATTGTGTAAATTTCAATTTTCTATTTTCTTTGGTCATTAAATAACTCCACATGGGAAAATCACATTATAAATATAGCTCGCATTCAACGTACGACCGGATACTCAATCTGGAAATCAATCCATGTTCAATATCACCTTTCGTTATTCAAAATTAATTTGAAAATTGAATTAACTATATCGATCTTTTAGGACTGAACAATCGTCGAATGGGTACAGTCTGGTCATAGTGATGTTTATATTTTGTTCCATTGTAAAATCTAAAGCGGTGGTTTCTAAGTAACGTGATAATTTCCTACTCGTTGTGCAATTTTGCCAGCTCCCGTGAAAAAACAATGGGTTAGTTATATTTGGAGGATGTTTGCAATTTTTCCTTGTTGGTGAGGTTTAACTTGTGATCTAGCGGTAAATTTTTAGTCAAGCAAAATGTATATTTCGGGTAGGGAGCTTTTTATCAATTTCTAAATAAATCTTCAAGAGCGATTTATGAATTTCACAATCTTTATCCAACAGATCCATATTTCCTCAAAATATTCCTCTTTAGTAAGCAAAGTTGATTTCCAATGTTCCTGATAAAAATTATCCTGAAACTAACTATGTCCATAAATAAATTTAATATTGCAATGGGCAGTGTATTCTACAGAGGGGTTTTCGAATAGTTCAATAAAACAAATTGATAAGAATGTTATTTTCGTCATTTGAGAAACTTATGGCGATGCTTCTTAAATTCTGTACACCATTGATATTACTGGTATTCTTGCTCCAACAAATGAGAACTATTTTAAAATGACAAAATTATTTCACAATGAAAGTAGCTTGCGACCTCATAAATCAACGGTGTATGAATGTTGTTGTTTATGAGGTTTTAACTGTCTTACCATTTGGCTAAACAATTTTTGTTCGAAGCATACACACTTGGCGATTTATTGGACGCTCCTAATTTTCAAATAACAAAAAGGATACAGCTTTATTTTATAAAACACATATGATTAAGTAAATCCACCAAAATAAATTAGTAAAATTGCTACCTAAAAGTTAATACGAATATTGTTCTATGAAGCTTTTGTAAGATTATGATTTAGTCTACTGGCGTATGATTTAGTCTACTGGCGCATGATTTAGTCTACTGTAAAACTTGGCTAATTTTACAACAAGTTAAAGTTCACAGGCTATTACTCTAGCGCAGATGTTAAATCGAAACATTATGCAATTACTAACATTTACGAATAATTTGTTCTAAATCAGTCCTAAAATTACATAAATAAACTGTAGGACAAATAACATAGGTCTATGCATACGTATGCAATTTAAAACAACGATGTATTATAGTGAGGATAATATAAAACATTTAGATAAACCGAAAAATATTTAAGCTATTAAATTGTGCGTTCCGCCTTCCGTCCCTAATTAATATTTTACGATTACAAAACGAAAACTTGTTAATCTGGCCCAAACATTTTGCTTAAAGTGGTTTCGAAAAATTCTTAGTCACTTATCGTCCAGATTTTTGAAAGTTCTTATGTTTTTCTGGTTAATGAGAAGCACCGAATACCGATACATATACACATTTTGTCAAAAAAGTACCGGGAATTGGTAATTTAAAATGCCCGCGCTGAAGAGGACTGTCTTTCATTATGATGCCAACTTTGAGCGCGATTTGTCAACCAGTTTGTTTACAGCAGTTATTTAAGTCAATCGACCTTTACGATGAACAAAATTATTGAACAAAGAGTTTGCCTTAAATTTTGTGTTGCAAATGAAATTTTTTGTACTGATGCAGAAAATAAAAAAATGACCTTCCGGTCTATGGGCAAAAAACTCGTGGATTTTACATAACAATAACGCGCCATCACACCGAGCTACGATTGTGAATGAATCTAAGGCACATTCGCCTGATTTAGCACCACGTGACTTTTTCTTGTTCCTCAGACTCTAATTGCTACTATGTGAAACCAGTTTTGATCCCATTGAAGCCATAAAACAAAATTCATCGCGCGAACCCCTCTAGAAAAGTGTCTTAAAAAATGTTTCGATGATTGGAAAAACGCAGGCATATGTGTATATCCTCGAAAGTGAAATACTTTGAGGGCGACAAAACTAAATTTTTATGATTGAAATTAAAGTTTGTATTTGAATTAACAATTTCCGGTTCTTTTTTGATAGAATATATGTCCACTTGGGTACAAACTTTGGGCCAAATTGACAAAGTTTAAAAAATTAAGGTTTGTCTAAAATTACTTTTACATAGGATCAGAGCACACCTCACCTCTTTTAGATTTTTGGAATTTTGGTAAATTAAAATAATGCAATATTTGAATTTACCTAATCGGCTATTTGGTGCAGAATATTTTTTGTTCTTAAAAATTCGTAATAACGAGAGATTCATTATTTACATTTACTTATACATTCTCCAGACGGAGAGCACTACAACAAGTGCTAAAATTAAATTAGTGACAATATTACACTACCTATGTAAAAGGAAAGTATTCTTAGACAATAAAAGTGAAATAATTTTTTTTTTGTCACTGAGATGTTGCAATTGCTTCGGCAAAGGTATTTCTTACTTTATTTTTGGATTCTGTTCTTTAAATTGTTCACTAGGGTCAATATAATCTAATACTCTCAACGGCCACAAATTAACTCAAAAACGATAAGGATAAATTCTTCGGTGGATTGTAAATGGGATTATGCGATCTTTACTGTTGAAAGACATTGACAGATGATTTAAAATCGTAAGGTAAAAAAATCGTTAAAACGCCCTTGAAATTCTAAAAATTCTCAAAATAAATAAAAAATTTATTAACTTTTTAAAATTCTTCAAACTGTAAAATTAATTAAATCTTTAAGCTTCTTAAAATTTATTTTTTCCTCAAAAATAATTTGATATTTATTGTAGTATTCGAAAACTAATTTTTTACAGTTCCTGACTTTTCGAACTTGGCTTTAAGATGGTGAATTTGTTTTTCTTCTCTTCTCCGCTAATAGATTCTCTCTGTAGTTCAGTATAACTATAGTGCGTTTACAGGTTCGTAAAAGTGTAGGGTTATTGTCGTCAACTACAGAAAACTAGATGTGCTGCTATACTCCATATTGAGAAACTGTATGATTTAACAAATGTGGAACGATAATAAGAAGCTAAAAAATTGTTTTACATAATTTATCTCGGATGGAAATTTAACGTTAAATCTCCCTCTTTTTAGGCGATATCTAGTATAACACTTTTGATATTTCCACCTTTGGGTGTACTAGCCCACTCCATCTAAATAATTATTGACACTATAATATCACGCAATACGACATTGGAAATTAGAAAAGAACAGACAAATAAATTAAATGGCTAGACCGAATGATATTCTGGTAGATGGAAATGAACATAAACTAATAATGAAAATTAGCGTTCGTTCCAATTTCGTAATTAACTCAAAGGTGATTTAATTAAACTTGTTGATGAAATGTTTTGCTTCCAACTTTAAAATTGAACTAACTAACAAATTTCCGCCTTTTTGGACTAAAGTCTAGTTCAATATGAAAGTATCAATTTCAGCCATATTAGCCTCTTAGAAATAAAAAAAAATATGGATTACGTCAACAATGAACAGAGTTAAATTTTGAGATATCAAAATTAAAAATCAGCTATACCTAATGGAATATCTGGCGCTTGTACAACCGGTATGTGATGCCGGTGACACTGTGTACTATTTTCAGAATATAAATTTAGCTTACGGAAAGGTGTTTAAACTAATGTGTTACGCTTTGAGAAAAACTTTGAGAATTCGAGTGTTTCAGAGAGAATTCATTGTAATACATCGAAAATTCAATCATTTGATTAAAAATGTTAGTCCAACTGGTTAAATACTAAAATAATGATTGCCAGTAGCCCAACAAAAAATTCGCTAACTTTTTCTATTTTAGGCATTAAAATTTATACCTTAAATATGACAGTATATAAGTAATGTTTGGGATTTTAAAAGCTCTCTGAATATATTTTCCTCCTTTTACAGGGCAGGTCCTATAAAATGATTGGGAATTTGAAAGTTTTTAAATCGTAAAAAACATTATCGTATTCCAGCAAATGTTTTACTGAAATCACTGTCATCGGTCAAGAATTGATCACATTGCTAAACCTAACACGGTTTATAATGTATAGGTTATCATTCGCAAATTATTAAACTGAAGTTCGGGCGCATTGGTAGATGTAGACCTGTTTTTTTACGAAAACGATCGAAGACGTTATCGAACTGGCGCTTAAGTTTTTATCAAAAACAATTAATTTAGACCAATTTAGGACAAATTTAAAAGATCAGGATCTTTACTCACTAGCAAATTTATATATGTTTCGTCGTTATCACCAAATTAACTCTATTTTCAAATACTGTACTTCACATTTGCAAAATATGGGCGTTCAGCCGTCCCTAAACACTGGAATTTTAATAAAATAGAAAAAATTGAATATCATAGTGTAATAAGTTTTTTTGCCAACTGATTTCCCATCCCTGTCGTCCCTTAATTTTAAATTTTTTATTAATCCTATGAACCACTGAACATCAATAACAATAACAGTGTTATTATCAAGTAAGATTTTATCCAACTCGCAGAGATTACTTTAGAATATTCCTTAGCTTTACATATCTGGCTCCCTACCTTATTTTTGAAAATGAAATATCGCAACAAGAAAATCGTAATAAAAATTTAGCAGACAAAATAAATACTTGATAGAAATTTCGATAGTACAAAAAAAAATTTGCGTACATACGTATCGCAAGCCAAAAATATTCCATATGTAACATGTAAATATTTTGATAATTTTTGACGATAGGATTGTTTAGTAATTAATAATAGTTTCTTCGTCAACCTGGCAGACACGGATCAAAAAGTTTTTTCGCCCTTATCGCTTTTTCTGATAGTAGCACAAATGTTAATCCTAATCAGCATGGGTTGAGTCTCGAAGACTCATTTTAATTTTATTAGCTGAAAAATAACCGAAAAATAATTATTATTTAATATCTAGAATTACCTACTAACAATTTTTTACTTGAACCGAATATAAGCCTAACCTTCCCATTTTCAAAAAACAAACGTAAAACCGTGCGATGAGCCACTTGGATGGAAGAAAGTCCAGCATTTTAGTCCTTTTACAGATTACTAGTAGAATGAAAATTCAATGCAAAGGTATATCTAATATTTCAGAGACGGCTGGTCTATGAATTCAACGCATTCACTGCATGCATAAAGAAATCCAAATTTTTTCAATAGAAAATAATCGCGTAAATCATAATTCTTCTTTTATTTACTTAATTACGTGTCCCACAAAGTTCTAACACAACACTTAATTTTCGTTTTATTTTCGTTCATCACACTACCTCGTCACAAGCAAATCTTGTATGTAATGGTCGTTAAAATGCAGAAAAATATGGTATAATATAAAGGGACATGACTTTGGGCCACCTGGACCAAAATCTTGTAACAGCAATGTTTAGGGCACATATATAAGATATTTTAAGTATATTGGTTTAAAACACCGCAAGTGGTAAAAAAAAAGTTGGTTTTCAAAATTGTTGTTACAATAACAACGTTGCTTCTCTGAATTATTTTCTTTTTGGAACTTTGAATAATTTTAAGTAAAATCGAAAACTCTTGAATAATTTCGAAAATCTGCAATGATCTCGAAAATTTTCCGAACCTCTAATCTCACAAATCAAGTCTTCAACAATATTCTCGATAACAAGCAACCTTGGAAAATTTGAAATATTTCCAAAAAATGTCATCTATGTAACTCAACATGCTTCGAGCTTATCAGTGTATATGTAGCTCAATGCTATGAAAATTTCGAAAAAAAAAATCATTAATTCTGTAACAAGACGCAGCTCAAACCATCGTAAATTTCGAGGAATTTCGAGAAACCCGAAAAATTTCGAAATCATCGAATAATCTCGAAATGGGCGAATAGTCTCACATTTCTAGCTCAGATTTTGACAAAAAATTTCAAATATTCCCAGAAAATTCGAATAAATTTAGAATCTTATATGTAATAATCTTGAAAAAATGAGAAACCACTAAGGATCCCGATTAATCTGAAAGATATCAAGCAGATTTTGCAAAACCTCGAATAATCTCGATAATATTGGATAATATAATGGTTATAATTTTGCTGTTAATTTGCTCAACGATATTTAAATTTGGCAATATAGATAAATCCAAAAATCTGAATTTAGAATCTCACCTCTGTAAGATTACAAAACAGAATGCTATGCTAAATCGATCCCTAAACTAAACGCGAAAAATCTTTAAAATTTCAAATAATACAATATCTACTACTTTGCACTCCGTGGCAAAGAACAAACCTAAAATAATCTAAACACCTCACATAACTCCTATAAAATATCAGAAATCTCGACATAAATCGAACAAACTTGAATAAGCTAGAATAATCGCAATATTCTCAGAAAATTCCGAAAATCTTGGATACAATTAGAATTCTAGAAGAAACTTGAAAATTCAAAATATTTGTAACAATTTAACGATCTATAATAAATAAAGCAAAAAGCAATAAGAACATATTTCTCAAAACTAACAGAAACAGGCAACTTAAAGTTGGAGAAATCGGTAATTTGGAGGAAATCCTTTCTTACGGAAATCTGTAGGTTAATTTAAAAATCGCAAAATATATTATTTCAAGAATCTAACCCAACGCTAGGCTTAATTCAATCCAAACCAAATTCGAGCAATATCTCTCTCTACTACACGTAAATATATAACACTCCAAGAAAATCTCGAATAAGGTTATAAACCTCGAAGAATCACATAAAATATCGAAAATATCGTTTTACCTATCAGTTAGCAACATCTCGAATAATCTCTGTTAAGACAATTCCAATTTACGTACATTAAACTTTATTGAAAAAAATGTTAAGCCACCAAACCAGAAAATGGGGGCATCTGATGGTGTGTCTATTATTATGTAAGTATCAAATGAGTTTACAGAATTTTTTCAAAATTGCGACAAAACGCGATTATGTAAGATATTTCCAGCTCTCGTAACGTGTACATACATAATTGTGTTTTCCTACAATTGCTTCTTTGTAAATTAAGTTCTCGAAACTTGTAGCTGGCAAAACGAGAGATACATAATCGGCATTCAGAGGTTACCCGAGGAGGTGAAATAGAAATGTGGATGCATTGCAATAACTGACAATTTCCTCGTTGATTCTAATTCTTTTGAGAAATAATTAAAGTTTTTTTCTTGTCACAAAATTTAATAAACAATTCAAAATACATTTTATTCTCGGTAAAGATCGGTTAATTTCGGATCGATTGAACGAAAAGTCTAGATTAATTGGTTACCCTTAAGCGTTTCTGAGTTTTCTATCTGTGGTCGAACTCTTTCAAATTAGATGCCAAATAAAAAACGTAGTGTTACAAAACAAAATCAAAAGATGCCAATATCTTCGATTTGACGATTCACTAATCTGATCAGGCCGAAACGGTGATGAAATTTCCGTACTATCGATATGTGCAAGTAACAATTTCGGGAAAGACTTCTTGCCATAACTACATATAATCATCTACACTTGAAAATATGAAATGAAAATTTGGTAGATTTGCATAGGTTTAGAGCGTCCCCTAAAAATTGGGAAGAATAGCTGTGTTCTTCATATTACAATAGTCTTTGCAACGTCACATTGGAGTAGGCTTATTAGTTTCGAATTGGTACAGAAAGTGCTTTATATAGGATTTCACATGTTTTAGTAGATTTCGATAAATTTAATGAGAGAGATAGAGCATTTACTTCTCAAGCGTGAAAGCCTAATTAATGAAATGATTTCGGTTTTCAAAAATTGAAGCTTGCTCAAGATCAAAATCAAACCGACATTTTATTTCGTCGATTTTTTCGGTGACACGAATGGTTTTCGAAAAAAGAAACCTAATCAATGATTTCTATCATTATTTTATAAAATATAAATGATCTCAATTCTTCACGTCCACCTCACTAACAAAGGGATTAATGAAACTAGTTGCAGTAGCCAACTACTGGGTCTTAGTATAATTCGACCAACCAATTCCCTTACTAAATTTTGTAGAAATGTTACGCGACGAATATTTGACCTTTACAGTTAAGCAACATATAAAAAGCTTAAGTGCTACATGTTTCCTAAAGGACTTAAGAGGATTCGCCCGTTAAGTAACTGCCAAATTGAATTTTAGTTTTGTTATTTTTGTAAATAAAACATTTTCAAATGTAGTAAATATTTTCAGTTTTCTTTAAAATTACGAGTACATATGAGTCCGGGAGACTCATCGCATGCGTTTACGCAAGTAAAATAACCCATGCTGATTAGGGATAAAAAAGCAACTTTTATAAATATAACAATTTTTTAATCCATTTTTAATTCGTTGTATACCTTAGAGGATAGGGGCTGCCACTCCCAAACTCCCGCTTTTTCAGCATTTATACAATTCCTCCTGTTGTATTCCAAATATAATTCAAATTATTGCTCACAACGTTAAGCGAGAAATATGGGACTTGATATTTCATCGTAAATATTTTTGTATGCGAAATATTTATGCTTCGATATTTTTGATAGATTTACTATTAGATTGCGACAAAAGTACTTCCACATTTTTGTTGCGATATTTCTTTCCGAAAATGACATACGTTCCCACATTTCTTTACCACAAAAATGTTCAACTTTAAAAAAATCATTTGATTGAAGTAAAATTTGAATCGTAATATAATAATTAATAAATTACTAAATTACTAATACTAATTTTAATTAATAAATTTAAGTTTTTTGCGCATAATTTTGTGTTGGTCAAACGGGAAGAAATTTTAATAGGGGTTTCTATGTTGGTCAAACGGGTAGAAAGCTCAACAGAGGATTCAATAAACAGCGCGTTCAAGATTAAGCAAAAATATGAAAAATATGAAAGGCACACACTGACCCTTATCGTAGGAAGAGAGACTTCGAAAAGATGAGCTCGATACTAGTAGTTTTTAGAACGAAATTATCAACAACACAACAACAATATAAAAATTGTAAATTTTAAAGTTTTTCAATTTGAAGTTTTAAAGTATCGGAAAATGTAAATGAAATTGTTAATTTAATTATAAATCGTTTAAAATCTTTAAAGTAATTGAGAGCAAAATTTTGTCGACTTTAACGTGAAAATAAACAAAGTCTGCATTTTTAAATTTAGTTTAACCTTAGTTTCAAACAAGAAAAAACTATTAATTTATTGAAATTTATTCCATTGTTTAATTAAAATTTATTTCTAAAACTTTTCTATTTATTATTATTATTATTTGTTTTTTTCAAAGCGTTGATTCAATTTAATTTAGAAATTTTTTATTTATGACATACGGGTTGCTATTCAAACGAAAGGATTAAAGTGATATTTTTAATTATCATATTTATTAAAATATTAACCAGTTTTATTTAAAAATAAATAAATTATAATTTACATACATTTGATTCCAGTATTTTATTCTATTTTTTTTTTATTTTTATTACAGTTACTAAACTACACCAAGTATTGTTTCAACAAGTCACGTACATAGTAAGATGTAAGTAAAATGTAAAAACTATCGAATTGAATTAAATCAAACACAAAATGTTATTATTCCCTATGTAACCGTACAGATCACGTACCCATTATATACACAAAAGCTTTTAACCGATTTTATACAATAAACGACACATTCAACCATCAATAAAAATAGGAAAAATATCCAGATTTATGTGTTCGTAACATCTCTTTAGTATAGACCAGGTAAATCACAGTACACAGATTTTAAAAATTCTAAACATGCAACTCTAATAAAATCATTGAATATTTTAGAAAAATGTCAAATAGGTTTGTTAATCTGTCAATTTTAATAAAATTGCATTTACACTAGCAATTTACTGTAAATCATGGTTACCTTTTATTATATACGGAATTAAAAATGGTATGGATAAAAACCTTAACGTTTTTTAATTGAATAATTTTCTTTTATTACCAATAATTTACATACACATTTTTTATACAATTTGCGATAATATATCACAACAACGTATCGTACGTGTGTCCTTGTACCATGAAATGCCAAAAACCTAAAACCGATTTACTTTCACTTAACCAAAAAATTATAAGATCTAGATTATATTCTAAAATGACTTAATTCTAATGAATCATTTGTACAAGAATATTATTAAATTGTCATACATATGCCAAAAAAAAAAAAAAAATACAGAACCAGCGCCGCATTACATTATAATAAATAATGTTAAGCAACCTTGATTTTAACCGCTTGATACTTCTTAATAATTTTTAGTATTGAACCCAAGATTCGAGAGCAAATTCTTTTATGATATGTACAAAAAAAAATTATTTTGTTCAATTTTCTAATCAATTTTATAAAATCACAAATATGATTAATTATTATTTGGGTGTACCGCTTAGACCAACAATAAAATTATTTTTTATAATTCACTTCAAACTATTTATTTATTTAATACTATGTACAGATAGATCAAATTGATTTGATATAGACATTTGAAGGATATTAGAAATGACGACTCTCCGCATACAGTTTTAATGAATTTGTGGGTGGTTTCAAAATTACATTTCATTTTTTATTTATCTATTATATTCGCGCTTTATTGTGGTATAACACATTTTTTTTTTTTTTTGTTGATTTTAATTGGAACCTTGAAATAATTTTTATTGCTTTATGTGCCATAAACAATAAATTATTGGTTGCTAATTTAACAAATTTATTGGAAATTAGGTGATGATTAGTTTGTTTGGCTATTCAACTGACACTAACTAGACAGATTGCATTGTTCATCGTTTTCTATAACCATGTTTTGCTGGTTTTAACAATAAACTTGTATATAACTGTGATGAGTGGTTTTTTTACACTTATAGTAAGACTATTCAACAAAATAATAAACATTTGGTTGGAATTTTTAATAAGTCACAATATGACTAATATTAAATCTGAACCGAAGAAACAAAAAAATTGATGCGCAGTAATCCAGCTAAAATTTCAAGAATCCGTTAATGAATTGAATTTTGGAGTATTTTAAAATTTGATAACACTTTGAAAGATTTGGAAATTTAAAAAATTTCCTAAATTCTTGGGCTAAGAATCAAACAGTTTCTTATTATTAGCTGACATTTCGGATTATTTAACAAATTTGAGTTATAATTTGATAAAGATGTAGATTTAATTGGGCATAATTTTAATATTAAATTTATTAATCAATAAAATTCAAAATAAATATGTTGTTTGGTTAAACATAGTGTTTAAATTTTGAATTTTTCCGAATATTCGAAGAAAAGGCATACAAATTAAGAAGAAACAATTGTTTTTAAAGTTTAAATCGAATTCTGGTCAAACGCTGTACTTGCGAAAAATTAGAAATCTGAAACTTTAAAAGCTTAAAATTAACTCCAAGCGGTTGCTGGCTAAACCAATTAGTTAAACGTGAATCGACAAATTTCATTTACAGAAATTTGAATAATATTTAAATCAAATTTTACGATTTTTACAATTAATTGAAATAAACAAATATTTCCGTTCTGTTCTTAAAACTAGAATGCAAATCGCCATTTTCGAGACTATTTCAGAAATGGAATCGTCCCGTTCCAGAATTTCTTCTCTTATTTTAACTAAAATGTGACATTTCCATTTAAGTTTACTGCAGTATTTTTAAATTTTCGGTCACTACATTAAAGGTAAAATTAAATTCCACTTCCAAAATACCCTAAAAGTTAATGTAAAAATATCCACAAATGGAAAAAATTTCCCAAGTGTTGAGCCGAGTTTTCTTATTCTTAAAATATCACATGCCAAAACAAATTTTTAGGGGCAATTCTTTATTTTTGTTTGAAAGAATGAACTCTCATAATTAACTCGATTGACTTTTGGCTCAAACTCTTTGTCTTTTTCCAAGTAATTTCGAATTGGTGTTGAACCAGAAACAACGATTTGGCATTAAAGATAATTTTGATGAGAATTAAAAATTAAATTTGAAAGGAATATCCTCAATATTTCTGTGTAACTATAACATTAATAAAACCAGTAGCCTTGAAGGTATAATAGCATTTAATTCTCCTTCGCTAACACTTCAAAAGTCATTTGAATATTTAAATTTGAATCAAATCAGAGTCGAACTGAATCGGAAACTTAAACTGAATTTACAAAGTCTGAATGAATTTGGCGTTATTTGAAGCGATATTTAGTTGGTTTAAACCAGCGATGGGTCGTATTTTTTTGCATGTGTATAATACAAGTTAAATACACTTATAATAAGTAACGTAAAAAATAAAAATAAATAAAAACATGTTGGCCGTTTTACAATTAATCTAGTATTCGTCAGACTTATCGCTATGTCGTTTAGTTTCAGCTCGTGGTAAATTTGCCAGCAATTTCTTCTAACGGTCGAAAGTAAGTCTATTTCTATTTTTATTATGTACAAAAGACCATCCCGAAAAAAGCCTTTCGATTTCCGTCGAAGAAGCTGGAATTACGAGAAGCTTTATAGCCAAACAGGAAAGATGAGGGTATTAAGTTTGTGCTAAATTCCAGAAAGTTTTAGAACTTTTGATTTCTTTTGCAAAAAGTACCCCAAACCGCCCCGTTTTGTCCTTATATGCTGTATACCCGACCAATCCGTTATTGTCAAGCTCTTCAATGAGATATTCTTCGACAATTTCGAGTTGCTCGCTTGGCAGCTTAATGCCCCTATACTTCGGATGAAGAAAATTCGCTACCAGGCTTTCTTTATTCAACACCATTTCCTGTCGGATTCTCAATCGAGAGATAAATGAAGGTGGAAATTCATCCACGAATTTTATTCACATTTCGACTTCATCTGTGGTTGAAGCGGTGGATTTTTGTAAGTCATTCACCAATTGGGAAACTGGATCAAGGGCCTCGATTTGTTCATCACAACTTTTAACCATACATATCTTCACAGTATATCAACATGACGATATTTTCCTTTACCTTTGAATCCCCCTCGGCGGAAATGGTTTTTAAGTACATATTCGTATTTGACTTTAATTTAATCGCTTATTTGAGATTATGGTGCGACTGAATGAATAATTTTAAAGGTTATGAAGAAAAAAAAACACAAATCTGACATTTGTTGTTGATAGCAGCGCCTTTCGATGTTCCATATATAATTTCAGTGGATTTTTATAGCAAACTTTTCTACGTTTTCTACTGGTTTGCTACATAAAGTACACATTTTCTATACGTAACGTAGAAAATTCTTTTAACATAAAACTACTTTAACATAAAATAACTTTTAACATAAAATATTGAAAAACAAAACCTCGAAGCAAGAAAATCTCGAAAATTAAAATCTCCAAACTTCATAACCACGAAAATTAACATTCGTTGTTGGAGCAATGGTTACCATTCACCCCTATTATGATTGCCTTTTCCTTTTTTGTATTGTTTTTATCAAATAAAAAAACGAAAACGCTTGAATCATAATAGGGGTGATTGACAGGTTGAGATAATTTTTGAGATTCTGGTTTTAATTAAACCAGTTCGACTTTACTATTCTGGTTTTATGCTGTGTGCCTCAGATCGACTGTTTTTGGCTAAATTTTTGATTTTTCTAAATAGTTGGTGGGTTCTTAAGAATTATTTATAGATGGCAATAGGTTTAATCAGATATGCTATGCCTCTGTTTTCTTTTTTCAAAATTGCAACTGAAATGAATGTTATTTTTAATTAAATAAAATTAATTCGACTATACATTCGACCAAATAAAACAGTATTCTATAGCGGTGTTTGGCATTTGGATCTGAAGGTACCGAGTTCGAAATCCGACAAGGGTGGAATGTAAAAGTGTGTCTTTGAATTTCTAATTCTAGTTTTTAGAATTTATCGATATTTCTAGTCGAAACAACGTTGATTATTTATATAACTCACTAAACTACCTCCGGCAACATGAAAGAAAAATGTATGCTCAATGATTATAAAGACCATGACGCATTGAACTTCAGTAGTAGTAAATACACATAGAGATTATATCCAGTGTAGCAATAAAGCAATATTAGAGAGAGACCAGTATTGAGTATGATATTTGGTAGTAGGATGACATAAACGATTTCTGTAAAATCACAAGTTTATGAATTTGTTTCAAACGATGCAGAATTTTAAATTGTAAGACATCAAATACGCTAGAACATTATGATAAGGAAAGCTAGCTTCTTAAAACAGCATTACTTTGGTTAATATTTATGCCTACAAGGTCAGAATGCAAAAGTGTATCGTGATCATGAGGCTGAATTTATGCAATATGCGGTCTTTTATGAATTAAAAAATTCATAATTTTCGGAATAATTTTCCATAATTTTCAATACAAATCTAAAATTTGGTTTCAAATATTAACCAAGAAATTCAAAGCACGAAATTGGTTAAGATTCATTCTAAATCTGTGAAAATTTAAAGTAAAAGTTACAAATTGAGGAGCAAGAAAATTCAAAAAGTTGGCTTTTTAAAATTTAAGAATTTTATAATTGCTTGTTACTTTAATTCAATTTTAAATTTCAAATCCCAACTTGTCCAAATTTTACTTCAAAATTTTAATTTTCTTTAGAATGCGCTTCATAGCGTCGGATATTTCAAAGTTTCTAAATAAAAAATGAAACATGCAATTGATAAGTGAAATAACTTTCAAATCGGTTGATTACATTGAAAGTTCATAAAACACTTTCGAACTCTGAATTTTGTACAGATAAAATTTATTTTTTAACTTTTTAGAATTTTTGGAATATTATCATATTTCGATAATTCAAAAGAATACATCACAGTAAAATTCGTTCTTGAGATCACAATTTCAAATGAAACAGGTGACTCAAATTTTGTTCTATCCGTAAGTTGTATTGCAATCGAATTAGAGAAACAAGCAAACAATAAAATTTTTGATAAATTTCGAATATTCAGTGGCAAAAGCTCAGAAATAGATGCGTTTGGCCGAATTAAGATGGAATACAAATTTGAATATTTTGACGAAGATCAGAATTGGAAACTTTTTCTGTATTGTTAGCCTCTGATTTTTATACAAGATCATAATTAATCTGTAATAATGATGATATCTATAATAATGATGAAGAAACTGAATTGGCCGAGTTCATTTAATTCTAATGCTCATTTTAAAACATTGGCTTCAAATTCGAAAAATGGAGTTTTGGAAATTTTGCATGTTATGAGTTCGACAATTTTTTTTTATTTGACATAATATTTCAATACATATCGTGAGTACTTGAATAAACATTTATAAAATTGAAATCTCAATTAAAAACTGTTGACTCCAAGAAGTTCGAAGAGTGCATGATAAAATGGATAAATGGATATCGGGATCCGCCTAAAATAATTTTCTCAACTACTAAATATTTGACTTTCGGTTTGTTATTTTCAAAAATTAAATTTCTATAATTTTATGCAAATTTGATGTTTACAGGGAAAACAATTTTATTTACAATCAAAGGTTAAATGTTGAACAAATAACGAAATATTATGTATTATAAATCAAAATATTGAAATGTTAAGAAAAAATTCGAACATAGAAAATATAATTACAAAATTTAAAATTTTCGTCCGGAATTATATCGAAATTTTCTAAAATCAAAAAAATTCTGAATTTATGTATCGAACTCGAAGCATGCCAATGAAACGACCTTTGAAATATTGTCGTTTAAAATTCAACTTCTCAATCTTATAATTTGGTCCGAGTTATAGGTATAGCCTTCAAGGTTCACAGGAAAATGATTCGTCGATTTATAGTTGTGTAATTAAAACGAGTCCCCATCCATCTCCATTTAAAATATTTTCTAAAGATTTTAAATATTTCTCTATCGGTTTAAAAAATTTTAAAATTCAAATTTCGATAAATTTTCTAAATTTTCATTGAATAATGAAAGATTATAAATCAGAATATTTAGGTGTTTGGTCAAAACTTTGAAATTTAAAATTTTAACATATTGAATTTTGAAAATATTTATTTTTGAAATTTCAATATTTCAATCTTTGCTAAATTATAAAATTTACCAATTATATTGAAATTTAAAAGTTTTGTAATGAATTGTTTAGATAACGAACCTTACGGGTCATTTTTGAGTTGGGTCATGCAATACTGAAACATTCTTGAAAACACCAACGAATATTGAAGACCGGTTTTGTTTGTAGCAAAAGAAACTTTTATATTTTAGTATCGTGGCCCACAAATTAAATAAACAAAAATTAATTTAATTTAAATTAGATTTAAAATTTAATTATTCGTGTTGCCATTTTAACGAAATAATTTTATTGCAGCTTTCCGTAATTTTTGTTGGGCCCTGAAAATTTATTAGAGCAAATTTTCTCTATTATCCAATACTGCAGTGGTTAAAGTTGAGATATTATAAACTAATTTTGAGAGGTGGATTAAGAAATTACATTCTATGAAATTACATTCTATGTTACATTCTCAATTACAGTCTATTTTGTATTTTTGAATGTTCCCCAACCCTAACCAATTTTGAAACGCCTTAAATTTGAAAAGCTTCAAATTCTACAGACAAAGACAATGTCGCTTTTGATGGGGCAAACAAGAAATTGACTCCATTCATATTTGGGTATTTTTCTGGTTAGAAAGGTTTAACTTGTCAGACATTAGGGTCTGGAATGATTTGATGTCGAAAGCTTTGAATGCAAATAAAGTGAATAGTGAATTTTCTCTAAATGTAAAATTTTTCAGATTTTTAAGGCCTTTTTATTTCTATATTTTTTATGATCTGTCGATGGTTGCGTGAACGTGAAATTACTTTGAATTTCTGATATTTAACTTCAGCAACCGAAAAGAAATTGTTGGGAAGGTCTTTCTAAGGAAATATCAAACATAAACAAGAAATCCTAAAAATTTAGTTGTTTGTTTAACATAATTACTTAACATTTAAATTTTACAAATTCTGTAGTTCATTTCACAACTAACCAGTATTCATGCTTCCCTGAAACACAGAATCCTGGCACGGGCAATTAAATCAGAATTTTAAATTTCAAAGTTTCGAGTTAAAAGTTTAAAATTTCAGAAAGAATTTTAATTGCTAAGATGAGAATTTAAGAACATGGCCTTGTCTATATATTGACGTATTTATTATAATTAAAACTAAGTTTTAATTTTCTTAACGATTTCGAATATATTTCACTATCAAAATGTTTAGTTGCTGGAAATTTTCAAAGCTGTGAATACAAATTTTTTAAATAACAATTTTGAGCCTTTCATAAAGTTACCTACATTAAAACAACAATACATGACCTGAACAGTATAAACGAGCCACCTGTTTGACTTGAGCGACAGCACAGTACCTTTATGAAGCATTTTCAAGAATGAGTCAATAACAATTTTTTTGAATCGTCTCCATTGTCCAAAATCAGTTCAAAATGAGAATTCGCACAGTTTATTGGGTTGTTTAGTGAAACGGATAAAACTTGACAAATGGAGCTGTAATGAATTATCTTATGAGTAAAGATCTTCCTGTTTGGTCTATATGGGTAAAGAGAGTTGAAAAGTTTTTTGGTGAAACTTCAAGTTTTAAAATTTTAATGGTACAAATTCAAAAAAACTCGCAACATATTAAGCAAATTTTTGAAAATTAATCTATTTCTAGGATAAGCCATAGCCAGGGATATTACAAATTTTTGAATAAAATTATTAGAAAATTAAAGCATTTGTCCTTTTTTAACACCATTTGGATCCTTTAATTTAAAACCAACAAACAAGAAAAGAATAATAATAGGAAAATGAACATCTTATTTGCCGATTTAAGTCTCCTTCTTATATAATTAAGTTGAAAAATAATTAAAAATAATAATAATAATTCTTGTAGGAATTATATATAATATTATCAATGGAATTAAGAGTTTTACTAATTGAGTTTTTAACAAATTTAAAGTTGTTGCTATTTTCATTATTTTTACTTTTCAAACTAAATTGACTTTTAAGCTTTTTCTAGACTTTTTTTTTATTTATTTATTTAATTTTTATTTTCTTCCTTGTATAAGTATGTTAGTACATACGTATGTATGTTCATTTTATCCTTGCGATCAAGAAGCAACATAAAAATAAGAAAAAAAATTCTTAGATTATTTTTATTATTATTGTGATGCTTAAAAAATATAAATTAAAAATCCTTATAACGCAATTATTATGGATTAAGATGTTTTCTCATTTTCTGATTTTTAATGAAACGAAAAAAATTATCTCGAAAATCTACTGTACAAGAAATAAAAAGGAGAAATCAATTTTTATATAGAATGATAACAACAGAACTGGAATGAATAAATAAAATCGGAAAACCTTATAGAAATTAATCAGGGCATAATCAGTAAAGTGTATACTTAAGTTGGTTAAAGCATAAATAGGTTTTTGCCCTTTTTATTTTTAGTCCTGTATTTTGTGTGTGCACTGTACCATAGGATTAAAAGTATGTATTATATTCAGAAAATATAAACATTTATAAGTATCCTATAATTAGATGAGAGTTATATAAAATTGAGGGTAGGGAAACAGCAAAAATTGTTTTTCACATCAAGTAGTTAACTTGTACATATTTCAAGTAGAAATGAGCTTATTTGATTACGTAATAATATGGAGTAGAATTATAATAAATATATGCTTAGAAAAATAAGCATAATCTTTAAGCAATGTTCGAAGAGGCCTTGACCTTGATTTTGTAACAAACGATTATTGACTTTCTCTGTATACAATATTATAATTTAGGGAGTGTTACAATAAAAAAAAAACATTTTGCTATTCCGCAATATTTATATGACATTCACTTTTTTTTACAGTTAAATGTAATTAAATCATGAAATATTTCATTTAGGTTAAATTGGATCAAATTTTAATAAATCTTTGGACAATTTTATTATCTACAAAAAATTAAAAACAATAAGATTCGTTTACTATAATCTACCATATCAAAATATTACACCAATTTTCTACTACACTTCTAACCTCATAAAAAAATAAACCAAACAGTTTTATTGTCCAATTAAAACCCAAAACAAACAAACAAACTCGTAATATTATATCAACCCGACCGTAAAGATCTAACAAAAACCACATAACCATATGTTTTTATGATCTCATTAAAAAATAATTCACCAAACATAACTCTTCATTTAAATTCGCATAACCGCGTTCACCATCACTCTAAACAATCTCCTAATAATGATCAAACGACACACTTATTTCGAAAAAGCCATAAATAAAATTTAAATTTGATACAAATCTTTGTGTTTGTATCATTAAATAATCGATTTTAAGCCGATTTGATATACATACACCCATTAATTAAAATCAATATATTTTTAAGCGCATCACAATCTTGAGCACGGAAATAAATTATGGGATTAAAAATTAAATTATAATAAAATATATAACGGTTTGCGGTTGCATAATAAATTTATTCCATTGCGGTCAACCACCCATTTACTCGTATATACAAACTTTACTATTTGTGGATATTTCGAAAAGCTTTTCTTTGAATAAAACAGCTTTTATATTGTATCAAAACGTAAACAAGTAAACATTAATTTAAATTAACTTGCATAATATTTAATTTCGTTTTTCGTTTTATTTTTTTTTTTGTTAAATTATTTTGTCGCTGTTAATTTAAAAGTTGAAAGAAAATAAAATAAAAGAATTTTTCGCGTCGCATGAGAATTTCTCACCTTTTTGTTTTAATTTAAATTTTTCACAAGAATATAAACAAAATAATCCGAGAAATAAATTAAAACATAAAGACAAAAAACAATTTAATTAAAATTAGTTTTTTTTTTATATAATTTTTTGGAAGACGGAATTTCAATTTGTTTTGTAATTTTTCTCGTTAGGGTGTACATAAAATACTTAAACGACTTGTTGAGTTGTAAGGAAAGGTTTTTTTTCTTGGAAATACTATATAGCTTATCACCTAGGTTTACCGGATATTATAGGTATGAGAGAACTGGAAGTAGGCTGCTTAATTCTGTTGTATAGTATATCAAAATCGCCAATTTTTTTTTGTTTGTCGAATTCCATTTATTAAACACGCCAATATTGGCGTATCAGTCGATTTTTAATTTTGGAAATTCATCAATCTACTAAATTTCATTTTAATGTTCTCAGTAAAATAGAATTTTAGTCTATCGAATTCTAATAAACAAAATTTTATTTTATTTAAATCTATTGCATTTCAATCTATTATATTGCAACATATCGAATAAACAGAATTCGCCAATAGCGAATATAATTCTACAGAATTAAATAATCTATCGAATTTCTGCTTATCGAATATTAATTTCGGGAAATTTAGTATATCAAATTTCAGTACAGAACGTTACAATCTGTGGAACGTGTGATAGAGCTTTTTATACTATCTAATTTCAGTATATAGCACTGACGTTGATCGAATTAGAACGACTTTTAGTTTATCGAATTTTGATCTATCAACAAATTTTGATGTTAAGGATAATAATTGGTTTCTACGCCTTATTCAAATAAAAGTTAGTGTGATTCCTGTTTTTTATGCTTACGGCTGATATTTTTTCAATTCGATCGAATTTCTTTGATTCAAATTTGAATCTACTCGATTTCAATCAATCGTGCTCAATTTGTCCAATCCTAATCTATCAAATTCAACAACCAAATACTTCTATCAAATTTATCACTCTATCTAATTTCAATTAAGCAAAGTTCAGTTGATTGAATGGCAATATAACCGATTTTGATCAATCGCATTTCAATTTAGCAGAATTCTAATATATCGAAATTTACTTTATAGTATTTACCATTATGCTAGATTCGTTACAATTAACCAATTTATCGGATTTTAGCTATATAATTTATATCAATTAAATTTCGAGCTATCAATACAATATATTTTAATTAATATATTTCAGTTTATGGTTCAACCTACCGAAATTCATTTTATCTAATTTCAGTCTTTCGAATTTTATGATATCCAATTCTAAGATCCATTTTTAATCTATCTTAGTTATCGAATCTATCAGATTCATCAATCCATCGATTTCCGTCTGTCAAATTCCCCAATCTATAATCGTACTGAAGTTCACTCTATTCAATTGTATTCTAATTTTGATATATTAAATTTCAAATTTCGGTGTTTCACTCTGTAGAATTCAAGAATCTATCGAATTTGACAGTGCCGAATTCCGATATATCGAAAATGTTTTGAATTTTAATAAAACAAATTTTAATCTTTCGAAATTTTATTCTATCTATGTAATTCAAATCTATAAAATTTCAATCAACACCGAATTTCAATCTATCCATTTATCTATTTCAATATATTAGAGTTTTAGTCTACCGACTTCAATGCATTGAATTTCCGTCTAGCAAATTTAAGTCTAGCGAATTTTAATCTCTTTAGACTCGCAATCGAACTTCAATCTATCGAATTTCAGTACATCGGAAATAAATCTATCAAATTGTAATCAATACATTTAAAACTAGAGAACAGATCATTTGAGCTAGAAAAATTGTCGCATCTACGAAAGATTTTCTCGCACGAGAAGCATCAATTTCCTTGTTAGTTTAATGGTTGCATTCGACAAATATAATCATGCTGCTGAATGGTTAAATTTAAATAGTTTAAACTTCAAAGCAAATAAAGGGTTTTTCAAAATACCTGAAATACCTAATTTCAGAAATTCATATTACTTTATTTTCTTATTTTATTTTATAATTTGCGTTAAGTGTTTTCAATTGGGCTATTGAAAGATGTCAGATGATAGTTACAATATCAAATATAATGTTAAATTAGTGAGTTGAATGAGTTTCAATAGGCATTAGATCATAAAATCAATAACAATACAAACAATAACTGTACAGTCCCAAAATTTCCATGATTTGGCAACGTCGTAATTAGAACATATTAAACAATTCAGCAATGCCAAAATGATCGATTTTTCATAAAATGTTATAGAGAATTAGGCACCCGATTACAAATACAAAATTTGATAAAAAATCGATCATTTTAATATCAGAACATCGAATTTCAAGTCGATATTTTTTTTCGAGATAATTTTTTACAACCGTTTCAAATCGAGATTTTAATTTTCAAAAATTTTCGTTCGATTTTTTATTTTATTTTTTTCGATCAAATATTATTTTATACCTAAATTTAATATGAAAGGTTTTGCAACTCGAGGTTATAGCTTCCGAGAAATTTTTCGGCAATATTTTAAATGTCTAATTTCAATCAAATACTAACCTCTCGAATTTCAAAGGGTTGGGTATTATATCTCGACAAACGTCGTATCGAAATCACAATCCCGAATTCGAAATCTCGAATTTCAAAATCTCGAATTATATCGAATTGTGAAAATGCTTGATGCGCCGCAAACAATTTTACAAAATTATATTAAATATTCGGGATTCGAGGTTACAATTTTTAATTGTTTATTGTTTGATTGTTTATTAATTAATACGATTATTAAATATTAAAAAAAAATTTTGTTATACATTTTTATAATTCTATTTATGTGGTGTTATTCAAAATTAGAACTCTTTAATGTTTACATATTCAGAAATAAAACAAAATAAAATCGGAACATAAAATTCAGAATAAAATCCGAAAAACGTAAATCCAGGAACCAAATTGTCAAGGTGGGAGTGAAGTTAAAATTTAAACATGTAAAATTTCTAAAAAATTCGATTTTTTCTTAAGAGTTATTAATCCTGAAGTCCGTCAACATTGCAGATATACCACAAATATTTCAAGTTGTGTTTTGTTAACTTAATTCGTTGTGTTAGTATAGAATCGCGAATTTTTGTTAAATTGGTAAATGCGTCGACTGAATAGATCTACCGGGTTGGCTACCTCATCTAGAAAAAAATATTACGGGAACTGAAAATCCCGAAAAAAAAATCCAGAAACCAAAAATTCAGAAAACAAAAATCCAGAAAATTAAAATCCAGAAACACAATTATCAAAATACAGCCCAAGTTAAATTAAAAATTTATAAAATGTCGATTATGGAAATTGCTACGTCAACCCTTCAGACACATGTCAAAGGAATTGCGTCGCTCATATCGCGTCTACTGGTAGTTTAAACACAAATGCTTCTAGTTATTTTGTGATTGGCCTAATTCGTTGGAGTGAATTTCGGGTTTATTGCTTCGTTAACCTTGCAGGCACAGATCAAAGAAATTGTATCACTTCTACTTATAGAAGTACCACAAATGTTTCAAGTGATGAACAAAGTCTAAACATGCCTATAAAATTAAATTCTTTTTTTTTATATTAAACAAAATATAGTGATCCCAAAAAAAATATTTTCTACTTAAATTAACAAAAAATATTAATTTGAATTTTTTATGTTTCGAGATATATTTATAGAATATTTTGTTTGTTCGATATTTTTATTTTAAGAGATTTTAGCATTATCCCATTTCAAAACAGGAAATTGCAAAAAATTCAGTTATTATTAAACGTACGACATTTCAGTATAATAAAAGAATTTTCGTTAAATTGGTATGTACTTTAAAAGAAAGTTGGTTCTAAATTCACCACACAAAATGTTCTTTGTTGTACTTTTGGTGCTATGGGACTTAGAGGAATTATATTACTTATTATCGTAATACAATTTCTCTAAATCGCAACTTTTAAAACTCCCTTACTTCTAAAATACTATACTAATCTAAAAGATCTTATATATTTTAAAGTTAACATTTTGATCAAGGTGTCATTGTGTATAGAATTTTAATTTATCGATTTTCAAGATACCCAATTCCCAGACGATTCCTACTGTCGAATTCTTCAGTTTATCTTATTTCAGTCTACAAAATTTCGTTCGATTGAATTGTAATTTATCTAATTTTGATGTATTGAATTTTAAACTTCCGTATTGGAAGATGTCAGATTTCTCTATGAGGAATTCTTAAATCTGTGGAATTTCGGTATCGGATTTCACCCTATCGAATTCCAATATATCGAATTTCATTCTATAAAATTAACCAATTTGCCTAATTTCAGTCTATCGAATACCAATCTAATTTAATCAAAATATTTCAAACAGCTGAATTTGAACGTAATGAATTCCAGTGTACCTAGTTCCAGTCTGACGAATTTGAATCTACCGAATTAATTTTATTTCTGGTACCAATCTACTCGTATATCGAAGTTGAGCAATAGCTATTATCATAATTTTGTCGATTTTCAGTTTGTCAAATTTTATACGATCGAATTTTAATTTATCGAATGTCAGTCTACTAAAATTGAATCTATCGAATTTTAGCCAATAGAATTGCAATTTATTAATAGTCGATATATCGTATTTCAACCAATATCGATTATTAATTTATCAAATTTTTTATTCCATTTTATTTAAAGTTATAAAATTTAGGTCTATCGATTTTCGATTTATACGAAATTCAGAAATCTATATAATTTCAATGTACCGAATTCTGATCTGTAATGGATTTCAACTTATCGAATTTCGATCTATTGAATTAAATTTTTCGAGTTTTCGTTTATCGAATTCAAATCTATTGAATTTCAATTAATCAATTTTGATTTGTCTGACTTCCATCGTCGAATTTTAATCTGTTAAATTCTGATATCGGATTTCAATCTATCGAGTTTCACCTATCAAATTTCAATGTATTTAATTTCAGCCCAACGGAATAAATTTTTTCTAATTTCAATCTATGTAGGTATATCGAGTTTTAGTAGGTATATTGAGCTATCAACTTGTCAGATTCACCAAATTATCAATTTCCATCTGTTGAACTCTGCAATCAATTATCACAAGTTTATCGACTTTGAGTGTATCGAATTTTAATCGATCGAATTTCAATTTATCGAATTACAGTTCATCGAAATTCAACTTTTCGAATTTCAGCCCATAGAATTGTAATCTATTGAATAGCGATGTAATGAATTTCAATCAATCGAATATCAATTTATCGGATTTTTTGTTTTATCTAATTCAAATTTATAGAATTTCAGTTCATCGATTTTCAATCTTTGAAATTCAAACATTTATTGAATTCCAACTTATCGAATTTAGATCTATCAAATTTTAATTTATGTAATTAAAACTTTCATAGTTGTAGTTTACTGAATTCAAATCTATCCAATTTCAGTTCATCTATCAGATTGACTTCGATCTTTGGAATTCTCAATTCTAAAGAATTTCAATCTGTTAAGTTTTAATCAATCGGATTTAAATGTATCTTGTTTAGTCTATCGAATTTTAAATCATAGAATTTCAATGCATAACCTGTTTCAAATTATCAAACTTCAATCCGTAGAAATTTTTGAATTTTTGAATCACATATCGAATTTGAAATTTTCAAAATCCAATCCATGAAACTAAAATCCGTCAAATTTCTTGAATGTTGATATCAAATATCAATCTTTCACATTTCAGCCTATCTAATTTCATTCCATCTAATTCCAATGTTTCGAAATAAAATCTTATTTTATATATTTTATGTATGAATTATTAAATGTAAAATCTGAGTATTAAAATATACTTTAATGTTCTAAAATCAATTTTCCTAAAAATTCTATTCAAAAGGTAATGCTAGTAAAAAATTTTGTCGAGAACTAAATATTTTTTAAAAAGCACAGTCTTAATCAAGAACCGTTGCAATTTAGGTAAATTCAAAAGCCACAATATTAAATGGAGATTCTTCAGTTTTTTTTATGACACCAAGTAATTTTCTGATTCAAATATGACTTCCTCTGAGGCCTTTATATTTTCAGCCTTTATAATACGTGCAACTCTAAATTTTGCACTCCATTTTTTACTTCATTTTGTTTCAGAAACAAAATAAAGAAATAAGCACACAGGCCAATCAGTTAAGCCAGAACTAAATAAATTTCAGCATAACATTAATAAAAAATTGTAAACAACATTTTGAGGTGGCTCTCTGGTATTATTAGGAAAACTGAAAATTGACATTTTTTATTCCAAACAGGAAGTTTTCAAAACTAAAATTTATATATTGTAGTTTATTACAAAAATCTAGATTTTCTATGTTTAAAGTACTCCAAAAATTATAGGAGTATTTAAAATGTATACAAAGAGACGAAAGCGTACCAACTTTTATTGTAGCTAGCGATATTTTTACTATTATACCATAGATGGCAATTTTGCAGAATCTCTTACGTAAGTATTAATTCAAAAATTAATTTTTCTTTCACCTTTCGGTATTGAAATTTTTCCAAGTGAATTTAGCGGACGAATTTTAGTAAACTTTTTTTTATTTCGCTCAGATTGTTATTTCGGAAATTTTATAAATTTTGAGAAGAAACTGAAAACAATATTTTTAAACCATGTTTACATAAAATAAAACTAATTAATAAGTTTTAATTAAATAATTTTAACCTTCATCGCTTATTCATTTCCGCTAGAAAATCAAATGATTTACCATTTGTTTTGCGAGTATACATAAAACACTTTCTTCGTTTGTAATTCAAATGCTGAGTTTTCTTTATAGTAAAGCTCTATAAAATAAAAGTTCAAAAGAAAGTTATTACAACAAATCGGACAATATGTCTTATATAATTAAATTTTGAAATGTTTGGTAATTGGTTTTTTGATTGTGAGTTTACTCCGACCAATTCTAATACATCTTGTACATAATTGAGTATAAATTGAAAAAATTGTATATGCTAATTTCTCTAGTTTTATTAATATGGTAGCTAAACATAAAAAATTATTGGGCACGCAAAGCCCGGGCCTGTTGTGTTTTTTTTGTGCGCGGATTGCTTAGCGCATTTGAAAAATATTTTGTTTAATAAGATGCTAAAAGGCCTTGAAGCAAAAACCAGCCACTATTTTCTTTGCTATCATATTATCATCGTTTAAAATTAAAGCGAAGCCATTGTCAAAATTTTTGATGGTTGATATTCTATAATTTCCAAATTATTTTAAAATTAGGTTTATAGTCTCTAAACTATTAAATTTTGATTATTATGTTAAGGCAAATTAAGTTCATTTAAGACAAAAAATAAACAACTTACATGGGTTTTGATTTAAGCTTAAGAATATAGGCTAAAGAATATTAAAAAAATATAAAAACACAACTTAAAATATTTCTGTCGTACATAATCATTTATGCTCTACTAAAAGGTACTCATCTATGGCTTTGATTTTAGCGAAATCTTCTTGTTCAATTTTTACAAATGTAATTTAGAAAAAGTTCTCTAACCTTTAGCCTGTGAAATGGGTACTTTAAATGCAGTCACTACACTTATGCAAATGTTGTTCAAAATGTTTTCTAGGGTTAGTATATCATCTTCAATTTTACGACACAACAATTTCGGCTTTATTTGTTACTCGTTTGCGTCAAGATCTTTGCTTTTTAATAATTCATATTTTTCTATGGGTTCATTGTTCTCCATTTCATCATGCATCTTACAAAAATTCCAAAGGTTTCATAACACCTGAAAACGATTCAAAACGTTCTTTCATTGAATCAATTGCTATTGAAAATATAATGTCAAAAAAGCTCTTTTTGGATTTTATTTTAGGATTAATGTACTCAGGGACTCCTAAAAAGATAGAAACAATTTTCGGAACTACGAGAAATCAAAAATTCAGTTTTGTTTCAATACACTAGCTGCTGATTTCCCATGTATGCTTTGTGATTGTAACGATTTGCTCGTACAATTTATTTCTGTTAGAACCTCTTGCCAGATTATTAGACAGCAAATATATTCAAAATTAACGCTGAATAAATGCCTTTCATCCGGTCTTCAAAGCACGTTAATGCCATCGCTTTCCCATCGAAATCGCTTAATGATTTCACGATCAATTTGCAACATATGGATAGGAAAATATGTCAACGCTTTGGCGATCTTGCGCAAAAATGTAAATGGTTTCGATGGTTTAAAAAAAATTATAGTTTCCCAAGCTCCTTTTGATGCACCTACAATGCCTAAATTTAAGAACTGGGAAACAGATGTAAAGAAGAAATCCATTGGATTGTTACTTGCAATATGAGAATGAACACTGTCAAAAATTTTAAAATCTCTTCGATCATTTTAGCTTTGGTTGTTACCAAAATATTTATAAATTCCCAAAAACTTTGGCCATAACACAGAACAGTCTACAATAAGCAAAAATTATAGCTTTAGCAATTAATAAAATAATATCTTGCTTTATAGTTTTCCTCAAGTAAGGAGTCTTTTGTTAATACAATTGTACGTTTAAAATGTTTCTCTAATACCGGATCAAATTTTAAAAACAATTCAACATGTTTATAATATTTACCATTATTTGCGGTGAATAGTCTGTCTGAGGACTATTTTAATAAGCCGATTATATTTTAATATATCCACTTTCCATTGCAATGAAATGCTCAATACTTTATTCGTGACTTTTAAAATTATTTTCATGTGTCGCTAATCATTTGTGTCTTATTTTACTAAGGCAAATTCATCTCTACTAAATATTTTGAAACAAAAACAGAACACCCGACATAGGTTCTGCCAAATTATTTACCATTTGATATTTTTCGATGGACAAGTATTTTGTTAAATGGCCTTGATTTTAGGTACTATTGAATGAAAGCTTTAATTGGACTTTTCCAATTTCCAATTCAAATTCACTTGCCTATAAATTTCCAATTTTTTTTCAAAGTTTGAAAATTAAAATTAACTGTCAAAATTTTTATGTGGCGCTGAGATGCATACAACAAATCTTACTTATCTAAATTTTTAGAAGAACAGAAATAAAGTAAGCATTTAGAAATTCTATTAAGACACAATTTCATTACAAAAATATTGAATTTTCTGATCTCTCCCCCTACCACATTGCTCAAATTAAAACAAAAAAAAAAAAACTTTTTGTTTTTAGCTCTTTCACTTTGAACACGCTACGAGCCGGGCCTGGCTTCGGAGTTGCCCAAGAAATGTAGAATACCGAAACTTTTATTTATTTAGATAGATCTCGCCTTTTAAATTAAAAGCAAAAAGAATATGGTAAAAGTAGGAACTGAGAGAATAGTTCCATCCAATTCAGGTTTCCAAATTCAAATTTCGTGAGTTGGGACCTAACTCTTTTAAAAATTTTGAGTTTTTTTAAATTCAACATTAAAAAAAAGTAAAACTGCAGCTTTCGACTTTTTCAATTTTAAAACCGTAAAATTTCTATAAATTTTATAGAATTCGGGAAAAATTCCTAAAGCAACAAAAATTTTAAGATTGACACTTCAACTATTCAATTTATCAACAAGAAATGCTAAAACAACTATTCTGAAGTTTAAATTTTTGGAATATGAAAATTCGAATCTTGGTTAATTCTTAAAGTCTGCTTGATTGTAATTTTCGGCAATATATGGACAATCATGTTACTCAGGTAAAGAATTCTCCTATGCATAAAATAAATTAGGTCAAATTAATATTCGAGGCCTAGCCGCATAATCATGTTCCTTGTATTGTTTATTAGCAATCAGAAAATTTTAAATTTTATAATTTATAAATATTAACTTACACTACTATTCCCGTAGTCTTATCGTTACCAATGTATAAAACGGTCCATATGCTTTGATCACTTGTGTTTATTCATCAACTGGTTGAAAGGATTTTTCAAGTGTGCCTTTTCGCAAAATCATGCGTAGTTCATGTTTTAAAAATTGATCATATGGATAATTGAGTAGACGAATCGCTAATCGACAATTAATCGGGCCATTTAATAATAGTCACGTTCTAATATTACCTTTTATAAATCTTAGACGATTCCTATTGAAAAACATCGAATTGCACTGATTTTTAAAATAGAATCCACTTCAAACGACTGCTAGAATAACTGCTACTCAACTAAAAATAAATCATGGCAAGAAAAGCTTAGGAATAAGGATATAAGCAAAACTGATAATATTATTTCTTTTTTGCTGCTTGTCCTAAGTATTTGCCTTTTTGTCTTAAATATTTGTTATTAAATACCTAAAATTTGAAACATTGTTTAAAAACATACGCAATCGATTTTTTAATCAATTAGTTCAAACCGTTTGATTTAAATTTAAAATAATTAAATTTAAAACTATAAAGCAACAAACATATTTCCAATTCTTAACTACTAATTGTGGGAGCATTTTGCTGTTACAAAATTCATTCCTTACACTAGTTATAGTTTTTGCAATACCTTATCTTGGTCTTTTGGAGCCACAATGATTTTTATTTTTTTTTCATTTCAATTTAGAATTTAGCAAATTCCTTTGTTCAATATTGATCTTTAGAAACCTTAATATTTAATTGATGATTTCAAAAATGAAAGTTTATACATTTCTACAATATTTATTGACCGACAGAAATTTAATTAACAAAAAAAAAAAAAAAAATATTTTAAATTATTATTGGTATTTAACGATGCGAAACCAAAAAAACGTATTAAATATTATTTCAATAATTAGCAATTTTTTGTTTGTATTTTATATGGAAAACAGCCAAAAATGTATTACATTTAATTATTGTTGTAAACAAATGAAATGGGTGTGTAATAAACAAATTTATCTAGATAGGTGTAACTAAAAGTAGTCTATTGCGTGTGCATAATTAATTATTAATTAAGTATGAATTCATTTAAATTTTGTTTTATTTTAATTACACATATTATTAATTAATTAGCATAATAAAAAAAAAAAAAAAATTCACACTATTCAGAATATACGAAAAATTTTAAGCTCTAACTATACTTTTAATTAGTTACACAATATAATATTTTGGCCAACATTTTGATATCATAATATACCATCTAGCATCTTTCTTGAATTGTATTTCATAATTAAACAACATTAACAACTATAACCAATTATTACAGAGTAATTAAATTTTATTGCAAATAAAAAACATTTTATTGTCTTTCATTGCAATAGAGATCTAAAAGCTATAACACAATTAACTTTTCTCTATTAACTCTATTAAGCGTGCTACAGCATAGATAAAACAATGCAGTTATTTTTTTTTGCAATATGATATATTACGTGTGCAATCACTAATTAGATAGATGACAACTTATTGTGTTGTACACAGTGTAGGTTACATATTTTTTCCGCTATATTCACAATATACATATGTAATTATGGTATATGCGACGACGGAATGGTATGCGGGTGTAAAACATGCAAATTAACTAACAAATTATATTTCTAAATACTAGAATATTTTATTTATTTTGACAACCAATGATAAATGTTTTAGTTTTGTGTGTCCGGATCACAGTGTCCGTGATATATATGATATAAGCTCCATTAAATTATATGTGTGTACAATGGTAAAAGTAGACAACCCTCAAAAATATCATAAAACACAATTATAATATTTTAATATACAATTATAATAATTTTTATTTGTATAATTATTTAATTTAGAGATATACTATATGTATAGTGTTTTAGTTTTATCGGAAATTTACTAAAAATCTATATTTAAATGGATTTTTTTTTTTAATATTTCAAAACAACATAATTATTAATTTATTTTATTTGTTGTTATTTTTGTAAATTATATGGAGTATTTGCTTGATTGTAATAATATGTTTGTGTAGTATTGTATGTAAGAATATTTTGTTGATTATACACACATTACACTATACATGTATGGAAAACAAAAGTTTCAATTTCCTTTTTATGATTTCCTATAATAAAGGAAACAGGAGGTGTTTTACTTTTAAAATTGTGGGGTTCACGAAATTAAGTATGGGGTGACGGGAAGAAAATTGTATAGGAAGCACATATAAATCATTTTGCATTTAAGGCTTTAATGTAAAATATTATCTAGCTAAGTAAATCAATATATAATTAGAATAATCAATAAATTGAGTAAGCCTTGTATAGTTGAATTCTATCTAACAAAAATGATAAATTTAATTTTAAGATAATGTCAAGGTTCGAAAAAATTTAACAGATTTAATTTAATTAGAACCTCGTTTTTTCGCACATTTACAATAATTTCTGATAAATCGTCATTTTTAATAGCACGAATACAAGAACAAATCTAAAAATCATTTCATCATTTCTCACCTACTGAGCTCGTCATTAAAAGGCGATTTAAAAAAAAGAAGTTTTGAATAATTCATCGAAGCACACTAATATTTGTGCCTTACAAATTAATTAAATAAATTTCTTCCTGATTGGCGATTAACAACGATCGTTGCTTCCCATTAAGGAAAGGGTTGCTTTCCCACTGAGACCACTACATTTCTATGAACATATTTAACTATACAATTTGACGTAATGTATTGTAAATTTCAAAATATATTTTGATTTTGCCGCTGTTTTTTTGCTTTGCCAACGTTTTAAAAATCGTAAATTAACTAATAAATTTTGTTTACCTTTCAAGAAAGATTTTATCAGACACAGTAAACTGTAGCTGATTTAGAGAGAAGACTGACTTCAAGATATTATGACAAATTTTAAATTTAACAATAACTTGGCAAATTAATTTTTGACATTGACAACACAAAGCTTATGTAATGCCATCTTTTGTTTTGTTCTGTCACACCAGAACTCCTTAATGAGCTGAGAATAGCGGTTGAACTTGCATGAAGTGAATTATTGCCCGACTCCAAAATATAAATTTACTTTATTTGTTTCTATTTAAATGAAGTTTGAGGATTCTCTAAAAGGTGGTAAGTGGAACTTACAAGAAATTATGAAAGTCAGCAAATTTTGATAACTCCGATTTTTTCCAAATTTCCAATTTAATTTTCAAAATGGATGTTTTTTTTTGCATACGTGTAGCTGTTACAGTTCTGCATTATTATTATTATTTTTTTTTTATTTTTTTATTAATTATTTAATTAAAACTTAAAATCAGGTGATATAGTTCAAATGTTGATTAACAAATTACGGAATGATACAAACTTAAATTTATTTTTAATAGAAGATGCTTCGAGCAAGTGTTTGGTTTACCGATGGAATTGCCAGTTAGTAATGCAGTAACTACCTTATTAATAGATGATTATAGTTAATGTATCTTGCGAATAAAATTTAAGTGCGAAATTAAAAATTAAAATTGGTTAGTTTTTGCAATGTGATCGTTTTATGAAATCAGGAAGGAAGTTTGACCTCTGATTGGTATCATAAAACAGCATCGGCTGGTCCAAGCGCTAGTCATTGCTTCCGTCGTTATTTAAAAACAATAATGCGGTATTTTTGTTACAATACCTGAAAAAATTTAACACAATTAGATGAATGCTTTCATTCTTAAAATGAACCACTTCTACCGTGATGATCTTAAAATAAAAAATTACTTTAAGCATAAAACTTTAAGAAACCATGAAAAGATTACTATTTGCAGCAAACTTATGGAAATGTTTTTTTATAAACCAATGGCTAAGGAAACGTGCATTTTCTGTTTGGCAGTTCCGTCTCTATTTTTAATTTTTCCTGGAACGGTAAACATGTAGAACAAACGTCTGTTACTGGCGATTTAAATCCTATGTTAAAATTGCTATTAAAATTATTTATAAAAAAATTATTTTCCCACTATTAGGATTTTCTTCAGAAATGAAAGGGTCGTTTGTCGATAAAGCAAAAGGTAAATACTGCCTGCCTGAGTTTCTGAAGCGGCAGTAATGTAATTTGAGAGGCTTGTATGTCTTAATAAAATAAATTATATTGTTCATTTTCGAGTAAAACCCCTGTTTTCAACAGGCGCTGACAATGGCTTGTGAATGGCTCGCCGCGAATTCCCAAAAAAGTTTCCTGTCCGTGTTCGTAAGAAATGTTCCACTCGGGATTTGTGTGAATTTTATTGTACATTAGGAGGTAAACGTCTTGATCTAGTTTCAAGTGAGATTTATAAAATCCTTGCGCAAATTCCATAGCATCGCCTATGCACTTTTCGGCATTTAAACAGCGAATATTGGCATATTTTGGTAATGATTTGCCTTTATACCTGACCACATAAAATAATTGTGATTGACTTGGTATAATTTAAGCATCTTATTTAAGCATCATCTATTCTGCTTTGTGATTGTTTTTTTCCAATTAATTTTATTTACTTCGACCTCCTCACCCGAACATTATAAACATCTGGACAGCGATTTTGGTCGCAAAATGAGGATTGAGGAATGAGAATTTTGTGTATGTACAGGAGAGGTATAATATACATTTTGCTATTGTGCGCCGTCAAATATTTTTACTGTATTAGTGTATTTTCTCATGATAGTAAACATCAAAAATAAGCGAAGCGGGTAAAATCGGTACAAATTTTTGATGCTTACGCTCGCCTTGAGTCATTTTTGAATTTCTTCTGACTTGAGGAATTCATGTTTTTATATCTATAGATCATGTTTAAATGTCAAATTTTTTTAAACCGCAAGAGCAACCATCTTGCGGAAAACTACGAAAGCTTTAGCAACTTTCACATAATGCCACCAGGTGTCACTAAATATTTACTGTCAAAAACTATATGACATTTTTATGTGCATTTTGTGTGATTTAGAGAATATTTTATAGACGTCCCTTTGAAAAACGTCCGTAATATTTTTTTTTATTATAGTGACATCTAGTGGCAAACGCTCTGTACTTTTTCTTTGATCTTGCTTTCTCTTTCGGAAAACATGATTTATTCTTGTTGTAACCGGCGATATTCATTTGACTTCGTTAATAAAAATCGAAAGCACAACATTTACCGATCAGTAGTATAGCTATACAATATAACATTCATTCATTTAATATTTTTTTAAATAAGCTGCAACAATGGGGACGTCGAGAGAAGGAAACTTTGTATTTAGTCAAGTCAAATGAATTTAGATCAAATTATTTCATGTTGGGAACGATTAATAGAAGTTACACGCATCATTGTAGAACTTAAAATAGTGCGACTCCAAGGATGTATGGTCTTCCTAAATTGCACAAAGACGGTAATTATTTGTATGATTAAATTATGGAATGACTAAACAACCTTACTAGAAGTAGTAGTATTTTTGCTTCCAAAGGAGCATGTGAACATGGTTAAAGTATTATGCGATATGCTTACCAAACATACAATAAAAAATACGAAGAATAATACTCGGCAAAAGCAAGTTAGTGTAACGAATCTTATAGTATCATCAAGGAGATCTAATAAATTCGGGACGAGGAAAACCTAAGAACACTAATTGTCGACTATCATTTACGGCCTTGTGTTATTTAGCAAAAGCAAAGAGTGCCAATATACATTACATGTTGTAGAGGGAAAACTTCAGCGCCAATGATGTATTTGTACGTGATTGTGATTACTATCTGAGGCATGTGCTTCTAAATCATTTTAAAGAAAAATTGACAGTTTAAAAAATATTTGGCGGTACCATAGTTTTAATTTTTGGGGACCGAAACCCACCGAAGAGCGCATAAGAAATGTTCAAGCGGCAGGATCAGTCATCAAAGAGGCGTCCAATCCAAAATTTACACACATCAGAGTACCCTCTATTGCTTAAATTAAATAAGCGGTGAAGAGCTTTTATCAGAGATTTTGAAAATATTTACAGATAAACTAGATGAGCAACGAAATGCATCATGGCAAATCACTGCATGGTACACAGTTGAGGACCAAAATCCTTGTTCATCGTACAGAGAGGCTAATAATTTCATTAAATGTCAACAGAGTTTACCCAAATACAAGTTGAAAACAAATAAATCAAGCCATTTATATTTGACAATACAGATGTAAATTTATGTACCTCGGACTATTATCGACACTTTCATGCTCCATTTTATGCCAATGCATCACACCATCTACGTCAGTTAAATTTTATGTTAAATTATACCACGAACATCAATAGCAGTGACATATCTCAAGTTATTATAGGCCTAGGAAGATTGCATTATCTCATGTAAAATGTATTTTGTTCAAATGAATCATGGGTTAGGCAACAGAAAAACATAGGATAAGTGGACGGTGGAGTTGTGCTGAAAAAGCACATATTTTGAAGATCCGAAATCTGTTATGAATTATACTGATGTGATAAAAATTTACAAGGATCTACTAAAAAATAAAATATCACCAAATAAGTGCCTTGAGTGCTGAGCGGACTGGCAATTTAATGCATATGCGATCCACTCGAAAAATGTTGACTTATTTTCATTCTGGGGGACATTAATCATCATCATCAAACAAAAATAAACGGTGAAGAATTTAAAAGATGTATAGACAAATATTTTTTAATTAGAAAAAAAGTATGCAGTGGTGCTTATTATCTCGAAGACGAGCCATTATCGACGACGCCATTTTAAAATGGATTGTTTTAAGCCCCCTGTGCACCTTTGTGATTTCCGCTCGGGAAAGTTTTAATGGACAATCATCACTATCGCTCAACAACATTAGTCATTTGGTTATCGGGCTGGTGATCTCGTTAGTTTGTCGACTGGCCTTGTTGCTGATTACAATATCACGTGTGATGAAGCTTTCGAGAAAAGCGAAATTCTTCTCTAACCGTATTTAAACTTACATACATATTTATAATTCAAATACCACCAGCGACAATTTTTCAACAAATTCTAAGTATATTGTATAAATAGTGGTTAGTTGCTACACTCCGTGGTATGGCCAAAACCAACGAAATATGTTCAAATACTTGAAATGTACGGAGATTCTGTTTTGAAGCATTATGGTAGAAGTACAGCGGTAGTATTTGCTGGTCATCCGGACTATACAACCAATAATACGAATTCTCTACATTGTCTACAAATTGTCTCCATTGTCTGCGCCGAAAGTTATTGTCTACGCTATTGTTGACATTTGCATGTAGACAATCTCCAAATAGGCATAGACGCACAATACCGCCGAAAGGTTAAATGTTAAGGTATCCCGCAAAAAATATTATTTGTCAGAAGCAAAATTAATCCGATTTAAAATAGAAGTTCCAATTATTTGGTTAACCATCTTAAATAGAACTAACTCGTTAAAGAAAATTGTCCAAGACCATCACTATAGGGCTTATACATAAATTTAAAAATCGAGTAACTTTATTTTGATCTCTCTCTACATTAAGTTACTGAAATTATATGGAGAATTGCATACAGTCGTGAGATATTCTAAGTAAGGGCGAACTAAACGGTTGTAAAGGCTAATAAAAGTAGGAAGTGAGGTAGAACTGGAGCCGATTCTCATGACATACTTTTATATATTGATATCCAAAATTTTATAAGACTTAAGTTATACTGAACAATTTATTCTATTTCTGACTATATTAATTTCCAGTCGGATTTGAACAAAATATCAATTTGGTTTACCGCCGATCTGATGTATCTTAAAATTAATAAATATTACGCTTTAAGAATAGAACCGAGAGTAAAATAACAATTGTTAATTTTCTTTTGGAACCCACATTTTCAACATAAATATTAAGATCATCAACAAACAGCAAAACAGCGCCCTAAAATTAAACCTTGAGGCACTCCAATGTTGCTTAAGTAAGAGTAAGCCTATTTTGCAGAAGAGTCTCATCAAAACCAAAATTATACAACTTGTTCAGATGAATGCGGTGATTAACCCTGCCGAAAGCTTTAGCCAAGTCAGTATCAACCACGCCCGGAATTTAATGATTCGTAAACATATATTCACCAAAATTCATTAAACTTCGCATGAAGTAGTTTCGGAATTTTTTTTTGAAATAACATTTAAAATTGCAATTGGTCTATCATTGGCCGAATGTCCCCTAATACCACATTTAAATACATTCTCGCTTTTTGAGACTATCAGGAAATAGCATTTGTTTAACCACATACGTTTAATTTCGAAACTAACTTTGTAATAAGCAATGTCAATATCGCCAATATCTAAAGAATTTCCTAAGCTTTTTGAAGTTGCTAATCATATTACAAACTTGTGTTGGACTATTAACTGCATTAAAATCATTACTCATGATTGAGTGGCAAGGCTCCAGGTTTTGTTATTGGTTTAGTGTAAGACTAATTTTTTTTTTTGGATTAGTTTGAATGCAAACCTGAATTGTTTTAAAATTATCAGAATAATAAGATTTGTGTAATTTTTAACTAACTTTCTAAGGATTTTAAACAAATCGAAGAACATTTAATTTTCTTTTTTTTCTAATTGAATATTTAAACTTTATCAAATTAATTAACTTTCAAGAATACCAATGTGGAAAATTTGGTTTCATACTGTTAGCAACAGGGATATTATTATCAATAATTTTGTTAATATTGCCATAAAAAATTTAACAGAAATCATTGACAGTTTAATCCATTAAATAAATACAGCTAATCAATAGCTTTAATATCATGATTAATTACTTTTCATAACCTTGAAACTACCAAGAGAAAGAATAATTTCAATAGCGGGGTGATGACTAATAACCTTAGTTAATACATTTTGAACTGAAAAAACTTTTATTGAATTTGAAAATCAATGTTGGAACAACCACCACAGTCTCCTTTATTGAAAATAACTCAAGGTCGCGGTCATAAATTTTCACAATATAATCATTTGAAAATGATTCATCAGCGTAAGCCGAATCATTAGGAAATTTTTGATACAGTCTTATTAGGTGATAATTAGAGGGCAATATACTAGCAAAAAAAATGTTTCGTTTTCATCCGAAGTCCTTCCGGTGAATCTCTTGATTATACTTCGTTAGACGATCGGTTGCAAATACAGGTTTTCCCGAAGAAACTTCAAATACTCCAATATCATTTGTGGTCAAGATGTGGTTAAGTAATTCCTCTAGACTTTGAAAGCACCCTTAATTTTTTGTTTAAACGCTTCGCTGTGGCATTCAACGATTATCGGTTTGGAAATATTATCAGTCGAGTTTTTTAACCACATTCTCTAAACACCAACAATAAGATTATTCATCGATGTGATCACCAAAAATTTCAATAAACAACTCGCAATAGAATTTAAGTCAATTTTATGTCAGTTGCTCGAAATTATTATTTAACAAATTTAATGACTGAAATTTTAATTGGTTTATGCTGAATAGCAGTCAAATCCTTAGCAAAATGGACATAGCCGGTTTTAGTTTCGAAATGTCCGGATCGAGGCTCATTTACTTTATTAGTCGCAAATACTGCAGAGCTATTATTAATATAGTTTGAGCTAGAAGATAATAGATGTCATTTGTAAGTAATGAATTTGTACAAATAACCTGATAGGCATCTTTAGAAGATCAACACTGGGTGGCCGGTTTGGTTTTGATATTCTCTGAGTTTATTTTACGTAACTCATTATGAGGAACAACAAAAATGTATTTATCCAAGACAATTATCCATTGATTACAGCTGTTTTCAAATAATTTGTTTGGTTAGAAAAAAAATACAGGTACACAATACAAATTACGGTATTAGCATATTATTTTGTAGATTACTACACTACGATCCAAATTATTATTTTTTTATTTAATCAAACTGTACATCTACTGTACAAAGCGATAATTGAACCCATATGGACATATGGTATTCAGTTGTGGGGATCCACCAGCACTTCAAACAGAGAACTCCTGCAACGAACCCAAGCGAAAATTCTTCGCAGTATTACCAATGCTCCTTGGTAAATTCGAAATAGTAATATACATGACGACCTTGGGATTGAAGAGTTCAGTTCGAAATATTACTCAAAACTAGAAATATATCCCAAAGAATTGGCCAGGGAGATACTAAAACAGCCGCAATTTATATGACTGAGAAGAACCTGTGAACCCGTATTATATTAAATGATTAGGTTATACATATGAGCATAATCTAAATTAATAAAATTGTGGGCACTAACAATAACTATTAACATTGGTTAAGACTTAAAATATGTAATAATTTTAGCTTAAGATTTGATTACTTCTTGTGAGTTTCCTATGTAGAAAGATTCAAGAATAAGAGTTTATTAAATTATTACTACGCAGATCGTGATTATTACTATAATTATTCACACATACAGTAAATTTATTTAACTGTTAGCTTTTCTAAGTATACAGATTTCATAATTACAGTACAATCAGACAAAAATTTATGAATAGATTTGAAAATGACTAAAATTTAAAAAAGTTACAAACAATTTACAAATAATAATCAAATTTATGTAACAAATTATTTTGAAACTGGCCTATCCGGATTTGATCCCGTCAGCTTTAACGACTGTGCCGTTTTCTCGGTAGTAACATTTCTATAACAGATTCAGTTTTATTAAGAATTCAAAGGCAGCTAAAAAGCGGATTGAAAAAGAGATACACATAAAGGCTAGCAATTTTTACAAAACCAAATTCTATCAAGAATCTTTTTTGAACGACACTGCTGATGAATCAACTTTCTATAGTTATCTGCTATCTACAATATTATAAATATTTTGGGAGTATCGCTCAATTTATTCGACAGCTATTGTTATGGTTCTATTGAATCAATAAGATTCTTTTGGCTTTTTATAGACAAAATATATTAAAAATAATGGAATTCACAACATTTTCGACTTGTTAATCAGAAAAAATTAAGAGGTCAATTATTTATAAATACATATATCAAAAAAATGTAAAAATATCAAAATTAACCCCCGTACTTTAACCCGAGGTCAATACAAAGTGTATTGACTTCAAAAAATCAAAATTTTCCTTGATCTTTCTCTGTGGTAGTTTGGTTTCGTACTGACAAGCTCTCACGAACTAACAGTTTGGTCTACTCAATAGGTAGCTACGACCAAACCAAAAAAATACATTTCTATCTGCATACGTTACGTATAAGGCAAGCACGCATTGACTTAGCGAATTATATAATTCACCAAATCAAAAAAAACTCAAGGAAAAATCCTCATTTCTGTGTGTTTTATGCCCACACAAATAATAGACAGAGAAAGTACCAAAAATTACTTGTCGTAATATTCACTATTCGTGATAAAAATTTTAAGCTCATACAGCTATGATTGACTTAAAAGATACAGATGTGAACAACCAGGTACTAGACGGCACCTAATATACTTTAAAAATCACAATATGCGGTTTATCACTAAAAGTTCGACATTAATCACAATTTAAAATTTTTTCATGCAGCTAAATTTTGTTAAGCTTATTAATTTTTTATGAACATATGAGGTTAAAAAAATTTCGGAAAAAATCTTTGTTATCTTTGAAATTTCTCGAAATTTGCATGAGATTCGAATTTTAAATATAAAAAATATTAAACAATTCTGAATATTCGACTTAACGAAGAATTTTTATACTAGAAGGTTAAATGATCGTTTGATTTATTTATTAAAAAAATCCTTAAGCTTTTTTAAATTTATAGAATTTATTTTTGTTTACAATTTTCAAATATGGAGCAGGTTCAGTTTTTATAAAATTTGAAGAAAATCATAATTTTATAAAGGTTTTACTAATAAATGACAAAACTTATTGAATGAAAATAAAAAATTAAGTATTAAAAATTTAATATTTAAAACTAAATATAGAATTTATTTCACAATGTACAAAAATGTAATTTCAGAATTCGTTACACTAAGTAGTTTAAATTAATAAAGATATAAATTTCTCCCCAAAATTTGAATAGAATTACAAAAAATTTAAAAAAATCAAATTCGTAAAATTAACAACTTTATAAAATTTTGTATTAGTGTAAAACTTCAGGAATTGTGAAATTTTTAAAATTAAGACATTCCAAATTAAAATTTACTGTATTTATTATTATAACGCGCTACTTTTATGGAAATGGGCTGAATCGATCAGAATTTAAAATTCTTGCAACACTTCTAATCTAAAAACTTAAAAGCTTAAATTTGAAAAACGAAGAGCTAGTTTAGATAAAGATTTTCAGCAGATTGAAAAAAAAAAGCTGAAAAAAATTAAAATTTTAAGCTTTGATGTACCATCAATGCATTTAATATATTTGTGCATTTCGAATTATATTGAAAATCGTTAAACAGAAAACGGTATAGGCGGTTGTACTGTAGAATAAATTCTAAAATAAAAATACAATTTGCCATCTTACACCAGATTATGTGAAAGCTTTGCATTTTAACAAGATTATCTGGTATTTCCTTGATAATTCTAACTTAATTATCTGTAACTTAAAAAATTGAAATATTCTTCATTTTCCAAATCTAACAATGTAAAGCTCAGATTAGTAAAAATAAACTTTAAAAAGCTAATAAAATTAATAAAATTTTTATAAACTCCCAATTGTGTTCAAATTTTAAAACATCCCAAAATTTTTAAATTTCTGAATTTGTGTTAATTGCGATATGGTTTAAATTCCAAAAAAAAATTTCGTTAATTTGTTCAACTTTTAGAGTGAGATATAATGGCTTTTACGAGGATATACACCTCAACCTATATATATCCAAAACTAATTATAGATACAGGTAAAATTTTGTATTTTTTAGCCGTTACAATATAATTGGATGATAATGATAATAATTTACGGGCAAAATATAAAATTTTGCACATTCTTAAAAGGATCTTTTTTTAAACCCCATAAAACAAGCTGAACCCACCTTAAATATACACAAAATATATATAATCTCCTCACGTATAAAAAAAAAATAATAATTTCGTTTTCGAAATGTAATTGTGATATATCCAAATTGGCATTATCAAACAAATAAGGTTTATAAAATAAAAGCAGTAAAAAACAATATAAAGTTGTACCTCAGTTTAATTTATTACATAAAATTGGATTATGGTTGTAGAATTTTAAAATATGTATAATACCAAAAATAAATATTTTTATATCTTAATATCAAGAAGGATTATTATTCGTATTCTACCTTGACACACGTTTAAAGTTTATTGATATTTGATAATGGCACTTTTCCCGTATTTATATGGTATAATCAAGATCCAAACAAAACAAAAAAAAATATTTTCTATATCCCATAACTATTTATATGCAAATCAGACAAACCTGACTTTACTATTTTTTTCTAAAGTGGATAAGAAAAGTCGTTAGGAGGGAATATTACAGAATTTATTAATGCATAGTATAGCGAGAATAAAAAAGGTCAATAACAAACCAGCATGTTATATTGTTATATAATAGTCAATTATTATTTGTCTCATTAAAATTGCAACACGTTGTATTTTATATGAAAATATCTCGTTGTTTTTGTAACAACAAAACCCATTTTATATTCTTCCAGTGAATCTTGAAGCAAAAAACACTGATTATTCACAATCTAGTTATTTTTGAATGTCAAGGATATACTTTATACAAATAAATACCATATATAACACATAACTGCTGCATACCATTATACACAATAACGTCAATATTATGGCATTGACATTGAAATTGTATAAATGTTTTGTTATTGTGCTGCAATATGAAGATAAACCTGTAGTCTACTTGCGGTCAATAACACAATAATAAAATAAGTTGTTACAGATTTGGACATATTCACATAGTGTAAAACAAAAACAAGTTTTTTGTAGTTTTATTTAGCGCCAAATTAATCTACGTTATTAAAATTAATATATCGAACAGGTTAATTCAATAATTGATTTATTTCATGTTTTGTTTTTTTTTTATTTAATTTCAGATTGTAATTGAAACACTTCCAAAACAAGATCTATATTCGACAGCCGTCCGGATTAATAATAATTCTTAACGAGGAAATCAACGTACATAATAATGATAATTTGTTGTTGACTTCAGTCATTAAGATAAATTGTAAATCAATCATTTACATACACGCAGATCGATTTGTGGATAAATAACAAAATTAAATCTATTATTACCACTTAGTGTGTGTATATACAATAGATACAATAGAATTGGATAATCGAAACATTTATTAGATTTTAATTTAAGATAAATTGGTAATACACCGTGTGTGTCTATTGTAAAAAAAAAAAAAAAAAACTGAAAACCAAGAGTTAAACGACGAAACAAAATGTTAAAAGAAATACGAAGACCGCCTATAAGCATATACATTTTGATATTATTATTGGAAGGTAAGCACTAAAAAAATATTTTTTATACATTTCATTGATTTTATTTTTATTCACCACTAAATATATTGCCTTAATGTTGACTTTTTTGTTTCATACGATTGATTTTTGTTTCAATTGTAATTTATGCATAGTAAAAACACGCGATTATCACATCAAAGTACTTTAGTTTACGATTGAACGAAAGAAGAATTTTTGTTTATGTGCCACAAGTAACTGAGTTCGTTATTTATGGTACTTTGCTAACTGGCAAGTATTAAAATTATTTCATCATGCTACACTTCGATTAAATTAAATACACCTCTAGAAACTGCATCGTCAATTAAAAATAATATTTTCCTACAAAGAAACAATGAAAGGTTCTAGTGTTGATAAAAGCTTTCTCCTTAAAGTTGCGCAAAGCGGCCTAATGGTAAACGGCTTTAAGTAATTTTCTATTTTCGCTTGGGCAGGATTTACAAACAAAAAGATTTCAATTTTAATGTTTGAATAATGCCGACTTCTTTGTGCGATTTTTCAGCAATTTGGTTTTATTTTGACTTAGTCGCTCCTATGAAAATTATGGAATTTAAATATTCTTTGGTTATTATTTCTAAATAGATAAGTTTGAATAAAAACTTATCAAATTTCATATGTTTATGCGTTGTGTCGGTTTACTTTGGAATTTCATGGCCATTACCTTTTGGAATTATTCCTTCCTAGCATGCACTTTTCCAACGTGTATTTTAATTTAGCTTAACTAAACCCATAATGACTGGCTTTCCTTGGTTTAAATCATCTCCTACATTACCACTTATTTCCGTAAATATTTAGCGGATGTGGACAGTGGATGATAGTAATTAGAGTCGCAAATCACCACTATCAAATCCCTTTCTCGGCTCGCTTAAACGGGTTGCTTAGGGTAGAAGTAAAGTGAGACTTTTAAACAGGAATAGCTGTATCGAACATCCATACAGATTTTTGTATTTTCTTGTTCGAAAATTACAAAAAAGCTCTACCGCATTTTGTCATCTTTTGTTAATTTTAGTTTTTTTTTATCAAAATTTTTATCATTATAAGACAGAGAGAAAGCTGTACTACTTTTAGCTTTCAATTTAGTGTGTCTGCATATTATAAAAATTATTAATTAAAATAAAAGTTAACAGAATATGACTATCTTTCTCAAATCCTTCATAGCCGGATTTGGACTTTAAAGTGCTAGAAAATAGAATAAGAATTGGTCTTGTCCGATTTGGTTCCGCCTCTACAAATAAAATAATCTGAGCAACAACTGAACTCTATTGTTTAGAAAAATGTTTTATCACACCAGTTCGTAGCAAAATCAATGGAGCTTGATCACATGGGTTATTTAGCCTATTTCACATGAAATTGTAGCAGCAAAGAAACTAAGAGGACCAAATGCCTATACAGTACCTGCCTAAACAGAGATAAAGCACTATTTTGCTTTAAATATTCAGTTCCAAGAATAGAAGGCAACAAGAATTTTCACTTTTGGATCACAAGAATTCATACTTGTTCTTTAAAAATTTAGAATAATTCGGATTAAACTAAAAATCCCAACTAATTCCCTAATTATATCGATATTCAAAAATAACTTTTGATTGAAAAACTCGATATTTCAACAATTAAACATTATGCAATAAAATTTGGTGGAAATTTAATTAATTTGGGGAAACTCTTGAAATCTTAAAAGTCTGAAATACTAGGCACAAATATTTAACTGATGAACTCCAAACAAATTTCGAATAAGTTAAAAAAAAAATGGAAAAATCTTTTTACAGAAATTTTTAATCCAGGCGTAATTTTTCAATAATTTTCACTAGAAGATTATTGAACAGATAATTTGAGGGCTCACATCGATTATAAATAAATTTTACTGAAAGGGCTTTAGCAGATTAGCTCAAAGAAATTTGTTTTACGGTTTTTATAAAGGTTATACGTTTTATCTACAAAAACCAAAAATAACGTTGAACATTTTAACATTTTTCTCTTTATTTTGAATATTTTGAAACTCAACTAAAACCGTATGTTTCAGATAATCCCAAATAATTTTCAATAACCTCAAAAAATCTCGAATAATTTGTAATCATCCCTGCTCAATGCTATACCTATATGAAATGCAAAGCCAAAGGGAAATAGAAAAAAAAAATTAAAAAACCCATCGGAATAATCTCGAAAATCCTCGAAACCCAGAACTACTTGAAGTATAGAAGAGAATATCAGTTTAATGTTTTTTAGGGTTGATAGTCGGCCCTACAATTTATTTAATATATGAAATTCTGAATAGGCGCTTATTGTACCATATATTTCCTTTTGTGTTTCATTTATAACAATCAAATTGTCTAAAAATTATGTGGGAAAAATTTTAACATCAAATAACCTGAGGCGCTATATTTAATATCGCACAAAATACTGTATGCTAAACCAAATTTAAAATAAGTCTAAAACGGTTAAAAGTGTCAAACAATTTTTTTTAATAAAATTCCTAATTGAAAATATTTTATAACATTTTATATAGAAACTTAATACTTGCAAATACTAGACTTAACAAATATACTAAACTCTCTAGCTCACTAATGAAATTCAAATCCAGGTAATAAACCCATAATCACTATTTCTTTAAGAGGAGTCGTTGTCACTAATTCTACATCGGTTGTTACGTTCACCAACTCGTACAAAACGTTTTTTTTAGGCCGTATTATATGAGATCCAAGAAAGGCAAGCTTTCATTGTGTTTTGAGTTTCGTAATACAATCAACTTCTTATCTTCAAAGTGCATTAAAAGCCCAACAGTGGAAGGGTTTCCTTAATAGTCTTCAAACTTGTCCTCTATTTTAGGCGTTTAACTTGAAGTTTTCTCAATTCGACTCTATATGGGCAATAGCACCTCGCATAAATCAGCCGGTTAACACGGTACATATGTACGTACCGAATATACCCATGAATGCAAAACAAACAACGGCGAGCTATAACTCCATTATAAGTTTCGTAATACGTTTAACTATAATGTGTTAAAATTGTCTCAGGAGTTAGACTTTGTTGGAGCCAAGCTTAATAAAAAAAATTAAGCAAAAAAAAAAAAAAAATTGACTTTTAATTTAAAGCTTTCTCGAATCGATCCTGCATGACTGCAGATTCGCAACGACTATGAGCTTTCATTGCGTTTTCCGTTTCGTAATACATTCCGTTTCTTATTTTTAAACACATAAAATCAAAAATTGTAAAATCAAAACAATAAAATCAAATAATTATCTATGTGTTGTTGTTGTTGTCAATTTTTTTTGTTGTTGTCAAATAATAAAAGTTATTTTTTTTTTTTTTTTTTTTTTTATTAGGCTTGGCTCCTACATAAAAAAGAGCCATATCGCCAAAAATCATATTTATAATTCTCTGTTTACATAATTTAATTCAATTTACATTTTTAATAATATTTTCCTCACTCTTAAAAGGAACCGGATTATCCCCTCACATATTCTATCGGCTAGTAAATATTTGTTTCGTAATAAATTGTTATTCCACTCATCCTAATAAATTCATACATTTCCTTGTAAGCCAAAAAATCACCCTCATTCATTAATTCACTTAGATTTCTTGCATTCCGAAGGATGTTGAACTTTGATCTATATTGGCTATATCTGGGACAAGCCAATATGAGATGTTCAACATCCTCCACACTTCCACACAACTCACAATCTTTGTCCTCACTCAAATGACGTTTCCACAAGCATTCCTTCCAGTTTCCATGGTTCAGCCTGATTCTCTCAACAGTTCGCAACATTCGCGTATCTCCTTTGAGCTCCTTAAAGAACGGAATTCTCAAAGGAGTACCACGGAGCACTCTGTACTTCATTCCTTTCGTTAGAATTTTCTCGTTAAATTCACTCTCCCATTTTCTCCACAGATTCATCTGAAACATTCGAAGTACATCTCTTGCATCCTTACTTCCGTACTCCTGAACCGTGTCATTCAATGTACCCTTTTTAGCTAACATATCGGCTCTTTCATTCCCTTCGATCTGTCTATGTGATGGGATCCATTGTATGGTCACATCACGTTGACAGTCTCGAACACATTCAAAAATTAAATCAACATACACATTGCCTTCCCTTCCACCTCCACATTTTAGCAAACATAAACCACTCTGGGAATCGGAAAATATTACTATTTTCATTTCCCCTTCATTCACAGCCAGCTTAATTCCTTCAAACATTCCAATCAGTTCAGCGTTCATTATACAGATGCTTTTGTCCACTTTAAAATACTTTTCTACATTCTTACCAGGCATAAATACACCAACACCCACTCCATTCTCATTCACACTAGCATCTGTATAAACTATATCATCTTGCACATACCGCTGACTGATTTTCCCAAACATAATTTTAGCGATAACTTCATTCATTCCCTTATTATATTCCTCCATAGTCAAACATACAGTAAGATTATTAGGAACGGGTTGCGGACCAGCATTGCCTATACTCAGAAACATGTTCAAGTTTTCAAGTGCAATACTAGTTCTATATGTCGGTTTGTACACCGCCCTATTTTGTAATCTTACTATCATCTCGTTCCAGAACTCATTTTTCTTAGTTATCATTCGCACTGTCTCTCTCACTGTGATCCACTCTCTCTTGTAATCAAGAGGTGAATCACCCATTTCAGACCACAGAGTGTGTATTGGGGTTGAGTTAATCGCCCCCAATACCACTCTTGCACATGCATTTTCTACTTTCATTAATTGGCTAAAAGCCCCTTTCGAACCATTCCCATACACACTAATACCATATCCAATTTTGGAGGATATAAGGGCCTTCCTTAACATGTCAGTCACACTCGGATGAGCGCCCCATTTAGGTTTGCTCACCCGTTTAACCACATTTAAACGTTCCTTGCAGTTATCTGCCAAAATTTTCATATGCTTCCCAAAATTCATACGTCTATCAATCCAAATACCCAAATACCTGTACGCATTCACTTGTTCAATACATTGACTATCAACACTTATATTAACATTTGCAACGTTTGTTCTGAAACTCATATAAGCACACTTATTAGGATTCACTCTCAGATTCAACATTTTAAGTTTTTGAATTAAATCATCTACCCCTTTTTGCGCTCTTTGAGCCGCCACATCAATACTTCTCCCTTTTCCAATTACTACAAAATCGTCTGCAAATTGCAGAACGATTTGATTGTCTGTATTGATGTGGTGTATCTCGCTGGTATATAGGTTGAACAGAGCTGGAGATATTCTACTTCCTTGCGGAAGTCCAATATTTGCAACTCCCTCCAACCTAAAACCACTTCCATTCAGAACCATTTTTCTATCAGTCATAAAATCTTTTATCCACATACATACTTTCCGTGAAAATTCAAAATTCGATAGAATTTGTTGTAATTTCCACGGAACCACATAATCATAAGCTCTTTCGATGTCCAAAAATACCGCAACAGCTTTCAAATTATCCTTTCTTACTTCCCAAACAAACTTTTCCACACACTCAATTGCAGAGTGGTTCTTTCGAAATCCAAATGTTGTCGATGGCAACAAATTATTTTCATTCACAAAATCTTCCATGCGCTCTTTCATCATTCCATTCAAGATTTTTATAAAAACATTCAACATACATATGCCTCGATAATTTGTTGCCACATTTGGATCTCTATCCCGTTTAGGGATAGGAACCACCCTGCTCTCTTTCCATTTGTCCGGTATTTTTGAACCCATCCACACTTTGTTGAGTATCTCAAGCAAATTATGTTTTGCTGAGTCACTCAACAACCGAATCATCTTATAACTTACTCGGTTCGTCCCTGGAGTGGTAGATTTTGATCTATCTAACACTCTCAGGAACTCTCCCCATTCATACATACAATCCATTCTTTCATTTCTACTCATTCTATCAACTTCATTTATTACATTCAAATCATTGCTTACATTCAATATCATTCTTATAAATTCTTCACCTTTTTCTCTGTTCTCACATACCACATTGCTCACATTAAAATATTTACCATTCACCCTATTAAACAAACTCCATACATCCTTAGTTGTGGTTCTATGTATCATTTGGGACACATATTCCCGCCAACTTTTCCTTTTTGCTCTGCGAATAGCCTTTTTCAATTTACCATTCATTTTACCATACATAATCTTATTCTCACTACTCTTATTCCTATTAAATTCACGCAAGGCTCTTCGCTTCCTTTCATACCAGTATTGAACTTCATTGTTCCACCAACCATTCACATTAATCTCTTTCATATCCACAATTTTTATACACAATTTATTTATCCGTTCAATTTCACTATCTAACCGGCTTTGATTTATTTCATTTTCTCCGAGAATCTCATTCATCTCATTCACCCATTTCCTGTTATTCATTAATTCACGTTTTTTCCTAAACACTCGATTATCATTCATGATCATTTTGATCATGAAATGATCACCACCCAAATTCTCTTCTTCAATATTCCAAGTGACCCGGCAGGCCAGTTGAATAGTTTTCATAGACAAATCTATTGCGCTGGCCGTGCCTCCCACATTCGCTATTCTAGTTGGCCTTCCATCATTCAAGAGCACCATATCCGAGTCTTGAATCAGGTCGGCCAACTGTTTTCCTCTTACGCAATTGTCTAAACAACCCCACATTCTCGCATGCGCATTCATATCTCCACATACAATCAGGTCACTTTTATCTCTCACCCACTCAAACAATTTTTTAAAATCACTCAAGGCTTTTTTCCTTTCATCTTCATCACGCACATGGGTTACATACACGCTCCCTAGTAACAGATTTCTTTCCAAATTCGTCGTTGAGGCGGCAATTGCTTCAATCACCTCAAAAGCGGGTAACTGTGTCTCTTGAAGCGTAAGATTTCTGTCGTACATTATTGCCACTCCACCGTAACCATCGCTTCTTGGTTTGGAAAGAAATCTGTACCCTTTCACATACAACGTCTTATTCATTCTCTCCCATGTTTCACTTATAAGCATCACATTCATTTTATTCTTGGCCAGATAATTTTCCAACATACTTTTTTTCGCGTAAAAACTTTGTATGTTTATCTGGCCAACAATAATTCTTTCACTCATGTTTCACATTCACACAAATAACAATTTGTACAAACCAATTAAAATATGTTCAGGGAGAATCCGTTTCCAAAATTTAACAAAAATAAATTTTAAAGAAATAATAAAATTTTGTTGCATGCCTCATAAAGATGTTGATGTTGCGAGTTGTTGTCCCATATTTTTCATTGTTGTCCAGTTTCTCGTTTATCTATTATCGATTTTTATAATTTATTTATGATGTACGTTATTATCAAGTTTCATCGGTGTTGGTGGTACAATAAAATTTTCATTGTTGACTTCCGTACTCAACGTAGTTCTGTTATATTTATCAATGAACGCTATTCGGTTTTTTGTGCTTGTGTACCGAGTTTTTTTGTGTGGTCGACCGCGTTTATTTATATTTACGTTTAGTGACCCATCTTCATTTTCGGTATCCATACACGACGAATCTGTCTCTGTTTTTCGCTCGTTGACGTTGTATTCTTTTAAATTAACCATTTTTTTGCTCGTTTCGATTTTGGTTTCTGCCTGTGCGTGTAAAATGTCAATTTTCGCTACATCGCTATACTTGACTCGTTCTTGAATGGTAATTGATTTTACGGTATTTTTGTCGACCGTGCTTGTTTGTTGTACGTATTTATCAAGTTATCAACGATTTAATAATTTTTTTTTGTTTCTTATGTGATGATGAATCTTGATTCATGACCCGCCTTATCAGAACTATAAACATTTTTTTCTTGATTTTATATTTATAAAATAATGAGCCACAAAGCTGAACAGGTTTACAATTGTGGTTGAAAGAACAGACCGGTTTTATTTTTGGTGCTCGATTTTTGGAGATTTTTTGCTTCTATTGAGAAATGGTAAATATTTTTGGAAAGTAAAAATAAAATTATATTTCTTAGATATTTTAGCTCCTTAAAAGTGTAAGTTGTATTCTATGCATCAGGAGGTAATGAGAAAGTTTCTTAATCCTGTCAAACTGTGAATCTCCATGAATATCTGTATTTAATTACTGAATTTCTAAAATCATTCTCAAACAATCAATCAGGGCTATAAAAATCCAAAATCTGCAATTATGCTTCGATTGCAGTTCTTGATACTTCTAATGATAGGTCTCGGGACCTATAATTGCTATGCCATATATTTCATGAAAAATTCAATTTGAAGAAAATCACCATACTACTTACTAAGCCGATTCAGAGCTGTAAAAATCCAAAAACATGCAATTGTGCTCCGATTGCGGGTCTTGATCCTCTAATGATAGGTCTCGAGACCTGTAATTGCTATGCCAAACCGCGTTTAAATTGGTTGATTATTTCCTTACATTTCACAGAAAATTCGATTTGAAGAAAATCACCTTAGTATTGCTCAGCCGATTCAGGGCTATAAAAATCCATAATCTGCAAATTGTGCTCCGATTGCGGTTTCTGATACTTTTAATGATAGGTCTCGGGACCAGTAATTGCTATGCCATACATTTCATAGAAAATTCGATTTGAAGAAAATCGTCTTAAGTACTATGGCTCAGTCGATTCAGGGCTATAAAAATCCAAAATCTGCAATTGTGCTCCGAATGCGGGTCTTGATACCTCTAATGATTGGTCTCGGGACCAGTAATTACTATGCCATACATTTCACTGAAAATTCAATTTGAGATTTTCTTCAACCTTAAGTGCTTTACCCATTGAAAAACGAAAAGAAAAATCGTATTTAGTTTTTTCGATATAATTCCAAAATTATTGCTTTATTTTCGCTAAAAGCTTCTCGTTTTTGATCGAGTATACCATACAATACCATTTTCAATTTAGAAAATTCAAAAACATTTTTAATTGGCTGAGAAAATGAAAATTTAATTTTTTCGGTTCTAAATAATTTTTTTCGGACGAAAAAAATTAAATTTTCATTTTCTCAGCTAATTAAAATTTTTTTGAAATTTTTTAATTGAAAATAGTATTGTATGGTACACTCGGTCAAAAACGAGAAGTTTTTAGCGAAAATAAAGCAATAATTTTGGAATTATATCGAAAAAACTAAATCCGAATTTTCTTTTCGTTTTTCAATGGGTAAAGCACTTAACAATAGCTCAGCCGATTCATGCTATAAAAATCCAAAATCTACAATTGTGCTCCAATTGCGGTTCCTGATGCTTCTAATGATAGGTCTCGGGACCAGTAACTGCTATGCCATACATTTCATACAAAATTCGATTTGAAGAAAATCACCTTAGGTACTATAGCTCAGCCGATTCAGGGCTACAAAAATCCAAAATCTGCAATTGTGCTCCGATTGCGGGTCTTGATACCTCTAATGATTGGTCTCAGAACCAGTAATTACTATGCCATACATTTCACAGAAAATTCGATTTGAAAAAAACACTTTACTATAGCTCAGCCGATTCAGTGCTGTAAAATTCCAAAATCTGAAATTGTGCTCCGATTGTGGGTCTTGATACCTCTAGTGATAGGTCTCGGGATCTGTAATTGCTATGCCAAACCGCGTTCAAATTAGTTGATAATTTCCTTATATTTCACAGAAAATTCGATTTGAAGAAAATCACCTTACTATAGCTCAGCCGATTCAGGGCAATAAAAATCAAAAATCTGCAATTGTGCTCATAATGCGGGTCTTGATACTTTTAATGATAGGTCTCGAGACCTGTATTTGCTGTGCCAAACCGCGTTTAAATTGCTTGATTATTTCCTTATATTTCATAGGAAATTCGATTTGAAGAAAATCATCTTACTATAGCTCAGCCGATTCATGGATATAAAAATCCAAAATCTACAATTGTGCTCCGATTGCGGTTCCTGATGCTTCTAATGATAGGTCTCGGGATCAGTAACTGCTATGCCATACATTTCATACAAAATTCGATTTGAAAAAAATCACCTTAAGCCGATTCAGGGCTATAAAAAACGAAAATCTGCAATTGTGCTCCGTTTGCGGTTCCTGATGCTTCTAATGATAGGTCTCGGGACCAGTAACTGCTATGCCATACATTTCATACAAAATTCGATTTGAAGAAAATCACCTTAATCCGATTCAGGGCTATAAAAAACGAAAATCTGCAATTGTGCTCCGTTTGCGGTTCCTGATGCTTCTAATGATAGGTCTCGGGACCAGTAACTGCTATGCCATACATTTAATACAAAATTCAATTTGAAGAAAATCGCCTTAGCATTGCTCAACCGATTCAGGGTTATAAAAATCCATAATCTGCAAATTGTGCTGCGACTGCAGTTCCTGATACTTTTATTGATAGGTCTCGGGATCAATAATTTTTATGCCATACATTTCGTAAAAAATTCGATTTGATGGAAATCACCTTACTATAGCTAAGCCGATTCAGGGCTACAAAAATCCAAAATCTGCAATTTTGCTCCGATTGCGGTTCTTGATACCTCTAATGATAGGTATCGGGACCTGTAATTGCCATGCCAAATTGCGTTTAAATTGGTTGAATATTTCCTTATATTTCATAGAAAATTCGATTTGAAGAAAATCACCTTAATATAGCTCAGCCGATTCAGGGCTATAAAAATCCAAAATCCGCAATTGTGCTCCGTTTGCGGTTCCTGATGCTTCTAATGATAGGTCTCGGAACTAGTAACTGATATGCCATACATTTCATACAAAATTCGATTAGAAGAAAATCACCTTAGTATTGCTCAGACGATTCAGGGCTATAAAAATCTATAATCTGCAAATTGTGCTCCGACTGCAGTTCCTGATACTTTTATTAATAGGTCTCGGGACCAGTAACTGCTATGCCATACATTTAATACAAAATTCAATTTGAAGAAAATCGCCTTAGTATTGCTCAGCCGATTTAGGGCTATAAAATTCCATAATCTGCAAATTCTGCTGCGACTGCAGTTCCTGATACTTTTATTGTTAGGTCTAGGGATCAATAATTGTTATGCCATACATTTCGTAGAAAATTCGATTTGATGGAAAGCACCTTACTATAGCTAAGCCAATTCAGGGCTATAAAAATCCAAAATCTGCAGTTGTGCTCCAATTGCGGTTCCTGATGCTTCTAATGATAGGTCTCGGGACCTATAATTGCTATGGTATGCCATGCGTTTTGTGGCTTTACTTGAATTTTTTAATTTCCATTTAATTTTTCATCTAGTTTTTTAGACACTTTCCAATTAAATGGAATTTCAAAATATTTACGCAAAAAGCACGAAAGTAGTTTAGGTAAATTTTAAAATAATTATCATGTGACTTAGTTGAAATCATAAACGTATAATAATTAATTAATAGTACCATTATTGCTTTGGAGCTTTTGAAAATTCAATCCGTATCTTGTAATTGTGTCACTAGCATCAAAAACATTATTCGTAAAATTAGCTTCACCACCCAAATAAATTATAACAGTCGATTAAACCTCCAAACGATTTTTTCAGTATTATACATAGCCCTGCCTGAGAACACGATGCGATTAAATATTTTTAATTGAACGAACACAGTATTTTTAATTTATTTTAATTATTTTCATTTTCAATTAAATTTAAAATAAAAGTCTTCCCAATTTTTATAATATTCTATCGCATAAATATAATATGAGGATACATATAAAGTCGAAAAGAAACTTCCCAAAAAACAAAAACACAAAAAGTCTAATTTTATTATATAAATACGAAAACGATCCTTGTGTTCATTCAACTTTTTTTTTTCCAGTTCAAATTTTTGAACCAAAACACACAAAAAATTTTTGCTTTTATATTTAATTAATTTTAATTCTGAAACAAATAAAAATGTCCCAAATTTTTTTTTTTTTTGTATTTGTTTCTGTATTTCTGTCAACACTCAACACTAGACTTTTAGATTGAAATACTGCCATACCAAAAAAAAATATATCTTCATCATATATATATTTTTTTAGGAGCCGAACACAACATCAACATTTGAAACAGAAAGCTTAATTTTTTTTTTTTTTTTATGACATTAAAATGTGAAGGTCAGTCTAGTATAAATCATTGTATCATCATCATCATGATTGTACGGTATTTTCAATTAAATTTCTTTTAAACATTTATTTCCGTACCCCAGTCCCACCAGCCAAGTTTTGTAAGTTGATGAAAAAAATCACTGATGCTTAAAATGATTTCAATCATTTAATGTGATTAAATTGGACTTTTTTTTTTTGTTTGGGACGATTCTAGATATTTTTATATATTATATGCGGACGAAGATGGACGAATCTTTTTTCTTTGGTTTAATATTAAAATAAAAAGTTTGCTATGTCCATTTATTTACTTGTACCTACGTAACAAAAAATTTATTTATTATAGAGGGTGATTTATCTTATTATCTGGTTTAGTTTATTTAATCATATTAATAGTGTTCATCTGTAGGAAATATTTCCGTCCATTTAGAAAAACTATATATAGATTTTCATAGTAGACGATTCGTATTTGAAACATATTTTAACTTAAGCTTAAAAAAACATTTGTAATCGTATTAAAAGTAAAAAACTGTTTTTTTATATTCATTTAATCTTGTATAAATATCAACCCTTATATTCAAATAATAATAATAAAACCTACCCATTTTTTTTTATTTGTATGTATATGTAATAATACATATATTTCAAAAAACATACATATGATAATAATCGTTATATACCGTAACAACAGCAACATAAAATCGTATTAAGCTATTTATTTGGAATACGTGCATCCAATTTCTAAAGGTAACACAACAATAATGTGATAATTTTAAATTGGAATTGAATCGTGTTTTTAGTGCATATAACCTAACTACCTAGCTAAAGCTATATTATACACCTAACGAAGATGTGATTTCGAAATATGATATTTGGATTAAACATTTATTAAATACCCATGAAAAACTCGTAAATGTTAGAAAGGTTAGGTGGCTTTCATCAAATGTTAAATGTACAAATTAATGTTGTCCTTTATGGCAGTGTGTTTCATATTCAAATCCAATAAGCCTGGTACGATTCATTTTATAGGTACTAATTTGTAATGAAGCATCATATTTATATTTAAGTATTAACAAAATTATTAAGTCCGTCTTGAAAATCTCGAAAATACTCGAATATCTCGAAGGGTCTGGAAAGTAATCGAATGAACACGAAGATTAAATAATAACCAATAATTTCCAACAAACCAGAATTGTCTCGGTTAAGCTAGTATAATGTCGAACATTTTGGATATTCTCGAATAATCTCGAACAATGTCGAAATTTTTAATTTTTTTTTCGAAATTCAATGCTAAATACCATAAAGGCATATTTCAGTAGTTTTCGTTTATGAATTGGAACTCCTAAAAATATTTTCGGACATGGAAACTTTCTCTAAGTCATGAATTGCCGCAAAATAATTTTTAATATTTATTTAATTATCATGAAAGCTCGATTAATATGGGCTCGCATAATCTCGAATAATTCAACATTTTACTAAAACAGAAAAAAAACGTAAAACCTTCGAATAGGAACGCTGCTATGAATCTTAACATCAACTAAGTAAAAAGAATCTCGAAAAAAAAACGAAAATCAAATAGTTAGCAATAAGCTAAATCAACCTTGAACAGTCCCGAAAAAAATTCACAATTAACTTTGCTTTTGCTGCTCGCATTCAAACATACATAACGATTTCTGGATTGCACTCGATTTTCCAACATATGTGTATGTTGTGTTTTGTGATCAATATTTAGTGTGGTATACATATGATATTCCCACTTCCTTTTCTAACTTATGTATGTTCATCGCATCTATTAATGTCGTTTCGAGTTCCATTTTGTAGTTCACATTCGTCATTGGTAAATTATTTAATTTAATTATGTATTACTGTGTGGCGGTAACCGGCTATTCTGTGTTTGATAAGGATGATTCGACTTTTGGTGTACTGTTTGATAGGTTTGTGTTGGTTTTCTAAAAATTTGTCAACTTATGTTTCTGATTTATAATTTTTATTGTTAAATCCAGAAAATGTATAGTTTTGTCGTGAATAAGTGGGCTTCCCATAATCAATCGTTTTGTTTCTAGAGTCGACCTTCATGCTTAAAGCAATTTTGATTATGAATTCCTTTTAGTAACGCAAAAACCCTGTTTACGGCATGTACATCGATCTGTTTATCAAATAAGAATTTTCCTGTTATTATTAAGTTTTACTAACCGGAATATTCATATTTATAAATTCATATTTGTAGCATAAAAAGAGGCTAGTTTTGCGTTACTCGGTATGTTGACCTCTTCTATTTTGTTGGCTAACTCAAGACCGTTCTTCACGGGATGTTCTATTTCGATAAAAATGTTTTAAACCAGCGATTTATTTAAACATTTAGCAACTCTGTAAGATGGTGCTGATGTGAAATTAGTCACAGGTCTCATTGGCACTTCCCCCTTATGGATTTTGCGCATTCCTCAAATTAGTAGGATTGATGATTTTGCCATCTTGTTGTTTTTCCAATTTCTCTGTTATTAAATAAATGTGTCGATTATGGCTTTAATGCTATCATTGCGTTTTGCAGTAAGATTCCCCTTTAATTCTTTCACTCGTGACCTCTGCTATTTTACTCGTTCAAAAAATAAGGTAGGCTCAGCCTGAACTTTGAGATGTTCGAAATAGTTAGTCATATCGAAGACGATTACAACAAGAATGTATATAATACCAATAGAACATAAGAGGCGTTACAAGCAATAGAAGAAAGCTTAAACCGATTTTTTGCTGACTATCGAAAGTAGAATAAAAAGAGAACATATACAGAGAAAATATACAAAATGAGTGAATTTGGCCATTATTCATTCTTTATTTAGTCATTATTCACTGATCAATAAATTATTCACTGATCAATAAAAATTATTTTACTCTTTGTGACTCCTATTCAATGGTAGTTCACTACTTATTCACTCATTGTTCACTCTTTATCAACTAAAGAATGGTTAAATATAAATTCACTATAAATTTTTTCACTAATTAATCACTAGGCATTTACTGATTATTCATTAATCACTCCAAGTATCGTTATTATATATAATTCTGCCAATTATCAGTGAATAATAAATAAATAGTCCGTGAATAATCAGTTAATAATAAAAGTAACACTATAAGAAAAACATTACTAAAGAATTAATAACGACTGATTGATAAAAGAATAATACGCCAATAGTTAGTGAACAGTTAGTAAATAATTAGTGAATAGGGAATGATTAATCAGCCAATAATCAATGAATATAAGGTGAATAATGAGTAAATCTTTGGTTATAATGGTGAAATAATGGGAATAAATATGGATAAACGTAAATATTCGGTGAATAGAAATAAAATATTGAGTGAATAATAAGAGAATCCCGAGTGAATAATGCTTAAGTAATGTTCGAAATAATGTTAGAATAACAAACGTAGATGCGTGAGTCTATCAATGAATAAATTTATATAATCTGAAAATAATGAGTGAGTTATAAGTTAATAATTAGTGAATAACCAGAGAGTAATGAATGAATTATGAGTGATTATTGAGTAAACAACTAGTGAATAATAGAAGCATTGCTTTCGTAAAATGCAATTAAGATTTAGCTTTGGTTTATAATTTCCAAAGCATACGGTTTGCTTTTGGATTTTTTTTTTTATTGAATGTGTTATTCTAATTAAATTATTGTTGTAGATTTTTCTTGACAGGCAAAATTATTGCAGCTAATGACTGAATAATGAATTAAAAATATGTTCAATGAGTGATTTTATCATTTTTCAGTGAATAATAAACATTCACACTCAGTATTCACTGATGGATGATAAAATCACTCATTTGCGTGGTACAAAATAATTAGAACGAGTTTCCCTTCATTCCATTAAACAAAAATGGGCTGCTGAATGTCGCTGGATTGATTCTGGATTTAACTGTAGTGGCTACCGACAAGTATTTAATTTATGAATTTTAAAATTACTGAGGATTTTATTGCGTAAGCACATATTGCGATAATTTGCTAATTGGTTTGAAAGAGATTTAGCCAAACAACCTAATAGCACCCATTTTCTAGTTTCGTTTAATACTACAAAATTTGAAGCATTTTGTTTATCATTATAGAGAATTACATTATACGAAAGTATGCACTTTATGGATTCATATGTGTCTATTTTTAATTATCTTCAAAGCTAAAACTGTAGAGTGTTCATGAAGGGTAACTTTTAGCTAGAGTAACTTAAACCTAATTAAGAATAAATTAGCTAGCTAAATAATTTAGTTAAAGCGCATGCTAAAAAATGTGATCGAACCTTTTAAATACAATTATGGCGCTTATTTAAAAGCTCCACCTTTTTTTCAAATTTGACGATTTTTTTGCAAAATTCTAGAATTCCTTTAAAACCCCTGCTTTATAAATTCTGCCGAAGAAATTATTTGTATCTTTAAAGTAACTTAATATCACTTAATGGTGCTTAATTCCTTTGTCCTCATGAGTAAGTATTTTATTATCAGTTCGTACCTACAATTCTAGTATACTAGGCAGCCAGAGTTTAATCGAAACAACGATAATTCATGCCGCCTTTTGAACAATCCAACGCTTGGTCAATTTTGCTTCTCATCTGTAGTCTAGTGAAAAAAGTGGTATTAGTAAGTTACCACTTCAACTATTCGAACAAGCGAACCCTTAAACAATATTTTTGTGTAGGTTTGTGGGTCAGATGCTTACGTAAAGTACAACTTTGCAATTTTACGAGCATTAACCTAGGGTCTACATTAAGAAGATCTTCGGAATATTAGGGTTCACAATTATCTCGAATTTTCACGGCTTTTCTTTCACAAATGACTCGAAACACCTGATACCGTACTGTGAAATGTAATTCAAATAATAAAACGAAAAATGTACAGAATTAACCAAGTATTTGCTTTATCGAACAAAACATGTGAATAAAAATTATATAAGCCATTTGGAATTTTTTTTTGTGATTGAATTCAAAGCAAGTTTTGGATTCTTTCGACAATTGCAAATAAACGAAAGAAATTTTAAAATCCACAAAACAAACCAAACCTCAAAACCTACATACGGTTAAATATAATTTTTGTGTAACTTCTAAGAGTAGAATACACTATTCCTTACTAGTTTTCCCAAAATTTTGGTTTAGCTTAACATTTGTTTAAACAGTTTATTTCAATGTCAACAAAATATTTAATTTTTGTTTTGTCAAGTTTTTGCTGTAAATTACCTTATTGAAGCTAAGCACAAGTTACCAGAATTAGTTAGGAATTTTAATGTTACACTTCTGTCGATATAAAGTCTTCTTTAAGCCTGCGGCTTATTAACAAATAATTGAATTTTGTTGGGTATATATTTAATAATTGTGTGGTCAATTTCAATAAATTAAAGCTTTTATCAGACTTGCGAGTGCATGCTTAAATTCAGAGATTATGACTCAAGTCACACATTTTGAACAATTTTCGTAAGGTATAACTTTTTAGTCACTATCGAATATATTCCTGAAGATTTCTTTGATGCAACAAACCATTAATAGTTTTGTTGAAATAATCAGATTTAAAAAAGGTCTGCGATTGAGCTGGACATCATAATCGTGAATGTAAGAAAACAGTACAGCAGCTAATCGTCCAATGAATGAAATATTAAAAAAAAAATTGCCACTCAGCAAAATTTCTGTGAGAATGACTACGTCATAAATACCAGTATACATCATAGAAGTGATAATTAGATTACAGGAGCCTTGAAGTACCCCAATATTACTGTTGTAGCAAATATTTTACTCAAACTCGACCAAGGGTGCAGCCCAATAATGCTTTTCGTTGTGGTATTCGCGTTATGGTATTTATCAGAAGCAGGTTTTTGATTTACAATTGATCTCATGGCCTACAAACCAGCTAGACTCAATGTCTAAATAACTGCACACTCGACTACTTCAAAGAAATCATTTCAATTCAAAAAGTAATAAGAGTAATGCAATTTGAGTGCAATCAGATATTCTATAAAATGGAGTGATTATCCAAAATTGAACTAATCGATGAAACTTACACGCAAGTCTATAACAACCTTAAATGACACACTGTAAAGTAATTCGAATCATACATTCGGCATAATATAAATAAAAAACACTTAAAACTTAATGATGACATATACTTTTTAAATCCCCTTGAGAATAATAAATAAATAATAAAAACGTAATAAAGAAACGTACAAAAAACAAAATAAAGTAAAATTATGGCAATAAAGAAGGATAAACATCAGATTCCTGCTAACTCGTAATATTATGTGAACGTACATAAATATTTAGAAACGTTTACTTCTGTTACTTATGTATGTACATACGATATAGAAATTTATTGATCAACAAAATTGTTTTTTATTATACCATACTTAATACCAAAAACGTGTAATTAAGTTTAAGCCAAAAGCTTTATTTTTTTTTGTTAATCCAAAGCTTTGTTTATTAAAATTTTTTATAATAAAGTATTTAAGGAGGCAAGCTTACAGAAATAATTAATGGCAAATTTCTATTTTTATTTTTTATGAAAAGCTTTATTAATTTGGTAAAAGTTTTTATTTTATATTTATAAACTACTTTATACTGCTGAAAACAAAATGTTTATTTTTGTTATTGTTCATTTTCGGTAAAAACATATTTATTAAAATAATATAATTAAAAGAATATTTTATTTGGATACTAAGTATTTATGTTTACGTATAAATAGCTCTTCATATACAGACACATACTTTACAAAGCTTTTTATATCAAACGAATTTTTATCAAAACACAAAAATGTCTGCCAGCTGAAGTAATTAAAAATGTATATTAACGTTTTAATAAAGGGTTTCGTTTATAGTATTAAGGTGAACTAGAAAATGTATATATAAAAATAAATTACTTGATGAAGCTTAAAACAAATAATTCATATTTTCATATTATTTGGTAGCAGGCAGAATGTAAAACCATAATTTAAACGAACTTAATGATGAATTACTTTAATACATGCAAGGTTTTTTTTTATAAAACATATTATTTATGCTACTATAATTCATAATAATGAGACAGACAGATATGTTCATTTATATGTGTATAATTCTAAATAACTAGTTAATTGATTTAAAAATTGCGTGAGTATTTATTTTAAGGTTTGGGGTTATGAAAAATTGTATACGTACGTACGTCATGAAATCAGAAACAAGTGGCACCAAATTCACCAACACATAATGTTTGTGTCATTCCTGTTTGTGTTCACCTTCAAAGATAATGAAAGTTTGGCCATATTATATTATATACCAAAATTGGATTTAATCATTAAACATGCAAATACCTAAATATATAATATCGTCCATTCTTTATCAGTAATATCTTTTAAAACCTAAAATATCGCTAAATCTAAACCCTGATAATCTTCTTTTATCGCGAGCATCGAGCTTATACCTTAAAGTAGTTTACTACTAAAAAGCTTACTTCATTCGATGAATTGATTTGGGCTTAAGCCATTAAATATAAAAATTCCTAAAAAAATTGTCACGCCACTCTAAAAGCTTTGAGGTTAAAACCGTAATGGGAAATGAAAGCTCATTCGGTTACGTTAAGCTTACGGTAAATATTTATTTTACGGAGCTAATTAACCTGAATGTACTTTAAAGTGGATTTTTTATCCATAACATTTTTAAACAAAAAGCTTATTTCGTCACATATAAGCTCGGAAAGTCACATTATTAAGGCTTAATAATATTTGAACAACATCGTATTATATCACGCTAGTCATAATTGAATATTTATTTTATCACGGCTAGTTTGAGCTTTTACCTAGCTTTGCGAATAAAAAACTTAGATGCGATTTGGTCTTTATTCATTTAACGTAGAATTGTTTCTTCTGTTGGATCAAATCTCTGACTAGTTACATTATTATACAGTTTTGAGCTTTGGTAATTGAACATTAAGATGCCTAATACTAAAAGTCTCACAATTTCATGACCTTTGAAGTAAGATTCTGAATGGTAAAACAAAAACTATTTTTTACACTACATAACTAAAAACAAAATATTATACGAGTATTACTACCTTCAGCTTTGAGCTTTTTACTAAAAGTGAACCAACCATTTGCTAATGTATCTAAAAGTAATTAACCCCCGAGTTATTTCTTGTTTACCAGATCAACAATTTGTAGCACAGCTAATTTACTTGTAGAATACTTACTTGTCATTCTTTCTTTAGCAGTAAGAGCGTTGCGAAACAGAAAGCTTGTTGGGCAGCATCGAAACTGAGATTAATTGTATTATTTTATCGATTAGGGCTTTGGTAATTAAACATAAAAATGCCCAATACTTCCTCGATCAAATGCATCGTTTCCAATCGATCATATGAATGATCGAAATATTCAACAAATACAACAAGATAATTGTCTGAAAAAATTTTTGCTCTGTTTTTGTTTACTGGATTCTAGGAGTAATTTTTCAGTATTTGATGTACAAGAAAAATATTGGTGTTCTCAGTGACATCGAAAAGAGAATCGACACGATCTTATTATGATCTGCGAAACCGACACTAAAGAAGGCTATTTCTTCCCTGTAATGTAACCCTTCGTTTGAAATACGGTGACTTTTTACTTCAAAATTCGTTTGCTCGAACGCCACTTTTTGGACTGAGCAAGACATATTATAAATCCATTGTGAACCCATTTTGAAGATGTTCTTATTCTTGATATTCTTCGTATAAATCTTCTTTATTATTTTGAAATAAACTTAAATTTATTCGCATACTGCTGCAACTCCATTTTTGCTAAGCGTCGAAGAATTGTATCTATAATAATCTTTTACAATTTCAGACGTTGGTTGGACAGTAGTACAGTACATAATCAGTTTAATACCTTACGCTGAGTTAGAGTAAACGCGCTGCTTAACATGTTTTTGCAAACTCTGTATTGCATGATATTGTTAGCTTTTTTCATGAAGTATGCAACCGAATTTTTTCCTAGCAAATTACCATCTTTATTATTTGATCGTAATCAAATCCGTTGATTTTCTGCCATTTTTGTAAAGCCTTGAAATAGTGACTATCTCACCCCAAGTAAAACCGCAAAATCAGAATATATGGATTTGCGACCCGAGAAGAGGTCATTTTATATAAGGAACAGTTCATCTAGGTTTCATAGTTTCAGCCGGCTTAACTAAATCGTATTTCCAGTTATTATCTTATATTTGCTTTGATTTATATTATAGCCTTTGTCCCTTTGGTTAGCGTTTTGTTCAACTTTTCACTCATTTCTGGAAACTCTGATAAAATTATGCATAAACAAACCAACTTAACAACAGTTCCTAGGGCCCATTTTGAGCGGGAAAGATCATGTCTGTTGTCTTTTCACTATCATAATCACTTTTCGTAGTATTTTAAATCATTAACGATACAATAAATTTTGCAGCTTTAAACCAATTAACCCTTTCTGAACTGCAATACTTTTTTTATCGTTAAATTTTGACCAAGGGCAAAGTTCAGCATTTTTTAGCAATGCGACACTATTCGTTCAAATATCATTTTAAGCCTAAACCAAATAATTGCACGCATATTGTGTACGTCACAATTTTCATAAAATAAATCAACTTGCATATTTCTTAAGACCATTATCTATTTGTAATACAAAAACCTCTAAATCAATTAGATTAACGCAAAATGTAACAAAAAACTTGCCAAAATAATATTTTTATTTGAATTTAACACCGAACAACATATATCGTTCAGAAATTCAATATGACGCTGAGGACTTTCGAAAAATTCGCATTGTAGACTTAAGCAAATTTCTAATTTTGATTCAAAACAGAACGCAGTAAAACTGTAGAGTGATTATAATTACTAAAGGAAAAAGAATTTCGTTAACTTTAAAAGACACCAAAATAATGTAGAAAAGGTTGCTTAATCTTTAAATTTGAAAGAAATATTTGTGGTACAATCCAAAAAAAATATTTTACTAGCTTGAGCTATGAGCTGTTATTTAAAAACGAATCAACTATTTGCAGCGCAGTCATTTTACCTGAAAAGTACCTATATCTCATTCCTTCTGTATAAGTAAGGGCTTTGAAAAGTTCAAAGATTATTTTTTCGCATTAAAGTTTCGATAATTTTTGAGCTTTAATTGTTTCAAATAAAAATGCCAAATACTTATCTCGTCATTTTATGAGCTATGAAGCAAAAATCTTAATAATAAAAGAAAAATTGGTTTTGACACTCCAAAACTCCAAAATGAGCTTTGAACTTTTACCTAAAAATGCATCAGCCATATGTAGCACAGCTAATTTATCTGGAAAGTACTATATGTCATAACTTCTTTATTAGTAAGAGCTTTGAGAAATTCAAGGATTTTTTTATCGCATTAATATTATTCTCGTCATTTCATGAGCTATGAAATAAATATCTTAATGATGAAAGAAAAATTGGTTTTGACACTCCAAAACTCAAAAATTTTCAAAAATGAGCCTTGAGCTTTTATCTAAAAACGAATCAACCGTTTTCAGTACAGCTAATTTACTTGAAAGTTCATATATGTCATTCAATCCTAATTAGTATATGCTTAGATAAACGAAAAGCTTGTTTTGTCACATTAAACTTTGAGAAGCTATATTATTTAATCGCTTTAAACTATGGTTATTTAATTAAAAATGTCTAATATTAGTCCCGTCATTTCATGTGCTTTGAAATAAAACGCTAGTTGATGGACGAAAAATTGTTTTCGACACTCCAAAACTCAAAACAAAATTATCAACATCAACTTTGAGCTTCCACCTAAAAATGACTCAACTATCTGTAGCACAGCTAATTTACCTGAAAGTTTCTATATGTCATTCCATCCTTGTTAGTATGAGCTATAAGAAACAAAAAGCTTGTTTTGTCGCATTAAACCTTCTAGAAGTATTTTACTAAGTTGTTTTAAACTTTGATTATTTAATATTAAAATGTCAAATATAAGTTCCGCCATTTCATGTGCTTTGAAGTAAAACTCTTAATAATGGAAGAAAAATTGTTTTCGATACTCCAAAGCTCAAAACAAAATTATCAACATCAACTTTGAGCTTTTACCTAAAAATGAATCAACTGTTTGTAGTACAGCTAATTTACATGAAAGTTCCTATTAGCATTCCATCATTATTATTATGAGGTTGAAAAAACAAAATGCTTGTTTTGTCGCATTAAAGCTTCGAGAAGCTATTTTACTAAATTGGTCTAAACTTTGGATATTTAATAAAGAAATGTCTAATATACGTCCTGCCATTTCATGTGCTTTAAAGTAAAACTCTTAATGGAAGAAGAAAAATTGTTTTCGACACTCCAAAACTAAAAACAAAATTATCAACATCAACTTTGAGCTTTTACCTTAAAATGAATCAGCCATTTGCAGCACAGCTAATTTACCTGAATGTTCCTATATGTCATTCCATCCTTATTAGTATGACCTTAAGGAAACAAAAGCTTGTTAGGTCGCATTAAAACTTCGAGAAGTATTTTACTAAATTGTTTTAAACTTTGGTTATTTAATATAAAAATTTCTAATGTCCCGCCATTTCATGTTCTTTAAAGTAAAACTCTCAATGATAGGAGAAAAATTGTTTTCGACACTCCAAAACTCAAAACAAAATTATCAACATAAACTTCAAGCTTTTACCTAAAAATGAATTAAACATTTGCAGCACAGCTAATTAACCTGAAAGTTCCTATATGTCATTCCATCCTTATTAGTATGAGCTTCAAGAAATAAAAAGCTGGTTTTGTCGCATTAAAGTTTCGAGAAGTACTTTACTAAATTGTTTTAAACTTTAGTTATTTAATATACAAATGTCTAATATATGTTCCGCCATTTCATGTACTTTGAAGTAAAACTCTTAATAATTGAAGAAAAATTGTTTTCGACACTCCAAAACTCAAAACAGAATTATCAACATAAACTTTGAGCTTTTGCCTAAAAATGAATCAATCATTTGCAGCACAGCTAGTTTACCTGAAAGTTCCTATTAGTATTCCATCCTTATTATTATTAGCTTGAAAAAACAAAATGCTTGTTTTGTCGCATTAAAGCTTCGAGAAGCTATTTTACTAAATTGTTTTAAACTTTGGATATTTAATAAAGAAATGTCTAATATATGTCCTGCCATTTCCTGTGCTTTGAAGTAAAACTCTTAATGGAAGAAGAAAAATTGTTTTCGACACTCCAAAACTAAAAACAAAATTATCAACATCAATTTTGAGCTATTACCTTAAAATGAATCAGCCATTTGCAGCACAGCTAATTTGCCTGAATGTTCCTATATGTCATTCCATCCTTATTAGTATGAGCTTTAAAAACAAAAGCTTGTTTAGTCCCATTAACGCTTCGAGTAGTATTTTACTAAATTGTTTTAAACTTTGGTTATTTAATTTAAAAATGTCTAATATTAGTCCCATCATCATTTTATGTGCTTTAAAATAGAACTCTTAATGATGGACGAAAAATTGTTTTCGATAGTCCAAAACTCAAAACATAATTATTAACATGAACTTTGAGCTTTCACCTAAAAATGAATCAATCATTTGCAGCACAGCTAATTTACCTAAAAAGTGCCTATATGTCTTTCCTTTTTTATCACTTATCTTGATTTGTTGCATTAAAGCTTTGAAAAGTTATATTAGTAAGTCGACGTGAGCTTTGGTTCATCGCGTCATTTCATGAGCTTTGAAAGAATTTTTTTTCCAGCATTAGTTTCGAGCTTTTACCTAAAATTAAATCAAAGTACTAATATATCATTTCTCCTTTAGCAGTAAAAGCTTTGAGAAAGGAAAAGCTTTTTGTCCCCGCCGAAGTTCTAATTAAATATATTAATTTATTGATGTACGCTTTTAAGCTTTGAAGGAAAAATCTAAATGTTGTTTTCCCTTCACGCCAGAACTAAACAAAAATTTCTATTTGGTCCAAACTTATCTGAAAGTACTTATACATCATTATTTCTTTATCAATATAAGGAACAATCAGAAAAGAATTAGAGCTCATTATATTACCATTCCAATAGCAAAGTGTTTCAGTCCTATCAAATTTATTGGAAATCTATTATATTACAGAGCAAGAGTGCACCGTTAACTGAATAAAATATAATTCTATCACGCTAATGCTCAGTAAATACTAAATTAGTTTAGCAGCGCGGTATTTTAGCAGTAAAAACGATTCATTCAGATGTTCTGGATCTGCCGATACAATGCATAGTCGACTTTTGTAAAAATTCTCTACAAATAAAAATTTAATCTAAGAATATAATCTTTTTCGAAACAAATCCGTTTCCCATTTTTATTTCATTCAGACACCAAAAAAAAAAAAAAAAAAAAAAATCCATACAGCTCTATTCTCATATATTTAAGCGCACCAGGAATCAAATAAAAATACTATTTTTATGTTATTCCTTAAACACCACCAGCACCAAACCGCAAACAAATATTTTATTTAAGATTATTAGATTAAGATTTTGATTTCACACGAAAAACTAAAAAAAAATTTATAAAAGGATTTAATTTCAAACGGATAAAAAATTTAATTTTAAATTATAATTTTTTTTTTGTATAAATTTTACAATACACAAACTACAAAAACGTTATTATATAAAATGATACGAAACAGGAAATTCAATGAATATAAAATGAAACTTATGCAAATATAGCTACATTGCAAAAAAAAAAAAGCTCTACAACTAAAAAGCCACTAGTTTCCATGGTTATTGCACTTCAAATAGTCTCAACATGATAAAAATACAACGCTTATCGTATTTTTATTTTGTTTATCATTAAAATTGGATACAAAACAAAAATAAAATTCTTTGTACTATTTATACCGTCTCAACAACAAACAATCTTCTTGAAATATTTATACAAACAAAGCAAAAAAAAAATGTTCGGTTGTTCGACTATTGTTATCTAGTAAGAATACCAAGACGAACTTTTATGATAAAAATTAATTCCTAACCTTTAAATCTGACACCTTAATAACCACGTGTCCACATTATTTAGTACAAGGACGAACTCTATTAAAATCTATATTCTTGATATTCATAAATATTCTATAATTAATTCTATTGCGTGACTAACTTAATTTGTATGATTAAAAAATAAAAAATAAAAATATTCAGAAAACGACTAAACTTAGTTGCTATAAAATTTAACGTCAATCAGTTTTCTATTAATCATCAGGCATATTATTAAAAACATAGTGCAAAGTATTATAATAATTTGTTATTAGTCATATTTAAAAAGCACAATAAGATAGAATGAAAAAGAAACTGGATTTCAGCTGGTCTGACATGTCTCAAAAAAAAAAGTTTCAAGGAATTTCTTTATTGGAATTAGCATAGCGGAATATATTTAATAATTTTATAGCGTGTAACAATTTTTTTTTTATGGTTTGTTTATAAAAATCTATTATATACAATATGCTTTTACTATTTTATCGCCCAAAGCCTCATTACATGTTAAATTATAGTTCCATGAACTTATAAACTGTCTGTTTAGATTCCGATTCGTACCTACGTATTAAAAGCTGGTTTTTTATTGTCATCATAAAAAAACAACTAATTAATTTAAATTCATCTAAGCGCTCACAAATTAGATTTTTATGTTTTGCAAAACGCCGGATTATTAGTGTCGACATGATTGTGAGTCACACATAACAATAAACTTGATTTTAATTTTGAAATTTTTGCCATGCGGATGAGTATTTTAGTAAACACAAACAAAATGTTTTGACAGTCATGCTAAATCGATTTACCTTATTTGGGCATATTAAACAATAGGTATTTATATAATACTGGATTCCCTTTTTCTCGAAGTTTTGTCTAACGCATGCGGAAGTTTTGACCGGTTTTATATTTATTAGTTTAGTTCTGACTCATGTGCGATTTGGGTTATACTATATATATTAAGTTGGAAACTAAATGTCAACGAATAAAATTTTGTATCGCAAATCAAGACTTAATTTATTGTGATCATTTAGCTCTAGGAATTTAGGGCATAAGTTTATAAGATTAGGTCATAAAATGTTTTTTTCTTTACAACGCCCGCCGTTACGTGCTGTGAAAAAAAAAAAAGAAAAAATTATTCCCACAGTCAATACTGCGATTAAAGTTTCGGAATTTTATTATGTGGTACTGATATGGAATTAATTACGCTTTCCGCTATGCAAATTAATTCCTGCCTTCCTGTAGCTTACAATGAAAATAAATTTTAAAACAATTTTCTAGTTAAGATCATATTGCGAAAATTGTAATAATCAAACCGGATTCGGAATTCGCGGAGAGGTAGCCAATAGAACTCATTCTACTGATATTACTTTTTCATTTTGATATCAAGAAAGGCCAAATGTGAATTTCCTGAATTTTCAAACAAATCACACTCTCAGCAAAATTAATTTTTTGACCGAATGTTAATTTTTGTTATTCCGAAATTTGATTCGCGTAGTTTATCAAGCTTTTTGCAAAGAAATTAAAGGTCGGAATATTCGACTTTAATAAAAAATGAGACCATCCTTGTAACATATAAGTGACATGTCCCTATAACAACCAATATTTTTTTTAATCATGCCCACCAATTAAAAAGTATTCTTTTGGCATTTGTAAAGTTTCTTCATTTTGAGTACAGAAATTTTAAAAATTTCTTTTTAGGATGCACCATCGTTCAGAGAAGAAACCATATTATGAGCACATATCAAAATCAGAAAGCTTTTCAAGTTTCTATAATTTTGGGGATCACGAAAAGTTCTAAATATTCTCGGATAAACTCATGTTAAACTGGAACAATTTTGCTTATAAATATCACTATCAGTAACAATACCACGGTACAAAAAAAAAATGTTTCTCTGTAAAGCTTAAAAATATTAGGTACGCAGTTTTCAAACCCTAATTTTAGAGAAGTTAATAACGACTCTCAAGAATAATGTTAAGTTTCTAAAAATAATTTTAGAATCTAAAAAAAATAAAAAAAAAGCACACATACGATCTGAAAATCAAGACCTGGTGAAAGAATTTCAAAAACAAGTCGAATCTATGACTCGATCTTACTGGTGGATTCACGGGGTCGGATTTTAACCGTAGGGTATTATTGTCCGAGCTCAAAATCAATTAAATTCATTTTTTTTTTTTGTTATTTTCGACCTCGTGAATCAATTTGATTTGTTACGGAGCTCGGACAAAAATGCGTAGAGAAAAAATCGACCTCTTGAATCCATCATCCATCTTCTAAAAAACATCTTAAGAAATTTATTAAGATCGTTTATTTTTTACCGAATTATTGGCGATATATAGCAGATGCAACAAAAATCGTAAATATTAGCACTCCATTTTAATTTGATATCTTAACGTAATTATTGAAACCGTATATTGGATGTTTAAGAATTTTTAAGTACAATCCATTTTTACTATAACAAAATATCAAGCCGTACTTCAAGCAACTTTAAGTCGGATGTCACTCTAGCCTCAAAGCGTTGTCTAACGAAGATTACTGCATTTTCATTTTAATTTTAACAGTAAACGATGCCTATGACCCTCTAATAGCTTAGCGTCGAGCTTATATCGAATTCAATTTTTGTGTGAATTAAAAACTACAATTTAATTTGCAGCACGTGATACAAACACTGTCTACTAGCGATAATCAATTAAACAAAATACAAAAAATTTAGAACAGGAAAAACTATTTACAAATTGTACAAACTCTTTGAACCGACCCAACCGATTTTAAAGAACTAAAATTGAAAACCTTTCAGTGAATATCCCGTCAAAATCGGTCTCGTAATTTTAAAAATTTTTTGCATCCCGTACATTAACAGACTTGCTGCTTTACGAGTACAAGTATAGACATTCCTTCAAATTAATGATTCTAAACAACATGTCTGCGTTTTAAATATGGCACTATACAGCTCCGAAACAGCAAAAGTTAATTTTAAACAATTCGGAAAATATCCGAAAATGGAAACACTAATCGATCGACTGGAAAATTTCCAAATTCTTGAGTTCCAAATTCCAATCCAAATCACCATTTTATAGATGTTTCACTGAACCACCTAATAAGTTAGAAAAAAAAACTTAGAGAAAATCCTGCGTGCAAGGTCTCTCATTACAACTCTCCATGAAACCGCAGATATTTTTAGATTATTTGTTAATTCAAACAATTTACTTAGTTTAACCACCTTTGTGAAATTTTCTCAAAATGTATATCTCAATATACGCATTGCTCCTAATACTGGTAAATTTGAAGGATTACGAACATTCTTTTTTCAATACAATATGTACTGCTCAAAGCTGAAAAAGCAATGACATAACATTTTAAATAACTGTTGTCTTCCTTTTCGAGAAAATGCTGGGTTAAAGTCGCATCCTGTAAAAGCTTGACATGAATGCAGTTCTTTGGCTCAGATCCTCTCCAAATTTTCTGCATTTCACTGACATTGATGATTCTGCTATGATTATAACTTTCCCACGTTCTAATCAAACTGCTGATTAGCTTTTCATATCATACAGATTTGCAAGCATAATGATTAAAGCATCAATTAAAAGTACGATCGATTGTGTTTAGACAGTTTTATTGTCATTCACTTCATACTTGAAACAATTAATAAAGAAGCAAGTTCCTTACTTTGTCAGTAAATATTGGCTTTTTTATTGCGGACAGATATTATATGTTCGCGAGCATAACGTTGTCTTCCTCTTAAAGTGCACTCATAATTTTTATTAGATTGGCTGCCGTGACGATCAATATGTAGCCTTAAAGCTCTCTTATTCGTGATAATTTATAATTATATCATCGCCTTTCAACCAAGCGTTTTTAGGATATCCTTGCGGCGCTTTATACATTATGTGACAAAATTATTCCGTTGAATTTCTTCAGTTTTTTTAGCATTCAGTAAAATTTTTGTCTTTTAAAGACAAATTTTTCTTAGACTTTTGATGTAATACAATAATGGAACTGATACCAATGCATTTAGCTTATCGCTGACGGGCAGCAAAAACATACTTCATTTGCTTCAAAGTCAAATCTCCTGCAATTTTGAAAATGTCTTGACAGTTCTCTTTATGTCAAATATTCCTTTATTCAAATCATCTGCAAATTGCGGATGTGTTTCTTGAACTTTCAATAAATGGTTGTGATATTTGAGTAACCAACGCGCATAATTTACTTGACTGAAAATTAAAAAAAAAAATGCTCAATTTACGAATGATATATTTATAAAATTATGTGGTTTGGCATCTATTGGAGGTTGAGAAGGGGCAAAATTAAGTAGATTAGTCTATCGGCTCCGTAACCTTCCTGGTTCTGACCACTTCTGGTATTAGACAGCCACGTGATGTACAATTGTCTAAAGACTAACCTGGTCCCAATTCGCAAGTGTACGTGCTGCCTTCTAATGGCAATCACTGGTAACTGAGGCCATTTGGCACAGGCTAAAGTAAGGCGCTGAAGGAGAAATTCTTGACGAAAAAACACAAATCCAAGGTGGAACGGCGTATGCCAATGGATCATTGGCTGATTGTTAATCAGTCCAAAGTATGCGAACTCTGGATTCCAGCACAGTCCAGTTTTATTTAGCCTTGCTGCAGTAAAGCTGGGTGACTTACAGGCGACTTTCCATTCCCAGAGACTCGTAAGGGTAAATGAAACTGGAAACGGGACCGCGGTAGGAATATAAGTTAGTGAGCCTACCGTCTTTCTAGCAGAACTACTTGCTAGATAGTACGTATCGCATACTAACTTACAGTATTATCAGGTTCACTAAGAGCCTAAATATATACTGCCCGGGTAATTAAGCAGGGTCAAAGCACAAAAGATTTTTTATGTGGCAGTGCGAGGTGGCTGAATGCCTACAAGGCCCTTCAATAATAACAATAATAATAATATCACGAAAAATTTCCAGTTCGGATGCTTCTTGTAAACATTTGGTAATAATAAATGAAGTTGTTGTACATTATATAAAATTGAGATATTTTGCCGCAGTTTCCGTTTAAAGATTTTTCTGGGTAGGTACTTCAAAAACCATGAAAATTTCCTAGTGCGTCATTTCACATTTGTAACATTTCGATGATATCTTCATCTCATCTCATTTTCTTAAATTATTTTACATGTAATACCTGCAAACCTAATACTACCAATGGATGTAAACGCTTCCGATTAAAGTATTTTCAAGCTATATTTCGATTAACAGAGGCACTGGCAAACAATTCGCTTTCGAACATACTCCACCACCCATACTAATGACTAAATTATCAAAATAAAAGTTTTCTTTTTACTAAATTTGAAAAGCTAATTTGGCAACTCACATATCATACGTAACTTGGTTACGAGGTTGATGACATTTCTGAACTATATCCTGGCTCTCTGTTTCATTGTCTCGTAAATTATTTCAAAATAATGCGAAAAAATTCAAAGATCCATCTTTTTCATGACTTAAATAATTTTTACAGTCTGTGACCAAAAAACGTCCCTTTATTCCATTTTGAACGCGATGCGTATATCCAGTGCTTCACGACAATTTTTTAACTTTTGCTCATCAAAACTGCATTTAAAAGTACCAATTTTGTTACTCGCCATTGTTGACGGCTCAAAATAGATGCTGTTATAGCTCTAACCGGCGCGAAGATCACAAACAAACTGATTCACTTCGGTTAATTAGTTATAACATAATTAAATATGTAATGGATGATTACGTCAAATGAACAACAATTTATTTTTTCAATTTGCCTCACTTTTAGCTTCTGTAACTTTACATATTTGTTTTTCTTGGTTTAAACTTACAGTAGAGAAAGTGTCAAAACTACCTATAACTTATGATTTTTATTTCTTTTCATGACTTACAACTTTAAAGCTTCTGAAAGCGCTTGTTTCACCACAAGTGTTAACCTGATCGATCCTAGATTTGTTAAAAAATAAAATCAATTGAAAATGTCAAGCTGTTGTTAAAACAATAATTTAAAACAAATTTAAAAATAATATTGATGTTAAGTATTAAATCAATGTCAAAAACACAAAAGAGAGCTTCTGTAGTAATTTAAATATTCTGCTAGAATATCTTTCTCTCAAGTATTATTCTCGCTTGCATGCACAATACAAGTTGCTTTTTTATTCATTTAAATAGAAGTTTAAGCAGATAGTATTATGATATATGGAAATGCGAAAGAGAAATTTTTATTGCCTTTAATTAAAATCTATATTACTGTTACATTAAAATTCTTACAGACCAGTCTTTATTGGATTTTGACATTCCTATGTACAAAAATGGGATCCCAAGGATAAAAACAAATAAAAAAAAACAAATCAAATGACAGACACTGTTGGCAACAGAGCACTTGAGTTAAGTTCTCCTTTTTCACATTCTCTCAGGTTACCTATGGCAGTTTAATTTTTAAACTGAGGTTATATCGAGAAAAATTTTGCTCTTATGATATTCTTGTAATTTTTTTGAGTTGACATCAAAAATCGTCTCCTGACATAGTCAAATATTTTATTTTTTTTTGGGCTAACACAAATTTTTATGAAAATTATACGATCAATACAAATATAAATTATAAATGTAAAGTGTAAGTGACGCAAAAAAATGTAACGGAAATATATTTGAAACAAAGAAAAAAAAACATCATACTTTTAACCTTTGTCTCAACAGGAGTATCGTACCACTATTCATTAACATGAGCATACCATGGTGTGTATTAAATTTTATAGTGCATTTTATATGAAAATCGTAAATATTGACCAAATTTTATTGGCGACTACTGAAAAACTCAGTATAACAAGAAATTTTCATTATTTCCAAAAAATGGAAAATCCAAATACACACCCAGATGTGTCGTGTTAACAGGAAGGTTAAATATTGATTGTTTAAAACTGAGCTGTGAAAATGACACATGTACTCGTGCATTGATACATAATAAAATAACAATTTTGAAATGATTTATGTAATTGGCAGGTTTTGTTTAGTACTGCTCTTAGCACTTTTAGGACAAATTTAGCACTAATTCTACAACTTTTAAAAAGCACTTATTTATACAAAATCGAAAAAATAAAATGAACTAATTTTAATCTTGTGCTTTTTGTCGTAATTATTCAATGACAGGTATATTTGAGGTTCAACCTACTAAGTTGAATTGAGGTTAAGTTTTAACGTAGGCAGATTCGAGTTAACTTTATTATCAATTTCTAGAGGGAAATTAATAGGAATATCGTGTCAACATTAACTTCAAATAATAAATTTGAATTTGAAACATTTTTGTGATAAAATGTTTAAACAAGAATGACGTTTTAATTATTTAATTTTCTAAACATTGTACTATATTCAGACTACGGTTTATTAATCTTGATTTCTTGTAATTGGCAAACCTATATTTTCTTATAGTTTGGATGACGGAGATCAAATTCATTAACGTTTCAATTAAAAACTTATCGTCAACAAATTGACGAATTTGGTCTACATTCTCGATTAAATTGCAGTGTTAGAGCGAAATAAATTTTTTATTCGAGATGGTAATAATTTCAATTATGTTTAGTTTGTTATTTTATTAATATTATCAGGCCTATTTAATATTTATAATTTAAAAGTTTCCTTACTCCTAAATTATTAGATTCTAGTGTTCACTGATGACCAGAGGGTACAAAATATACTAACATTTTTTTAATTACAAAACGAGCGTATCTTTCCGAGTTTTTGATAACTAAAAATTATTTCTTTTAGCGGCATAAAGAAACATAAAATTTTCTGCGAATTAAAAAATTGAAATAACATAGAAAAGCTCCGATTTGAACAATGAAATTAATAAAAACTAAAAAAAAAAATGATTGTGACGTTTATAATACCAAAGCTAAGCACATTCGTTAAGAGGTCAAATTACATTTGTAGCAACATTCGAATATAAAACTTTTCAATCCTTTTCTTAGCTTGGATAGTAAGGGTTCATGTTTTTTTCTGTATTTCTTATTTTGTAACAGGATGTTATGAGCAAAAATAAACTTAAATCAGACCTATTTATCAACAAATTTCTCATCAACAGAATATATTTAATTTTATTAAACGAGCACACTCGAAAACTATTTGAACGTTTTCTATTAGAACAGTAATCCCAGTTAATTTACTAATGTCTTTTGCGCTAATTAGATATCAAGTAAAGTACTTTTCACGCCAGGCGCCTAACCTCAACATTTTTAGTTATCACAAATGTAAAACTTAGACCCTTACATATGTCGACATGTGTTGCTAAGGTATTTGTTCGCACTACTTCCATGCCACCAAACCATAAGTGTGATCTAATAATAACCGACCTTTAAATTTAAATCATAGAACACGTAGCGATATCTATTAAACGTTGGTAGCGTTAGAAAGGTACATGTTTCTTCTTTCGAACGCAGCTAAGTTCATGCTAATCGGTTGACAGGTTACAAAATTACACACGTTTTAATGACAGTAGTTTGTGTAGTTATGTCATAAAAACAAATGGAACAAAGAGCAAACATTAAATTTTGTTTTAAACCCGGTAAAAAATTTGCTGAAACTTACGAATTGTTAAAAAAAGTTGATGGTGATGATTGTATGAGTCGTACTCAAGTTTACACGTGGTTTACACGATTTAAAAATTACCGTAACGATTTAAACGATGATCCAAGACCTGTACGACCAAAAGCATCAAATCATGCTAAGTTAGTCGTCGAACAAGTTGGTGAAATAATCGCTATCCATGCAAATTTTACTATGAGAATGCTGGCAGAAGAATTAAATTTATCTTACGCTACAATCTACACAATATTAACTGAAGATTTGGGTAAAAGAAAGGTCTGTTCACGTTTTGTTCCACATCAGTTAAATGAAGATCAAAAAGTCGCTCATGTAGAGTAGATTGTGAAAACGATCCAGATTTTCTTGATTCGATCATAGCTGGTGATGAAACATGGTGCTTCAAATATGATCCTAAAACTAAGCGACAATCTGCAGAATGGAAGTCGATAGCCAAAACCTAAAAAATTGCATTTTCAGAAATCAAGAATCAAGACAATGTTGATAACTTTCTATGATTACAAGGGTATTGTTCACAAGAAATTTGTTCCAGAAGATAAAACTATCAATGGAGAATACTATTTACAAGTTTTACATCGTTTGTGGTTGAGAGTTGCTCATGTTAGACCCGAATTTCCAGAAGGAAAACAGCTGTTTTTAATACATCATAATGCACCACCTCAAAAGACCAAAAAAGTTAACGAATTTTTGATGAAAAAACAGATTTGTGTCATCGACCACCCTCAGTATTCGCCTGATCTATCACCGTGTGACTATTTTCTATCCCCAAAACTGAAAACTGCAATGAAAGGAGCTTTTTACGATTACGTTTCAGCCATTCAAGCAGCCGTGACACAGGTGCTAAAGAACATTTGAAAAACGGAGTTTAAAAAGTCTATGGATAAATTTGTTTATCGTTCCAAACGTTGTATTAAAAGTTAAATGGATCCTATTTTGAATAAATATTAGCTTTGAAACATAGTACCATGCTTGTTTTATTCTATAACTAAAAAGTTCGTAATTTTTAGATCAAACTGTGTAGATTTGATTATTCAACATTGCTTGAAAAAATTTGTTAAAATTGTAAAATTTTTAGAATTCCAGAAATTTAAAAAATTTAGTTTTATGAATTTGGAGAAATTGAAGCATTTAACGAATTTGAAAGTTATGATGAATTAGAAGAAGTTAATTGAACAATTCCTATTCCATAAATTTCTAGAAACTTAAGAAAAATTTAAGTTATTTGAAATTTGAAATTTTAATTTTAGAATTGTGAACTGCAGAATTTAAAATATTTCAAGTTCAAAATTTTTTATTTATTTTAATTTTGTATTTCATTTTCTAAATTTGGATATGACAGCCAGTAGATTTTACAAACTTAAAGAAACTTTGAATTTAAACAACATTCTGATTTAAATTGGATAAAGGCATATGCCTTGAACATTCTGATGGAAATTGGATAAAGTATGTTTATTAACGGGTGCAGATGACAAGGCACAAGCTACAAATTTAAAGCAACAACTATCGCAAGTGTTAGCCGATTCGGGGCTCATTTTACGAATGTGGCGGTCAAATCGTCGTTGTCTAGGCGAAGCAGATATCGAGTCGCAAATCTGTGAAGAAGGTCGTAGTTCAAACCTATTAGGCTTGTACTGGAATCCACTACAAGACACGTTTTCGTTTAAAGTTGCTAATATACCCACAATTGCTCATACTAAAAGAACCATGTTATCCATCGCGTCACAAATATTTGACCCATTAGGGTGGTTAAGCCCATTCACTGTTAACTCAAAAATTTTTCTTCAAAATTTATGGCTAACCAAACTTTCATGGGATGATCCAGTGCCGTTTGAGCTACATCGTTCTTGGCAGCAAATTCAACATCAGTTTGGGCAATTGAAGGATATTCATATACCTCGATTTACATGCAAATTAACAGATGATGTTCAATTTCATGGATTTAGCGACGCCAGTGAACTAGCGTATTCTGCAGCTGTCTTCATCCGTACTCGCACAAGTGGAACGATTAATGTGAATTTGTTAACGGCAAAAAGCAAAGTAGCTCCAATGAAGCAAGTGAGTTTACCAAGGTTGGAGCTCTGTGGAGCACATTTATTATCAAAATTATTAAGAAAGATTATCGATGCGTATCAACTTAAAACTGCTTCCATTCGGCTATGGATAGATTCAACAGTAGTTTTATCCTGGTTATCAACACATCCACGCAAATGGAAAACTTATGTAGCAAATAGAGTAGCAGCAATACATCAATTAGTACCCGAAGCGAGTTGGGGACATGTTAAAGGCACTGACAATCCGGCAGATTTAGCTACTCGTGGAATTAGCGCGAATAAATTAATCGATAGCAAGTTGTGGTGGAAGGGACCAGAGTGGTTAACTGAAAACGAACAATACTGGCCACCAAAACACAAAGTGATCGACACATTACAAGAAATGCGAGCGATCGAAATTCAATCACTTAACGCGGTAGTGACAAAATTTAATCAAAGTCCGGTTGTAGCACTATGGGAACGAATATCAACTTGGTCGAAATTGGTAAGAACAATGGCATACGTAAGGCGATTTATTCATAATAAAATTACCAGTAAATCAGAGAGCAAAGTAACCGGCCATTTTACTGTATCAGAAATCACCGACGCGGAAACAACAATTATCAAGATCGTCCAAAACATAGAAATGAGCACAGACATTGGTTCATTGAAGAAGTATTCTAAGGTACTGGCAAACTCACGGATCGCATCACTAGCACCCTTTATTGACGCAAATGGTTTATTGCGAGTTGGCGGACGTTTGGAGAATGCACATTGTACGTACGAAATGAAACATCCAATTATCCTTCCGAAAAATCATGTCGTGACTAGAATGATTGTTATATACTTGCATCTTAAGTTTCTCCATCCCGGTCCATCACTACTACTCGGTTTATCTCGTCATCAATATTGGATACTGGGCGGACGGGAGTTATGTCGTTCAGTATGTCGTAAATGTATCACTTGTTTTCGATACTCAACTTTAAAGTCAACACAGCAAATGGGCAGTCTACCCGAATCGAGAATCACACCAAGTCGTCCATTCTCTGTGGTTGGCGTGGATTACGCAGGTCCGATTCTTCTATCATCAAAAAAAGGCAAAGGAGCAAAACTCATAAAGGGATTTATAGTGATATTTGTTTGTTTTGCCACAAAGGCATTGCACATAGAGGTTGCATCTGAATTGACAACTGAAGCTTTCCTTGCGGCATTAGATCGGTTCGTAGCACGGAGGGGAGCACCAACAGAAATCCATTCTGACAATGGTACAAATTTCGTCGGAGCGAAACGGAAACTCAATGAATATTACAAGGTATTATCGTCACAAGAATGTCAATCCAAATTAAATACAATCACAACCGCAAAAGGAATTCAATGGAAATTCATCCCACCAATATCTCCGCATTTTGGGGGAATCTGGGAACGAGCAGTGAGATCAGTAAAATCCCATTTAGTCAAGGTCACCGGTAGTGCTCATTTAACGTTCGAGGAAATGACCACTGTAATGACACAAATTGAAGGTGTTTTAAATTCGAGGCCTTTATGTGCAATCAGGAATGAAGATGTATGCAATATTGATGCGTTGACCCCTTCGCATTTCCTAACACTTGGGCCAATTACAGCATTACCTCATGCCAATTATGCCGAAATTAAAATGGCTAGGCTGTATCGATGGGAAAGAGTGCAGAAAATCGTTCAACAGTTTTGGAAAGGGTATTCACTTAATTATCTTAATACTTTACAGCAAAGACATAAATGGCACCAAAAACAAAAAGGTCTAGAGTTGAATGACATTGTACTAATGCATGATAGCAAATCACCACCGTGTGCTTGGTTATTAGGTCGTGTAATTGAATTACATGCAGGGAGAGATGCTATGACAAGAGTAGCCACCATTCGAACCAAATCGTCAACGCTAAAGAGACCGATAAGTAAATTATTCAAGTTACCATTGAATGATGAGAATTAAAAATTAATAAATTTTTGGAGGGGAGTATGTTTAGCATCTTCACTCATGGCCATACAATAAAACACCAAGTTGTTATTCATAATTCATTTGGTTTTATTACAAAGTTTTGCTACACTGAATACACTTTAATTTGCTTATTTTTTACGACTTGAGTGGTTTAGGTATTGGCTAAGTTTAATGACATCACAAACGAGATTCCAATTTGATGACGATGATCGATGAGCAGCTGTTCCTTAAAAAGAAAATAATCAAAACTTTAATTTCACAAAATATAGCTTGTCAGTAGATATTTACATATGTACGTATCTTGGTATTATTAAGTTAACGATGTATTGTATTTAATCACTTAATTTACATAAAACTAAATTAGTAAAATCAAATTAAAAAATAATTGTAAACAAACTGTCAAATTAAAACAATGTACACAGACTGTCAAATTTTATCATAGTGTTGTATTGATTTATTGTATATCCGCGTCAATGTAAACAAATCTATACGCGCATAGTATTCTTTCATCATTGTCGCAGTTTCCATTGTACAAAATTAGAAAAATAAAAAGCATCACTCGTAGAAAATTCTTCCTATGGACAGCACACTGTGAAATAAAATTATAAGCGAAATAATTATTATAAATAAATATTAAACCAAATAATTATTAAAATACAATTTGTTTTGTTTAAACTTACGAGTCACCAGCGGAGAAGGAAAGTGTGTGTGCTGTACAGCATATATATATATTTAAAAATATTAATGTGTAAGGCTTGAATTTTTTGTTCTGATAATTTTGTTATTTTTTTCACAGTTCAAGCTTAACCTATCTACCTTTTATATTATCAGAGTTCAGTAACATTTGTTATATTATACTTTTTAACTTTTCCCATTTTCTAATAATACTTACAAATAAATTTTAACGACTTTTCAAAATACATTTCATAACCATAAAAACCATAAACCACTTAAATTTAATTAAGTTAAAAAAATTAAATATTATTATTCCAATTCCCTTAATATATACATAAAAAAAAAAATCATAACCGTTTATAATCATCGCCATAACGCTCATAATGTACACGTAAAAGCATAATCATAATAATAATTAATTTATATCAAATTAAAGCTTCAAATGCACAATATTTGCGTCAATACATGCCATAAGAATATTATCTTATAAAAATAAAAATTATTATTACTAAAGTATATTTCAAACAAATATTACTTTTTAATGTTTTGTGTCATAAAAATATACGATTATGGCAAAGTAATAATGATAATGAAGTTAAAAAGAAAGTTGGAAAATTTATAATTTACTTGGTATAATAGGTATTGCAAAATGAAAATTATTTGTGCGCACACCGTAATGATACTGCTTCAATAAATCATATATTTGTTGAAAGATAAGAAATTATATATTTTAAATACATATATTGTTAGGTTACACTTTTTATGCTTCGGGGTATGAAAATATGTCAATAAATCACTTTATACCATATACATTCTTTACAAAGTTGTTTAATGCAAAACACCTACATTGTACATCGATATTTTATATAAAGAAAATTATTTTTAGCATCAGTTTAAATTTCTTTCATGCACATTCAGCTCGTTGACACATTGAAGACTGCCATCTCATCAACCTTTATATATTCATTGTACATACTTATATAATAATAATAATAATCTCAACATGACATCGTGATTATGAATTTCATTGTTTTTCAAAGCTTCCATGTACTGATATCGTTTGGTGCAAGTCGAAAAAAAAAAGTTGTTTTCATCTACTAAGTACGATACAGTCAAGCATCTTCACATTTTCTTTATATTTGCTTTGATGGATTGTATTATTTTTTAAACAAAACAAAAAAAAAATCAATCGATATCTAATTATTATGATTATTATAACAAAATATCAACAATTTTTGCTACAATCATTTTGTATAAAATATTAACTGAACAAAATTAAATTTGCAGTGCATACAGTTTCATATACATTTAATTATCATACTCGGAATATTATTAAAATGAAGATGTTCATTATTTTGTTCAAAATGAGTTTTTTTTTTTTTGTTTTTGTAGTTTTTCAATTGAATTATATAAAAAGCACTCGACAAGGTAAATCGAATATATAATATTGCAATTTGAATAGCATTCGCCTGAGATGAAAGTTAAAAATAAAATTGAAACGACAAAAAATTTCCAATTGTTTGCTGAAATTTGTATACTTCTAATAAAAATAAAAGGTTTTTCCTTTTTCAAGTTTATTGTGTATCGTCAATATACAAGCAAGTCTTTATGCAAAGATTGGAAAATAGCAGAAAACTTTTTTCTCCGATTTTTCTACGATTTTTATTTTATTTATAGTATTCAATTTACAAACATTTATTTTTTATATTTTATTTAAAACTTTGTTTTGTTCTATTTTTTATGATACTCATTTTATTTGAAGTTTTATGAAAATTTTAAATGAAATGTTTATTAAATGCATCCAAAGTTTTGGATTTGTTATTCTTGTTTACGATGAGCATCTACGGTGACTGAAATATAATATCAGACAATTATATCCGAAATGTTTTATTGAACCCCTTGCAGATTAATTTTAAAACATTTATTTCACCATTTCTTGTATCGTTTTTAATATTGTCAGGATTCAGCATAATACTCGTATATGTCAAAGTATCTGAAAAGCATACAAATTATGCTTCCAGGAAACCGTACTTTTTCGTTCGGAGATCGGAGGACCATCCAATTTATAATTCATAGAAAACTGAAACGAAAAATTACATTCGGCAGTTTCTCAATAATGACCAAAGATTTTCTTTTTTTTTTTTATTCAAAGTATTTTATTCTAAGTTTATTAATTTTAATTAAAAAAATTCCAGAATAGTTAAATCGCTTAGAAAACGTGAAAAAAATGTTTTCTTCCAAGGTTTCAGAAAGGTTAGCTAAAATATTGCAAAATTTTTTTAAACTATTACAAAATATTTTTATAGTATTTTCCAAAATTTTTAAATTAATTACCTGAGGTAGAAATAGTGTGTTTGGTAACAAATGATGCTGGTCTCTGATGATTAAATCTTTTAACGTCAATTTTTTTTAACGCTTTTGCTTTTAATAAGATTTTTACACATTTCTATTTAACAATCATCTGCCACTCGCGATTCATTAAAAACTACTCCAATTAGATGTAGCATTTATAGGGGCTTTTTCGGATATCGAGGTTTTATTCTAATAGCGGCCATATATATATCAAACATAGAAGTAATTGGTCAGTAGTACATAAATTATATAATTAATTTTAATATTACAAACTGGTTTTTGTCACAAATTGAATTGGTAATATATTTTGGCATAAGGGACCCCCAGAACTTCGATTCCCAAAAAAATATTGACAGTCATAATTGCACTGACAAATTGAATGACTCAGGGTACGCTGAATGGTATTCTGTTCACATATATGTATAGGCATAAGGGACCCAAGAGCTCCGATTAGATCCCCGCAAGTTCCGTTGAATTCTAACCTTTCCATTAAAATTCTTAATGACAATTAAGTAATTTTGGCTTAAACTCCGAACTAAGGCCTATTTTCAAATTACATATATGTTTTACACATAATTAAGAATTTTTCAGTTTCTTTTTATATTCATAAAAATCGCAATACGTCAAAGTGCTTTATTGCCGGTAGGCTCGAAAATTTTCGATGCTTGGTTTTTGGGTAGTTATTTTGATTTACATTTGTAAATGTGTCGAATGCATCGAAAATATCACGCGGCTAACAACAACGAGTACCTCATCTCATATCGTTAAACCAAAACTAATTCGCAATATTATCGAAATATCTTCGAGCATTTTCAATATTATCGAAAATTCTCGAAAATATCACGCGGTTAACAACAACAAGTAGCTCATCTCATTATCGAAAATTCTCGAAAATATCACGCGGTTAACAACAACGAGTACCTCATCACATATCGTTAAAATTCTCAATATGGAATAAACTAAAATTAATTCGCAATATTATCGAAATATCTTCGAGAATTTTCAATATTATCGAAAATTCTCGATAATATCACACGGTTAGCAACAACGAGTACATCATCTCATATCGTTAAACCAAAATTAATTCGCAATATTATCGAAATATCTTCGAGCATTTTCAATATTATCGAAAATTCTGGAAAATATCACGCGGTTAACAACAACGAGTACCTCATCAAATATCATTAAAATTCGCAATATGGATTAAACCAAAATTAATTCGCAATATTATCGAAATATCTTCGAGGCTTTTCAATATTATCGAAAATTCTCGAAAATATCACACGGTTAGCAACAATGAGTACCTCATCTCATATCGTTAAACCAACATTAATTCGCAATATTATCGAAATATCTTCGAGCATTTTCAATATTATCGAAAATTCTCGAAAATATCACGCGGTTAACAACAACGAGTACCTCATCACATATCATTAAAATTCGCAATATGGATTAAACCAAAATTAATTCGCAATATTATCGAAATATCTTCGAGGCTTTTCAATATTATCGAAAATTCTCGAAAATATCACACGGTTAGCAACAATGAGTACCTCATCTCATATCGTTAAACCAACATTAATTCGCAATATTATCGAAATATCTTCGAGGCTTTTCAATATTATCGAAAATTCTCGAAAATATCACGCGGTTAATAACAACGAGTACCGCTTTTTCATACCATTAAAACTCGCAATATGGATTAAACCAAAATTAATTCGCAATATTATCGAAATATCTTCGAGACTTTTCAATATTATCGAAAATCCTCGAAAATATCACGCGGTTAACAACAACGAGTACCTCATCACATATCATTAAAATTCGCAATATGGATTAAACCAAAATTAATTCGCAATATTATCGAAGTATCTTCGAGCATTTTCAATATTATCAACAATTACCATTTTTAATTTATTTGAAGTTAAAATTTGGTGACCACACGAATTAACTATTAATTATATACCGTTTAGTGACTTTTAATGCTGGTTATATGAATTAAATAATTAATTCAAATTAGCGGAAAGAAAAATTGTTCTTGAAATAATCACCATGGTCTTTTGCCGTTTTTTAACTACTATAAGCGGCGTTGGTTTCTATCTCTACAAAGTGGACGAGAATATTTAAGTGGAACTGTTTAGCAGCAAATATTCTCCTGGTTCTATGATTAATGATTACTTCGTGTTATTATATTGTTCAACAGATGTCAGCTATTTTGTTGGAAATTGCGAATGCGCATTGACCTAATGCTGTGGGTTTGGAACTTGGACAATTCTTGAAATTCAATCGAAAAAAGTCGATGGTGACTTTTTATTAAGACATGTGATTTGAAGAGAAAATTTAAATAACCCTATAATACGGCCCCAAGTACGTGGTCACTGACTATACCACAAAAATACTGTTCAAAATGGATATCAAGTGAATCAATAATTAACTAAATATTACGGTGCTGTTGATCACAGATTTACGAGTATACATATATTACCGATGTCGAATATACCGAATATAATTCGACATATTTTTAGATTCTCGCATTTCGTAAATATTATCTATCCGTCGTACTATTTTATGTTCCAAAACCTATTGAGAAACAATAAAATATTCTAATGGTTGCGGGAAGCCTAAAAAAAGGGCATTTAAGGAACCTACAACATTACTCCAAGGATATCCCTCTATTCACTAGCAAATTAATTTCCACTTTACTTAACTTACCTGATGATTATCAGTAAGGTTGAAGCGGTCCCAAAGCAAATATGTAGTAAGTTAGGTATTCATTTCCCTTAAGCCAACTTCTTTTCCGAAGAAACTTATCGTTTGATATTCTGAATATTTCAGTATTAACTAACTACTATTTCCATCGGTTTTTTAAGTATCCCAAAAATTGGTATATCCATTCGCCTCCTATTTATATCACCTAGCATTGTTCACACAGACTCCCTCGAGCAGCTTTTTCAACCAAATCTAATTAAAATAATTATATTCTAATTATTAACAATTCCCAGCCTGTGGGGCAGATGTTGCCACTGGCAGTTGCTTTGGCAGCTCTGCCCTAAAACTTAATCAAATTAACCGTCGATATCTGTGTGAAACCTATTTGAGGAATGAGTTCACTTTTATATACCCCATAAAAAGGAAAACCATATGAAACTCCGAGGTTTGCAGAAATTTCCGCCTTGGCAATTTTTGCATTTTCGTTTTGCTTGTGGTTTTAATTTTCGCTACCCATACCACTATGCCAACAGAATATTTTCTTCCCCCTTTATTTTAGTTCCCTTCACTTATTCCAGCGAATCTTATTTTTGCTAGTTCTGGTGTCCATTTTACTTTACACTGAGCCAGAATTAAATTATTAAAGACAAAATCCCACAGAATAAATTAATGTGAATAAATGAAATTACATTTTATTGATTTGCGGTGTATAACAGATATTTTATGCTACCGGAAATCGAATTATCCCGGAAACCCCAGGTCTTGAAAATTGAAAAATGCACCTTCTGTCTTTTTTTTATTATTTGTATTTATTTTGCTGGTAATATAAATCAATATGACTTTGCGGTCCTCCCAATGCACCATTTCAATCCATCTGGCGAAGTTTCAATCTATGCCAGTGTTGCATCACAACAACGTGAAACTAATTACAACCCATGAAAAGTGTAAAGTAAATGCCGATACCTTTAGTAATTCTTAGAATATAACTGATTCTCTATCAGATCCAATAACAATCTCAACCGTTAACGCAGGGATAGCAGCCCTTTTTAATTATGATCGCCAAACTCAAAATCTCCAGCTACAGATAGACCTAATAATAAGCTTTTAGAAAATTTTCCGCGGAAAGCACTGATATATTTAACCATTCGTTTTAATAGATATTTCTAGATAAATAGTTAAACGGAACAAAATTAAGTCTTCCCCACTAAGTTACCGACTTATCTCGTTATTTAGTCGTTTGGGTAATCTTCGCGAGAGAGTCATTTTAAAGCGTCTAAATAAACAAGCTGGAATTCTGCAAACTGTTCCGACCTGGTTGCAGCACTAGTAATCAACTCAATTAAGTCAAATTTTTATCAAAAAAAAAAAAAAACTGTCGGCATGTTATCTATGGATATTGAGGAAGTATTTGCCTCGGTCTGGCATAACGTCCTTATCTACAAACTATTAAAGTGTGACTTTCTCACATCGATAGTGCGTCTTATACAATCTTACCTAAAAATATAACTAGCAATACTCATGACATGCTAGCTGGAGTGCCGTAAGGTGCTGTTCATATAGCATTCTATGCTGATGATACTGCATTTATACTTGTCTCTGGTTTAGATCCAAATGAAGTTGCTATTAAGATGTAGATTGCGTTTAACGAATTAACTAAATTTTACACTAAATTGAAAATTCAAATCAATACCAACAAAACCCAGGTTGTGTATTTTACGCATCGCCGGGCCTTGCGTTATTTACTACAGCTAAATTTACTACTCAATGAACGATAAGTTCTGTGGGATAACACCTTAAAATACATCGGACTGTACCTTGACAAAAAGTTGACTTTTAACCATCATACTGAATGAGTCATCAACAAAACAGAAACAATAATTAAAATTGTATACCTTTTGATAAACAGAAAGTCACAATTGAACATTAGAAATAAGCTCATCTTTTACAAATCCATATTAAGACCAATGTACATATACGATTTCTACACACCTAAAGAAAATGTAAATTATTTCAAATCTACCTAAATGGCACAACACGGATGGCCTCCACTAGCAAGCTAACGTTAACATGATTCTTGATTTTATAAAGACCAGAAGAAGAATCAAATTTTATAATCCACTAATTTTGATTAATTACTCATTGATAAGCGCATCATCTTTAAATAATTTTTGTTTAAAATGTGTATGTATGCAAACTGATTTTCAATCATTGTTTTAGTATAATTCGACATTAGGCTAGGTAATTACAATAGATAAGGTGTATTTTAGTTTTGAAAGCTTTATTTATCACGTAGAATTAATTATAATGTTAATTTATCTATAATGTATTCTCAATATTAAATACGATTAAAAATTTTGTAACAATCAATCTAAAAAAATATTTGCCCAATAAAAAATAAAATAATAAAAATAAAGAGATTCCGGCTCAAAACGAGTTCATAATGTACCCAAATTTACTACGTCGGGTAAGTCATTTTACGTAACACAACAACCTGCTTGCCCGATATGCGCCGATACATCACAAATTGTTAACGTGTAGCAAATTTAAAATCAATTCTTAAAGGCAATCCTTATTTTAAATCTATTAAACCGCTGGTCGATCTCGAGTTTTATCAACTAAAGCAAATAGATGTTCAACTTGGGACATTGAAGAGATTTTATCCTACCCTAGTAGTCTCACCGATCACTAATGTATCTGTGTCAAATATTGCCTTGATATCATTTTGTATCAAGACCAAATATTTTTGACAGTTTGTAATGACCGTCCAAATGTGTTTCCCAGAAAATTAACGGGTTTACTCATTTCGGCCCGGGAGAGTTACGTATTGGCACATTTTTAATATTGGTAATTAAACAAATCCATTCTCTGGGAAAATTTGTTTAGGTCAGCCACACGCTTTCTTCACACACCAGTAATAACAACCCAACAATTTTAAGGTATCATATTACCAAAATAGAACTTTAGTAAGAAATGAATTCATTAAAGAAAAATTGGAAACATTTTTTGTCACCTATGGCGATTTTCGATTTAGATTGCGAAGTCAAAACATTAATATAAATTTAAAATACAAAATAACTCACCCATAAGCTCTTATGATGGGAACAGGTGAAAATCTAAAATGTTTTATCGCCTATCACCATCTCACTATAATCATATACCAGCCAAAAAAACAAAGTTACGTTACTTTACACTAAGAATCAAAATCAAGCAAAAATTTAAATAAAAAACATCAGATTTTTTTGATTTTAAAAAACTAACAAGCAATCACATAATTAAGCTTCTAATCACACTTTTATTGATCACAACACATTCACAACACAACACAACACATTATCACACTAATACAAAATTTACGAGTTTTAATTTTTTTTATTTGATTTAGTTCCGTAACAAACGCACTACTTAATTTCGACTTAATTCGCGGTGACCTCTCATTTGAACTGATTTTTATATTTAATAATTATTTGTTTGCAATATAAATGATTTGTGTTCATATGTATGCGCTTATAACTGACACGTATTGCAATTGATAATTTGTATTCAGATTCGTACTATATACTAATACGTTGCACATCTACATCATAACTGCACCAAAAATCGAATGATACAATCATATTTTGGGCATTTAAATGTGTAGTTAAACAAAAAAAAAATAAAAATCAATACAGTTACCTGATCCATTCTTAACCTACACCAACTTTTAAACAATACGTAGTACAAAAACAAAGGGATGCGTACCGATCATTAACCTTTAGTTGCGGCGCAAAAAAAAAAATCGAACATAGACATTTCATTTCATTACAAGCTACTATCGAGCATTACGAGGATATTTGTCTCTAGAGATTAGGTTTTCACTCAGATTTTCCACTTGAGGTAACATACGAAAATATTCTGAAAAAATTTGTAAAATTACTTATCCCTAGACGATAGCTAAACCCTATGTTGTGTTTGATATTTCCACGAAGAAGGCATCCGGAGAATCATTAAATATAAATCTGCACCAGCACCCTTTTTAGATGAACATACGTTTACGACTTTCATATCCACTTTTTAAAATTGCTAATAATGCATTAATAGACTTGCATGCGTCATCTAATATTTCAGATTGCTGAAATTTTGGTTATTTATTAGGATTATGTTTAATCGTCAAATTTTAACTGGGCTTGTTTTTAGCAATACATTACACAGTTAACATTGATTTAGCCTTTAATAGTGTTGTTCACATTTATAATGATATAAATTATGGTTGATTATTATGAACTTTATATGCATATTGGTCGAGGAATTTATAACTTGATTAGTAGGAGTTCTTATTATTTTCTTAGGAGCCATTTATTGTTGCAGCTATAACTATGATTCATTTGTTATTTTTACATCAAACAGTATCAAATAATCACTTAGGAATTAATAGAAAAATTGATAAAATTCCATTTCATCATTTCTCCATTATCTTGCTGATAGGTTTTCTGGCAAGTTCCTAATTGATTCCGAAACCCTAAAACGCGATTCTTACATGGATGACCTGATGTCTGGGGGGGAAATACAATAGAAGCAGCATTGCTGCTGCAACGGAAACTCCTTTGCTTGCTCCAATTAGGTGGGTTTAACCTAAATACGATAGTAGCCTGTGAACAATCCTGCCAAGTTAGAACCCATTCCGGGTAAAAATCGAGAACTATCCTCTTTCAATATAGACGACAAATCCAAAGCAATTACCGCTCTAGATATAAAATATGACCAAGACAATTACATTTTTTAATTATCTCTACCTAAGACAAAATAATTCAATAAGAGATCGTTCCTTTCCGGGACATCGAAAATTTTTGATCCGCTAGGTCTACTTGCACCAGTAACAATTTGCCTAAAGATAGTATTCCAATCACTTTGGCTAAAGGGGTATGATTATGGTTATACAAACCAGTTAGATAAATTAACTAAGGTTATATTTCCCCATATAACTAAGGTTATATTGATGGATTTACACGAAAAACCATTTAGTACTTTCGTTGTTAGGATTCGTTGTTCTGCTCGCTGCTTTGGATTGATTCTCCTTTTCAATTCCAGATAAATTGGGCACCCTCTGTATTTAGCTGTGTGATTTCCATCGCAGTTGCTGCATTTTCTCACTGATGCTTTCTTTTTTGCTTTATTGCAAACCTTTGAATTATGGAGTTCACCACATATAACACACACATCGTTCAAAGTGCAATATGCTCTAGTGTGCCCATATTCTTGGCACTTAACGCACTGTACCGGCCCATTTCTTTTCCTGGGTTCCTCGATGGTAACCCTTCTGTGCAGTAGATATTTTAGGTCAAATATTGCATGGTTGCCTTTAACCTTTTTACTGTCTGGTTCTAATTCCAGACGAAACAATGACTGAGGTACCTTCTCCCGAATAAAAATATTGGTAATAGTTTTGCACTGGAAACCTTTTTCAACGAGAGCAGCATGAATTTCGTTTGCATCTACGTAACTCTCTATTCCTTTCAAGATAACGACCAATCCTTTTTGGCTCTTTAGTTGATACGTGTAGTAATGTTTACCAACTTGGTCAAAATGTTTAATTAACGCTCTGTACGCATCAATATTGAGCGGTTGAATTTTTGTATCTTGTATATCTCCTCTTTTGATCCCGGAAATATAAAATGCACCTTCAGTAATAAACTCGATCGTTTAAGCAAGTTCTCTATTTGATTCTTCCTTCAAATAGATTGGTGGCGGCTTTTCAGCTTTTGACATTTTTTCGGGCATCGGCTCGTCAACAACCGAGCAAGAATACCTATTACTGTGCGTTAATTCAACGCTAGCTAGCTTAGTGAATTTATTCGCGCTTGCACTGGCCGCTGATCTAGGGCTTCTTCTCCGTTTTGATCGGACAGTAATATACCGGTGTATTCCCGTTTGCACTAAACACTGACCTACATCACTGTTTATTTTAATGTCATCTGATGTCGATGCACTGTCATTGTTTGTTTTATCGTCAATATTTGGCGACGATGCACTTTTAGTTTCGTTATGGTTCAACACACCAATGTTATTTAAATTAATAATTTCACTTGCCACACTTGATTTAAATTGCCTGGTAAGGTAATTTTTTGAACATTTAAAATTTGTTGTCGCTTTGGACTATGCTGCACTTTTGTATTTTTTTAAAAAATATCTGAGATCGTGACGTTCGGTACGATATAAATTAATAAAGATATTTAAATATTTATAATATTTACATGGGTTTATAGCAGCTCAGGAATTCACAAGTATATAGAAGCTCAAAATTATTTTCCAATACAGTTCAACTATTTTTCTCAGGTCCATCTCAGAGAATCGACCAAACGCCGTAGACTTAATCGATCTTTCGAAATGTTTCTTTTTCGTTCAGTTTAAATCATTATTTTTTTTTTAGAATTTCTAGGTTTCAAATTCTTTAGCTTGAAAAAATAAAAAAATCTCCTTATAAGTATAAATAAAATAATTTCTTATGCATAATTTACTTTGGGAGCTAGGCCGAATTTCCATCGATCTAACAAAATTGTCTAAGTTTAGCAAGGCTTCAGTTTAATTAAAGTTGGGAAATCTACAAACTCTATCAAAGTTTTTCACACCTCTAGATTTTTTCAGATAAACCACTGCTAAAATTTGATGTTTACAGCAAACTACTCAATTTCTAGTTGATTGTTTTATTTTTAACCAACCTCTCGTCATTTAGCACTTAGGTATGTGAAATAATAAACGTCTAATTTGGCAAGTAGTGCTGAATTTCCGAATATTTCTGTTCCTGTAACTAAATTAAATATTTAGGAAGTTGACTGAAAAATGTTGTGGAATGTCTTTATCTGTGAAGCTTCTGTTCAAATATTGAGTTTTAAGAACGTGTAACACTGCCAAAATGTGAGTGGCACTCTGGTATGTTGATGGCATGATCTAAAATATAACTCAATGTTATCCAAAGGCACAACACTATTTGGAAAGCTTGTGCAATTAATGTTGACGGTTTTCCGGAATAATGAAGGCGGAATTCAGATATGCTTCCATATTCTGAAACTGTTCTATCTGTTAGACCGCTATTGATATTAGAAAAGAGTTTCTTTCGGATTCGGACACTAACTGTGCATAAGAAATTCTATTTATAAGCTTTTTACCATTATTTTAAAGAACTTTCGAGATCATACAATCTTTCAATTATTTCGTTGAACTGAGATACAAACACAACGCAAAGAGTGTTACTACAAATACAAGTTCTTACGATGTAGCATCCCAAAATATTTGCAGCGGCCAGGTTATTGATCACATCTCTATTAATTGGCATCATCGATATCTGATGGTTGAGATTTTCAGCTACTGATTTTTGATATTAAACTTTTCGTTGTTTTTACCGGCTTTGGTTTCGAGCATCTCAAGGGAATTTTATCACTCTAAATTCAAAAATTCTAGAACACGATCTAGGGCGGTATGTTTATATTCGATAAAATTCCGTTCAAATAATATTTCTACAGTAAAATACTCACAAATTGACATTCAAAAAGCAAATATACGAAACTTAAAAATTGAAAACCAATAATCAATTTCTTGTTCTTGTCTATGTACTTCTATAATTTGCAAGTTAAATTCCGTAAAATTATGTTAAATTTCTTAAAATTCTTAAATTCTTTAGTTTTAGTTTAATAGAATAAATTCGTAAATATTTTTGCCAATTTCCGCAAAAGCTTTCAAATAAGTACTTTAAATGTTTAAATCTCAAGAAATGTTTGAGTTTTAGTTACAACAAAATGTTAAGATTAAGATATTAACCGAATGGATTCTAGGTATTTCCAATTGCGACCTGGATGTTGAAATTGAAAGGATGGACTTTGTGAGATTTATCTTAATTCTGAAATATAATTGGCATTTTGAAATGAAACCATATGTCTTTTCGGATTCAATGAAACGAAATTTTGAAAATTTGAAAGTTATTTCATTTTGTTACTTATCTGTTAAATATCTGAGAAAAGGCGGTGCTTAAAATTTTGAAAAATCAATAAAACATTTTACAAATTAATTTTAAAGTTCAAAAATTCAAAAATTGTACAATGCATCCTCCTTTGCATCAAAAATTGTACAATGCATCCTCCTGTTGCTGAACACAAATCTTTTACCTCATACAACTTTTTAATTTTAAAATTTAATTTATTTTAATTCTGAATTTGTTTTTTTTTTTTTTTAAGGAAAGTTTTAAAGTTAAGCTTAGAGTTTCTTTTTTCTTAATATGTATGCACAATCACAGACAACATAGTGTAAATTTCGCCCCTAAATTTCGGTTATTTAAAAATTTTAATTACAAATTTGAAATTTTGTTTATATGGAATATTTTAATTCAGACTTTCAAGACTTCAAATAATTAAACTGCAAAGACTATTTAAATCTAAATTCTTAAAATTATAAACTATAACATCAACGTTTTGAAATTAATTTCGAAGTTTTTGGTTTAAGATCTTAATTCCAAGAGCTTAATCTATATTTTGAATCACAATTTTAACGATAAGAATTATAATTATAATAAAATTTTATAATTAACTAGAGTAATCGATACAATTATTGACACCCTTAAGGAAAGTTGTATTAAAAAGTGCTGTAGTTAGGATTAATTTAAATGAAATGAAAAATGTTAAACGCTGATATGGTATCTTATATAGCTATTTGTTTACATTTTTCAATTTCAAACAGCTTGGTTAATGTTCCCAAATTTGTTAAATTATAAAATTTTGAAAACATGTTCAAAAAGCACAATTATTAACACGTCTTGACAATTGTTGACATCTCAATATAGTACAACTATTGACATGCACAAATATTACTTAGTAATTTATTGATTGCTTACTGATTGGCTGACTAGTTATATTTTTGGTAACAAAAATAGTTTATTGATTAAAATAAGGAACTTTATTCTTAGTATTAAAATAAAAAAAGGTTAATCCGTTTACGCAAAACTTAAAAATATAAATAAAAATAGATCGAATCCTTTTTCGAAAAAATTTAAACTTAAACTTAATAGGAACTGCTTATGCGCTTAACATTATCATTATATCATTGGTACTACAGCGATCATTGACAACTACTGCATAGAAATTTAGGAATATATGGAAGTTTCATTTGTTGTATGCAAGAGATATGGAATTCCCTAGTGAACTTGCCACATTTTATTCCTAATCTCTTTTTTAAAGAAAATGTGCATTTATAGCACATAGAACCAACAGCAATCTTATTCTCACCAATGCTTTCAAAATTCTCAGTTTCTTAAAAAACGTTCTTTACGTGAGAATGGTTGAGATTTGGTGAAGAACTTTGCATATTATCACAAAGATTATCATTCGAATGTAGAACTGCAACTGAAAACAAAATTTGATCAGTGAAAATTAATTTAATGAATTCTAAAATTATTGGAATTATACTAACCTTCGTCTTGACTGTTCCCAATATCATTTTGGGACTCAAAATTTGAAGCAACCGGTTAAATTTTTGGGTCATTATCGATTTCTTGCTACTTATTTGTAGCATCTTAAAGAGTACTCGTAACTAAACTAGAAGGTAATATTTTTTTTCACCCTTTTCTAGAAAACTTTGGCTTTAACTCTTTATTTTTTTATTTAATTTTTTTGTTTTTATTTTCCAATCTTCTAAGTTTCTTTTCTTCTTTGTTGATAATTTCCTTTTGTTTCTCTTCTTTTTTTAATTGTTCAGCCTTAATCCACAATGGATCAGTTATGACGAACGGTTTTTTTGGTTTTAATGGGCTTAATGCCTTGTCTCGTTGGTGTTATTGCCCAATCTAGAAAATCCTCTAGTGCTGGAGTAAGCTTTAGCAGCGTTACTTCGGAGATAAACGTTTCTGTTATTTCAACATTGGCTTAAGTTTCTTCGACGACAATATCCTCATTTATAAATAAAAATTCGTCAATGGAATTTAAATCAGTAGTAACGACGTGTGAATCAACAAAATTATCGAATGATAACATTTCAGCTTCTGAAATGGTTGTTGTTCTGACAGAACTCTTATCCTCAATTTTTGGTATAAAATCGCCGGGTTGAAATTCGAGAAATATTTTATATAGAATCCAGGAGTCATCCGACCACTTCATAGTGTTGCATAAACCATTGCTATTATCTTCAAATTCTTTTAATTTGTCAGAACCTAGCAATTCTGAAAACTTATGGTAAGGCAACTGTTTATCCGTCTTACTGACTGGTTCAAGAACTGGGAGATTACTGGATGTTTTTCCTAAACACCTGGAAATATCAATGGCATTACTGTTGAATGGGAAAATTCCACATGCTCGAAAACCATGCTTAATTATTGCCGGATCAATACTGGAATCTATCACCTGTGCAAGCAAAGGAGCAAATTTTTGTTTGGTCAGAAATTCTCCCGGATTTTGTCGCCGCCACTCAAAAACTTTTTTGTTCCAAGTGTTTTTTAAAGGCTTGAATGCGCTTACATCAGCTGGCTGGAGAATGCGGGTTGCATTGGGGTACAAAGCTATTAAAATGATTCCAAGCTGAACCCACAGTTTACTTACAGCTAGTGTTTGAGTGTTATGGCCGTCAACAAAAAATATAATCCGAAATTTTGTCCCAATCTTGATTAAATATGGATGGAGGACTTTTGAAACGTAATCATAGAACACCTCCTTCGTCATCCACCCATTATCACTGATGCCTAAACCCCAGTCCTTTGGCATCGATTTTCTAATATCATCAGGTATCCTTTTGTATGGATATATAATCATCGGAGGCACCATTGTACCATCAGCGCCAATTGTAAACATTACAGTAAGGTTTGCTTTTGCCACATCTCGGTCAACCTCGTAAATATTGCGAGCCCCTTTTGCTGCAAGCACTGTTGTAGTTTTGGGGCAAAGTAAAAAATTAGTTTCGTCTCCATTGAAGATTCTTGTTGGGTCCTCTAAAATATCAAAACAGTTGGATTCTATCAGATAATTTTGAATTGAGCTAAACCAAGTTTTGATATCGCTAGCACCTACGGTTGCACTAGCAGAGGTTACCGGACCTGGTGTCCTTAACGAAATATGCGAATGTCTAGCTAGGAATGCCCGAAACCATCAATTTCCTGGCATATTTTCGGGACCAAACGGATGTTCCCTCTCATCCTGATCTAGAAATTCCTTCACGGAATATAAAACATCTTCTTTTCTCTTAGGAAATCCCTTTTTTCCGATGTGATCATCCATTCTTCAATCACATTTTCCTCAATTTTAGATAAAATTGTTTGAGGACCAGGTCTGGTCTTGGTGAATTTTGGGCCTAAACGAAAAATTATTGTTGCTCGTGGAATATTAAAATATTTAGATGTCGCTTTTTTGGACATTTCTTAGTTTCTAACGGCGTTTAGTGCTTTTTGAAGTAATTCTTTAGAATAGTTTCCCTTTATTTTAGACATTTTAGGCTAGAAATTTATTTTGAATATTTTTAATTATTGACACTCTTAAAAATAAAACTATTGACCTAGTGTCTAATTATTGTACTACAATAGAACACAATTATTGACACTATGTGATAGATGTAGAATATAATCCGAACCAATTATTGACACCACAATTATATTTATTACTTATGTAAAAAACAATAATTATTAATCTTTAAAACATACATTTAAATGTAATTAACTTAAAAAATCATTTAATTGTTAACTAGAATTGAAAACAAATAAAATATCAAATACTTACATAACGTATTCCTTAACAAAATTGGGTTCATTCACAGGAAAAAGAAAGCGACAGATCCCATGATGACTCAATCGAACAAAACGCACTAGTAAACTGAATGCTAAAAAAACAGTAGCAATCACGGAATGAGAAATCATGTAGACTATGAAAAGAGAGAGAGAAAATGAGAACATATAAATTCAATTTACTTAAAACCCTTAAGAAACGCAGGAGTGTCAATAACTATGTTGAAATTTTGGGGTGTCAATAACTATATCGATTACGCTATTTTTGGATTTTTTCTTTTCAAATTTTGGAATTTCTTGTTAATCGTTAATTTTAAAATTGAATTTATTTCTAAAAATTAGGAAACCTAAAAATTTAAATTCTCCCACTTCGCAAATAAAATTTATTAAACATAATTTTTAAAAGCTCAGAAATCGATTGCCTCAATTATAAAAATTTTAAAAATAAATTTTGGTTCAAGTAGCATTTTGGTCGTTCGTATATACTCAAGTCTCTAAAATATTTTTAAAATGAAAACAAACATTGTGTTTAGAGCCAACTCTTAAAACTTCTTAGAAATTTTAAAATATGAAATTCTCTAATTTTGACAGATTCTAAGTGTCAATTCATCATAGTTATACGTTACTTGAAAATGCAAAATTTTCGCTTTTCTGGGCCTTATGGAATAAATTATTTTATAGGTTCAAATTCTAGTATTTTTGTAAATTTTATAGATTCTTTAAATATTTCACATTATTTAAATATTCACGAATTGTTTCCAATTTCTCAAATTATATTCGCAAAGTAAGTTTAACCAAAATGTTTAATTTATCCAAATACATACATTCATCAAATAATGAATTTTAAGACATCCAGCAATATTCAAGTAACGAAATTCTTGAAATTCTACAAAATGATTTTTATGATTTGAAAAATTTAAAATACATGAAAAATGTTAAATGTTGAATTCATTAAATATTGAATTCTTTGAACTGTGTAAATTATTGAAATTTCTAATATTTTGTTTACAAGCCTTTTGTGAAAATTTTAATTCTACAAATATAATTTATATAATTTTTGAAAATACTCTTTTCTCTAATTTAAAAAGCCCCTGAAATTAACATCAAATTCTGAGGCAAAATTATGTTTAAGATTACCTCAACACTTTGGTTCCCTTTGTCAATCAAATTTACAAATGTAAAATGGTGGGTCCAATATACAGCAAACACCTTTCCTGTTAGTAAACTTAGCCGTTTACCATGGACTGCATGAATTTGACTTTTGGGCATCAACTATAATATTGGTTGCTTATTGGAAATAAATAATGCAACAGAGCAAGTCGTATGATATTTTGTACAATGAATTAATTTTGTAATTAGTAAACTTTAAGGTAGGGGTTAACATTCGGGTAGTTGTACGATTTCACCAACTATTGCCCCAGTTTGTTTTCCTTCAGCTCGGCAATCGCACGTGATTTCTGATATCAAAAACGATCAAATTACATGTGTTTTGCGGTCAATAGATGTTGCAATTTCTAGAAATAGTGAGCTCGCCTTATTGGCACTTGTATTAAAATAACCTAGTATAACAAATCAGAACTATGATTTTTTTTTATTTAAAAAATAATTTATTTGACAAGCCAATTGGCTATTTAGTATTGTACCGGGGTTTTGCAGCTATTGCAGATAATTTGGAAGAGATATTTGAATAGTTTATTCACCATCCTGCTGAAAAGATTATTCATGTTAGGTAGTAGTTAAAAAACCAAAGCTTATTAAAGATTATTTGCTTTGCACTATTTGAAGACATAATGCTTTAGAAATCAAATCTAGAAATAATACGGGAAGGTTTCACATAATTCCTAAAATATTTTTCCAAACAGCATTACCAAACTGGTGTAATAGAAGTTCACATTTAGTCTATATTCTCCTAAACTAGGATATAATTTGAAAATGGCGAGACGATTTTTTTTTCGCTTCACCAAGATTAATTCGATTATTGACATACTATATACGAGTTTATATAGCATATAGATAATTTCCAATATCAAATTTGCACCGAAATAGTAATTCAATTTTATCCCCCGTACTTTCGTATATACATATGTATGTATGTACGTATAAAAGTAAAAAAAAAATCGAACTAAAATAGAATTTTGTGTTCATCCATAATACGATATAATTTCCGGAACAAAAAAAAACATTTTTTTTTTTTGTTCAACAATAATCTCGTCTATTATTATTATTTTGTTGTATTCTGTGTAAACTAATAAAATTTTATTTTTCAATTTCCTAAAAAACAAAAATACCCCCATAGTTGAATTGTTTGTGTGCTTGCTATAGCATCTCGAGTACACCATTCTGTTAGTCCAATATAATATATTTTTAACGTCGTATTTGGATATAGCGTCTCGCATTTCAACTATATTATATTATACGATATTTGCTAAACTTTTATCTATCTATGTATATATATATATATATATATATATATATATATATATATATATATTTGTATATAATAGTGATCTGTTTTATTTGTGTATGCCAAACTATTATTTTTATTATCTTATGTTTGAATTGCAATTTTGCAAATAAAACTTAAATTAGCAAAGTAGATTTTTTTTCTGCTCTATTATTATGTACCTTAAATGTATGAATAGTGCAAATATTCAATAGTTTACCTCTTCAAAAATTTTAAAATTGTCCAAACTTTTTTTTTGTGTACTAAAGTTGAGGAGTTTTTTATTTTTTGCCCAGAACATACTTAGATGTAAATTTTATTTTTTATTTCAATTTAGTTTTTGATTGAAATCAGTCAACAAGAACTTTTTTATTTTATTTTTTTGCTTTATTTTATTTGGTGCTGTACATTTTGCCGGTAAAAACTTTGTTGAAAATGAAGAAGGGTTGGCAAGAGAAAAAATAAAAAAATTATTTACCATGAAAATAGACCCATTGGGACAATTTATATAATTTTAGATGTATTTTCGAAATTGTTCGGAATACAATTTCGTTGTTTGTCACATTTCACTGGTTTGAAGATTATAGAAAAACAGTGCAGAAATACGGTTTGAGTTGTATGTATATATTATATGTACATATTATAGGTACGTGTTGTTGCTTGAGTCTTTATTTTACTTTCCAATCAATTTAATAGAAAATAATGTAGATATATATACATAATAGTAGCAAAAATAATAATAACAATAATGGAAAATTCATTCAATAAATCACTCTGACAAAAAATATATGTTGTTGGTGTTGTCCTCCTCATGGTAAGCATTATATGAAAATACATTTTATGGTAATCATTTAATTCTTATTGATTCTAATAATATTAACATGAGGGGTGGATTTCAATCGACAACCAACATAAGAAGACGACGAAATAGGAAAACAAAATCTAATTCCTTTTTATTTTAAAAGCAAATAATCCCTAGACATGGAAAAACCAAAAAAAAAAATGTTTCAGTTTGTCTTTTTTAATTTGCGTTTACAAGATGAAGCAACAACAACACAAAAAAACTGGAAATTACACTTGGGAAATGACCTTTTTCCCGTTTTTTTTTTCGCCCAAAATAAAAAAGATAAATTTAAATTAAAATCAACAATCTTTTGTTAGCTCTCTCTCTATTGTGCGAATAAGAAGACAATGATAATTTTTTGATGATGAGTATACATTGAGTGTATAATGAGGGGTAGCTTTAGTCTAATAATAATACATATTTTAAAGCACTTTGTTTAAAGACAAGATTTTGTGTATTTTAAACGAATTTAAAAAAGACTTAAAACAAACCGTATGTTATACAATTTTTATGATATCTCATCTATGCAAATATTTTATGTATATGAGTTCATATAAGCCATTGACTTATTTATTATAGATACTAAATAGTGCACTGACATTTTATATGTGGATACATCCAACATTCATTATAAATTCAAGTAAGTTTATGAAAAAAAAAAAATTTAATAAATTTTCTGATTTGATACGACGTCTTATCTCTTGTGCTATTCATAAACATAGCACGAGTATACATATGTATATACTATATGCATAAAAGCATGAAAGACATCTAACGAGATAAAAACTGATAAAAAATTTCTTAAAGTTTTCATCTATATGCATCATAACCAACTTTATTCAAACCAATATGACTTAATTTAGATGACGTTTTGTACATAAAGTTCTTTGGTAAAAATAAAATTGAACACTTTGACAATTATAATTGAATAGAAAACCACTTATCTAATATAAAAAAAAAAATTGATAAAATGGATTTGTTTTATAAAGAAAAAAATATTGAGAGCTTTTCAATTACGCTATGCTTTTCAAAACAAAAAATTATATTAGTATTTGTGCTGTAATTTTGCTCTAATTCGGTCTTAATTAAAGTAATTTTTTTTTATACTTTTAATTGTACAAATGACACAATTAAGGCGACGTTAAAATTAAATTTTTGCAAAAAAAAAAAGATTTTTTTAATTATCTGCATACACCTTAGTATTTTAGCTAGTACGTTAATTATTGCAGGCACATTGTATAATTAGAAATAATTAAATTTATTTTTGAAATCTCCGCGTACAATTATGCATGATGTGTTATGCGCGATGATGCAAATTATGTAATTTGTTTTGCATTGTAGAGTGGAGAAACACTAGATATTTTTTTTTTATAATTTAATTAATTGAATACAGACAAATCATTTCAACTATTTGAAGTATGGCAAATTTTTTGTAGTTGCTCGGTTTTGTAAATAATTCGATAGTAGTAGAAAATACAACTATTAATGTTCAATTTCTTATAAAACACTCAAAATTACAGAAACACGATTTTTGTTCATTTCTGCCAAATCATTTCAAAACATCATCAAAATCAAACCAGGTAACACGCGACCACTCCATCAACCAATCGTAACACGAATTCAATTTTAGATTACCCTTCCGGTGGAGCATTTTTCATTTTATTTATAGAGAGATAGAAAGAGTTTGAATTTAACGATTTAGAAAAAATCGAAACTTTGAGAAAATATCTTAAAGTGGTCGAATTTTGAGTATATGAACCTGGCAGTTCATAACAACATAAATAACGATTATAAACTAATCCTGACAAAATTACATAAGAAAACCATCAGCGATGATTTCTTCTCTGCAGCTACAAATATCGATAAGATCAAATAAGGTTTCAGTAACCGTTTCATACATTTTCGTCTCGAAATTTGTTAAATTTAAATTTTTTAATTTCTCATCGAAATGCAATCGATACAGTTTTGGTTCCGTGCGTTTAGATAACGCTATAAATGCTAATGATTTGTTCACATTATAAATATTTCTCCTTTATTGTTATTTACTGCCACTACACGCTTAGGCCGTGATTAGCGCCTAGGCGTCTTATTTGATGGGTTCAAAAATTACCAAGTTTTCAGTGGTCTTTAAATAGTTCGATTTCAGCCAAATTTGTCATACTATAGAAATAAAACACATTCCTACAGTTAAAAAGCAAACAAAAACCGTAATTCGATTCTTATTTTAATTATCAAAAATTATCATTCACGACATTTTAAATTCAGATTCAGGCATTTAGATTTACGTGATCATCGAATTGGGGTTTAAATTTATAAACTAACATAGTGAAATCATTTTATAACGAACTCTAGTTTCAAAGAAATGCTCAGTATCACAAAAATTTGCGACGAATTCGGCTAGAATGGATAGAATATGGTGGAAGGGGTTAGCGCTGATTGTTACGCGAAAATGAACATTTTTGCGGAACATATTTGTCGGTTTTTAATTTGTGATTTAAAATAACATAAATTTTTTGACAAATTGGTGATCAAAATCTTTTTTCTTTTGTGGATAAAATAAACATGGATTTTATCTTAAAATAATTAAAGCAAATTAATAATTTTACTCTAATTTGAATTATTTAATTCGTGTAATCCAAATATGCAGCCGATCCTAAACATACGAATTAAATAATACAGGAATACAGGAAGCTGTGTGAAGGTGACTACGAAAAAATGCATATGGGAATTTTTCTGTATTAATATAATTCGCTAATGCAACCTGCACAGTACATTCTGTATGTAAGGAATGAAAATTGTGGTATAATCAGTCCAGTCGCCGCGGCCTGATAAGGGAATTGATTTTTTCATAATCTTAAGCTCATCAGCTTGAAATTGGAATTAATTCTCTTATAATTTTCGGAAACAATAACTTTAAATAAATTAAAAATTTATCATAATATCTCCGCATAAATATGTCCCTAAATTGTCATATTTTCTTGTGACAAAAGTTACTTACATTTTGTGACAAATTGGTCTAAGATTTTGTGATAATCATTGTTGCCTCCTCGAAATTGGTGGAAAAACTGTAAAAAAATTTTGAGGAATAAAGTCGGTATTTGATTGAATATTTTGTGAACTTTTCGAACTATAATATCACTTTGTACAAATAATTCGCATAAACATGTCGACAATTCAACATTAATTTTTTACCAAATTGGTGACGAAAATCTTTTTTTTTTTTTTGTGCTAAATTCAACATGCATATTAAACATTTTTTGTGGCAAAGTAAAGTTATTCACATTTTGTCCCAAACAAATTGGTCTAAAATTTTGTGATCACCATTTTTGGTTACTCGTGTTTAGGCAAAAATACTTTTTGATTTTTTGTAAAGGAATATAATTTCAACAAAAATTAAGGACAATTTCAACACACAAAAAAAAATGAGATCATCAATTCTACTGAGAACTGTTAAAGTACGTATTAGAAATAATCAAAATGTTTTAATAAAATCTAATAAGTTTATTCTCGTTTTGCGCAAATTGCGTAATTCAGAATTTAATTAAAAATTAAACGCGTAATAATTTTGGTGAAACTTCTCACTATCACTCGTCCTACAAATTGTCTTCTCGTCCAGTAAAATCTTATTTTCCTGACTTGATATGTAATATACCATTTTCATATCAAATCGAGACCGACTAGGTTTCAAATGAAAAGAAAGAAATCGCTAATTTCATAAATTTTCAATGATTCACAAATTTTTCACCCGCAAAATTTACGAGTTTTTTAGATGGAATCTGAGGTATCACAAAGTAATCTTAGCTAAAATTATTCACTTCAGTATAAGAGAAAAATTGGGTTTTAAATTATAAAACACCTGGCATAACCAACGCCTACAAGGCATAACACCATAGTCAGAATAAGACCTGGCACAAAATCAGAAACAAAATCAAAACAGAATGATGATAGACGACAACTTTAAGAGTTTTAAGAAAAATTAAGAATGTAAAATAAAAATTGAATATTTTACTCTAATTTGAATTAATTATTTAATTCGTGTAATCACCAAATATGCAACAGTCCTAAAGATACGAATCAAATAATTAATTCAAATTAGAGTAAAATATTAAATTAAGGAAAAGAGCTGTCTGAAAGTGACTGAGAAAAAATGCATACGGGAATTTGGCTGTATTAATATAATTCGCTAATGCAACCTGCACAGTACTTTCTGTTTGTATTGAATGAAAATTTTAGTATAATCAGTCCAGTCGATGCGGCCTGAAAAGAGGATTGATTTTTTCATGTTCATAAGCTCATCAGTTCAAAATTGAATTAAATTGTCTTATAGATTTCGGAAACAGTAACTTAATATAAATTTAAAATTTATCATAATATATCCGCATAAATTTGTCGCTAAATTGTGATATTTTAGTGTGACAAAAGTTACTTACATTTTGTGACAAATTGGTGTAAGATTTTGTGATAATCATTGTTGCTTCCTCGAAATTGGTGGAAAAACTGTAAGAAAATTTATGAGAAAATAGATAAATAATGGTTATAGTTGACGCTGATTGTTTTGCGAAAATGAGAATTTTACGGAATAAAGTCGGTTATTGATGGAAAATTTTGTGAACTTTTCGAACCATAATATCACTTTGTACAAATAATTCGCATAAACATGTCGACAATTCAACATTAATTTTATACCAAATTGGTGACGAAAATCTTTTTTTTTTTTGTGTGCTAAATTCATTATGCATATTAAACATTTTTTGTCACAAAGAGTAACTTACATTTTGTCACAAACAAATTGGTCTAAAATTTTGTGATCATCATTTTTGGTTACTCGGGTTTGGGTAAAAATACTTTTTGCTTTTTTGTAAAGGAATGTAACTAAAACTATGGACAATTTCAAACACAAAAAAATGAGATCATAAATTGCACTGAGAACTAATAAAGTACGTGTAAAAAGTGATTGGTCATTTTGAGATATGAGTCTTACGAAATACGAAATCATCAAAATGTTTTAATAAAATTTAATGAGTTTATTCTCGTTTTGCGAAAATGTCGTAATTGAAAATTAAATTAAAAATTAAACGCGTAATAATTTGGGTGAAACTTCTCACTATCACTCGTCCTGCAAATTTGTTTCTCGTCTAGTAAAATATTATTTTCCTGACTTGATACGTAATATATCATTTTCATATCAAATCGAGACCGAGTAGGTTACATAAGAAAAGAATGAAATCGCCACTTTCATAAATTATCAAAGATTCACAAATTTTTCACCCTCAAAATTTACGAATTTTTCTTGATTGAATTAGAGGTATCACAAGATAATAGAAAAATTGGGTTTTAAATTATCAAAGACGTGGCATAACCAACGCCTAACCAAAACCATAGTCAGAATAAGACCTAGCACAAAATCAAAACCGAATGAAGTTACAGAATGCCGAAAAACTTTAAGAGCTTAAGAAAAATTTAGTAATAAAAATATTAAACGGAAACTCCAGTGGCTTGCAGTATTGCTTCATTTAAGGCAATGTTCCTTAAAAATATCTGAATTATCTGAAATAAAACAACCGGAAATTAAACGTCTTGAACGTATTAAGAAACTCTCAGATCTCATACCCCATTTTTCGATGAAAAGTCAGCTAATGGTTGTAAAATTAAACCTTATTTCATTTAAGACAAAGAAAATCGTAATCCGATCTCAATTTAGTATTTGTATTCTTTTTCTAAGCTTGTTAGATCCAACACTAGAAAACGTTGGTTATTTTCCCGAATTTCAAAGTGCTTTGAGAATGATTTAAGAGGGGCAACACGATTTATAAATTTCAACAAAACAAAAAACATTAAAAAGTAAATTATCCGAAAGATAGATCAATAAAAAAAGCCGACAGAAAAGCGACGGTCAGACCTTCAGACAGGCCGACAGACAGATAGAGACCACTTCAAAACCCAATTCATTGAGGTCATGCAATACGAAATAATACATAAATTGCCAATAAAAAATAACGAAATATTCAAAAATGAATATTACTTGTGACCGGCACTGCATAGAAATTTAAAACACAAACCTGCCCATTCATATTCATCAGTCATCGCGTTCGTTTACTTTAAATTTACCTTTTATGTTGTAGAACCGTTGCTAAGCCAATTTTTTTAGAGTTTGGTCACTGTATTAAGAAATAAAACAAGAATTTTAAAATAATTTTTTTTCATTTTAATTAAAAAATTAACAACAAACAAAAATTCTAGGTTATGTTTAAACTTGTCAAAAATGTATTTTAATCAAAAGACATTAGTAGCGAGTATTTCTCTTTCTCGCTTGAACCACAGTCAATTTTAACGTCATTTAAGAGATATGTGACCTCACCCATCGACAAGAGCCTTTCTGAGATGGTTTAGGATGTCGGGAACAGGATATCTAAGCCTAGCGCTTAATTCTGTATGTGGAAAAATCTCAGTCTTATGTTTAGAAAAAGTGGGCATTACCTTAATTTTCTGAAAAGCATTTCGATATGCTTGATTGAAACTATTTTTGCTTTTTTTAGTGATTTTCTGTTTTTTGGGCACCTGAAGGTATTTTATTCTAAATTTCCGTGCATTGAACAAAATTACGAGATTGCATAATTCTGAAAGAATTGTACAATAGAAAGCACAAATATCTCACCTACGAGTAAATAACCGTTCCGTTTGTTATGGTAATCTAAGTATATCGGAAAATTAAAGGCCGAAATTTGCACTTACCGTACTTATAATGAAATTGGATAACTATGTAGATGGACAGCCCCATGAACTGTTTAACACCCAATCATTTTTAATGTCTGTTGAAGCCGAGATTTAAGATCGAGGCCAAAGATTAGTAGGCAACTATCTTAACCGCAGTACGCTTGACGACTTATGATATTTCAGGTTTTACACTTCAAATCTAACCTTTTACATTTCACTTTGAACCTTAAACAAATTATATGGATGGCCAATTAGTGAAGTTTGACATCCACGATGGAAATGGGATTCTAAAATGATTTTTGGATAAAGTTCTGGAATATTTCCAAGTAGGATGTAACTTAGCTATTCCTTAAGCGATTAAGATGAAATTTAACATGTTTGTTGGAAATGATGCTCTAAAATTATTTCTGGATAAAATACTGGATGGACAATTTAAATGAAACTTGGGTATTTTTTAACAGGTTTTAGTGAAATATGACATCCGCGATGAAAATGGGATTTTAAAATAAACTTAAGATGAAATTCTGGAATACGGCCAAGTATGACAGAAGTTGCCTATTTAAACACTAAAATATTATTACACACTATTAAGTACACTAAAATAAGTAGGTAAAGTTTGATGGCCGATCACAATTATTCATAGGGATAGCTATGCCGATGTAACTATGACATGGTATTCAGAAGGATTTAAAAAATGAAATATGAAATATCGATAGGCACAGGTATTAATGCAATTCTATACATTCCTATCTATACAGACATTTGTCAATGGCCATTAAATTTCTCAAACACATTTTTATGCGTCAGAGGAATTTGTTAAAATAAAAATGTCAGCACATGAGGGTCGCACAAAAAAGGTTTAGCACAAATATTTTTCTGAAATTCTACTGAATACATCGACATATTAAAATCTTCATACCTATATGATTATTTACTTGTCAATGTGTATCAACTCCATCTACAGTTTTTTTGAGTCAATCCAGCTAGGGGTCGCGCAAAAATACCGTTTGACACAAATATTCAAGAAATCCTACTGAATACGATGACATATAGTCAGATCTGTGTACCACGATTATTTGGGCAACAAACAATTACGATGGCCATCAAACTGCATCTATCGTTTTTTGCGCCAGCGAAATTTGTTAAAATAAAAATCTCATCCCCTGACTGTGGCACAAATACCATGAATTTTCACTCAAATTGCGTCCATAGTCGTCCCAGTTTGAAACCATTCGACTAACTAACATTTATTCTGCTGGAAACAAATTACACTTAAATATGCGATATTACCTAGTACTAGCGAGGACCAAATAAGCAACTTGGTTAGGGGCCCATTCCCATTAAAATCTACTTTAAATTTATTTTGAACACCGAAACATTTACAACAAAATAAAATGAGGTACCTTGAAGTTCCTCCAAATCATCTTCAATTTTTTTAATTATCATTAGCTGCTGCTATTTACAATGTACTCGGAATTGGTTTCATTGCGTAAGCTTTAGAATCATGCTAAAACATAGGTAATTAATATATTTAACTTAATTATCATAGTTATCTTTTATACCTTTTTTAACTCAAAACTAGAAACTATAATAAACACAGTAAATAATTTATTAAATAATATTATTCAAGGATAAACTATGACAAGTACAGAAAACGTACTTTTAATACTAAATTTGTTTTCGATATAATTTTGCTGGTTAACAAAGGAATTAAAAGATAAACTAAGACATTTTGAGATATCATAGTACTAATTAACAGTGTCGGCCTATATCTTTTCTTTAACATACTTGGTCAGTTTTTAATGAAATGATTTGTGTACACGTATGTATATGATAATCGAAAACTCGAAAAGTGTATATAGGTAATGAGTCCACCTGGGCATCATAGCTACAAATGTAATCGACAGTATCATGAACAAGCAATCGGGTAGCTTATAGCTAATTTCTTTTACCTATCGCTTTTGCCAATCTCAATATCCATATGTAAAACAAACAACTTATAAAGCAAATGGTTAGGTTATTTAAATAGGTTGTGTTATATACGTCTAGCAACTACATATGTCTCCTTCGGTTTACAATTCGCAATATTCTTTAAGCGATACAGCCAGCGTTCAGCTGGACAGGAATTAAGACATTTTTAAGAGCCCATAACTCAAATCAAATATCCAAATTGTGAAATAAAAATTTTTATGAACTAAAAAAAATTGTGTTAAAAGCCTGATAGATTAAATTTGGTAGAACAATTAAGAAAATTCGTGGTTTTATCTAGAGCTGAAATGTTTATAAATATTCCTCATATTTCCTTGCCTGTATTTTTTTAAATAAAATAGTGCTCTTCCTCCTCAGGTTATCTAAGCTTTTCCTAAGAGTTAAATTAGTACAGAAAAATCGCGGATGAATTGTGTTATATCCAATGCTTGAAAAATTGTATTGCTTGGCAGGCTTGCAAATTTAAATAGACAACTTGTTTTGGATTCTTAATGCTGCTTGTGGTTTTTCTGGTGCAGCTGCCTAACATGCTCTTTATTGTTTTCAAAAAAAATGATAAATGACTTCAACAAATTTCCCAAATTACTTTACTGAGGTTTCTTGTCATCTTCTTTCAAGCCAAGTTATTCAGACTTCTAATTAATTAATCCAAAATAGTTTGTTTGCACTTTAAGAATACCAAGTTTAAGATTCTCTTAGCTTTTAATCATAAACCCTTGAAATGCGAACTTGCCCTTTAAAATCCAAGCCACACGTCTTTTTTAATTTATTTTTTTTATTCATCAATCCTGGATTTCTTATATTTAAACATCTATATTTCCCAAACACAAAATTTAGCTCGTATTAAGCTCCCTACAAATTAACTGCCTTTTCCAAGTGTTGCGGAGAACAGCAAAATTGCAATAAAAATAATAATATTTAAACATATTAGGATAACAAAAAATATCTTTACCAAGTTTAGTTTTATTCTGTGCTCTTATTGTGACATGTGCAAGGTAGTCCGTTTAATGAAAATCTAAGCATTTTAAACCCCGTTTGTGCATACTTTTGCATGTTTCAACAAAAATGCATATTTTGGCATACTTCATCCTAAAATACCTGTTTTACTTAATATGAGCATAGTTTACTTAATATGAGCATCTTTTGTTTAATATAAGCATATTTGGCTTACTATGAGAACATTTTGCTTATTTTGAACATAATTTATTCTGGCACATTTTATAAAAATTATGTACAATATTTTCAAAATTCTATTGCATATTCAATCTATGTTCGCATAAAAATATATGTGTACCATTTACGTAAAAATTTCAATTTTTTATTTTTATTTTCTTTCTTACTTACGAAAGTTTTTTGTAGGCTTTATGTATCAAAATGGCATTCTATGTAAAGCTACATTTTCAAAGCTATATAAGTAACCTCAACCAATTTTCTCGCACATCCCGTAATAACATTTGCATCATTAAACATTTAGATCTCTTAATCTACTTTCCACTCATATATAAGATTATGCAGATTCGTAAAAAAAAATCTGTTTTTTATGTACGAAAATATAATCTTAAGTGGATTTATTTATATTACGTCATATAAATCCACATATTAAAAGCTCATACACAAAAAATGAAAATACTTAATGGGTTTCTTCTTTTTCCAGTAAAAAATATGTGTGCTCACATCCTTATCTTTCCTCTTCCTTATATATAAATAAAATATTTTCATTGCACTTAATACGAAGAAAAATTGTACAAACGATGATGATAGTGTATAGTGTAGTAAACAATTAAGATGATTTCATTTTTGATCGATAAATTTTTTTTTTCGAATACTTGAATATTTTGAAGAACAAACAATATCTGTCTGGGCAAAAAATAAAATTTAATTTATTAAAATCAATAATAAAAATAAATATTTTACATTTTATTTAATTAACAATCACTTAACTCAAATGTCATCTCCAGATGCATTCATCTGTGTAAACAGATTATTTTATTTTTTTATATATTGTGTGAATCTTGTTTTTATATTCTGATATTTATATTTGTCCAACTCTAATGTATTTTCAGTACTCAGCTGTCAATCAGCCGTTGGACCTGTATACAATGCCAATAATCCACAACCACCAGCCGTTGTACAAGCGACACAGCCACCAGCAAATAATTATATAACACAAACCGTTTATGGATTTCTTGATTTTACCACAACCATTGGAAATACTGTAATGATATTTTCACCTCAAAGTGCTGCCCCACAACCAAAAGAGGAGACTGTGATCGTTACGTCGATTATTGAAACAAAACCGCCACAAAACGTTGTTGTTTCAGCAGTTAGACCAGAAATTAAACCAAGTAAGACTGTGATTGAGGCTACTAAGGCACCAAAAATTGAGTCCGTTGTGAACGTCATTTCCGGTCCTGCTCCAATCGTCAATACGGTGGTAAATGTACAAAAACCAGTGCAACCTAAAGTTGAAGCTAAAAAACCAACACCGGCACCACCTGCAGCACCACAACCAAAAAAAGAAATTCATTCAAAAGTTGAAGTTAAACAACAATTGGCCCCGTCTGTTGTTGTACAAACTCAAGTTAATGTCGGCCCAACCAAGGCATTTGTAGATAAACCGCTTATATACTCAAGCGTTGTTGAAGTGCACACAAGCAACGATGAGCACGAAGATGAGGATGAAGACGAGGAGAATGGTGATGACGAAGAAAACTATGAGGAAGAACAAAACGAACATGTCGAAGATGAACCAGTAATTCAAATTGGAAATCAAATTGGAGAACCAGAATACGATTTCTTGTCACGACAACCGGCCGAATATGTTGAAGAAACTTTCCGCGTCGTAAATTTACGGCCTTCCGCCCATAATGGTGGAAAGTTTCACAAACCAAGAGCAACAGCGGATGCACGAAAAATCCAGCCAACACAAAAGAACAATAATGATGCGCATCCAACCGGATTAGTTACTAAATTGGGGGGAACCGTTGTTAAAGATGGTGTAACCACCGTGCACGAGACTAGTGTTATTGGTACATTTATTTCAGGAAAATATGCTCAAGTTTTACAATCAACATCGCAAATATTCCACGGAAATGCTAAGCCAAAAATTAATCCAACATCGCAATTAAGAATATTGAAGACAGCTCCACCGAGCATTCCAAAAGGTAATCGCCATCATAATTTAGATCCAACGCCAACATCATCAAGTTTTGAAGAAACTGCCGCACTTCCCGTCGAAGCCTACTCCCAAAGTCCAAATTTGGTAAGATCGTCACGCCGCCCAGCTAGCCCAACAGGTAATTTTAAAAATCGTCTCCGTAATGGCGGTGGCAAAGATCGAATCGATAACCAGGCATTTGTCGACGAACCTGCTGTACATGCGGTGACACCAAGTAGCGGAGGCAAGAAACCGCCACGCAATCGTAACAATAAACCAAAGCAATCAAAGTAAGTACATATACGTTTGTCTAAATAGCTATTTCTTAATTCACTTCTTAATTACACCTAAACACACAAACGCTGTATATAAAAATGCTTTAAATATGTAAATATGAAATCGAATCATGGTGAGAGGAAACAATTTTTTTCTTTTTTTTATTTTTATTCGTAAAGAAATAACAGTTCACGTTTTAATCGCCCATCCACATCTAGCGTTGAAGTAGCTACCGTTGCAGCTTATACTGAATCTGCACCAGCATCAAAACCGAAACGTCGCAATAATGGGCAAAAAAATAACGCAGCAAATCGAGATCGAGAGAGCGGCAGTAATAATAATAGAAATTCTGGTTTCAAGCCTACTTCCACTTTTACACCCTCTAATGCCAATAACAATAAAAATAATAACAATAATAACAACAATAATAATAATAATAACAATAATGACGATAATTATGCTAGACGCCAATTTAAACCAAAACTTCAACCAACCGCTGTCGATCAAGACCAACAAAGTACATCTTTGTATAAATTCAAGCTAAACCGTACACCTGGCAGATGGCAGTACAAGACAACACCTAAACCACGAATTGCCATTCGTAAACAAAATGGAGAATTAGAAACAGCGACCGTACAATCAATCGATAATGGGGGTAATGATATTCAAGGATTACGTCAAGAAGATATTGACTTAGAGTCATCAAGCTCAATCAACGGTAACGTATTGAACGATGTTGATCCGCAGGAGAATGGTATCGAAAAGGAGAAAAAATTACCAATTGAAACCATTAAAGTTGAGATTTCAACGCCAGCTGATTTTAAGGATACCTACTATGAAATTGCAACCATCAAATCGCCCTACACATTCCAGGTGAGTTAAATATTTTACATTTCGTGAATATCATTTTTCTAAATTTCATTATTGATACACAGGTTGGAGCAATGAAAAATACTCGTTACGTTACAGTAACATCAACATTTGAAAAGGTACTCGAACCTGAACCAACAATTTTACCATCGAATACTGAGCCATTGACTGAAAATATATTGGCTACCACCACTCATATTGATAAGGAACATAATTTATTAGATTCCAGTATTGCAACACTACCACCAATTACATTGGGCACAGATATTGAAACACCTCCCCTAGAAACACTCACCGAAACATTCAGCACCACACAAATAATGTTGAAAACGCATATTTTGCCTGTTATTCGAGCAGGAAATAACGCGACTAGTTATACATTGATCCAAACATATCATGTAACCAGATTAGTGACGGCAACAAAAACTTTACCTCCCATGGAACTATATCAATTCGCACCATCAAAATCTTTGAATGAATTTAATTCGCGACTCGATGAGGCTGGCTCCGAATTACATTTGGAACTTGAGTTTGGTGACGAAAGTGACGATGAAGATGTTCCACCACGCAGAGAATTACCTTCCGACCTAGACTTATCAAATATTGGATCAGAATTCGATTTGTCCGAGGTGGATAAAAGTAATATTCCCGAGAATTTAATTCGACCAAAGAAGAAGATTTCAAGTCATCATCGCCCAACTGAATCACCACTAGCGCTTACACCACAATTTAGCCAAGAGCAATTACAGCAATTGGCACTTTTAAGGCTATTGAATCCAGCGGCAGCCGCTCAAATTCCAAATGTGATTACAACATCGAAACCAATTATAAAACTAGAAACTCTATACGAAAGTCATGTTATACCAATTTTCAATGGTGTTTCAACAAGTTATAGTACAATTTCACGACCACTCGCCACCGTCACTAAAACTGAATATGAATATGGTACATCAACAATATCGCCACAACCTATTCCACAACAAATTCCACAACTTTATCCTCAACCACAACAACAACAACAACAACAACCACAATATCAAATCGCATCAACACCAATCGTAACAAATTTAATTGTTACAGCGACCGAGAGTAAAGTACTTAAATTAACATTTGGTGCGAAAACAGCGTACACAACAATATTTTCAACACATATTGTACCAACCCAAATAACAACATACATAACAAATAGTGTACCTATTGTTCAACCAACAGCTCAATTCCCTGGTTATTATCCAGGACCTTATCCACCATATCCTTATGTGGGATAAACAAACCAAACAAAAACAAATATTTTTAATTACATTTAATTTTAATTCTGTCCGTCTACCCTTCTCGCTCTATCTCACGTAATATGTAATTTATTTATTTTTTTTTATCCTTCTGAAATTTCATGTTTTAATATATTTTCATAAATCAAATAATTATACGAAACAATGCTAATAGTAATTTAAACAAAACACAAAAAATCGTTCTCATGCCTCATCCCGTCATCATCAAAAAGCACACAAATCCATATTAAATATAAACAAAACAAAAAATCAACTGAAACGTAAATCCTTTATGTAATTTATGTAAAAAATAATTTTAAGGAGTTAAATACTCAATGCACTCAGCAGTATTTAAAATTAGTTTAATGTTAGTGAATAAGACAAAAAAGAAAAAAACGAATTACATGAACAAAAAAAAATCAAAAAAAGGACGAATGTCCTTTTTATTAAAATAAAATTATAAAATTTTAGATAATTGTACGGTTATGTTGGTTTACCTATCCCTTTTTCCAAAAAAAAAGTAAAAAAATATCGGAAAAAGAAATTAAAATAATTTTAGATTCTATTATCCCTTATCCTCATACCAAGAATTATAAATTAAAACAATTAAAATTATCTAGGATTATAAATTTATGTTTTATCATTAGGATATAGAAATCCTTTTATATAATATTATAGGAGATTAGAAAATCTTAGACAAAAAAATGCGGTTTACAGGAAATTCGAAAACTATATAAATATAATGATTTTAAATTACTTGCCAAATAAATTAATTAAATTAAAAATAAAAAAATAAAAATAAAAATTAAATCTTTCCAAATGATTTAACCACTAAAAAAAAAAAAAAAAAAAATATTTAAAAACGGAAAACAAAAAATTAAATTTCCACTAAAAAATGTAAAAACTTAATTAAATTGTAAATAAATAATTTTTAATTGTAAAGTATTTCTAGTATATATTAATTATTAATTTTAATTTTAATTCATTAATCTCGAAATAATTATTAATTACTCGTATACATTATAGGTACGTTAAATTTTTCACTTATATATAAAATATAAATATTTTATTTTTGTATATTTTGATATTTAATTAGTAAGCAGTATTGTAATTTTATAATTTAAAAATAAAATAAAAATTTTAAATTTTTTATGAATGAAATCGAAAATCTTTTTTTTTTTTTGTTTTTTATGTTATTTTCGAAACCAATTTTATTTGTTCAGAACATTCCTGGACAAAAACAAATATTGAGAGTTATGTCGTGGGTTTTTCGCAACTCTTACTGGTCAAGGCCATTTTAAAGTACACTGAGGACTGAGTCAGGATGCTGTGTGCGATGAATGTGTTGAAGACGATGATAACTGTATTTTCTTGATGTGCAGTTGTCCTGCTTTGGATAGAGTTGATAGAGTGAATTTACGCAACCTTTCAACCATAATATCAAAAGCACCAGATGATCATTGAGGGAAGAACCATCATGAAAATATAAAGCCTGAAATCTCACGAGGTGATTAGAACTTCGGTCTGTATTACGAGCGTTCGTGAGATTATATCAATTCAACTCAATCTATCTTCCGAAGCCCTTAATCTCTTACTTAATTTAAATTAAATCTCCAACTGAACTTGTTAATCCCTTTAAAATCTAACATTAATATCAAACTAAATCCCTAACTCAACCTCCAATTCAATTCCAGCGTAATCTTCAACGAAATCACAAAATCAACTCCTAATCTCAACTTAGTCACCAATTCAACCACAAATCAAGTTTCGACTCAACACTCGACACAATCTCCAACTTAACCTCAAAAGTGCTCCTCAACTTAACCCTAATTATATTTTCCTCGTGCAGTCTCCTACCTCCAGCTTTGCCCCAGCTCCTGCCCTAGCTCCGTAATGACGCTCACTGTTGTTATTGTTCCTATCTTTGCTTTTTAAATAAATTTCGCTTTATTTATAGTTCTGGGAATTTTTATTGACCTAATAGAGGAAAAATTTGCTATACCACGATTAGCAGACGGTAAAGCTAAATGATTGCAACAACAAATATTATATTTTCGTGTGATTATTTGAATATGTAGCGCAAGAAGTTGAAAAGAAAAAATTTATAATTTTAAGTAACGACTTAATTTAATTTTAAAATGACTTGAAATGTAGGTTTAAAAAAATAGGGAAATTCCATAGAATGGAAGAATAGAATTCCATTTCTAGGTAAGTTCCATTATACTTGGCCATATCCCAGCAGAACTTCATCCGACATTTTAGAATCCCATTTCCAACGCATTCGTCAAATTTCATAATAATTTGTAGTGATTCACTCATTCAATTCGTTTATTTCATTCATTCATCCCTACAATTGTTCGAAATATAACCCATTTCGACTGTTAAATATAATTGTATTTAAATGTTTTGAACAGCTCTTTTCAGTTTAGTAGTGACAGCTACGGAGCATTCTGACAACTAACATATTCTAGGTGTATTTCTGTACTCACTACTTTGTACTAAATAAATATCTTAGACACATTTAGTACAACACCATCTATTGTAGATAAAAATCACTAACCCATTATAGCAAATACACTTTTTGCTTATTATGAATATCATTAATTTTTGTGTGATTAAGCCGCAAGCGCTATCAACTTCTTGTATATGTATATATATAGCCGTTTCTTCATGCTGTCTCAAATACAGCAATACGCAACAAAAAAACTCGGTACAAAGAAAAATTCAGTCTTATATAATTTTTGGATGAGTGAATACTATCGCCATTTTCTTGCGGCGATTAATTTGTGAATAAAACAGATCGGAAATTATCCGCGTATACTACATAGTTATCGCTATCGCTAGTATTGTTTTTTTTCGTGTTCATTTACGAGTGGTGGTGGTGAAATTTATTAATTAGAATTATATCCACATTTAACACATAAATTATAAATAAACAAAAACCGGCTCATATTTGAATTGTGAGGCCGGCAACTAATTAATTTTTTGGATTACAACGATTGGGAATCAATTATTATCCCAGAAAAACATTCCATACCCAAATCCAACAATTGGTGACTCCGACGGCCGTTTTTACGGCAATAACGGTAAACGGTAACTCAAGGACGCTCGGTACGGAATTCCCGTACTGAGCAAAAGGTACGTAACAACCTTCATGTTAAAAAAAAATAAAATTACGTAGACATTTTATTAAAATTTTTTTCCTTCTCTCTTCGTTTTCGATTATAACAAATTTTATACAACGGAGAGCACCAAATACCGCAAGAAAACAAGAAAAAGCAAAATATTTGCGTATATCTTAATCGTTTTATACACAATATATAAATATACTTATACATATAAGAAATATGGATGCCTAACCCGCCAACGGGAACAGTAAAGCACAACAACAACGTTTATCTGGTTAAATTATAAACATTAATACTACCAACGGCACTTAAGAAATCATAAGAACAACGGAAAAATCATACAACATAATAATAACTCAGCGCGACTGCAAAATAAAAACCGCCTACAGTACAATAAGTAATAAATAAACATCCAATTGTACAATCGATACCACATTTACAGCCGAAAAGGAGGCAACGGTATTCAACATTACGTCAACAAATCGGTAAAACAATTGCACACAAATTTTTATCTCACTACAGCTGTATAAACAGCGATCAACGGCACATCAAATATACCATATACAACAACCATCATACGAGAACTACAACAATCAATCTTTTATACAATTGTCCAATAAAGACATACAAATAAAACAAATATTCAATAGAAGACAACATCAGCCATTACAAGCAAAATTAAAAGAAGAAAAACAAATCACCTACACACGTGAGCAGCTTCATCATACCAAATCGCAAGTTTTTAAAAAAAATTTTATTTCATTTCTATATTTCTTTTGCGACAGCACCAGTCAAATAACATTTGCATTATATCATTTTTTTTCTATTGTCGACTGGGCTGTTATTTAACGTAATTTTAAATTTGTTTTTGACAACTATATTATATTTGAATTTACCCTTTGAACATATTTCGAAACGAAAATTTTTTATTGTAAAATTTTCACCACCACGCCTCGCTAATTTTCATATTCCACTATCGCTAATTTTCTCTTGAATTTTATTTTTTTTATCACTTTTCGAATCCGATTTCGTTCCGAATTGTTTCTCCCCTACACAACATTGTAACTATTTCTAGTCGGTAACATCCCGGGAATTAGGGTACAATTATTCACAGACCAAAACAGTATTAAAATATATATAATGACTAACTCAGACGACGAAAGTACCAAGCAAAAACCAGGCGGTTCACAGGCCACAGGCGCCGTGACTAAACAAAAACAAATAACGACAGAGCAGGATACCCAAGACATAGAGATGGAGATCGCGGGTCATGAAAAACTCAATTTACCTTCATTCTGGCCTGAAAAAGCCAGTAACTGGTTTCAACTAATTGAGATACAGTTCGACCTCCGATGTATCACATCCCAAAAGACAAGATATTTGCATTTATTGTCAACAATCTCTCCACAAACGTTTGACATAATTTCCGATATATTGCAAAAACCGCCACAAACCAACCAATACAACTTTCTGAAGCAAGTATTGTTAGAACGTCTGGAGCCTTCAGATGAGCGTCAGCTCGAGTCACTACTTTCCGGACAAGATCTTGGAGATCGCCGCCCCTCTGATAGTTTACGACACATTCGTACACTCGCAGGAACCAAGCAGCTGGTAAGCGAGACTTTCATACGAACCATCTGGATTCGTAAAATGCCAGAAATCATCAAGATTGGACTCATGGCGCAACCAGACTCAACACCGATAGAAACCCTCGCAAAGACGGCAGACCGTATGTTCGACGCACTGAACGTAAAGCAACCAAACTACCAAATTCACTCTACACAATCGAAACAATATAACAACAACAACCAGAGACAACCAAGAACCATAGAACGAGCAGAACGGGGCCGCAGTGGAGACCGTCGATCACCAGAAAATAGGGCATCTATACAGGATCGCTTAGCTCGCATCGAGGCTCGATTAGACGGCTTGTTTAGGGACGGCCGAAGCCTATCGCAAAATCGGCGTTCACCATCTCGCTCGCGGTTCACCAGAAATACCAATACTTACCACCAAGGTATTTGTTGGTATCACGCAAAATTCGGCAAAGCTGCCAAAAAGTGTATCAATCCATGTAACTGGCGTAAACCAAGCACAACGGCCAGCATGGAGGTAGACCAAAATCAAAAAAACCAATAGACAAACGGGTCATGACTACCACGTCGCACACCCTTAGTTCTGCCGCAACTTCCAATATTTCACTATCTACACGATTACATTTATTCGATAAAATCAACAAACTAACGTATCTAATCGACACGGGCGCTGACCTGTCGGTTATCCCAGCAAAACATTACAAAAACGAATTTTCAAATTACAAACGAAACCTCGATCTAGTCCTTTCGGCCGCCAATGGTACACCCATCCACACGTACGGCACAAAATTGCTGCAGGTGGATCTCGGACTGAAACGAACTTTCACGCACGCTTTTATCTTAGCTGCTGTGAATCGTCCGATCATTGGCGCCGATTTTCTATGCAAATTTGGACTTCTTGTTGACCTAAGAAACAAACGGCTGGTTGATTCAGCGACAAAGCTGTCAATCAATGCCACCATGGTTCGTGTCGACACACCGACACCGATCCATTTCACGGTCAACAATGATTTCGGCACTCTGCTCAAACAATTTCCTTCTCTAACAGCAGAGCCGAACTACAACTTACCAGTCCGACACAACGTGGTTCACCATATTGTCACAGCAGGCCATCTGCCCGTGGCAAGACCACGTAGGCTAGATCCAATCCGTCACAAAGCTGCATTCACAGAATTTCAGCACATGGTGGAATTAGGTATTTGTCGGCCATCGGCATCTCCCGTCTCGTGCCCTTTGCACATGGTAAAAAAGAAAGATCAAGATTGGAGACCATGTGGGGATTATCGGCGATTAAACACGGTCACAACACCGGATCGCTACCCGATACCCCACATTCAAAATTTCTCCATGCACTTGCATGGATGCAAAATTTTCTCCAAAATTGATTTAGTCCGAGCATACCATTTAATTCCCATAGCGCCTGAAGATGTTCACAAAACGGCAATAACGACCCCATTTGGCCTCTTCGAATTCACTCGAATGCCATTCGGTCTACGAAACGCCGCACAAACATTTCAGCGCTTCATGAACGAAGTAGTTCGTGACTTAGAATTCGTTTTCGTCTACATAGACGATATTCTTGTTGCTTCGCACACTGAGGAACAGCACAAACTTCACTTAGAACAATTGTTCACTAAGTTAGCACAGTTTGGTGTTCATATCAAGAGCGCAAAATGTGTCTTTGGCGCAACCACTCTTGATTTCCTCAGCCACAAGATTACACCTGATGGTATTCTGCCATCAGAAGAACGAATTAACGCTATCAGAGAATTCCCAGCTCCAACATCAATTAAAACAATTCAACGATTTGTCGGTATGGTAAATTACTACCACCGTTTTATACCGAAACTCGCACAAACACTCGCACCAATTTACGGTCACTTGGCAGCTTTACTCAAAAAGCCCAAGACTGCCAAGAATTTCTCTTGGCCCGACGAATGCCAACACGCATTCACGTCGTTGAAGACTGAATTGGAACAGATAACTCTTCTGGCACATCCACTGAGCGACTCAAAGCTCAGTTTGACTACTGATGCATCAAACACTGCCGTTGGTGCAGTACTGCAACAGTACCATAACGAGTGTTGGGAGCCACTGGGATTCTTTTCAAAAAAACTGTCGGATGCCGAAAAAAAATATTCCGCATTCGACAGGGAATTACTTGCCATATATCTGGCAGTCAAACACTTCCGATATTTTGTTGAAGGTCGAGATTTCACAATCTACACCGACCACAAACCTCTGACACGAGCGATTCAGTCAAAAACTGAACGTAATCCAAGGCAATCACGCCACTTGGATTATATTACTCAATTTACTTCGGACATACAACATGTTTCCGGACATGACAACGTTGTCGCAGATACATTATCTCGCACTATTGACAACGAATCGGCCTCAATCGAAACACATTTCGACTTAATCAAAATTGCAAATACTCAAAAAGTTGACCTAGAACTTCAGAATTTACTTTCTGGTTCCGAATGTCACACTAGTTCATCATGGAAACTACAAATTTTTAAACTACCTGGCCTTGAAATCGTATGTGAAACTTCTACGGGTAACAATCGCCCATACATTGCAGAATCATTACGTCGAACCATCTTCGACACTCTGCACAATATTTCGCATCCTGGTGTCCGAGCAACTCGTAAATTGATCGCTGCTCGTTACTTTTGGCCCAGTATAAACAAAGACGTAGGCAATTGGGCTCAGTCTTGTTTATCTTGCCAACGCGCAAAAGTACAACGTCACACAAAATCACCCCATGGCAAATTCGAAATTCCACATAGTAGATTTGAACATATCCATTTAGATATAGTAGGTCCACTTCCTCCATCTAATGGATACACGTATTTACTTACTTGTGTCGATCGCTTCACTCGCTGGCCCGAAGCGTACTGCATGACCAATATGTCTGCAGCAACCATTGCCATTACCTTCGTCAATAATTACGTATCTCGATTCGGCGTACCCCTTACGATCACAACTGATCAAGGAACGCAATTTGAGTCCAAGCTTTTTACCGAGTTAACAAAACTCCTTGGCTCAAACCGAATACGTACAACGGCTTACCATCCACAAGCCAATGGCATGGTCGAACGCTTCCACCGGCAACTCAAAGCCGCGTTAATGGCCAGAAGCAATACCACTCATTGGAGCTCGGAAATACCAATAATTTTACTTGGCATCCGAGCGACAGTGAAAGAAGATCTAAAGTGCTCACCGGCAGAATTAGTTTACGGTCAAACCATCAAACTACCCGGTGAATTCTTTGTCGAAAATCCTCTTTCACCTCTACCGACCGCCGACACAGTCATCGACCAATTACGACATACAATGCAAAACCTTGTACCAAAATCCACTCGTCAGTCCAAACAAGACGACGTTTTAATTCCAAAATCGCTTAATAATTGCGATTTTGTGTTCGTAAGAACAGACAAGGTTCGCACCGGATTATCACCTCCATACGAAGGTCCATTTAAAGTCATTCGACGCCTTCGCAAACAATTCACCGTGTTGATTAATGGTAAAAATCAAACCATTTCAATCGACCGGCTCAAACCGGCTTACGGCATACTGTGTTCCACTGAAAAAAAATCAGTTTGTAAAACACCTAAAACTGTCCGTATTTCAGCCGAATAAACATTTTTATGGAGGGATCTATCTTGCGGGGGAGTCATGTAGTGATTCACTCATTCAATTCGTTTATTTCATTCATTCATCCCTACAATTGTTCGAAATATAACCCATTTCGACTGTTAAATATAATTGTATTTAAATGTTTTGAACAGCTCTTTTCAGTTTAGTAGTGACAGCTACGGAGCATTCTGACAACTAACATATTCTAGGTGTATTTCTGTACTCACTACTTTGTACTAAATAAATATCTTAGACACATTTAGTACAACACCATCTATTGTAGATAAAAATCACTAACCCATTATAGCAAATACACTTTTTGCTTATTATGAATATCATTAATTTTTGTGTGATTAAGCCGCAAGCGCTATCAACTTCTTGTATATGTATATATATAGCCGTTTCTTCATGCTGTCTCAAATACAGCAATACGCAACAAAAAAACTCGGTACAAAGAAAAATTCAGTCTTATATAATTTTTGGATGAGTGAATACTATCGCCATTTTCTTGCGGCGATTAATTTGTGAATAAAACAGATCGGAAATTATCCGCGTATACTACATAGTTATCGCTATCGCTAGTATTGTTTTTTTTCGTGTTCATTTACGAGTGGTGGTGGTGAAATTTATTAATTAGAATTATATCCACATTTAACACATAAATTATAAATAAACAAAAACCGGCTCATATTTGAATTGTGAGGCCGGCAACTAATTAATTTTTTGGATTACAACGATTGGGAATCAATTATTATCCCAGAAAAACATTCCATACCCAAATCCAACAAATTCGTTGAGAAATAGGGAAGTTCCATCGTCCCAAAACTCATTTTAGAATCTCATTTCCATCGCGGTAGTCAAATTTCACTAAAATCAGTTAAGAAATAGATAAGTTCCATCTTAATTGGCCATTTACTTAATTTGCTAATGGTTTAATTTGAAATGTAAAAGGTTCAATTTGAGGTGTGAGATTAGCAGTGACCTTTCTTAAGTCCTAAACAATATCAGTGTAAGGTTTGGTTCCAATCGGTCAAGTCGTGTGGATTTGTTTAAATATTATACACATATGCTGTACATACATGCAAACACTCACTTTATTTTATAGATTGCTCAACTGATCACTAAAAACTGGTCCAACAATATCTCAAACCCAATTCAACACGCAAACGGTCCCCAACTCAACCCTCAACCGAACCGCCAACTCTCTTTCAACTCAATAAACAAACCCGCATATATAAAAAATTGGTCAACTGATCACTGTATCTTAACCCAACCCCAACTCAACTCCAACTCAACTTGAACTCAACCCGCAAATTTACCCCTAACTTAAACTTTAACTCAACCCCAAACTCAATACCCAACTCAATATTCCAACCAGCATATATAAAAAATTGGTAAATATTTCTATAACCAGGTTTCTATACCCAACCCTTCCAAAAGATTTTGAAATCTCGGCCTTGACCATAGAAACAGATTGGCAAAAAAAATTCTAAATCTAAGAAGCCGTTCTCGGTAACGTGGGTCAAAATTCCAATTAGTACAGTAAAACATTGAGCTACTAATTTAACTTATTCACCATCCAGTGATACGAACCTTAATTGGCAAGGCAAAAACGTAACAATAATATATTTATGCACGTGTTTTACATTACTGATATTCAATTCGCTAAATCAAACCGACTAAATGCCAAATAAGATAATCCAGATTTCTGAATTCGTAAAATGTCTGTTATGTTAAATAGGTAACCTTTTCAGTTCTTAATTTATAATTCATTACCTTAGGCTATAAAGTGAAGTAGCCCGCCAATGGAAAGATGAATGTTTAGTTTTTTAAAGTAAGCTGCTATCTGAGATTTTGACCCTCATGCAACTTGTTTTAAAATTTAATACATTAAAATTTACTGCAGTTGATTGATTGACTGTTCTTCCACAACTTGCTTTACATTCTAATGGAATGTTGCACTAAAATTTAATGTAATTGCTGTATTACAAATTAATGCAAATTGTATTAAATCCTTTTTAACGCAAGTTTTGTATTATTTTGTAATGCAGCCTTCCACTGCCACTGAACCTATAATGTAATGCAATTTACCATAAGCAATATTTTTTAAATGTATTCTCTCTCGACTTTTTTTTTTGGTCATTATTCGATTTTTTAGGGAGTACTGTTAACGGGGAAAGTTCCAAGAACTTGGTTCGATGATATCGTAACGAACATCTCAAATATTTGTTTAGCGATTTCGTTTTTCGCAGATTCAGGCAATCTCTATATTAAGTTTATTGGTTCTAAATTACGATCGGTTCTGATTTTATGATAAATTAATTGTATCCGTCGCGGTATGTTGATTGATTGGTTAGCATTATAGCAAGACTCCCGGACTCCCGGGCACACACCGTACACTCGTATACATATATAACAAAACCGAAGGATTGGATAGGATTATTAGTAGGGACAGACTCGACCCGGTTCAGACACCAATGCGATCGATAGTTAGCAAATTATTAGTTCAATATATAGTAAATAAGTTATAGCACAAGATAGCACAATCTAACTACATTACTAGATGATCATTTCTCTGGGATCCAGGGCCCGATATTCGGGATTCCCTAAATCTAATTCAGAACAACTATTACTATTCCCTCCACCATTTTTTCCATCGGCGGTTGTGAGGGGGCGAGATTTCGTTCCATCATCATATTCTCATTCGGTCTCTAAAATTTGTACTAACTGTAGCTAGTGTTGCTTGACTTTTTTGTTGAAATCGTTGCGTCTCTGCTGTCCCTTCTACTCGCCCCCATATCTGTCGCGGTATATTGATAATAGAAAATTTCATTGAATTTTCTAGATAAATTTAATATGGAATTTCTCGCTTCCTGATTAAGATGATCAATTCGCAATGACAACTTGATAGTTTCTAACCGGTTTCGATTTAAGATGAATCAATTTATATTCGTCCAACTTTTCTAAGGCAATTCTAACTTCCCAATTTCAACTTCGAAATCATTAGTATTTACTAGACTTATTGTAACCAAATTATTTTGTGATTTAATAATCGTATTTGAGGTATATACGACAGGCACGATTTCAAAAGATTGACATAAATAATCTAGGTCGTTTGGAACATCTAAATAAATAGCAAAAGTCTTTTCTGTACGAGGTGAAGTTAAAACATGCGAATTGGATGTTAGTTTAAGCTGAATTTTAGAATTGTTAAAAAAAATCAAAATTATATTTGAATAAAACATCTTTACCTATAATACCTGCACATGAGATAGGAAACGAAGCGGGAACTATCTGAAATAAGTGCTTTAGTAACAATCAATTCGGTAACACTAATGTGAGCTTCACAACTTGCGATTGTTATTAAAGAAATTTCGCTTAGTTATTGTTTTATCGGCTCCGGTATTGACTAAAGAGAAAAAAGATTTGGGTTTTAGAATATCTAATTGTAATTGAATATATATTTTCTATTATGACTATGACGTGAAAGAAAAATTGAGTGATGATTTAAATTAATAACATGATAAAGAGGAATAAAGATTTAAAGATTTGGAATAAGAATTAGTAAAACGATTCAAATTAGAATAAAATGGAAAACTTAAACTATTATTTTTATTTTCGTGATGGTCTAAATTTTTTTTTTCTTTGTTGGAAATTCTCTTTTACTTCCTGGATCCGAAGTGAAGTGTTTGGTGGATCCTCTGGAATGGATCCCAACCCATTTCCCGACGTGGATGGCTCATTTATGTTGACTTTTCCCACGACTTTGGCAGATAGTAATATGTTGACCATGAAAGCCTTTTTCTCTTATAATTTTATTTTATTAATAAACGCGGAGTTCCACCAGATGAGTCCGCCATACAGTAGGACGCTTAGAACAATAGCCTTGTATGGTACCAATTGATTGTCACGAATAAATTTACAATTTTTATTTAACAGTATTTAATATTCTGCTTACAGGCCAACTTCGCCCCTAACAAATTAAGAGAAGTGTGAGGTATTTTGTCATAGGTTCTATTTCTTGTAAAATAAATCGCTTCATATTTAGCAATATTAATTTTTAGTTTCCAGTCATTAAAATATGTTATAAGCTGATTTAAGTAAATATTTAATCGATTTAGGAAAGGTACGTAGTTTTAATTATGTAAAACGGAAAATTTAGAGATAATAGCTAAGAGAGAATGCCATCAAACCAAACTGTGTCAAAAGCACGCTCAAAGTCAAGAAGTACCATGCCCGTTGATCTTCGCAATGACAGGTTATTTTTCATATGAGAAACTATCATATTTATTTGATGAATAGTAATCTCATCTTAAAGAAAATTTCAACCAATTTACCCAGACAGGGTAAATTACTTATAGGACGGTAACTGCGAGCATCATATAGGAAACTTTATTTAGCCTAAGAATTGAGAATATTTTGGCAATTTTGCAGGAAATCGGAAAATATCCGATGGCCAGGTAAGCACTGAAAATTTTCTGACTATTGAGCCCTGGACTATGGTTTCAGGAGCCTTTATAGACTGAATTGTTCTTAGAATATAAATTACTTCATATTCAGTGATGGGTTCAATTTTTCAATACTTATACTATGGATTAATGAAATATTTGTAGGGCTGTCTAAGTTTGAGGTGTTTGTTGCAAAAAATGTTTGAGCTAAGATGTAATTAAATTGCTAGATTCATTGCGTTTTACCGGATGTATTATCAAAGTTGCATTTTTTAAATTTAGTTATAGCATTCCAAAACGGATTAGTAACTTTCGCCAATTTTTCTAGTTTGTTTTCCCAATCCCTGTTCACAATTTCATAAATTTTGGATTTAATTTGGATATTAAGCTCGCTTTTTATAAAAGCGCCACGGGTTGTTGCCATTGCCTTCTTCTTAAATTTCATATTTTTGTCTGGTCTCTAATTTCTGTGGTAGGGATAATCCTTTCCGGTTTGCAAAACGTTACCATTGTGATTAATTTATTAGGGGTATTATCGGTAGGCATTGAAATAATATTATGTATTGCACGTTCAGACGACAAATTTCTGTTTTCCATTAGATTGCTTAACTATTACATCAATAACACAAAGCACTGGATAGTCGTTTGAACTAATTTGCTCAATATTTTCACCTTTCTTAACTAATAGTAGATTTTGAATAACAAATAAATGTGAGATGCATGATGGGAGCAAGACCCATTACCAATTACTGCGTCATATATACATCGCCTTTATTACTTTGAAAACAATTCCAATGAATATGGCGGCTGTTTAGATCCCCATCTAATATAAATAATTCGTCACGTCTGATTAACTAAAGGCTGTCTTTTTTGAAAGAGGCCCGATTTGACCACGTTGAGTTGGGCAACAAAATATTTTAATATGTTTCCCATTAGCGGTGCTAACTACCATACCTAAGGATTCAACTGTAGTCACATTTATAATGGAAATCAAGTAAAGTTATAATTTGATAAAGCAAAACGTACATGTGGCTGAAGGTATGTTTCAGTAACTAACACTACATCTATATTTAGTGTCCTCACCAACTGTCTAGTTCGTGTTTTTTATCTCTAATGCTATGAGCATTCCATGTTAATATGTTCAGTTCACTATTTTTCACTATTTATTGACAATATATTTGAAGGCAATTTGAACTAGAGCGTTGAATTGTTCCGCACGGGAAGAGAAATTTCTTAAATTAGTAACTATACGTGGTTTGTTAAAAAGAAGGTCACTTTTTCAATATTTTTACCCCTTAACTTGCGTGCCAGCGCTTTGTCCAATCGTCGAAGCACTTCTGATATGCAATTTTCCGAATGTACTTCAGCTCTTCCAGCTATGCGATCTTTATCTCTTCAATCGTGGCAAAACTTCATCCTTTCATCGATCTTGCCAGTTTTGGAAACAGGAAAAAATCACGAACAAGCAATGACGTGTGAGCTGGCGCATTATCGAGGTACAATATCCATGACTGTTGTTCTGCAATTAGTGATCCGATGATTCTCCATAACAATTTTCTTCACTGCTTCAATACTTTCATCAATTGTTGACGTGCTGGGGCGTCCAGGGCGGGCATCGTCATTAACATCTTCTCGGCCTTAAGTGAAGAACTTGTACTATTTATAAACGTGTTTTTTCTCAAATCAGATTCGAACTTATATTCGCACTTCGATATTAAAAAATCCCCAAGCAGACCAAATCACGTCTAACCTTTATATCTGTCAAAAACAAACTAAAAATGGAAAATAGCTGAAGATGTGAACATATGTTGTGGACATGTGTACCAACATAAGAAAAAAAATCGCAAATCGAATGTACGTATCCCGCGAAGCTTTAAAAGTCACCTTTTTTGAACAAACCATGTTTCTTTGAAAATAGTAAAAAACTCCGAAGAATTGAACAAATAATTATTGGAAAACCTGCTATTACCTAAAATAAAATTAGAATTAGAACTATTTTGGTTGGTAATATTAGCATAAGAAAAATTATGGGTATTATTTATACTTGGATTGGCGATTCCATTACCAGGTTGATTAAGTGATGCAGGAAATTCACTCTGACGATAAATCAAATTGATTTTATCAGTAGCAGGATTTTATTGTGATTCGCGTAGTAAAGTTTACTTCATCTGTATGTATTTATCACTATATTGACATGTAACAAAGTTAGCTGCACGATTACCGGGATAATTTCCACGGACGTGATTAACCGGATCATCTTTAATTGAAGAAGGCGTATCTTCTTCATGTGTCAACGAGCAGTACTGACATTTTTCCCCATACTGCAGTTATTGCTAGCATGTTCATACATAAAGTAATGAAATCACTGTAGAGGACTCTAGTTTGAAGGCCCACCTTAGACTCTTTACTCGAGCGTAAAATTTCATCACAGGATTTTAATTTATTATAAGATATTTGTTTTGCTCAAGATCATGGTGGCTCTGCAAATTTGTTATGACCATTTAGTAGACAATGTACAATTCTGATCGCGATTCGCGTATTAGGAATTATATAAAAATAAATTTTAAAAATCATTTTGCTCAGGATCATGGTGGCGCTTCAAGTTTGTGATGTCGGTTTAGTAAAAGATCTCATTGGCTACCTAATGGCAAGTTTTGAGCCCGGTCCTCTTAGTAGAATTTTTGCAGAAGTATTTTAGTGATTTTTTTTTTTAAGTCATTGTTAACTATGGGAAGGCAACACATTTATTGATGTAGCAAAAATTCTAGCGAAGCGAACTGCGTTCAGAATTGGCCAAGAGGTTGGCAAAAGGATCCTCTACAAAACCGACATAACAAATTTGCGGGGCCACCATGATCCTGAGCAAAAAAATTTTTTTAATTTTCTTTTTTTTTATTTTTAACTGCGAGAAAAGTAGCTCATAATAAATTAAAATTTTGGGATTGGATTTTTCACTCGAGCAACTGACCATTTGGATGGATTAAAGATTGTACACTTTAAACAGTGTATAGAAAAAACGCATGGGGTGAATTTTTACGCTTACGTCGTCAGAGGTGATTCCAAATTTTCGTGGGATGAAAGTCTGGGATAACTGCAAGTGGATACTTTTCTTAAAAAGTACTACAAAAATTAGGTCATTATTATGCCTGGTGGTTTTAGGCATGATCAAAAAGCCCATATAAAACAAACCTGTAGGTTTTGTCCTCTTCCAGAGCATAGGGAAAATATTCGGCGTTACCATTCTTCAGAGCAGATCATGTCTTGTTATGATCAGCTAAATTATAGCAAAGAAAATTTTGTTCCAATGGATATACGTTGTATATTAAATTGAGTGATTTGAATTACTGCATTAAATCCTATATTTGCTTTGCATTACCACTTGTAATAATAAAGGGAATTCTGGTCTTTTTGTATTAACGTCAGCTGTGTTTAAATTAACGTCATAGTTCTCAGTAAATGACTGAAATTTATTGTTTAACGGAATATAAAACTATTATTGTTGTCATTGCGACTAATAAGTCTTTTATAACTAGTACTAACTTCTACCACTATTATGTCTTTTACAACTAGCAGTTTTATACTTATCATTTCTGGGGACTGAATCGCCTTGCTTTAATTAATTCGATTTGAAGTTGATCTAATTAAGTTAAGATTCAGAATACTGATTTTTTTTTTTAGTTGTAATTTTAGCTTTTTCCGCAACTTGTGCTCTGTATATTTCACGATGATATAAGGAATTTCTCATGTTCGGTATGTAATAAATCGTCATATTTCATATTACAACATAGCAGAAATTTATGGAGACGATCGGAACTACCATCTAAATATGGGATAATTTTGAGAGCAGTATTCATATTTAAAAGAGACATTGTTATAGCCGACGTACGTTTAAAATATTTTTCTACCTTTGATTTTATGTTGTTTGCTACACTTGTGCGTTTAACAGCAATTAGGGATCTTGACCGCCTTTTGTTTTTTTTTAGAGTTTGCTGTCGTAGAAATAAAAGGACCGGTTCATCGGCCAATTTTTCAAATGACATGAATACTAGAATTAGAACAATAGAAAACAACAGCAGAATAAGAATCAAAAAGTTGCCATAAAACTGCTAAAACATTTACAAACATTATTTCCGTAAATTATTATTCATGAATAGGCCAAACATCGGTAAAAATTTATAAAATTAAGTTGGGATATTTAAACACTAAATACTTTACGTAATTAATCAACGTTACTTTATTAAGCGGCACTCAAGATTTTCACATTTACGAAGAAATACGAAATCGCCCACTCTTTTTATTATATAGACAAATCAGATGCCCCCCATCATTTACTTCTATGCTTCTGAAATTTAGGTTTTTTTTTTTTTTTTCGGGGTCAGTATTATTGCTTTAATTTCCAGCTAGTTTAGCAAATACGCCTTGCTATTGTCGATTGGAACCGTGATTTTAGACAAAATATTTGTCAGCTTCACAACTTCAAAAAATTTCCACTATACCATATTTCAGTCGTTCTGCGAGCGCTGATACTAATTTTTGTACGGTGTTACAGCTTTATTTTATTCCGATAGGTAGTGCTTTCTCTCTATTTCCAATCGTCATTTCACATTTTTCATTCTTTCGTGCATGTTTAAATCCAAAACTTAGTGACCAATTTAATTGAATCCAGCAATATTGGAAATCTAGTAGTCCACCGTAATTACGGGGCAATGTCATTTTAAAACAAAAAAATTGAAGACATAATTTAGGATGTCGCTCGACTCAACTTTATTCTATAAAGAGGAAACTCGTTTCCGTAATAAATACGCGAGTCTTCTCAAAGAAGTAGCCAAAAAGAGTCATTTCAGCCCAAAAGAGCTTGATGGTAAATTTGTATAAATAATTTTTACAATTTTAGTTTGGTAATTTCAATCAATTGTTGTAACATTTGCAGCTATGTCTTTAATATATTACAAAATTCAACGTGAATCAACGGATACCACTGGTTTAATGGCACGTTCCCAATTTCGTTCAATTATACATATTTGTATGGATATGCCTGAAGATACTATGATCGAGCGGATTATGTACGGTTTGGATAGAAACGTTACTACATACATAACACTTGAAACTTGGTTGGATACATTTTCCCTTTGGCTGCGTGGAACCTTACCACAAAAAATCAAATATTGCTTCAAGTGTTACGATTTATCGGGCGAAGAAATTATTAAACGTGATTATATGATTAAATTATTAAAGAAATCGATTGTAAAACATTTTGAAGAAGATCTTGAAGAGGCAGTTAAGGATTTTGTTTATATAATTATGAAACGGATAGATATTGATCGCGATGGGGCAATTTCGTTTGCGGATTATCGAGATTCTGTTAATAAAACGCCGGAATTGTTGGAATGCTTGGGAAAATGTTTACCATCGGAAGATTGTGTTTATGCGTTTCTTACCACATTTACTGATAAAATAAGAAAATCATAAATGTGTTAAATTATGGTGTTAAAATTAATTATTTTTTTTTTGTATTTGTGGTATTGCGAAAAGTTTCACATTGTTCGCATACAGAAATATTTGCAACTTGAAACAATAAGAACAACATCGATGTTGCTACATTTTGTATACATGTAAGGATTTCATTTATTAATCGAGTTATAAAATTTCATCGAATCTTCAAATAAGAAGATTTTCCGCAATTACAAATTGGTAACCGTAGTGTTGTAGAAGCCGGGAATTTCCCGAAAAGCAATCTGCAATTTTGACTAATCCACTATAGTTTCACTAGTGAAACTGTTGCCGACTAAAATAAGACCATTCAATAGTTAATTTTCAAAATTTTGTAGACTTCTAAACCACCCTAGCTAAACGGTTTACCATCATGCTAAATTAAAATTAACTCTCGTTGTGGCGCGCGTTCAATTTATATCTCATTATGATCAAATATCCAATTGAAAAATATTTTATGATCCGTAAGTCAACTTCCATGTATAGAAGGAAACATACACTGAAAAAAAAAAGTACGCATAATCAGTGAAAAAATTAATTAAATTGGCGAATATTTACGTTAATAAACTTCCTGTAACCACGTTTGTTAATATTATTAAAAAAAATTCTCAACTTATATCTATTTTTCTCTTTTTATAAATAGTTTATCTGCTCAACGAAATCTTTAATTAATATTTTAGAATGCAAAATATTATAATAAATATAAATATTTTATTGATTTATAACAAATTAATAATATTAATGTAATTTTTAATTTTGTTCAAATAAAATATTACGTATAATTATTACGAATGTATACCAATATTAATTGAACCAATGTATATTATTCATAAGTACAATTATTTTTTTAATAAAATCAATGAAATATTTTATTATTTAAGAAACGTCGACGACAAAAACAATGAAACATTTCACAAACATGACGAATAATATTATTGAAGTATAATCATATTAATTGAACCAATGTATATTATTCATAAGTACAATTATTTCGTTAATAAAATCAATGACACATTTTCATTGATATATATATATATATATATATATATATATATATATATATATATATATATATATATATATATATATATATATACATATATATATATATATATATATATATATATATATATATATATATATATATATATATGTTTATATATATATATATATATATATATATATATATATATATATATATATATATATATATATATATATATATATATATATATGTATGGGCTACGCGAATATACTGGGATAATAAGATAATAAAAACGCAAGATTGTTTCTAAATTAATTACTTTTTATTTAAAAAACGTAAATATAATGTTTAAGGTTCAGTACTTATATATTATCAGCAATTAAAATAGTTATTTTTAAGTTTCAGAATTCAATAGCTTCAGTTTAATAATTTTAACAAGTATTAATAAAATGAAAATATTTAAATTTAAATTTAATATAATGTTAATCAACTTTAATTTAATATGTTTTGGAAAGTAATATCTTCATTTTAATAATTTTAATAATAATAATTAATATATATAAATTAATATATTTGAAACTTTAATTTTGCTAATTTTATTTTTATTTTTTTGTATATATATATATATATATATATATATATATATATATATATATATATATATATATATATATATATATATATATATATATATATATATATATATATATATATATATATATATATATATATATATATATATATATATATATATGTATATATGTATATACATATATATATATATATATATATATATATATATATATATATATATATATATATATATATATATATATATATATATATATATATATATATATATATATATATATATGTAAATCGAAACAAATCATAAAAAATATCAATATTTGGAAGTTTCAGAAATTAGTAGCTTCAAATTAATAATTTTAACAAGAATTAATAAAATAAAAATATTTAAATTTAAATTTAATATAATGTTAATCAACTTTAATTTTTTAAGTTTTGGAAGGTAGTAGCTTCAGTTTATTAATTTTAATAATGGTTATTAATATATATATATATATATATATATATATATATATATATATATATATATATATATATATATATATATATAAATTAATATATTTTAAAATTGAATGAAAAACTATTAATGAATAATAAATATTTAATGAATATAATAAATATTTAATCGTCGATTTCCACCCTGTGTTGTACACCGTAATTTTTGTAGCCACCAAATATGCACATTTATCTGTAATAATAATAATAATAATAATAATAACAATTTAATTTAAAAAATAAAACAAAATTTTAATTAATTATATTTGCTACTTACTATTTGAGTTTGCATAAAAGCTAGCAATAAAAATGTTCTTGAATGAATCCGTAAAAATTTGTTGCAATCCCTCGCTTACTCCAAACTGAAAACGTGAAATATTTTGAAATAAATGTCTGCTGTCTCGCTCAATCAAATAATAGTCCGTTGTTCCTCGAGTTCGATGATGAATAAATATTTAATCGTCGATTTCCACCCTGTGTTGTACACCATAATTTTTGTAGCCACTAAATATGCATATTTATCTGTAATAATAATAATAATAATAACAATTTAATTTAAAAAATAAAACAAAATTTTAATTAATTATATTTGATACTTACTATTTAAGTTTGCATAAAAGCCAGCAATAAAAAAGTTCTTGAATAAATCCGTAAAAAACTGTTGCAATCCCTCGCATACTCCAAACTAAAAACGTGAAATATTTTGAAATAAATGTCTGCTGTCTCGCTCAATCAAATAATAGTCCGTTGTTCCTCGAGTTTGATGATGAATAAACATTTAATCGTCGATTTCCACCCTGTGTTGTACACCGTAATTTTTGTAGCCACCAAATATGCACATTTATCTGTAATAATAATAATAATAATAATAACAATTTAATTTAAAAAATAAAACAAAATTTTAATTAATTATATTTGATACTTACTATTTGAGTTTGCATAAAAGCTAGCAATAAAAATGTTCTTGAATGAATCCGTAAAAATTTGTTGCAATCCCTCGCATACTCCAAACTGAAAACGTGAAATATTTTGAAATAAATGTCTGCTGTCTTGCTCAATCAAATAATAGTCCGTTGTTCCTCGAGTTTGATGATGAATAAATATTTAATCGTCGATTTCCACCCTGTGTTGTACACCGTAATTTTTGTAGCTACCAAATATGCACATTTATCTGTAATAATAATAATAATAATTTAATTTAAAAAATAAAACAAAATTTTAATTAATTATATTTGATACTTACTATTTGAGTTTACATAAAAGCTAGCAATAAAAATGTTCTTGAATGAATCCGTAAAAATTTGTTGCAATCCCTCGCATACTCCAAACTAAAAACGTGAAATATTTTGAAATAAATGTCTGCTGTCTCGCTCAATCAAATAATAGTCCGTTGTTCCTCGAGTTCGATGATGAATAAATATTTAATCGTCGATTTCCACCCTGTGTTGTACACCGTAATTTTTGTAGCCACCAAATATGCACATTTATCTGTAATAATAATAATAATAATTTAATTTAAAAAATAAAACCAAATTTCATTGGATTATATTTGATATTTACTATTTGGGTTTGCACAAAAGCTAGCAATAAAAAAGTTCTTGAATGAATCCGTAAACATTTGTTGCAATCCCTCGCATACTCCAAACTAAAAACGTGAAATATTTTGAAACAAATGTGTGCTGTCTCGCTCAATCAAATAATAGTCCGTTTTTCCTCGAGTTTGATGATGAATAAATATTTAATCGTCGATTTCCACCCTGTGTTGTACACCGTAATTTTTGTAGCCACCAAATATGCACATTTACGAGTATCTCATCACATTTATAACCATTCAATTTAAAAAATTTTAATTAACTATATTTAATTTGATACTTATACCATTCCATTTCAAATACTCATTTGTATAAAGTAAATCAATAACAGCGAAAAAATAGAAATACAATAAAATCATAACCAACGAAAAAAATAAAAATAAAATATTATAATTAAAAATTATTTCGTAAGAACTTCGTTTAACAAAACGGCGATTTTTGTGTTTCTAAGTTTAGCATTTTTGATGCCATAAAAAAGTGCTTGAATAAATTCGTAAAAATTGGTTGCAGCAAGGGGATACTCCAGATTAAAAACGTGAAATATTTTAAAACAAATGTCTGCTGCCCTTAAAATATTGGAAAATGAAAATTTGACACCATCCAAATAGACATAAATTTCCTGTAATTCGACGATACTACTACCAGTTGCCATAATAAATGGCTGAATATGGCTTACTTTTGATGATAAAAACATTATGTGATCGTCTAACTCTTGCAAAGATTTACCTACAAATAGAAATGAGTCCTGCGAATCGCGAATAGTGTATTTAATCACAGATTTCTGCCCTGCGTTATTCTTACTGACACTTTTTTGCGTAGGCACCAAATAAGCATGCAATGCCCATAGTACTACTGCATTGCGACTATCTATTAATAGAACAAAGAAGTTTTTAAATAATTTTACACACAAAGAAGTTTTTAAATAATTTTACTTTCAGATTTTAGATTTCTGTGCCTCGTTTTAATTTATGTATTACCGCGGCTACATTTTTATCTTTTATATTTCCTTCCTTGTAAAGGAAATCGCTTAAATGACTGCTGTATTCTGCCCACTTATCCAAAAGGCTATTGTTTTCTGGAAACAGTACTTTAAAATCCATGTCGACCTAAAAGACAAAAATATTATTTTATTTTAATACTTGTATAAATGTATGTACTATAAACAAAAAATACCAAACGGTATCCTGAAGGTCTTTTATAGAACGGCCATTTTTGCAAGATATCTCCTGTATTAATCATATTTTTTATCTCATTGAGTCTATATTTACTAGAAGCCTGCCAAGTTCGATCAAATTCCTCCACTGTTAGATTATCGAACTTGAGCGAGCGCTCGCAATTTTCTGCATCTGTTTCTGAAGCTAAATACATAAATTTAGTACAATAACGTTTATTTAGTAAAAAATAAATATTATTTATAAAATATTGTACAGAAATGAATATTATATAACCAATATTAAAGCATACTTAGCTCATTAAACGGTTCTACTTCCTTTGGTGTCGCATCTAATAAAATCGGTTTAAAACTGCTTTTTAGATTGCAGCATCGGTTATACAGTTTGCCTCTTCTGCCTGTTCGATAAAATTCCTATTAAACAAAGTATGGTTTATTTTATTTTCCAGTATTTAAACAATATAAGTTTTTATTACGGGCTTCTCCGATTTAAATCTTTCGCAAATTTCTTCCTCCAATCTGTAACTCATCGTCAGTGACATGTTTACGTTTCTATCACAGAAGTGTTTGCAAATCATATTTATTAAAATAGTTCGTTGCTCGTCGTGCAGTTTACCAATCTGTTCGTAGTAATGAATTATAAAACTTCCTTTTCCAGATTCTTTTAAGATATCTGCCAAAGTTATTTCAGATGCATTTGCTTGCGTTGCTTTTATTGAAACTAAAGAATCACTCGTTGTAGATGAAGATGTATTATAGTTTGACATTTTAGTTTGAGGCGGCATTATTTCGTGTAGAGGCGATCCAATTTCTTCCCTCCATTTTGTTAAATAACTTTCAAATAATATTTGAGTTCCCATAGGGTATTTTGACATTAGACGTTCTACTTGGCGCAGATTAATTATTTTTAAAATATCAATGTTAACCTGTTCAACTGCCGAAAAACTTTTATTGATTATTTTTAATTTTGAAAAGGTTTGTATACTAACATGTGAAATGTTCCGACAAAAACTCTAATTTCCAAGAATCTAGCAAAGGTAGCAAATCATTGTGATTATCTTGCTTGGGCATATTGTCCGTTCGTTGCGAAGAGATTTGTCCAATCTCTTCAAAAATTTCGGTGCTGGATGGAGAAATATTGTTCGCTGAATTAATGTCGTAAGGGTATCCCGATAATGTAGTATAATTGTTGAGTCTTGCATCTTCTGTTTGTTCGGAAATATCGAATACATGTTCTGATTGTATTCCTGCCATACTGCCACGTTTAACAAATCACCTTTTGATTTTTAAATAATTTAAGATTCAAATTTTATTGATATGATAAGAAATTTTAATACAACTTTGATGAATGAGAATATAAAAGGTTTAATAAAAAAAATATTATGTTTCAAATTTAGGTTTAATACTATTTTATATTTAATAATATAAAACTTTGTTGGAATTAGTTAATTATAAACGTAAAGTGTAGTGTTCTTTTATTTTGAGCATAGTTGCTCCTGTGGAGGTTTTTATTAAAGTAAATGGTGGACCTAGCAAATCACTAAATTGTAAAATAGCAAATTCTCCTACACTTTTGTGATCTACTTCAAATGATAAAAAGTGAGGTTTAAATTGTTTTTTATTTAACTTTTGACAAAATAGACAAACAGAACTTTCATAATTCTTACGGGAAACTATTGTAATAATTTCATAAAGTTCGACATCATTGATAAAAATTGCGACATAATAACTAGTTTTATATTCAATTCCTTTAAACTTAATTTTACTAAAACATAAAATAATATCTTTAGATATCTTAAGTTTTTCAGATATAAAGTTAAGATAATTACTAGTTGACTCATTTTGTTTATACATTTCTAAATCATTACAAATATATTTATCGGAATTTATAATTTGATTTGCAAACTTTAATTCGTACTTTTTTGCTAACGTTAAACAAATATCTTTACGCGAAGTAATTGTTCTAGCATATATTTTAAATTGTTTGTGTTTCCCTTCAAATTTAAAACACCACATTTTTCGCAAAGGGCCTGATTCTCTTATAATATTAGGATAATGTATTAAATTATGAAACTTCGGTTTCAAAGTATCATTAAAGAGGCGCATATAATTTTTGTTATGATATTCAATTTTATAAGTTAAATGAGTAATGTATGATTCCGATACTTCAAAAGATAAAAGAAGTTCAATAATTTCAACCAAATTAATTAGAAACTCCCATACTTCATCGTCTGATGGGACGAGATCACCAACCATGAGTGGAAAATATATTATAAAACACATCATTTCACTAGCCGTCATCTTAAAATGCTTATTTACTAGATTATGTCTCTTTACTGGCCCAGAAATATTACCAATTTCAATCGGCCCATATTCAAAATTCTGTTTTCGTAAATTTAATATTTCTAAATCAAAATACTTCATTGTATCAATAAAATAACTTATAATATGAGACAGGTCGTAATGGCAGATTCCCTCAAAAACATCGTGCATAACGTCAACACAATAATTTTCAACAGCATGAAACGAAGGGATCTTATTAAAGATACAATTCTCATCAATTCCTGTTAAGTATGAATCTTGAAGCTGCAAATCACTTTTATAATTTTGAATATTACGCTTCTGAAGACTATTTTCTTTACATAACTTGATACATTCATCTTTATAACATTTACAAAACCTACAATAAGAATTACTGGAAAATGATTGCCTGAAACCTAAAATTGAATTCAAGCCCAAGTTATCCCCTACCACGAGCCCTACCACAAAATGAACTCGAACTTTTTTATCGCCATTTTGAATTTCAATTCCAGTTTTTTCTAACGAAATCAGATCGTTTACAAGTGCTTCAAAACAGTTTGAATTTTTAAATTTTTTTACGTCCTTCGTTTGAACGATTCCTGCGAGAAAAACATTTTGCAGCTTGGACTCGTCAAAAGGTAGTGAGGGAAAAGAATAATAGATATTGCATATAGAACCACCTGCGGCATGAGACCCTAATGGATTGTTTATTTGTACATCATCGAAGTATAAAAATAAAGGTATCAATGTTTTATTTTCATACATTTCCTTTTTCTTTTTCCATAATGTTCCTTGTACAAAATTTGTAAATCGTTTGGTTTTTTCCAATTCTTTCATATGTTTAATAGTATGATCTAAAAGTGAATTATTTTCAAAGAAAGTTCTAAATTGAAATTCTAATGGTAGAAGGACGCCTGTCACATTATTTTCGTCAAACGATAAGTAACCATTGTGATAAACTTTTTCAATTTCAGAATTTATAGTGAATTTTTTCAGATCATTTATTAATCCATATTGCTGTAACCACTTGTGAAGTTTGTGGTCTGTAGAACAATCGTGAAAAATTCTTTCATAATTCGTTAGGATTTTTAAAATATCATTACTAAGTGAGAATTGCGATTTCAGTTTACAATGGACGAATAATTTAAGTGTTGTAATCAAAGGAGCAATAATTAATTTTTCAGTATTTTCTATAATATCATAAACATTTTTCCGAGAAAAATTGTCATTATTATGTAGCTTCAAGGCAAATTTGGATACCGATTTTAAAATATTTTTTAAGCAGTTTTCAAAATCATAATTATCATCCGGTTCTACATTTATTGATTCATTTGATAGGTGCATTGATTCTGACTGCGCATAACATGTTTCGGATGAATTATTGGTTTCAGTAGTGTTGATCTGACTCGGTGTTACATACTTTATTTATACGTGGATTGCATTTTCTTTCAGTGTTTAACGCAATTTCGACGTGTTTCAAATTTAGATGTTTTCTAAAACTATTTAAATTAGAAAAACTCTGAGTGCAAAATTCATCACGACATCTATAATTACTATTGTTACCTAAACAATGTTCAGTTTTGTAGTGCTTGATCAAATCTTTTATATTCGAAAAATTATCGTGGCACAAATAACAAAACATAATGTACCTAAAAATAAAAACAATATAAAGATATTTGTATAAAATATATGTACTACCTCGCAAAAATAAGTTTCCACGCATCGTTGAGGAATGCAGGAAGTATATACTCTGTCAGTTGCAGACCGTATCGCCAAGATGTCTCAACGAAACGGTGGACACGGTGGATATTAGTATCACGTTTATAAATAAATAAAATATTACGAAAAACGTCTGTTTTTTATTATTGCGATAGGTGGATACTTATTTTTGGGAGGTAGTAATAAGGTAAATGTCCGTAATGCCGATCTTTGTACCAAATTTATTGCTATTGTTTATAAAACAAAACGAACCTATAGGCCAAATGGTACGCACAGTCATTTTCTTAAAGAAGGAATTTATTTAAAACAGACACCATCTTGATTTTCACTAAGAAATCACACAAATGTTTCAATGTACAATTATACATATTTAACTAAACAAATTATAAATAAAAACTTTATTAAATCACTTACAAAATTTAATGCAATTTAATGATTTAAAATTTAATAAATTTATATTTCAAAAAAAACACTTTTAACACAAAATAACAAAACACAACCACTCACAACAAAGGAAAGACTACGAATTTTGTCCTCCAACCATTTGTTCTTCGATTCCATATATGGTCATACAACGGCTAAGCAATATTGTTGTCACAATATAATAATTAATAGAAATTTGTACCGAATTGATACTTTTGATCGAATTGATACTTTGTACCGAATTGATACTTTTCATCGAATTGATACTTTGTACCGAATTGATACTTTGAATCAATTGATCCTTTTGCGCTACATTTGCATGAAACTTTAGATAATTTTTACGATATAATTTTTTATAAATTTAACCAAATCTTCTCGATTCCTATTTGTTTAAATTATTTATTGGACTCAAATTCTTATTTTCGAAATAAAGATTTATTTACTAAATTAAAATGTATCTGAAAAATATTCACCGATAAACATTTTATTTGAAAATTAATTTCATTAAATGATTTAAGCAAATAGGGATACAGAAGTTTGATTAAATTCATAAAAAATTACATCATAATAATTATCTAAAAGTATCAAGCAATGTAAAACAAAACTCTTGTAAAAATCGAATACGAAGCGGTCGCCATCTTGATTTTCACTAAATATATATATATATATATATATATATATATATATATATATATATATATATATATATATATATATATATTCAATTAAAGAATTGAACTATTTTAACTTAAAAAAATTGTAATTAAAATATAATCACTTACCAATTTATTTATTATTTTCACTTATTTAACAATTTACAAAACACAATACACAACCACTCACTTGCTAAGGAAAGACAACGAATGAACAATTGAACAAGAACAAACAACGAAACAACTATAATATTTTTTCTTGTTTTAGCGAGAAAGAGAATATGTTTGTATGCAGCTGTAGCTAATTATATTTTTTTTCGTTTTTGACCTTCGTTTTTATTTTAAGTCGTTTTCACAGCCGTGTTCAAAACAAAAAAATGTTTATTCAGAATGCAAAAACAAAATTATATAATATAAAATACATAAACTGTACTTATAGTATATAAATATATTATGTAGTATTTTAAAAACAATATATTATTTTTTAATGGAATTCTTAATATATTAGCATTATAATTATTTTTATTTAAATTATAATAAAATACATAAAGATAATTTTTATTAATTCCATTGAAAAAATATTTAGGTTCACCCGGTAATCTCTCTCAATATTTTACGTTATTTTTGTAAATTTCCATTTACATATACCAAATATAACATCTGTTCAATTTATTACGTCCTACTCTCACTCTCTTGCTCTCCCTCCTACCACACGATATTATAACTTCGAGAATTTGTTTGTTGTACGTCCACCCAAAATATGGGTGGGTTAGGGTTATATGAATATAGAAAACGGGATAACATAATGATTTAAGGTTTATATTCGCACATGGCTATTTCTTAACCGATTATGATGAGATTCACCGTTTGCGATAGAAATGGAATTCGAAATTTATTTTTATTTAAGTTTCTGGAACAGGGCTAGTTTTAGGTTCTTACTAGAGTATTTCTGAACCGATTAGTATGAAATTCGACATCTGCGACGAACAGCGCTAGTTTTAGGTTCGCACATGGCTATTTCTTAACCGATTATGACGAGATTTACCATTTGCGATGGAAATGGAATTCGAAATTTATTTTTATTTAAGTTTCTGGAACAGGGCTAGTTTTAGGTTCTTACTAGAGTATTTCTGAACCGATTAGTATGAAATTCGACATCTGCGACGAACAGCGCTAGTTTTAGGTTCGCACATGGCTATTTCTTAACTGATTATGATGAGATTTACCATTTGCGATGGAAATGGAATTCGAAATTTATTTTTATTTAAGTTTCTGGAACAGGGCTAGTTTTAGGTTCTTACTAGAGTATTTCTGAACCGATTAATATGAAATTCGACATCTGCGACGAACAGCGCTAGTTTTAGGTTCGCACATGGCTATTTCTTAACCGATTATGACGAGATTTACCATTTGCGATGGAAATGGAATTCGAAATTTATTTTTATTTAAGTTTCTGGAACAGGGCTAGTTTTAGGTTCTTACTAGAGTATTTCTGAACCGATTAATATGAAATTCGACATCTGCGACGAACAGCGCTAGTTTTAGGTTCGCACATGGCTATTTCTTAACCGATAATGACGAGATTTACCATTTGCGATGGAAATGGAATTCGAAATTTATTTTTATTTAAGTTTCTGGAACAGGGCTAGTTTTAGGTTTTTACTAGACTCTTTCTGAACCGATTAGTATGAAATTCGACATCTGCGACGAACAGCGCTAGTTTTAAGTAATAAATAAATTTATATAAATAATAGTAATAATATTAATAAATAAATTTATTATAATTACTAATTATAATTAGTTTTTAATACTTCAGTTTATAATTTTTTGGAAGCATAGTTTGATTCTTGTAAATAAAATATTTTACTTTTAAATAGGAATAATACTTTAAAAAATTGTAAATTAGGTAATTTTTAGTATGTACTTTAGTTTATAAATCCATGAAAACGTACATTGAATATTGAAAAATAAATAAGTTATTGTGAAAAAAATCAAGAACCGAAAATAATAAACGAAATTATGAATTGATAACCAGATTCATCGCAGTATTGTTGTTGTACGAGAAATAAACTAACTTTATAAAATTGTAACTTAGTTAGTTTTTAGTACTTTAGTTTATAAATCAATGAAAACGTACATTGAATATTAATAAATTAAGGAGTTGCTATGAAAAGATAATCAATAAATGAAAATAATAAATGCGTTATTAATTGATAACCAGATTCATCGCAGTATCCGTTGTTATAATGAATTTATTAATTGATTTCACTAATTTTTAAGGGTTATCATTTAATAAATCCTGTACGTTAAATTATTTTTTTCAGTGTAGGTTCGCGTTCGCTTAATAATGTTACTGAAATAAAGTATTAATTATGGCAACAGAAGATAAATTGTCTCCTCCTTATAAAATCATATGAGAAAGCTTATAAGAACTTGAGTAATGTCGATGTGGACTAATGAAATATTTTATTGCCTGTAGTATTATTACTCTTTTGTTGGTTATATCATTTTCTACAAATTTAAGGGTATTAGAGCTCTCCGTATAATAGGGAGGTCGACTCAATGTAATACTTTAGACGACGATATGCTATGGATTGTGGATATAGAAAAATTAGCACCGTTTGTCTGAAATTGTTTCATAGTTTCTTAAGGATTAAACAGTTTTGGAAAACAAACCAAATTTCAAAAATTATATGTACACAGGATTTTAGCTTGGGCATTTACCGGAACTTAGTGGAGATTTGTGCAGACCACGTCAAAATAGTAAACTGAATTATTTTAACCCGCCTGTGATACCCGCCTGTGGAACCTAGTTAACCAAAACTTGTCACTTTGCAATTTGGAAAATTTTGCTAAATGCTAAGGCTAAGAATTTAACTGGTCATAAAAATTTCAGAAATATAACTTCATTGCTATTGCTCTTATATTAAGGATTAGCAAAGAAATAATTACTTAAACTTCGCTTCAACTGAATAGGTACAAGATTTTTTATATACATTTGAGTCATACTTTTATATCGAGCACATAAATCCGCCATTTAAGGTTGCTAATCATTTGTTCATGATATTAGGTAAAAGAATTAGAGACCAATTCCAAATATTACTTTCACTGTTTCTACCACTCTCTTCTAAAGCTATGGATATGAAAAAGTGTAGTATTTTCTTTTGCGTCAACCGAATGGGCACATGATGAATAATTTGAGTGTGTCTCTAAATTCCAAGGAGATTGGCGCATTTAAGCGATTAGTGAAGTTCTCCTAGTTAACATCAATTACTAAAATTTGATTTGTAGAAAAATGGGTAGAGCAGCAGCCCTTAATAGTACAGAAAAGAGAAAAATTGAAGTTCATAAGGACCATGGATTAACCGGGCACGACATAGCGGAAAAAATTGAACGGAGCTTTAAATTTTTTATTCTTACCTAAGAAATAACAAACTTACGGTAAAAACATGACAGGAAGTTAGAAAGCGACCAAAATAAACTAAAAATCAGGTGTAAATGGTAGTATTCCAATAGTCAGAAATGTGATCTAAAGCGCTAAACATATGAAAGGGTTAAAAATTAAACAGAAACACCGTCACACCAACTAAAAGTGTAAACGGCTAGAATTCGTTAGGTATCAAATGGATTGGCATGATGTGCGACGGATAAAATATTTTTGGATGAAAAGAAGTTAAACTTCGATGGGCCTGACGGTAAACTTCCACGATTTAAGGAAAAATGTACATTATTTAGACCTTAAAAGCGCTAACCCCTATAAAAAAAAATTTACTATACATTCTTTGGCTTGACAATGGATGTCAATATCACGGTGTGGGTACCATGCATAGCGTTGCGAGGGGGACAGTATGCACCACAGTACTTCGCGTTTGTGATGCAATAGTGTAACATTAATTTCCAAATATTGTGTGTTTGCCAGAAAACGTGACGGACATTGCTCCAAATTTTTTTAATAAAAACGGGTTTCCGAATGTTCAATATTGATGCACCATAAAATAATGAAGTTAATTGGCCCGGAAGCGTGCATGAGTCTCGGGTTTGGTGTAACACAGCAAAATTTAACAAGTTACCAATTTAAAAGAAAATTATAGTGATCTTATTTATATTGATTCCTTGGATTTACAGATTTGAAAGTGGTTGGCGATCCTTTGAAGGTGCAGTTATTTTAGGTGATAGTGCATATACACTCAAAAATTGGTTGATTCCACATATAGATTCCGCTGTCCAAAAGTTTAATAATGCACAAAAAAAAACTCGTCGTCTCATTGTAGACAGTTTTAGAATTCTGAAGGAATGTTCCCTTGCTTAAACTATTCAAGGCTAAATTCCAGAACTGTAGCAAAAGTAGTGCTTGCATGTACAACAATACATAATATTGCTTTAACGATATTTCAAGTAGTATGAGAGATGATTTACGGTTTGCTGATGGTACTCTAGTAATTACAAAACAAATAATTATAATTTATTACTGGAAGTAGAAGCTGAACCCGAAGAGAACCAAAGTGGGGTCGAAATACTAATCAATAGGTATTTTAAATTTGTTTAGTTAAACTTTATAATTTTAGATTATAATAAAATAATACAATTTAATTTTAAACCACATAATCTAATGATTAACTTGTAGAACCCCACTCTCCTGTTATATCTGGAGATATTGCACCTTGATCGTCTACAGGAACTAAGTTGCATGTTATTTCCGATGGCGTTAAAGTAAGTACCCTTTCTAATTTTAAACACTGTATCCATCGATGGTAGATTTAAACTTTCACGAGCTCGAGTTTTAATTGACGCTCTTTATTTTGAAAGTCACTATATTTGGGCGTTTTGTTCTCTTCGCTTGCATTTCTGCTATATCATTATATGATTCCGTAGTTGGTGTGATTGGCATCATAGAGCTACCCGTCTCACCATATCTTTCCGGTAAATTTAGACATTTTACCACTTCAGAATCTCGCTCCAAAATAGCCAGTATAAATTTATCTAGTTCATTATACTTGCAGTCATTACCCCAGTTCGTTCCTGTTTTACTAACGTTATCGCGCTTTCAGATATGAGATTCAGATTTCAAGCATCCTGACGAAAACCTTATCATTTTACAGAAAGGAAATTCAATTATATAACAAATTCTGTTTATGTTCTGTTTTAGTATATATGTATATCCAATAATTGAAATTTGTGAATTACCAATACGTAAACTTCCAAATTTCATAGTTTATAAAATTTGCAATTTTTTAGATATTAAAATGGAACATATTTTTTTTTTAAATTATAGCTTCTAGTTTGTTTGTTTGTCTCTATCTCTGCAATCTATTCTGGGGCTTAAGGCACTCCCAACTCTTTCACAGTTCGCTTTTTACGTCCTACCTTTCGCAGTAGCCAAATCGAGAACATACGGTTAGAGATCCTTTTTCGTTTAAACGATCTGCGCATTGTTTCATGCTAACCTATAGTGCTGAAATGAAAGATGGGTAGGCCCATGAATTCTGCACTATCAACGGGGGGTCACAGATGTGTTCATCTTCATCACCGAAACTCGTAGTTGTTTATACTTCAATATTCTTAACTTTTGTAGTTTAAACTTCATAATAAATACAATATAATACAATACAATCTTTAAAAATTTAGTGAATTCCACTCTATGTTGCTAAAATTCTGTTATTATTGATTAAAAATGAATTAAAAATGTTTTTTTTTCTACATTTCTGCAATTAAAAATGTATTTCCTGATTTCTAAATTATTTGTTTGAGAATTTTCAACTTCCTAACTTTTCAAATTTCACAATTCTTAGTATTCCTGTAAATTTTCTAAATTTTATATTTCACACCGTATCCTTCTGAAATTTTAATAATTTAACAGTCAAAATTCTCGTAAAATACCTAAGTAGCATTACTACTTATATCTAATTTACTTAGGTTTTTTTGATAAATCGAAATTTCTATTTATATGTACATAATCCAGCCAACATTTAGTAAATTTATTAGTAATCCTTAAAAATTCTCTTAATTGTAACATTTCAGAATGTTTAGCTTTGTAAATTTGGTAAATCTAACATACATTTTTTAAATAAAAGTTATAGTAATTTCCTAAATTGCATTGTTTCATGCTAATACTTTAAATATAGTAAGTCAGTTTAATTTGTATTCTCAATAAATATAATTTTACCTGAAACACTAAATTATAATACAATACGGATTGTTGATGATCCAAAGACGCTTTAATAACTTAGCCTTGAACTTGAACTTCATTATTTGTATTTGTTGTCATATCTTTAAATCTTTAAAAACTATAAATTCTCGAGAAATTCGCTAATTTTCGTCAAAGTGGTCAATGAATAATGAAATTGATGAAAACATAAAATTATATAACAGCGAATTCAATAATTAAAATGGCAAACAGCATCTTTAAAAAAGCGACGCGTTTTTCTAAAGGAAAGCATGACGAAGCTGCTGAGATATACATCGACGAAATAAATGGTACCACAAACGTGGGGTATGTGCAACATGGAACGCTACCGCACTGAATTTATGAGTAATGAGGACAAAATTGTTGAGCTTGACGATAAGGAACAACTGGATTAAGAGTTTGAAGAAAACCACTAGTAGTATTAGGCTAAAATTCAGTGCTCCGAACGAAGATAGAGACAACGGATGTTTCTCTTAATGGAAAAAAATTGATGATAACGTTCGATTAATACCTTCGCAAAAACTACAGTATCTAAATGGAACCCTACGAGGTGAATGTGCTGGTTTACTCAGATATTTTATCATAATAGACGCTAATTATATCGAAGCGATTTATAAAATATTTTATACTCCATCCATCTGTAACAATACCAAATGGCTTAAATATCCGACGAATACGCGACACCTCCGATGAAATCATACGGGGATGTAAAGCATTAGAAGAAGATGTTCAATCTAGAGGACCATTCGCCGATATACATACTAGTCTGCAAACTAGACGAGGAAAATCAATTCATTGATTTCCTCATTAATCGGATTGATGCGCTTGAGTCATTCAAAGGTGGTGCTGTTAGAGACGTTCTAAGTTTTTTGCTAAACCTGTCATAAAAAGTCATGTTGTTTCATACATCCAAAGCATATTATGTTCATTGTGTCCAGAAGAGCACCATAGATAGTTCGAATGTGCAAGGTTTGAAGAAAGGTCAGTAGAAGATAGAAAGGTTTTATAACCACAATCTGTATTTATGTAAATCAAAATTTAGGTGCAAACAGTACAACAGGAAACACCACTTTATACTACAGAACACTTTAGAAAGGACATCAAAATCATAAGTAGTGGCGCACAACGTACAAGAGACCGAATCCAGCACAACAAGCATTATCACAAATAATCAAATGGGATGTAGAGTTTTACCCATACTTAACGGATAAAATCAACTCCAACCGTATCGTGTATTACTTGACTCCGGATCCCAATGCTAGTTTACTACGAAGATGTGCTAAAATTAATTTAACGGGAATTAGAGGAGAATTGTCGGATACGAGGAGCAATTTCACTGAAAATCTCACCATCAAACAAACGCGAACCAAAAATACTAATTGAAGCATTTGTACAGCCAAAATTTACCGCAAAATCGTCGATAATCAACGTCGATAAACAACCAACAAATAAAATGCGGCAATTCTGGAAAATCAAATCAATTGGTGTTTCAACCAACCAACTCTTCAATGACGAAATATTTTGTGAGAAAGACTTCAGAGAAACCACTGAAAAGGACATTACGGGTCAATTTCAGGTATGTCTACCATTTAAAATTTCTCCGCAATCATTAGGATAAGGAATTTAGCAAATGTACAAGAAGTTTATTACAGAATACGTAAAAATCAACGAAATAAAACCATTAAACCATACCAAAGCTGCCCAAAATACGAACCGTTACTACCTACCTCATCTACGCGTCATCAAAAGTTCGAGCCGCACAACCAAAATATGGAGTGTGTTTGATGGTTCCACCAAAACTATACCACAGGGAAATCCTTGTACGATTGTCTTGCAGTTGGACCTGTATTGTAATCAATATTGTATGAAATTTCACTATAATTCAGGAAATTTAAAGTAGCGTTCCCGGCAGATGCTGAAAAATCAGCCGATTCAAGGCGGCCGGGTTAAATTAACATTTATAACCTAGACTTGAACTTGAACTAATTTTTTGTATTTGTCATATACTCTTGAAATCATAAATGCAAATTTATTAGTTTAAACACTTTATATTCTTCCAATATTTTAAATACTTATCTAATTAACTTGTTACTTTACGAATTTATAAATTCCATTAAATCTGTGCCATCTAAAATAATCAATTAATAATTTATGTAAATTTAATTTTAAAAAAATTTCTAATCTTTTTGTAAACAACATTAAATCATTTGACATTCAATTGAAATGAATTAACATTTGTTAGGATTTAGAACCCCATTAACTTAAAAACCGTTTCGGTAATATTTCATTTCTAAAAATTAAAAAGTCTTTAACCACCTATTGGTGTTTATATAAATTAAAATGATTGTAAAAATATGTCTTAACTGTAAAATAAATTAAAATCAATCTTTTTTTCATCAAACCATCGAAGCGATTAGACATCAAACCAAACCAACAAATCAACTAATAAAAGTTAAAATATCTGGCTCCCAAGCCAGTTTTATTACAGACTCATGTGTGCAGCGGCTCGGCTTAACGAAGAGAAATGGTAGATTGTCCGTTGTTGGTGTAGGAGGTTTTAGTGGCGGTTCGACAAAGGGTCTGGTTACAGTCCTTCATTCGACCAAGACAGCATCCAGAATTTATGATAAATGCACTAGTTTTATCCAAAATAACGTCAGATTTGCCTCATCAAACAATCAAAGATATTAAAATGAACTATTGCCCCGAACTGCACTTAACTGACCCATATTTTTACAAATCTGCCCACATAGACATTCTAATTGGCGCCGAATATTTTTTTCATGATGGTCCATTCTTACATAAAACCATATTCGGTTGGGTGGTTTCCGGAAAGGTCAAGCCGTTTTATAATAATAATTTGCTATCCATGGTACGAACTACTAATAACGTTGAAATTGACTTGGATCGCTCATTACGCAATTTTTGGGAATTGGGATCAATTTTAGGGTTAGAAACAAAGATTGATCACTTAGTGATTGGTTGAGTTTGTACAATTTATATTATTTACCTTTTAAACCGACTAGATTAGATAACAGCTTGTTGGATTTGATCATTTTGTATGAGCCTGATAGGCATAATATTGTTTCTTTTGGCCAACATGCTGTTCCTGTTATTTCTGATCACGACTTGGTTTTTGCATGCTATAAATTCGGTCGAGTCAGGGATAAAATTTCCTATACCGTAGTTGCTGATGTTAAAGCGATTGAACGTGAGAGTTTTGTAAGTTGTTTCTTTTCGTTGGATTGGTTGAATTTTCGTTTTTATTCGGATGTGAATGATATGGTTGAGGAATTCAACTTAAACCTTTTACAGTTGGATAATATCTGTGTGCCTCGTAAGAGAGTTTTAAATAGGTGTCCTACTGCTCCGTGGTTAAATGCTTATATTTTGGATTTAATGGAGCGTAGAGATTTGGTTTATAAAAAATATAAAAAATATGGATTGGAGCATGATTAGGCTTCCTTTAAGTACTATAGAAATAAAACCAACAAATGCATTAATGACGCTAAGCATTCATTCTATTTTGGGAATGTATACAATTCTAAAAGAACGTGGGTCAATTTAAAAAAGCTTGGAGTTTTAGGTACATCAAATGAGGCAGTCATTATGTTTTCTGCCGAAGAAATTTTGAATGGAATTTGATTGTTTAGTGATTCTGTTGGTGTTTTACTTTTACCTAATTCTAATTTTATTAGTTCGGTAAGCTACGCGCTTGTATTTGATTGTGTCGATGAGCTTATGGTGCTGAATGCGATTTGTGCTGTTAAATCGGATCTAATGGCATATGATAATATAAACTTTAAAGTACTTAAATTGTTTATTGAATTATTTCTGCCTCATATCACATTTATTATTAACAAATGTTTAACGAAATCGGTGTTTCCTGATTTGTGGAAGGTTGCTTCTATCATTCCCCTGCCTAAAAAGGATGTGGTTTCTGGTATTGGTGATATTCGTCCGATAAGTATTTTACCGGCGTTATCAAAGGTACTAGAGAAAATTATTCAACTCCAAATTACCGAACACCTTTTCCGGTTTGATTTTCTAAGCAAATTTCAATCAGGATACAAACCTGGTCATAGCACTACCACTGCACTGGTGCATATAGTTGATGATCTATCAACTATTCTGGACAAGGGCCATTCATTTGGTATTTTAGTCCTTTTAGACTTTTCTAAAGCTTTTGATTGTGTTAACCATATCCACTTGCTTCAGAAGTTACATTTGTATTATACAGTTTCGAATTCTGCTATTATGTTGCTTCATTCTTATTTGAGCGACCGCAAACATTTCGTAAAGCATGGAGAAGCTCAATCGAGTATTCGAGGAGTATTTTACGGGGTGCCTCAGGGTTCTATTTTGGGGCCTTTGCTTTTCTCTATTTATATTAATGATCTGCTTGGGCATATTCGGAATTGTCGATTTCATCTTTATGCTGATGATTTGCAATTGTATATTGGTGGCGATTTTTCAGAGTTGGATGAGATTGTCATGCGACTTAATGCAGATCTTAAAAATGTTTCCTTATGGGCCAAGAATAATTCACTTGCTATTAATCCCACTAAAAGTAAAGCATTATTGCTTTCTACAAATAATTCTCATAATATAGCACCTCTGATTTATTTAGACAATGATATTATCTCATTTGTGCCTACAGTTAATAACTTGGGACTAATATTGAACCCTAAACTCACTTGGATTGATCATATAAAATCCCTATGCCAGCGTGTTAATTATTGTCTATACTCGCTTAGGTTAATAAAAAAGTTTTGTCCAGTGAATTTACGCATATATCTTGTTAAAAGTCTGATTATACCAATTTTCACATATATATTGTGATGTAATATTTAATAACTGTGATAGTACTTCTAGGCGTTTACTTGAGGTTACGTTTAATAACTGCATTCGATATGTTTATGACCTTAGGAAGTTTGACCATGTCTCTGAATTTAGGGTTTCTATTATTGGATGTGACTTGTTTGAATTTTATCGTTATAGAGCTGCGGCTTTGATTTTCCGTATTATTAAAACGGGTAAACCATTGTATTTACATGAGAAGTTAGATTTTTCCACAACGTTGCGAACAAGAAATGTCAACTTGCCTATCAATAGGACAAAGGTTTACAATAACTCCTGTTTGGTGAACATGATTGTCATTTGGAACAGCCTACCACTGGAACTAAAGAATATTGGTTCTTTGAATATTTTTAAAGGATTAATGTTAAAATTGGTACAAGGTAATCTAAATTTTTGATTGATTGGTGTAAATAGTATGTATATAATGTATATATGTTTATGTATATATTTTGTATATATATTATCTTTGTATATTTTGTTTTATTCTTTGTGTTAATTTTAAATTTTGTCTGTTATTCTCTACTTTAATTATTGTATATATTCATGTTGTACAAAAACATTAGGTTTAAACAGCATTGGCTAATTGATAAATAAATAAAATAAAATAAATAAAATAAAGATGTCACTCGAAGAAGCATTTTGTGAGAGAGAGTTCTGCGAAAATGCCAAACAATCTCAAGAAGGCCGGTTTATTGTAAATTTGCTTTTTAAGAAATTACTTCAAATTTTATGAGTGTGAAGTTTATGTTAAAAAAAATAACAAAATATTACACTGTTAAATTAGCTATTTTCCAATTGGAATTTAAATTTTTTGTAATTTTGGATTTTTCGTACCACCAAACAGGTTCTTTTCATCATTTTCAGATAGCTGGACCATCTGTTTATATCGTTAACCAAAACAATCCGATTGTGTTGAACATTACTATATTTCAGATAATTTAAAAGTTGAAGGAATTTTGATGGTCTAAATAATTATTGACCGCCTATCCTGGAAATGTCCCGAAGGCCCCGCACATTTCTTAGAATAGCTAAGCCATATAGCGGTCAATGTAACAAAGCCGATCCAATGATGATGAACTATAATATATTTCACAGTTTTTGGAATTTTTTTTAATTTTCCAATATTTTAAAAGTTTTATATCGCCGACCGCAGAGATGTCCACAAGGTCTTGCCCATATTTTCGGATAATTTGGCTATGTGCCAGTATACGTAGTCAACCTTATGCAATTGTGATGAACTATACTATACTTCACAGAATTTAAAATTTTTAATAATTTTATTAGTTTTAAAAATTGTTGTTTCTCCGATCACAGAGATGTCCACAAGGTCTTGTCTCTATTTTTGGATAACTTGGCAATATGGTAGTCTACGTGGTCAACCTTATCCAATTGTGATGAACTATACTATACTTCACAGAATTTAGAATTTTTAATAAATTTATTTGGTTTAAAAATTGTATCTCCAATCACAGAGATATCCACAAGGTCCTGCTTATATTTTCGGATAACTTGGCCATATGGTAGTCTACTTGGTCAACCTTATCAAATTATGATGAACTATACTATTCTTCACAGAATTTAAAATTTTTAATAATTTTTTTGGTTTTATAAACTGTTGTATCTCTGATCACAGAGATGTCCACAAGGTCTTGCCTATATTTTTCGATAACTTGACCATATGCCAGTCTACGTGGTCAATCTTATTCAATTATGATGAACTATACTATACTTTACAGAATTTAGAATTTTTAATAATTTTATTGTTTTAAAAATTGTTGTATCTCCGATCACATAGATGTCCACAAGGTCTTGCCTAAATTTTTGGATAACCTGACCATATGCCAGTCTACGTAGTTAACCTTATCCAATTGTGATGAACCATACTATACTTCAAAGAATTTCGAATTTTTATTAATTTTATTGGTTAAATGTATTTGGTCTCGAGACATTTTCTTTTCTCTACATCAAGCAGGTCAAAATTGTGGACATTTCTGTGATCGGAGATACAACAATTTATAAAACCAATAAAATTATTAAAAATTCTAAATTCTGTGAAGTATAGTATAGTTCATCACAATTTAATAAGATTGACCAAGTAGACTGGCATATGGTCAAGTTATCCAAAAATATAGACAAGACCTTGTGGACATCTCTGTGATAGGAGATACAACAATTTTTAAAACAAATCAAATAATTTAAAATTCTAAATTCTGTGAAGTATAGTATAGTTCATCGCAATTGCATAAAATTGACCACGTAGACTCACATATGGTCAGGTTATCCAAAAATATAGGCAAAACCTTGTGGACATCTCTGTGATCGGAGATACAATAATTTTTAAAACCTAATAAATTTATTAAAAAATTGCAATTCAGTGTAGTATAGTATAGTACATCACAATTTATTAAGATTGGCCACGTAGACTGGCATATGGTCAAGTTATCCAAAAATATAGACAAGACCTTGTGGACATCTCTGTGATCGGAGATACAACAATTCCTAAAACCAAATAAAGTTATTAAAAATTCTAAATTCTGTGAAGTATGGTATAGTTCATCACAATTGGATAAGATTGACCACGTAGACTGGTATATGGTAAAGTAATCCAAAAATATAGACAAGACCTTGCGGACATCTTTGTGATCGGAGATACAATTTTTAAAACAATAAAATTATTAAAAATTCTAAATTCTGTGAAGTATAGTATAGTTCATCACAATTGAATAAGATTGACCAGGTAGACTACAATATGGCCATGTTATCTAAAAATATAGGGAAGACCTTGTGGACATCTCCTTGATAGGAGATAAAACAAGTTATAATACAAATCAAATTATTAAAAATTCCAAATTCTGTGAAGTATAGTATAGTTCATCACATTTGGATAAAATGGAACCACGTAGACTAGCATATGGTCAAGTTATCCAAAAATATAAACAAGAGCTTGTGGACATCTCTGTGATCGGAGATACAACAATTTTTAAAATCTAATACAATTATTAAAAATTCTTAATTCTGTGAAGTATAGTATAGTTCATCACAATTGAATAAGATTGACCACGTAGGCTCACATATGGTCAAGTTATCCAAAAATATAGACAAGACCTTGTGGACATCTCTGTGATCGGAGATACAACAATTCCTAAAACCAAATAAAATTATTAAAAATTCTAAATTCTGTGAAGTATAGTATAGTTCATCACAATTGGATAAGATTGGCCACGTAGACTGGCATATGGTCAAGTAATCCAAAAATATAGACAAGACCTTGTGGACATCTCTGTGATAGGAGATACAACAATTTTTAATACAAATCAAATTAATAAAAATTCTAAATTTTGTGAAGTAGTTCACCACAATTGGATAAGATTGCCCACGTTAACTGGAATATGGTCAAGTTATCCAAAAATATAGACAAGTCCTTGTGGACATCTCTGTGATCGGAGATACAATTTTTAAAACAATAAAATTATTAAAAATTCTAAATTCTGTGAAGTATAGTATAGTTCACCACAATTGGATAAGATTGCTCACGTGAACTGGCATATGGTCAAGTTATATAAAAATAGAGGCAAGACCTTGTGGACATCTCTGTGATCGGAGATACAATTTTTAAACCAAGTAAAATTATTAAAAATTCTAAATTCTGTGAAGTATAGTATAGCTCATCACAATTGCATAAGGTTGACCCCGTAGACTAACATATGGCCAAGTTATCCGAAAATATGGGCAAGACCTTGTGGACATCTCTGCAGTCGGCGATATAAAACTTTTAATATAATGGAAAATTATTAAAAATTTCACAAACTGTGAAATATATTATAGTTCATCATAATTGGATCGGCTTTGTTACATTGACCGCTATATGGCTTAGCTATTCTAAGAAATGTGCGGGGCCTTCGGGACATTTCCAGGATCGGCGGTAAATAATTATTTAAGCCATCAAAATTTCTTCAACTTTTAAATTATCTGAAATATAGTAATGTTCAACACAATTGGATGATTTTGGTTAACGATATAAACAGATGGTCCAGCTATCTGAAAAGGATGAAAAGAACCTGTTTGGTAGAGCGAAAAATCCAAAATTACAAAAAATTTATATTTTCATATAATTTAAATTCCAATTGGCAAATAGCTAATTTAACAGTGTAATTTTTTGTTATTTTTTCACACTCATTAAATTTTAGGAAATTCTATACACTCTGCTGTTCAATGCTTGAGAATTATTTAATGTCGATTTGCTCGTGATCCTTATTTCCAAAAACTGTACATACCAATATTTTATATTTGAATATCCGAGACTTAATCATATACGTAGAAGGAATATCTCAATCCGAAGTGCATACAGGATACTATTTGCCGCATCATGGAGTCATCAATCGTCCCAGCTCAACTACCAAATGGAGGGTGGTGTTTGACGGGTCAGCAAAAACGTATTCGGGAGTTTCCTTGAACGACTGTTTAGCTATTGGTCCAACTGTACAAGCAGATTTACATACAATTAATTTGAGGTTTCGCGAGCACAACTTTATCGTGACGGCTGGTGTCGAAAAAATGTATCGCCAGATTAGAATTGATTGCAAAGACCCAAATTTTTAAAAAATAGTCTGGCACAATCACCCACCCATCTGTGCCAATACGTCATTTTCGGCTGACTACGGTTACCTACTGATTAACTCCCTTTTCATTTTTAGCTACGAGAATCCAGAAAAAGATAGCTGATCACAACCAATCATATTTTCCAATTGCCGCTAATGCCATTAGGGAAGATATCTATGTTGACGACTAAATGACGGGGGCCAGCACTTAAGTTGAAGTTACGCATTTGAAAGATTCCGATGGCATATTATTGTCGCAGCATGGGTTCAATCTCTGCAAATGGATGTCCAACTTAAATAATGTTGTAGAAACCATTAATGATAAAACAAGCAAGGGTATCAAAACCATACAGGAGAACAGCCAAAATGATATAGAATCTGTAAAGGCGCTTGGTCTTAATTGGTATCCCGCTACAGATTAGTGCACATTCACTTCCGAACTACCAGCTATAGGTTCTCTTACTAAACATGTCGTCGTATACAAAGCTAGTTGGCTCTTCGATCCATTAGGATGACTAGCGTCAGTCTAAAAACTATGCGCAATTAATCTGGATTGGGATGAACCGCTTCCTGAAGAAATATCGAAACGACGACAAACAATACAAACTCATTTGGAAAAGTTTAGTCAGATAACTATACCTACGTTCATTTACAAAACCATAAATGACAATATCCAATTGCACAGATTCGCAGATGCCAGTTAAGAAGCCTTTGCAGCCGTGGTCTACGTAAGTGTAGAAACTTCAACAGGAGAAGTAAGAGTAAAATTAATCTCGGCGAAAACGAAGGTAGCTGCTATTAAGCAGGTCTGTCTACCGCGTCCTGAACTCTGTACAGCAGTGTGTTACTAACAGGTTTGATCATTTTAATTCATGCTTGGATGGATTCCCAAATAGTTTTGGATTGGCTGGCCAGCCATCCTAAGCGGTGGAACACTTTTGTGGGCAACAGGACGGCTGAAATTATAATCCGGCTGGTTGTGCCTCCAGAGTTTTATTTCCTGGTGAGTTGCAAGAACATCATTTGTGATGGAACGGCCCTGGCTGGCTTAAACAATAAGCTGCATTCTGGTCTCAACAACAAATTAGTTATGGAACGATCGAAAACGCAAACACTAAGTTATTCACATTTACAATTGCAGCCACTACTACATGGCTCGTTGAATTAGCACCGAAATATTCATCCAATACAAAATTGCAAACGAACATTAGCCTATATATTGCGCTTCATATCAAATACAAAGGCCAAAAGGGAAGCGAGAATCATACGGATCTATCTAACGAGAGATGAACTATCCACTATCCAAGTTTTATTCAGACGAGCAAACGCAAATTAAAACAAAAGGGGAAATAAGTAAAACGGGCGTCTAGAAAACCCCGAAGCGCCATTTTCAACAAAGCATCCCATAATTTTGCATCCTAAGTAGCAACTTACCAAACTGATACTGCAAAATATTAATAAAATAAATAAGCAAGCCGGTCCATCATTAACGATAGCAATCACGAAACAGCATTATAGTATTCCAAATAGCACAGTTTAAGGCACAGATAAACAACCAATTAATGGGTAACCTACCAAGCTGCCGCGTTGAATACATTCGCCCTTTCTTAAAGGTTAAGGTTGACTATGCAGGCCCGATGCCAATACATATGCGAAACGGACGAGGCCAGAAAATATTTAAAGCGTATATATGCTTGTTTATTTGCCTAAGCACCAAGGCCATTCACTTGGAGTTGGTCAGCGATATGTCCAGTGAGGTATTCCTGGGGGCACTAAAAAGATTTGTTGCGAGACGTGGGGTTTGTCAAGAGATACATAACGACAACGACACTAATTTACTACAAATTCGCAAATGATTTCTGATTTTTCTTCCAGTTACTCCGTATCATGGCATTTCAATCCACCCAGCGCACCTCATTTTAGTGGTATTTGGGAAGCGGGAGTCTAATGGGTTAAATTTCATTTGAAACGAGTTATTGGCAAGGCTATAACTTACCTTTAAGGAAATAGGCATCTTACTAGCTGAAATCGAGAGTACACTGAATTCCCGACCAATATGTGCACTACACGCTGAAGATTTCGATGTTCTAACCCCATCTCATTTCCTGATCGGTCATCCAGCGACCAAAATACCCGAAATCGACATTACTCACTTGAAACCCTCGTACACTTGTAACCCTCGTACGTTGGCTCAACATTTTTGGAATGTTGAACATCTCGCTTCGTTGCAATCGAAATCCATATGGAGAGATTCACAAAATCCAATCAAAGTCGAAAACATAGTTGTCATAAAAGACGAAAATGTACCCATAAATCAGTGGCCGCTAGGAAAGGTCACTAAACTATATCCTGGTCCCGATGACATTACTAGAGTTGTTACCCTGATAACCAACTCCGGAGAGATGAAACGGCCCACAAGTAAGCTGGTTTTACTTCCAATTTCACGCCAAGGAGATTTCACTGTAGATCAAGCCAAATCGATGTAGATCAAGTAGCTACAAAAATAAATTCCAATATACACATCGCAGCCGAACCATAATATTGGACCCGGTGGCTCAAGGCCTAAAAAACAAAATCAAAATTAATTATTCATTTAAGTAAATATGTAATAGTAAAATCACTTATCTTTAATTTTTCAACTATGTAAACAAAAATCTTGAATCTCAATACTTGTAAAGAAAATGTCAAATGTAGATGAATTATTATGTTTAATTTTAGTTCATCTTTTAGACGAGATAATCGATAATGAAGATTATGATCGACACGGCGCAATTGTATACACAATTTCTTATTGCACAGCAGAAAATTTTATTGTTTTTTTTGCAATTGGTAACTGTCCCAACAAATGGTTTTATTTCAACAAAAGTTTATCAACGATCCCCCCTTTTGTACCATCACCCATTTTTTTAGTACAAAGAATTTAATAGTTATGCTCAAATTTTAATAGTTACGTACATAATAATGACATCCCAACAATCAACAGTTTCATAATTTAGATTGCATCTAATTTTGTGTAGTATTGCGTAAATCATTGCTTTCTATACAAATTCACCAGACACAAGGGAATCAACTAAAAATTCGATATAGTGTAATCCATCGTAAATTAATTTTAAATTAAACGACTTTTGAAAAAATTTACACTTGAATAATGTCGATTTTATTTCCGTTTTACGTTTTGAAATATCACCGGTGGTAACGTATACCATACAACCTTAAGACTTTTTTGTCACTGAGCACCGGAAATTATTTTCTTTATAAATAATAAAAGAAAATATAATCATCGTATCAATTTAAGTGCTTCAAGGGTATGTTTTTTGTATATATGCGTAGCTGGGTTATAAATAAATTCTGTTAATTTTTCCGTTTTAAATTTTGAAACCCTACAAAAAAAAAAAAAAATTAGAAAGAATTCATTGATCTGTAACAAAAATCTGTAGCGAAACAAAACAAAAAATGACTTCCTTTGAAATCACATTTTTTTAAAACTAACAACGAATTTATAGTTATATATACTTATGTAGGTATGAACGTACACACGCAGGAACACAATACAAAATAGGCAATAAGGGAATAAAATCCTTAATAATATCAAAGAAATGAAGAAAAAAAGGACAACAGTTACAATAATAGCAATGAAAAAAACGTGAGCTAAATTAATTAAATTTGATTTAATTTTCTATGGAATCACGAGAGCGAGGAAAATAAGATTTTAATTAAATTTTTGTTTTGTTAAATTTTTTATTTTTATAATCAGGAAATAATTGTTTCTTATTGTTTTACGTCAGTATTTCTGGGGGGAAAAAATAATCTTTTTTTTGTTATAAAGTATTGTTACTTAAAGAGTATTATTTTATTATTTTTATATATGTTGAAATTAAAATGAAAGTGAAAAAATAGCGATCTTATAGGCACTGATGGTTTAATGTAGAGATTGAGACTAAAATTCTTACTAATATAAACGGTTCAAACAATCCCCTAGGCGTTTAGAAATTACCACGTAATTTGCAATAAACTTTATTATTGTAAGCGACATTTATAGCTGTCAAATTTCTATGTAAAGTTTAACTTATTTACAAGCAAATTTCGAAAATTTAGGTTCGCCCGAATCTTTTTTGGAGCAATAGCAATTTTTTCCGTCAACCTTTTACTCAATTTGTGTGAATTCCTACCCCTACCCGCCTTCCGGTTGATTTTACTCTTACAAATTGCTGGGGATGGAAAGTTATCTGTAGCTCACCCAGCTTTTCTACAGGAAGCCTAAATTAAACTGGAGGGTGCCTGGTATCCAGAGTCCGAATACTTGTCCGGACTGATTAGCCTATCAGCAATTTATCGATCGGAATATGTTGTTCCACCTTAGATAAGAATTGTTTGTCAAGACTTTCTCCTTTAGCGCCGTACTTAAGCCCATGCCAAATGGCCAAAAATGTGGAAATGGCCAACATCTCAAGTGATGCGTACCCTACTATAAGGTTAAGGAGCTGGTAGATTAATATACTCAACTTTAGCCCCCCCCCTCCCAATGGATGCCGAACCACCGTGATAAGGGGATAGATTCTAGCATAGTAGGTCCCGCCTCACCATGCTAGAGTCCATATGAAAAGTTGGAATCTTCAATAGCAAAATAAATATTTTTTAAAACTACTACAGGGCATACCAGCCGCCAAGTGTATACATTTTATAGACCACTAATACCAGATTCTTGCGGAGAGCCGCAATATGGCCTTTCGTAGCATCGTGTTATCAATGGATAATCAATGACAGTATTGTCATTTAATTTGGAAAACATACCTATAGCTGTATTGCTCAAGGCCATAGCATGAGCAAGGCACCATTTGTTTACTAAGGGCAAATCAGACTTCATGTTTTGAATATTTATTTATATTCATATTTATTATTTACAGTTAAAATTTATTTGGAAAATACAATTTCAAAATATTAAAAATAGCAGTGGACCTAACAATAACCTGTGCGGTACACCACAATTAACGATGATTCCTTCACTCAAAGCACCATTGATTTCAACAACATGTGACCGACCAGGCATATATGATCCTTATGATTATTATTATTGATTGACGGGCCATGTAGGCGATAAGCCACCTCGCACTGCGGCCTTAAATATCTATTGTGCTGGACCCTAGTTATTTATCGGTCCAGTCAATATTCAGGCTCTTAATGAATCTGATAAAATTACTGGTCGGTACAAGATATGTATATACTATCCGGGCTCATTGTTCTCCCTCCTAGATGTTGCAGTCTTTGCTGGGAAATGTCTGGGAATTGGCACACAACTTGTTCGGCTGATTCCGCTTCCAGATCGCAGAAGCGGCATCCATCTGTTGTACTTTGGCCCATCTTCTTTAGGTGATACCTTAAGGAGACTGACCTGTGAGGAAGCCAGTAAGCAGCCTCAACTCAGGTTTCCTAAGTTCAAGATACTCCTTAACCCTGACAGACGAAGGTGATATACATTTCTTCGCCTGTCTTAAACCTGGAATTCTGCGCCGGTAGGAGGACTTTTGAACATCCTCCCAGCGTATTACCGCTGCTTTAAGGTGTCCCTTAGTGACGCCGCAGAAGGGTTCTGATCCAATAAATGAAGAGGCAGAAACCTCACGGGCGAGGCCATCAGCTACCTCACTCCCTTCTGCTTGTAAAACGGTAGCATTGGTACCCAAGGACTTAGAGAGGGTACTGCCACTCCCGTGTATTCCTATCCAGCAGCATTCTTTTTAACTTGCAGGTGTAACGGTGTCAGTCCTGGAAGTGACTCCATCGCCGCGGTTGAACATGATTTCATTGAGCCCGTAGCACCGCTGCAGGCTGATACGCTGAACTTTATTCAATAAGGTTTGCGTTGCCTTCTGCTCAGTTTTAGGCCACCATACGACCGATGCGTAGGTGACCATAGCCCTAATGATTGTAAGAAATGACCAGTAGATCATTTTTGGTTGTAGTCCCCAAGTACGCCCGTAGAGTCTTTGACAGGCCCACTAAGCCTTGGTGGCTCTATCTTGAACTTTCAACAAATGTTTGTTCCAGTTAAGTTTTTGATCTAGGATAACCCCTACATATTTAACTTAGCTGGAAAAAGGAACGTTATTCCCATTTAATTAGGGAGCTGTAAGCGCAAGCTTTTTGCTCCTCGTACAAGGAACAATGACAGTTTTGTTTGGATTGACACTGAGTCCTTCCTGGTAACACCACTGCCATATTATATTGAGCGCATGTTGCATGCGATCAGAAACGACCTCATCAAACTTGCCTCTGATTGTGATGGCTACATCATCCGCATAGCCCTGGACATCTAGCCCATGGCTACTCAGAAAGACCAGTACTCTGTCAATAACCAATAACCACAAAAGAGGAGATACTACGCCTCCTTGGGGACAGCCCTTTACGGCCCTGATGGTTACTGACTCGTCACCTAGTCTGGCGGTAATCTCACGATGTTCCAGCATGGAACGTATCCAGCTAATTGTAGAAAGCGGAACCCTTTTCCCCATTGCTGCCCTCTCTATAGATCCATAGGAGGTATTATCAAACGCCCCCTCAATGTCTACAAAGGCACAAAAAACAATTTCTTTATATGTCATTGCTTTTTCAATCCTTGTGAGTAGACCGCTAATGGCCATAACGGTAGATTAACCAGTTTGATACGCAAAATGGTCCCTATGCAGCGCATTTTTTCCAAAGACCTCACTTCTTATTTGATAGTCCAGTATTTGTTACATCGTCTTCAATAGAAACGATGTGAGGCTCATTTTGAGCTCCCTCTTTGGTATAAAGACCACATGTACCTTTCTTCACAGTTTCGGAATAGAGTTAAAAGCATAGCTTGCCCGAAACATCTGAATCAAGCTGGGGAGTATTTCCTCAATACCTTTTTGAAGTAGAGCTGGCAAGATGCCATCCCCTCCAGCGGATTTGAAAGGTTTGAAAGACCCAATAGCCCATCGCACCTTGCTGGGTGCGAATATTTTCCCAGAGAGACTCCAGATCCTACTGCGAGGCGCATAGGCCACCTCACTTGAGGGATCATGCGGGTTCTCTTGGGCTCCTACCACTACTGAATCCGGAAAGTGGGTTCTCTAAACTTTGTTTCCGGTTTTCAATGAACCTCCCATCTTGCTTCTGGAAAAGTCCTAAACCGTTTGAATGATCCTTGAAAAGGACTTTCTGGAGGCGAGCTGCAGAGGGCAATTCATTGATTCCCTCACAAAAATTCCTCCAGGTTGCCCTTTTGGATCTTCTTAATTCGAGATTATATTCCGTCAAGGCCATCTTATACTCGCCCCATTCACTGGTGCGTTTAGCCTTGTTGAATAATGTTCTCGATTCTCACTTTACCCAGCGTCCCGTTCCACCAAGGGACCATCTTTGTGGACTATCTTCGCTTAACCGGGCAGCTGTCCTCGTAAGCCAAGTGTATAGAATTATGCAGCTGGTTTGAACAGATCTTTAAACCCTCTGGAGGCTCTATGTTCCGCACAACCGAGGGCATTTCTGATTCGAGTGAGACTCTATAAGAGTTGGTCAATTTTGGAATTCTAATTTCCGGCTTCTGCATAGTCTCAGCCGCCAAATCGAATCTGATCTGCAAGTGATCCGATAATGAGGCATTTTAATTCACTTGCCAGTTTTTGACCAAGTCGCTGAAATGCGAACTAGCAAGTGTCAAATCCAGGACCTCTTGCCTAATCGCATTTACAAAAGTAGATTTCCTTTCCCTATTGACAATGTCTACATTATTCGAAATCAAAAATTGAAAAAGGTCACTCCTGTTATTGATGCCCATGCTACCGCACACCGAGTGGTGCGCCATTACTGCAACCAAGTCCCTGGAGATGAACTCTGAAATAGGAATAAAATTAATTTGCGAAATGGCCAAAATAGCAGCTCTTGGACTCTCAGTTCCGTTATGATAAATTAACTTACCTACCTGATTTGGTATACCTCTAATCTGGTTTACCTGTCACCCATGGCTCCTGGATTAGGAGCCATGCTAATGTTTGGGCAGATAAACCTACGACAAATGACGTCCGAAAACGCTTTCACATGATGCAGGTTTATCTGCAGGCAGGCGATGTATACCTTCATTTTTCCGAAGGCCTTATCAGAAGGCTCTGCTCAGCCTCCTTTTCCACAACGCCACCACCCGCGTGCTTCCTTCGTCCGGCCGATGGCTGACCACTATCCTCCATCACCGTTCTGCTGGCCTCTCCCCCCTGGAACCCCAGACGCCGTCCTCTCTCTTTCGCGCCTGCTCCTTACCTGTCTCCTGGAGAGGGCCGCCAACCCTGTAGTCTTGGCTACAGGTACCGCTAATGTAGCTTCCACAGGCTTGACCACTTGGGTTCCGCCGACAGACGACTGTTTGGCACCACCCTGACCACTTTTGGGATAAAGTTCAACAGTCCCAAACTTATAGTTGACTTTAAAGCCAATCCGCTTGAGCTTATCAACTGAAGACTGGTCCCATAGAGAAGGTGCAAAAGGGTGAAGAGCCTTTCGCCTCTTTCCTTATCACTCTCCAGTTGATCGCCTGCATGCCCTCGTTTTGGCTCTTAACAAAACCAAATAGCTTCTCCGTGGGCAATTCAGCACTATTTGGGAAGGTGTCAAACACAATTAGCTATGCATCCTCCGATGGCTTAATAGTCACTATTGGCTCCCTGAGCTACTGAACAGTGGCCCGGTTAGCGCAGGTTACTACCAGTCAACCAGACCGAAGCTGACTGCCAAGGAACTTAGGTTTAGGCTCCTTGGCCTTGTGTTCCAGCACCTTATCTAGGATGACCTCCTAGATAGCCTTAAGCTGCCCTCCAGAAAGGACAACCTCAGGAAAACTAGAGGGCAAGATCCCAACTGCAAGTAACTCCAGACCGGATCGCAGAACTCGATTCGACCGGGACAGATTCTTTCCCACTGTCCTTTTTTTGTGCCGATGGAGTACTTTCCTCCAAACGGCAAATATGATTAAACCCACTGTAACGTAACACCACGAAAACCAGCATAGAAAAGTTTTTTCAGTTAATTAACATGATTTACCATTACAAATGCTTCCGTTAAATCTACAAAAATAGCACCAATCGAATTTAAACCCTTATGCAGAAAATTTGTAAAATTCAATACAGCATTTTCCGGTTTAAAATTTAGTTTTATTAAAGATAGTGCTTATCCTTTTTTGAATATTGGAATAACCATAGCTTCTTTTTATTCAAGAGTACAGCAGAAAAACTGCAATTTACATAATATGTAAATACATCTACTATATAGAGTGACAATTTCCAAACTAAGAAATTACTTACGAATTACTTAAGACGAGACATTATGTTTAGAATTTCCAGTGAAACTGTTTCCCAGAAAACGCAACATTTTACTTCAGATTTATTAAATACAAGATCAGAAAAAATTTGATTACTTCAGTTGTTAGTGTTCTTTATAATAAGGACAGGATTCACGAAATGATTGTTAAATATCTCGGATATAGCAAGTTTATCAGTTACTGAAGACTTATCATCGATTACAAGTTCCTCAATCAAATACGTTTTAAGCTTTTATTATTTAAAACTTCGTTCACTACTCTCCAGATATCTTTAATATTGCCGATTGTATTGTGACGGTGACATCTAGTGTGTAATAGAATAAGTTAAATTAATTGCTCAGTGTTTAACTGTACTAAAATGGAATTTTCCATGATAAAATTGTTCTAATATTTCTACGCTATTCTAACTGGAAAATTCATGAACTTTCTAGAAGTTTGGTTTGTGTATATAAAAAGGCGAACGAAATCGAATTGGATTAGTAGTTTTTGGTGAGCGATAGTGTGAAGATTAAAAAGGAATCAAATTGATTTAAAAAGTGTTTTAGTGGAAATAAAAATTAGAAGTGTATATTAAAATTTGAGAATAATTTATATCAAGTGATTTTGTGAATTTTTATTAATAATCTGTGTTGTAATAATTTTTGTGTGAAATAAATAAATTCGTTGGTGATAAATTAAATTTATTTTGTACTATTCACAATCCAGTGATACGAACCTTAATTGACAAGGCAAAAACGTAACAGTATTGTTGAATTTATGTTTACAGTAATTTTCTTTTTTAACAAATTTTTCCTGTTTAAGCGCTTTATTTACTAACTTTGAACTTCAATAAAAAATTAGAATCTCTGTGATTTTTATATAGTTTTTTAGCTAATCATTTTTCATCCTAATTTTTACTTATCCCACTATAACGAATTTATATTGGGTAGTATTGTAATCGCGAAAAAAAAATTGTTCCAGTTTCTCACATTTCTCGACGAATTAGGTTGCCAGGGGTCGATTCTGTTTCCGTGAAAAAAAATTAAATGGAGAAATAGTTCTGTGTAAACCAAGCTCCAATTTGAATTAAGCCGTATTTTATTTGACAATTTACAACAACATTTGCACTATTAAATTACTTAGTGGGAATTCGTTGAACTCTATAAACGCTGGGTGCGCAATACCACATTTTTTTTTAGTTCTATAGGTTGGCTTTGTTGAAATTTATTATTATTTTGGCTATTTACTTGACAATTAAAAGTATAAAAAATATTTATTACTTATGTATATCGCCACAAAAAAATTCAAAATACTACCAAACTTTGAAAACCCATCGAATTGCAAACATTGAATTCCTTGGCTATTTTACCTGACCAAATTTCAATTCCAATTCCTAGGTCTAATAAAATACGATTTTAATCTTTTACAGTTTGCGAGTACTCCGAAATTTAAATATAGTACCAGGGGACCGAGTTTCGCTCAATGAAAAGAAAGACCGGTTTTTTAATCTCTTTCGCAACACAACTTTAATTTCGTTTTATTTTATGCGGTTGAGACGTAAAAATCGATGTTGCCGAGGTAACTGGTATCGCTGTCACTATCAAGACCTATAAAAGTTTCGTCAGGAGCATTCAATGCTTCTTTCCACACAACAATATACATGCGACGTTCATTTTCAGGTGGTAACAGAACTTTCAAGCTATTTTGTCGTTTAACACGGGAAAATGCTACGTATACAACATACCATGATTAAAGATATGTGTACGAGGGTCGACGCCAACCAATTTGCAAGCGCTGGTCGAAGCGGAAATTGATTTCGTTGTATTGTACATCCAAGTTGACCTTTAATGGAGTCGAGCGTAACTCGAGGAATGTGTACTTCTTGTCCAGCTTTTTCCCCAGTAATTATTTTTGCTTTTACTACATTGTTACATAATTCGGTAACAATTAGGCGTGTTCCATCGCACATACCCTCCGAAATATCTAAATTACGCATTAACATAATTATCGTATTTTTCTTTAGTTTTAATTCATGGGGTGGCAAATCAGCAATTTCAATCGAATTAAGAAATTTTGGAGTGAATTCAATACCTCCTTCCTGTTTATCCTTCACAGAATCATGGCTTTTATACGATTTGTATTCTCCTGGGAGACGATCGACGATTTCAACATTAATATTACTGACTGTAATTTTGATTCGCAAGGCAATTTCCAAATATTTCTTCGATTAAATTACCACTGGAAATTATATCCTCAGGTAATTCGATTTCATTAAAGTAATTTTTTGGAAGATTTCCATTTCCCAGTTTCAGAATATACTTTGCGAATGCTTCCTGTTCAGGATCGACACGCATATTTTTTTGTAACGAAAATTTTTTGAAATGTTTCCAGAGATGACTTTTATTTTTATCGACAAACCGAGTGTTTCACTACGGTTGCTTCGGAGTTGAGGAGGTAAGCACTGACGGAAATCATCTCCAAGGACTAAAATTTTCCCTCCAAATGGCAAGTTTGGATTTGCAAAAGACCGCAACAACTAATTCATATTGTGTAAATCATACTTTGGTAACATCGGTGCCTCATCCATAAGGAAAACATCAACTTGAGCAAGTTTTGTAGCTTTGCCTGAACCAGGTTTAATGCTGCAAATTGAATCTGACGAAAGCGGAACTTTCAAACTAAATGTCTTGTGTGATGTTTGTCCAGCAGGCAGTAGAGTTGATGCGATTCCAGTAAATGTCATACATTTTATTTTGCGATTTTGGCTACAAAGTAAGTGATACAAGGTCTTATATACGAATGTTTTACCGGTACCGCCTGGTCCATCTATGTAAAAACATTTTGTTTCATCATAGTTAGAGTCATTGGCTGCACGTAAAATACTGTCCACAATTTCAATCTGTTTTCCTTGCAGAAGCCGATACATGATTCATAAACTCTAAATATTTGTAAATTTCTTGAAACTGTTTCTTCCTTTACTTCAAATCGTAAAATATTAATATTGGGTTTAACAACTCGTTATACCAATAATAAGTGGGTTTCATATTTCTGCCTTAAGCGTAATAAATTAAATGTTTAATTAAATTTTGAAAACATTATTTCGTTAAAAAAAATAATTTACCTATTTTGGCCACAAAATGTAAACAACTGCATGAAAATATTATTTTATTAATAATTTCAATAAACGTAAATTCTAGTGAATATAGATAGGTAGGTATCTCCTAAATATGCAAAATAATCAAGAAATATAAAAAAATCGAAAGTTTAGCAGAACACCAATTAAAATTCAAAAGTTCTTATTTTCAATATTCGTGATCAACATAAATTTGTTTATTGTTTTGTATAAAATTATTTTAAAATATACATAACGAGTAAATTGAAATCATAAATAAGATATTTATGTAAACAATATAAAATTAGCGTTTCTAATGAAAAAATAAAACCAAAATATACGAGAGTTAATTAAGGAATTTATATATTTACATATTAACATTTCGTGTACCTGTTACGAATTGTAATGGTACGCAACCAGAATCACTGTTATAATAGAAAAAATGGGCGTGCGAAGCAAATGTTCTACACTAGGGAAAAAGGAAATTACCACGACCTAGTCGTTGTGTGGGGTCGGCATACATCAATTTCAAATAAACGACAATATTTGTGGTTTTTGCCCTATTAAATAATTCACAATAATTATAGAATTTGAAAATACGCAAGAAACCCGCAGTAAAATACAAATACTTGTAAATAAAAATTCCACTTGCCCTATTATACCGTATCCATGTTAAAATTCAATTATTTCCATTTCAACGCCTTTCATATAACTTGAATGTTTCTCTTGCTCCGAATTCTCCTAAATTACAGAGCAAAAAATATAACAGATCTACACCATTACCAACAATGCCAGCCATGTCATCCCGCCCGCACAAGCAATGAAATTGAATGGGATTTTCGTTTTTTTATTTTTTTTTTTTTTGATATTTTGAAAAGAATTATTATTGATATTGTTATTATTATTGTTATTGTTAATATTACAAAATTTACGGTTATTATTATTTTGGTAGTTAACATTTATGTATACACAGTATATAACAGAAATTTTATTTTATTTATTTTTTTTTTTGGTATTTAAATGGTAACGAAATATTTGCTCGCAAATTTAGATCTGGTATATAGAGGCTAAGAAACGATGGGGACACAATATATATTATGGAGGATATAAAATGTAAAGGCGGTTTTATATTTATATGTGGCCCACATATAAATCATAAATTCAAAAGTTAAACTTTTTGTTCTTTTATGTTTTAGAATGTTATGGTTTTTGGTTGATGTAAAGTGTACGACATTTAAGTCCTTGGAATATTATAAATTTGTCCCACACTCATTACGGAATATTAAAAGAATTTTATTGTTTGAAGCACAATGTAAGTCGGACTATGTACAGGTATGAACAAATACAATATAATTATTCAACTCAATTGTTATAAAATTTAAAAATCAGGCCTATTGCTTTAAAATTGTTTTGTTCCCATAACGGTAGTCGATGTTATTTTCAAATAAACTCGAAACGGTTTGCATCTAAATATCCAGAATAGTACTTCCACAAACCATTTTTTTTAATCGTTTTTTTTTTCATTGGTTCGATCCTAATCGATGTTTTTTTAGAAAATTGGCGTCATTGTATATAAAGGATACATTTCGGTTCGAAAATCGGTCATAGATCGTTAAATTTTAAAATTCTACGTAGTTCACTAGATTTTGACATAATTTTTCAAAATTTTTTTGGTTTTTTGTTTTAGATTGATAATTATGACCTGTAGGTTTCCGCCCGTAGAGATCGTTACAAGAAAGGAGTTTCATTTCATCAGCCATTGCGCCCCATTTTGTCTTTAAATAAAATCTTTATATTTGATACTAAATCTAGTAAACAAAATTGCATTGCTAGAAAATTCACATTTTTATTATTATTGTACTGATTTTGTAAGAGGATACCTATCTAAAATTTCAATCAACATTTTTCTTTCGTTCCCAGTTATGATTTAACTAGTAACAAAAAAGGTTTACCAACAAAACAAAACCAAAAAAAAAATATTTTTTAATGCATTGAACTGTAAATTTTATGATATTTTTCTTTTATGTATGGTATGTTTGCATTTCATATGCTTGGATTCGTGAAAATAGAAAATTTTGTCGAAAATATCTTGTTGCATATAACCGCAATAAAATTTTTCTAAAAATTATTGTTAATTAATACAAATGAAATCTGAAAAGTCTCTTGATTTTTATGTAAAATGATACACATTTTGTCAGATGAATTAATTTTTTTTTTTAATAAAATTTAAAAAAGTTTTGAAGCATAAAATACAACAAAATAAATATTATGTATTCTACTTGCTAATTAATTCAACAATAGTAGGGTGATATTGCTAGAATTACATTTAAAAAGTGTTTATATAACATTCGTTAGTATTTTTCTTTTTTTTCGGACCTGTCGGTTTTCAAAACTAATTTTTAGTTTTAGTTTTTACGGTCACGTCCATAATGACCACCAGCCGATTTTAGGTTTAAAACAAGCTGAATTCAAAAAACAGTAGATCGGTTTAGGATTCTATATGTTTTCAAATTCTCTCGATACATTAAATTTGTGATAATTCCGTTATGAAATATTGTTGCTGTCAAAATCCTTTGTAAAATAGTATTCTTGTCAAATTTGATAAAACTCAAAATACTTGCAATTTTTGAAATTGAACTTCACTTTTGTACGGTTTTTGATTTATCAGTAATAGGAATGTTGTTATATATGCAGACCATAATGGATCCAAATAACTAGGCAACATGAAAAAACTGCAAAACATAAAATCTCGCCAAAGACCTACATATTAACCGAAACTTATTATCTAAAATAACATTTCACCCCATTTATATCTACAAAGTTTCGCAACTTCAGTGTTGCTTATGGTACAAAAGGTATACTTGCTATTCGGGTATCTTTAGACAATTTTATTGTAAAGTTTAGGAATAATTAGGGGCCCTGAGATATGTCATTATAGTTATTATAATTCACAATCAGTATCCTTATTATTTATTTTAAATATTCGTTTTCTAAACGCACAATGCAATATTTGGTAATTACCGATTCCGAACCCTGTTAAATGGTCTTCAACCGATTGATGTCATCAAATGTGTTCCGGCCATGAGTTTGGTTGCTTTGTGACATACAAATTAATTTTACTGAAATTTTGGGGGTTTGTGTATTGCTAATTTCGGCGGCTACCGTCGTTTCGTTTTAAAGAATACGAAAAGAACAACTAACGAAAAAGCATATAAGTATGGATACTTTTCTTAAGGTTTTAGCAAAGGTAATCCCATATTAAAGATTATTCATTCAGTACAAATATATAAAATAAAAATGGAGGACCCCCGATGCAATATATAGCGTACCGTTGCTATGTATGTAAATATTTTCCATACAAATGACTACATACAAATATTTTAACTTTAATGTGTCGGTTTTTATTATATTACATGTATATAAAAGGTAATCTATATAAATAAATGGGGGAGGGGGGGGGGGAGTTTGTATATTATATTATTTTTTTTGTATTTTTTGTGCTAAAAGACTCATCTCGAATATGCTATGATCTTTGGACTTAGTGATTGGAGACATGAAAAATATTGAATAATCAAAATGTTGAAACCGACTCGCTGTTATTGTTCAGTTATAGTAGTTGATTAATTTTCAGCACTACAATCGGGAGCTTCATGGTGCCATTTCACACCTGAAATAAAAGTACAGCTCCCGCGTGTATTTCCGTCAGTCCCTTTTTGGGAGCAGACCTAAAAATGATCATAGATCTGTATTCTCTTTAATTGAAAATCTGTGGTAATTAACAGAATGGGTAAGCTCATTACTGATGTGTGATTTAATTAAATCAGAACTTTCTTGATTTTCTAAATCTTTAACCTAATTTTTAATTTTCGTTTAATTTAAACATTTCTCACCATCGTAGAAAAAATTGTATGTGACATATTATGTATACTTTGGGAAAGACACCGTTATAAAACGTGCGATACTCACTGTTGCTACTGCTTCAATATTCTTACTGGTTTTATAATGAATTTCTTTCTAAATTTATATTAAAATTTATATTTTGTATTGTGTCAATGTTATTGACTTGCGCAAGAGCTACCATCTTTCGGAAAACTCCGAGAGCATAAGCAACTTTCACATAATTGCTCTAGGTGTCACTAAATATTTGCTGTCAAAAATTGTATGACTTTTTTATGTCTGGATTTTGTAAAAACATAAGCAAAAATATTTTCCTGATATAAAAGTGATTATTGCTAATACGCGATAATTAAATTGATTTTGAGAAGTTTTTATAAACGTCTTTTTGAAAAACGTCAGTAATATTTTTTGATTGTGTAGTGACATCTAGTGGTAATCGCTTTGTACTTTTTCTTTGATCGTGCTGTTTCTTTCGGAAAACATGATCTATTTAAGGAAAAAAATGGAATTGAAGAATTGAAAAAAAGTATCCTTCATCCATATCGGATTTACTTTTTCAAAATTTGAACAAAATTATGTAAAAGGACAAAAAACGAAAAATTCAATAGCACATCTCTAAATGAAATTTTTAACAAATTTAATTACTTACGTATTATAAAGAAAAAAATTACTTGGTTTAACCATTTGAAGAAAAATGCTGTGTGTGTGTGGCACAACAAATCGCGAATTATGTCAATGTTCACGATATTGGGAAAAAAGACCATTATAGTGCGATAGATCGATATTGTTATGCACATAGCTTTAGAATGAAAATGTTCTATCTGATAGTTTTACATTTTTTGCAGTTAGTTGCGATTTCACATTCTTTAAAAAATTCGGAAACGTCATTGCAATTTCATGTAATTTATTACTTTAGAAGATACGAATAGATTAAATGAAATAATAAAATTTTCTAATTCTACGACACTAACTTGCAACGATTATACCAAAATAATAAGATATTTCTTTGAAAAAATCGCAACAAACTATCTAAAGCATTAAGAATGTATTTTGAGTTGCAAACCCAATTTTACAAACATTAGATTGAATTGGTCTCCTACTCAAATATCTATATAGAATTGAGTAATAAACAAAACACTTTGATGTTGTGTGTTGATCACGCAATATGGAAAATTCAATTTCACAAACAAGTTTTTGTACATTGATCGCAGGGTTCATTCAAATAGAAAACGTTTATGAGAAGGCCGAAATGATCAAAAAATGGTTTAAAATCGGTTAATTACACAAACAAAAATCAAAGGTATAAAATAATAATTAAAAGTAAAGCGTTGTGAAAATAACTCTTTTAACAACTGATTCAGAAACAAATGTGAATTTGCTGCCCTGACAATAACTAACTGATATTGAAAGTTCCTTCTATAACTGATTCACCATTTTCTTTCGTTGTGCAAGTTCTGAATCCAACAACTTTACAAAATCGTGTTATTCTGCTGGTACTTTTGACCATTTTCCTCGTTAAAAATATTTTTTAAATTTATTAACCTTACATTTATTTTATTCAACACGGTGCATATCCGTCAGATTAATTAAAATATGTATCTTCTCTATTATTATTTTAAGTATATTCTTATATATTTTCTTAGATTGTGATATAAAGGTATCAAAGAATTGTTTTAATCCGAAATAACTGATTAGAAAAATCCTATTTAAGAAATTTTGTTAAGCTCCTTTCTGGACCAACAATATTAGTTGTGGAATAGTACCATTGACACAAACGAAATAGTAGATTGTAATACAAATGCGGAAAGAATGGTTACTTTCCCAAAGTATACATAATGTGCCACAAGCAATTTTTTCTAAGATGGTAGAAAATGTTTAAATTTCATATATTTCAGGTGCGAAATGTCATGATGGAGCTCCCGATTTTAATGCTGAATATTAATCAACTACCATAACTGAACAATAGCAGCGAGTCGGTTTCAACATTTTGCTTATTCAATATTTTTCATGTCTCCAATCACTAAGTCCAAAGATCATAGCATATTCGAGATGAGTCTTTTAGCACAAAAAATACGACCCTCTCCCCCCCCCCCCATTTATTTATATAGATTACCTTTTATGTACATGTAATATAATAAAAACCGGCACATTAAAGTTAAAATATTTGTATGTAATTTGTATGGAAAATATTTACATACATAGCAACGGTACACTATATATTGCATCGGGGGTCCTCTATTTCTATTTTATATATTTTTAGTGAATGAATAATCTTTAATATGAGATTACTTTTGCTAAAACCTATAGAAAAGTACACATACTTATATGGTTTTTCGTTAGTTGTTCTTTTCGTATTCTTTAAAACGAAACGACGGTAGCCGCCGAAATTAGCAATACACAAACCCCCAAAATTTCACTATAATTAATTTGTATGTCACAAAGCAACCAAACTCATGGTCGGAGAATACAAACTCGAATACAATTTTTGATGTCCACTTGTTTTCCAACGATATATGTAGGACGGGGTGTTCAAGTGCGCAACCCAAATTCAAAGCTTACCTCATTTAAAATTACTTTTCCTTTGAGGGTCAAAACCAATCGTCAAAAAAATCGTATTGGTGCTTCGTCTCCTTGTCAACAATGTTAATGATTTTACAAAAAAAAAAAAAACTAGAAAAAAAAAAAAAAATGTTGAATATATTATTTTATTTTTATTTTTTTATTATTTTGATCGTATTCTTCTCATAATTAGTTAATTTATTAAATTTGTAAAATTATTTATTCTATTGCCAATGTTATTATCCTACCAACCTACATTCATATTGTATTAGTAACAGTTAATATTTTATAAATTAAAACTTCTGTAAAATTCATTGGTTTGAAAAAAACCTAAATACTTGAGCCATCCAATTAGGTGGTCGAAACTCCATATTTACTGAACTTTGTTGTTTCGGGTCATAGCTTTTAGATAAATTTCGGCAAATTAGACTTTTTGTATAGGTTGTCCGGTACCTATTTTGTTCCAAAATTATTTTTTGAGTCGTTCAACTCGGCCTTGGTAAACACAACATTACGACATCAATTATTTATGTTTATTCCGTTTGATGTTAAGTTATTACATACTTACTTTTACTTTAGTAAAATAAAGTATAGTAATCATAAAAATTTTGAACCTTGAAATTTTTAGAGATTTATTTGTTTTGAGGTACCCTGAGCCCGAAAAAGTGGGTTTCGAAATGGTGTTTGTCTGTCTGTCAGTCTGTCAGTCTGTCAGTCTGTCAGTCTGTCAGTCTGTCAGTCTGTCAGTCTGTCAGTCTGTCAGTCTGTCAGTCTGTCAGTCTGTCAGTCTGTCAGTCTGTCAGTCTGTCAGTCTGTCAGTCTGTCAGTCTGTCAGTCTGTCAGTCTGTCAGTCTGTCAGTCTGTCAGTCTGTCAGTCTGTCAGTCTGTCAGTCTGTCAGTCTGTCAGTCTGTCAGTCTGTCAGTCTGTCAGTCTGTCAGTCTGTCAGTCTGTCAGTCTGTCAGTCTGTCAGTCTGTCAGTCTGTCAGTCTGTCAGTCTGTCAGTCTGTCAGTCTGTCAGTCTGTCAGTCTGTCAGTCTGTCAGTCTGTCAGTCTGTCAGTCTGTCAGTCTGTCAGTCTGTCAGTCTGTCAGTCTGTCAGTCTGTCAGTCTGTCAGTCTGTCAGTCTGTCAGTCTGTCAGTCTGTCAGTCTGTCAGTCTGTCAGTCTGTCAGTCTGTCAGTATGTCAGTCTGTGAGTCTGTCAGTCTGTCAGTCTGTCAGTCTGTCAGTCTGTCAGTCTGTCAGTCTGTCAGTCTGTCAGTCTGTCAGTCTGTCAGTCTGTCAGTCTGTCAGTCTGTCAGTCGGCCAGTCTGTCAGTCTGTCAGTCGGTCAGTCTGTCAGTCTGTCAGTCTGTCAGTCTGGCTGTGTCCTCTCTACATGCGAGATGATTTAACCAATTGAACTTAAACATCAGATTTAAGCTTTTTTGATAAATTGGGAGGTCTCAGTGAATTTTACTCCAAATCGGCTAACCGGAAGTGGCCACTCCCTTGGTTCAGAAAATTTATTTTGCAAATATCTTAAAAAGTATAAGGTTTACAAAAAACTACTTAATACAAAATGTTTCCAAAAATTGAAAACATATTTGTTAAATTAAATAAAAAATATAAAACTAAAAAAAAAAGTTATTAAAAAAAAAAAAAAATTTCTCAAAATTCTCTGTTCGTAAAAGAAAGTCGTGTGTTGGCCACACCTCCATTTTTTTTTACTTGAATTAGGAAAACGATATAAATTTTCTTTCGAAATTCTTCCAGGAATTGCATTAACAAATGAGACAGAAAGAGCCGCAAAAAATATTTAGATAGACAAAAAGCGAGCCGAGCATTAAATTATTCACAGAAGATATAGATTAAAACCTATTTTTCCGAGAAGAGTTCGAATTAAATTTTTTAATCCTGGCCATAAACTCAATCATTTTCTTAGTTAAAATAGCTGGAGCGTCGAAGGTCGAAGCCTTCCAAAACTGAAAATAATGTCTGACTAAAGGTAGCAAAAGGTCCTTGGTGCAGAAGAGAAACCCATCCACCCAAATGAAAAATGTCAATTAGAGCAAACCTGATGCTATATGTTTCAGGTACTTCAATTATTAGAAACACCTTGTCTTCTAGGAACTTCACTACTTCGCTTGATGGTGCTTTTCGTAAAGGCTTAGTCAAAACAAATTTTGAAATGTGATACAGAACAATTAAAATTGTGTTATTTCCTTTCTGAGTACAAGAATAAGGGCCTTGAAAATCCAGGTAAATTCTCTGAAAGGGCCGACATTTTCTTCGAAATGTGTTTAAAGTGGGAAGTCTGCAATAATTGATCGATTTGCTTACTTAACTACTATCGCAGTTGTTTATTAATAATTTGACATCATCGAGAAGTGAAAGCCAAAAACAATAACGCTTTAATATTTCGTTAGTTTTCTTATTCTAAGATCAGCAGCAGTGGGCAGATTCAACTAGGGAAATACGTAAAGTTTCAGGAAAATTGAGCTTCCGTCAGGTATATCATTAGCTATAGATACATTGGGAGCAACATTAATATATCCCTTTCAATCGAATATATTTTTAATTTACTTTTCGAAACTTTGTAAATTTCGAAGAAAGGCTAGATACGGAATTCAAGTTATTCGAGAATAAAGCTCACAGGAGATACCACTCTGTTATACAACGAATCTATGTTGGCTCGAGCTAAGGCATCCGGAATATCATTTTGTGTGCCTTTACGATATTCAATCTGAAAATCCTAACACTGTAGTTGGAGGCTCCACTAGTCAACCGCCCTGATAAATTTTTCAATGATTACTAAGCACTTCAGTTCGGTAACGCTGTAGTTGCGTTAAGTTGCGTTTAATTTTTGGGTGATTTATGCTATTAGCCGATCATAATCTTCTTCGTCCTTTTGAAGTAAGATTGCTTCTATGCCAGTGTCGCACAAACCGATGGTACCAATCCTAAACACCCAAAAACCGTTTAACCTGCCTGAAGTTCTTTGGAAGCGGAAACTCTGCAATGGCTCTTACCTTGTCCGGATTGGGCCTTAATCATCCCCTCCCCCCACAACACATAATCCAGCTATTCGATTTCTTTCGGTAGAAACTAACATTTGTCCACGCTGATTGTTCAACCAGCTTATGCTAGGCGTTCGCAAACATCTGCTAAGAAAGACAGATTCACCTCAAATGTGGCCAAAGTTATTAACAAATTATGAAAATAAACAATTACTCGGTTGTAAATGTAAAGGGACGAGTTTCCAGTTGCATAGCTAATACATTAAGGAATACGACTAGAAAAAGTAAAATTAGAGGAGGTAGCCGGAGATTTTTTCAACTGAGGAGAAACTAAAATTTGTTTGGGAATGAATGAGACGGATGTATTCGGTTTGAGTTTGAATGTTGATTTCGGAGATGGGTGAACCCAGGCATTTTCATTTCTTGGCAATCCATTTCCCGCTTTATTTTGATAAAAGTTACAATGGATCTTTAACACAACAATTGCTCTACACAGGTAGCTGAAAATGTATTGAGTTGGAATGTCACAATCTTTAAGTGACTTTTTTTAACGAATAATGATTGATTAATTTATTTGATCCTACATTAACCAGCTGTGATTTTTTCATCACCCGCCAGGAATCGAACTTGGGACCTACGGAGCTTAAAGCAAGCATGCTAACCACTGTGCCACCGGAGCCGCTTTTGACAATTTCAACAAATAATATAAAAAACCGAACTAGTAGGGCCAGTAGAGATGAGTAGCCATTTCTCAAACTTTAGTTTTTTTGTCAATTAAAACTGGAGGAAAGTTTAAATTCATCGCACATTTCGTGTATTTGATTTCGATGACCCATCGTTAACTCTGGAATATGCCCCACGCATGCCTCCATGTGTCTTCGGTCGCAATACATGTACTAACCAAATCATAGGCCGATAAAATATTTCGTTCAGCCATTGATCTCCTAATCCAGCTCGCATATTTCTTTTCAAAATTTCAAATAATTCAGATTTTGAGAAGGGAAATTGTAACGGAAGGGCCAGGTTTAGAACATCATAATAAAAATCCATGAAGGATTGTGGAATTTATATTACTCAATAATTGCATGGATGTAATATTATTCACTTGTGCCAAATATTTCAATTTAAGGGAAAATTCCAGCTAGGCACAGAACCTGATGGATATCGATGTAACATGATTGGATGTGACGGTAATAATATTGAAGTAGATACCAAATCACTTTGTGATGGTATTGAAAATCCTATTTTAGGCAATGCCCCTGCCAAGTGCTACGTAGAAGTAGGTTTTGTTGTCTTTAACAAACAGGTAGGAGTGGAAAATTCCTGCTGATTACTGGCTTCTTTATTCGATATTTCCACGTCGGCTCTCATATGAGCTAAAAATTCAGTTGTGCCTATTTAAATCGAACTTACTCTACGGACTGATAGATTTAGATTTGTTAGTTTTTTTATGGCCTTCGAAATTTCGTAAGCTTCACACTTTCCTACCAATCGAACAGCAGCTGCCTGAATACCCTCCATATACTAAATAATCTTCGAACACTTTCAAAGATATACGTAAATCCGTATGCAAAATCTTCAAATCTATCCTCATCAATCATCAATCATCGTGTTGCTTGCAGGCGTTCGGCACCATTAGATACATAGTGGTAACGTTAACTTGAATATCGTCAATATGGCTTTTATTTTGGCTTATCTTTCCCTTGATTTCTTTAACAGTTTCAATAAAATATTTTCGAATCCATCGCGTTTAAGGTCAATGTATGGAAAATGTATGTATTAAATTCGAAAAGGCAGCCAATTGCGTTAGACGGAGCACTAAGCTTTAAAATTTCATCCAATTTAAATTAAAGCAATAATTAACAATGGCTTAGCATATATAATGACCAATTTATTTTACAGTTAAAATTTTTATAAACTGATTTAGGAAGCACGAACGCACAGAGTAACAATCAATGTATACATTCTATCAAAAAAGTACCGGGAATTGTTAAATAAAACACAAATTTTAAGTACAATCATAAAAATTTATTTTGTCACCCTCAAAGTATTCCCCATTCAAGGATATACACAAATGCCAGCATTATTCCAATCATCGAAACGTTTTGTATAGGCACACAGTTCGCACGCCGAATTTTGTTTTATGGCTTCAATGGAGTCAAAACGGACCGCCATCATTTCCAATACAAAATTTAAGGCGAAGTCTGTGTCTAATAATTTCGTTCATCGTAAAAATTGCCGTGTACTAAATTGGTCGACTGACCTAACCAACTGCAGTAAACAAACTAGTAGACAGATCGCGCTGAAAGATGCCATCATAATGAAAGACAGTTTTACCAATCTAGGAAACAAAATTTTAAATTCCCTCACATTTTTGACAGAATGTATTTATTCACAAGTTCTAAACTTTTTGCATTCCGTACACTAATTTTCAGAATTATACTTGGTTGTTAATTTTTAAGTTTGTTCATAATTAATAAGCGTTATTAAAAACAAGTAATGTAATAGACACTTTCTGCCATAATATGAATTTAGAGTAATATTTGGAATTAATATCATCAGTACTTTATACACATCTTCACTTTCTCACCATTTAAACTGATAATTTTAACAATCTTTTTTAAATATACAGTTACTGCCAGCTTAGGGCCAGTAGCGTAATTATTTATAAAAGCTTGCTCAAATTTCGTAAGTTCTCGTTTTAGTATTAGATGTTTCATATGGGTAAAAGTGAATTGGCACCAACAAGCAAAGCAGTTGCGGCAAGATTACTCAACAATTACTTTTAATTAACAATTGTACCTATAAATACATTTTTGGAAAGTCTCTGTTGCTTTATTCTAACCATTCTCGAAAGTTCAGTCTACAGTTATGACTATTAATTCAAAATTAAACATAAATTCTAGCCCTGCTAAATTTAAACTATAGCTAATTACTGAACGTACGCTAATTTAATCCTACTTGGTATCGAAATTTTGAAGTCAAGCAAAATATTCGAGATACGAATATTTATTAAATTCATTAACCTTGTCATTTCCATTCACTACACTCGTCAGACAATTGCATTCAATGTGTTTTTTATTGCGCCAATCGCCAAAAACGTTTTTCTGATTCTCAAATATAGGTGGACTATACTATAAATACCGAAACACATAGAAATACGAGTACATGTTGATATCAATTTTAATGTCTTAAAGCTCTTATCTCCAAATAACCCGAGATAAGATAAGAATAGGCGAGGCACCTAATACACTATTAAAACAACAAAAAAAAATATTTCAGAAACACTAAACCGTCGTGTCTTTATCAATTTAGTTCGATACGACATTTTAATACGAAACGACTAAATTTATTTTAAAATCAAATTTTTTAAACGCGGTTTGTGTGGTTAGTTTGGTTAATTAATAATTAAAGTTTTTTTGTGTACATTTTAAGAAGTGAATCAGTTTTATATATATTAAATAAACATAAAAAGTCAAAATGGCTGGTGAAAATAAAAGTGGTGAAAAGCTTGCAAATCAAATTGCATGCATTAAATATACATTATTCTGTTTCAACATCGTTACTTGGGTGAGTTTATGGAAAATCGATTTTATTTCAGCATGAGGAACATACAATACATATAGAATATAGGTATATAAAAGTGATAATGTGACATCATATATTGTGGAATAGATACGCGATTACTCAGTGTTGTGTGTAAATTGATAAAAGTTTGATAAGAATTTTAGTATTTTGTTTATTTATAATGTTGAAATTCACTTGTTGAACAAAATAGCCAATATGTTAGTAATTGTTATATTTAGTTTTTTATTTGTTAAAGCAACATGTGAATAGCAGCGTCATAATTTTCGAACGTTTTTTTTTTTTTAATTTGCGCGCTTTTAATTAAACTGTGCCCTGCATACTATATACAATAAATTCTTATCTTAATAAAAAGTGAGTGACTCACTTATATACAAATAATTTGTAATACTACTAAAATAATACAACCTGCTCATTCATAAAGTTTAACACATAATGAATTTGTCATAAGGCACGAATTTTAAAATCTTGGCCGGGATTAAGCATATTGATCAAACATATATGATACCATATTATATTATATATATTTTTTGAATTTGTCCTCCGCCGCGCATATTTTTTTGCTAGAAGACTTAATAAATCTGTCAAAAATAATGAAATAAAAAAAGACAAAAATTTCAACAGTATCTGCCATAAAAAACGTCGTAGAGTAGATATTATGTAAATTCCATGAAACAAAATTTTTATTCACAAACGTATTCAGATTTCTTCGAAACAAAATGAAATATAAAACCAAATTACAGATAATGCTTATCACGAATTTCAGGTGTAACTGATAACAAAATCAATAGAATCAAATTTATTATGCTATATATGTAATGTATATAGGATACACTCACACTCACACATATCTTTATCTTTTGCATATATTATTTGATAAAAAAGTGATAAGCAATAAAGTAGTGTTGTTTATAAATTCTAGAAATATACTTAGCTGTATGTGTGTATGTATGTAATTATCGTAGAAATTCTATGATGCTTTATACATATTAAGTTTCATGCAAATTACGGTTTGATTCATTTGTAAAGAATTTATGAGAATGAAAAACTATAATAGAGATACTTCCTTTAAGCGGATTTTGCATGAATCATATTTTATTTGCGGAAATATTTCGTAGAAATTTATGATATTGGTAAAATGGAAGAAGCTTCTTAAAATTTATATAGAAACTTTTAAAAAATCGTTTAATGCGCTTAAATGTTATAAATATCATTTCAATCGTTCATGGTTGTTGTCTCATTTACAATGAGATATAAGCACAGTCCAGCAATTGTTCTCAGTGGGTTTCAAACGAACTTTCATCGGCTCATAAAATATTTTTCTAATAGGCTAAAAGTTTACTCGAATACTTTAAGACAAAGCTTATAATTTTCATCTAACTTTGCACATGGGTTTTGGTTTTCCAATTGGACTTATGTCATGCATAAATGCTAAGAAAGTGACCTTTTCCAGCGTTGTAAAATCCTTCCACCGTTGTCAAAACTAATTTTAGCTTATTCTCATGTTATTTTTAAGCTTAAGTCGTCGCTGCCATCAGCCGGCTTCGTCGCCCGATTTTTCTATGTTTGTAGAATCTGGAAGAAATAAAATGTTCTATTGTTGTGAGAATGACATTTAAAATCAGGATGGCTACCCTGTCAATATTACCGAAGGGAACGGAAGCATGCCATTTGAACTCTTCAAAGAACTCGTTCTTCCAATCGAATCTGAATCTTTTTTAGTGCGCCAAAACATATTCTCAAAGCTAATTTATAATTTTTTCGGTTTATTTCTTAATGGGATATGTCAATTCAAACATGTCAAATACGCGAACTAAATTATTTCAACATCATATAGCTAACTTGTTAAGAATTGGAGTATTTGTTGGCGTATCTTTAAAAATATTAGAGCAAAATTACTACACAGTTGAGGTGGGTGTTGGATACACTAAAACATTCTAGAAAATGTGAGACTGACTTGACATTTGTGGTTAGGTACAACATTATAATATAGTGTTACAATATGTATATAAATATATGTGCATTGTACACCTGAATATGTCTTTATATGACATCCCTCCCCCCTTTTTTTTATATATTACACAAGTAATTCAAGTATGTAAGTTAACGAGTTATGTGCGAGTTTACTTAAAAAAATAACTTTATTTCTCAAGATCAAACTAACAACTAAACTACTACAAAAATATTCTATCATTTTGCGCTTGCCTTATAAATCACGTTGTGTTGACTCGACATTAATGGGGGTGTCAACTTCTCCCTGCTTAAAGATCCGCGTCTCGTGGGTCAGAAACTTAATTTCCTAGGGTGAATTCCTGGTTGATCGCTGGAAATTTCGTATTGATAGATCGGCTTGTTGATAAACAGCATTCTTCTTTGACGTCTCACTCTAGCTTTGTTGGCGACAAAAATGACGACTAAGCATATGACAATGGTTATGATGCTGATTTCAATGAGGACAGCTTCTTTACGCTCGTTGAAAGGTTCTTGAAGTTGTTCAACGTTATTTAGATACAAGTTATGTAAGTATCCTGGGTCAATTTTAACGCTTTTTTCCGTTATCTTTGCTTTTAGTACCGGTGGCAGTACTTGGGATGTCCTTGCTTCCCTGTTCGTAAAAGCTGATTCGCCGATTTTTATTGTTTCATTATGATACTGAATTAGAAAATTTCCTTCTAAATGTTTACTTCTATTACTATAAACGATGTCTCAATGGTTCTTACTTAGTTCCTTCAGCTTACTCATTTCGCATACGGTGATATCTCGAAAGAGGTTGCATTTCTGGGGGGATATTCCAAATAATTCGTTTTGATTTAGCAAAAGTTCATTGAACTCCAGATGTATTTGTTTGTTTTGATTAACCGTTGATTTTATGATGACATGGTTGTAGTTCTGCTTACTCGTCTTAGGTATAGATATTACGTATAGGATTGTAGAATCTTTAACCATCATCATTGGTTCCGCATACTCTATAGCCTCTATTTCATTGGAATACGGCAAGGTTTCTATTTCTGTTATTAAGCGGCTAATTTCCCCTTTATCCAGTAAATTGGTGGGATTTTTTTTCCTTTTGCTAACTGTACGGCTCGAATGATTTCTTTTATTTCCTCTTTGATAAGAGTAAGTAGATTGTACAGTGTTTGTTGCATCTTATCGTCTTCGTCTTCATTTAGGTGTTCTACAATTTTGTTGAATCCATTGAGCATTTGTTGAGCTGTGCCCATTAATACTCTATTGATTTTGTATTGTTGATTGTTATTGTTAATTACTTGGTTCTGACTTTTTACTATCTGATCCCAATCTGTGGCGTCAGGTGAGCCTGCGATCCATTTCCATGCGCTTCCGATCCAATTTATTGCTCTTCTGCTTCTTGACTTTTGACCTTTAAGTTCTGAAATCCATTGCGAGATTTGCTTTGTTTGGTGAACCAATTGAGCTCGAATTTTGCTTCCTTGATGAATGTTATTGATCGTTGGTGTTAATCTTTCAATCAGTTCTTCGTAGCTGCCCAAATTGATGATGTGGATTAGTTTAAATTATCCGTTAATAATTCGTCCATTTCCTTGTTTTACAGTTACTACTGGGGTATTGTATTCGTAGATGGTCGCGGATAATATTAAATCCCATAACCATGAGCTAAAAGTAGATGAAATTATTGAGTTATATTTTTAATATGGGCTTTATGAATTCGTTTCCCGGTTGTTGTTGTAATGGTAACATTATTGTCTCTTGCTACCGTTTCTTTTTTGCATTTTGCTTTATCCTTTGCTTGAATTTGTTTAATTGCGGTGAATATTGTTTCTCCAGGCGCATACGTTTTCGGGTTCTCCCTCTTTGCCTTCTCTCTTTCAATTTTGGTTTCTTGACTTCTTCGGATCCTTTCGATTATATCTTCGTTTATTTTATTTTTGAAGTCAGACAGATTTAGATAGTTTATTCTCTGTATTCTACCAAAAAATATGTCACTTGATTTTTGTTGAATAACTGAGTGTACTGAGTTATTATAGCGGTCTGCTGCTATATTGATTAATTCCTTTACTGTTAGTTCCTTGTACTCGTTTTGGAGGCATCTGACGATTTCGATTATCGTAGAATGGGCTCTTTCGACAGTCCCATTTGTCTCACTTCTTTGTGATGGTGTTAGGTAAATTCTAACTGCCAAAATTTTTAGATAGTCCGTAATTATGGGACTTAGAAAGCTTCTTTTACTGTCCATCACAAGTATTTTGGGTACAGAGAAGAAATGCATTGCTTTAATTATTTTATCCCTTACATGTGGAATAGATTCAGTTTTGATGCGAAAAAATTTCACAAATTTTGTGAATTTGTCCACACATGAAATGAACTTCTCATCTTTGATTTCCATTATATCGTTGTGGAGTATCTCTGTCGGATACGTCGGAATGGGTGTCTCTTGGATTGCCACGCGACTGGGATGTCTATCATATTTGTTGATGTTACAGGTGTCGCAGGTTTGTGTATGTTTCTTTATTAGACTAGCCATTCGAGGGAAGTAGTATTTTTCCAATATTTGTTTTTATTCTCTGCATGATTCCGGTGTGCCCGTTTGTGTTCTTCTCTTATAATGGCAAACTGGTTTTCCTCGTTGCGTATGTCCGTCACCACTCTTTGTGTTAATCGTATCTTGTAACCCGAGAAATTTTCTTTAACGGCCTCCTGGAGGATTTGAATATATTCTTCAGGTATTTTTACTCCATTGATTATGTTCAGATTTAGTTTCTCTCGTAGAATTATTTTTAGGGTTTCTTTACTTAGGTCAGGCAGGCTAATGTGATGCCTGTGATAATATGGGTGTGGTTCTTCCTGAGCGTAAATTTCTTTCCCTTTTTTCATTTTTTAAGTTGATTTCTAAATGCGTTGATTGGTGCTTCGCAGTAGCGTATTAGATCTGTGGAATCTTCCTCAGCACTGTGAATCGTTATGTTTGTAGATAGGGTGTTTGCTTCCATTTCTAGTCTTGATAGTGCATCTGCGACTTTGTTGATGCATCCCAATTTGTAAATAATTTCGAGGTTATATTCCTCTAAGCGTGCTTACCACCTTTTTAATTTGACATTGTTGTTTTTATTGCTTATTGCAAACGTTAATGGTTGATGATCCGTCATAATCTTAATTTGTTTGCTCCGTACAGGTAGTTCCTGAGATTATCTAGGGCCCAAACTATAGCCAGCATCTCCTTTTCGTTTGCAGCATAATTCTCTGCTGTTTTATTTAGTGATCTAGAGATATAGGTGATGGGCCTGTCGCTGCCGATATCGCCCTGGGATAATATTGCGCCAATTGCGAATGATGAAGCATCTGTTGTCAGAAGGAACGGTTTGTTGAAGTCCAGGAAGAATAATATATCCGTGGAGGATAGTAGCTCTTTGATTTGAAAAAATGCTTGGATTTCTTCCTCGTTCATGCTGATTTGTACGTTTTTGGACTATGTTGCTTTTGTTTGTGCATTTTCTCCTCTTGTAAGGTTGGTCAGTGGCTTGGCTATTTTTGCGAAATCTTGTATAAAACGCCTGTAATAGGACGCTAATCCAAGAAATGACTTTAGATCCTTTAGATTTTGGGGCCTTTTGATGTTTTTAATGGCTGCAACTTTTTTAGGATCAGGTTTGATACCCTTATTAGTGATGAGGTAACCCAAAAAATTCTGTTTCTTGTTTCAGGAACTCTGTCTTGTCTAGATTGAAGCTTAGGTTGGCTTTCTCAAATTTTGAGAAGATTTTCTCGATGTTCAATAAGTGCTCCTCTTCTGTTTCTCCCACAAAGATTATGATGTCATCTATGTATACGTAACATGTCTCGCCGATGAATTTTTTTAACACGTCGTCAATCATCCTTTGAAAAATGGCTGGGGCGTTCTTTAAGCCAAAAGGAATCGTAGAAATTCGTACTTCCCGTTCATTGTAGAAAACGAGGTTTTTTGTCTATCCGCTTCTTTCATTTTTATCTTGTGGAACCCCGATATTAGGCCTATGGTTGTAAAATATTGAATGTTTCCGAGATTTGCTAATGTACTGGATATATCCGGAACCGGGTATGAGTCTGATATTGTGACAGCATTCTTTCAGTTCGAAGATGTCAAACTCGAAATAGAGACAATGCAAATTGTATCACTTAGCGTGCAACTAAACAATTACAGAATGCTGCGGGTTGCTGCGATATATTGTCCGCCAAAGGCATTAACTTAAAAAGGATGATTACCTCTCAATGCTCAAAATGATGGGCTCAAATTTCGTCATAGGAGGAGACTTTAATGCCAAACATACGCATTGGGGTTCGAGGCTAATATCACCTAAAGGTAGAAAACTATTAGAAGCTAGACATTAAATAAACTGCAAATTTCATTCAAGTGGTATTCCTACTTTCTGGCCAACGGATACAAACAAAATACCAGACGTGGTTGACTTTTTCATTGCCAAAGGTATTTCAGAAAACTATATTCACATCGAAAATAATGAAGGTTTATCCTCAGATCATTCTCCAATCACACTTACGATCAGTGAAACAATAATTAAAAAAGAAAAGCCACTAAGGTTAACAAGCGGGAAGACCAATTAGGGAAAATTCGCATTGTTAATTGAGAAAAGTATTGATCTTCAAGTCCCAATCAAAAACCGAACACAACTTGAAAGAGAAGTAGAGCTGCTCATAAACAATATTCACACCGCAGCTTGGGAAAGCACTCCCCAGCCAAAAATAAACCTCACAAGAATGAAACATATACACAGGAAATAAGAAATCTAGTCAGAGAAAAGAGGAAAGCTCAGAAAATCTGGCATATAAATCGAGCATTGGAGTGCTAAACTATCTTTAATCAGCTCAAAAAGAAGCTGCAGATGTTAATACAAGAAACCAAAGCGGTAAGCTTTAACAAATATTTAATAAATCTTTCGGGCCACAAAGAAAGCGATTACTCTTTATGGGAAGCTACAAAGGGACTAAAGAGACCAAAAGAGCAGGTGCCGCCAATTAAAAAAGCAGATGGTACTTGGGCCAAAAGCCCCAAAGATAAAGCTGATCTTTTTGCTGAACATCTGGAAGAGACGTTCTAACCTTTGACTAGACAAACAGCAGATGAAAATACCTTTCTAATGCAAAAAGAAGATGAGTTAGACATACAACCAGTTAGAATGAAAGAACTCAAAAATAAAATCAAAGGTAACCTAAATGCAAAAAAGGCTCCTGGATACGATCTTATTACAGGAAAAGGTATTAAAAATTTGCCAGGAAAATGTCTTAAGAAGTTGCTACACATGATTAACGCAGCTTTTAGAATAAAATTTGTTTCTCAGCAGTGGAAAATAGCAGAAGTTATTATGATACCTAAGCCTAATAAGCCACCTAATGAGAAAACGTCATACAGACATATATCTGTATTACCATCATTGTCCAAACTCTTCGAAAAATTACTCCTCAAAAGGATGAGACCTCTGATTGAAGAAAGACACCTGTTACTATTGCATCAATTTGGTTTCAGAGAGAAACACTCCACTATAGAGCAGGTACACAGAGTCACTAACGTTATTGAGAAGACGCTTGAAAACCAAAAGGTATGCTCTGGAGTTTTTCTTGATGTTGCCCAGGCCTTTCACTGAGTCTGGCATCGAGGACTGGAATATAAATTAAATCGCAACCTTCCTCAATCAAGAGAATTAAAGCAAGCGTACCACAAGGGAGCGTGCTCGGACCAGTCTTGTATTTGCTTTATACGAGAGACATACCTATTACTGGAGAAAAAAATATTGCAACCTTTGCGAATGATACAGCAATCTTGGCAGTTGGAAGTACAATCGAAAAAACAACCAGCAAATTAAAGCACACTGTGAATGAGATTGTCCACTAGACAAAAAAATGGAGATTAAAATTGAATGAGATAAAATCAATTCAGATAATATTCACCTATCTAAAAGTTAATGTCTTACCTATTTACATAAATAGGCCGGAAATACTACATGCGAACACGGCAAAATACCTAGGTATGACGCTCGATGCCAAGTTAAAATGGAAAGAGAATGTCAAGAAAAAAAGGCAAGAAATGGATGTAAAGTTCAGAAAATGTATTGGCTCATTGGAAGAAATAGTGAGCTTACCATTCACAATAAGCTGCTTTTATACGGATGCACAAAGAAAACGAACGTTAAAATTATACAAACGTTCTAGAACAAAGTACTGCGATGCATTGTCAATGCACCTTGGTATATTAGAAACGATAATCTACATAGGGATCTAAAGATGGAAACCGTCAACGAAGAAATCACAAAAAAGGCCAAAAAATATATCTAGCGTTTACACCTCCATGAAAACACGGATATTCAACATATTGTCAACGACGTCGACAGCGTAGTGACAAGACGGCTAAAGAGAGCGAAGCCGCTTTATTTAGTTCCTCAGGACTGAAAAGTGCTGATGTAACCGGAAGATCTGGGCCCACTGGGAATAACTACTGTATTATAGCCCAACTGACAGAGAATTAAAATAAGAAAGAAAAATTGCTAAATGAGTTGTAATCGCTTAGTCGTAATAAATTAATAAAAAAAAAAACAATTTCGAGTATAATATGAAAAATACCAATCTTAAATATTCTAGGGGGTTACAAATATTAAAACCCTGTACCGGCTAATCAACGCCATGTAAAATGTATATAACCTGGTCACTTTTGAATAGTTTGGAATAACCTAGGAAATTGCAAAAATATCGAAACCTCGAAAAATCAACTAAATATCACGATTCATATTTATATGTGTTACTCTGAAAGTTTCCACTCAGTTAATCTCAGTTAATGCATCCCGAACAATTTCAATAATACCGCAAAATATAGATCCAAATGAATAATTTCGGAAAGCCTGTAAAAATCTACAAAACCCACAAAAATATCGAAAAATTCCGATAATTCGTGTAAATATAAATTATTTATCGAGTAATTTAATGTTACTAATACTACTAAGCAACGTGCTACTAAGCAAGTTAAGGCTAAGCCTAACAAAAGGATAAGCAATAATAATGGAACAAAAAGTGTCGGATAATTCCGTAAATATCGAACAATCATATTCTTCGAATAGGCGCTCAGATTCTCGCCTAACATCGAACTATCATACAGACATACTCGAATAATCTCGAAAATTTTGATCTAATTTGACTGTTTCGAAACACCGGATCACAAATTAAGTCTCGAACCTCACGCACCCCTATTGGATGCTATACTCCAATAATCTCGAGAAATTTTGCAAAGTGATCAAAAAATGAAATCCGGACAAGGCGATATGAAACAGGAGAATTTAAAATTTCCTTCTATTTAAAATAGATTTTTCTAAATAAACCGAGTTTACCGGGTTAATCGGTAAACTAAGTTTTTCAGTTTACCGGTATTAAAAACAGATTCGGTAATTGAGAAACTATAATAATCACATTCCATCTTTGCACATCAACCTTTGCTAATCGAAACTTGGTTTGTAAAATGTTGAATTTGAATTGCAAAAGAGGTAAATTTGGAGTGGAAAACGTACATTACAAATAAATCAAAGAAGCAAATAATAAAACCATTATCGTATGATGTCGAAACATTTGATTTCGAACGACTTTAGCAAATTATCTTAAGATTACGTGTAATTACTCTGACATTTATCTATAGCAACCGAGAAGAAATTATTGGGCCTGTCTTAAGAAAATATTTAATAGCAACAAGAATAATTTTTTCTTTCTCTATCAACTAGATCACCGTCTTTTTTTAAAAATGTCCTGTTTAGCCGGCCATTTGAATTTTAATTACATCATTTTATTCCACCAATTTTAGTAGTCAACTTTATTGTCTTTTGTAAAGCATCAACTTGACTTTACCATGAATTCATTTGATTTAAGCTTATGGTTAAGTGAAGATTATATTTCCAACCAATCACATGGTGAATTATTTATATTATTCAGTTCATTAAAAGCTTTTTAAAAGTATGAAAACCATCTGAAAACAGATTTTTGATATAATTATTTTCACATTCGTATCCCATCAAAAATCCATTAACTATTCAATTCGATCAACTCCAAAAAAAAAAAAAAAAAATGAAAATATAAATTATAAACAGCAAATGATGACGTTGGAAATCAGATTATATTTTGTAGTTAAAAAAATCATACATATATGAAAAAAATAACAAAAAACCTACGAACTACACAAAAAAGGCTGGACCATTCGCTGTATTCTCTCACTTATGTACGCCAGGAATATGCATTAAAATTGTATTTTAATGGAAATTAAATATAAATCTGTTTGATTTAATCAAATTCATATATTCAATGAATATTCGTTTTATTCCCACTCTACTACATACATTCCTAAAGCGAAATGAGCGATGTACCATAAAGTAGCAAAAAAAAAATATTAACGACTTTTGCGTCTGAAATGCCAAATTTTCCCCAATTGTATAATTTGTGTATGACAATTTCATAGATTACTATCATATTCTAGTGAATTATACGTATAGAAATAAAAAATCATCATACAATACCCAAATGAGCTATTATCGTCTAGTTTTACAAAAATGTTATATGTATACATGTGTGTGTGTATGCTTTTTATACAGATTCCTTTTTTATAGTTTTACAACATTTCAACTACATACATATATAATGTACTCCTTTATGTACACAACTTCTTCTATATAATTTTTTTTACTACTTTGAGAACAAGAAGCATAATAAAGCACAAAAAACAAACTTTAAGCACAATTCTAGATGATTCATGAAAAATAATAAAAAGATTACTGGATAATGGCAGTAGCTAATCAACATTTTCTTAATTTTTTTTTCTTCGCTTTTTGTTCATTTCTGTGTAATCTCCAAAGTACAAAAATTGTCTTTTTTTAGGCTTGTCATTGTGTTGAGCGATAATAATAAAAAAAGGAAATTTAACGATTTTTTTTTTTGACATTGTTTTGTGAACGAACAATAAAATTGACATCTTTTTTTACTTTATTAGCTGCGCTTTCGACAGGAAAAAGGGTTAATTCGGCTATTATTAATATTCTGATAGAACGTTTTAGGTTGTTATTTTCGGTTATTACCACAAAGAGTAATTAATTTATAAGAAATCGGTCACCCTATAAATTTCGCTAAATCGATAAAGGTAGACGTTATGTTTAATATGCTCTTATAATATTGTATATGCTAGTCGAATATGTTGCAAAACCAAAGAAAAAGCAAACACAAAAAAATAAAACATCAGATTTTATTGTTTCCGCAACGGAAACTTTATCAATGTCAAAAACATTTTTTTGTTTTTATAAAGTGGCAGAAGAATATTCTCATTTTATTTCTCCATTTCCTCGTACAAAACTAGTTGGGTACTATGAAACCATCTTACCACCACCGCCACTACTTTGCTTTGTACAACTATGAATACATACTTTTATACATATATACGACTCTTCAGTTATGAAAATTTTAATTTTAGTCAGCAAAAAGAAAAAGATAAAAATGAAAATGGAATTTTTTCTCACTGTTGTGCGCGGCGCAACAACAATAAAGTAAGCTTTCATCATAACGCTGCAGCTTTGTAAAATGTTGCTGATGAAATCATTAAGTTGTACGTATAAATTGGTTGAAATTTTAATGTTTTAAATCGAAGCGGATGAAGCAAATTCCGTCGGCAAATTGATTAACTCATTGTTTAATTGAACAAAATGTAGTTAGCCAAAGCTAGATCACCCAGTGATACCGAGCCTCCAAAAAAATCCTCCCGAAACCAAAACAAAAAAAGTTTAACCAAGTAGAATTTAATACACCAATACAACCATTTGACAAATATTACTTAAAACATGTTGACGAACTTGGCCATTTAAAGTGATTCAACCATTTTGCTGATCCCTCTCGTAAAGTGTGAAAGCTGTAGCGCATATTTAAATCGCCGGCTACCAATATGAATTAAGTGATATATTTCCTATACTTCATATGTAAGTTAAGTTAATGTCCCAATTTCAAAAAAACTGTAAAGTATACAGTAGAAAATAAAGGTCGATACCGCAAATTTTAAAGTTGGAAAACATTCGCTAATAAAAATATTAATTTTAAAAATTTTAAGTTTAGTCAAATATTATTTTATCCAAGCAACAAACTTTTATAGAAGGTAAGCAAAATGTGGTCACTGATACATAGCGATAGATAGACTCTATTAACCTAAAGCGTAAAAGTCTAGCTCAGATCCAATAATTTGATAATGAGTTACTTGAATTATAGGACAAATCATCGTGTTCTGAGAATCCCACATTCAAAATTTGAGCTCACCGTCCTTCAATCCAAATTTATCGTGGAGAAACAGGCTCGATTCGATCTTTTGTTCCGGCAAATCATTATGGTCTGCATAACTCTATCTCATTCAAATATTGCATCAAGACGAAAATGAATTTGTATTAGGTATTTTTGACATGTTTAAACAAAGAGGTTACCCATTGGGAGAAATCCAACACATGGACTTTTCCTCTATCCGAAGCTTCCCTGTATGTGCTTACTATTATCGATCGTTTTGGCCCAAAAGCATATTCTGTTGAAGAAACAACGGATGCTTGGATGCTTTCGAGCAATATATTTCATATTTTTGGATACCGTTTGAAATCAAGAGAGTTCAGGGAATTTAAATCTAAGCTCTTTGCCCAACTCACGCGACTATAATGTAATAATTTGTACCATTGGTAACCTAAATTTTGTCTCAAACAAATACGATTAAGTGGAGTATATTGAGCTTTCTAGCGTCTTGCATAGAAAACTGCAACAATAGAGGATGATGTTAAATGCTCTGAGCCAAAATAATTATTTGAGACCATCTCCAATGACAGCACCAATTAACAGCACAAATTTGTAAGGTTTTGTTTAGCGACGCCCAGTCAAATTAATGTTAACCCTGGCTTTTTAAACAATATGCTTGTTTTTATACTATTTTTATCGATAACACGACATAGTACAAGCGGGCTTCTCAGTTCCGTACGAAAACCTGAGAACGCAAATCGTCGTGTTTGTAAACAATACATTCTTCACATAAAAGGAGGGGCTGTAAATGTTTCTCAGTATTTAACCGAAAACATTCTAAGAACTCAGCGCAACTTAATCAAATTCATCACAATTTCCTTAAAATATTACAATTAATTCTAGAGGCATTTAACTTCAACTAACACAATCCTGCGATCACAACTATTAATTTGTTGCATAGTATGCACTAAATTTTTAATTACACAGTAGAATATTTTGTTGTTGTCAAAGCCATCAAAACTTATAATATTTTGAGATTTCAGAGATTCAATTTTAATTTTGTGCTGTGATCGCCGCAAATTTAGCCTTTTTAGAACACATTATATGCAGAAGCCAAGAAATGTATCAAATCGCAAGCTTTCATTAGTTTGAGCTTTTGCACTAATGTGGTATTTATTAAAAAGGACAAAAATATTATTTATTCGGTTTTAATTTCTGGAATTCTTATAAAAATATTCGTTTATTTCAAATTTGGAATTCCACTATGAAATGTTGTTCTTGTCAAAATTAAAAGAAAACCACATTGTTGTTGTTCAAATTTAATAACAATTGAAGATCAACAAAGCACGAAATTTAGAAATATATTAGATTATAAGACAACAGCAACATATAACGGATTAATTCAAAATTTGATGTAAATTCGGTACTTAAAATAAATGGTAGAATTCGATAACGAATTACTTAAAGCTTTACTTTAGATAATTTAATCGTACTTTACTGTTTCGCTTGTTCTAAACTTAAAAGCTTATAAAGATATGTACAAATTTGTACGCCACAACAATGTTACTATTTGCAAAGCTTTTTATATTTTACTTGTTATGTGACTTAAATGATTAAAAGCTCCTAATGAAAGCTCAATTTAAGTTAAATGCTTTCTACGTCTAAATTATATTTAGCAGGTCTAAACAAGATGCCAGAATAAAGTTAAACCTCGCAGATCACAAGCATTTCAAATTTTAGCTGCTTGAAAACAACAACGCCTTATTTAAGATTTTGACAACAACAACATATCGCAATACATTATTTAAAATTTTTTTTTTTTTTTTATTAGGCTTGGCTCCTACATAAAAAAAGAGCCATATCGCCAAAAGTCATATTTATAAATCTGTTTACATATTTTAGTTCAAATTACATTTTTTATAATATTTTCCTCACTATTAAAACGAACCGGATTATCCCTTCACATATTTCATCAGCTAATAAATAGTTGTTTCATATTAAATTGTTATTCCACTCATCCTAATAAATTCATACATTTCCTTATAAGCCAAATAACCACCCTCATTCATTAATTCACTTAAATTTCTTGCATTCCGAAGGATGTTGAAATTATTTTTTATATTGGCTATATTTGGGACAAGCCAATATGAGATGTTCAACATCCTCCACACTTCCACACAACTCACAATCTTTGTCCTCACTCAAATGACGTTTCCACAAGCATTCCTTCCAGTTTCCATGGTTCAGCCTGATTCTCTCAACCGTTCGCAACATTCGCGTATCTCCTTTGAGCTCCTTAAAGAACGGAATTCTCAAAGGAGTACCACGGAGCACGCTGTACTTCATTCCTTTCGTTAGACTTTTCTCGTTAAATTCACTCTCCCATTTTCTCCACAGATTCATTTAAAACATTCGAAGTACATCTCTTGCATCATTCCTTTCGTACTCCTGAACCATGTCATTCAATGTACCCTTTTTAGCTAACATATCGGCTCTTTCATTCCCTTCGATCTGTCTATGTGATGGGATCCATTGTATGGTCACATCACGTTGACAGTCTCGAACACATTCAAAAATTAAATCAACATACACATTGCCTTCCCTTCCACCTCCACATTTTAGCAAACATAAACCACTCTGGGAATCGGAAAATATTACTATTTTCCTTTCCCCTTCATTCACAGCCAGTTTAATTCCTTCAAACATTCCAATCAGTTCAGCGTTCATTATACAGATGCTTTTGTCCACTTTAAAATACTTTTCCACATTCTTACCAGGCATAAATACACCAACACCCACTCCATTCTCAGTCACACTAGCATCTGTATAAACTATATCATCTTGCACGTACCGCTGACTGATTTTCCCAAACATAAATTTAGCGATAACTTCATTCATTCCCTTATTAAATTCTTCCATATTCAAACATACAGTAAGATTATTAGGAACGGGTTGCGGACCAGCATTGCCTATACTCAGAAACATGTTCAAGTTTTCAAGTGCAATACTAGTTCTATATGTCGGTTTGTACACCGCCCTATTTTGTAATCTTACTATCATCTCGTTCCAAAACTCATTTTTCTTAGTTATCATTCTCACCGACTCTCTCACTGTGATCCACTCTCTCTTGTAATCGAGAGGTGAATCACCCATTTCAGACCACAGAGTGTGTATTGGGGTTGAGTTAATCGCCCCCAATACCACTCTTGCAAATGCATTTTCTACTTTCATTAATTGGCTAAAAGCCCCTTTCGAACCATTCCCATACACACTAATACCATATCCATTTTTGGAGGATATAAGGGCCTTCCTTAACATGTCAGTCACACTCGGATGAGCGCCCCATTTAGGTTTGCTCACCCGTTTAACCACATTTAAACGTTCCTTGCAGTTATCTGCCAAAATTTTCATGTGCTTCCCAAAATTCATACGTCTATCAATCCAAATACCCAAATACCTGTACGCATTTACTTGTTCAATACTTTTACTATCAACACTTATATTAACATTTGAAACGTTTGTTCTGAAACTCATATAAGCACACTTATTAGGATTCACTCTCAGATTCAACATTTTAAGTTTTTGAATTATATCATCTACCCCCTTTTGCGCTCTTTGAGCCGCCACATCAATACTTCTCCCTTTTCCAATTACTACAAAATCGTCTGCAAATTGCAGAACGATTTGATTGTCTGTATTGATGTGGTGTATCTCGCTGGTATATAGGTTGAACAGAGCTAGAGATATTCTACTCCCTTGCGGAAGTCCAATATTTGCAACTCCCTCCAACCTAAAACCACTTCCATTCAGAACCATTTTTCTATCAGTCATGAAATCTTTTATCCACATACATACTGTCCGTGAAAATCCAAAATTCGAGAGAATTTGTTGTAATTTCCACGGAACCACATAATCATAAGCTCTTTCAATGTCCAAAAATACCGCAACAGCTTTCAAATTATCCTTTCTTACTTCCCAAACAAACTTTTCCACACACTCAATTGCAGAGTGGTTCTTTCGAAATCCAAATGTTGTCGATGGCAACAAATTATTCTCATTCACAAAATCATCCATTCGTTCTTTCATCATTCCATTTAAAATTTTTATAAAAACATTTAACATACATATGCCTCGATAATTTGTTGAATATTACAGTTTGCACAGCCTTATAGTTATGCTTATTAAATTATGGTAAAGTGTGACAAAAGCTCAGCAAAGGTTTGAAGTAGGCTAAACATTTGATAAACAAGACGACTGAATATAGCTTCACCTCAAGAACTTTTTTTTTTTTTTTTTTTTTACAGGGTCAGCTATACTAGCCCTGTGCACCGCGACCATTGAGGTCTATTGTGCATTCCCAGAAAGTTTCACGTAAAGTGGAGGTTCAAGTTCTTTATAAACACCACCGGCTCATGCATATTTAAATGGCCGACGTTAGGCCACTGTATTGTGTATGCATGGAGGAATTTAATTCTTTTATGGATTATAGCATCACACGTGAATAGTAGATGTTTCCCTTTCCAGGTTGCAAAATCTACAACGGTCTGTGGAAGACTTTCCCATTTTCTGCCCATTAAAATGGCCATGTCCTGTTGTACTAGGTGAGGGATTTTAGAGACTGTCTATCCATCTTGATTGCCTGATCTAAACGTCTAATATCATAGCTTAATAGTTTTTTGGTCTGTCTCATCCCAATGGAGGACTCCCGGAATATTTTCGTATGTTTTTATTCCCAATTCCTTATGTTATTTGCCAGATGGCTGTTGGAGTAACCAATACTAGGCTCGGGGCCAAAAAAGGGGCACTCCGCTGCCTCTTTCGCACATCGGTCTGCCGCCTCGTTTCTCGGGATTTGGACCTTACGCTTTGCCAACCATTCTTTGGCAGGTGAAATGCGCCCTATTTGCCTTGTTTGTGTGACCTCCGTCGCCATTTAGAGAATTTCCCCATTTAGAGATGTAGGTGGGAGAATTGTTTTCCTCCGATTTGTAAAGAAAGTACAAATAATTTTGTTTGGGTTTACTCTAAGGCCCATCTCAATACACCAGTCGCTTACCAACTCGAGGGCATATTGAATACGTTCCGCTATTGCACTCTTGAATTTCCCCTTGACCATTAAGACTAAATCGTCCGCGAAGGTGATATCGAGAAGTGAAAGTTTTTTATTCTTACAAGTAGTCCATCCATCACGAGTAACCATAAAAGGGGTGAGAGAACTCCCCCTGGAGACAATCCCTAGTAGCCGCGATCGTGATGGTTTTATCACCAAAGGAAGCCGTTATCCTCCTGTTTCTAAGCAGATTGATTATCCAACCTATGGTGGAGGAGTCTATTCCCCTTGCATGTGCTTATTCTTGAATCATTTCGAACTTGGTATTGTCAAAAGCCCCTTGAATATCGATGAAGAAGCATAAAAAAATCTCTTTATTCCGAAGTGTATCTTCGATATTTGTTGTCAGCTCGTGGAGCGCTGTTTCTGTCGACCTCCCAGCCTGATATGCATGTTGGCTGGAGTCTAGAGGATGCCTTAGGAGGGCATTGGATCTAATATGTATGCCCAGTATTGCATGGTTTTCAGAATAAAAGATGTGAGGCTAATGGGTCTATAAGACCTGACGTCCTCTGCGGATCTTCTTCCCGTTTTCGGGATAAAAATCACCCGCACCGCCCTCCCGCTTCTTGGAACAAATTTTAAGCTGTAGCTGGTTCTAAAGAGTCTAATCAAATAAAGCAACAGTATTTGTAGGCCTTGCTGTAAAAATGCAGGATATATAGAATCCCCTCCCGGCGATTTAAAGGGACAAAAGGAATTGACGGCCCATCTTATTTTTCTGGGAGTGAAGATCTCTTTTGAGAACCTGTAAGCTTGCCTTGGAATCAGGTAGGGATGATCGCTGTCCACATCGAGTCTTCCTGGCCTCCAAGGACAGTACACTCTGGGGAATGGCCTTTCACCAGGCATTCGAGAGTTTCCTCTCTGTATGTAGTTGTCTCTCCATTCGGTTTCCTTACAGATCCGAATGGATTTTGGTGGTCCAAGGAGAGTGCCTTTTGGAATTGACAAGCCGCAGGCAGCCTATCTATGTTTTCACAGAAGTCTCTCTAGCTCGACCTCTTGCTATTCCTAAGAGCCACGTTATACTGGGTAAGAGTCATTCGATAGGTTGTCCAATCGTTTGTCTTCTTAGCTCTGTTGCAAAGTTTACGAACCTCTAGTCTTTTGGTTTCCAGGGTGTGGTTCCACCAACGAACGTTCCTTGTCCACCTGATACGAACCATGGGTGAGCTTGAGTGAAAGGTGTTACGCCAGTCAATTGGCGTACCTCCAATTTTCTTAAGTCATCGCCTATTTTACCTGTACTATACGTACTGTCCACATTCTTTCCCATGGTTGTTGGTATTGCAAACAACAAATTATCTGTCTGCCTAAAACAGATAATAAATTCCTATCTCATGTGACTACTTGTGCTCAATTAGGTCGAGCATTCCTCTACGGAAATCAAGCAAGTCAGCTATACATATATCAACGCATGAGAATTTTCATTTTTCTGAGTTTCACGAAGCTCATTTTTCACTTGGGTTCTTATCTTTTTAATTTTTTTGATATTACCAAGTACATATTTTATAATCTAATTTTCTAATTCCTTTTTATGCTGATGCATTTTTTTTTCTCTTCTGATGTGGGCGATTGACGACCGACGTGCATGGCGTGGTTTTTTTTTTTTTTTGGAGTTAAGTTTTTGAGCTCGAGTAAGTCGGGTTGTTCTTTTATTTTATTTTTTTTAATTTTTTTTTCGGTTAATATTTGGTGTACGAATATGAAGTAGAGTTTATATATTTGCAACGAAATTTTTTTTTATATTTACTTGCAAAAAAAAAAACTAAAATAAATAAATAATAATAGTAACCATAAAAAAATACTAAACAGTTTCAAGTTGAATTTCCGTTTTAAAAACTTAAGTGATTTTATTGTGGTTTGTTGTGCAGTTTAAAAATTAGGTTCTTCTTAAGAGGAATTAGAAGTTGTTTTTATGTTGTTTTACTGGTGAATTTCATTAATTAAATTAATAATACTTAAACTTGCATATATAATTAATTATTATACAGTTTATTACTAGTGTTTTTTTATATTATTTAATATTATTAATAGAATTTAATTTTAAAGTAGTATTGTAAGTATTCTAAACAACTTACAACTTGTTGTACAAAGTGCATTTAAAATCATTAAATCAATTGAAATTGATTTTTTAAAGAGTTTTATGTATATTTACATAGTTTGTGAAATAAAAAAAAAATAGTTTGTGCGTCGATACATTTTTAATTCACCTAACCATCTCGAATTTCAACATACAAAATCAGAATATGTTGGTTCATTGAATAAAAAGAATACAGTTACACAAGCAGATACCTACTGCTACTTACTTTACGGTTTTTGGATTTTAAGAAAATACCAACATCATCATCATTCATTATTCGTCATAATCATACTATTTTGGGGAAGACGAGAAAAAAATAAAATTCGAAATTTATTCAAATTTTTGTTTAAGTATATTTGTATTTGTGTGTTGTTGTGTTGTGCGCACCATAAAATGAAAATTGAAATGAAAATATAAATAAATAATTGGAAAATATTTTTGGTTGTGCACGAAACGTAAATAAAATGAATAAATAATCAAAAAAAAGTTTTAAGTGGTAGAAATAAAATTAAAAAAAAAAAAAAAATTAAACAAAAATTGGTGGTGAATAAAACAAAAAAAAAAAAAAAATTAATAATGAATGGAAGAGCAAAGTTGATTTTTAAGATGAGTTAATTTTTATTATTGTTTATTAAGATTTAAATATTAAATTTTTTTTAGTTTTAAGTTCATTAGAATTGGAAATAGAAAACTTATAATTTAGATATAATTATAAACCTTGAATTTGAAAGTTTTGTTATTAAGATGGCGAGATAAGCCCCATTTAGGATGAGTTCAGGACTCTCCTAACCCAGCCCCAAAGCGAGATGTGAGTCGTCGCAATCCACATCCCCGCCTATTCCATTCTCCCACATCCTGCCTCCTTCCCTTCCCGCGGTTCAACTAGATCCGTGCCATGTTCCTGGCAAACCCCACGCCTTTCCCCTGAGCCTTAGCTGGCCAATGACCGCCCAGGAACAACAAGTGGCATGGATATCTGCTAACGGAGTGACTTCACGTCCTTTTCGTTACAAAGGCATCAATAATTACCTCGGTAACTATGCTTGAAACTCTATCGTGATCCTCAATAGAGTTGATGTTGGTCTTTCGACCAGTTACGTTATCATAAAGTCTGTCATTATAGACTGGCCAATTAGTTCGTTTTGGTATTCTTGCTACCGATTCTTGTTTTGATGTGATCCGAGAAGGATGCTTTTTTTGACACATGCCAGGCCAGAATTGTACCAGAGGTACCCATGTCAGACAGGGAGAGACAGAACTAGGACCTCCTTCCAGACTGCATTCACAAAAGTCGCATCGTTCCCTTTGTTATTAATAATTATATTTTTTGTTAAACAAAATTCAAAAAATTGCTCACCTCTGATGTTGGTGTCACTACTTCCCCAGACTATGTTGTGTGAATTTGCATCGCAACCGATGGTGATTTTTTGGTGATGATTCGTGCAGTTATTATCTAATCACTCTACCGGTTCTGGAGGTGGGTCGTCTTCGTCCCCGGGAAAATATGCCGAAGCACAGTTGTGCGTGCTTCGGCCTCATTTGGGTAGAATCGTCTTTATCGAGATCGGTGTTATGTCCATGGAAATAAATTCATTAATGGAGAATATATTAAGTGTCGAGTGACAAAGAATCGCACTTCCGTGTTGTAAATTACCTTACCTGTTCTACTAGGCAAACCTTTGATTTTTCCATTGAGGGCCCACAGCTCCTGAATGAGCGCTATGTCCCAGTCCTCTATTAAGAAAAGGCGGCTTAACCTAAAGAACTACAATTATTTTAAATTTCGATAGATTTTACGACAACAACGTCTTATTAAGGATTTTGACAACAATAAAATATACCCAGTTCTTTAAAAATAATTGAAGAATCTGAAAACGAATTATTAAAGCGTTACTCAAGATAATTAATCCTGAACTTAAAAGGCCACAAAGCTCATAAAGCTTTGTACTGCACACCTAAGTAAAATTAGTGTTGTGGTGACACAATTGTACCTTTAGCTTGTCAAGTAATTTATTAGGATAAATCTCAAACTGACGAGATATTTTGCTAAAAATTACGTAAACAAAACGCCGGAATTAAGCACAACTTATGAATTAAGATTATATCTTATATATTTAACAACAACGTCCTTCTAAAGATTTTGACGACAATAACACATCGTCATGGACTAATTTAAAAATTGATATAAAATGGGTACCTACCAACAAATTATCAAAAAACGAATTACCTAAAGTTTTACTTAAAACAATTTAATCGTAAATTTTTACCCTGTTCGTCACTTAAAAGCTCTAAAGCTATGAACAAGTGTGAGCCCCTAAATATTATTACAGATTACATCGACTAATACATATATCATGCTTGTTAAATAATGTAAACGCAAGAATGCTCAAACTGACAAAAGCTTAGTAGAAATTTAATTGTTTTCTAGGTCTAAACTTTTTGAGAAAGAAAAGTGATAGTTTTCCATTTTTTCTCAACAAAATTTAAACACATGAAAAACACTACATTCTGAAAATATATTTTAACTCTCAAAAATCTAAAATTACGACAGTAGCGCAAGAATTGTATCAAATATATTTTTATATTTGAAGCCTAATTAGATAACAACAGATTAAGCAACTCAATTTGAGTCGAATCTTTTTGACGAATAACCGAAATATTATTAGCGCAAATCGTATACGGACAACTTCTTACCACCCAAGTGTTACCCCATTGTGCACTGGAGTGAGGAATTACTGGAAATAGGACAACAGAAAGAAATGATTAAGGCCTCCATCCAAACTTTCCTGTAGTCAGAATTTGAAGATACCAGTTAGCATTATTAAAAGCAACCCAGACAATGTAAAACCAGACTTTCTAACCGTTCCTAACTTAATGCCTAAGACCTTGCAAGTCTTTCAATAATTAGCAAATATTTTCATATGTGACGTAATATAACCAGGACGCGGCGTAGAAAATGTCGATTACTTTTAATGTTTTAAGACTACATTAATGTGAGACGAAGCTACATTAACATTTAAAGTGAGATTTTATGAATATTTTTGACAAACGAAATTTTTATGCGATCTGTGGGGGATGAGCTTTATATTTTAACAAATTTTCATTGCACACAAAAATGTTTGAGAAGTTTCATTAGTATTAACTAGTAGTACACAGGACAGAATATCGTGAATATTTATGCCCTACTATATTTTTGCGCCCCTCAGCCTCTGAGGTTAGAAACTTCGCTTTAATATTTAGATTTAGCTAGGTGTATTCATCTTTTTGTTCGTATTGAAAAGCTTAAGCGCGGTCTGACAAATCGTTACGAAGGACTGTATGAAGTAATAAAATGCTCATTGAGAAGAAAAATTTAGCTTACCATAAATTGTATGATAATGACAATCTAACCTTAAACACAGATATTGTGAACTAGCCTTACTAAAAAAAAAATTATTATATTTTTCAGAACTCGATGTATATAAATTCTTTTATTCATTAATTTCAGTTCATTTAGTTTTTCTAATATAAATATTTGAAGCAAGCACATTTATGTTGTTTTCTATTCTATACTGGTTTTTAGCTTAAATTCTATTCGAGATAAAATCAAAAATTAAATAAAATTTTAATAATTTTTAATGTTTGTATAAAACAAAGTTAATTTTATTGATTGTATACTGTCGATACGTTGTATCATTTATCCGTATAATAAACATTTTATTCACATCATTTTCAATCAGAAACCAATATTTTTCTGTTTGATTTTATGCTTTGTTGAATTTTTTGTTGTGTACATATTTCAAATGAAACCCACCCCAAAAATAAAAAAAAATAAAAACAAAAACTCATTCACCGCAATAGTTAGCACCTCACTCCTTTAGACCCCTGGTGTATTTAAAATCTGAATACAATAAAATTACCACAAGCAAACAATAAATAAAATTTCAAAAGCATTTTTCTCCATAATACATACGTATATATTTACATTGTATCCAGCACCAACCCAGTATTCATAATGTTCAATGAATGGATACTATGAGAATAACCAAAGCACACAAACAACTTAAGAAGGATAGGAAAAACCACTTTATTTTAATGATTTCTTCTATTGCCTTACATAAAAGACGAACGAAACGAGAACCAAAAAAAAAAATCGGTTTGTTTATCTCCAATACTATATACTACTCTGGCAGCAAGTAGTAATTACAATAATAACAATAATAATCTAAGCATCCAACCAAACAACCATCAGACAATATATGTACGTATATATAAGAAACACTCCCGTGTAATTAAGGAAATATCAAGACGAGAGCGAGAGCGAATATCGAATGTATAATAAAAAATTGTTTAAGGAAATCACAAAGACACAAAAATAAGAAAATTTGTTATAATAACCCTCATCATCATATTAATTTTTTTTTTTTGTTGCCATATACATCCAAATAAACGTCTTAGGCTGCTGGATTTCTTTTATTTTATAGCTGATGAGGGATATTTAAAATTAAAAACGGAATAGCTGTGGGCTTAAATGGTTGTTTATGGAATTTAGTTAAACACGAGCATAAAATTGTTCATTATTGGTTGTAGAAATAAAATATTGGTCTATGCGGGGATGATTGTTATAATATGTGTAATTTTATTAATATAATGTGAATGTATGTGTGTGTGTGTTTGTTTGTTTTAGTTTAGTGTATCGTTTCGTTCAAATAAATTTTGGGATATTTGTAAAGTGCAATTAAGCATTTTAATTAAACATTTACAAAAAAATCAACCCCCTAAATTTTTTTTTTTTGGTACAAATTTATTTGCGTTTAATCACATTTTCTTGTTATAAATATAAGATCCTTTCGCCTCAAATAATTTTTTTTTTCTGCTTAATTTTGTGTTCATTTCATTTGAGTACTGTAATTGTTCTCTTCATTGGCACGAAATAAATAAAAATAATTTTTATTCTGAAATGGTTTACGTAAAATCGCTGGAAGACATACAAATTTTTTTTGGAATTAGAAATTGTTGTGTTTTAGGTCTAGCTGAACATATTTTGCTTTTGGTGCTTTGCTTGAGTTATGGAATTAACATTTTTGTGCTTTGTTATTCTATAAAAAAAGGAAAATAGCCAAAAATAAACCATTGTCCATCGAGTTTACGAGATATGATATTTGTTCACCCTAAACTAAAAAATTATGATTTTTACTCGACTAGAATTTTCATAAAAATCATCATCATTCATCTCGATTTTTTTTTTTGTTAAATATATGGACGCAACACAATACCCAAACCATCAATATAGAAATATTATTGATAGACAGTTTTGTTCTATAGTATTTGAATTAGACTAGCCTCAAGTGATTTTGGTACAAAAAAAAAGTTTTCGGTTCGTTGTCAGTTTATTGAATTAAAAGTGAAATAAAAAAATAAACTTTGATAGGTTATCGGTTTTATTTTTATACTGTGTCACTCTTGATAATACTACTAACTGGATTCTGCGTATTTACAAAAAAAAATTGATTCACTTTTATTTTTGAACAGTTTATTTGAAACTGTCACGTTTTTTGGGCAATAAATATTTGCTTAGGCACCTAGTTATGCGAAACATCTAAATGAGCGACATAAGACTCAGACAGTTCCTATAGAATCCGCCTTTATTGCCAAACCACTTTGCCGTCTCCTCTTAATTTGATAACCTAACAAATCAAAACCGTGTTCCTAATATTTACAAAATGAGAAATGTAGCATGGAATTGAAGTTCATTTGGAAAGGAAAGGAAAGATCAGGAGACATGTTGCATAACAAAATTCAATAGTTTTCTGAGGATCTGTATTTATCACGGTGGCTAAACTCTAGTTTATAATTTTTGGAATGCTCACCTAAAGAAAGAAGAGAACCATGCTGGTGATTTTATCAGAATGCCTGAAGTAATACGATAAAAATATTTTAATAGCAAAAGAGGCTGTTCATTTCTGAAGCGACAAAACTATATGACTTTCATAATCCGTAATCTAGGTTTGTTTTTACAAAATGAAAACATAAGGATATTAAACATTTTGAATCCAGTTAAAACAATTAAACCAACATTTGGCCCAGCTTAAAATTTGCTCTGAAATAAGTTTGTTGTTTTTAAATTAAGGAATTTTGCTTGTAAAACTTAGTTTTTATGTAATTTGATGTTTAATACTTGTGTGTTGAACATAAAGCCGAGCAATTCTTAATTAAGAATCCCCAAAATCTGAAGACCTGTAATTGTCGACGTTAAAATTTTGATTATAGCATTTTTAAGAAATTGGCTAATTTGCTTAATTTTGGATTTAACTTAGAACTCGAAATCTCACCAGAGAATATAAATTCTATCTCTCTTTCCATTCTATTCTACTATTTCTTCTTGAATTTAGAAAAAGTGACAATCTTCAGAATTTCTTAATGAAAGCTTTAAAATGTCTCTAAAGTTCTTCGAATATTGTTTATTATCAAAATGTAAGAGTCTGATTTATGTTTGAATTTTTGCCTGTTTTAGTTTTCGTAGATACTGTCTCAGCACTTGTCTCAGAATATCACTATGTTTTGATGCATTCAAATTTTACATTTCCTAATTTTCTATAAAAGTTACTTTTCCAATAACTTGTCTATCTTTCAACTTTATTGAAAAGTTTTTAATAGAGTGTAATTGTCGAACAGCAATTTTCAATTTTTTGGGTATTTTATAGAAGCAATTTTTTTAATAACAATTTTAGCGTGCCAACAATATTTGAAATCATACCATTGAATCTTGGCAAGTTCGATGGCTCTATTGAAATCCTCTTCATCCGGCACTACCTCCATTGGCGGCTCGCTTTCCGATTCCATGGCTTTCTTGAGCTCAATAGCTTTTTGTCTTTCTGTTCCATTTACCACTTTATTTCTTATGCGCAACTCGTATGATAGTTCATTGACGTAAACATCTAACTCAAAATTCAGTAATTCTTCCATATTGAATTTCAATTTTAATTAATTTTTATTTATAACGACACAGTCTGAATGGTCATGACAATCAATAATAAAAATCTACTGTACTAAACCAACTTTAATAACCTAAGACTTCTCTATAATTCTTCTCAATTTCTAGCTTCTTAGGTTCTTTCTTAAATATTCTCAATATATACCTTAAACTAATTTTGGATTGATCTTTCGTTCTTCTTTTTTAATAATAATAACCTAACATGGTCATGTAAACTATAACGATCCATGATCTTATAATTATTGAGTTTAAACCAAATTCTCTTCTTGGATATCCAATAAATTTCGCAAACAAAATATGGTATCTTTTTTTAACAGTACCGGTTTTTAATCGCTTTTACTAAATCTTACTGACCTAACTATCCTATTTTATTAATTAACGGTGAAGCTTAGGCTAAGTTTCTAGCCTACCACTACGTACTATCTACAAAAAATGTTTATATATAAATTAAACCTAAATAACTATAATAACAATAACGAAGAAATTGAAAAATGGAATAAATCATAAAACTAATCAGTTATTTTAAATTAAATCACCCGAAAATAGAATAACCCGACTAAATATTTAAAATGGAAACTTTAAAAATTGTGTATGATTAATGGACCCAAACAAATCTAAAAGAAAAATATTGCAATTAATGAATCTTGAATTAATCGACACCGCTGACACAACAGAAAAATAAATTCAATGGAAAAATTATATTAGATCGTTCACTTCAAATAAATAGAACAAAGCAAATAAATATGAATAAATTATTAAATACTAGAATTATGACTAGATAAATGTTATTGTACAAAATATGGAACCCCGTTAAATAATTTTTCCATTCATTTAAAACTTCGAAGCAAAAAAAAAACTCGTGTTTGTACTGGGATTGTTTATTACATCCAATAAATGCAACCATAAAAAAAAATTACCTCGAAATTTATTGCTTATTGAAATTTATTTTACACACTTCTGTTATTAATTTGTAACAGTTTTCGCTCAAAACCACAAAGGTCCCACGTTGGTCGCCAAAATGTAATGTGCCACACACACTATAGCGGTAGTTGGTAGACAAAAGTAAAAAAAACACATATCGGACGCCAGTCTACCGGCACGTAATTTTCCCGGGCTTAGCTCGATGAGCAGGTGGACTCGGGAGGGGTTACTTGCAGTGATTAACTACCACGTAGGATGACCACGCTTTATTCAAGTTGGGTGAAACGAAATGGGGGGAATCAAAAATGGAGCAAAATTGCGAACACAAAAAAAATAAATGATTAAATAATAATAATAAAAAGAAAAAAAAAGAAGTGAAGGATGACTCGTTTTCCGCTTGGTTCTTGTGGATTTCCTTTCTGATTGCTCCTCCAGTTACCACGGCATCATCGACTCGTTCTTCACCCAGCTCTTGCTTTCGTTTATTATATTCTCTTTTTTTTAGCGTTATTTTCACTAACTGTTTTCACTTTTGGTCCTTTTGTTTATTTTTATTTTATTTTAATTTTCCACTATGGCCTCTTTTACTTTTTTTGTATTTTACTCTTTTTTCTGTTTCAACAAATGGCCGTTTCACTTTTTTTTTTATCACACTGATCACACACTGCCAACAATTACGCCCCGCACAAATGAACAAATAAAAAAAACCACAGTTTAACGGGGTTTAGGTAAATTCCCAAAATGACAAACACCGTAGCATATGTATATTGCACAAAGTTTTATTTAATTTTTTTTTAGATTCTATTAAGTACATTATAAAACCTAAATCTCACTCACCCAAGGAGTTTATTAATTTATACACGAGAAAAAAAAAATTTGAGCCAACAAACATAATCTCTTATTATTTTTTACTACTAACATTATTTTCTAATTGGCAAAACTTAAAACAATTACCGTGGGAGTATGGCCAATACATTTAACGCCATAACTCGCTTAATTTACAAAAAAAAAAAAAAAAAAAAAAAAATAGAAATTATATATTTTTTTAGGTCCTTATCTCGACCTCACCAGTTGGTCGTCCAAACTTTACTGTCCCCCTACTGTAAAATTGCCCATCACTGATGATACCATTTACTACCATTGCTGCCCTCTTTGATGAAATTCATTTTTTTATTCAGCTATCTGATGGACAGTAGCCCATCTTTCACTCAAAATCAGATCATGAAAAATAAAAAAAATTCAGGCGCATTACCAATTTTATTTATTTTTAGGTAGTAAATATTTTTCTAAATAATTATATTGAAGCAACAACAACGACGGATGTTGACATGAAACGATGAGTCAGTTGGAGGGAATGAATGAATTTAAAATTAAATCGGTCGGGTATATACATTTTGTAGGCAAGGGCTTAAATAATAATAACGTTTTTTGCCCAACCAAAACAATCGCTGATTGATTCCCAGCTGGTAGCCTCTCCCACTCTGCCCTTATAGTCTCGTACCCAACCGTACGGAACACTACAAGGGAGAGATTGGCGTAAGGTCAAAATAATTGCTCAAATTTATTTCACAGCCAGATTCGTCGTGTAATTCCAGCGAGACCAAATTTTGCCAAAAATTTGTGATAATTGCAACTCTATAACTCTGCCACTCTGTAAGTCTAAATTATTGAACTATAACTGCGGAGTGTGTGCACGTGCTATGTTTTAATTTATATTTATTAGGGCACTTGAAATATTCTTCAATTCTTTGTATACTTTAAATTTGGAATCCCACGCACCTTTATATTGTTAGAAGATATCTAAATTCCGAAAAATCTTAGAATCGTTAAATACAAATGTTACAAACTATTAAATTTCTTAAAAATTTTGAATCGTTGATAGTTACATATTCCTTGAAATTCTTGGAACTGTCTATATTTGGCTAAAAAACTTAAATTTCTCTTAACATTTTAAATACTTAATTTTTCTTAATCTTTTACTTTAAAATCTTAAAATTATTGATAACTCTAAAATGTTTAGAAATATTTAAAATTGAAGCATTTTAAAAATTTGATAAATGTCCTAAAAATTTGAGGAATTTTTTCATTTTTACTAGTTTTTCATTTATTATTTAGGGTATTTTTGCAATGGGGTTCTATTTATTTATATTAACCAAAACTATCAAAAGCTCCTTAAGTTTAAATGATGAACAAAGCTTTATTTTATTCAAAGAAGTGAAATGAAAATTTTATTTTTAAATATTCGGGAAAAAAGCTCAAATATTCCAGAAAATTTTAAAATTAAATCTTCTGTGAGAATTAAAATGCAAATCCCCATTATCGATAGTATTGTGAAAATTAATCTTCTGTTTCCACAAATTCTAGCAAAGGAAGATTTAATGTCAAAATATTCTTGAATTTTTAGCCGAATTACCAGAATATTTTAAAACTAAATCTTCTTTTTGCAAAAATTCTGGAAATTGAAAATTTAATTTTTAAATATTCTGAAAATTATAAAATGCCCGCAAATTAATTTATTTCAATGTTTAATTATTTCACACTATTTTAAATGATTAGGAGTTTTATTAGCTTAATTGACATTTATGCTTTATTTTATGTGTACGATTCAAATTCTTAAAACTTTTTTAAAACCTTAGATTTAAAAGCATCAGATTTCTTTCAAAATTCTTGAACTTTTGGAAATTTTTACATCTTTTAAAAAATTATATGTAGATTTCGAAAAAAAAAATTAATTTTGTTGAAGATTATTTCAAGAATCGAAAGATATTTCAAGTTTTGAAATTTTTTCAAACTTCAGAATTTCTGAACATTAATCAAAACTAAATTGTGAAAGTTTGGTTACCTAAATACAGTGTTGTGCATCTACGCCTATTTTGAGATAGACTTTCAACGTAGACAATGTAGAAAATTCGTGAACAATTCGAAGACAATGCAAATATTATTTTTGTTGTTGTTTTTGCCTTTGCGTCTAGTTCCTAAAAAAATGTTAGGCTCATATTTGAAGTTCCCAAATCAAACTTAAATCCAGCATATTTAAAATACAGCACGGAGGTTCGGAATCAAAGATATATCTTAGGTTTGCAGTTAGCAAAAGATAGAAATGAAATATAGGACATCACGTGTATGTTCTCAGAAACCCTAAATATAATAAACACAATTTATTTGTTGGTTTTATACTTCAGGAAGCTTGGGAAAAACTATAAAACAAATCTTGCAGGATTGTAGACCTGGTTGATATTATCATTTTAAAAAATATTCCACCTCAAAGTGTTGAGCGAAGCCTACAATCAATATTGAAAATAATATTTTTAAATGTTCAGTGATATATAGTATGATAATCTCACAAAACTACGAAATACCTCAAAAGAATTTTTTTTTTTTTTTTTTTTTTCTGAGAGTTTTGAGGAGAGCGGATAGCTAATGGATTTATGGTCCTTTAAAAGCTAATCAGCTCTCCTCTAAAACAAAAAATTTGACAGAAATAATGAACAAGATATAAGATAACAATTTAGTAATAAACTGAAATTTAAATATATAATAATAAAAAAAAATATAAAATAATGAAAATAAAATAAGGTGAAGAAACAAATTTAAAAGATACAGATAATATGTCGCGGTTAAGATAATCTTCGACCAGTTCAACCAAATACGTCTTTAAAGCTTTCTTGAAATTGTGAACATTCACAGATCTAGTAATAACAGTTGGTAAATGGTTATATACATATGGACCAAAGTACGATATGGATTTTCTACCAAATTCAGTTTTGATTTTATAACATTTTAAAAGATTAGAACGACAGGTTGTATGGCTATGATTTACAAACTGAAACTCAATGTTTGATAGCGTTAACGATAATCGCAAACATTTATACATACTCGTATATAGTGAAACATGAAATTGGAATAATGCGTTTATTGGCAGGATTCCTTCAGTTACATTCTTATACAGCTCGATGGAGGGAAACAAGTGTGGAAGCCTATAGATAGCTTTGCAGCTTTTGTTTTGTAAAATTTGCATCCTTTTTATCTTTGATTTTCCAATATGACCAAAAACAAGCAATCGCAAAATAAAATCTTGTGTGAATAAATGAAGAATAAATTATTTTTAGAATATGTTGTGGAACAAAGGAAGCAAGCTTCTTAATCAAATAAATAAACGGACTGACTTTTAAACTCGACGTATGAATGTGTTCATTCCAAGACATATGCCTATCAAGTAAAACTCCAAGATATTTGAGTTTATCAACTCCCTCGATAATACCATTTGAAACTTTGCAAGGGTTGAAAATCACAATGAGGAATGGGGATTGAAAGATAATAAATTTGGTTTTGTTGAGGTTTACAGATATTTTATTTACATTGAAATATTCTATAAGTACAGCAACGTCATTTTCCATGTGTGTCATGGCTTGGGAGCAATCTTTGGAATTATAGAATATTGCGATATCATCAGCAAACATTCTAATTTTCCCAGCCAGAGGTAGGTGTGATATATCATTTATTAAAATCAGAAATAGAATGGGCCAAGTACACTACTCTGAGGGATGCCGCGATTAATAATTAGAGTGCTACTAATTATACCATCTAAAGCCACAAATTGTTTACGATTTTGAAGATAACTCATCAAAAGTTTATAAGCCAAGCCCTGAAAGCCATAGCAATACAACTTATTTAGAAGTAGACGATGATCAATGCAGTCAAACGCTTTATGCAGATCTAAAAATAGACAACATATATACTCCTGATTATCGAAAGCTCGGTAAATCAGATCAGTAATCTCAATTAAAGCGGTATCTGTGCCAGGCCCCCGTCTAAAACCATATTGATGACAATAAAAAAAAAATCTAAAGCGTTTAGATATTCAGTCAGGCGGGTTGCAAATAATTTTTCAAGTATTTTGTCAAACACAGACAAGACAGAAATTGGTCGGTAGTTACTAGCAGCTTTGCAGTCTACTGATTTAAATATTGGTGTCACTTTTGCAATCTTCGAACCATCAGGGTAAATACCGGTTTCAAACACTACATTGAATAAATTCGTCAATATTTGAGAAAATAATGCTGAGTTACGTTTTGTAACAGTATTATGAATATTATCATACCCACCACCCTTATTATTGTCTAAATTATTAATTATATTATATAGTATGTTTCCGTAACGGAGATTGGGCGCAAAAAAAATTAATTCGGGCTGTTATTGTGCAGATTGTATAGTTCAGTTCATTACCATTACTTGTAGAAGAGAGGCTGTTGCCAACATTTACAAAATGGTTATTGAATATATTTACAATAATGAAAAGGTCTTTGTATTCGACATCATTTTGTAAAATGGAGTGGATATCCGCTTTAGTATTATGCTTTATGAATTGATTTATTTGATTTCATACTTCCTTTTGATTTAGGTTTGGTTAGGTTAGGTTGGAGTGGCTGCTTACGCACACTTAGACCGGTGACGGTCCATTGTGATACCACGGGATGTATCCCCTTTTACCCCTATTGGAACCATTTCGAGCTGTTTATGTAGCGTAAGACGTCCCGCACTTTAATGTTTTCGAGATCCGAGAGGCAGTCCATCCTGAACTTACCTAAGTGTTTGTGCCTTCTGAGTTGTGCCGTACAGAGCCGTGTCCACAGATCTACCCTTTGTGTGCGCATGCTGAGACGATGCCCACTTCCTGGCACCTATTTTATCTCTAATGTATACATCCAGCAGCCTTTCCAAGGTTTTCAAAAGAAAGGATGATAGAGTTATTGGTCTTAGGTCCTTAGGATAGACATGTGAGCTTTTCCCCGCTTTCGGTATGAACACCACATTGACCTCCGTCCAGTACCTAGGAATATAGCCCAGCTTCAAACACCCTTTGAATATAGCTTCCAGGTAGGGAAGAATAATTACTTAGTTGTTTTGAAGTTCCGCTGGTATAATTTGATCCGGACCAGCCGATTTAAATGGTTTAAAAGCTCTCAGTACCCATAGGATCCGTTTTCTGGTTACGATATCCTCTGTGGTTACTGACAGTGATTCCTGATGATTGCTACGCACCAACAGGTCTTCAAAGCTCCCTGGGAAGTGTGTCTCAAAGAGAAGCTCCAAAGATTCTCCACTAGAAGCTGTCCAAGATCCGTCCGATTTTATCAAAAAACTAGGACTAGATGTACTTTTGGAAAGAATTTTCCTAAGGCGGGAGGTTTCAGATACCTCTTCCATATTATCACAGAAGATTCTCCAAGACCTCATTTGTGCCTTTCTTAATTCTTTCTTATAAATTCCGAGTTTCTCCTTATAATAGTCCCAATCCTGAGCCTCCATTGTATTTTTGGCTCAATTAAAGGCTATCCTACAAGCCTTACGATAGGTTCCCAGTTCCCTGGACCACCATACCGGTTTTTGCCTACCCCTAGGCTTAGCCAGTTAGCAGGCAGCGCGAAAGGATCGGTTGCATGCGCTAGTAACGCTAGCTACCATGTCCTCCAGCTCCCCATCGGTCGTCGGGGGCTCCATCGGTCGTCGAGTGTTCCTTATCCACCCTCCAATTTTTAACCATATGTAGAATATTATTTGAGGCAAGGGTCACGTCTAGAACCTCCTGCCTGTTACTAGTAATAAATGTGGGTTCCCGCCCAATATTACACACTGAAAGGTTAGTACTCATCAAATAATCAAAAAGCGACTCACCTCTTTCATTAATGTCTGTGCTTCCCCAGATAGTGTGATGCGCATTAGCATCCACTCCCAGTACCACACCTACCTTTGATTGTTCCGCTTTACGGATCAGCTCCTCCAGGTTATCCGGAGGAACCTCCTTCTCCCGGTCCATGTAGGCTGAAACTAGCTAGAATCTACAAGTGCCTACTTCCAGGCTAACTGCAGTAGTATCACCATTGCTGTATTGAGAGAGAAGGAAAAGATTAATATTATTTTTCACAAGAATTCAAGATCTGATCTTCCCAGACTTACTAGAGGATATAATTTTGTACCCTATGGTTCTGAGGCCACAGATCCTGTTGTTGTTAATCCAAGGTTCTTGGATTAGTATCACATCCTCACCCGAACTAGTCAGCCTGAGGAGTAGAGCTGCCGAAGCAGCCTTAGAATGGTGAAGGTTAATTTGAGTTATCTTAATCATAACCATTTCACCTCTACCTACCTCTATGATAAATTCCTGCTACCGCAGGAATATTAATTCCCGGTAATTTGGGATGGGCCGGATACGCCCGTCTCGCCACCCCTCATACCCTCTGTAGAGGACTTGTCAGTGCCCCCCCGTCTGGCCGGGCTGTCAATATCCTCCTCCATCGGTACACCAGCTCCTTCGCTTATGTGCCCCTCCTCATCCTTCGAGAGAGTCCTTGCCCTACCGAGGTCGCCGGATTCACTCTTCCCCCTACCCTCAGCTTCTTCCCCATGCTGCTGGTACCCCCTTCAGGCCTGGGCGGGTTTTAACCGTCCTCCGGTTGGCCTCCCGTACGCGCTTCCGCCCCATCCTTCTTATAAACGTTGAGAGTAATTGACCCGAAACCGAAGTCAATTACTCCCTTTGTTTTGTGAAGGAGGGCAAGGGACTCCTTATTTATCACCATGATTGATAATTTCGAGCCCCACTTGGCCTCCTCCTGCTTGACGATCTTCCAATTTCCGGTCGGAAGATTCGGGTTACTGGCCTGAATGATTTTCAAAGCCCCGTCCGGGCTAGCCGGTTTGGATGGCAGCCAGACACGTGCCCTCGGCCTGCTGGGAATTTCCTCCCGGCTAACTGCCGCAAGCTTTGCGCCTGGCCACACCTCCTCTACTTTAGCTATAGCCTTTTTGTACAGATCCACAGATCTAGAGTCCGAGCATGCAGTCATCTTTACACGCCCTTGATACCATCCCGCATCTCTGCAGGATGGGGGTGGTCCCGGATTTTCACCCTGGACCTCTAAAAAGACGAGGTTGAGTGCATTATACACCAACCTCCATTTTTCCGCCGTGATGCTTCCATCTTCTTGACTTTCGTCAATGACGGTTAGCATCATTACATGCTCCCTCAGGACCTCGCTGAACAGCTTTGTCCCTGAGTTGGAGCTCGGCTTCTTTTCAGTCACCAACTTGGCCCGCTTGCTGTTGACTACTTCCACCTCGTCCTGGGACCGCTGTCTTTTCGACATATAGTCCCTTTCCGAGCTTCCACAGCCCACAGTGCTCCTTGCCCAAGCTACTGATGTTCTTTGCTCTTCCGTAAGCTGCCCCTCGGGGGTCGCAGCCCACTTCTCGAGAATTCGGAACGCCGAGCAGCGATTCCTGTATCGCCTTTTCGCCGGAGGAATGTCTCTCGTCCCACTCCCCTGTGCTGCGTTGGTACCGCTAACTCCCAGGACTTGTGCCCTAGAGTCAACCACCTTTGCAACCTTAGAGGCCCCACCCGTCTGGTTCGAGGTACCTCCCTCCGCTGATACCGGCTTTTGAGGAGAGCCGGTGCCCTTTGTTTTTGTCTTTGATCTATCCATTGGATTCCCACGAGTATCGGAGAAATAAAGGTCCGCCTGCGCAGAGATCCGTATACGCAGGTAAGGCTAATTACAACTGGAGGTCGCCAGGTATCCAGAGGGCTCCGTTAGCGACTGGGCTTTGTTAAATGGGCCCCCAGCCTAGTTAACCATCAGCACGGGTCGCTTAACGCCTTAATCCAGCCCATTCGGCTCGCTAGCACCCCGGCCTTCCTGCACCTTCTTCCCTCCGCCCATTCTCTCCCCCATTCACCTAATCACATGGAGAGCCCAATCCAATGGGATCCATTCCATTCACCGGGTCACCCGTTTATAGGGTCCCCCACCCATCACCCGCGGAGACTCCGGAGGTGCAGCGAGGACGTGACGCCCAGTCCGCCATGGTTATTGGTCGATGGTTTTCTGGCGCCATCTGTTCGCCTTTCCATGCTGTGCATCATAGGCACTCAGAATTTAATGAACTGAGGTTAACCACTCCCCAGTTCCATGAGACTCTCCCCCCAGCTGGACTGCGGTTGGAGGCGGCTTATTTAATTCACCGCTAACCTACCTATCGATAGGTCGTCCACTATGCACCACCTGTGACCCCCCCGATAGCTGCAGTACGCCACGGGTACTTCAAGTATTACTTATGATGATAATTGAATCGCAGATTTATTCAACTTTTTCTAAGCATAAAATAACCGTAAGCTCTGTGTAAACTTTTGAAACTTAAACGATTATTCCTACCTACTCTTTTTGTAAGCATAAATGATTATTTCTACTTTAAACAAACCACATTTACAATTTTGGCGACAAGAACGTATCACATTATTTTAATTCAAAGCTCTGTTATATTTGTTGACAGTAAAAACGATTATCCCTATCTACAAATCATCAAACAAATATGGTTCACAAATTAAGCTTATTATCCAAAATCACAGTTATTTAATATTTTAATGTATACAATTCTTATGTAAAATGGAAATTTAAAAAAATATTAGAATCGGAAATCGAATTACTTTAATTGTTATTTACGATATTAAAATCGCAATTTGCTTCCGTTGTGGTCGCTAATTTTGAAAGTCCTATCATTTGTTATTCTCTTCAACTAATTGTTAAACTACCAACATTTAAGGATGTTTTTGATCACTTACTATTTATTTACAAAGTATTTTAGCATTGCACGTACCATTTAAATATATTTTTTGTTTTTAATATTTAAACAATAAAATTGCATAGCTTAGATTTTATTGACTTTTGTTGGGAATTTATTTCAATTTAAATTTCGTATTCGGTGAGACGTGCATAGAAAATGAATAAATTAATGTACTAATAATATATATGGCGGATTATTCCGATTTCTAAAGACAGTACCTACAATTTTTTTTTTTTTTTGTAACTGTAATGCAGCACTTTAAAAATGATGTTGTAACAAATCCAATTATACATTCTAAATTCTAATTTCCGAAGTTTGTTTGGAAAACTGCTTTAATTTTTTATTTTTTTTGGCAAAATTACAAATGTTTGAAACTAACTGAACAAATAGGAAAAAAAATTCATCTAAAATATAGTATTTAAAGAATGTTGCCAACTAAATGAATAAAAAAAGCACAAAAAAGTTTAGAAGTTAAATATAATAAAAAAAAACGGAAATAAGTTAAAAAAAACCAAAGCGGGATATTAATCGGTAAATAAAAATTTATTTTCCAAATCAAACGATTCTTTAAATTTTTTTGTGTTACTAAGAAGTACCAACATGCCCATACTCGCATAAAGGAACAAAATCGAAGAATCCAATTAACTTGTTGTTTTTATTTTTATAGTCTTTTGTTGTAATTTTTTTTATTTATTATATGACATTTTGGCCTAAACAACAAAATGTTTATTTGGGTGGTAAAAATCGGGAAGTTATACTACTAAAAAAGAAAAAAAAAAAATTAAGTCGATGTATTATTTTTAAAAGCTTTGTTGTTTGTTTGTTTCCATTTTTTTATTATATACACTAAAATATAAAATGAAAATAAAATTAATTTTATGATTATGATGCACATGAAATTTAATATTGTTTTAAAATATTTCCGTTTTCGTTTTCTGTATAGACTAAAATAAAAATACCACCCCTCACTAATGGAAAAGTTAATAAAATTTGGTTTTATGTGAATGAAAAACGCGAAGATATATTATCGTGTTAGGTTTGAGGTTGTATTGATATGTATTTGGGTGAATCTGTCAAATTCTTACGAATATAATTTTTTTGTATTTGTTCCATAATTAGGTACCTATAGTGGTAACACTAAAATTCATTAATATTATTAATGTGTGAAGTTGCGTCACTCGGTTCTTGGGTCAATCCATTTTATTAATGGACATTTAAGTGGAAGTTCAATTTAAAGGTAGCCAACTGTTCCAGTCCTATTTCCTAAACAACTGACAAGCTTCTTTTCCGTATCTCCATTTCTGTCAACGGTTAGGTCTTGAGAATTATCACATTAAATTATTCATTAAAATTAAAGGTTAAGTTATTTGTACATTTTATTCGGGTTCTTCACGCTATGTTTTTTTGACTCAACAATGTTCTGGATTTTGCCTAATTCTGTAATATTCTAGAGACTTGAACTAATTTCTAACTAAATTGAAACAACATTCGTTAGTGGGAAAATGCACTATGCGCATCAATCCATCTAATTATATACAAGCCTATCGAATGTTCACCAGTAGCCAAAAATATGCCAAAGAGAAATTATCGCCATATTTCAGTACTGTTCTAGTACCAAATTTTCCAATATTTATAGACTACTAAATTACACACATGCTCTAAACATCTTTTCTACTAGATTGTGGGAAGTTGATGTACTCCGTTAGAAGGAAATAATCTAAAATATATTGGTTTCGTTTTAGACGTTGTTGCAATATTTGGTTTGGTCTTTTCACCAGATGAAGATAACTTTTAAAACCAGTATGAAATTGCTACCCTGCATTAAGCCCGTTGTTCTCTAGCTTTTGGAAAATTCTTATTTGTTTTTATTTGTTTCTTAGAACTTAAACAAATTTTACAGCCTTTCAAAACTACTTATGACTCTTTACTTGGTTTAAAATTGCAATATATGTGTTTAGAGCTAGGAACAGGTTTACTACCATCAAATTTCATAATGAGGGGTAAAATCAACAAACGATTCCAATTGCTTCCAATTCATGAAAATAAATTATTTTAGCATTTCAGATTCTATAAACTTTTATGATTCCTGGACTTTTATTTTTATTTTACATTCTAAACTGTTCGAAAAGCTTCGTATTTAAATAAAATAAGTTTAAAGCAGTCCCGAGGACAGAAATACTTTAAAAATCGGAATTAAGCCATTTCGATCAGTTGATGTTTTCGAAAATAAGATTCGGTATCAAATTTTAAGTTGTGTTATAGCAATATTTTAGTTGCCTTATACTAGTCCTAGGTACTAATCCCTAAATAAAAATCGGGTTTTGAAGGGATTGCCCAAAAATTGTTCAGAAAAATTGTTGCAACCGTGGTTAAACACAAAAAGTTGTTGTGCACAAACTGTAAGGGGGAACGAAAGAAAGCAAATTTGATTATTCAAATAACGGTCCGATTGGTATTGTCTCATCGAATTTCCACCTATCGAAATACATTAAAAAAGGTTCGGAATGGTGGTGACAAATTTTTTTCCTTACAATTTTTTTTTATTTCAGTAAAGATTTCGGCCTTTGTCTTTGCCTACTTATAATTCATTACGCAAAAAAATTCCCGCAAAGTAGTTTATTAGTACTCGATTTAAAAATGTTTATGTTAACATTTCGAAAGGGGTCAGACAAACAGGTTTAAAGTAGCCCAAAGGAATTCTAGTTGTATGATTTATATCTATAGTGAAAAATGTTAAAATCAAGGTTGGGTACATATTTGCGCATTCCAAAATGTCGTTCACAAAATCCGGTTTTTAACAGCCCGCATTCTAGCATTTCAGAACTCGGCATTTCAAAATCCACCAGTTCTCGATGTATCGGCTGAGGTTGGGTAAAAATCGCGCGATAATGATAGAATACGGGAAGTGTGTCCATTTTTGTGTGTGGCTACTTACAGAAGGGGGCTTAATGTTGTTAGCCCGAAACTTGAAATCCCGGAAACAAAATCCCGAAAAAAATCTCGAAAAATAGTGAAAATATTAAAATCAGCTGTTGTCCATCGCGCTGTTAAAACAGTTGAATATAAATAGTTTTAGTTCAGCGTTAATATTCCTTTGATCTGTGTCTGCAAAGTTGACGAAACGTTAACCAATTTATCACGTATCCGCTATTCGACACAATAACAACCCAACGAATTAAGCCTACTACAAAATAACTTGAAACATTTGTGGTAGAACCGTCAGTAGGAGCGATTAGAGCTATACAATTCCTTTCATCTGTGCCTGAAAGTTTAATGAATCAATTTCCATTCTCATAAATATTAAGAAATTTACGGAAAAATTCAAATTTTATAAATATTTTATCAATTTTATTTTTAATTAGCGCCACACTTTGATAACTATATTTCTGGATTGTACTTTTCTGGATTTCTGGTTTTCTAAACTTTTTTGTTTCTGGATTCGTTCTTTCGAGATTTTAAGTTTCGTATGTTCTATAAATGATATAAGTATTTTTGTTTCAAGATTTTTTTTGTTTTAATGATTTTGCATATTTTATTAAATTTTTGGGATATTATCATATTTCCGAACGAAAAAATTCCCGAAAAAAATACCGAAGTATACTGTCCGATCGAAAAGGAAGACCCCATTAAAATTTTGTTAACTACAATGTCAAAAAAATAATTTCATGTCATTACCACTGCTTGTGGCTTTGGGGTTTTTATTTTGGTATGTGAGTAATTAGGAATTAAAAAACATAAATTTTTCAAAAAACATCAGATTTTTATGCATTTTAGATTTTTTTAAAAATTGTCAAAGCGGCGGTTTGGGGGCGGTAGCTCTCATCTTCTAAAATATAAAACGGATTAAATTAATATTTCAAACATTTTCATATTTAAAAAACTGGATTTTTAGTGAATCTTTATTTTTTAGGGGTTTTGTGACTAGGAATTTTGTCACTAACCCATTCAATTTGAATATGCAATTTCGAAAAATTAATTTTTTGTAATTTTGTGTTTTCTCTTGTTTTGAGATTTTGAGTTTCAAGTTATCATTACGATTTTTGAGAGGAGCAACTGTTACTTCTGATGCAAAAAGGACCTAAAAAAGCAAAATTGATTTTAGTGAGAACGTTTTCCAGAATCAGAATCAAGGTGCTCCAGTTGATGGATGTGACTTTCTCCTACAACTGTCCCCTTAATAAATAATTAAAAGGGTAGTTGTATAGCGGCTTTTAAAGAAATTTAGCACTAACTTCTGAATTTTTTCAGTACGCACAAAATCTTATTGTTTTTTATTTTAAATAATTTAAAATCTCTTTTATTAAAAGAAATACAAATTTATATCATTTGCGTGCTCCCTGTTTTCTTTCATGGAAAATAATTTATTTGTCATAAAAGCCAACAATTAAAATGTTAAAATCATTATTTTTTGGCCTGAATATATTTTCGGGGTTTTTATTTTCGCGATCATCTCCAATTTATGATTTTTTCGGTCGTGCGATCTCCACAAAATATGATTGAAAAAGTTATATACGGCAAATAAATTTGGTTGGTATCAATACCCAAAAAAAAATAAAAAATCCCGAAAATCAATATTTTAAATATAACAAACTTTTGAAATAATATTTTAAATCGTTTTATACCATAGATCATGGGGCTTTCGCCCTCCAAACCCCTAGTTTGCAAATTTTTTGAAATTGTAACATTCACAGAAATTAGACCATTTAGTGTGAGGGGTTCCTTTTTTAATGGGGCCCTTTATTTTGTATTTTTTTTTTTTTTAATTTTTTTGGGATTTTATTTTCGGGAACAAGATGCTATCCCGAATAAATTCCTCAAGTGAAATAGAATTAAAACTTAAACTAAATTAGTAATATTGATTTTTTCAGCAGGGTTGTCAATCAATAATTTTAAATAATACGTTTAATAATTTTCTCGTTTTGGCGGCCTTACTGATTAAAAATTGAATATATGAATAAATGCGTTTTAGTATTCTTTGCTGAGATGGATCTCAACTACTATTTTTCGAATTTAGTGAATTTAACGGAATTTATCAAGGTAGAGAAACGTGAATTTTTTGAAGTGGTAGACCCAGTATTTGATATCTGATGGTGTGATTCGATAATGTCGAGTGGTTTCTACAAATCAATTCTAGAGGAGTCCTGCTGAAATTTGATTTTAAAATATCTCCTTGTCAAAACGAGTTTGTTTCGATCACCCACGTTCTCCAATTAAACTTATTGAATGTTGTGGACCATTACAAATAACTGATATGCCCTCCAATCTTTTAAGGTAAGAGTCAAATGTTTAAAATTTTCGATAATTCAATTTTCCATTTATCCCACAAAATAAAAAAATAATTCTACTGTTATGGTGGTGCTAGTATATATCTCAATATTATAGTTAATTCATTGAAGTGCGAAAATGTTAGGTGTTGAATAATTAATTAAGAACGAATATTTTTCACTTTTAACTCAGATTTAAATAAGGTCGAAAGACCCAACAGATCATTTCAGACGGCTTAGGGCCGTATTAAAAGTCGTAACTATTAGCTACGTTTTATGAAAATCATTTCAAAATCATGTAAACAATTCGATATGTACTTAGAAAAATAGTTATAGTTGTAGTTACGACCATAAATTCGGACCCTATTCTCAGATTAACAATTTGAATTAAATCACTTCGGTTCAAATACGAGTTGTTGGTTTATTTTTTATTTGAACCGTTAATTTGGAGTTATTTAATAAATTTCGATGCCAACGAAATACTTTCTAAATTCAAGGATTGTGGACCTAAGGAGCCAAATTTCAAATTTTAATTACTTAAAACAATCAAGAAATATCTGTAGAAAATTTAGGGGCTCTGTGATTTTTCAAGTTCATTTAATTAAGTTTAAAATTTTAATTGCAATTTGTCAAATTTGGCTAAAATACTCTAATTTATCGAAAATTCGAAAGTAAATAAAATTCCAAATTGTGTTTCTTGACATCTTTCGATTCAGTTTTGGCACGTTATAATATCACAACTTTTAATATTAAAAATAATTTTAACACAAATTATTGGTTTTAAGCTTTCTTTAGTTATGAAAGAATATTTTATTTTTAAAACAACAACTAGTTTCGAGCACTTGCTGCTAATCATTTCAATTTCTTGTACATGTTCGCTAAATTTCTTGCAGAAATTTCTCCCAATTTGCCCTACGTAGAATTTTGTGCAATCATTACATTTTATTCTGTATACTCCTGCATCGTCGGCTTGGGTGATCTTCTCTTGCAATTGTATTTTATTTTATTATTGGTTTTAAATGCTATGGTGTAGTTGTACTGTTTAAAAATTGTTTGTATCATTTTGTTATGTTCATTGTAATTTAATGATATATATTGGTTAATTTCTTCAGATTTCCGTGTTAGTGTTGTCATCTGTGATCGTTCCATTTTCTTTTTAATTTTGTATTCATGTTATCAATTATTTTTGTGTTGAAACCATTTCTTTCAGCTATGAATTTTATAGTGGCAAGTTCATCGTTGTAATTATTATCTGTCATTGGAATATTATTAAGTCTGTGGATCATTTGTGTGTATACTGCATATTTGTGGTTTATTGGATGATTTGATGTATTGTTAATTGTGTGATCCGTGTGCGTTGGTTTCCGATAAATGCTGAAGTCGTGTTGGTTTTCTACATTTTTTATTGTTAAGTCTAAAAAATGTATATATTTATCAATTTATCTATCGATTTATATACAGAATAAAATGTAATGATTGCACAAAATTCTACGTAGGGCAAATTGGGAAAAATTTCCGCAAAAAGCTCACGTTATCAATCAAATCCAATTATGCCTTCCATTTGAAAAATGAGAACCACACCTTCACAAGTTATGATGTTAATGTATCAATACTCCACAATATTAATAAAAGCAGAATGTTGGACAGGTTGGAAGAAATCGAGATTTACAAACACAGAGACAACGATAATCTCCTAAACGATAAAAGTAAGAGAAATGTACTATACGATTATGTAGTTAACATATAATTATATTGCGACAATTTTTTATACTTTTATATTTTTACTATACTCTCTCAAATTTATGTTTATATGTATGTAGTACGGACCGAAAGTATATGACAATTTCGTAAAAAAATTTTCATTTGTGTTTAGTTTTAAGAAAATAACCTGATGATGAGCAGCAAATGCTCGAAACTAGTTGTTGTTTTAGAAATAAAAATATTCTTTCATAACTAAAGAACGCTTAAAACCAATAATTTGTGTTAAAATTATTTTTAATATATCAAATTGGTTGATCACTTGTGTATCAAAAATTCGATGCTATAAATGTTTTAAAACATTTCCAAATTTTGCATATTTCAAGATTTCAGAATCAATAAATTTAAGCAAAATCTACGGTTTCGATTTATATTTAAAATTAAGATTTTAAGTAAAGAATTTTAAAGTTAGGAATTTCAAAATTTATTAATTTTGTCTCTAGTATAATTTATCGATAGTTGTTGAGAAAAAAAGATGCACAAAACGTTTCAACCGTAAAACCGAAAAAATGTTGATACAAATCTCTTGTGCCTATTACTAGTAATCGAAATATTTATTTCCGAGGTTTTTAGGTCTAAGTTTAATTTTCTAGTTGACTTTTTTGCCATTTAGAGGAGACATGCTTTATTGTAAAATCAAAGTTTTAGAATTGTATTTGTAATAATTTTTTCAGTTCACAAGATTTAAATCCTCAAATCGATTGAAGCTATAGAATATTTGGGGTTGTTTGAACATTCCTAATATTAGGTAATACACGATATTGCTAAGTAGGATCACTGCGTCAGATTATAAAACATTTTTGTGATTATTTTACCAAATATTGTTGAATTCGTCACAAATTTTCGCTATCAGGTCGTTTCATTTCTCTCTGCAAGCAAAATCTGACAAATGTTTTCTCAATTTACAATTACCATTATTGGAGAATAAAGTTGTAAAAGCAAAATGTGTTTGAAAAAAACAAAATAAATAATAAAATATAGCGCCCTCATACAGCTAAGTGGTTAGGATGCCGTTGCACTCCTAAACGATGAAATCTTGCTAAAACCTACCATCGAACTAAAATACTTTTGTGGAATTTTGGGAGTAACAAGTATTCAGTAATGAACGTCCAAATGTTGGGTAATTGATTAGTGGCCAAGTTGATTCGATTGCAACTTCACTTCGGATCATTTGAAAATTAACGGTGTTATTGAACAATAATTTGTACCTTACTGTTCCACGAATACTAAAAGTGGAACACAATTCAGGCTATTGTGGAGGCGTGGCATATGTGCAGTAGACGTAACTTACCCGTGATTTATACCTCTTGAAATCCAATGGGAGTGCATGGGGCGATTTGTCAACCTGTTTCAATTATAATAGTTGTCACTAAATATGTCCTCTTGTAACTTTTACTAGTTTAATCCAAAAGGTGGTGCTTGTCCTCCTGCAGGTCATTTCCCATAGGTGCTTTGGCAAACGCCAAAATTCAACGTTTCAATGCCTCAAGCAATAAAACACCTTAATACCAAGCTTAAAAAAGCTTTCCAACATATAAACAAATTAAATGCACCCCTCTCCCCTACCTTTTTAGTTTTTGTTTCAGACTTTAAAGCTTTTACATTCAATTTATAAAATTGCCTAAATCCTAACGTTGGGTAGGCTAAGATAGTGAATGGAAAATTATTAAAATCTATTTTATTTATAAATAATTGTTCGTCTAATTGGTAAGTTTCAAGCATGGCATGTCCAAAATGATTATGAAAAATCAATTTGAACCAAAAAGCTTAATTCAATTAATTTAAATTTCCATTATCGATTTTCGAATACACAAATGTATAATAAATTCGATAAGCCCATATAAGCAAATGCGTTTTGTTACTCATATACTTTTTAAATACCCTATTAAATTCCAACTCAATACATTATTTTCTATTAAATATCCCCTTTGGATACATTATCTCTCTCGTCTATTCTCCAAATTTATTTTAATCTAATTTTTAAGTGAATTATAACGATATAAATACAAATTTTATACAATTCAAATTGTAACAAACAACAAAAATTATTACAACAATAAAAAGACATAAAAGCGGCAATAAAAGCTTCTATGTATATAAACATTACATATCCTAATGTAATATATCCATATAACCCATATATCAACAAGTTTATTTTCATCAATTGATAATGGTGATATATGATCGTAATGGAATAAAAGGAATTTACAAAAAAAAAAAGTTGTATCTTGTATGGCTGTATGTACACGAGTAAAAGGAAACCACAAAAAAAGAAAAAGAAAAATTTGTGTCATTATTTTATATTTTATGTGGTTTGTCACATATAACTGACAAAAAAAAACGGGCGAATTTATTCCAAAATTGCATTCACAAAGATTTTTCCAAAACTAAATTCAATTTATTATGATATATAAGCTTTTCATCATATTTACACATTTCGAAAAACTCGTTTTGATTAATAATCTAAACAAGCTTAAATAACTCTCCGTAATCATTGTATGAAATCGGTAGGCCAAAAAACCCATAAAATTTCTAGATTTACGTATTTCTTATACATCACATAAATGTATGACGATAAATTTACGGTATTTTGAAGAAAACCCATAAACAGTATTCTATACAAAACCCTTGAAAATATTTATTTTACTAAGTTTATTGTGTCTTTTCCATATACATACTGGGAATGCATATAGGGTAAACGTTACGAGAAAATAATCACGCAAAAAAAGCTCTAAAAAAGCTTTTTACATTATCAACATTATTTTGAAGGAAAAATAGATTTTACTCAATTTGAATTGAAAATGTTGTTTCTGTACATCATACAACGTCCTATCAATACATCCATCCATCTCTTCTATTCCATGGGATTTCTATTATACTTACATATACATACAAATATTTTATAAAACCAAATTATTTTCTAAACAATATACAAAAAAGTAAATATAAACTTCACAAAAAAGAAAAAGGGAAAGTTAAAAAGACAAAGAAAATTGTGCTTTGTGTGTTCCAAAAAGAAAGTCTATAAATATACGTTAGTAAGTTGGAATATTCTTGAAATTATTTACTTAAAATATTTTGTGGTGAATAATGTGAATAAAAGCAAAATCAATATTTGATTTTTTTTTCTGTCTAAAATGTGTGTGTACGTTTATGTAAAAAAAAAACACAATATGGAAAGATTTGGCCCCAGCTTATACGGTTTGAATCGAAATGGATGAACATTTTTTTTTACGTTGGTGTATATAATGGATAAAATCCACCTGAGAAATATAATTCGATGAAAATCGGTAATAAATCAAAACAAAGTTTTTGAAAACCTCAAACCATTAAAATGTTTATTTTGCCTATGGGATAAAGGTTTTTAGTTAAGACTAAAGTAGGAAAAGGGTTATTTGATTATTGAGAGCATTTTAGTGCCGCCATATTTATTTATTCAGTTTAAAGATAAATATTAAAATTTTCATACAATCATCACTATGTTATGTAATTAAATTTTAATGGTGTCAACTTCAGTGAAGAAAACATGTTTTCACAAATTGTTTTATTTCAAATAAATTTGCAAATCTGACAGTTTACTTACTTGCAATAAACACGGTTACCAAAACTGCCTATTGCCTTTTCCTACATAATTTATGAGTAACTATATCTAATATTTTTTTTTTTTTTTAAGCGGGTTTGGTTTTAATAAAATCATTAGATAGAGTTAGAAAATATGAAACAAACCTTAATTAAAGGAAACACTTCAAATTTCATTGAAGTATCACTCATTAAAATGTTTGCACATTCATAAGTACGATAGTTCTAAAGGAATTAAGTCTAAGTTATTAGTGAAAAGTGCACAATACCAGTGCCAAACTATCTACATCAACTAAATGTGAAATATTAAATTAACCGACCTTCTTGAAGAAAATCAACAAAAGTCCCACAGAAGACATTTTTCCTGAAATACAACCATGGAAGGAAATAAATGAGTGTTCTGTACCTTTTGACTTTAAAAGGTTGAGTTTTGTTTTACATATATGTATTGTATGTATATTGTCCACTTTTTTTTAAAGCTGCTATAAAACTGCTTATTGGATTTCTGGCGTTCGAACAAATTTGGATGTTATTTTATTTTCTATGTTGTGCCTGTCAAAAGTAAAAGCATCATATTTGGTTATTCCGTCATATTTTATCTACAAGGTAGAAAGTCGGGTGAAGCTAGAGTTTATCTATTTTTTGGAAATGTTCGTTATCATTTAGAGATTTTAGAAATAACTAAACTGATGAACTTAATTTCGAAATAAAAAGATTCGAAATTAAAACCGAAGTTAACCAGATTTTCTTACTTACATATGTCTGAAATTATGTTGAAGATTATTACTAACATAGTGCAGTGAATAATTTCTGAAATTCAAAGTTATATTGAAAATGTGGCTCATTGTTTTCCAACTAAAATTCAAAATATCAAGATTTTCTTGACTTTGGCTTTTTTTTTTTGTTGGAAGCAATACCTCCTAATTATTATTTCGGCATAATGTAGTTTAAACTGTTTATTTCGTTGAGATTTAATTTTTATAAAATAACAGTATTATTAGTTGTTTTAAAAATATTATTAGAATTAATATTATTAGCGAAAATAAATGCATTCAAATTTATATCGTAAACAAAAAACATTTTTTTAGAGACTACTATAAAATTACTAGTACTTATTATCATTTCAACTATCTTAAATATAATCTTATCATTTTGCTTGTATAAAAAGAAACCTGATTATAGGAAGTCCCTTTAAAATTTGAATCATATGAAAAAATCTGAATAGTATACCATTAAGTCCAAATTCTTTTAGCTTTTGGAAGTAAGATTTCTCAAAGACATCATAAGACTTTTATCAATTTGAATGAGTTTACCCACATTGCCACAACATTTAACACACAATAGAGTAGCAAAGGTTTTTTGTGAAGAAATAGAGTGAGCGTATTATTCTAATTCTTTATGTTTGCTTTCGTTTCGCATACTCCATATCATTATCAAAGGCCATATCCTTTTAATTACTGTTGCATAACGTGTTAGAAAATATGTTTTAGGTTTCAGGGGCTCATTAAAAAGCTCTTTGTAGCCCCTATTGTGGTGTGCTACCCGATTTAGCAGTTCTTCTAAGTCGTTGTTGCTGAATATTGAATACATGAATAAATCAACAAGTTTTTGTAAATTTTTATAAAATTTCCAAACTTTATCATGCTCAGGTACAAAATCCCATACCATCAAAGACAAAAAATGAAGGAAGCAACTCGTTTCACTTGATTGCATATTTAAGCTTCTATTTTGTCGTGCTTCTATTTTAATTGGAAGTAAAATGTTTGTTGAATCTAGAATGCCATAAACAAAAAGTGGTTTTCTGTCATTTAAATCTTCGAAAGAAAAAAACTTTTTTTTAAATGAAATGCAAACTGATAAGAGACACGTAATTTTTTAAAACTCCTTTTAATAGATCGTGCATTATATCGACTGAAATATTGACTACAGCGTGTAATGAAGACAAATAGTTAAAAATACACGATTCAGAAATTCCAGTTAATTTAGGGTTTTCAATTGATACATCGGATGTATAATTGTCTACTGTTATCTTGCATGCGTGCTTCACCTTCATAGCAGAGGTGTTGTGTTTCTGCTTCTTAGGCCTTGCAAATTCTACAAAAGTCAAGCGCTGAGAATGATGGTCAAAAAAACAGAATTTGATTTAATCCTAGATTATCTCCCGTTATTAGACATAAAACGAAATAAACTCTTTTATTGATACTACCTTGTACAATTAGCAAACCATTAAGTTCTAAATCTATCAAAATTTGTAATAAATTATAAATAATATCGCCACGTTCATATTTTTTAAAATAATTTGATTTTATTAACATAACAGGTAGAATGTTACATAAAACAGAACGCTTATATTGGTTCAAGGGAGATTCAAAGGGAAAGTTCAAGGGAAATTCATATAAAAGGCAGAAATTGAGTTTACACCTGCGTGTCAACCTAATAATAATTTCTCTCCAAACAGAGGCACATACAAAATTGTTGATGATATTAACATTTGCCATAAGATTATGCATTCCGCTATGCTTTCTTCCAGTAGGTTACCAGTATTTCAAAACTGGAACACCCTGTTCAACGGTGTTTTGAACTTCCGATGAAATAGTTATAATAGTTGAGAGTTTGAATAAGCCTTTATTTTCTAAAACTTTGATTAATTTATGTTGATGAGAATTTTGGTATGATTTTTGTATTAAAGTTCAGGCATTCTGCACTGGCAGTGAGAAAATCGGACCTCTTTATTGAACTTGAACTTGAAGGAAGCGGTTCATTGTTTTCTGCATGAACTTGTTTCAAATGACGCTTCAACACATATAAGTAAGTAAATACCTATGTACAACTGTTTTGTTGACAATGATATTCAGATTCATTTTTATGGATAAATTTTAAATGTATGTAATAATTATATAAAGTATCGATAATTAAATCGCAAGCAAAACAATTAAACATTTTTAGGTTATTTTACAAAAATAGAAACAAAAATAATTTAAATTATGTGTAAATAAGTATCTTATAAAGTTAAGTATATTGAATAACTAATAACATAATTCATTTATTAGAGCAGTTATTGCTGAATTTGACCGTGATTACGAAAACGTGTGGTAAGGAGGTCTATGTTATTTACAAGGGATTGTTTTAGTTTCAATAACGTTTTAAACATATTTTCTTGATTTTTGTAAGACTAAAATATTTCGTTGGTTTGCGAGAATCATCAAAAAAGTTGGAATTTGATATTCCAAAAAAAAAAAAATCCTCTAAAACTAATTTGATTTTATCTGAAATAGTGTCACATCTAACCAGTATAGTGTGTAGACAAAATGAAATTGCTTTTAGAGGATTATTTGTTGTTATCATCAGTTCGAAACTGGATTGAATTCTCTTACAATCTTCGGAACATATTAAAATTAAAAAATTAAATAAATAGAATTCTGTCTATTAGCCGGTTTTCGTTGAATTACCGTTCGTAAATACTAAAATGTTTCTACGTGTTAATAAAAAACACATTTAAAAGTGTCGTAAGACCGGTAGCATATTTAGAAATTACAAGAATTAATAAACATTCAACAAAAATTAAAAAAAAAATAAAATTAGCGTTCACAGCTTATGTGATTGTCGTGAAGAAGAAAAAATTGTAATTGAATTTATCTGTATTAGTACGATTCGCTAGTACATAAAGCACAGGACATTCTGTATATATAGAATGTAAATTGTGGTATATTCAGTCCAGTCGCCGCGGCCTGATGAGAGGATTGATTTTTTCATAATCATAAGCTCATCAGTTCGAAACTGGATTGAATTCTCTTACAATCTTCGGAACATATTAAAATTATAAATATATGCATACCTTTACTTCTAATTTTAACTATTTGGTTGGGAATGACATTACAGTCATTCGTGCCAATCACAATTTCGTTAATTAAAGCATGGTCTATAATTATAGATATAAGTTCCTTTCTTTCATTGGAGTTAAACGGAGCTTTTTCGAGAAAAGTTTTTTGTTTAATATATTCTCAATATTCAATTTAAGAAAGAAACAGAACAATTGTTTGAACGAATGAGTTGTGGATTTGCTTCCAATGAATTTTCGATCGATGAAAGCCAAACCGTAACTGAAAAAAACTTCATGGAATTAGTGTCCGCCAAAGATCTCGGAGGGAAATTCTAAAAATTGAAATAATTAGCCGAAAACACTCCATGTGGAGAAGAAATCTCATACTTTCAAAATCCTCTACTCCACTAGTTAGGATTTGAACATAATCCTAGCACGCTTTTTTGCTGTGGTATGAGAACATCAACGTCGGAAAATGTTATTTTATGACCTAAACAATAATTATGTTACAAAACATAGATTATTAACATTGTCCACATACGGTTACACAATTATCTAACAGTATTTTACTTTAAGCACTTACCGCTAAAAATTTTACAAAGTTCTGGAAGGCCCCATTCTAATAAAATAATTTTAACAGCTTCAATTCCATTTCTATTTTCTGAAGTCTCATCACTGTGTAGGATTTCATTTGTATCACAATTATACTGAATAGGATGTGTGAAATTTTTTTTCCTGAAATTCCCTCTGTTTAAATGGCAACTGTATCAGAACTTAGGACGTAATAAATGTTTTCAAATTCTAATGTCTCACCAATATGACCAATAGCATCAACGCCAAATTCTTAACTTTGTTCAATTTTATTTTTTTTTTAATTTTGTTACTTAATTTGTGTTGTCGTAATTATACACCAAACGTAATGAAATGTAACCATATGTATATACAGAATGTAATGAAATTACTTAAAAGAAGAACAAATGGAAATCTACCATCTTCTCAGCAATAATGAAATTACTGTTTATGGCAGCCAATTTACATCATATGTTGTCAAATATACCACATAATGTAGTAACATTTATTACGGCTGGAATAAAATAATATTGTAATCCAATTTAACAATATGACCGTTAATTTGACTACGTTAACAAGGATATAGTAATAACTATTTTGTTGGTATTACAATGTGGTCAATTTTACAACATAAAAAAACAAAACCAAAAATTACTTGCAGTAGATGTAGTAAATTTAATTACTTCTGTAGTAAAATTTGACTACGATTCGTAATTATTCGATTTTGTAATGAATTTTAATTTAACGATTTTATTTTGAATTCATTACACGGTTTTGTAAATTTTACTACCATTATTTTTCCCTGTGTATAACATTCTTGGTCGCATCGGATGCTCTAAGGTAAAATATGTTTATAGTCAAGTGGCAGCTGGAGGATTTTGCCACACGAATAGTTGAAATCAGTGATCGCAAATACGCAAATATGGCACGTTTCAAAAATTTCGACAAAAATACGTTTTTCGTGTTTTGATAAAGCCCCAATACCCAAATGGTGGAAAGTGGAAACCATCACATCAATTTGGTCACCTTTGAAATGAATTTCAAATATTTTGAACACATACGGAAAGCTTGAATGAAAATTACTAGGTGATAAAACGCGAACTGTGTAAGTCCAGTTGTTACAACTTTTTTTGTTGTGTTGATACGCTTGTCCCTTTCGTATCTTGGCACTTAAAGCGCTTATTAGACACTTAGTTTTTTGTTAGCTGCCGAAAGGGTTACAGAGATTTATATGTTCGGCAATTTGTTTTTTTGGAACAGGACGATGTCGCATGGGCGACGTAATTTGAAAGTGGGTACTGAGGTATCATAACGGTATTATTTTTGGCAAAAGCTTTACGATTTTAAGAAGCACGTTTGTGATGGTATTAATTAGAATAACAGGCCATTGGAAGTTTTCTCTAAGGTGACCAGGTCAAAAACGGCTAAATCTGAATGAAGTCTGAAAAAGTTTGTAAAAGTGGAGCATTTCGACGTTCATAATTAGCATCCGATTAGAAAACAGATTTGTAGTAAAGTCTCTTTCAGAAAAGTTTCAAAACTCACCGTTTTATTCAATAATTTGATATGCTGCAACTAATTCGTATATCTTCAAATATGTTGGTTAACTCAGATACCAAGTATCAATTCAATTATTTGGTGGATAACTATAAAAGTTCCATTTAGGGCAGGGATAGACTTTCTTGAATAAAGAGCGGCAGGAATTCAATAAATATTCCGGGATATAAATAAAAACCACAAATCAAAAACTTAGACTTGCAATAGATAAATTTATTTTTTAAATACTTAGCCAATCTAGCCCTTTTGTAAATTTTCAGTACAAAATGTAACATGCACGCTTGTCAATAGATTTTAATGAAATTGTCCACTTAAATTATAAGCCCGATTGGTGGTCGAATTTTCTAATAGTCAAATTTAAGAAATATTGCGGAACACCACTAACGATACGGTTGGTACCAATAATCAAAAAATTGTTTCACCAATTTTTATTTTTATTTGTACATGAACAACTGCATTTAGACGTGCTACCTAGAGGTTTATGGATTTTAATAAAAATTTCCTTCGGCCATATAAACTGCGGTCTGATTTCTTAATTTAACCAAATCTGCAATTCAAGATATACTGCAGGACAATACCAATGATGTTTTACTCAATATACCTTAATTTAAAAATAATATTATTGCCAAATATAATTTTATATACTTAACCAATACAGAGTATTTTCTGGCTTTGAGCATTAAATAGAACAAACAGATTTGTTGACGGATTTTAGTGAAATTCTATATCTCAAATATTTTGTATTTAATATGAATAGTTCATAATACAAAACCTGTTATTTGTGACCAATTTTTCAAATGAGTTTTGGTTGAGGACTAGTTGTTGTTAAATGTTTTATCAAATCTTAACCTAAAAATTTATAAAACACTAAACTTAAAAACTGCAAAAATAAAGATTAAAGTTCCCCATTGACAAGAAAGACCCTATTAAAAGTTTATTAACTGCGATTTGATAAATAAAGGATGCTACATAATTTCTGGTCATCCTTTCCCTTAATCGACAAATAAATCGGCTTTGGGGAGTTCTCTGCTTTAGTAGGTGAATAATTTTCCAAAAAATACAAATTTTTGAAACAACAATTTGTGAGAATGTTGGAAGATTAATAAATTTTTAAGCGGTGGTTTAAAGGCGGCAGCCCCATCTTGTACCGTACAAAACGAATTAAAAGAAATTTTGAAAAATTTGTTTTATAAGAAAAACTGATTTTTGGTATTTTTTGTGGCTTTGGAAATTTTTTTTTCTGGTAACGATACCAACCAATGTTTGTGCAATTTTTATTTACCATAACCGAAGGTTGACCAAATTTGAAATTTTTTACTATCCGATTTGTTACCAAAAGTTCTGTCAAATTCCGAAATGAATTTAATTTGATTATAAGTTATTTTAATTGCTGTTAAATAATGTTTTAATCTAAAATCTTTTTGATCTCGGGTAAACTTAAATTTTGGTCTTTTGCAGAAAATTTGGACAGTTTACAGTAACATTGCTTCAAATACCATCAAAATTAAATTTTGGTGAAATATTTCGAAATAAAATCATTTACATAACTAAACAACGATAATATTTATCTTATCTTCAATTTTTAAATTGTAATACATAAATTTATTACCAAGGTTAGTTCGTTTACTCAAGCTAGTTAAAGCATTTTACACTATAAGGATTTAGATGGGTGTACGAAGATCTCTAATACGATATGTAAGAGATAACGCGTGCTTAACATTATTGCTGGTGCAAAAGTGCAGCTTGTACCTCACAAGCCTGCATTATTTGTTTATTTATTGATTAATTTGTTTATTAATTTTCTTAAACAATACAAAATTACAAAACTAAATATACAAATGATTGCAATTTATGGCAAGAAGGTCGGTTTTCTTTGTCGAGGACAGTGTTGGAAACCTCTAAAATTAAAACTAAAACAATTGGTGGGGTCAAATTAAAATAATAATAATAGCAAAAATCAAAATAAAAACAGTTGTAACAAATTAAACAAAATTAACAATAAAAAGATAATGATAAAGATATGAAATACCAAAATAATTAAAAAATAATTAATTAAAAGAGTTATAACAAAAGTAAAAAGTTAAAAATTGTTTTTTAAAACTACCTCAAAAAGACATTTTATATTCTTTCTTTCAAATAACTAACCTTTCAATAGCTTTAATATTGAATTAGTGGAGATCAATGGTCGGATATGTAATGGAAGGCAATTAATGAAGTACGGACCAATGACTAGGAAATATCGCCTAAATGCTTCGGTATTAACAGTGAGTATTTTAAAAAACAATTTGTTGTTATTACGAAAATTATATGCAGAAACAAACCTCACTACCCTCTGACCTCTATGATAATAAAACCAACGGAGACCTCACATAAAGATGTTGTAGAGGAAAAATTTTATTCGAAACATAAACTGGCCAACAAGAATCAGTACGACTGATAAAAAACATGGAACGAATAATATGGTTTTGGAACGTGATTAAAGGAATTAACGTACAATTAAAAGCACCACCCCAACAGGGAATTTCATAATTCAAACGAGAGCCAACACAAGCCCGATAAAAGCTTAATAAAAGAGATTGCGAACAATAAGAGGGCAAAACAGAACCCAATTGACTTTTTAAATGCTCAATATTCAACTTCCAATTGAGGCCAACATCCAGGTGTAGATCGAGGTTTCAGGAAATTACATATAATTCAACAAAGGGTCTCCAGATAAAGGAACACCACAATTCAATGTAAAACGAACACTAAAGGAACTTTGTATTTTAACCTTGCAAGACCTATTACTCAGATAAGAAGCAAACCATTTTTGTGAAATACCTTTAAAAACGATATAATCTAGGTTATTGAGAAGCAAGTTATGGTCAACCATATCAAACGTTCGTTTAATATAAATGAAAACAGCTCCAGCCTCAAGCTTATCTTTTAAACGAAGATTAACATCATTATGAAATTCAACCAAGGCAGACTCAATACTTCTACTAGATCTAAGGCCATACTGATTCTCTCTTAAAAAATTATGTTTACCAAGGTTTTTATCTGTTTATGGTTTTATGCCTTTTTCAAATATTTTTATGATAATAGGTTGAAGAGCAATAGGACGAAAGTTTTCTTGAGGCAAGCGATTACCTTTTTTGTATAGTGGAATAACAATTGAGGTTTTCAAAATATCTGGGACAAGGCCAACAGAAAAACTGTCATTAACAGGAATAAAAAGAACCGGAGAAATAAATTCGCTTTAACATATCGGAACTAAAACCCAATAAATCAGTACTTTTTCGAGATTTCAGACTCTTCACAATGGTTAAAATGTCATCACTATCAACGATATTATAATTACCACTCAAATTACAGGAATACGGAAATGAATAGTTCAATTTCAACTCATTAACAATTCTTGAAAAATAGTTAGAAAATTCATTGGCACAATAATACCATCATCAATTAAGATTCTATTAATAGAAACCTGACGATTATTTGATAAAATATCATTGACCATTGACTAAACACAATCCCCAGAACAATCATCAATCTTGCGGTTATGTTAACTAAGTATCTCAGCTTTAACGCAAGTATTCGACAATTTCAAAAAATATTCTTTGATGTTATTAGTAGGCTTGGTATTTTTAGGTTCTACAAAATCAAAAATATGTTCGTAAAACATGTAACCATAAAATTGCAAAATATGTAGTCATATTTTGAAAAGAAAACCAAAACTAGACGTTATCTTAAGTGGATTTCAATTCACTCATTAACAATAAAATTATCAAGTTTTTGGCTACAAAGTTGAATAAACTAGTTCTCCTGGACAACAAAGTGTTGGAAAGGTAGTTCAAAAATGGTTCCACATCGACATACTTAAGAATTTGAACTGGTAAGCGATACTTACTTTAAAAGAACATCGTGACGGTTAAGGCTAAAAGATTCACGCTATTAAAGCAAGTTTTAAACTAAAATTGCACTCATATTTTTGCTCAAATCAAATTGTAATTCAAACACAATTTTTAATTTAAGTTACCATCAAGATTATATTCAATTACAGTTTAGAATTCATATTCCTTCGATACATCGTGCTGATACTAAATAATTTTACTGCTTTTGCATGATTGCAACCAAAATTTTGGAATACAATTTCTACTGAACATTTTTTTTAATTACGGCTTAAAATTCAAATATTTGAATACTTTCTCAAATTTCTGTTCAAAATTCTGATACAAATTTAACAAACCTTTTGATTCAAACTATAGTTTTAAATTCGACTTTAACTCAGCATTTGTAATAACACTCAAATAAATTCTCAATAAATTTCTTTCATGCACTTGCAACTATAGCTGAAATTGCATTCCAAATTTTTAATCCAGCACATTTAGACAAATCTAGGTTGAAATTTTTACCTAATTTGTATACAAAATGTCACAACAATTGCACCCTATTTTTCTCAAACTCTCAATTTCTACTTAAAATTTCACTCAAATTTGTTATATCTAGTTTAAAATGCAAGCTAAGTTTCTCTTTTAGTTCTCTTAATCAATTTCCTCTTGTCGAATGCAGTTGACCTATTTAGACTAAGAGATTCCATTTATCATTTCGTTCAACTTCGAGAACTGCTTGGAACTAAATTTCTGACCAAAAATCTTATTTTTTTTTTTAATTTGTTAAAACTTTGGTAAAACTATTAATTTCTCTCAAGTTTTCATTTTAATTTAATTCAATGAGCGTGATCAAAATAACAATTAACAATAACTCAAGTACAGTTTGGAAGTTTGACTCAATTTCATGTTAAAATTTCCCTCACAGTTGATTCAAATCCAATTGTAATCTAATTTTATTCTGGATACATCCAAGGTTTTATTCGAATCCATAAAAATTATTTACTTTTCCAGTCTAATTTTTTATAAAAATATGTATCAAAATATGTATTTTGGTTTTCCCTTGACATATCTATTATTTGCTCAACCTAATTTGCTCTGATTTTTTGTTTTGTAATTGAAAATCAACTCAGCAAATCTATAGTGTAATGTAAACTTCCAATATATTTCTCTCAAAATTTTGTGAAATCAAAATTCGAGTAGTAACCCAATTCCAATATATAATTTTACCAAAGATTTTAATTGGTTTGGAATACCAAAACCATTCTTTTATATTTAAATTTTTAATTCAAATTTCTCACAAAATTTCCGATACGAATTTTTAAAATAAATTCTAAAGAAATGTTGTTGGTTGTTTGAGACCAAATGTCGTATTGCAGCTTAATTCTTACCTAATTGCAATTAAAATTATGTTTGAATCTAGTTTAGAACACCAAATTTAGACTCAAATTTTATCTCAAATCCAAGTAGAATGTCCAAACCAATTTTTAACTTAAGTAATACTGTCCAATAATTTGTACTATTTAAATTCCATGCAAAATACAGCTAGTTTAATCCAGAAAATTCAACTCAAAATATTGAAAAGTGTCATGGTTCGAATTGTAACTCAATTAAAATTGTATCTGTTTAATTTCAAACTGAAAATTTATGGATTTAAAACAGGTGTTTTTTTTAATCCACTCAATCATTAGTCATGCCCCTGGTTGGAAGTTTTATTCAAAGATTGGAATTCAAATTCTGTTTAAAGCAAAATTCTGCTGAAAACTACGATTAGCATTTGGTTCATATTAAATACAAGATGCTGGTCAAATCTAGTTTGTAATTCTAATTAACATTTTTTAATCCAATTTGAGTACCTACTCAGGAATTTATTCAATTACATTTGGAAATTTAAATTCTCATTCAGAATTTTGCTCGAAATTCTGATTTTATATACGATATTTTGAAATTCACAAACAATATTTTACTAAGTTCATGTTTGATTTCTGAGTTAATTTCATTTCTAAACTAAATTTAAAATTTTACCTAATTATTCTACTTAAAATTTTATTTACAATAATTACGTCCTATTTAGAATTGAAACTAATTTTATTACCTTTAGATTTCCCTGTAATTTTGGTCAAATCCATCGTGTTTTAATTGTAATTCGAAATCGATTTGTAATTTACCAAATCAAATTAAATTTAATTTTGATTTAATTTAATTTGTAATCAAATTTACATTCAACATTTCCCTCAAACATATAATAAGTTGAAACTTTTCGAATTAAAAATTAGTTTTCGTTCGAGCCTATTTTGAATATGAATAACATTAAAATATCGCTCAAGTGCATAAATGGGGTAGAATTGCATTTGCTACGTTCTTATAGTTTAAGGAATTTTAATTCCGATGAATTCTTTTACATACATTACAAATGTCACAACGTGGATTATTTCATTTTTGATAAAGGCACATACGTTAATGAATAAAAATGAAAATCACAAAATCTGCTTTTCTAGAACTCCGGATCGTCAAATAATGTGCAGTAAACTATTAAGATTTATGTTTGAATTAGCCGAGTTTAGGCCAAAGTGAAACATTTTTAATTTCTAAAAAAAAATTTGTTCACCTAAATTTAAAATATGGCTTATAAAATATTTTGCCTTATAAAATTTTAAGCTAAGAAAGTCGAATTACGTTATTCTTGAGGAAAAATTAAAAATATTTAGAATAAACAATAAAATATGTGGTAATACGTAAGTAAAATAAGTGGAAATATGTAAAAATATGAGATTAGGGCTCATTCGCGTTCATTTGTTCTAAAAGAATAACTATTCAACAAATTTTTGGTTTGGATTTCTCAAAAAAAAATATTTTTTTACCTAAGAGTCATTAGGATGTTTGCTAGCAAGAAATCCTAGGTTTAAGCTGGGTTTTTGATTTTCGAAAAACAGAAATGTAACAAGACGATGCAATATTGTTAAAGCTACTTACGAAATTGTAAGGGCTAGCAGACGGATCATTGGATAGATAGTTTAAAAAATTGTACGATAAAACTAACGAATACAATTTAGTAAGATCAAAACATTTATATGGGCCGTTATAATGAGAAGAAAGTCTAATTCTGTACGACAAAACATTTCCAATACAATTAAACAATGATCAGTAATCGAGAACGGAAGAACAGATACTTTTAACAACTCCATATCGTTATGACGAATTTTAGCAAAACAATGATCAATACAAGTAACACTAGAGTTAAAAACACAAAAATTTTACTCGAAGAACGGTCTCATTGTTATTTTTACCTTTAGCAGATGTTATTGGTGTCGCAAAATCAAGATCGCTTTCCAAGAATGACACACCCAAGCAGTTTTTAAACATACTTACATACGGCAGGCCAAAAACACCGACGCAATTATCATAAAGCGATTGTTCCACAGCATATTAACACTGTAGTAATAAGTCAATTTTGAATTCGGCTCAAATTACCAATCTTTAAAACTAATTTGAACGTTAATTCCATTCTACTTGTTGTGAATTTCTAAACGAATGATATTTTCACTATGGCCTAGTTAAGGAGACGAGATAAATTTTAAGCTACAAAAAATTAATTAAAAACTTTCGGGTTTCATACACCGACGATTCGGTACAATTATTTTAGCCTACACACAAAAACTTTGATCAATATTTTATACTTTTAAAAACTAAGTATATCTATAATAACTAATCATACTTTTCTTTTTTTTTTCCAGGTATGTTCATTTTGGATTTTATTTTGATGAATAAAGTACTGGCAGTATGAGGGTACAACAAACAAATGAAAAAGAAGATTTCTTGAATGAAATTGATATCACAACTTTGTTAAATCTAATCGTACATAAAACTGAACTTTTATCATCCATATCATAAAGGTACATAAGTTGTTAGCTAGAAATCGTTTCAATTTGTATTTTATCCAAAAAAAAGTTTTTCTTAGTTTCTGATTCACAAAACTATATGCTAAACTAACATAAAACAAACTAATTTAACTTTTCATTTATTCTTTGTACAAATACGGCTATTTTCTTAACAAGTATTTGATTTTAATTTGCATCTAACGAGACGCTAAATAAATTTGTCATCATCCATCGTTTTGAAGATATTTTATGTTGAACCAAAGTTTGATATTGTAAAATATTTTTTTTTTTTTTTTCAAATATATTCGCTTGACGTGAATATTTACTTTATAATTTACAAATATTTAATTTACTTAACGAATTATTTTACTGGAATGAAATTACGTTAAAGCACAAGCAAAACGAAAAAAAAAAAGTTTTTTCAAATACTTTTGACCTTTTTTTTTTGGTTGGTCTATTTTTTGGTACAATAACTAAGTATGATTTGCTTATAGATTATTTTCTTGGCTGGTTGTAATTCCCTAACCCTTTTTTTCTGGTTATTACTAGTCCTATTATTATTATTATTTTTATTTCCCTTTTTTTTTTTTGTTGGTGCTTTCTTTATTTGGTAAAACAATTTTTTTTTTGGTTACTCTAAAAGAAAAGTTTTTGTTTCCTGCAGTTTTTTTTTGTTGCTATTTTATTAGAATAAAAGTCTTAAAACAGAAACCAAACCAATAAATTTTAACCCCATCAAATTTATGGATACATATCAAACCGTAATATTATTTTTAAAAGGGTCAAGTGTAAGAAAATGGGAATAAATATTCTTTCTACAAATCAGCAACAACAAGAAAAAATCGACAGCAATGTGGGGTAAAAAAAGTAAGCGGCAGCAGCAAATAATAACAAAAAAGAATTAAAGCGTTTGGGTAAAATAAAACTCAAAACAAGTTATCTCAATATAAACATCTAATTGGTGACATACACACGGAGAAAGAGCCGAATACAAATAAGCTGGATAAATTTAATTTTTCATAATTGATAAGCATGAATACATTTTAATATGTTGTTGTATATGTTTTATGCTGTTTATATGTATGTTTTGGTTCGAGGGTAAATACAGCAAACAATTTATGTACAAAATTTTTCGGATTAAAAGTTATATCGCGATAGGAATTAGAGATAAGGTGGGTTGGTGTTATATAGCGGGAGGGAATAAATACATTAAAAAAGGTTTCGTGCTTCTATGAGTTGAAAATTCCCTTAGCTGGGTGAAAATATATGTGTATGGGCTATTTGCTTTAAATATCTAATCGAAATGTGGGACAAAAAATTTGTAAATGCCAAAAGTGGACCTAAACGTTTTACTATTACAATAAAAGTTTTAAAGAAATTCTCAGTAATGGCATTGCCTAAGTACCTGCTCTATCGTATTATCTTATTGCTATAAAAATGTTCCTAATTTCATGTTAATAATTTTCTTTGTCCTCAGAAGTTAGCCTGATTTTTTCTTTTAACCCATACTTAATTTGTTACAGCAGCAAAAATAAAGCACCTTGCAATTTTACCTGCCTTGAAGTATTTCCTCCCCAATTATTGTTTAGCGACAATGAAATTCATGCCGTGTCGATTATATCTCTATTCACAAGTCATAACATCTAATGTCGATTTTTGCTATTTATCAGGAGAGTAAAAAAAAGGCGCAAATGTTTTTTTTTTTAAATATGGTAAAGACTTAACTTACAATTTGCATAATAAAAAGACCGCTAAAATGTTAGGCATAGTCCAGTATAATTAACATTTACCTGACACTAACCGTTGTTGATTTAATCGAGCATTTGTAACATAAGGGTTTATAACATAATATGAATTGGTTATAAATGGATACTTAAGTCACTTAAGATGATTTTACTTATTCATAAAAGCGTCACATAATTTCTTCTATGGACTTATTTCATTCTTTTTAACAATACAACTTAAAAAAATAATAAAAATATAGGTATTTGTTTAAAATAAAGTACCATAAGTTACATATATAATTTTAATTATCATCATCAGATCTATCGACCAAGTTCGGATGATAATCGGGTAGGTCCTCGGTTGGTAAATTTCTATAAAAATCATGATAAATTGGATTGATCAAATTAAGCATATCTAGAAGATCCTTCTTTTGTGCACTGCTGATATTTACTGGGCGAGAATAGCACTGTTTTAAATGGCTTAAGTTTGCCAATGGAACGCCGCGCTTCTTAATTTTTATCATTTTAAAGGACTCCGATTTGTCCAGAGTATTTTTATATTCAATTTGACCAAATTGCTTTGTGTAACGAAGCCATTTTACACAGTTCCAAACAAACTTATTTCCATTCTCATCAGTTTTTCTCCAAACAAATTTTTCGTGGAATATAGAAGAGAAGTTATAAAACTTCATTTCTTCCAATTTAAAAGCTCGTTTGAACCGACTGACCGCACAAACTGGTACCAATCCCTAGGGTGGTGAATGGAAGCGTGTGTTTTATTTTTCTTCCGTTCTATGAGGGAGTGATCGACATCACACTCCAGATGAGTGTGACCTTGCACTAAAAACTTGTGATCTATGGCATGAATGTTATGTGCTTCTTGCATAAACGAGGTGAACATTACAGTCACGAACTTATTCTTGTTTTTACCCGAACAAGAATCACTATATAAAGTGAGGTATTTGCAACTGTCTGGGATTTGCTTCAAATATTGTAGCAAATATGAAGCGATCTCGTTGCCCCCACGGTGAGCAACACCTTCATGCCACATCATACTCATAGGCTCATTTGTAGTACAATCATGTACTGTCAGGTTATAAGTCCACAATAACCTTTTGTAGAAGGAGACTGAGGTTTCTGAAAAAGGAGTCGGCAAGCATTTCTGTTAGTCGAAAGTCAGCACTTGCGCGACTTATCTTCTTTCGCCAATATTTTATCATTGCTTTTAGCTTTGTACGCATTATCGGCCTCCTTGTGATGCTCTTCTTGTTGTTTCTTGAAATTCGCCGATTCTTGGTGATCACTTGCTACCTTGATTTTTAGATGCAATATTTCGTATTTGTTGCAACGATCTGTCTTCGGTGATTTAAAATTTATTCTCATACTGTGAAAAATGAAACTGGCGTGCAATGGGATTCAATATATAATTTAAGCATTTTTTGCAACGTGAGATCCGTTGAAAAGTACGTTTTAAAAGCTGTTTATATGGTCACGAATTTCCTGTATTTGGTGATCTGGGTGCCTACAGCTTCGTGTGTGTCGCCCTCGTCGATCAACCCCAACAGATCCCGATGCTGACTCTAATTTTTTCTTAGTGACGGTCTTTAATATTTGCTCAGTTTCACAAATGGTAAGCAAAAAACATTATTGGCAAATATTCACTCTAGAATCCCGAATAGTTTTTTTGGCAACTTTGACGAGTCTCTCACTTTCTTTCGGTTTTACTTCAATGATCCCACTTAAATATGGTATTGTAATCTAGCAGAATGGCTTCCTAGGTTCCAATAACCATCGAAGATTGCTTTTTGAACATCATAGGTTATTAAATGTCTGCATTGTTTTCGGCAATTTTCGAGTTCTTTAAAGGATCTCTGTTTTATTATTTTACCGGTTTTCGTCAAATATTTGTTACCCGAATTTCTTTTCTGGTTCCTCGATTTTGAGGTTTCTTTTACTTTTGTGACAGTTTGCACTTTATTAACAACCTGTTCGGTAGCTTCAACGTTGTTATATTCAATTGTCAAAGTATTTTGAGTTGGAATTTCTATGCCAGTTTCAGTTGAATTTATTTCTAAAATACCCTCTGATTCACTAACCATTGATACGTTGTTGGTAGATGGCGTATAATCGGGGTCTTTGTCCGAGTCATCGAAATCAGATTGTTCTAAAATGTATTTTAGAATGTTTCGTTTGCTTGCTGTATCAAAACCATTGTCCTGAATTTCTGAATTCATTTGCGGTGCATGAGATACGCTGGATACTAGATCATCAGTTATGTTTGTGGTAACTACGTTCGCCGAATCTGCCGTTATTGCTTTTGTTTGGCCCTCGTTTTCCAAAATAAATTTCGCCTTGACCAAATCCACCATTAGAGCGCCACGATATTTTTGATTATTCATACCTAGAATGTTATTTAGTGCAATTTTATAAACATAAAAATGAGAAAAACGAAAACTTACCATTAATGTGATTCTACTGTTAATTTACAGTTAATTTTGTGAAATTTCTGTCAATAGCTATTAAATACTGTTTTAAAAATACTCATAGATAACATGCACATGTACAAAAAATTTAGCTAACACTTGCACTTAATTTAATAAAAAAAAAATTTTTCTAACTATCGATAAACACGTCTAGCTTCATAAAATATCAGCTTAAAACTAAAATTTGTTTGTTGCATTTGTAAAACTGCATACACTAAAATATATTAACTGTACTTTATTAACGGGATTTTGCAAATGGTATTTGGAATATTATATTAAAAACACATAAGATAATATGATTTTTTAGAAAAATGATTATCTTAAGTCAATTTAAGGGGCTCAAATAATATCAGCATGCAATTTAAAAAACATCTAATTTTGACATAACAAAACTTTAAAAAATGCTGAACAATTTATTTTCTAGAGGACATATCATCTTATATAGAGTTAAGATAGGTGTGCGAAAACATCACGCAGCAGTAAGTGGCATTATGATGTTATACAAAATGTGACAATTAGAATTAGGCAACTTAAGTGCTTTGATCAACTCAATATATAAAAAAGTATGAGTGACAGATATATGAGAGTAAGGAGCAACCTAAGATATTTTTATAGCAAATTCAATTCTGCTTTTAACTCAATTTTGTCTTAAGTCGATATAAGATGTTATGACTTGTGAGTAGAGATATTCGTCGAAGTGCCGCTGTGAATCATTTTCTCAAGGTTAATTTATAATTTTTAACTTTATCTTAAACCACGGAAAAATACAAATATTTCTTTCTATTTGCTGGCGGTCATTTAGGCAGTAATGCTATCAAATATTTGATTACTTAAGTGATTTACACAAAGCCAATTTAACGACAAGTTAGAGTCATTTAGTGACAAGTTTCAATAGTCGAATACGCTTTTAAATCTTTGTTGAACCATTGTTTTGACTAAGACCTTCTGAATGCATAAAATCAAAAAAGAAAAGTGATATGACTACAAAATATTCATTGTTGGCTAACTTCTTTGTTTACCAGAAACTTGAAACGCGAATTGCTGCAGATACTGAATTATTCCCTATCACTAAATTTGATATTTGCGATGTTCGTGTGATTCAACTTCTTTAAGGTCGATGTTGACTACTCCCCATATAATAAAAGCGTATATTTAGTACACAACTTTTATTTTCTGAGATATTTTCTACATTCGAGAGAATCCTCCTCCTCATTAAATTTAACATGAGCGATTTCTGTGTGTTAGTTAAAATATTATGCACAACTTTTTTTTTTTTTTGGTACTGTAACCTATTCACCTAGAATTCTATACATGTTAGGATGTAGTATTCGGAATAACCCCTACATACATCACAATTCCCCCTTAAAATTAAAAATCCAATCTTTTTGAAGCTGTCCTTCTCCTATCCGATCTTTTAAGCACCGCTTTACGTTCTACATGACTTTCTGTTGTATTACTGTGGTTTGACACAGTTGCCCTAATTATAACTAGATCATTATTTGTTGACGTGGAGCAGTTATCCATACATGAATCATAATTTTCCGCACCCTCAGGACGATTATTTTTTCTTTGATACTAACATCCGTGTTTTTTAGATACAGAATAATTTGATCTACAAGCCGTACGATACTCCCCTACAAGTAGCACGAGTGGGTTGGGATAACGTTGTACTGTGGTTGGCTAAATGACTACTGGTCGGCTAGCCAACGTTGTGACAATGGTATGAAAACTGAGATACAACGTTATTGGGGAATAAATTTTGGGTTGTAACAACGTCGTAATAACTATTATCCGACTTATCAATTGACCATAGAATACAAGTCACGAAATAGATATATTGACTACTATTTTGTTTGTTAAAAAATGATTTTGTCTCACATTGTGGTTATATTTTAGCAGACAGGACAACTATTTTTTATAAAATATATAAATAATCATGTTGTCTTTTTTTATCTTGTAAATATAATAATTATTTGTCTGTTTCCTTTATCATCTATTTCATTATTTACGACTTTATGAAAATTTACTTCATAATAATTGTAAATATAATATTCACATTCTCTGTAATAATGGTAACCCAAAAATCTGGCAAGATACGACATATTTTTATAAACAAAGCAAGTTTTATCGTAAATGTGCACCTATCAGTGAACTAAAAACTCATGCGCCTTATAAATTCGTCTTTTTTAAAAATATATTTCTGTTATTTCAAAAATATTTTTATTTTAGGTTGACTAAAATTTTCTAAAATCAGTTTAAACCGTATTGAAATAATCCCCACTATTAAAATAATGATATTACAATAATATTTAGTCATGAGGAGTATGAAAATCAGAATATTATTTTCAAAATATACAAATTTTTATATGCATGTGTAATTAAAAATGGCGAACTTCATACTATGTATTAAAATATATTTAAATCACTAAAAAGTTAGATTAATAACCAATTTATAACAAATTCGACTTAAAAATTACAAATTTGTTATTTTATTTCTAAAAAAGTTACTGTCACGACGGTCTAGTCATTCTCCCGACGATTTATTCAATTTTATTACCAAATTTTCAAGAATTCAACTGTAAAGATATTTGCACACCAAATAAGTTATATCGAAAAGCGTTGTGCATTCACCAAAAATTCCTTAACGACAAAAAAGAAAAACTTAACGAATGAGATAGTTAATTTAAAATTCCCTGAAAAAGACAAAGGAGACTGTATGGATACAAATGTATTTGGTTCGCGAATTATAAACAATATGATTAAAACTTCAAAAACGTAAAACAATAATACAATTTAATTTTAATTAAATAGAACTGTTGATAATTATTCATTAATTAAATCCTTAGTATAACAAAAATGATGATTGACCTATTTTGGAAGATAAAAGAAGTTGAAGTCAGAAAAAAATTTTTATATTAAATTATTTATATAATTTATTGACATGACACAAGGTTGTTTGCCGATGATGTAATAATGTCGGTCACAAAATATCTTTTTTGTCAATTATTTCACTAAATTGTATGCATATGTAAAAAATGTTATCTTGCGGTCGTGCAGGTTACAACAAAATATTTAGGTTGGATATTGGTTTTTATACGACAAAAAAGTTGCTAGGTAGTCATTAAATACCACATATTACGACAACATAACTAAATAATCGGTACACGGTTATAAAATACATATTAGTCGGTCAATAGTTGAAAATAGTCAAAAAAAAGTTGTCAAGTAGATATAAAATAACGCTCTGGCGGCTGCTAACATATAACGTCGCATTGTGGTCGTGCCGACGAAAAAATAAAAATTGTTAGTTCGATGTCAAACAAGTGAATTTATTGAAATTTGTGACGTTGTACCGACGTCGGAAATGGGTTATAAAACTATAAAGTTATTTGATGCTACTTGGGGCGCCCCCATTTAACATTTTACAAAGATACGTTCTTTTTGCCCAAAATTTTAATATTGGAAACCTGTGTGTACCCTTTTTTGATTTGTGTTCGAATTATAATCGCGAATCATCACTGAATCATTTACCGCAAAACTCCCAACCCTTTTACCTTTGAAATTTTCAACTTATTTTTAGTTTTTTTATCAATATTTTTGGATTTATCGATTTTCCTACTTATCGATGACGGTTTTATTAAATCAAACCGACATTTTATCTGACGACCCAGCACTACCTTCGCCGGTGATTCGTTTTGTTGTACAATATCTTGCAAGACGATAGTCCAATAAATACCAATTTAAAGCTATGTCGACATTTTCAACATATTTTATTTAATTTAGCATGATTTAGTGCTGCCTTCAAACCATTTTTAAAACTACGGATAGAATTCTCTGCAGTACCATTCGATGCAGGATGCCCAGGAGCTACCGAAATAAAATTAATTTTATTCCTGTCTGTAAGTTCTTGAACAATTTTCGATTAAAATTGTGTAACACAATCCGATGGAGTTATTTTTGTTCTAAAAACTTCTACCCATTTTGAAAAGGAATCTTTGATTATCAAATAATAATTATTGTCGATAGGACCAGCATAATCAAAATTAATCCTTCACCATACTTTCTTTGTATTTTCCCAGGGAATTAAGGTACACTTTGGAGGTTCCCGTCTAACGGAAAAACATGCACGACAACTTTTAATTAATGTTTCCAATTCGGCAATTTGTTCCTGGCAACCATAAATAAGACCTAGCGATCGATTTAGCTCCTAGGTATAATACCTAGATAGCCCGACATTACAATTCCGGCTTCGATGAATAGTTAATTATTTCGTCTAATAAATGGTAGAAAGTTATCCAATATTAAAAAATCTACCCCCCCCCCCCCACCCTACAACTCTTTAAGAATTGCAGTGTATACTTCTGACAACACACCAACGGTTGTTGTTTCTTTAGCGACTAGACAAAAATTTAAATCACTATGTTCTTCTCTAATAAAATTTATGTAATTTCTTCGTCTCTTTCGATTTGAGAGCCAGAAACATCAGTAATAGGCAGTTGCGAATAAACATCAGCTTCATTGTTTCAACCTTTAACATATACTAGTATATAATTGAAAGCTGATAAAGTAACGAACAAGCAGCCCTTCAAGGAAATCCACAAGATTTACCAAATAATCGTAATAACGGTTTGTGATCAGTTCTGATAACAAATTTGTATCCCACAAGGTAATGATAGAATTTTAAAACTAAACAAATAATAACTAGACCTTCTTTCTCTATAGCACTATAATTTTGTTCACATTTTCATAAAGAACGACTATAGAAAGCTATTAGCCTTTCTACTCCATCTTGGCATAAATGTGATATCATCCCCCTCCCCCTTCCTCCTATACCATAACTCGAGGCCGGTGGTGAGAATTATTGGTAATGATGGATTGAAATTTGATAAAACTACCTCTTTCACTATGTCGCTTGGAATATTCTTAAAACTTGTACGACAATCCGAATTCCAATCAAATTTTACTTGTTTTTGTAAAAGTCAATATGAGTCCTGAAAATCCACGTACTTCGGTAATATTTAAAGGTTCCGGTGACTCTATTACCGCAAAGAAAGAACGAAGTATTCTTCCCGGTGACCACAATTTCATCCAGGAAATTTAGAATGCATGGAATACCCTGTAATAATTTTTCAATCGCATTCTGAAATATGCTTGTCCCTGAATTACTACCAAATGCATTTGATTTACTAAAAACTGGATTTACGATGTAATTCGAACTGATTATAAGCAGCTTCCATGTCTAATTTTGAAAATTTGTTACCACCCTTCATAGCTGTAAACACTTCATCTAAACGTGATAACGAATGCTTATAACTATCTAAAAATTTATTTATTGTGACTTTATAGTCCACACACAATCGCGCTCCATCATACCGCTTTTGAGCTAGAGCAAGTGGAGTTCTTCAATCATTAGTAAAAATTGGGGTTATCACCCCCATCCGTTCCAATCGTTCAATTTCCAGCTCTACCCTTTCTTTCAAAGTATGTGGAATTTGTCGTGGCTTCATCAACAATTTTTAATTGTATTTGTTTGTATTTAAATTTGCCTAATTTACCATCAAATAGAATTTCGAATTTCGATAATACTTGACTCAGTGATGTCTGTGCACTAATCTTATTTATTTGTGCCAATGAAATCTTAAATGTGGTAGTTATCTTACCGTAATTAACTGCAGGCGTGAATGTCCTGATTACTCTAACATTGTTACCAGAATATGCGCCAAATTTTACATCTGATTCCATGAGTTCTGTCTTTTTGGATTTTTTCGTGTATAAATCATATGGAATTAAAGACACACTTGCTCCACTGTTAAATAAAAATTTAAAATTTTTCCTATTAATCACCAAGTCTACAAGGTAAGAATTTTGATTATTTACTGCATTAATTATAAAAAATACTTAGTCCAACTGTGGATTCCGTTTCGCTACTTCTTTCACTATCTATTTTCAGTTCACGGTAGTTCTGTTGCTTTTCGGCATCCTCTACAAAATTATTATTTTTTTGTTTTGCATACCTTCTCATTTAATTCGACATGAGTGAATTCATGTGTGTGGTTCTACTTATTTAAGGTCACTTTTCAACTCATGGTTAGAGTCGGAACCTAGACCCTTAAGCCCTTAAGTCTGGCCCTACTTCATCTCCAAAAATTTAAGGGCCGAGAAATTTAATTTTCGCATTATTTACTTAAACCTCGTCTTCTTAAATATTAAAAATCCATACTTCCTTAAATATTGTCTGACAGGGCTGAAAGACCTCAGCAATTTTCTTTCAATCAAATGTTTATATAAAAGTAGAGAGAGACAAAATGATTTTGTTAAAATCATGTTCTAGCTAAGGGTGCCTAATTTTCTGCCTGTTCGACTGTATCTGGCGCCCATTATCGATTGCGGAATTTCTTAACCCTAATAGTTGTATAAATTTCACTAATAAAATATAGCTTTCTGAAGTTGATTTGAATTAGTTCGCATATTTGACATGTTTAGCACATATCTGCTAAAATGACTGGAAAATGACTACCATGAAACAGAAAAAATCTTTAATTAGCTTTGGAAAAATATATTCTGAAAATGTCGGCTATCTCTCATGCTACATAATTCGAGTATTAATGCTTATTCTAGATGTCACTAGGGCTTTAGGGCGGTCCTGCATTCATATGCTTTAAATGCTACAAAATTTAATTTTTAATGATAATTTGTTTTTATTAATTGGCATACGGATCAACTATTATGAAACTCTCTCTGTCTCTCTTTCTCTCTTTCTTTCTTTATTTCTCTCTCTCTCTCTCTCTCTCTCTCTCTCTCTCTCTCTCTCTCTCTTTCTCTCTCTCTCTCTCTCTCTCTCTCTCTCTCTCTCTCTTCTCTCTCTATTATAACATTTGTGCAGTTTATTGATGAGGAACCATTAGAATGTATTCAAGTTCATCTTATTGCACAACAAATGTTCGATGAGGATTTCCAAGCCCTTAGTACCATTCAAATAAAGTTAATATCACCCTGATTGTCGAGTAGATGCTCGAAATAATTGTATATATTTCTATTCCTCTGGTGTTATTTTATTATTTTTAAGTTTTGTATTGCTCCTTAATAGTAACTCTTCTGGTCCCTCTCCAATTGCAGATCATACAAACTCTTGTCAGTTCGATAAAGCTTGCGACTGACACCGGTTTCTTGCTTCCAGATCTTTAAAACGCTTGCTATATATTGGAACTTCGTAATTCCTGCACTATTTGAAGATTGCAATTTTACAAATTAAACTAACTGGATGTACCTGATGTTCTTATTGAGTAATACACGCTTAAGTTGACTGACTGGCTGGTTAATTACATAATCAATTTTACCAACCTTTCCACTTACTATTTCAATTTATTTGAATACTTTAAATTTGTCTGTTTATCAAAAACAGTGATGAAAGGGGCTTATTGCCATCTTCTGACTAAATAAATTTGATTTTTTTATTTAAGTTGGAAAGGTATCCTACTTTTAGCGTATTTTTCTTGATATTTTAAAAATATTTCTACTAGAGAATAAACTGTTGAAAATTAATTTTTTTAAGAGAACTGAAAGCCCGAATTTCTTTAGAAATTATAATTTTGGTCTCTGCGGGTATTAGGATTTTTCATATATTCCTTTAATTTGTCTGATTTTAACTAAATTTATGAGTCTAGTTTGATTACCAAAGCGAGTTTTTGATACAATTATGTTGTGCCACCGTTATCAATGCCACGTTTTGCACATACCTAAACCAATTATCCTTTATTAAAGGCCTTATTAAAATTTCGAATCACCAATATGACGAGCGCCTTTCAAACTTCGGTAAACTGGTCACTTTTCATTTGCCGAATTTTATTATACCGTCCTTATTCCACTTCAACGGTCGTTGAGATAGATCCAAGTAAAAATAACTCCTACAACGTTTAAATGAAATCAAAATCTAAAATATCTGTATCTGTCTAAAATATCCTTTATTTATGAATAATTTACACTTCCTAAAAAACAGGAACCTTTTTGTGAAAGCTTCCCAAAAAAAACTAAAAAGGTCAAAATCAAAACAATGTTGAAACAAATTTGTAGGGATATTTTTCTTGTTGGTGTTAATCGAAACCCTAAATTAACAGAATTTTGTACATAAATTTTACCACATTTAAAGCTGTATCACCATACCTGTAAAATGGTAAAATTGTTATCAAATCGAATAATCGTAAGCATTTTTAAGAGTGGCTCTAATTATAAAATTTCTTTAAGTGATATTAAAAATTATGAATTTAAGGCATGTACCAAAATCATTGAAATAATTGAAATGTTAGTACGCCCAACAGGATTAATATTTGAATATTTTACGGTAGCTGGGAGTATCTTAAACGATTCAATAAATAAAATTTTAATGAGATTTATAATTTCCAGGAACCCCTAATAAATACGATTATAATCCATTCAAAGAAATTTATTTTTGATCTCTTTAAAAAACAAAAAAGGAAACTTTTAATTATAAATTAATGAAATAACCACCTTCGAATTTTCTCGTGCTTATTAATATATTTATATTTATCGATGGAGTTTGTAAATAACAGTGTGCGATGTTTCCCCTAATTAATTTTAACTATCTGAACAATTTTTTTTTTTTTTTTTTGTTTTAATAAGATGATTATAAATATTTAATCAACATAATTAAAAATAAGAAATGCGATAATTGTGAGCAAAAGTAAAAAAATTTAATTTGACAACTTAAAAATTAGAGATGTGCGGTATTTTGTTCACAATCCCCACACTAATATGCGTAACTTATACTTTTGTGTCTGGTAAAAAAGGTAGGCAACAAAAAAAAAATGTTTAATTAGAGACAATATGTATCATTTAACGTTCAGCTTCCCTGCATATTTAATTTGAAAATATGTACGAATACGAGGAAATATTAACAGTTGTTGTTATTGTATTTTCATCACCCTAGGTTTTCATTAATTTTCTTTCATTACGTTATAATTTTCGTCAAGAAATTTCGTGGTTTGCTAACAAGGATTAAAATAAAATAAAAATACACAATATAATCACTTTAACTGTCAACAGATAACATATGTGTATGCTAACCCAAATTGATTTACTGCCTATATATACACAGGTCTGTGTCTGTATATATATATCCATATAGTTAATTTCTGCGTCTCGACATTTTTCTACATAAACATACATAAAAAAAGCATTAAAACCATAATTTTATTTTGTTTTTCCTTCGAACCATACATTTTTGGAACAAAACAAAAAATCTCATTAAGCTAACAATAAAAATAATTGAATAAAGAGAAGTGGAAGCTTTTGGTTCGGTTTTTTTTTTTTTTTTTATTTGTTTAAGCAACACTTTACTGCAAATAAAATAAAGACGGCGGGTAAAAATAACGATAAATTGTAATTTCTAACAATAAATTCGGTTACACACCAACAACAATGTCGAACAGCCGAAAAAAAAAGTTCTTCAACTAAAAAGTTTTCAATAAATTTAATTTTTCCAGGCACGATGAAGGTTTCAAGATCGATACAAAAGAACATTTTTGAATTAAAATGTTCTCGCAATTATTTTTTTTGTTCCGTTTTAATCGAGAAAATATCGACTGTATGATGTGGTTTAATGTATACTCGTACATATGTATAACGTAGATATGGGAATCTATTGAAAAATCTGTATTCGGGTTAGAAGCTTTTTGTTACACATTATGTATTGTATACAAAGGAAAAACGAGGGTATACAATACAAAAATAAAAAAAAAATAAAAAATGTTGAATAAGATGAGTTCAATGGAACCCAGGTGATGATTAAAAATTGGATTCTCGAAAATTTATTTTAAATTTAAATTTATGTGTGGCGCTAAGTGTAGAGATTTCTATCTCAAAGTAAATTCGACAAAATAGGTAATTCAAAAATATTTATGAAAGTTAATATAACCGATCTGTAATTTCCTGGGTAAAAAGACTAATTATGTAGTTTCAACTACAAAAGCTTAATTACGAAAGTATCATTATGTAAGTTGTATGGGAATTTTGGAATTTTTGTATTTTTAGTTCTTAATTGCAAATATTAAATTCTATTGCAGTATAGCTTGAGTTTCTACTGTAAATTCACACATAAAAATTTGAAATATCTTATTAAGAAAAAGGTTTACAAATTTTCGTCATTCTGTTTCCTCTGACTAAAAACAGTCTAAAGCTGAACATATCATGTGTTGGGTATAAGAGCAGTGGAGAAAACAGTAGGTTCGCACTAAGTAGATATCGTCAGGGTCAAAAATTAAATTTAAATTAGAAATATTTTCATAGTCTACTTTCACAGCTTCTACATGAAATACCCTGCAAGTGTGCTCAAGATAGCAATCGAGCTTGTAGCTGTCAATAGTTTCGAATAAAATTTGATTAGCATTGATTCATACACTAAAATGAAATTAAAGCCGACAAACAGTACCAGATGAACGAAATCATACGAGAAGGATAATTTTTTAGTGACATCTAAATGAGCCATAACATAAATGTTGTTGGATGACTTTGATAAAATGCTTTCTTTAATTTGCCTATTTTTCCGACTTGCCGCCTGCCATAATTGGTAGAAGTTTTAATTTATTAAATAAAACTCGAACTAAAATCTAATTCCTTAGTAGTTGTTTTAAGTGATGGGAAATCGGGACTAATAAACTTAAAAGTTTACAATACAATTGTGGCGGGAAAGGTTTGCTAACCTCAAATAAGCAAACAAATTAAAATACCCCTTTTCTGGCTGATTTTAAATTTTATTTCACATCAGACCCTAAAGTAGAACATGAAACATATATTTCGTTTTACAATTTATAAATTTTGTAACAATTCTGTTTTTCGATGTTTTAATTATTTCATCTCAAACTCGGATACATTTTGTAGCTAATCATATTTTAAAAATTATTCAATTATTTAGAAATCTATGATCTGGATCAATATTTTGGGAATATTCCTTCAAATGTTAATTTCGATAATTTACTAAGTGCTACTCAAGCTTTTGTAAGCACAAGTCAAACATTTATTTTTGATATTTGTGAATTCCAAATTAATTATGTTAGATTTATGACGTATAGCTAAATGAAATACCCTCCAGTTAAATAGTAAATCCTCTCTTGCGCTCCATGGCGTTGATTATATTAGCGCTCCATGGCGTTGATTATATTCCTCCATCTCCCTGTATTAAAGACGTTTTAAACGTCCAGGGTCACCAGCAAAACAATGCGCCGCGAAAATTGGTTGGAATCTTCCGCTCTCTTTACTGCTTCCGTAACCTCTCTGATTGCGCCGATCGTGAAACGCCCAGCTCTGAAGCCATATTGCCTAGGCGAGAAATCTCCTGCTGCTTGGATCGCCGATATGAGTCTCGCTCGGATTAGCTTCTCAAAACTTTGCCAGCCGTATCCAGCATGCATAAGGGTCGAAAGGATGAGGGTAGCTCAGGGTCACCTTCTCTTTTTCTAATTAACACCAACCGTGCCCTCTTCCATCTGAAGCTAAAAACTCTTTTCACCAGGCAAGCGTTGTACATCTCGAGCATTATTTTAGGATCCTGCTGGGCAACGATTTTCAAGACTTCATTTGGAATTCCATCCGGCCCAAGAGCCTTCTTGCTTTTTAAAGACGAAATAGCGTTCTGTAGCTCTATCTCTGTGAAAAGTGCAACTTCTATATCTTGCCTTCCTATTACCAGTTCTCTCTCTGGATGACTGGGGAAGAGAGTTCTGACAATTTTTTCAGTGGTGCGAGCATCCATTACTCGTATTGGTATCTGGGCTCCTAGTTTCTGCGTAACTATTTTGTAGCCCAGCCCCCCCCCCCCACCATGGGTCTTCGTCAATGTCCTCTATAAGCTTCTTCCAACACTGATTTTTACTCTCATTTATTTTTCTGCGCAGTAGCCTTTTGACGAGCCTGAAGTCTTCGAAAACGCGGCTAGTTTCAGCACGAGCTTATTCGCTGGGCCTCTCGTCCGAGTGCAAAGCATCTCTTTCGTACGTCCGAAATTTACGCTGTCCACCAATACACAGACGGTTTGTTGTGCTTTGGTCTCTTCCTTGGCATGGATGCCTCACAGGCCGAGATGATAAGACCAATGGTGGACGATATCCGAGCCTCAGTCACAGCTCTTCCGTCTGTTCCTATTATATTGCTCGCCATTTGCTGCTTGCCATTCTTTAACTCTGCCCTGAACCGCTCAACGTCCATTTTTTACAGGTTTCATCTAGGGCCTCCGATGCGAGGGTAATATCGGGGATCGTCCCCGTGCAGCCCGGCCTCTGAAAAATTGTGGCAGAGCCGCTGTTCAGTAACAGGAGTCCTGTTCTGGCAGCCATCTCCATGATCAATCTTCCTCTCGTGTCTGCGTTTGGCATTTCCCACTCAAGTGCTCTTGCATTGAAATCACCAGCTATAAAATGTATATAATGTAACTATTGATTTATATAATTTAATCTATTGTTTGATAATATTCATAAATATTTGATGCATTGTACCTTTTACATAAGATCAAGATGAACTAATACATATAAATACGGAATCTATATAATTGTAATCAAACATGTTGAAAAGTCAGTTCGGTTCCGTATTTTAACAAAAAACGTTGTAAAATAATAAAGAAATAAAAATGTTAAATAAAAATTACATAAAATAAATTAAAATATTAAATAATGTGAATTACAAATAAATAATAAAAATAAGTTTGATATTTCGTGAATTAAATTAAAATTATAGTGTTTCATTTTATAAACAATTATAACCACCTTTAAGATTTGCCTATAACACCAGATGTTCCGTTATCCTGGAGATATCATCTTCCAATGCTTCCAACTTTGCTACAAACTCCGCGATCCTTTCATTAGGGGTAAAGTAACAGCTAAAATAGGTTATGCTTGCTGTTTTCACCCATACAAAGCCCCTTCCTGTACCATGTTGTTCAACATGCACACCCCCCTTAGGTATCCATATGGCCGCTGTAGCCAGTAGATCTGAGTACCACCCAGTCGCCTCTTTATTCCGATACTGCTCGCTTAATATGTGCAGCTCGGCCCCTTTTTCAACTACCAACTCTTGCAAGAGGTGGTCAGCAGTCCAGCTCCTATTCATATTTCCTTGTAAGACTCTGATCATAGCCGGTTCTTAGCCACCTGCAGCGCCTCGCGGTACACTTGGCACTTGCCAGATCCTGGGATGTGTTTGAGCTCCGCCTGAACCAACCCCTTTTCGGTGCATAGGATGCAATTTATTTCGGCATCCATTGAAATTGCCAAATTAAAAAATTTGGCAATTTCAATGGATTCGATTTGACAAACAAAAAAATCCTCGAATAGAAAATCAATCCCAAAAACGCCATACCCACTTTCACTATTTATCAAAATTTAAAATTTGTGTATTTTAATAATTATTCACATACTAAAATAGTGAACTCCCCAAAACCGCTTAGTATTTTCCTCTATGCGCAAGGATGACAAGAAAGTAAATAGCATCCTATTGTTATCATATTACAATTGGCCGTGGTTTTCAATAAAATCTAATGGGGCCTTCTGCGTTTTACTTTGTGTTTCTAAAGGAATATTTATTGAAATTTAAAAATATTTTGGAATTAAATATTCTGGAAATACCAAAATTTAATTTAGAAATTATAATGGAACATCTGGAAATCGTTATTTAACTTTAAAATATATTGGAAAAGAGAGATAAGGCTATAATAACGTTTTGGAAAAGGAAACTCAAATGTTCCCTGGAGAAGAAAGATATAAATTAAAGAGAACTAATTTTTAGTCATAACAAAACAATATTGAATTAATATGTATTTACCACCATTATTTATTCTCCCATCCTCCTGGCAGCTAATCAATTTGTCCCAGGTAAAATTTGGTTGGTTTGAACTGGAAAAATTTGTCGATAAGCTGACTGACAAGCTCTTCAGAATTAAAGGGTTTTCCGGTTAGTGGTAGTCTGCCAGAGCACTGAACGAGGAGTAAGGTGGGTGTTGTTAAACCGACCATCCACCCTAAAGAATTTTTTATACAGTAATTCATGCTGTATGTGTTTGTGAATGACGAATACAAGATATTTTTCATTGGGTCTCTCTTGTATTCTTTGCAGCTGCTGAATATGTGTATCTGCAGTAATCGTTAAATTAACCTTCAAAAACTCCTGATTAATTAATTATTTTGGAAAAATCCCATCACATGCTTGCTTTCGGATCTGGTGAGTTTCCCATACTCCTAACTTGTTGAATCTCCCTAATTTGTCCAGGTGGCTTTTTTCAGCTGTCGCTTTAGCACTATTACTTTGTTTAAATTCTCAATAGATCACATGATGAATATTAGGTGTTAGGAAAAACACTTCAATGTAACTTAAACCAAACAAATTTGTTGTTAAAAGACTAACAAACTTCTTTTCTATTTAGTGAAAGCTAAAACACGTTGGTACCGGTGACTCATAGTGGGTACCTTCCTGCATCAGAAGTTATTTTGGAATCAACCAATATAAAATAAAATATTTGGAAAAGGAAAGATGTATTTGAAAACATTGTGAAAAACAAAAATTTAATATTAAAATTAGAATGTAAAGATTTTTAATTTTAAAATATTCTGAAAAAATTGAGGTTTAAAAAATTAAAAATTAGAATAAAATTTTTGAAAAAGGAAAATTTAATTTTTAAATATTCTGGAAAAGACAGATTTCAATTAAACTTACAATAGAAATATTTTTAATTTAAAATTAAAATAAACTTTCTGGAAAAGCAAAAATTAAATTTAAAATATTCTGGACAAAGATATTTAAATTTAAAATTATAATAGAAAGTAAAGATTTATCTTTAAAATTAGGATGCAACTCCTGAAAAAAAAAATTAACATTTTAAATATTAAAATGGCGTTTCCAAAAAACGAAAATATAATTTTTAAATGTTCTTGAATAAGAAGGTTTACATTACGCTTCGAATGAAAATATTTTTGATTTTAAAATATTGTAGGTAAGGCAAATTTAATTTGAAAATTATAACACGACATATTTCTAGTTTCCAACTATTTTAAAAGAGCATGATTTTATTTTAAAAATAAAATAGAATTTCCCAAAAAGGAAATCTTTGGAAATGGACATTTAAATTTAAATTAGGAATGGAAATGTGTCTTTGACTTTCGAGTCAGGCAGATAGATTTTTATTTTTTTACAAGAAAAAATTATTAAATTTAAATATCTGTGAAACCTAAATATTCATATTGTTCGACTAAAATGCCGCCACCACAAGGATACTAGAAGCATTCGGAAATATAAAAATTGGCAGTAAAGAAGGATTAGAAGATCTAAAGGCAGAAGTTATGTACCTGCAGAAGTTATATTACTGTGACTGTTCTCTGCTGCTGACTAATAGGTAGTATTTCTTAAGCACTATTTTTTGTACATTAACGCCATTTTGTAAATGAGGTCATACTTAAAAGCACTCCCGTTTTAGCAAAAATTTAGCAAAAAAAAATAAAATAAAATAAAATAAAAGATAATAAATAAATTTATGGAAGGGAAGAATATTCCGGAAAACGATGATTTAATTTAAAATGATAGTGTGGAGTATCTGGAAAATAAAGATAAACTTTTTAATATTCTGAGGTTTTTAAAAAATATTTTAAAGTTTACAATAGTCTATGAACGGGAGATAAATTTACAGAATAGAATTTCTGCAAATGCTAAATATAATTTTACATTATTTTAGAAAAAGAAGATTTAATTTAAAATCATATTTGGAAATATTTTCAAGTTTAAAATTTTTTAGAAAAGAGAGGCTTAATTTTAAAATTAAAATGGAATTTCTGGAAAAGGAAAACATATTTTCAAAATATTCTAGAAAAGAAGAATTGAATTTTAAATGAAAAATTTCAAAATATTCTGTAAAATCGTGTTTTAAATTAAAATCACGAATTGAAATAATTCTGATTTCAAAATATTCCAGATCAGGAAGATTAATTTTAAAATTAGAATGGAGTTTTTAATAAAGGTTAATTTTTAAATAAACACATGAAATTGAAATTTGAATGGAAATTCATTTGGTTTCAAAGTATTCTGGAAAGGAAACATTTAATTTTAAATTATTCTGGAAAAGATACATTTAAAATAAGCTTAGAACAGAAATGTCTTAAACTTTACAATGTTCTAGAAAAAGGAAATTTAGTTTAAACAGTAAAATTCCTGGAAATGCTAAATATAATTTAACATTATCCTAAATATTTTTGATTTAAAAATGTTCCGGAAAAGGAGTCCCTAGAGAACGCAGATTTAATTTTTAAATAACTAATATTCGGAAAAGTACTTAATTTTGATTAATTCTGGAAAGTGAAAGACAAATTTAAATTAGGCTGGCAATATTTCATTTTCAAATTAGAATAGGAACTGTTTTAATTTAAAATATTATAAAACAAGGAGATATAATTTTAAAATAAGAGTGAAATTTATAAAAAAAATAATTAGCTAATTCTTAAATATTCTAGAAAGAGAAGGTTGAATTTAAAAATAGAATAGAAATATTTTAAATTCCAGAATATTCATGAAAAGGAAAATTTAAATTTTAAAATTGTTATGAAATTCTGGAAAAGTCAGTTAAATTACGATTATTAAAATTAGAATGAAATATTTGAAAGGAAGGTTAAATTTAAAATATTCTGGTGATTATTATTAGGATTTTAATAAAAATTAATGTGATGTCACTGGAAAAGGAAAATCTATTTTCAAAATATTCTGAAAAATGTGATTTTATTAAAAGGAAAGTATAATTTTAAAATACTCTTGGGAAGGAGTTTTAAAATGTTCTTGAGGAAGATTAAAATTAAATTAGTAGTGAACTTATTTTAGTAATAAAAATTTGGAAAAATCACTAAATATGTATAATTTTACATTAGAATGGAAATATTTTTAAATTTAAAATATTCTGGAAAAGGAATATTTAAAATAAATCGAAAATGGGAACAGTTTTAAAATATTCTGGAACACATCTAAGTTTAAAAATATCTAGAAAAATGTTCATTTAATTAAAACACTCTGGAAAAAGGTATATACCCTAAATTTTGATTGAAAATAGTTTCAATTCTACAATAATCTGGAAAAGTGAGATTTAATTTAAAAACAAGAATGGAAATATTTTTTGACAAAAATTGTTAGATTCACAAACTTATAAGAAAACATATTGAAAAATAAAAGTTTTATACAGTATGTCGTTTTATTAGTGTGTCGTTTTGTCATGTGTCGTTTTATTTTTTATCGTTGTAGTGTCGAATTCGCGAATTTGCATAATTACTTTAGTTTACAAATTATCAGAGATAAGAAGTTGTTTGACAGTGATATTTGGCTCCTAGATATTATGAGAATTTTTTATAAAAACTGTCTAGATAAATAAACGATAAGACGAGTCTATATACGCCACCAAATTTCTATTTTCACCCATTTCAAATAACTTAGAATAAAATTATTACATTATCGCTGGAGAAAAAAGTTTTATTTTCGATCATCTTTCAAAACATTGGCATTTATGCCACGCCAAGATTTGTCTCAAATAATAATAACATATAAAACGAGTATAACTATGTACATACCAATAAAACTTGTCACATTTTCTCTTAACTCGTGCAGATATAAAACGTATAAGCAGCCAAACTGTCACAAACTATTTTCTAAACTATTACTAAAAATTTTATTGCTCGATATACCCTAAATCTATTTTTTTTTTTCTTTTAAGTTTTTATTTAACTTTAATTTTATATTTATCATTTTATGTATAATATGTATATTGTACGGTTAACCCAGTATTTATATACTACTCGAATAAATAGCGCTTATCTCATATCTTAATTTCACCAATTTTCCTAACCATCCGCTTATATACACAATATGTATTAAAATTTTGCTGGAGGCAAAGTGAATTCATTGTTTTGTCTAAAAATGTATTATGTTTATATTATACGTATGTACGTAAGGCTGTATCCAGTTTGTAATACGGTATTTAAGAATAAGAATGTATATAAAATATGTATCACACTGGAGAAAGAGTTAAACAAAAAGCCTTATGCTGTTTTCTTAACTTTTTGGACGATAAAAATAATTCGTTTGACTTTCTTCGTTTGAATCGCTAACAGGGACACATTAGGAATTCAAATAAAATTCCGAAGATATATATAACACCGTAGGATTTATTCCAGTAGACATATTTTAACGTGCAAAAGGTTAAAATTTAGATTTGATTAGTTTCACATCAATTTTAATTATATTCTATACAATGAATATTAATTTTAATGAAAACCCAGGAAACAAATCATTGGAGATTTAAAACTTTTATGCGTAGAATGTAAATGAATGTCTTTCTTTATTGCATCAATTTAAATTAATTCACAATACACAAAAGGTTAAAGCCAAAAATAAAATAAAATATAAAACAAAAAGTTCGAGACTCTCCCTTAAAAAGAATTATGTATCCCTTTTTACAAAAGTAACTAACTTCTGATCTATTCACCCTCCAAAACTACAAAGCTCAAAAGTTTTTATTTTCACTTTCCACAAATGAATGGTGAAACGTAATGGAATAGACAAGAGAAAAACCAATAATTTTAATTAAAATTTTGTTGAATTTTTTTTTTCATTTTCTTTTAACTTTTATTGTGTGTAGCAGTGTAAGTATGATGTATACACACAAACCTAAAAACTGTATAGTCTTTGTCGCAAGTTAATTCCCATTAAAAATAGATTTATTTTTAGCAGAGAGACATTACAAATATTGATGTAATAAATTTTCTTTAATTTTCCCATATTTATGTTTCATTTCATCTCACATCTGATATTCGAGGCGAAAACCAAAACAAATTTTTATTGCTCCAAATGCTAAAGCAATGGTTGAATTCTCCGGCAAATAATTGGAAAATTAATTATTTTTGCACTAACTGCACTTGGAATTTTTCTAATCCGATTTAATATTAAGTTTACGGTAATAAACTTTTCCAAGCAACATAACCGCGTATAATAAGCAATATTTGTATACATGCTTTGTACCATGATACAAACAGGTACTAGACAATAAACCATGTTTCCCAACCAAAAAATATTTTCATTTAGGTAAGAATAATTTTTAAAAATTTGTTTATTATCTTGACCAAAGCTCTTCGTGAGGTTGTTTTTACTGCTGCTTCTGTTGTTTTTTGTTTTATTCTTGGTGTTTATGTGTATAATTTTGCAATGTTGGGCGAGCGTTATGGAAAATAAAATATTATAATGTGGTGGAGGATGGGAAAAGGTGACTAAACAAGACCATGTTATGTAAAATTCACTATGATTTAGAGGTGATAAATGATTACAGTTTTTATCATTATTTTTAGACCAAATTGGATAATTTTTTTTTTAATTTCCCTTACTAGCGGTTTGGGGAATATTATGTTGGAAGTACATTATAATCATTTGTTTATTTTAGCTACAAGTACGAGACAATTCTTGTATAGTTTAGTGCATGTAAAATTATGTCGGAATTTTAATTTTTAATTAAAATTATAAATTGGTTTAGATATTTACTATAATTTAAAAAAATACTTTACATACCAAACACTGCACTGAAATCTGGCAGCAAGCTGCCAGAGAAAAGACTGATGACTGTTAACCAAAATATAGAAAAATCATAAAATTAAAACATGACTTTTAAAATTTTGTGATTTGTCGCAGTTTTCACAAACTACGATGCACTAATGCCCTTTAAGTGACTTTTTTCTTTAACAGTAATGTCCTGGAAATTGTTTTTGGTTCAGAGATACTCAAAAATTTTAGTGTTGACCACATGCTTGGGAAACATAAATATGTCAGAGGTTAATGAACTGGCACTTGTGGGCTTTGTTTGTTTTAACATATCTCATATTGTTTTAATAATTCAACTTTAACAGATGTCATAAAATTTACTTACTTCCAAAACAGCTTAAAATAAGAAGCTAGCTCTAGCAAACGCGATTTATTGACCGCATTGAAATATCCGATGCAGGTTATAAACTAGCTTGGGCAGAATTCCTACAGTGGTTATGTCATTGGTAATTCATAAATTGGACAAGGATTCCATAAAGGATCGGAAAGAATAAATTACTTCTAAGGAAAAACAACATGGGCACAATTTCGGGAGTTTTAAGGATAATACAAGTCATTCAAGGTTTTCTAAATGCAAAATTTGCAATGGTGCTTCACATGGACATTTTAGTTGCCCTTTATTTATGAGTTTATTCCCGGTTAAAAGAATAAAAAAAATCAAAGAAATTTGGGGTTAGATAAATCAATCCATCTCACACCGTTTCTGATTGTCTGCCTACAGGTTGTAAATTAACGCATAACTAATACGGAAGATACCAATATTTAAACGAAAAAGTCGAGCAGTAAGCAAACGTTGACTACCATACCAATCATTGGACGTATGGATGAACAACAAAACTTCTTCATACAAAAGTGACTTCAAAGTATGGAAACAGTCATCTTGCCAGCAGCAATCGTTTTGTTTAAAACAGTCAAACGGAAGGAACGTAGAGTTTCGTGCTTTATTTAATTCGCGCAGCCAATCAAATTTCATAACGAGCCAGATGGCAAAAAAGCTTGACAGTGACAACAAATTTTAATGAAATGGTTTCAACCGGAATAATACAAATGGCAGACCCCGAGCCTAGCCTAAAATTGCATTCAGGCTGTATTTGCCCATCCTGCAGGAAAGCTACTCGGTTGGTTGATTTTTGTCAAGGTAGAATCATTGATTGAATAAACATTAATTTACTTACTAATAACAAGATTTTAGGAAATTCAAAATCTTCCAACAAAACGTAGGATGAATGAAAGAAACATTTCCAAACAACGTATTATTAAAATGCTTAAATGTTCTTACATCTGCGATTAAATTCGCCATCTTGCTATTTTGCGCCCCAGTGGCTCATCGGCTAAATTGTGAATGAGGTGTTTGATGCTTCGGCGAAAAGCTCAAATGGTTAATCGTAAAACGATAAAATCTTGGTTGGGACAATCATCCAGTCCAAACTGTTTAACATAATCTTGCGTTTTCGTAGGTATCAGTATGCTGCATCAGTATATTCCAATAAAACGCGATTATGAAAGATTAGGAGAACTTCAAACATCCGATATAATCGCATTTTGCTAATTTCATACATTGATTATCAAAATTAACCACTTTGGCCACCAATTTTCGGGTTCGGAGTTCGGAGTTTTAAATAATTTCCTAAAATAAGGAATACCGTACATTGGAAATGTCTTAATGGGGATTATTCCCGTTGAGTTGCGTTGTAATATGTAACCGAATCACAGAAGCTGTCGAATATTCGATATTTTGCTAAATTATCTAAGATTTTCGATATTACACCAGTTTTATTTGAATTGAATAAGGGTAGTTAGAAGGTACCTGTTAGGAGATTATCGAAATCCGATCGATTGCGTATATACAGATTTTATTCAGAATTAACAACATTAATCAATATTTTCAAGATAATTCGAGAGAATTCGAATTTTTGTTGAGAAAAAATCTCTACAAATATTAAGATGATTCGAGATTATTTGACTTCACCGAGATCATTCTATTCAATTGGAGTTTCTTAATATTCCTCTAAATTGGAAAAGTGTTTTAGTTGCGTGATATTACCGAATTAATCTTACATCGGGATTTTCGATAAGTTTTTGGATTTTCTAGGTTTCGAAGCTTATTTGAAATTAGTTTGATTTTCGCGATTGGTTCGAAATTTTATTAGTTTTCGAGACTGTTCGCTTTATACTATATTACTCAAGTTTGGGTTGGAGTTCAATTAAGTTTAGTACTGAGTTATGTACAAGATCTTACTTAAAGTTTTCGGATTAATTTAAATTAATTGGAGAGAGTTTATTTATTTTAGAGTTTTATTTGTTTATTTGTTTGTCCATCTACATAAGTTTTGTTTAGAGACCACCCCATACTTACACAATCTATTTTGAGCAGGAGCTCATTCATAATGGATTGTATAAGATGAAGTGGTTTAACATGTTAAAAGTTAAAGATAAGTCTGCAGCTTTATCGTTCATGATCACCCATCCACTCAAACTCCAGCCAGTGGTGACACTCTGGATTGTGACGCTTCGGAGCCCTCCGAATAAATCTATCTAGCTCTCTTTGTGTGTTCTTCGATTTAATGTCGTTCGTAAATACTGGCAAATGTAACTGGCAACTGAATGTCACAGCATCATTCCATTTCGCTTACAAGAAGCATTTTTCCAGCCCTTTTAAACCGCCAAAGTGTTTCCATATATGCCATATATGTTTCCATATGTAATAGTACAAATTAAATTTAATAAAAGAAAAAAATCCATTTATTATTTTTGAATAAAGAAAATTAAAAAAATAAAAATTACGTCTGCCTGACTCGAAAGTCAAGGCCACCCTTGAATGTATTGGCATACATTTATTCGATATTTTTTAGGATTATTGTGGGACTCTAAGGTTTTTTCGAAATTTTTCGGCTATACTCAAATATATTTGTAAAGAGGATTGATTTGCGTGGCCCTTTACCGACATATAAAGTGCATTTCTGAAGCTATATTGCATTTTGCTTGCTCAATATAGTTGGTAAGGCCATTTGGAATTTTTTCAATCCCTTTTGGAAATGAATTTCTTTTATTTACAACCTTTTTAATGCCTTGTATCTAAAATTTTAATTTGGTCAATCAGAATTAAAAAATTAATTTCCAAATTTCTAAATATTTCGATAAGTACTGCATTTATCGAGTTTTTTCTAAAAAGGGTACAAAATGTAGGGAAGTTTTGGCCACATTTCGGGAGAAAGGAGTTATTGAAGTATTAAAATTAAAACTACTTACTTAGTTAGGATCAGTATTATACTGATGTCTAATCACACCCATAAACCGGACAACCGAACACCATCGCAAACAAAAGTTTCTCGATTGCTCACCCATTGTACAACTGGAAAGTGTGTCGTTAATAGTACTAATCTCGATCCCGTCATGATGTTACTATTGATTTATCATTGCAGACTAAAAAGTAACCAGTCTTGAACCCAATAAGACTTTTTATATGGCATGGATCTCATAAGTGTTCTTAATAATGAAACCTCCAGATTTATGTTCAAATCCTCCGAGTTTCTGATGTTTGACTGTTAGTAACCCTGAAAAAGAATCAATGCATTTAATAACTTATCAATACCACTACTGGTTCTATTTGAACCATACGAAATTTTTAATTGTGAAAATTATCTTTTAATATTAATTTTGTTTTGATATATTCTCTTCCTGCATGTAAAAACAATAAATTTAATTATCAAATGACTATTTTAAAGCCATTACCGCATATACGAAGTATTTTTCATCCCACTGTTTATATTTGAATTAGGCAAAATATATGGTGCTAACCAAACTTATTTTAATGTTTTCACTTCCTGCTTGTAAAAATATTTACTTTGTGATCAAAAATCGTTATTTAAAAACGTTTACTCCAATTTTAAAATTATCATTATCGCCGCTTGTGTTATTTGATCCAAACGACATTATTTATATTAAAAGGCAGGTTTTAGACGAGATTTTATCTCTTCCTGCATGTAAAAATGTTGACGGTGATATTCGTTATTGCCGCTGGTGGTATTTGAGCCAATTAAAATTTATTAGTGTTAAAAGAAATATTGCAGACTAAATTTATTGTCATGTATGCCTATCCTGTATGTAAAATATCACAATTAGGGTATTTAAATGGTTATTATGGTTATTTAATGACTGCATTTATAAAATTATCAGTATCGTTATCGATGATATTTGATCCATACAAATTTAATGATATCTAAAATGAGAAAATAATTAATAAAAATTATTTATCGAACGTTTAATTTGGTTTCCCAAAATTGGAAAAAATTCAGCATTCCATAGTAATATAAAATCCAAAGTGTTTTTATTGAATTTTTTTTTTTTAAACTTTTTATTTTATTTTATTTTATTAGTAAAATAAAAAATAAATAAACTTTTTATATTTTGGCTTATACTCGTATATGATTTTGATAGTTGAGAGAGAAAGTTGGTTAAACTTTGAAATTACTTTTTAATTGTGTTGATACAACAAAAAAAAAAAAATAAAATTAAATATACTTGCAGTTTATTTTGTTGTTGTTAGTAATTATTTTACTTATTATTATTATTATTATCGGTATAATTTGATTTTACTTTTATATGAATTTTCAGAGTATTAATTTTATATTTGCAACAATAAAAGTTTTGGTTTCTGTCTGGCATAGTAAAACTTTTAATATGTTTATAATCCATACAATAATTTGATTTTTTACTAGCTTAATTAAAATATTAACGTGTCTGTTTAAAGTAGGTATAGTCTCCTAGAAGTATAGTAAATTATAAATACCGTTTAATTCTTTCTAATACATAAGACCTTATGGTGTTCTTTTACTCTTGATGATTATTTTATTCCACTAATGTGCTTTTCAATTCTTTACCAATTTTATTTTTATTGTATTTCTTATCTTCGCTCTACATAGATAACAACCAAGAGGAAAGAACGATTTTTTCCAACTTTTCATTTTTTACTTTAAGTAAAACCATTTTTATTTGTCTCTTCAGTTTTACTTCAATAAGTATGTATTCTCTTGATATGTATTATATACCATATACATATATATTACGGTTTTATTCTTTCAGTAATAAATCAGAATGTCAAGGATAAATAAAAACGTATAGAGACAATAAAAAAAATAAAAAAATAAGAAATAAGCACAAGGAAGACACACAGCATCAGGATGAAAAAATAAGAATAAAAAATTAAGAAATAAAAATTACTACGGCATATGTTTGGATTTGTGACAAAACAAACCAACACATACACACACAGTGAATATATAACCAGAATGATGTTCAAGAAATAAATAACCAAAACATAACAACAACGACAAAAATAAGATTAATTGTTTTAAGATTAATTTGTATTGTGTGCTTTATGAAAAGGCGGATCAAATCATTCAAACAAAAAAAAGTTGGTAATAGCTTTAGGTGGTTTGGCCATATCCTTTTAACACGTTGTCAAAATAGTTTTTGTGTTGGTTTTCCTTCGAGGCGCATACCAACAAAAATGTTTAACACCATTTTAAATATTATTTGCAATGTAACTAGTACCAGTACCAACAGACGTTCCAATTTTTAACTGCATTACAAATATAAACAACTTGACAACAACAATAAAGGAATAACAATAATATTAAGTTATTATTGTTTTATCATTAAGTACGTTACAATTATTATTATTTGTTTACTCCAGGATATTTTAGTTTCATCATAAATTTGTTTTTCTTAAATAACATTAAATCATGTTGAATTTATTACAGCTATACTCTAATACTAATACAGAAACTATATTTTTATTGTTATTTAGCCAATGCTTACAGCACTGCAGATGCTATATTTTGCCGTCATTACTATTGTTTCCTGTTGAACGATCCAACGAAAAGTGAATTTAAATCCTTGTGGGAAAGCAAAGCAAAGCATTACTCTCGATAGTTAACGATAGTGAAAATTACGATTAACGCACATGCAATAACGGATTCAAAATAAATTTTTGGGAAGGACAATTATGCAAAAAAAAAAATATCAACATTAATTATGAAGACTATTCGCACTTCTTCTAGAAAATTTGATGAAAAAAAGTTGTACTATTTTATTGGTCACTAATTGGCCACCTCAGGTCGAATTTTTCGGCATAATCTTCCAATTTTTTAAATAATTGGTTGGTTCATACCAGTCAATCATAGATGCCAATAGGTTCAATAAGCATTCACAAGCACTGCCGGAAATTCTGTTCAGTAGCCTGACGGACCTCAGTAGGATGGACGTCAGGAAAATCCAGCGCTTCATTACTAGCCCAAAATAGTTCAAATAAGTTGGAGAATGAACTACAATTCGTGGTATGTCTACGAAAAAATTTTATATCTATGCATAGTCCTTGTGGACCGCCGCCTTAACCTAACCTAACCTATCCTAATGACATTGTTCCATTTATAATGTTGAGTATTTTCTATTAGGGTCCACTAACAAGCACTGCAAGAGATTTGGGCAAAGTTTTGCTATATATATATGCCATATAAGCCAAGGTGTTTGAAATATTATCCAGAAGAAGTTTTTGGAAACAGAGGATTTGGGATCTTGCTAATGGTCGTTTTACGCTTAAAATATTCAGTATTTTTTATTGACGGCCCATTACAAAGCACTCCCAGAGATCTGAGCAAGGTTCAGCTATAAAGGTCATATAATCCAAGGTATTGGGCACATTATCCAGAAGAAGTTTTTTGTTCGAAAGGGAGGATTTGGAATCTTGTTAATGGCAGTTTTCCATTCACAATGTTGAGTACTTTCTATTTGGAGCCCATTTACAAGCACTGCCAGGGATTTGGGCATGGTTCGGCTGAACAGGTCATATAAGTCAAGGTAAGGCGCACACTACCCAGAAGAAGTTTTTCGAAAAGAAGACCTTGGAAACTTGTTAATGGCACTGTTCCATTTACAATGTTAAGTGCTTTCTATCTTGGGCCCTATTACAAGCACTTACAGAGATTTGGGCATGGTTTGGCTATACAGGTCATATAAGTCAAGTAATGGCGCACATTACCCAGAAGAAGTTTTTTGCGAAAGGGAGGATTTGGAATCTTGTTAATAGCACTGTTCCATTTACAATGTGGCGTATTTTCTATTGGGGCCCCATTTACAAGCACTGCCAGATATTTGGGCATGACTCGGCTATACAGGTCATATAAGTCAAGGTATGGCGCACATTACCCAGAAGGAGTTTTTCGAAACGGAGACTTTGGAATCTTGTTAATGGCATTGTTCCATTTACAATGTTGAATATTTTCTAGTTGGGCCCCATTAAAAAGTACTGCCATAGATTTAGGCAGAGTTCGGCTATACAGTTCATATAAGTCAAGGTATGGCGCACATTACCCAAAAGAAAATTTTCGAAACGGAGACTTTGGAAACTTGTTAATGGCAGTGTTTCATTTACAATGTTAGGATCTTTCTAACTGTGGCCCATTTACAAGCACTGCCAGAGATTTGGGCATGGTTCGGCTATAAAGGTCATATATGTCAAGGTATGGTGCACATTACCCAGAAGAAGCTTTTATCGAAAGGGAGGATTTGGAATCTTGTTAATGGCATTGTTCCATTTACAATATTGAGTATTTTTTATTTTAGGCCCATTAACAAGCATTGCCAGAGATTTGGGCATGGTTCGGCTATACAGGTCATATAATTCAAGGTATGGTGCACATTACTCAGAAGAAATTTTTCGAAAAGAAGGCTTTGGAACCTTGTTAATGGCACTGTTCCCTTACAATGTTAAGTGCTTTCTATCTTGGGCCCATTTAGAGGCATTGACAGAGATTTGGGCATGGTTTGGCTATACAGATCATATAAGTCAAGGTATGGCACACATTACCCAGAAGAACTTTTTTCCGAAAGTAAGGATTTAGAATCTTGGTTATGGCAGTTAACCATTTACAAATTAGAGTACATTCTATTTGGGGCCCATTTATAAGCACTGCCATAGATTTGAGCAAGCTTCAGCAATACAGGTCATATAAGTCATGGTATGGCGCACATTACCCATAAGAAGTTTTTCGAAACGGAGACTTTGGAATCTTGTTTATGGCAGTGTTCCATTTACAATATTGAGTATTTTCCATTGGGGCCCATTAAAAAGCACTGCCATAGATTTGGGCATGGTTGGGCTATACAGGTCATATAAGTCACGGTATGGCGCAAATTACCCAAAAGAAAATTTTCGAAACGGAGACTTTGGAATCTTGTTAATGGCAGTGTTCCATTTACAATGTTGAGTATTTTCTATTGGGGCCCCATGTACAAGCAATGCCAGAGATTTGGGCCTGGTTCGGCTATAAAGGTCATATAAGTCAAGGTATGGCGCATATTACCCAGAAGAAGTTTTTTTCGAAAGGGAGGATTTGGAATATTGTTAACGGCACTGTTTCATTTACAATATTGAGTATTTTCTATTGGGGCCCATTAACATGCACTGCCAGAGATTTGGGCATGGTTCGGCTTTACAGGTCATATAAGTCAAGGTATGGCGCACATTACTCAGAAGAAGTTTTTCGAAACCGAGACTTTGGAATCTTGTTAATGGCATTGTTCCATTTACAATGTTGAATATTTTCTAGTGGGGCCCCATTAACAAACACTCCTAGAGATTTAGGCACGGTTCTGCTATATAGGGGATATAATATGACAAATGCTGCTTAGCTTTGTTGTTGAAGTTGTCGCGCCTCTCCCTTCTTGTCTAATCGACGCCCGCCTCCCGCCACACAGCTTTAATATCATTATATTAAAAAACAACAAGCCAATCGGCACTTATATTATTATGAAAGAAAGTCAATTAGGCCACACAGCGGTAATATTATTAATAAATTAGCCACAGCATTAATAATAATATATATAAAAACTTTCCACTTCGGAAACGCTTCAGCCTTAAGATATAAACTAGCTTTAAATTGTTATTAGAAAGAGGAAAATTCCGGATAACTTAAACCTGCTTATCAACTGGACTTATACCAGGGTTAGTTAGTATTCAGTTGATACTGGCTTATTTCTACTGGTTGATGGTCTCACTGTATTTTATAAAGCACAGTTTTTCTCTGGGAACGGCACAAAATTGAAACTCCTTTTAAAAATTTAACTCTATTTCTGCAGTTAGTACATAGACATCTTTTTTCAATTAAAGGGGGGAGGGGGAGGAAGTTATTATTGTAAACAACTTCAAATATTTTTTTTAATTTGAGAATGTTTATTTCACCTATTTTATAAGCAATAAAGGCACTATAACAACATTGGTCTAATCAAATTGGCGCGGAAATTTGGAATTATATACATCATGGGGTAATTAATTTTGGTAGTTCGTCAAATTAAAACAAATGTTGGTGGTTAAATTTACATAAACTCAATTGCTATTGGGGACCGGGTAGGAAAATATCTGATCTGTGGTTAGCACAATGAAATTTAGTGGTATAGCGTTCCTTGCAAATACCTTTAAGATAAAATTGTACGGAGTGTTTATCACAGATGCGCCGTCTTATTAAGGTGGCCGGTGAGAGAACGGCATTCCAAAGACCATTCATTCGTGTGATATTTGGCCCAAAAATGAAAATAGACAGTGAATCAAAATCAAAGGTAGTAAATACTCCGAACTCCCCTACTTTGTTTTCTTCTGCACTGCGGTTGCACTAAATATTACTATCAATAATAGTGATGGATTACTCATTAACATTATAGTGAAATAAAAATCATCACTTGAACTGCAAAATAATTTTTAACGCGTAATCGAAGCACTCATTCTATAAACGGCAACTAAATTGAAAAATAACATCTCAAGGAGTCTTTTCGTTATCAACCTGAGGGTGAATAGCGTATTGTAATTTTGAAATGAAAAGTAGAAAATTTAACCAAAAAAAAAAAAAAATCGACATGAAGTACAGCGTAAGTTCTAGTAATTGGCCGGTGGGAATAAATTTTGAAAACGACGTTTATTCATCTGTATTGTCATACAGTAGACTTTTTAACGTGTGGCTCATGCGACAAAAGTAATTCATTTGTTTTTTATATTCCTATCTTATTTTACATTGGCCAATTTTCCAGTTCGATTGGCTTCGTTCTTTGTAGCCTTCCTTGGGTGATAGGGTTGGTTGTCTATCAAGTAATGTAGCTCACTATTTTTATGTTTCTGAAGGCGTATTTCATGTTTCAAGTCAAGCTTATTAATTTCCTTCTTGGAAACATAAACGTTGCTTGGAACGTCCGAATTATTTTGACTTTCAAATTTCTTAGTACAGCGCTGTTTCAGAATTTGCTGATGAAGAAGGAATTTATTGTTGATAGTCAGCTCGAATTTTTGCTCAATAAGAGCATTCATTTTTCTGAATCTAATGTTAAGTTCTTTCTTTAGTCCCAAAATGAGTTCAAGTTAGTAGTTGAGTTTTGGATTGAGTAGATTCTTGTAATTTAGATGGAGTTGAGTTGGAGATGGGTTGGAGTTAAATTAGTATGTAATTTTTGGATCGTGTTGATTTGAGGAATGTCTTCGGCATTAGGTTGAGGGTTCAGTTGAAAATTAAAATTTGTTTCAAGGTTGAGTTAGGTTCACTTAGAGTTAAGTACAAGGTTCAATTAAAAATTTATTTGAGGGTTTCAATTGGATGTTAGAATGAATTGATTTGAGTTGAGTTTATGTTTCGAGTTGCGTTAGAAAATTTGGAAGGTTTAGTTGGAAAATGGTTTGAGTTGAGGATTTTTGTATTCATGATTCAGATGAGGGTGGGGGGTTCGATAGGAATTAATTTGGAAGTTTATGTGTCAGATTTAGTTTGCTTGGGGTGAGTTCACTTATGAAAGTAATTTTCTATATGGAAATTCTGACTACCCCTCGCGAGGTTTATCTTCACTTTCACTAGCATGTCTCATTGTTCTACAGAGGTCTTAGAGCTTGCATATTTGGCAACAAATTTTCTCAGTGGTCTTCTCGATTTATGGTCTCTTCTATATCGCAACTATTGCATTTTTGTCTGTACAGCATTTGATTTAGAAATATTGCAACTACAATCGCAATTTTTCCTATTACTTGTCAGTTTAACTGAACATTAAAATACGACATAATTCAATTTCTAGGATATATTCAGCATTTAATTTACCAAGAATTTCTGCAAACCTGAACTAAATTATTGTGAAACCCATCAAAATGAAATATAATTTTGTAAGGTAGTCTTGATAATAATGAAAGTTGAACAAAACAATTGTCCATATAAGTATGATCCTAACGCTGTATATACACATGGAGCATGCCATTAAATATTTTTCTTTATAATTTTTTTAATGGTCATTCAACATATTAAACTGCTGCATTTATCTCTAGAAGACAATAAATAATGTTTATTGCTGCGAATAAAAATGAAAACACAATCTTATTATTTTGTATTTTCTTAGAAAATTGTTAATCTATCTTCGACGCTACATTACACTTATTGTATACAGATAACCAACGGCACCACATATTTATTACAAAACAGGTAAACAACAAAATGTTTGTTTATCGATATAAAACTTTGATTTCATTATACTTGGGAACATTTTAACAAAAAACCAATGATGACAAAAGCCTCAAAAACCATAAAACATTATTTAAAATTTTATACTCGTGTAATTTATCAGTACCCTTATACAAAACATATACAAATGTTAAATGTCTCCCCATACAATTCAAACAATAATTTTATTTTTTTAATTCGGTTTGTTTCGTTTTGTAATATAATTAAAATTAAAATACATTAACATCATCGTATATAAAACATCATTTTAATGAAAACATTAAAATTAAAAGTCATAATTTTTTATGTTTAAAATTTAACAAAAAAAAATTAAAACGAGAAAGATTGTTTATGAGACACCTCCATTTTTTTTTAATTATAATTAACATTATACAAAAAATATATTTTTAATTTGTACATTTCCCAAAAGAATTGTTTTTTGCTTTTTGAGTTTTTAACTAATAAAAAACGAAATCAAACAAACCCAATAATCATTATATATGGTTTCGATAATAACACAAGACTAACAAGAAAATACATTAAAATTAAACATAAAATTCTCAAATGAATTAAAAATATTAAACTTTTTATGTTTACAATTCTGTACGTCGATAAGCAACCAAAAAAAAAAAAAACCAAACCAGATGAAGAATCCAAGAGCAAGATGATTCTTTTAAAAAAAAAACAAAACGTCAGGGCTTTTGAAAGTTAATAATTTTTGCTTCATCGTTTTCATATTATATCCACTCTGTAGAAATTTTGAGAAACTATTTCAAAACATATTTTTTCCAAAATTTTATAAAGTTGAGAAACTTTTTTTTTTCTTTTTAAATACTGAAGAATTATATTCTAATTGTTTTATGAATATATTAGGAGCATAATGATAAATACTTATAGAGTGAATAGAAACAAGTAACTTGTTGATTTTAACATTTTTATACATACATTATTTAAATAGAAATGTTAATTAATTGTATTCAAAAGCTTGATTTATTAATTATTAATATACAATTATGGGTTTAGGATTTATTTTTTTTGTTTCAATTAGACGTTGTATTGTAATAAAATTTCGAAAAATTCTGTACACATTTAACTTCTCAAACAGTATTTTAAAATGTTTATGACATCAACATAACTCTAACTATGGGAATTATTAAGTGCCTGGATTCAATTTTACGCTATACTGAAATTTTCAAAAGGAAAAAGGTTAGCATTCGTTAACCTAATACAGTATAGGAGGAAGAAGATTCATGTTGTGCAGGTGAAATGAAAGTTTTTAGAAGTAAAAAGGAATAGCTGTTTACCAGGTCACCAGGAATATTTTTAGAAAGGCAGAGAGAGAGCAAGTGCGGTTTAATGATGTGCGTGCATTACACCTTTAAACAATATAAATTTTCGGCAGCGCCATTTGTACGGTGGTACAAGGACAAGGTGTCTTTCTCGTGGTGGAAATTTATATTTTTTTTATTTTTTTTTATTTAAATGAATTTATTATAACTGATTTACAATCATCTAGTAATTTATCTTTAATAAATGTGCTTAATGTTTAGAGGGGTGTTGCCTATTGACTATTTCCTATATGTTTGAAATTTAATTTAATTTAGCGGTTCCAATTTGAGCTTACATCTAGAGGTTTCGCCCTTCGAAGCCGTCTCACTAAATCGGTGTTTACCAGCATACTAACACGCTCCAAGACGCCCCAAGTGTTTTTCCACTTTAACTTAGCACCGAAAGTCATGCCAAGATATTTCGCCGTATTTTCTGCCCTGGAGAACTTGTTGCGAGTTAAGTTCCACCACTGGTATCCAGTTAACATTTTGTTTTGTAAAGTTAACATGTATTGATTTCACTTCATTAAGCTTGATTCGCCACCTTTTCGTCCAATTGCTCTCTGTGTTATTGGCTCTTGTCGCTTCTTCTGTGGTTTTACCTATTGCAAAGATTGCAATATCGTCAGCGAATATTGCAATGGTTGTTTCATCAGCATTTGGTAGATCTCTTATATAGAGAAGATACAGTACTGGCCCTAGGACGCTGCCTTTCGGTATTCCTGCTGATATTTTCTTTAATTCAGAGTATTCTCCTTCATATTTAACCAGGAAGTACCGATCGATTATGTAAGATTTTAGATTCTGATAAAACCCCTTTGGTAAATCTTGATAAAGTTTAAATTCTAGTTCTTAATGCCACCAGGAATTAAACTTCCTTTCTTCCTCTATACGATTTTTTGTCATTAGCTGGTTTATTTGGTTATGGTATCATAATAAAATCTGATACCTTCCATTAGCTTGGGACATATTTCAGTCGGAACATTGCGTTGATTATTTGGAGTAATTTTCTTAGTCATTTTTCACGTAATGCTTTATCTATTTGGTCTGTAATTATATCGTATCCAGCAGATTTTCTTGCATTTTAGTGGTTTATAACTTCTCTCAGCTCCTATAGTGTACCTTTACCTATATTAAGTTTATCTACTTTGTTTACTGGAGTTATATTTTCATCTGCTGATTGTTTAGGCAGGGTTGTTTTTGTTTGGCGCTTCTAGCCCAGCTTCCATCGTCACATTTAATTGATGGCACCTGCATTTTTGGCATCTTCAGAGATTTTGTAGCTTTCCAAAGGGAGTACTCAGTATATTTTTCTCGAGTAATTTTTTATTTTGCATTCTTCTGCCAGGCTTTTCGTGCTCTTCTTTTCTTTAGAACCAATTCTCTGACTTCCGGAGGATAGCTTGGAATCTTATTCATATTGTTGTAGCTAGTAGGAGTACTCTTCCAAGCTGCTTTTTGAATGTTATCATTAAATAATTCTAGTTCCACTTCTAACTGTGTTGGTGTTTTATTTGGCACTTTCAGTTCACTATTCAAATTAATAAGTTCCTGGAATAGGTCCCAATTAGTTTTATTGTTTGTTAACCTAGGCGGACTTTCTTTATTAACTACAGTTGAGCTGATACTCATGATAACGGGTGAATGATCAAACGAGAGTTCCTCACTGTTCTCAACACAAATGTAGTTCACAAAGTTGTAAGTCTGGATCCCCAATAGGTATTTTTCGCATTGAAATCACCAATTACCAATCACTATTAGTCTTAACGTTTAACTCATTTTGTTAAATACATCATGGATAATTTAACCGTTTATTAAAGCCTTCTAAGGCTCGTTCTTGTTTAGCTAATCACATATATAAGGTTCCTATATGTACATTACGCAGTATTCTTTCGAGGACGCTATCACTAACGCTTGCTGGTTGCTGTTGCACAATTTCTGCGAATGTTTTATGTTCTCGTGGTTTTGGAGTAGGAGGTCTAAGTTCCACTTGATGTTACACGATTTTGTGAAACTTGGTAGGTTTTATTTCTTAATTGTTGTAAAGTTTTAGCTACTTCACAACCTCTGTAGTTGGCCTGATGTTGCCCTTTGGAGTTTAAGAATTTTGCAGTTACACTTTTACTCTCCCTACAGTCTTTTCCATACTGTTTACTAGCACATCTCAAGCACCGTGGCTCTCGCCACGATTCTGGATAGATTAAGGATAGATTTGATTAAGGATAGGCGCTAGTTTTTAATGTCCAGGCGTATTGTCCAGTTTCTCTTTCAAGTTCTTCTTCATCGGTATGGTACTCTGGTTCTTTAGTGTTGTTTATAAAAGCCAGAGGCTTCTCCGGAACCTTTGTTTGAAGGGCCTTTTTCAGTTCCTCGTTTTCTATCTTGAGCTTCATAACTTCGCCGCGTTGCTGGGTAGTAAAACTCTGAATTTCATTCAATTTCTTTCTAAGATCATTAATATCTTTTTCTTTTTCTGCTTGGGAGGAGTAGCCCACTATGGGTTGTGGTGAGGTAGCAAGTTTAGGCCACCTTCCAAACACGTTTTCTGGTAGCAATGAGTGGCCCACCACAGAATCCATTAAGCATAACTCCGCAGGAGGTGTATTTATCGAATAATTCAGCATAGCACCTAGAATTATTCTCATTATGGTTGTGCTGTATTGCTAATTATTTGATCTTGATACATCTACAACTCCGACCAGAATGAGTTGATGGTGGGCCCTGGACGAAAACAACATTTGCTAAGTTCTTGATAGTCGGTTATCCCGCCATTACTCGGTCGCCAGAGCCTCGTTTGTTAATTAGCAGGAAGCACCACGAGCAGGTCAGCTTGACATTTGAGCTGGCATAGCGCGACCAATTTTATCGGCGCATCTTACCCCCTGGAAATTTTAATGACATTGATTTGATGTTTAACGATCTTCTCAGGAGTGGTATTTGAAAGACCCGTTCCGTTTGTAATAAAACAACCCAATAGAGTAAGGTGCAATAATAGGTTTTTACATCTGGAGAAAAGCCGCAATATATTCCATTCATTATACAGATATTACGGCATTCAATTTTATCCCAATTTTGATAAAGGCCGCAATTTAGTTTAAAAGTTTAAATTGGTTTCTATTTATCCAATTGACATCAAGTCCAATGTAGTTCTAGAATTTTATGAATAAGGAAGAGAAAAGTGGTTGATTTTCCTTCCCCTATGTCTTGCCACAACTCCGTCGCTAGTCAACCCACAGATATTTACAAATTTGTTTGCTAGCTTTTTTGCCTCAGTATACGTTAATTATTTTAAACTTACTGAGCAGGAAGTTTATGATTGCTTGCTTAATCTTGATGTTAATAAGGGCCATGGTCATGTTTGTTTTTTGTGGTGTTTTTTTCCAGAGCCTTGGAAAATTTATTGTCATCCCATTTTCAAGGCGTATAGAAGAAACTAGGTAAATAACTATCGGTGAATTGCCATTCTTTCCGTCATACTTAAGCTATTTGAATCTATGATTCACAGGCTCTTGATTTCCCATACTAAATCATTAATTTATTCTGCTTAACACGGGTTTTATCTAGGCAGATACACTACAGTGACTAATATAGTTTCTTACAGCAACTAGATGTTGCTTATACTGATTTTGCCAAAGCTTTTGATAAGATCGACCACTTACTGCTTATTACCAAATTAAAGAACTTAAATTGGAATAGTTTATCCCAATTGAATGGTTCCGTTGTTACCTTACCGATAGGATTTTGGATTCAAGTTCCCAGCTATTTTATACGACATCTGCCATACCTCAACGTTGTCATCTTGACCTATTATTATTCACAATGTTTATAAACTGTATTGTTGATTGCTTCGAGTTTTCGCCCGGGAGAATTTTCGCCCGGGTCAACAGTGTGTCCGATCGCATGAAGCTATAAGATAATATGGACAAATTTTGAAATTGGTTCACTAGTAACAGACTGGATCTCAACTAGTAATTGTAAGACTGTTTCATTTTATTGTTTTCGGTCACCTCTGTTTCATCAATATTGTCTGTATAATGAGGATGTTGACACCATTATACTAAGGCATACATTAAGTTGGGCTTCGTTAAGCAGAACTGTACGAACTTTACCCATCCGATTACTCTAACATCACTGTACATTTCTTTTGTTCGTTCTATGTTGAAATATGAATCGCCGGTATGGCACCTTCTTATCACTGTCAGCTTGTTTTATACGTACTCATTTTTTATCCGCGATACTTTTAGTTCTCGAATCAATTGTACCTTGCCCGCTTAAATCTTGACACTCCAGTACATCAAATTCATGCATGCGATGAACTGTTACTTACCAACCAACAAATTACGGTCTCCGAAACAAATTTTGAGTGCATCGCGTGAGTTTAATCAAACGTTTGGTATTTTTGATTTTCATATGTCAAGAGTGAAGTATGTAATAAGAACTAAATAGTCGGCCGCTTTCTGTGTATCATTTAATTAAAACAATTTTTTTTATTTTCGCCTTCTCTTAAAACCCGTCCTGCGGTTAAGCACCTGCACCAGCAAAATAATGGCGAAATCAGTTTTAAAAATTATACCGACCAGTCAATCGAAATTTGAAATCACAGAGGCGTATTTATCATCTGCCATCTTAAAACAAATTGCACTGTGTCATGAATTTTGACAGCAATGTTTGCTAAACTGATGAAATTATAAAAAATAAAACAAAATTCAGAAGACTTTCCCTGAGAAAAAGTTTTAAACAAAAGCATAAGAAAAAACGTGCCAGGATAAATTTCACTCATAAAAAAGTCAAAGAAATGCCCGAACGAGTATTGTTTCACTTTTTTATTTTATTAGGCTTGGCTCCTACCTAAACTAGAGCCATATTGCCAAAAATCCAAATTTATAAATTAACGTTACATTTTTTAAATTCATAATTCAATTTTATTGATTATATACCTTACATCTTCCTTATTTTGCATTAAGTCGTATAGTTTTATATATATAATATAATATAGTTTTATATTCTCAGTTTAAATATAGTTTTATATTATAGTTTTATATTCTCAGTTTGAAATTTTGTTGGTTATTACAGTTAACTGTGTTTTAAGGTTTGCTTTTATTTTAAAAATGGCATCCGACAGGTTCAACTAATTTTACCAAGCTTTATGTATCCTGAACTTTGGGGCCAGCTTTGTTGCCAGCTTTTTGTCAAAATCCCCAATGAAATTTTTGGTTAAAATTTGAAATATCTGGTATTTTAAAGGTTCAGTTTCACTTTTGTTCCATATTTGTATGAAAAATAACTATATCCCTTAGTTTTACAAGCTTTTACGGAGCTTAATGAACATTTAAGTATAGGATATCCCAAACACAAACAAAACTCTAATAAATTCGGTTTCAGACTCTAACAATTCCTTTAAATGTTCATTTTAAATGATTTTTTTAATTAAACACGAGTTTGGTATATTGTTGGGTCAGAATCTTCAATAAAATGTTGTTGTTGTCAAATCTCTTAAAATTTCAAATACCTGTGATTTTATAAATTAGCTTCACTTTTGAGCTATATCTGAATTAACAGCAAATATATCCGTTTATTTTGGAAAATTGAATTGAGCTTTTTGAGCTTTTACATTTAGGACAATCTATAAACAAGCAACACTTTGAGTAATTCTGCTTCAAACTCTTACAATTTCCTAAATATATTTTACATTATTTTATTTTTAAACAATTACTTTGTGTCTTGTTGCTGTGAAATACATAAAATTGGAATCCTGAGATTTTGGAGGTTGATCTTCACTTTTATGCGATTTTTGTTTTAGCAATAACAATTTCCTGTTAGTTATATAAAAATTTACAGAGTTTTATGAGCTTTTTAGTTTACAGCAACCCGCAAAATAATAAAACACACGAGGAAATAATTTTACCAACCAAAAAATCCAACAACAATTTCTGGGAGAACAATTTGGGGCGTGTGCCAACGTGTGCATCAAATGTGTTATTTGGTAGTAAACATATTTTCAAAAGATTTCCGATATCAATTTGCGGTCATTGGATTCCAGGAAATGCCAGGTGATTTAACTGAATCGTCGTTCTAGATTTTTAATGGTGATTTAGAATCTTGTATGTAGAATCTAGCAATCGCGATGTTGTAGGTTGCCGTATTTAAGCGAAAATCGATAGTTATGGTTCATAAGGACTTGAACGCCAAATAATGCAACCAGATAAGCGTGGTTTGTTTTCTTAGCTGATTACAATGTGAACAGCTTTGCTACCATGACCACTTCTTATACAGTTGAAACATAATTCTCTTAGTTTTCACAAAAGTCCCGCTAGTCATTCATGTTCAATCTTTGAAATCTAGCACCTAGCACAATATAAACAGGAATTCAGTAATGTCGACGGAAAAATTCTCATTTCATTCGTCGACGGGTTTGAAGACCGTTTTATCGTTGACTTTGGTTTGTGTTGTGCTATGACTTCTAGAACTCTAAACTGATCTTAAAGAAAACAATCGCAGTCCCAATATTGAATTGTAAACCAAAAGTTTTTCTAATGCCCGTAAGGTTTCGCTAGTTGAATCTAACTGATTTTTAATGGCTGTCGCGATAGCTTGATGTGTACATTTGGCTGTAAGTTTAAAGATTTACAACTAGTTAAATAACTACATAAAAGAAAAGCAAACGTTTGTGGTAGTGAGGAATGTCATTGTCATAATTCCAACTCGTTCTCTTCACATTTCACCCTTTTGATTTTTCTACGGTTATAGAATATTCGATAACTATAGGTGATTTCTTCCGGTACATAGGCAAAAGTTTGCATTTGTTAAAATTAAGGTGGACTTAGTAAAATTACTTCATGTGGATTCGCAATGACCTTGAAGATTTTTTTGTTCATCAAACATTGGCGACTATATCAATAAATATTAGGAAAATCCAAGAGCCACGTGACTCTTGAAGAGCTAGAAAGCCAAAGTGAGTCAGGCCTTTCAACGATTTGCTGTGACTTATAAAATCAAAAATTTTGCTGATGTCGGTGTAGGCTAAGTCAACCTGTTGACGTTCTTAGGTGGCTTTGTTTATGGTTGATCTGCTCGGCATTAACAGATGTGAAGAATTTTGTAGGGCGACGCAGGATGATACATTTAAAACTTTTGCAAACAAACATTCTGAACAAATGTTGCTATAATCTATGTAGTTGCAATACCTCTATTACATCAAATATCGCTCCTTTTCTCTTCCATTTCATAGAAAAAATGTCTGTAACTAGTCAAAATTGTTTTACATGATTAGAGACCATATTGTTTTATGTAAGGTTTAGTGGTTCTATTAATTTGTTTTCACCAACAGAAGGAGTTATAATCATCGCAGGGCCGTTGCAATTTGCTGGGTGCCGTTTTTTGAAGTCGTCGATAACTTTCTGATATCTGAGAGGAAGACAATTTAAATTCTCCTACGTGCATAAAAGTGTTTTAGATCAGATTTAGACATGTCTTGAACATTTTTGATATACCTTCAGTATCTGATATTAAAATAACTGTTAAATTGAGAATTGCGGTTGATGAATACTTTATCTGTTTCCGAATTGCTTTTTTTTTCATTTTTCGATTAAACCTGATTAAGCTTAAATTATACCACATTTTCAAATTAGCAAAACGGTGGTCTAGCTTTTAAAGAGTATAAACAGGGTTTCTGCCACTGTTGGGTGTGTTCTTAAGACATGCTTAAAAATTTTCTTTACGATTGCTGAAGTTTATTGTCTGAGTAACTACAAGTAATGCGACTAATTAGAAATAAAAATCCCTCTAGGTTCTGACAGTCAGTTTCGACATCAAATGATACCGCTTTTAGTGTTTGCTAGATTTATTCATTTGCGGCTTTGCTTTAGAAAAGGAATCAATGGAGGCTAGCCAAACTATAATTACATTATAGTCTCTAGAATGAATAAGCATTCGTCCGGCTTATAGTGTCTCATTTACCGGCTGTTTTTGATTACTGGTAAACGGTAAATGCAAATTGAACTAACTGTTGTTTTTTTTATTTGTTCTCGTTGAAATTCTCTTGATTTTGAAAATTCTAGTCGCTTCCCAATTTCATACCTCCTTTTCTCGGATTCCATCTTTTGATCACTTTTTAAAATAGTCGCGATTTTTGGAGTTTAGCAAGGAGATGAGATTCAGAATGTACGAGGCTTAATTGGTGATTTGGTGTTTCGAAACAGTTAAGTATTTGATTGTTCAATGTTACTCGAGAATCTTAGAGCCTATTCGAATAATATGGTTATCCGATACTACTACGTTTGGCTGAGCTTAGCCTTATCTTGCTTAGTAGCATTTTGCTATAGGATTAGTAACATTAAGTTAATTGTCAAATAATTCGCTAATTTCATTAATTTTCGGAATTTTCGAAATGTTCTTGAGTTTACTAATAGGCTTACCGAAATAAATGTCTAATAACGAAACTTTCCTGTATTATTGAAAGAGATTCAAATAATACAAAGATTATTCGAATTTTTCTGGGGTAATCGGGATTATTTCGTAATTTATTCTAAAGTTTCTAAGTTTTTCGAAATTGAGCATCAACGACAGTCCTTGGAGCTGACTTAAATACTGCACTGGTATTTGGTAAAAAAGCACATTCGCCTTATACTCGAACTCCTTTAGAAATTTTCCTGATGGACATGATTTAGAATTTGATATTAAACAGAATCTTCCATCGTTAACGCTAAAGCCGTTCCTGGTTTTAGGAACTATTCTTTTAGCATTAATTTCTTTAAGTTTATATTAATTTCTGATTAATCTATTAAGTTGTTCATCAGTAACAGACGAATAAATCCTAGGAAAAAAAAACCATCGTCAAAGTCAGCTCGGTGATTGTCATGTTGCGCTTTCGTCTGCGATCGTGTAACTTTGCGTCCCTCAGTTACATTAGGAGGTATCGCCAGCTAGCCAGGGTGCAATTATATCATACTTATCATGCATTTAGAACGAACCAAGTAAACAAATGAAGTTTCTCCATGGGTTTTTGATGTAGTGAATATAATTCACTATGTCAGTACGTTCTGACCAAGTACTTAATGAGAATAGCGAGTGTTGTATTTTTGTGGTTTGGTCGTAGCTACCCGATGTGTAAACCAAATTTTCTCATTTTTCTCATTTCAAGGGTTTTAATTTTTTGAAGAGTATTACATTTGTATAACTCTTGCCACTTGGGCTAAAATTACGGGGAGGGGGAATCATATTTCTAATTTTTGTCAGTAGGTATGTGATGAGGGATTTGCCTCTTTAGTTTTGTAATTTACCAAATCGAAAATATTAGGATTGTCATTCATGAACAATTAATATGTTTGTCTATAAAAACAGACAGACAATTTAAATTCTTTGTAGGTGATATTACCGTAAATACGGTGCACAAGCAAAAATGTGCCAAATATGCAGAAGCAAAAATGTACCAATGTATGCCTATATGTAGCCGCTAAGAGCCACTTATTTATTTAGAGTAGCAAAAATCAAATTATTATCAATTTAGCTCATACTAGTCCCAACATAAACCGAGCTCTTTGAGCTAACTGATTTAGAAATCTACTACGAAACACCAACAAGAATCGCCCATTGAGATTTTTGTATCCAGCCAAAACACCGTGACAAGGTCATTTCAAGCATATTAGCTATTTAAGCATCGTAGGACATCTTCCTCCATCTAATGGATACGTTCATCTTTTAACCAGTATCGGTCACTTTACACGAAGGGAAGATATTTGAAATTCAAGCAATTAAACTTTTCCATTCGGAGCTACGTACAAAGTTGAAAGAGGATTACGCAAACAGTTATTTCGATCACAAGCACCAAAACTAACATTTTAATCGGTATATTGAAACCAGCATCCAAAACTACGTATTACCATTCAACCAATATACCTATTCACTTCATAAATTCAAATCAATGATGAACTTGCGTTCTAGGACCAAAGTTATTTTAATCCTGTGAAAAATTACCAATAATTTGTTTTCTCAAAACCAATTTTCTAGACGTTTAGAAGGTCCCTATCTCCAGAAAGCAAAAAAAAAAAATAAATCCTGCTCATCTCTCCGGTTGTCTGTATCCACGGTATCTCGTAAACAATTTGTTCGATTTAGAATTTGTTTTGTTAATCTCTTTTTATGTTCAAGTCGGAGAATTGAAAAACTTTTAGAAAAGGCATGTTGTTTTTCCGCGGCCACATGAATTTGGGAGTGAAGTTGAGCGTTAAATTTGAAATAGAGCTAAAAGCTGAGTTGGAGTTTGGCTTACTGTGCTAGAGTTGACGTTTTGAGCTTGAATCAGCTGGTTAGTTAGGGATTTATTTGACGTTGTCAAGAGAGTTGAATTTTAGGTTGAGTTAGGGTTGAGTTGAGTTCATGTATATGCATGTAGTTTTCGAACCATAATAATTTAGTTAAGTTTAGGTTTAGTGAGGAGATAAGTTCAGAGCTGTATTCAAGTAAGTATTTTTGAACCATTTTGAGTTGAGAATTAGGTTGGGGATTGAATTTTTGGTTGAGTCGTGGTCGAGTAGGGTCTTAAAATAAAGCTGTGCAAAGGAGATTGTTGGAGATTTATTTGGCGGTTGAGTAGAGGGTTTTAATTAACGAAGTTCATGTAAGCATTCAATTTTAAAACCGTGTCGATTTAAGGCTCGAGTTTATTGTTGAATTTTGAGTGTGACGGTTGAGTTTGGAGTTGAGTTAAAAGTTGAATTGGGGTTGAGTTGAGTTTGTCTTTATAGTGGTTGTTCCCATAATCATTATTCTATTCAAATACTTAACTTTGAGTTTATACTAAATAGGATCTAGCTAGATCTTTAGTTAGGCTCCAAAATATTATTTGTGTATTTTTTAACGTTTCAAAACCTTTAGCTCGAGCCCCACTCGATTATTTCTGTTTTAGGAAAAAACAACTATCAAACATTTTACATTGTTGAATCTTCCAATAAAGGACTGATTTCACCAAAAACTTAAACCTGGATAAAGTGAATAAAAAAAGTAAAAGCTTTTACTTACAATTTTAACATATAACAAACAAATTTTTTATAAGAAATTTACGTAAAAGCATTTACATTTCTTATTCCCTCACTGTTAAAATCTGCTGGAATTGTTAAAATCGATTCACATTTTTGAATAACAAGTGAATAATTATCCACTCCACAAAATTTATTTCGCTTTTCTAAATGCTTCTCCCACAATTCCTTTTAACAATTGTATTCAATGTTTTTCTGCTAAAAACCAAAAATCTTGTGTCTGGTCTACAAACGACAAATAACATCCAAAATGACATGTAATATATTGGCTAAACAGAAAATTAATACAGCAGAAGAAATATAAAAAATATACGAAAGGGGGAAAAAAACGGAGCAGCTCCAGTATCTTTTTTTTTTTTCCTTTTCTCGTTGCCTTATATCCATCGACCTATAGCATGACTTTATCATTCATGACACAGAACTTTGTCGATATTTTATTTCATTATGTGTCGTAATTTTTCTACTTTTGTCAACCAAGTACATATAGAGTGTTGTGAGTTTCCAATTTCCTAAATCTAAAATATTATTGTGCTTTTTTGTTAACTCGGATCTGTTTTGTAATGTACTAAAAACAAGTATTTTCATTATGTCTAACTGTATTACAGTGTGTGGACGACGGAAGCGACAATAAAGGACAAAGTATGAGTAACAACAAGAATAATAATAATAAAACAAATTTGTCTTCGACTTTCCGTTTCTTTTTTTTTCGAGAAGACAATATAATAAATTGGAAACGGACTCAAAAGCTCAACTTACAGGATTATATTTTAATACCATGAAACGTAAATGGAAAGGAGACGAAAACAAAAAAATTGTTTTAGTCGTTGATAAGTCGACGTTGCGAAATAATTCAGCAGTAGCCAGAAATATTACAAAAAAAAACAACAACAACATGGTATTAGTCTTTGCAGGTAAAATGTTTTTCAAATATGATACCTAGAGGCCAAAATACTTTATTTTATATACCTCTTCAAAATTATCGTATAATGTAGTATCTATCAGCTGCAACGTTACGGGCTTCTAATTCAGTAAAACACACACAAATAAAACAAAGCAAAAAAAAAACGTAAGGCTTAAATGTATTACATTTCCATTCGGGTTAATCTACATTAATTAATCAAAATAATTTCCATTTTCAGTTTTTTTGTTGTTGTTTGGACAAACGAGAAAATAAAATCTTTGTATAATTAAAATTGGGATACACTAAAGCTGACCTTCATTCCGAATCCTTTTTATTGTTGTTGCTTTTGCCTGTAGAGTAAATCATATTTGTGTTTTAATTAATTTGGTATTAAAATCGTTTTTTTAAAAAAAAAGTGTTAAATATTTTCATATGCGGATTATATTTCAATCATTTTTCCAGTGAATCAAAAATTGCTAAAAACAAAATTAAAAAAAAATTATAATTATTCTGTATCCTGTTGAATCTCATAAAATAATCAAATTATTACGGGTTTTTGCGTGTGATTTTCCGAAATTAACATTTAAAACAAAAATAACGAGGGACTTTAATCCTGTAAAATACGGAAATAATATGTGTTTGTGAGATTAAACCTAGATTTTGAAAATGGTATGGAAAAGCGTGTGGATTTGTATGGTAATTATATTTATTATTTAAAACCATTATCTGAATTAATCACATTAACGAAAGCGTAATATGAAATATCTAATACACGTGATTAAGAATCTTCATCTGAGATGTTAGCACTATAGAGGTATATTTTGTCGAACGGAATTATCAATAAATAGTTTGTTTACCTGAATATGATCAAATCAGAATCGTTTTATTCTCAAAATTATTTTCGGGATATAACCTAGATATTTTTAAGATATATGTACTCATATTATTTGCGCCTTTTAAAATATTTAGAGCTGAATAATCAGTATGACTGTTTATTTGATCTCGATTAGTTTCAACCGAGCTTTACGAAATTGGATAATAATCTGACCCTATTCAGAAAATTTCGTATGCCTCTTTCAGCGGAAAGCTAAAATTGGAAGAAAAAATTGAAAGAGAATTTATCTGTATTAGTATGATTCGCTAGTAAATAAAACACAGTACATTCTGTATATATAGAATGTAAATTGTGGTATAATCAGTCCAGTCGCCGCGGCCTGATGAGAAGATTGATTTTTTCTTAATCATAAGCTCATCAGTTCGAAACTGGATTGAATTCTCTTACAATATTCGGAACATGTTAAAATCATATAAATTATAACAGGTTCTTATTTTATTGCGTTTTGAGAATTTTATTTTCATAAGAAAATTTAATTTTTTGTTCTTTTTCAACAAGTATAAAAATGATTCTGAAGTCTACTGCCTTCAAATTCACTGTAAGTTATACAGCAATTATAATTAATACATATTTCATCTGCTAATATTACCTTTAAGAGTCAATTATATATTTGTTGCATGTTTTGCATTTCGAGCTCTATTTGTATCTTTTAGTTTAGTTTAGTTTTAAATGTTGAAGACCTGTGTGAAGTATTTCACACAAAGTGTAGCTACACAAATCAACGAAAAGTGTAAGTGTACTGAAAAAGTGTAGGCCTACATGTATAGGGCGATATTACCATAAAGTGAACAGGTCAAGCTATCCGTAACTGTTTTTCTTATTAAAATAAAAAGGGTTGGGTATGTTCGACGCTATTTTGATAATTGTGAAAATCAAATAAACTATCAAAACCCTATGCTTAATTATGATCATTTACAAAAATTTCAGAGATGTTACCAGGTGAGGGCTTATATTTACATTAAGCGGACAGGTCAAGCTATCCGAAACAATTTTTCTAATTAAAATAAAAAGGGTTAGGTATGTTCGACGCTATTTTAAAAATTGTGAAAATCAAATAAACTGTTGAAATTAAATTTTCTAAGAAATGTTTAGAAATAATTGAGCAATCAATATGGAAATTGTCAAAGCAATAACAGGTCCCGAAACCTATTGATAGAGGTATCAACCATCGTAATGGGACCATTTTAAATTTTTGCCGCCCAAAAACTTGTGGGCTATCGTCACAGTTAATTTTCAATAAAATTGAATTTTCTAAGAAATATTTAGAAATAATCGAGCAATCAAAATGAAAATTGTCACAACAATTACAGGTCCCGAAACCTATTGATAGAGGTATCAACCATCGTAATCAGACAATTTTAGATTTTTTCCGCCCAAAAACTTGTGGGCTATAGCACAGTTAATTTTCAATAAAATTGAATTTTCCAAGAAATGTTTAGAAATAATGGAGCAATCAAAATGAAAATTGTCACAACAATTACAGGTCCCGAAACCTATTGATAGAGGTATCAACCATCGTAATCGGACGATTTTAGATTTTTGCCACCCAAAAACTTGTGGGCTATAGCACAGTTAATTTTCAATAAAATTGAATTTTCTAAGAAATGTTTAGAAATAATCGAGCAATCAAAATAAAAATTGTCACAGCAATAACAGGTCCCGAAACCTATTGATAGAGGTATCAACCATTGTAATCGGACCATTTTAGATTTTTGCCGCCCAAAAACTTGTGGGCTATAGCACAGTTAATTTTCAATAAAATTGAATTTTCCAAGAAAAGTTTAGAAATATACGAGCAATCAAAATGAAAATTGTCACAACAATTACAGGTCCCGAAACCTATTGATAGAGGTATCAACCATCGTAATCAAACCATTTTAGATTTTTGCCGCCCAAAAACTTGTGGGCTATAGCACAGTTAATTTTCAATAAAATTGAATTTTCTAAGAAATGTTTAGAAATAATCGAGCAATCAAAATGAAAATTGTCACAGCAATTACAGGTCCCGAAACCTATTGATAGGGGTATCAACCATCGTAATCGGACCATTTTTGATTTTTGCCGCCCAAAAACTTGTGGGCTATAGCACAGTTAATTTTCAATAAAATTGAATTTTCTAAGAAATGTTTAGAAATAATCGAGCAATCAAAATGAAAATTGTCACAGCAATTACAGGTCCCGAAACCTATTGATAGAGGTATCAACCATCGTAATCGAACCATTTTAGATTTTTGCCGCCCAAAAACTTGTGGGCTATAGCACAGTTAATTTTCAATAAAATTGAATTTTCTTAGAAATGTTTAGAAATAATCGAGCAATCAAAATGAAAATTGTCACAGCAATTACAGGTCCCGAAATCTATTGATAGAGGTATCAACCATCGTAATCGGACCATTTTAGATTTTTGCCGCCCAAAAACTTGTGGGCTATAGCACAGTTAATTTTCAATAAAATTGAATTTTCCAAGAAATGTTTAGAAATAATCGAGCGATCAAAATGAAAATTGTCACAGCAATTACAGGTCCCGAAATCTATTGATAGAGGTATCAACCATCGTAATGGGATCATTTTAGATTTTTGCCGCCCAAAAATTTGTAAGCTATAGCACAGTTAATTTTCAATAAAATTGAATTCTCTAAGAAATGTTTAGAAATAATCGAGAAATCAAAATGAAAATTGTCACAGCAATTACAGGTCCCGAAACCTATTGATAGAGCTATCAACCATAGTAATCGGACCATTTTAGATTTTTGCCGCCCAAAAACTTGTGGGCTATAGCACAGTTAATTTTCAATAAAATTGAATTTTCTAAGAAATGTTTAGAAATAATCGAACAATCAAAATGAAAATTGTCACAGCAATTACAGGTCCCGAAACCTATTGATAGAGGTATCAACCATCGTAATCGGATCATTTTAGATTTTTGCCGCCCAAAAACTTGTGGGCTATAGCACATTTAATTTTCAATAAAATTGAATTTTCTAAGAAATGTTTAGAAATAATCGAGCAATCAAAATGAAAATTGTTACAGCAATTATAGGTCCCGAAACCTATTGATAGAGGTATCAACCATCGTGGCCTATAGCACAGTTAGTTTTCAATAAAATTGAATTTTCTAAGAAATGTTTAGAAATAATTGAGCAATCAAAATGAAAATTGTCACAGCAATTACAGGTCCCGAAACCTATTGATAGAGGTATCAACCATCGTAATCGGACCATTTTAGATTTTTGCCGCTCAAAAACTTGTGGGCTATAGCACAGTTAATTTTCAATAAAATTGAATTTTCTAAGAAATGTTTAGAAATAATCGAGCAATCAAAATGAAAATTGTTACAGCAATTATAGGTCCCGAAACCTATTGATAGAGGTATCAACCATCGTGGCCTATAGCACAGTTAGTTTTCAATAAAATTGAATTTTCTAAGAAATGTTTAGAAATAATTGAGCAATCAAAATGAAAATTGTCACAGCAATTACAGGTCCCGAAACCTATTGATAGAGGTATCAACCATGGTAATCGGACCATTTTAGATTTTTGCCGCTCAAAAACTTGTGGGCTATAGCACAGTTAATTTTCAATAAAATTGAATTTTCTAAGAAATGTTTAGAAATAATCGAGCAATCAAAATGAAAATTGTCACAGCAATTACAGGTCCCGAAACCTATTGATAGAAGTATCAACCATCGTAATCGGACCATTTTAGATTTTTGCCGCCCAAAAACTTGTGGGCTATAGCACAGTTAATTTTCAATAAAATTGAATTTTCTAAGAAACGTTTAGAAATAATCGAGCAATCAAAATGAAAATTGTCACAGCAATTACAGGTCCCGAAATCTATTGATAGAGGTATCAACCATCGTAATCGGACCATTTTAGATTTTTGCCGCCCAAAAACTTGTGGGCTATAGCACAGTTAATTTTCAATAAAATTAAATTTTCTAAAAAATGTTAAGAAATAATTGAGCAATCAAAATGAAAATTGTCACAGCAATTATAGGTCCCGAAACCTATTGATAGAGTTATTAGCCATCGTAATCGGACCATTTTAGATTTTTGCCGCCCAAAAACTTGTGGGCTATTGTACAGTTAATTTTTAATAAAATTGAATTTTCTAAGAAAAGTTTAGAAATAATCGAGCAATCAAAATGAAAATTGTCACAGCAATTACAGGTCCCGAAACCTATTGATAGAGGTATCAACCATCGTAATCGGACCATTTTAGATTTTTGCCGCCCAAAAACTTGTGGGCTATAGCACAGTTAATTTTCAATAAAATTGAATTTTCTAAGAAATGATTAGAAATAATTCAGCAATTTAAATGAAAATTGTCACAGCAATTACGGGTTCCGAAATCTATAGATAGAGGTATCAACCATCGTAATCGGACCATTTTAGATTTTTGCCGCCCAAAAACTTGTGGGCTTTTCAATAAAATTGAATTTTCTAAGAAACGTTTAGATATAATCGAGCAATCAAAATGAAATCACAGCAACTATAGGTCCCGAAACCTATTGATACAGGTATCAACCATCGTAATCAGACCATTTTAGATTTTTGCCGCCCAAAAACTTGTGGGCTATAGCACAGTTAATTTTCAATAAAATTGAATTTTCTAGGAAATGTTTAGAAATAATCGAGCAATCAAAATGAAAATTGCCAAAGCAATTACAGGTCCCGAAACCTATTGATAGAGGTATCAACCATCGTAATCGGACCATTTTAGATTTTTGCCGCCCAAAAACTTGTGGGCTTTTCAATAAAATTGAATTTTCTAAGAAATGTTTAGATATAATCGAGCAATCAAAATGAAATCACAGCAACTATAGGTCCCGAAACCTATTGATAGAGGTATCAACCATCGTAATCGGACCATTTTAGGTTTTTGCCGCCCAAAAACTTGTGGGCTATAGCACAGTTAATTTTCAATAAAATTGAATTTTCTAAGAAATGTTTAGAAATAATCGAGCAATCAAAATGAAAATTGCCAAAGCAATTACAGGTCCCGAAACCTATTGACAGAGGTATCAACCATCGTAATCGGACCATTTTAGATTTTTGCCGCCCAAAAACTTGTGGGCTGTAGCACATTTAATTTTCAATAAAATTGAATTTTCCAAGAAATGTTAAGAAATAATCGAGCAATCAAAATGAAAATTGTCACAGCAATTACAGGTCCCGAAACCTATTGATAGAGGTATCAACCATCGTAATCGGGCCACTTTAGATTTTTGCCGCCCAAAAACTTGTGGGCTATAGCACAGTTGATTTTCAATAAAATTAAATTTTCTAAGAAATGTTTATAATATAAGCCCACACTTGGTAACATGTCTGAGATTTTTGTAAATGGGCATAGTGTAGCATTAGGTTTCGATTGTTTATTTGATTTTCACAATTTTTAAAATAGCATCGAATATTCCCAAACCTTTTTATTTTAATAAGAAAAATTGTTTCGGATAGCTTGACCTGCCCACTTTATGGTAATATCGGTACATACCTGGTTCTACTTCTTATTTATACTTTTTATGTAGGCCTACACTTTTTCAGTACACTTACACTTTTCGTTAATTTGTGTAGCTACACTTTGTGTGAAATACTTCACACCGGTATGTTGAAGAGAATAGTACGTAGATACTATGTACAGGTATTATTGTGATCGTATCTTCAATGTAATCAAGTGATTATGATAATGGGAAGTCGAGGACAATTGATGTTTAAACTTGCCCAATAATATATTTAAGCCAAGAATAAGTTAAAGTTACTTTTAGGAACATTCAACATTGGTCTTGGGTTGAGTATTCCTGTACATATTGTGACGGTGACACCTAGCGTGCGATAGAATAAGTTAAATAATTAGCTCAATGTTTTACTGTCCTAAATGGAATTTTCCATGATAAAACATTTCTAAATGTTTCTACACTATTAGTACTGGAAAAGTCATGAGCTTTCTTGAAGTTTGGTTTGTGTATATAAAAAGGCGAGCGAAGTCGAATTGGATTATTAGTATTTGAAACGCGATAGAGTAAACTTGTAAGAATACTAGTAATTTTTGGTAAGCCATAGTGTAAATATTAATAGGAATTAAAAAGTGATTTAAAAAGTGTGCAAAATAAAAAGTAAAAGTGATCAGTAAAATTTGAGAATAATTTATATAAATTGATTTTGTGAATTTTTATTGATAAACTTTGTTGTAATGAATTTTGTGAAATAAATAAACTCGTTGTTGTTCACAATCCAGTGATACGAACCTTAATTGCCAAAGCAAAAACGTAACAATATACAATATTATAGAATTTATGCACATTTTATAAATTTTTGGGAAATTATTCAATATTTTTGATATTAATCCATTTTTGTTAGGTTAATTTTTTTTTTTTTTTTGGTTAGGACCTACAAATTAGGTGAAATTTTCAAAATCCGATTTTTTTGTATTTATGTAGATTTTTGATTCTAGAGTTGTAAGATCTTTTGAGACTATTCTATCGTCCCGAGATTAGTTGAGTCTATTGAATGATTTGTCTTGTTGCTTGACGTTTTGAATATTTTATAATATTTTCGAGGTTTATTTAAGATTTGTTGAGTATTATATTTAAGAGAACTTCATTCAGATTTTAATTTTATACGATATTTTCGATATTACTCGAGTTTAGCTTGGAGTTCAATTTAGCAAGATTGACATGATCTTACGTAAATGACGTTCTCGAAGTTCGAGATTTTTAGGTTTTTCGAATAACCTAAATTCAGAGGCTTATTCGATATTCTTATGTCCGGCTTAATCAAATGCGAGTTGATTTTTTTTTTTTTTTATTGAAATATTTAGCCTTCAGTAAATATTAAAATTGGATGAAATTGGGCTGTCAAATATTTTCAGCTGTACCGCTAAAATATTTATGTAAAATAGAAATAAAATTAGCTGGTATTAATTTTGTCATACGAAACAAACTCTATTTGTTCTACTTTTTGTGAAACCGGATATTAGTGATTTCTTAATTTTTTAAGATTATTGTCATTCTTTATTTGAAGTTTTTCGAGGTATGTTCGGCATTTTTTCAGAATAATCGTGTTTGTTGACATTCTTTGAAATTTGCAAACAAAGGGTTGATATGAGTAATGTTATTGAATTCGTCGCCTCAGGACTGGAGTACCTTAACGATTAAATTGATGTTCTCCAGAGTTTAATGGTGGTTTGCGTTTGAAGATACCCTCTGTCATTTGCGCATATTACGTCTAATCCACACAAACCAACCTCATTATATATTTTTTCTTATTTAAAGTAAAGTAGTCAAGGGTATTTTAAAACCTTTGTCCACTAAAAAAATTCGCTAATCACTGTGCTATTTCATTTTAAATTATAAACTATATCTTTATTATAGTATTCCGATATGATATCATAAATTAAATTTATACTAAATCGTAAAATTGGTTTTCTAAGCTCAACTTTAACTTTAAATAGAATAATAAGTCTTTAAATTATCGTCACGTATTTGAAGGACTGTCAAAACATTTAATCGCTTGCATTCTAAGTTTAAATCTCGCTTCTCTCGAAACTATAATTTTGCCACTTAGCATACTCTAGCTAGTATGGTAAAGTCATTTTGATATTTTTGAGTCCCTTTCGATTTATTTAAACCATTTTTACTTAGTCGATCCCAGATTTTCCACAAAACAAAATCAACCAAAAAAATTAGTAAAGTTGTTAGGAGATCCATAACTTAACCAAATAAAAAGAAATATTTATTTTTGATTAATTGATTATATTTCACTTCGGTTATTATTATAGATATTGGTTTGTTTATTAAATCAAAGTCACAATCATAAAATGGAGTTTCTGAAGTACTCTAAATATTGCTAAAACAATTTCAATTCACTTAATATACCATGTGATCCAATTGGACCCGGATTGGTAAAAAGAACAACCTTTTTATATATTTTGTAAAAAGGCTCCTTTTGGGTCAATACAATCACGCCAACGGTTAATCCATTTTTCCATACGTATCTTATAGGCCTCGGCCGGGATGGCATTTGGTTCCTTCAATAAATTTCTTTTCATGGCTGCAATCGACTCATGACGTGAAACAGGAAAAAGTCAAAGGGAGCCAAATCTGGCGTTTGGCCAAAATTTCAGTTACAAACAGGCTAGAATATGACGGTGCATTATCGTGGTAAAAAATCCATAAATTGTTTGCCCACAAATCTGGCCGTTTACGACGAATTGCTTTACGTACACGTCTCAAAACGGCCAAGTAGTATGCTTTAATAACTTTTTCACCCTCTGGAACAAATTCATGGTGACCCACACCACGGTAAGTGAAGAGAACAAACAGCATTACCATGATTTTAGACCGACTTTTGCTAGTTTGTTGGGCTGTTTCGACGTCATATTCATAAACCCACGCCACCCAGCAACGTTGGAAACATCTCTTTTGCGACCTCTACTCGACGTTCTTGTTGCAAAAAAATTAAGTCTTTCGGCACTAGTCGAGCGATAACGCGATTTCTACCTTAAACATAAACCAAAATGTGTTGAGTCGATCCATAAAAGGTGTTGAGGGCTTCTAATATCTCTCTAATTCCAACACTAAGAATTTCGGCCACAATTTTCATCACTTTTTTGATGTTATCGTCGTTAACATAGGTGGATGGACCACTCGCATGAGGCAAGTTTTCTACGACCTCATAACCCTCACTGAATGCTTTATGCCACTCAAATACTTGCGTTCTTGATAGAGTAGACTCCCGAAAACAATTCTGCAAAAGTCTCAATGATCCCGTAGCGGTAATTCCATTGGAAACACCAAATTTCAAGCAAACTCGTTGTTCTCATTTTTTTTCGCCTTGTAAAAATCGCCAGATAAACTTTTCGCGTCATAAACAGATGGCTGCCAAACTCACACTCATTGACTTATTTTGCTCGAACGCCACACGAATGTCAAAGAAGGTTGTACCTACCTTGAAAAGAACATTTTATTGATTCGGTTTACATGCGCGGTTTAAATGGATAAAATTTGATCAGATGGTACTCGCTTGCATGCACAATTGAAATTGGTTTTTTCTCCATTTATATTTTTAATTTTTTAATTTCTAAGGCGAAATTATTTGCTACACTTTTCCAAAATCCTAGTATACCTACATATGTCTGTTTAACTACTAATGTTCACAATTAATAAGTTTACAATACATTAGATCTCAAACAAAATTCTACAATTCGATCATTTTTTGACAGGGGATAGAAATTTGGTAAATTTTATAATTTTAAAATTAAAAAAAAAAAAAAAAAACTATCCCTTTGAAAAATTAGAGGATTAAATTTATATAATTTGCCTTTTCGAAATACAAAATTATGAACCAATAAGACTGTGAAAAAAATCGAAGTTTTGTACAAAATTCAGACAAAAGATTTATATTTTGTAGTGTTATTCTTATTTAATTCTGAAAACCGCCTTTTAAGTTCGATAGAAAACTTTTCGACATTTCTAATTTTACTTTCAAATATAAACTAAAGGTCGAAATTTAAAAAAAAAACGAAGCTTCTTTGTAGGAAGTGATGAGAGTAAGCTTACAAACTTATGAAGTTTTAATCATTTCTTTTTGTTAAACACTAAAAATCCGGCTTATTTAGAACTCGATTCGTCAGTAAAATTCAATTAAATGCTTTAGTGGCTAAATACTTGCCGCTTGAATTTGTAGGAAATCATGTTAACTTCCTGTTCTCTTATAAATAGATCGCACAAATGAAGCATACAGTAATTTAAAAGTTATTGTATCAAGAAGTTCTTTCGAATTTATGTCTGAACTAAACCTACTAAAGTAATATATCATGTTAAACACTAGTCAAAACGTTAATAGCTTTCAACAATGCTGGGTGCCACAGGTCGATGTTCAGGCTTAATTTTCTGTTTTTCTCAATAGTTGTTTAATTCATTCCAGTCATTCGTAGATAACTTGTGTACCTACAAATAATTTGGGTGTTTGTACATTTTTGTCAATGGCTAATAATTTTCAGAGATTGCAACAATTCAATACCATCTAGCTTAAGCTATTTTTATTGATATAAAAATTAAATACTATCTATTGATCGATTATCAAAAAAGGCTCCGAGGCCGGGTCATATATATTCCTTCTAGAAGGATGAAAACTGATGTGCATATATTTAATGAAAAACATATCCAGCATAATTCTTAGAATTTAAACTTCAAATATATGTATATCTGATTTTTTAATTTCTATAGCAGAATTTGTTATTAGATTCTTCAAAAAACCTAGTAATTAGTATGTCTATTTAATTACCACCAACAATTAAAAATATAAATTATAAAAATTTACTTCACAATACCTAGGATTAGAGTTAACACAATACATAGAATTTAATTTTAATTCAGGTTTTTTTATCATTAATTTTTGATCATGTGGTAGTGGCATTACATACTTCTGGTTTTATGCAACTCTAATGTTATTTAAATAATATTAAATCTTAACTTAATCGAAATTAAACCAAAATTTTAATTTCGAATTTAATATCTAAAAATTAAAACTTTCAAATTTTACAAATTTTCGAAATATTGTAATTTTGAAATAAAAAAAAAAAAAAAACTATTTCAAAAAATCACAGAATTACAATTCTTAAAAATGTTTAGTGTCACAAGCAAATTTTGACGAATTCTTAAAATGAAATCTGATAACTCGTAATTAAAATTTCTTAAATTTCAAAAAAATTTTACTTCAAATTTAACAGTTTACAATAGCAACTCAATTTGGCAAATTTTACAAGAATTTACCAATATTTTATTCAAAAAACATCACAAAGCGAGATTGATTTACAAGAATGTTTGCGATTTATTTGTCCTTTTCTACGTATAAATTCGACTTCATTCCTTAATACGAGAAACTTTCAAAAATCCAAAATTTATTTAGAATTCGAAACATAAATATTTGAATACATTACATTTTTTTTTTTTTTGTATTTTACTTTACTTTACCTAAATTTACAATTGGAAAGCAACAGTATGAAACAATTCAAATTTTAGTGTAAAATTTGGAAATGCTGATTTTCAAAAACATTGATATTTTGGAAATTACGCTTATTTTAAACAGAAATAAGAATTCTACAGCAATTTCTCTCAATTTTTTTTCGAAATTGTTTGGATATTTCTACAGTTTTAGAGTGGAAGTTCAAAAGCTTTAAGTTTTTAAAAATGAAGTGACGGGCAATTTACTATTCGAGTAGAAATGTTATATTTGTAAAATTTAAAAATTTAAGTGATCAGTTTGAGTTTAATATTGAATGATTTTTTATGATTTTAAATCAAAAATTAGGTATGTGGGTAAATTAATTCAATATATCGTAGAACCTTTGAATTTAAAAAGGATTGCGAATTTCGAAAGGTTAGCATAAATTTAAATTTCATTTTAATCTGGGCCCCTTAATTATTTCAACTCAATTAACAATTTCTTGAAGCTTTTCAACAAATTTTTTAACCAAATTCTGAAATGTCGATAATTTCCAAAAAGGTGTATGGCTCTTTTCGTTGTAAGTTGTGTCCCCATAATATTTGAATTTCAATAATTATTGGACGTCTGAAACACTATACCCTTTTAACTTTTCGTTTAACCCCGACCTCGCAGTCTAAAATAATAAAACACGTTCAAAAAGAAAATTTATTTTGTGCCACACAAAGGTAACAATTTCAATTTGTTTCGTTCATATACTTTTATGTTGTTATCATGAAGCAGATAAATGACAAAATTTTCCTGAAACTGTTTTTCGACGTTCCAAACACAAAACCACAACAACAATAATGAAATAAATGTAAAAAATGACCTCATAATTATTTTTGTGTCATTATTTATTTCGTTTTTCGTTTTTTTTTTTTTTTTTTTTTTTTTTGTTACAACTGATAAGAAAAATTACTGATTAAGAAACATTTTTTTTGCCGTACCTTGTTTGTTTAACTTTTTTTTTTTTCTTTCGTTCCTGTTTAATTTATGAATTTCTATCTACGTTTATTATATGGGTATGTACTATGTAGGTATACGCAATTCGTGTAATTTTTGTTTGTTTTTTTTTTACTCTTACCTAAATACGAAAAAAAAACCAGAACACATTTTTAATGCTGAATCATTCATCACTAATTTCAATTTCACTTTCAAATGAAACAAAAGAAAAAAATTAAAAATTAAAACGTGTAAGTATAAAAAATACAGAATGAGCGATGATGGATATATATATATATATATATATATATATATATATATATATATATATATATATATATACACTATGGACACCAACCCCAACTAACCGAAGCTTTAACTTAATGTAAACAATAAGACATGAACGAAGGGAGACATAGCTTTATCCATAATAAGGTAAACAGTAGATGTTAGTGTTGTCTGTCTGTTTCATTAATTTTACTCATCGCAGCATAAAAATACAGACTGGATTTGTCTAATTTGTTGGATAAGGTAAAATAAACACAAAGTTAAATGAAACTAAAACAACAACAATACAAAATTTAATTATTTACAAATTGTTGTTGATTTGTTATTCTTCTATGAAGCAGCAATTTTTCAAATTTTCTGCTCGCATATACATATTTTAATGAAGTGAATTTTGTACAGACTTCGAAACTATTTGATTACGTGCAGCTAGATCAATTTCAGGATTTTCATTGACAACTTATAATAGAAGAAGAAGAAAAACTGAATTAGACAATGGATAAAAAGTGCCACATAATAAATAAGGATTACCCAACAGAAAGAAAATGTTGATCAATTAGTTCAAAATAATTAGAAATACACTGAGGGGATCCAGTCGGAAATGCTAAAATCGCGGCATTAAATTAAATATTTAATGGCTACGAAGTCAATATTCTTTTATGTCCAGAGGCTAAAAATGGTCAGCTTTTGTTATTATTTAATATTTTTGTTATTTAATATTAATGATCCTCAAAGTAAGCTCAACCAAAATGAAATTTTTAGTATTATGCAAACAGTATGACGGATTAGTAAATCAAATATGATGTTATAGGTGATTTCTGAAAATAGGTTGTAATTTAGTGTAAATTACTATAAACCAAATAAAACGTTTTATTGTCTGCTAATCGTAGGCTCTTCCAGAATATGATATTAACAAAAGTAATTTACTTTTTTAGTTCAATGGTTGTATATTGTACTATACATGAAAAGCTAGTACGTTCCGTACTTAAACCTAACATGCGATCAACCTCCCAACAAAATTGAGCAAAAGGGACATTATTACGTTCAAAAATATTACCATTTTAAGCAATATTTTAATTAGTCGCATTATGGATTAATCTAAATGTGGCAGGCCTCCAAAACAACACGACTACAGAGAGTTATAGTGTATTAGATAGATTGTCATTTCTAGAGTTTAATGTTTGATTCGAGCTTAAAATAAAATTAACCTTTTAGGCAAATTTTTCATTGTTTTTGGGCTAAATCTGCAAACTTTTTAAGCGAGTTGTACATAAATTTAAGTATTTTAATGGATTTCGTATTGTAAGCAATTGTTCAACAATAATTATGCTAAATTGGAAAAAATATTTTAAAACCTGGGGCATGTATCTGAAAATACCAAGATTTATATTTAAGGGGGATAAAATCAATTGATGACAAATTAAAAAAAAAAACTTTCCTTATAGTAAAAATTATTTTTAATAATTCTTTGGAGTATTGCTTAGGTTTGGAAATAATCGAACAATCAAAATGAAAATTGGCACAACAATTACAGGTCCCGAACCCGAGTTAACACAATACCTAGAATTGAATTCTATAATTCTGATTTTTTTATTCTTTAATTTTTGATAGTAATGACATTACATAGTTTTGGTTTTATGCAACTCTAATGGTATTAAAATAATATTAAATCTTAACTTAATCGAAATTAAAGCAAAATTTTAATTTCGAATTGAATATCTAAAAATTAAATTTGCAAATTTTAAAAAATTTCCAAATTTTGTAATTTTGAAATAAAAAAAATAAAACAAAACTGGTTCAAAATATCACAGAATTACAATTCTTAAAAATGTTTAGTGTCACAAGCAAATTTCGACGGATTCTTAAAATGAAATCTGATACCCCGTAAATTTCAAAAATTTTTAACTCCCAATTTAATAATTTACAATAGCAACAATAGAGCAATAGAGCTTAAAATAAAATTAAACTTTTAGGCAAATTTTTTATTGTTTTTGGGCTAAATCTGCAAACTTTTTAAGCGAGTTGTGCATAAATTTAAGTATTTTAATGGATTTCGTATTGTAAGCAATTGATCAACAATAATTATGCTAAATTGGAAAAACTATTTTAAAACCTGGGGCATGTATGTGAAAATACCAAGAGTTATATTTAAGGGGGATAAAATCAATTGATGACAAATTAAAAAAAAACTTTCCTTATAGTAACAATTATTTTTAATAATACTTTGGAGTATTGCTTAGGTTTTTTTAACAACTCAAGCTTTAGTTTTGTGATGAGTTAATAAAAAAAAAACCGAAGAAGAAGATTTTCGAAATGAATCCACGTTCAATTTTCTTAGCAACGCGGCCAAACAACTTCGACTCCCAAAGACATCTATTTATTGTGCTGTAGATTTACAATCAGAAATTAATACATATCAATGAATTTAGTCTAAGACCGCCTATTTAACACTAATAAAATGGTAGCAATCAAGTACCATCAGTGCCGATAATGATAATTTCATAAATTCCGTAATTGCTTAGAAATAACGATTTGATCATTAAAACTATGGTTTTTACATGTAGAAAGTGAAAACTATCTAAAGTCTCCTTTGAACACCACTAAATTCATATTTAGATGATCAGCGATAATGATAATAAGATGAATACGGTAATTGCTTACAAATAACAAATTTCAAATATTAAGTTATTGTTTTACATGCAAGAAGAAAATACGTTACGTTTTCGTTTTTAGTGTCAATAATTTCGTGTGGATGAAACACCACCAATGGCGACAAAGATTATTTCATAAATACATCAGTTGTTACAAAATCATTTGAATATCAATGTTAAGGTTTTAACATTCAGGAAGAGAATACATGGCAATAGATTTAGTCTAAACCTAATTTTTAATATCAATTATTTCTTATCGATTAAACCCCATTGCTAATTGCTAAGAAATAACACATGCAGAAAGAGAATGCAAGAATATTAATTTAGTCTAAACCATTATTGCTAAGATCAGACATCGAAAATCATTCATTTCTGAGTGTGCATTAAAACACATGAATTTTAAAACTCAACATAATAAAAAACCAAAAGAACTCTCTCTACAAACATTTTGCTCAATTTCAGAATGTGAATATTCATCAAATTTCAGTTTTCTTTTTTCTTCCCACGTAACACACATTCAGTCTGAATGTGTTTGTGAAGAGAATCCGTTTTGTTCTTCATTATTTTGAGTTTCAGAATTCATGTGTTTTAATGCACACTCAAAAATGAATTGAAAAAACTCAAATGAATTTTTTTAGCTTGCTCAAGAAACTTTTTTAGTATATGAGTTATAAAACACACGAATTTTTTAAAACTTCAGTATGAAGAATAAAAATGGAATCACTTTGACCCAGTTGCTTGTAAAAATGTTTGTTTTCCCAAATATTCTTAATTATTAGGAACGTTGAACCCCATCTTGTGGCTACGTCGAGACCGGGTATTTTTTCACTGTTTAGCAAAAATAGGTTTCTATATTTTATAGTCTTTAATTTTTTATATTAGCTATTTCGGATGGAATTTAGTTTTTCAGTTATATCGGGTTGGTTAATTATTGAGTTTGCGACTGATTTTTTATAATTAATAAATTGCTGTGATTTAGTTTGAAGCCGAACGTTCTCTCTTAAAAATTTATAATTTCTTGAAATCCTTGGTAATCTATAATTACCAGTGGGAGGGAATGAATGGTTACTAATTTAACACAAGAACGGATAACTTTGTTAGTATCAATTTCTATTTTTACTGATGATTTTTTTTTTTGGTTTTTTGTTTTTTTGCCATTGGTGGACTATGCTCTTTATCCGAGCTACGATCTATTACATTTAATTGATGGACATTATCCGGATGAAAGCTTATAATGTTTCTTGATAGATTATGTGACTTTTTTCCGCTTTATACTTTCCCGCATGAATTGAAAAGGCATATGCTCTTGTTGGTTTCAGCACAGTTTTTAAAATGGCGTATTATCTTCCCTCCTAAGTAAATAACAAATTTGAAAAATGTATTGTATATATTTATGTAAACAGCATAGACTAACATAACTAAGTCATTATTTATGCAATTATTTTCTAAACAGAAGATTTCGTAAAATAAAGCTAAATATCATTTAGTGTTGCAAAAAATCCCGAAGTGTTACAAGTTATATGCATCGTAATTACAGCTGTGTAACTTCTTTTTTGGGATAGTCTAATTTTTTCTTAGTTTCGAATTACATCAAATTTTAAATTTGAATTTATTAATTAATTTGAACTGTATAAATGCGGGGAATGTTAAACGATTAACAGTCAGGCGAAAATATATTTGGCTGATCGGTTAATAAATGATTTTAACTACTACTACTTTTCAAAAAAGCAATTCAAAATTCGATTTATCTTGAGGCAATTTCGATGGTCCAATGTTAAATACCAGAAAAAACATCCGCCGCATCATTATTATAAATGAAAAATTCCTGTCAAAATGGCACTTATATATTGATTCACAGTAAAATAATAATTTTGAAATTGTTTAATCGGTATACTATGTTTAATATTGCTCGTGCTATAGCTGAGATTAGTTATGCGGCCCTATTCTCGAATTCCACATCGATTTTCCACATGTGGACAGCTGTCAAAATTCATAAAAATTGAATTTTTTTGGTACTTAGGGAATATTTCCGAATGGGTATAAGCAGCTAGAAGAAATTCCCAATATAGGAAAATGTCCATGCCCGCTGCGTTTTATATACGAATTACAATTTCCGAACGTTTTGATGAATTTTGACAGATGTCCACATGTGGAAAATGGATGTGGAATTCGAGAATAGGGCCCCTGGTTAATATATTTGAATGACAATTTCTAAACATGCGCGCAAGGAAGGAGCCGCAGAGAGTTATGCTACCGCATTTCGAGCTGCTATGATCTTACAGTCATAATATCGCATATGTCTAATAGAATCGTTTTCTTTAATTTGGTTCAATCTTTGCTCATTGTTGCTCATCTTTGCTCATAATTGATTGCTTTGTTCACCGGGTTTTCCGTGACCACTCACAAAAGTCTAAATATGGAATCTTAATGCGATAATGATAATTTTATGAATAGAGTAATTATTTACAAATTATGATTGGGAAATCCAACTCACTGTTTTCACATTAAGGAAGTGAATAAATAAAAATTTGATAATATAAGTTAATGTTTTTACATACAGGAAGTGAATACAATAAATTAAATATAGCATAAATCATCCAATCCTTTTTAAAGTTAAGAAATTCGTATTAGTGATATTGAGATGGCGATAATAAAAATTTTATAAATGCAGTCATTGTTTGCTAATAACCATTTGAATACCCTAATTGTCCTATTTTACATGCAGGAAGGGCATATATTACCATAAATTTAGTCTGAAATCTCTCTTTTAACGACCGGGCACGGAAATTGGCGTCCTAACCAAAACTAACGTTATCGACCGGAAACGCCAATTGGCGTCATATATGAAATAATCATATTACTCTCGCTAAAAACTGCAAATGCGATTTTCTAGGAAATATGCAGCGTGGTATTTAACCCTAAAGGGTGATATGCATTAAAATGCATGATTTTTTCTTTTTGTCTTTATATTTTTTCTTATCAGGATGTATTTGGTTGAAACGAATTTCAGAGTAAAAATGGTTGGAAGCAGCTAGTTTTCCTGGAAAATTGATTTTATAACATGATGCCTATTTGCATCGTTATGCATTTGTGGCATAAAATTTAAATATTTTTCCATTTGTAACGGTTTTTAATAAAAAGGCAAATCGTTCAAAATTAAAATAAAAATTCAAAAACAATAGTCTAATTTATACAAAATTACATATGTAAATGTATGTTTACTACTAACTTTATGCAAAACATCGACTAACTAATTCTAAATGGCGATATTTTTTCTAAACGCAAAAAAAAAACAAAAAAATATGTGAAACGAGATAGAAAAAGAAATCAACAACAGATGTACGTCACAAAACAGAAAAAATATGCTCAAATGTAGATGCAGTTCAAATTAGAATAACATGATATAGTATTTTGTAAAAATTGAAGCTATTTAATTCAGTTGATGATAAAACGTCGCGTGAATTGCAATAAAATACGTTTACTTGTAGTTGAGCTATCAACAATTTTGAATTAAGTTTTCGTTATTAGAAAAACTAAAATAATAACAATTAAATACCGATAAAAATGGATAACGGAGACGAAAATATATTTTTAGAAAAAAATTGTGCAGATGTTTTATCAGATATTCCTGACGATTATGACCATAGTGACACTGGTGATAGTGCAAGTGAAAATGGATCTGATAATTATTTTTCTACAAGACATCGTTCGCGTGTTCTACGTGTAGTTTATAGCGATTCTTAAGAGGAAAACGATGTTGGGTCCGACTGGGACGATGGTCACCCACCCCGAAATAATCTGCCATTTGAAGGTAACCCAGGACTAGCGTTTAATCCAGATAAAAAGAACATAGGCGATATTGTGAGCCTGTCTATTGGAGATGATTTGTTGCATACGATTTCAACTGAAACAAATCACTACAATCACCAAAATTCCAACGGCCCATAAGCTACCCAAAAAAAACTAAAAAATTGTGTGATGTGACAGTTCCCGATTTAAAAATGTTTTTAGGTCATGTTATTATAATGAGACTAGTGACTTACACAAATGGCACCATTATTACATGGATAACTTTTATAACAGCACTAAACTTGCGAACGACTTATTTTTGAAGAAAGTAATTATTTGCGGTACTATTAGACCAAGCCGTGGGCTTCCAAAATGTTTAAAAGAAGCAAGGCTTAACATTTATAAAACAAGATATAAGCGTAAAGGACATATTTTAGTACAACTTTGGAAAAACGTTAAAAAGAGAGTAGACACAAACAAAACCTACAGAAACACTGGGCAATCTATTAAAAAACCACAGTCAATCGTACATTATAATATGTACATGAAAGGTGTTGATCGTGCAGATCAATACCTATCCTACTATCCCATCCATCGCAAAACCAAGAAGTGGACCAAAAAAAGTTGCCCTTTACGTAATAAATTGTGCAATTTTTAATTCCTTCAGGGTTTACGAAAGCCTAAATCCTGAGCTTAAACTCAAGTTTTACAATTTTTTGTTAAATCTTGCAAAAATATGGATAGAACCGCGGTCACAGGTTCATAGCAAAACCCCCCGGTCGATAAAGTGTTAATAGTTTTATTTGCCTTAGATAGCACCAACGGCCATAACGATAGTTTCATAAATACAGTAACTGCTTACAAATTAACCATTTAATATCAACGTCAACGTTTTTACATGCAGGAAGGGAAAATAATAAATTAAATATAGTCATAAACCTTTTATTTAGCATCAAGAATTTTATGTGGATGAAATACCACAAGTGGCGATAATAATAATTTAGTATATGCAGTGACTGCATGTACATAAGCCTTTGATAATATAACTTATTGTTTTTAGATGCAGAACGAGAGTACTTTGAAACAAAACTTTGTCTAAAGCGGTAGAGAGGTAATTTCTAATGAAGCGATTCAAGTAAAATACAGCGTAATTTAGAACGATGAATATCAAATTAGGTTTATCTAAAAGTTTCGTATTTTTGCGCGAGAACAAGAACATTGCTTTATTTTTGTAGAGTCATATTTAATGACTTCGGCGAATATGCCAACGAGAATAAATTGGAAATAAATTTATCAAATCGTTTACAGGTGAACTTTTAATTAGAAAATCTTGCTAACTGCTAAGGTATGGAAAGTTAGTCTTAAAGATGTCGAATAAATTCAAAGAATGTATAAATGAGTGAAATAATAAATCTAGACCAATTTTTTTTTGTATATCATGCATAACAGTATGTTTAATTAATAAAAATCTCGTGAAGCATTTTTGTTTTTAATATAATTGGCCTACAATTTTTCTACTATACGATTCACTATCAAATTTCATTCTTTCACTTTCATTCTTGTATAAAATAATCTCAAAATGAACATTTATATTCACTTCCCTTGGGTAATGCCAGTACATACTCTGATTCCTTCCATGTACACCCTTCCAAGCATTTTTTTGTCCATTAAAATAAACAATATAATTATTAATATATTTTCTGCAAGTAGTCTAACAAAATCATGTTAAAAATTTTTAATTTAATTACTAAGTTTAAAATAATATTAAAAATGTTGAATGCACGCGCGCGATGAAGCGACCGACAAAATAAATTATCAGAGAAATACAATAAAAAAAATGTTACATTGATCTAAACGTAATTTAATTAGAAATAATTAAAATCGAAAAGCGTTTTAATAATAGTAAATTCTATTTTTAGAATGATTGTTCCTACTTAGCCTCTAGTCTATATGTAGTTACGGCATGTTCATCAGGAACGTGACTAGTTCAACAATTTTACTTGGAATACTTACAAACTTTGTTTCCCTTTTTTTATTATTGTTTAAGTATTTTTATGTTGGTTTTTCCATTTGTTTGGGTACAATTTTTCTCGTCTCTTCTTGACCATCAACCAAAAAGTCACGTTTAACAAATTTTCGAGTTCATTTCCAAAAAGTAGAAAATTTGTTGGTTTTTCATGTATAATAGTTGCAGCTAAAAGCTATTGTTGCTATTCGTTGGGATGTTTATTTTTTTTTTTTTTTTGGTTTCATTTTATTTATTGATTTGATGTACTTTTTTTATTGTTGTTGGTGCTATGTTGATATTAAATAAAAATAGAATCAATAAATAATTGAATTTGCCGTTTTTTTTTTATTATTTCTAAAATAAAATTTATATTTAACAAGAGAATCTTATTTGATTGTATTTCAATTTGAAAATTTGTTTAATCTTTATATCAATAACATGAAGCAGATAATGAAAGTTTAACAGAAAGGTTAAAATTTACAAAGTTTTCTAACAGTAGGACTTAATTTTAAATACACAGAATTCAAAAAAGGATCGAACGGGTTACATTTTTTGACCGTTGTTACCAACTACCTTTGTAGTTGTGTGGCATCTAGCAGTGGTGGTCGTAGGAGCACTTAACGTCGAATTACTGTTTTCATCATCATTTTTTAGGTACCTAAGCAATCTAAATTTTTACATTTCAATTCAACTCTTCAAAATCTACGATTTACTAATTGTGAGATTTATTGGTTTTCTTGGTTTGTTTTACTTTGTTGTAAAACTTTAAATAATGTTACCCGTTTCTTGTATCTCAGGACATGAATATAATGCATGGTGGCTTGGGACATTAACAAATTTGCTAACATGAAATATTAACAACTTTCTTCAATAAATCTGAAACAGACGGTTTTTACGTTTTTCTTGATAGATTGGATGAGCACCATTATTTTGCCATTCTCGAAAAAACCGTGTAGGTAATATGTGAAAGCTTGCGTTAACGGTGGTCTTCAATATTTCACTCTTCAAAATTAACAGTGACATTAACAAAGGATAACTACGCAATAAAGACGTTTGAATTTGCAAATATTAGACTAAAATAAATTTGAATAATTTATTTTCTGAAATTTTTATAAATTGAAAAATCGTAGCAAGCTTTGAAAAGGAAGAAAGCTTTTTTTTCCATTCTCTAGCAACGAGTACCTTGATCGTTATACTAAAATTCTACATTTCCATAATATTCAAACTATTCTTATCTTATCAATTAATATCACCCAATTACGAAATTTTTAAATGGTGTTTATTTGCGGCTTAACATATCAGCCGAATTTTTCAAATTAGTTTAAGTCGAAAACCACTGAATTGTATTTTTAAAAACTCCTTAACGACATAACAAATCAACTGAAATCCAATTCAATCACTACTCCCAATTTCTACAATTTGTCTGATTCCATTTAGAATGCTGTTTTAACTAACACAAGTGACCTTTCTAAAAATCAACAATACTTTTAAATGTGAAAAGAAATGTTACAAAATTATTTCGAATTAAGCCAGATAAGAACTGTGGATTGGTAAAAATGATTTAAATGCACCTTTTGGACATTTTTTTTAAGTTTTGAAAGTGAATTATGTTATATTTAGTTAATATGAAATTTTGGAAGTGATTAGGGTTATTTTTATAACATGGAAATATTTGTTTTAATGGAACATCCATTTTTAAATACAAATTTGTTGGTAAATTTCAAAATAATTTTCTCGTCACAACACAAGCAGGTTATTTGACAAATTTTAAATTGGTAAATCTGAATTCATCACGTAAATTAAAAATTTATTTAAAATTTTGAATCAAGATTTTTTATTTATTTTACCCCCGGATGAATACTCTGTTTATTTATTGGTTTAACAGAACCGTTAATATATATTCGCTTGTTAGGAAGTTTGTCTGATTCTCTAAAATAAATTAAGCTTGGTGATTAAAAAAAGTCGATTTGAAATTTAATCTAAAGTTTTTCTCTCAGGGTCTTGACCAATAGTTTTGGTCAAATACTTCTTACTGGAATATATTTTCTATGTTGCCAGTTTCGTTATATACAATACAGCTATATTCTCAAAACAATACACTAGAATTAACTTAGAAGATTTGTTAAGTTTCAAAAAGAAGCAAGTGAAAAAAGTCTAATACATTTATCGAAGTTCAAAATATTTTAGTAAGCTCTATTTAAGGAAACCCATTTAGTTCATTTATTCAATTTCTCAGCTTGTCGAATTTTGTCTTATACCGTTAGTCGTTTTGAAAGCCTTTAAATTCTACACAAATTTTATTCTTCCAATTAAATATTGAATTGGTTAAAATCTCAGCAATTAATTCAGATATTTTCGATAATTCTTAAAATTTTACAAATTTCTTTATTGCGTAACTCGAAAATTTTGTTAAATTGTGAATCCTAAAAATTATCTTCCAAATTCTACATTTTAGTGTTTATCGAATCACTTGTGAAAATTTGAAAGACCATTATCTAATTAATATTTCAATTCCCCTTAAAGTTTCAATAAACCTTTAAAGCAATCAAAAACATCATAAAAGCATATCAAATTACCTAATATTTAATTCAACAAAATAAATTCAAGTTTTATTGAACTCAAGAATTAATCAGAACTTTTGATAGAATTTGAATCTGATACAGACACATTATTCAAAATGCTTAAATTTTCAAAAAAAAAAATTATATGTTTAAATTGGGATGTGCAATATTCAGATAAACTGTATCTTTAAGTAAAATTGGAAATATCTAAATCATTACCCGATCAAATATCATTAATGTCATAAGTTCAGTAATTGCTTTCAAATTATAATTTGTTAAAGTACGAGTAGTTATTGAACAAAACCTTAAATTTAGCTTAAAACCGTTTTACAATTTTGCATTTTCACTTAATTCAACTAATAAACAAAATGGAGAACAACAAATCGACTTTTATTTTTTCACTAAAATCTCGAATCTCTAACAAATTCTCATTCTTTGTAAATCAAAATGTTACTAGTGATTTTTCTAAATTTGTAGAAAACTATTTGCAAAAGTAACAAGTTTTTATTATTTTTTGTAGAGTTCAGAAAATTTTGGAAATTATTCAAAATGTTTACAACATTCAAATAAATTAATTATTTGTAAATTTTACACCACTAATTTGCAAGATGTGCCTCAAATAACATTTTTCTCTTAAAATAAATTCAGCAATAAATTGAAATTGTTCCACCCAAAATTCAAATTTCAAACATTTTAAATTTAAAATCTTCTAGAAATTTATTAAATTACGAATCAAATTAAGCAGTCCAGCTTGATTTACGTTAATAGTCGACCTCTACAAACAAGTCTTATCTAAAAAATTCTGTCAAATTACAATTTGCTTTAATAAACATTTCAAATGTAAAAAAATTATTTCAAATTAATTTAAATTTAAAAAAATTATAGAATTTTAAAATAAATTAATTTCGCTCGAAATAATTGCTTAATATGTAATCAAGTTTTTTAAGAGTTATTGAATCAAACGTCACATTAATTATATCAAATTTAAAAATTTCCAATTCTAAATTGCCTTAGAGCATAGAGTTAAATATTTTTAGAATGATGTCACCCTAAATCCATAAAAAGAAAAAAATATTGAAAGATATAAAACCCAAATTATTTCAAGAAGTTGTTGTAAAATATTTTGTTTTGCGCTAATGTTGTTGAAATATTGTTTCATAGATGTACCGTGAAATTTTGTCCAAAATCTCGAACTAAACCTCTAAAAACAATTTCAGAACAGAATTTGTATGACACATATGACACATTTTTAATGATATTTACTGGCCGATTTTATTTTTATTTTTTGCAACGAATTTCTTGAATACAGACCCCAAATCAAATACGTTGTCAGAATAACCTAAAAGATTGGCTTATCACTACCAAAATAAATTTTTAAGTGACTATAAAATGTTGGTTTTAGGTTTGGTTTAACATTTTCTTCTACTGAGAAATCTTTCCGACAATTTAATATTTAATTTTATAAAATGTGTGCCAAGAAATTTCAAACTAAATCGTTTATTTTTTAAAATTTGTAAAAAACTGTAAATACCACTCTTGTTTCGACTCTTGTCGAAATAAGTGCTCTTAAACAATAAATTTAAAAAAAAAAAAAAAAAACAAAAAAAGAAGGATTATAATAAGAACAGTTTCAAAATATTTATACCATATATATTAAAACATTTTGTGTAGTGATTAATTTTAGTGATTAGTGCAAATTTTAATAAACTATCTTATTAAGTGGAAATATTGATAGTTCGGCTCCTGCTTGCAGGATGCCTCACTTTGAACATCCAAACAGATTCGGGCCTCTCTTATCTGAAGCAGATTTTGTTGAGTTGCCTGAACCTTTACCAGTAAAACGACGATATGGTAGTTTTCACCAAAGTAATATTGATAACGAAAAGTATCTATTAATCACTAGTGCATGTGAAAAAACAAAAAACCTTGCATCATTATCAGTTTTTGCCGTTGATAAAGCACTTGCCATGATCACTGAAACCGGTATTAAAAATGCCAAATTATTAAAAACAGGTCAGATATTAATTCTAACAAAAAATAATACCGCTACAAAAAAATTACTCGTTGCTAAAACTCTCGGTGGGTTAGTTAACATCGCTGTAACGGAGCATCCCTTTCTTTTTAACTCTGAGGGTTTCATTTATTGCAAAGAGCTACTTAATCTTATAGAAAAAGAAATAGTTGATGGACTCACAAGCGAGAAAGTAATTAGTGACGAATGAAAAAACGCAGAGATGGGAAATTGGAAGATACTCCTGGAATAATATTAACATTTTCTTCACCTTCAATCCCTTTGAAAATCAAAGCTGGGTATCTAATATTAGACGTTCGTCTGTTTATACGAAACCCCCTTAGATGTACAAACTATCAGAAATATGGCCACAGTAAAAATCGATGCACAGTGGATCATATTTGTGGTTTGTGCTCATTAATTTTGGATGAAAGACAAATGAGTCCATGTAGTCTAAAATGTGTAAACTGTGGTGGTGAACATGCTAGTTTTAATAATTCATGCCCAGTATTTCAAAGAGAAAAAGAAATTACCAAAATCAAAACCATCGACCGTATACCGTTTATTGAAGCAAGGAAAAAATATTTCCGTAACTTTGCAAACACTACACCGGCTTTAAGTACAACCCATCAATCAAATACAAAATATGCTGACATTACAAAAACGAGAATTACTGAAAGTAAAAAATCTAAAACTAATGAACAAAAACAAATTGTACAAGGAGGACCTTCAAAAATTATACCAATAAACAGTTTAAAAAATAACATTCAACCTTGTGAAAATATCACCATCAGACCACCCATTAATTCTAACAAACAAATCTCTGAAAAACCAAATAAAAAAATTAAAACCGTAAACGATAATAATAATCAAAATAATAACCACACTAACACTAATGAAATAGAAAACAATTACAGTAATATTAATTCAAATTTTCCTTATAACCCAAATAATACAACTAACACAAATACTACTAACGATAACATAGAAAATAATAATACTGATAATAATAATATTTATGACAGAAATTGCAACCGTACTCTTAAAAGTATTGATGCAAACCCGAATCTGATCAATGAAAGTAAATATGAAACAAATGTTTTTGGTAACCCTATTACTGAATCATTTAATTCCTTTTATGGAAATGGGAATATCGATTATGATGATATATCTCTTTCTTAAATTATATAATTATGTGTGACTTTAACTCAAATAGCATAATTCAATGGAATCCTAACGGAATCACAAACAAAATTGAGGAGTTACATCTAATGATAAATCAAACCAAACCATTGGCCATTTGCCTCCAAGAAACTCATTTAAAATTTGGAAATAAATTTTCCCTAAAAAATTATCAAGTCTATAGAAACGATGTTATTACTACTACGGATCATGATGAAAGAGCAAAAGGTGGAGTAGCAATACTAATACAGAATAATTACAGAAGTGTTGAAATTGAGATTGATACCGATCTACAAGCCGTGGCAGTCGAAATTTATTACCCAATTAATATCACGTTGATTTCACTTTATTTACCAAATGATAATAATATAACCATAAGTGATGTTGAACATCTTATCAATCAACTAACTATCATTCATAATCTTGGGTGACTTTAATGCCCATCATCCGCTTTGGGATAGATTTGCAACTCGCCCCGACAAACGTGGCACCAACATTGTAAATCTAATTGATAAATACAATTTAAATATTTTAAATAATGGAGAACCAACACATTACACTTATTCTAATGGGACTGTTTCAGCGATTGATATTACAATAGCATCACCAATTGTATCTATGTATTTTGATTGGCACATATATCCCAACCTTTGTTCAAGTGAACACTTTCCCATTATACTATCCACAGAAATACCAACCAATGCAACATCTCCACCTTCTCGACCGAGATGGAGAATAAATCAAGCAAACTGGCAAAAATATAATCTACAACTCAATTTAAAAAATGATTCCCATTTCCACGATCCAGACATTGCAAATCAATATATAGTTGATGAAATACGACATGCAGCAATAAATTCTATACCTATTTCATCAACTAATTGTCACAAACCTCCAGTACCATGGTGGTATCGGGATATTTCTGAAGTGCTAAAAGCTCGATGGAAAGCACAGAGGAACGCTATCTGCAATCCTAGCCCATTAAATTTACACCTTTTTAGGAAATGTGGAGCTCTTGTTAGGAAACGTATTCGTATCGCTAAAAGACTATCATGGAAAAAATTTGTAAATAATCTTGGACAAAATGAAGATCCACAAAAAATTTGGAAAAAAATTAAAGCCATATAGGGAATTGTTAGATTTAAAGGAATAACTACAATTATAACAAATTGGCAGTGTTTCGAATAATTTTATCAATATAAAGACTTCTACGGAAAATAGGCCATTTATGAACCAAAATGGGTTTTCAAATAATGGCTACAATAGAATTCAACATTAATCAACTCACCCAGATTATGAAAACATGTCGTGGTTCTACACTAGGTTCTGATGGAATACATTACAAAATGCTGACTAATTTAAACATAAAATCAAAATTATTCCTTCTAAAATTCTACAATAATCTGTGGATAAATCATACATTTCCTAATGAACGGCTTATAGCTGATGTTATTCCTATTAACAAAACTGGAAAAGATAAAAAATTACCCCTAAGCTATAGACCAATTGCACTGACCAACACTATGTGTAAAGTTATGGAAAAACTTGTAGCCGAACGTGTCAAATGGATAACAAAAGAATTTGATCTAATTTCGAAGTTTCAAATGGGCTTTCAAAAGCATAGATCAACTACTGATGCTTTGGGATACCTTGTTAATGAAATCCAAATGGGATTTCGAAACGGTGAAAAAATAATTGCAATATTTTTTGATATCAAAAAAGCATATGACAAAACTTGGAAACATCATATTTTAAATATCTTAGATCAACATGGCATATCGGGAAATTTATTTCAGTTTATTAAAAATTTTCTAAAAGTTCGACGTTTTAAAGTTATCACAAATAATAAACAATCTGACACATACGAACAGGAAAACGGTGTCCCTCAAGGATCAGTACTAAGTGTAATTTTATTTCTCATAGCAATTAACCCATTAATTGAACAAATTGAATCACCTGTTAAGGTAACTATGTTTGCGGATGATTTAGTGATTTTTATAAGATCTAAAAATATGGACGATTGTGAATCTCTCCTACAGAATTCTATTTATAAACTTTGTATTTGGACAGAAAACTATGGATTTGAGTCTAATATTGGAAAAACAAAAGGTGTTGTTTTTTGTCGAACAAATCGCCCCATCCCAAGTCCGAATATCCATTTAAAAGGTCAACCAATTTCATTTAATAATAATCATAAATACCTTGGGGTAAAACTGGAACAAAAATTATCTTTTAAACTACACCTTGCATCATTGAAAACACAATGCCTTAAAACTCTTAATGTAATTAAATTATTATCAAATATTCATTGGGGGTCTGATAGAAATCTACTACTAAGAGTACATAATGCCTTGATTTTATCTAGGCTTGATTATGCCAGTGTCATATACCAAAATGCATCTACCACTAATTTAAAAATATTAGATACAATTCACACTCAGGGTCAAAGATTATCGATTGGTGCTTTTAGGAGCAGCCCAGTCGAGAGCATCATCTGTGATTCTGCGTCAACCCCTCTCTCTTATCGTCGTGCCATAACTGCAATAAACTTCATAACAAAAATATCTACTTATTCTGATTATCCCCTCCAAACAAAAGCACTCCATGCACTACAAGGATCATTATTTGCCGATCCTATATTTAAAACCATTTTGTTTCAAATCCAAAATTATAACCTCATATTACCAAACCTTATGGCGCTCCAACCACGTAAAATTCCTCCCTGGGAACTAAAACTACCTATCGTAATTAAAAAATTATTAAAATTTTCAAAGAATATGACCAACAATTACATTTACCATACAGAATTCAAACAGATTCAAGACCAATATAAAAATTTCCAATTTATTTATGTTGATGGTTCAAAAACTAACGACAGGGTTGGAGTAGGAATTTACCATGAAATACAACTGGAAAAATATAAACTTTCAAATATCATGTCTATATACTCAGCTGAAGCTGTAGGACTTCAAATTGCTTTATCCAAGGCGTGCAGATCAAATTTCACCCGGTTTGTTATAGTATCAGATTCCTATTCAAGTTTAGTATCTCTCCAAAATTCCCAAATAAATAACCCTATTATCCAAGACATACAAGAAAAATTACATTCACTATATGATAAGAACATCATATTCTTGTGGGTTCCTAGCCGCTCAGGAATCTTCGGTAATGAACAAGCCGACTCTTTGTCTAAATCAGCTGTAAATCTACATGAAATAATACAAGATCATGTTCCTTTTAATGATATAGAAAACATGTGAGAAATAGTTTAATGGAAAAGTGGAACGGCCGATGGAATGAATGCGTTGACCATAAACTATATGAGATTAAAACAACAACAGCACCATGGGAAACATGATTAAGAGAATCACGTTATGAAAGTGTTATTGTATGTAGACTCAGAATTGGCCACACTCGATACACACATGATTATTTGATGGAAAAATGTAATCCACCTCAATGTGACATATGTCACTGTCCCATAACTATTCATCATATACTTATAAATTGCCCAAAGTATAACCACCAAAGAAGATAAACAAAAATCTCTCCAAACCTTAAAGAAGCCTTGGGGGATAATGAGAAATTCTTACGATGCACTCTGAAATTTATCAAAGCTATAGGGTTTATCAGTCACATATAATTACTATAAAATATTAAAATATAAACAATAAACACATAACTTAATTAATTATTAAATATCAGTATTATTCATACCAATAATCTTATTAATTTACTAAAACATTCTCTATTTTTACTATTAAATTTTAAGTACTTAAACTTTTATATTAATAAAAATCTCAACAAATAAATAAATATTAATATTAAACCATTATCCTTATTATATAAAACATTAACATTAAAATATACCAAATATATTATAACAAATAAATGAACAGTTATAAAATGATAAATTGATATTAGTATAAAAAATTGACTTGTATAAAAAAAAATATTAATATTAAAATTTACAAATATGTTTCAAATAAAATGTGTAGATATAAAATTATTAACTTAATTTACCAAAGAAAACTAGTATTAGCATAAATATTAATAACTTTATTTATATTAAATATTGATAATAATATATGTAAATATGTAACATACGTTGTATATAATATCATAAAAAAAAAAAAAATATTATGTAAAATGAATAGGAGCTTAAAAACCTAAATTGTGCTAAAGCTCAAATAAATATTTAAAAAATAAAAAAAAATAGATAAATTTAAACCAGTAAATTAGACTCTTTAGTGAACATGATTTAAAATATTTTTATTGAATGGTGGCAAGCAATAGAGAAGATTTTTTTTTTTTTGTTTACGCCTATGATATTCAGATAGTTCAAATTTATTACAATCAAAAGCATTGAGGCGTACCGCATATTTGCATTGAATTGTGCAGTGAAAAAATATCAGGATAGGTGTAGTCTCCCTAGTACTATTATTGCCACAGTATATGTATTATTATTATTATGTTTTTTTGTAGAATATTGATTGAACATTTTTTTTTTGTATATTTGTTTTGGTTATTTTTTAATTGCAAACCTAAAAATACTTGTAAAACACATTGGTTGTGTATTTTTTGTCGGTTGTTTTTTTTTTTTTTTGGTTGTGAAAGTGATTTGTATAACATGCAAATTGCTTTTCGGATATTTGTATAGTTCGTTTGGTCGAATTTTGTTAAATTCACAAAATGCGAATACTATAATCAAAACCAAAATATACTAATTTATAAATGGTAAAAAGAGTTGTAATAAAAACCTGGTTGTATTTAGTTCAAATTTGTATGTGTTATTCATGCGATCTTTTTTTTTGTTAATATTTATGAATAGAAAATTAGAAAATATATTTGTTGAGCTGGGTTTTTGCAACGTTTAACACAACAAATAGTTGCAATTTTGTACATACATAGGTTAGTTTTACACAATCCCCATTAGGAAAATTTATAACAAAATAACAAAAATATTTTAAATGGTAATAATACAACATTAGCTGATGTATCATTCATTGGAACATTATAATTATAATGTATATGAAATAAATAGCTAGCAGCATTTTACAGAATTTTGTATTTTGATATTATATGTTATAGAGCTTTTTATAAACTATATCATACAAAACTAAAACAAATATTATTTTGAAAAACTAAAAAAAAAAATAAAATATACTAGCCTCGAGACGTGTGTAGTTCGTTTTAAGCATACAGACAAAAAAATACTTAATTCAAACACTTTGTTTTCTCATTAATCGCAAAACATAAAATGTATTTTTAAACGGAATTACAATTTCAACAAAAAAAATATCAACTTGTTATATTATTTGTAATAAACAATTATGTATAGAAATAAGCTTATCGTTTGTACTCGTCGACATATCTGATAAGACATTGTCACTGTGTATAATATAAACGAGTATACTAAACTGAAAAAATAAAATCTCAGTGATTCCAAAACTTTATTTATAAATTTTTATGTTTTTCTTTATTTGGTATATTTCACAGTTACTCGGTGCTGGCTTATTCGGCCTAACCGTATGGATACGAGCTGAACCAGGTTTCGAAGAATGGGTGTCCGTACTGGATATATGGGAATATTACATTGGTGTCTATATATTAATAGCTCTCAGTGTTATTGTTATGGTTGTTTCATTTTTGGGTTGCGGTAGCGCATTGATGGAACATACATTGGCATTGGGTGTGGTAAGTAATACATTTTTATTTGTTTAAATATTAAAATAAATAACACATTTGTTTTTTTTTGGGTATTTAGTTTTCTTGACCACAGATTAGATAGTATTCGTTACCAATAGTCAGCTATTTAAATATATACTTAGTAAATAAAAGAAACATGTGTATAATGGGTTTATTTAATTAGTTAAGTTAGGTTAACATACCGAATTTTTGAGACATTGATCCAATATATTAAATGTGTTGTTTACATTTAAATTTGTAGAATAAGTATTCGATGGTATTTAGTACATACAATAAAATGTCTGGTTAGCGACCAATTGTGTTATCATTTTCACCATTTAATTGTTGGGTTTTGGTGGGTATCCTGCAATTAAATTTGGAACAAATCCAGTTTTCTATACCATTTTAGATTTATATGAAAAATGGCCCAATGAAACTATAAACCATTGGAACGAGTATACCATTTATTAGAGGAACTGATTGATACAAAATTGTTACTGTGTTTTGAAATTTTAATATTTTTATTAATACCAAAGACACCTTGTACTGGATAGCCTATTAGACAAATAAAGAAATTATGTTTTCTCCATCTAAATATTTAGTTTTTTTGTCGGAAATCCAGACCAGACATTATTCGGAAATTTAATCCTTAAGGATCACAATTTTGAAAAATATTAATTTAAATTTAGAACATTTGATATCTAGGAAGTTCTTACTTATTTTCTTAAAAAAACATTTTGCAAAATATCTCGCAAAAATTTTACGTTGCGGCTGGGCAACGAGAACATTTTGCTGAAGAAATTACAAGACATTCTTTATTGTAATCGTATTAGTAAAATACCTGTGTAAGACGAAAACTAGTATGCCAAGAGTTAATTCAAGGGAAAATTCACAACACATAAAATGTCACATAAAAGACACTTTCCTTAATTTTCGAAATCGTCAGAGGAATGTTTTGAAATGTTTTGTATGTGATCCTAGAAATTTCGCCTTATATAGTAATTAAAATTCCTTTGCTGCATCAAACAATTCCTCGCTTATTTTTACCGATCGTCACGACCTTACAACTTTGTTTGATGACATATCGTATATAACTGGTCAAATATATAATTCTATTGTTGTGATCCTAGAGATTTTGCCAATTGAACAAAGATGTTACACAATAAACTTGAACTGGAAGTTGTGCCAGTTGCCCATCAAATTGGTTAAATAAAAAATTCTGTGGATCTGATTTTAGAGAATTTGCCCCAGTTAGCCACATATAATGAAAAAACTTGAAGCTGCTCCAGTACCAAAATCCCCTCCCTTAGTTTAGCGATTCGTCAGGAGCTAACAAAAATTAGTTGATCATAAAATTTTGGGTTGCTGATCTTAGGGCTTTTGCCAATTGGCCACATACATAATGAAAAAATTAGAAGCTATTCCTGCATCAAAAAATACCTCTCATTTTATTGCGGGTTGTGAGGAGCTTTCAACTTGGTTTGATGGCATATCTATCCTGACTCTGTTAAATATAAAATCCGGTTGATATGACCCTATAAAGCTCTTCTAGCAGCAAAACCACCTCTTTTGTTGGAGGGGAGGCTTACAACCTGGTTTGATGACATGTCGGTCCTAACAAAAATGGGTTAAGCATTTAATTCCAGCATTAAATAACTTCTCCCTTATTTTTTAGGATCGTCAGGAGCTTACAACTCGACCTGGAGGTTTTGTTACTTTCTTACCTAATAAAGTAACTGCAAGCTATCAAAGCATCAAAAATACATCCATTATTTTTTACAGATTATCAACTTCTAAAGCTTTTCAATTTCGTTTTATGCCAGATCGTTACCAACAAAATTTAGTGCAATGTAAAATTGTTTTGAATTTGATCCTAGAGAAATTTCCAATTGCCCACATACAAAATTCAGTAACTAAAAGCTACAATAGCATCAAAAAATTCAATCAAACTTAATCTTTTGCGGATCATCAGGAGCTTAATCTTTAGATTTTTGCCATATCGTTCCTAAGCAAAATTGGTTAAATAAAAAATTCGTAAAAAAAATCCTAGAGATTTTGTCAATTGGCCACATACATAAAGAAGTAGGTAGAGACTATCTATGGTTCGTCTATCTGTAGTTCGACAGAGGCTTACAATTTCATTTCATGCCATGTCGTTCCCAATGTAAATGTGATCCGAGAGATTAAGCCAATTGGCCACAAAGCCAAGTTACCTGCCTTACTTTTGCGGATCATGAGACTCCTATAACTTTTTTTTGATATTGTTAACACGGATCTGAGTCTATCTACATAAGTCAATTTTAATTTGAATGGCACAAAAGTGTACAATGGATCCCAATTCTAATATTTATGTACTAGTAGGGAAACAAATTCTTAGGACATTTGCCTAAAATTCGTTCTAGAATTCGAACCTAATTTTAGCTTTTAATTACTTCGCTAGATATTTGGCCAATTGGCACATTTTTAGAATGAAATCCGTAGAATTATGTCTTAACCTATCTTTAATTAGAAACGGTATGACATCAAACGAAGTTTTTAGCTCCTGAAATCAGTTTGTTATGGGTTGATTAAATTATCTTTAATTTTTGTTTAACTAAAATAATTGATTAAGTTCATTTTCTGTTTAACGCAATAGTTGATTTTTACTAATACATAGACAGTATAAGGATTTAGTAAACGTTTTAATGAAAACTTTAACGACGCCCCAATTATCCCTTTAATCCCTTGTCGGTTATACTTCAAAACGGAAATTTAAAGTTTTGTAAATTGAAACTGGATGTAAACTAATCTTTTGAATAAAATAACTTTTAACGAAGAATTTCTAATTTGATGATCTTCAGGTGTCGGAGAATAGTAAATTTTAACATGAAAACATATTGAATCGTATCGGCATCACCTGAAATTATTCCGTCACTTCTTTCAATAAATGTATGGGCTCGTAGTCTTTTTGATGAACTGTTACACGCTAAATAAATTTAGTTGCTCAAGTACGGGACAATTTGTGATACAGATTAAATATCAGATTTGTTTAATTAACTTCCCCATTTTAGCATACTGAAAGCATATACAATTTTATTTGGGTATACAGCCAATACCAGGATGTCTCAAACTATATCCAAACAACTCAAAAAAGTAAGCTATACCAAATATTGAAGCTACAGGTTAAGGGAGTGTAATGTACTTACCTGAGGTACTCAAAACGTAGGTACATCATTATTGTATTATTAGACAAGAATCTAATATATCTAAGTATTTTACTTTCGCCAAATTGCTACACTTTAGACTATTTCGATTTCGGGTATCAAATTAAGTTTGCATTCCAATTAGCATTGTATTGAGCTGTATTTATTTTTTACCCATATAACTTAACTCTGACATACATAGAGGGTAAAGGAGTTTAATCTTTAGAAGCTGTAGTATTCTATTTATCTATAATAATTGGTTAACTGTGATCAATCCAATAAAACAAGTGTTCAACTATTTAACTGGCTACATAATTATTTATGCCGCTCACGAATTATAAGTTAGATTTTTTTTCAAAACATCTCGTTTCCAAAATTTTCGAAAATACGTAACATAAATTTTTTTTTAAAAATTTGGTTTTGTTGTCGAATATGAAGACTAGTCCAAAATACTGAACAATTTATTTTCTTGATCTTAATCCTCCTCAAAATTAGGATATGGTTACATTTTTGTCTTGACAATCAAGGTTCGTATCACTGGATTGGGAATAAAACAAAATCAATTAAATTTATCAGCAACGAATTTATTTATTTTACACAAAAATTATTATAACACAATTTATTAATGATAATTCATAAAATCACTTTATATAAATTATTCACACAATTTTAATGATCACTTTTACTTTTTATTTTGCACTAAAACACTTTTTAAATCACTTTTTAATTCATTTTTAATCTTCACACTATCGCTTATACACAAACCAAGCTTCTAGAAAGTTCATGAATTTCCAGTAAGAATAGTGTAGAAACATTTAGAACAGCTGTATCATGGAAAATTCCATTTTAGTATAGTAAAACATTGAGCTATTAATTTACTTTGTTCTATTACAATCTAGGTGTCACCGTCACACTATCCCTCACCTAAGCCTGTTTATCCCGAACAGGACCCAAATCACCTCCTCCGAAAAAGAGTTCTGCCGATTTTTATTTTCACGATCTTTTTGCCTTTTATTATTAAACTATATTCAGTTGCAGTTTGTAACTTCAATCCACTAGCTGGTTGCATACCTTCATCGATCAGATCTTTACAGACAATTGTGCGATTTGCTCCCGTTTCCACATCAATGTCGCCTTTGATTGTTAAACTGTGACCGCCTCTTGCTCCTTTCGAAACGCGGATGGAGGTTGCGGGACAAACGGTTTGGGAGTAAGCTTCTGCCCCTTTCTGCTAACTATTTCAAATTTAACGACTCCGTCGCCATTTGGCCCTTCAGTTTGGCCACTGCTGTGTTCCGCTTGGTGGTCGCTGTATAGGAGATGGTGATCTTCCACGTTTTCTTCTTATTTCCCAGCAGTCTCGAAACATGTCACGGATTATGCTGGTGTCGATTTCCACTCGGCGTATTTTCAATAACGGTTTGGTGATGGCTTGTGAAGTTTCATTTTTCAACGCAAGAGCGATGGTTTCGGCGAAAGTTGCCTTAGGTGACAATATCACCGCCTTGCATCTCTCGGGATCTCGAATGCCGGCAATGAATGCGTCAATTTTTTGCATTTCCTTATAATCGCCCGACCTACTGGTATGTGCTAGATACACTATACGCTTTTTGGTAGCGGCTTTAAGTTCCATGCGATAGATTTTCCGCTTGTGGTCACTGCCGTACTTCCGATCCAGCCCCTTCATAATTTCAAGATAGCTGTTGCGATCCTTTTCTGGGATGGTTTGTAAAGCCTTCGCGGCTTCACCTTTAAGGGCCTTTATAAGAGCTGCAACAAGATGTTCATCATTCTAATGGTTTTGATTGACTGCCGTTTCAATTTGAAATTTGAAAATGCCGAAAGATGTTGTTCCGTCGAATGCTGGTGGCTTTAATTTAATCGAGTGAACGGTCTGAAACACTTGCGTCGGTGATCCACTTGATGAGACGTTGAAATTTCTCCACAACTTGTTGAACCTTTGTTTCTAATTTTTCATCAACCTTTTGAATCTATATTTGCAGATTTTCCACTTTGTCGTGTATGTTAGTAGATAATTTGAGAAATTTATCGTCGATCTGTAATTTGGTGTTTAGTTTCCTGGTTAGACTGATTTTATTGTTCCAACTGTCGTTCATTTTATTGTTTGACTGTTTAATTTCTGCTATTTGTCGCATCATTTGGTTTGACTGCTTGCTCTCCTTGTTGCGCTATCATCTGCTTCATAGCAGCCATTAACTGTGACAAATCGAAACTTCCCGATGGTAGTTTTGTTGTTTTGACCGACGGTTGTTTATCTCCCTGTCTTCTCTACGGTTGTCGCATCCGTGATTTCTACGCCAAAATCATAATGGTCACTGTTTAACCCTTTCTTCTCCATAGCTTCACGTAGTCTCACTTGTAAAGCTGCTTTACTACCATCAGTGGCCAAACCACGTTTCTCAAGTTCTCTTCCACTGGGCTGTGAATAAGCAAAACAATTCAATTTCTTAACAAAGAATTTATTTATGTCACACAACAAATTTTTACAACACAATTTACTAACGATAATTCACAAAATCACTTTACTTTAATATTTCCACAATTTTACTGTACACTTATTATTTTATTTCGCACTAAAACACTTTTTAAATCACTTTCTAATTCCATTTTAATCTTCACACTATCGCTTACCAAATACTAATAATCTAATTCGATGTCGTTCGCCTTTTTATATATACAAACCAAGCTTCTATAAAGTTCATGATTTTTCCAGCAAGAATAGTCAAGAAACATTTAGAACAGTTTATCAGTAAAACATTGAGCTATTAATTTAACTTGTTCTATTACAATCTAGGTGTCACTGTTACAATATATTTCGGCTTCTTAAAATCGTTGACTAGGCACAGGTTCAATAAAATTATGAAAATGTTCGTGTTTGGGCAATATTAATATTTGCTAGATATTAGGGGCTACTGGCCCCAAACCTCTGCTATGACGATTCATTAAAATTCCACGATTTAAATGTTTCCTATTTTTTTTTTTTTTTAATTATTTACATACTAAAATTAGAATTCCCCAATCTGCTTCGTATTTAATGCAGCACACTATTTTGTATTTTTTTTTGGGGGAACTTTTATTTTCGGGAATCTGATAGTATCCCAAACAAAAATGATCGATTTTTGATCAGTTTTGTTATTTTTAATCGGGTCAATTGTAAAAATTGCGAATTCAAAGTTTTTGCTGATAAAAAATAGAGGTTTACCAAATTTTTCAAATTCAAATTTTTCTTTTAACACTTTTTTTCTCTTCAAGCCACTAACAGCATTTTATAAAATGCCGAAATTCCAGATTTCTTTCCAGATTTTGTTCCTTCTAGTTTTCGGGTTATCTTCGGTGTAAGTTTTCATGTTTCATAGCCATATAGCAACATTGATTTGACAATGAATTGGATTATTCAGATAAAGCTACGATTTCTTAATAGAACAAATGCATTGAAGATTTTATGTAGCATTTTCTGTACCGGTTCCGATACTTTCTATAGTTCCTGCTGCATATGTTTTTTTATAGCCCCATAATTCCTCTACTTTTTTTGTAGTCGCAAACCAGTTTCTTCACCAATTCTTCCCAATCTCATGTATGTCGACTTTCTTTGGTATTGTGGTAGTGAATCCCATTTTCTGTTTCAGTCATTTTCCAATAGTATTCCACCTTCAACTCGTATATTATCGATGCCTGTAGTTTGGTTTAGCTTCCGTATAGCACTTCATACTTCCGATCTAGAAATGAAGAATGAGTTTGAATGTGCCATGATGGGGTTGTCTGCGAATATTTCTACTTGATGACAATCGGTGAATCTTCTGCAATATGTTCGCAATTTTCTGATTGGCTTAGTTGATTTGCTTTCTACATTTTTTTCGGGTGTGGCAATTTTTAAATTCTTCAACGCATTATAGTTTCAGTGCTTATAGTGTTAAGCTTTTCTTGGAAGATTTTCGTAGTCTTTGTGCGCTTCATTGGGGTGATTTGATTATGAAATTTGTTTTAAGGAATCGATGATGGCTATGAACGTATGCACCCCACATTGATATGACGTCGTGTAAAGAAAATAATTATTTGTTCTCTCATCTGGTTAAGTCAAACTTTGTTTGAGTATGTTTGTATGTAAAGGAGTTTGTTGCCTACAATGCTATTTCTGGTAATCTTATGTTTGTTGTTTTGAACGCAGCGGTTTTACCATTCAAGCTATTCTTAAAATTTATATGTCGTTTTATCGTCTGCCTTTTCCGCAGACCGTGAACAATAGCTTGCTAATATTGTCCTGCTGCATATTGGTTTCATTCCAAAAATATTACTCACGTTTTTCTACCCGAATGGGGTTTCTACTATCATGTAGTAACTTGAGATTGTTGTTAAATCTCGAGTTAATTTTTATTAAAATTCAATCTTCGTTTCCTTTTAAAAATGTTATTTATCCTTGAGGTTTCTACCCATTCCTTGATTGACAATTTTTCATTTTTGTCGGATATAATGATCAATGGAATGGTTTTTGACTAAATGATTTGGTCGATTGAGAGAGTCAGTATCATGAGTAATGGGACTGACTATCATAGAGAACTATTTATGTAATTTTCCAGGTCCTAGCCATTCCGGGAATATTTCATTTTTTGAAATGTGGGGGATTGGGTGTTTAGGGCAACCATGTTTAGCATAATTTGACCAAATGTAACGAATATATGCATAAGTGGTTTTCCGATTTTTTTTAGCAAATTTTGGGAAGCTGCCGTCAAAATGTTCTATATCTGAAGTTCTCATAAGGTCTGAACTATTCGACAAGAATTACGGATTTGAGAAAAGTGAGGACAGGCTGGTTAGGACAATTATGTTTTACATAATTTAAAACAATATATCGAACATATGTTTAGGTTAGTGGTTTTCCGAATTATTTTGGGCAAATTCTGGGAAGCGGGGATGAAAATCTCTTACCTATGGGGTTGTCATCAGGTCTTAACAATTCTATAAAAATTTCACTTTTAAAAAATAAGGACTGGGTAACTAGGACAATTTATTTGATATGATCTGATTCAATATATCGAATATATTGTTACGTTTTCGCCTTGTCAATTAAGGTTCGTATCACTGGATTGTGAATTCAAAAACAATTTTATTTATTACTAACGAATTTATTTATGTCACACAAAAATTATTACAACACAGTTTATAATTAAAAATTTACAAAATCACTTTATATAAATTATTCACAAATTTTACTGTACACTTATAATTTTTATTTCTACTAAAACATTTTTTAAATCACTTTTTAATTACCTTTTAATCTTTTTAATCGTTCTCCTTTTTATGTACACAAACCAAACTTCTAGAAAGCTCATGAATTTTCCAGTTATAATAGCGTAGAAACATTACGTAACAATTTTTATCATAGAAAATTCCATTTTAGTAAAGTTAAACATTGAGCTTTTAATTTAACTTTTTCTATTACACACTAGGTGTCACCGTCACAATATACATTAATGGTTTTCCCAAATTTCTTTTGACAATCACGTGTGATATAACCTCAAATAATATCTTCACATAGCTAAAACCTTATGGTAATTTTATCTTGTAGGCAAATATGGTGGATGCTTCTTATAGCTTGCTAGACCAAATTTATAAAACCCATATAATCGATATAGGAACTAAATGAAATCTTATCAAACATGATTTTTTTACCAGTCCCCCAGTTTTTTAGAAAATCCTCAGAACTTATTCAGAAGGCATAGAACAGGTCTCGACGAAGAAGAAATCTATTTGAATGGACATACTTAGGATAACTTCACGGAAGGGCAAACTTAAAGTTTGTACGTAATAACTTTTGTTTGGCTCCCAAGTTAGGTTTGATCACAGATAAGAACAGATGATTCATCCCGGTATATGTTAATGTCCAAAACTGAGAGCGCCAATTTTCTTCTTATAATATTTTGTATATGCTTCTGCTGGAACAGGAGATTTTGGAAATCAGAGGGAAAATATGATAGGGAAATTAATATCTTGTTTCATAATAAGTGGTGGTTCTTCAAATTAATAATATGTTCTTAGCTATTTTGTTTCCTATAACGGCCTTATTGATGAAAAATAATTTTTATTTGTCCAGGAAAATCTGAACAAATGCAAAGGACCAAGTTTAAATGTTAGGGCTATAGTATGTGATCAAGGTGCTAACAACCGGAAATGTTTTAACATGTTAGGACTAACTATCGAGCGTCCTATCTTTAGCTATAATAACCAACAAATTGTCAAAATTTTTGACGTTCCACATTTAATTAAGGGTGTCCGAAACTCGTTGCTTAAAACCGACATTATATGATCCGATGGTATAATAAGCTGGAAATGAGGGTTAAATTAGCAGCACAAATTTTCAGCAGAACTGTAGCAACAGGTATTAAAACTGCGGTTCAGCTCAAAAAAATATCAATGGCAAATATGAATTCAGCGATTGCAACCTATAAATTTATTGAAAAGTTTGACAAATTATTCGACTGTTTGAATTCAATAACTAAATTAAATAAGAATACTTATAAATCATCTTATACAGTTGATAACGAAGTAGAGTAGTTCTAGATTCAATCCAATAGAAAACCTTTTTTCGCAAATTAGAGCCGCAAATGAAAATAACCGAAACCCATCAGTTCATCAATTTAACAATAATGTAGCAAAAATAACGACAATTAAAGTTTTAAGCAAATATTCTAGTATATCAAATTGTGAAGAGGATTTTGATTTAAATTTCCAACAATCAACAGATATGATTGGAGACGATGCTGAATACGTAAGTTCGGAAACTTTAATTGCGGAAAATAATGATTTGGAGCACGAATCGTCGGATATATCTTAAAATTTCTGTAATTTTGATGTTCCGCTTGAGAATGTTGCATGTAAAATTCTAAGCAAAACTAAGTGTTCCATTTTCTCTGGTTGGGCAGTACATCAAAACCGATTTTTACAGTCGATATCAATGGATGGCCTTGAAAAAAAATAATTTTGTTGTTCATTCATTAGTAATTATTTGTTTTACTATGCGTATCTAAATACTATTATGTTTGTATTCATTATTCATTCGAAACCAAAAACACAGACGCAGAAAAAAATTACAAAAACAAAAAAAAAAGTAAACAAAAAAAAATTCTTTAGCTATTCACTAATTGGTGTCTCTGCATTATGGGTTACCAGACGAAGTTAATGTTTTTATCATGCATGCTAGCGCTTTTATGAGTCAATTTTGAAAAAATGTTCTGGTTGAGCTATCTGATATTCTTATCTGTGGCTTGATTTATGTTAATTCAGCTCACATTATTTTTGTAAGCTTTAGTGTGTTTGATAATTGTGCTTACATCAGATGGAGTTTGTGTATTTGCACGTATTTTCAGTAATCCAATTTATTTTAAAATGAATCACTCCCATGAATTTACTAGTTCGATAAATCGAATGCATTCAGAAAACAACATGTTGTCCACTGTTGGCGGACTTGTCAACGAGGGGTAATGATGCACTACCAAAATAGCACAGTGCGGCAACTGATATGTTTTATCTTGGATACGAAATACTGCATGACATTTATATAATTTATCTCATTTAGCCTGATCATTTGTCATGTAGTTTCTACAAAATATTTTCTACCATAATATAGTATATGTAATCAGATCGATTTAGCTACATATACTTATGTAACAAAGAAAACTTTCATATTTATTTATTTAATTGAATAAGAAATTCCTTTGAATTTTCCCGGTTGTCTTCATTTTTATTGCTGTTAATATCAACTTGGTTACATCAATTTATTTATTTATCTTCAAGTACAAATATATGTATATTAAGAATTTTCTTTGATACGATAAAAATCAAGCGAGGGAGGAAAATTATTTAATTAAATATTTTTTTTCTTCTTACAATATTCATGGATGCGAGACACAAGCATGGGTTTATCCTAATCAGTACGTATACGAAAAATATACCCAAAATAAAACAGTATCTATACTTGTCGTATGTATATCAGCTTATTAAATTATGTACGTCACATATAACGTCTAATCCCAATCTTAGGCGTATAAAAATTAAGGTGTTTTATTGTCTAATATTTAACAAAAAATCATTTCAAGAATATGAAAAAAAAATTGCGAAATATTTTTTTAACACACATCCAACAATCAGACAATTTTATTTCTTCTGCATATATTCGTTACCGGTTAAGCACACGCAGAATGTAATCTTTATGGTACATTAATTTAAATAAATTTCCATATTTTAAATACGAGAAATATTATCGCACATAATATCAAATTAAAAAGTAGCTAAACTTCAGAAATTGAATTATTATTTGCATATTTATACAATAATAAAAGTGGAGCAACGATTCATTCTTATATCCACTAGTCCACAATCATGATTTATGGTATCTTAATGAAGTAATTACAGTAAATTATATTTAAATAAAATAAAACTCACTTATTCCAAGCATTTATGTTTTTTATTGTTTTTTACAACATACAAGTAGAATTAATGTCTCATATGTATCTTTAAAAGAAATTGAACAAAAAAAAAAAAATCTCAGAATCATTTTCATTAACCCTTAATTCTCTAACGTTATGTTGAAATATTCACTGTGTTGCGATGCTTTTCCTAAATGTTTCCGTTTCATTTCTTTATGACTCTATTTTTTCTTATCTTTATATCGTCGTATAAATACCTACGTGTTTAACCGGTATAAACACACGCGAAGAACAAACGTAATAGATGATGTACACAGAATCTTGATGCGCGGAAAGCACATAGGAAAAATGAAACAAAATAAATTCTTATGTTTTATATTATACAATATACTATAGACTAAATTAATACAACATACTAGAGTGCCCTAAAGGAGTAAAATCGGTGTACGTGATGTTAAGCAAAAAAAAATACAAAATGTACATACATATAGTATATACCAACTACCCCTCTAAAAACATAAAAAAAGCAAAAGATAATTCGAGAATAAATGATGGTGCTTTTTGTTTATAATACATTAAATAGATACACACACACACACACCCTTAAAAAAAAATAATTTAATCTTATAAAATTTATTTAATTCGTAAGCCTGCGAACCATTCATCCGCGCACCAAACAAATATACAACAACAAACCAATTTAGGTGGATTAAAAATACTTAAAAAAAAAAAAGTTGTATCTCGTTGTGTAATTAAATGATTTCGGTTAAATCAACTGTGAAACGATAAATAAGCTTGATTTATAGTGTTTAAATGAGTTGAATGTCTATATCATTAAATGGGATGAACGACGATGGTATTCATTATATGAGATGCAAGACTGGGCAAATTAATTTACATTTTTAGAAGTACCAAAAAAAGTCGTATTTACAACATCATTAATATTGTTACCACAGAAAGTTCAAAGGCAAACAAATTTTGTTACTCGTTACCCGTCGAATTGATCAATTTATCTATAGAGACAAATATATGTACGAGAAATCACAAATTCTTTATAATATGGGAAGAAGTCATGTTTTAATTTTATGATTTTCATGTTTTGTTCGGGTAGCACTGTGTAAAACAAACGGTTTATGCAACATGATTTAAAAACATTCCGGCAGCCATTTAAAAAAAAATAAAATAAAAATGGTAACATTTTTATAATTATTTTAGGATCCCTATTTATTTATGTTTCAAGTGCAATTTTTTAAAATTTGAATAATTATTTTTTTTTTCGAAAGCAAGAAATACAACACTAAGTACATGCAATTTTTAAAAATGTATTTGACACTCTGTACCCTAACAAATAACAACAACAAAAAAAAGTATATCCAATAATTTTTTTTAGTGCTGTACATTCAAAACATAAAAAATCATAAAATTGAAACATGACTTCCAAGAAAATGTTATTTGACGTATTTTTTCATCCTGTGTATGATATTTACGTTATTTTTTTGTTGCATATAATTTCACTTCTATTTGAATGTTGGCTTTACTAGGGGGCGTAGTCCGAGTAATCAATTATAACAACAGTTCTTCGCCTAAATTTGGTTAACAAAGACCTTAAATAAAATAGTTAAAACTTTTACTATTTTCAGAAAACCCTAGATTGTTTTAGGTAATGTTCAAAAAATTATTTAATCAGTAAATTATATTGGCGGAGGTTCTGTGAATTCCATAGCCATTGTTAGTTTAAATTTAGATTAATTTATTTATTTAACTGTTTGTTGTTTTCAGAAACCTTCTGCAAAAAGTAATGTGTTTTGAGAGATTGGCTCTGCTGACGCTGGAAACGCATGTTTCTATCGTTTGAAATCGAGCACATATTCAGGACCTTAGCATCGACGTTCTAAGTCTAATTTTGTTACAAGCATTATTACAAATATCGGAAAGTCACATACATGACGTTGTGTGCTTCTATTTGGTGCTTAATTCCTGACAACGGCGCTTTTCGACCGTCGGGATTCGTCGGCTTGTTTTGTTTAAATCTTAATAACAATAAGTGAAAAGAAAAAATATCTGATTCATTGAATATTCGGCGAGGTGTTCGATTCATATTTTAAAACAGAATACAGCTGTAAATTAGGATCCTAAAAGGTTAGCTTTGTGTTTGAATGCAGAATAAATTAAATTATTTGAGTCCATCGGGAGAATTATATAAATTTTTTTGGCCAGAAAATATTTTTGAACCAGGCATTAGTAAATGCCCGAAATGATTTAAAGTTATTAGCATTATTCAAGGTTTGCGTAAATTTATTTCGAATTTTCTGGTTATTAATTATTTTGGCATTATGTATTATGGCACATATGACAATATTGTGAGTCACCAGGAATTGTTCGCAGACATAGGGTCATGATGAACCTGCTTATAATATTTACTATTAACTAGAAATTATTAAGGGATTAATTTTCAATTCTAGGCCGCGAATAGTTATGTTTCTTAAGCCAATCGTCAGTACTTAGATCGAATTTGGGTCAACAACAAATATTCGGAAACAATCAGCTTCTTCAATTTCTTCGCTAGAGCTAGAAGGAGGCTTCATTTTAATTAAAAAAAAATTGGCCTAAACGCTTTGCATTAAAATCCTAACCTATGGAATTTTCCGCGCTTATTTCGGTATGGTAAGGAAATCTTTTGTCATAGTAGAACATAAACGTTAATTTAACATTAAGCATATTGAGCAGAAAGTTCATTCCCCTATATTGTACCAAAGAACATTAGTAAAATGAAGTTTAAAAATCATGAAATTTTCGACCTTGAAATTTTTGAATATTCATCCGATTTAGGATTCCGTGAGTCCAAACAATTGGGTTTCAAAGTTGTGTCGGTTTGTTTCTATAGATCAATTGGTTTAACCAATCGAACTCTAACTTCATATTCAAGTTGTTTTCATAAATTGGCAGGTTCCAGTGAATTTTGGTGATCCCACGACGCTACGATTTTTTTGTACGATAAATCGAACTGTTTTATTTTAAGGTTGTCACTAATAAAAATTCGTATCATTTGAAGTACAAATAACGGTGCGATTAATTAAAGTGTTTATGGCCCTTTTAATCCTTTCACTACTGAATTTAATGCTGCAAATTGAAAAAATATTATCTGGTGTATAAATCAAATCGGGGTCGTACACGAACGTCTTAAGACAATTATGTGGAAGTTTAATTAATAAATAGTACTACTACTCTGCTTTCAGGTTACTTGAAACGTCTTAAAAGTATTACTTTCTCTCAATATGCAGATATCAGTTTAACGTTTGAAGCAACTAAAACTGTTCGCCCTTTGCATCCAGATAGCTTACACCGCGTTCCTTCCTTATTATTGTAATTATCTGGCAGGCGCGACATGTTATCTTACTGATAGCCAAATGGCCAGATGAAGCTCACTTCTGTACTTGTAACAAGACACGCAGCTCAACAGCTATTTTCAACAGCACTGAGCACGTGACAAGAATGGTGGTTAAAAAGATCAACGCCGTCCATGCTTTTGTTATACAAATTTATAACTTCGCGTTGTGAAATCGATATCCCATTTTAAGGCGTTATCCCACCTTTTAGCAAGTGCTTTACCGGCAAAATTTGATACAGTATTTACTGGCTTTTAAAGAGAAGCGAGCCTTGGAGCGGCTTAGAGGCTGATTTACTTTTGCTGTTCCTGCAGCAGTAATTTTTTTTTACTAGGTATTTGAATACATTGTGCTAAATGAAGTACTACAGAGCGACCAAATCCAAATTACTTTCTGTTGTATTCTAATAGTTCAAAATTAGGCTGAGAAATTACCGCTTAAATGGCGTTCATAATGCCTATATAACGATACATTTAAAATTTCCTTAAAAATTTGACAGCATCGGTTCCTCACATTTTAATAAATACTTACAGATTTTCTGCGGTAACTATAAATTATTGAGACAAGGTGACTACAACATATTTGTATCTTCGGAAATCGTGTACTTCAAAAAAACAGGTTTGGTCCCAAAATAATTTTTGATTCCTTTCACTTCTGTTGAACGGTTGAAACAGTCAGCAGGAGTTTCTCAGAGGCATTATTTGCTTGTCTGAAATACTCAGTGCATAGCCAAACTAATGTTTTGTCGTACAATAATAAAGAAATAAAAGCAAGAAAAACTCTATGAACAATAACGGCAAGTAAGACCAAAATTGCTACAATGTTAATCAGCCACAATACTTTTCATTGTTCCATCGACGAAAAGATACTTGGGGTACCTACAATAATTTTTTTGAATTTATTCAAAATTATGAAAACTAATTCGATGTGGCTGGTTAGAACCTAATCAAATAATTTTTAATGGTTTAAAGGTAGAAAAGGATTCTGAATTTAATTTCTAAAATTTCCGGTACTTCGGTGATTTTTCAAATGTTCCTTAAATCTTTCACTTATTGATCTGCCAGATTGGCCTAGGCTACATTTTAGGCACTTTACTTCGTATATGCCGGATAAGTCTGAGTTTGAAATTTAGTCCTTCGTTCTTCCTAAAAGGTGTCCAAGTTTCTCGTTGTTTCTCTCTATCAATTAATTTTGTTGCTTTTTAAACACTTTCCTATTATGTCAGGTTTGATAGCCCGTGCTTTTCCTAAACTTATTTAAAGCTTCTCAACCATTGCATCTTAAAGCCCATTTACGTTAGCCATATACACTTTATTTTTATCAATTCTGCATTGTATCGGTTCTTATTTAACAAAATGTTGCTTTATCTAGGCTTTATCAAGATCTTATGAAGAATCTTATGTTCAGAACCATTTCGTCAAAGTATGTTTTCTGTAGATATCAATTTCCATATTCTGCCTTCATGCAGCAGCAATCTTTCTTCCTTAATTGCTCTATTGTTTTATTCAAATTTCGTTCGATACTGCTTGTGTCTTGAACAATCTCTGTTTTTGGTCCACATTTGCTATGACATCATCAAATGGAATTTTCCTTGGTGGCACACATAAATTTAGGAATTTACTCACAGGTCCCCGTTGCTCGTAAATTGTATGGTTACAATATTTTTAACAAAATTTTCTACAAACGGTAGCCGTTTTCTAACGTGTTCGTTCTCTCTGTGTTATACAAGTTTTGTTAATTTGCTGTTTAACAGTTTGTATTTCTTAACTGTTTCTTTTTCACAATGGCTAACATTATTCTTCCAAATATAGTCTAGCTTAAAAAATCGTTTCCCTTCAGATTCTTTGATGGCTTTAAGTGAAGGTTGTAGGCTTTTTATTTGAAAAACGGTAACCTGGAATATTTTTGCTTCAATTCTAGGTTAAGCCAAATCCAGTGATATTAAATCAATAAAGTTTTAAAACATTGTTTTCTTCTCACACTGATTCAAAAAGTAGACATTCACATTTTCAGTTTGGTTTTTTCCTGAATTCAATTATTCTGTTCTCTTGACCTGGGCCATTCCACAATATTTACTACTATTCGTTGAATAGGCGGAAATGCACAAGTGGCGTCTGCGAGGTAAATTGTCCAAAATATAATTTAAAATACATGGGCCAATCGAGAAAATAATAAGCGGAAGAGATTTGAACGTAATACAAAACTATTCAGCTTTAATGGATCATACGCTGCAAGAAAATCACCAAATAATAAAAGAAAACTGAAATTAGTTAATCAAAGTGAAGGATTACTGAAAAGAAGAAACAGAAATTAAAATAAATACTTTAATAAAAAAACTGCATGCTACTTTGTAGAAAATTCAGAAAGATTGTTTCGGCGGCCATTTTGAAAACGAAGAAATTTAAAATTTCTTTTATTTGACCTATTTGACACTATATACCTCTAAAACAACAACAACAACCAAAAATCATGTCCCATAATTTTTTTTTTCTTATTAGTGCTACATATTCAAAACATAAAAATCATAAAATTAAAACATGACTTTCAAGAAAATGTGATTTGACGTATATATAATATAAAAAACAGATAACAACAAAACCTTTTAATTTTGGATCATAAAATAGACCAAATAACAACTAGAAATGCATTTGATTAGTGGGAAAAAGGAAAAATGAATCTTAGAAAATTATTTGGTTGCTAAACATTTTCTAAGAAAACTTTTATTACTGGATGGGGTTATAAAAATTATTCGAAAGTTTCGTAATGAAAATAAGAGGTAAACGTGAAGTGTTGTTGTGGTATAGAATTTTAATAAATAAAAGAGTCAAAGCTATGCATTTTCGTCTGTTCAAAATAGTAAATGCTGTAAATAAATGCTTAACCAATGGAAGTAATACGATGATACTCTTATCTGACTTAAAAAACTTGTCTTTTCGAGATCATAAGGAAAGTGTTTTTTTTTTGCAGTGGACTTTTAAATTCGTTTGGGTTGTAGAGTGATAACAGACCAACAAACAGAAACAACACTCTATAAAGCACTTTTTTTACTCACAAAAACTTGTAAATCCAACAAAATTAACTGAGGTTGGAAAATTGTCTTCACTACTTAACTTTGTTTTTATTGCAAAAAGTACAAAATGAAAATTTATGTTTCGTTGGGTTTCTATTGCAAAAAAAATTTCGAGCATTGTAAGAAAAATCATCATCTCACAAAATTTTAAATTTAAATCATAAATAGAGAAAAGATAGTGGAAGGTTGAAACGAAACAACATACCTATGTACCTAAAAACAAATTTTCAGTCTATTGTTTGGTATTTGGTATATCTATATATTAAGTAGTTTGTCCAATGCATATACATCTATATACACATTTTGAAGGAAATAACAACAATAAATAGAGAAAAACCATTCATTGAATTCTACATGCAGTTAGTTTCGGGCAACGAGCCAAGACATTTATAGTTGTATTTCTCTCGATTTTTTTTTGCTGTTCCCTGTATATTGTGTTGTGTTTTCCTTATAAATTCTCCTAACTGTATATACCAGTTTTTTTTTTGTGTACTGTGTAATTTTCCTTAAAGTAAAATTTTGTACAATACAATACATTCTGTTGTCGAAGTCCATTTTTGTTACAATACTATTTTCTGTTGTTAATTTCTATACAACAACAACTTTACACAAAACTAAAAACTAAATATATCAGCTAAAAAACTAAAAAAATCGATTTTGGTCATTCGTAAAATTTTTTATTTTTATTTTATGTTCGGTCTATTATTATTTAGTTTTTCATCCGTCTCTAATATATTTTTGGAAAATGTTCAGATATAAGGAATCATATAAATGTATCTGCCCCGTTCTCTCCAAAAAAAAAACTATCTCTGTGCTTTTATTCAGATGACACAAAACCCACACAATCTAACAAATAAAAAGTTTTTAATTATTTAAAGTTTCTCTTTTTTTTTAAAAAAATTGTTGGTTGGTTTATAATTTTAATTAAAAAAAAAGTTATGTTTTATGTAATTAAGTAATAATGATAAATTAAATAAATCTTTACGTGAGAATTGTATACTAATCTAGCTTTAAACTTGTTGTAAATATTTGTGTTCAAGGCAATTTTGATTAGCATTCTATTCGTTATAATTCGTTATAATCTTTGAAATTCGCTCCATATATTTTATTTGCTGTAGAAATGATCCAGGGATTTCAAGGAATTACACGTAAAATACAAAATCACATATTATTGTTGATACAGATACATTGCGACATTCTATAAAAATTTATATCAATTCTTAAAATCTGTTTTTATATTTTCAAAAATTTAATATCTAAAATGATGTACTTTCATTCTATGAATTGTGTAAATCAAAATATTATGCTATTACTTGACAGAGAGATAATTAAAGAGCAAAAAATGTAGGAAATGTCAGAATACATCACAATTTGCAGCAATTCTGGAGACATACTGAAAATATATTTGAAGAGAACTTTTTGAATCCAGAAATTTATAATATTCTTGTATTTTCGCTTAATGGGTTTACGTCTCTTTCAATTTGGGTATTGTGGCTCATTTAAGAAATGTTTCTTTTTACACACAGATTAAAAATTATCGATTCTTTATCATGGCAACGCAAGATTTCACTTGCGCAAAAGTTATTGGTTGCCTAACTCATTTTTATTTGTTATGTGATATTGTACCATTACGTTAAAGACGATTAAATAATCGCCCAAAACGTTTGGATCTTTTTCAATTTTCGCTATTTTAGCTGAATCGCTCATACTTCAAGTACAATCGTCCAAACCAAAAATTAAGAAGCTTCCTCAAAAATTGTTTAATCGCATTCGGGGGAGAATTTTATCTTAAACGATAAATGATAAAACAAACTTTTTTTATTCATTTCCGTTACGTAGCAAAATTAAAAAGTGTACCGAGGTACCCAGTACTCACTAATAAGACTAAAAAATTAGTTATAAATTTCATTTTTTTTTTTTTTTTCGAAATGTCTGAACCGAGCAATGAAGAGAGTATAAATTAAATAAATTGGTTTAAATTGGTTTTAACCGCCCATTTAATTTGTTGACTATTTGGGTAATGAGGTATTTAAAAGAATAAATCCTGACTGACTGACTAGTTGATGAAAGTCCAGCTCAAACCGTTTTAACTAGTGGAAGGTAAAATTGTGTCTACTACAATCAAAAGCGATCTATTCCACTTTTCACGTTTCTGAAAAAACTGAGAAAAACTTTCAATTTTTAAATTACTTTGCAATTTGAATTTTTTATTGATTCATTGCCTTTATTAGAGACCTCTAATCGGGTTTTTAATTTTAAATAAAAATATTAATTTATTTGCTTTGTATTTTAAAAATAATTTGGGAATAGATAGAGTTTTAATGTTACGCAATGGAATAGATTCATTTTGAAACTCGCTATAATGGAATAGGTACGTTTTGAAATTTTCGATTTGGAATACACTCAGTTTGAAAAAAAAAAAAAAACAGAATAAAGATTAGAAATATTTCAGTCTTTTATTTTGGTTTAAATTAAATTAATGATCAACATAAAGCCATTAGTTCAATAAAATAAAAATATTAAAATAATAAAAATAAAATAAATCTTCAAGTTTTTATAAATCACACAAGTGTAGAATAATTTAATTATTCACAAAATCACATTATACTTAAAATATCAGTCCAATTAAATTGCAAATTAAAATTAAAAAACTAAAACTAAAAATTTAAACTCTAATTATATTTGATTCGTCATGACTATTGCAGTTAATGACCTCATTATCTCCTTCCAAGTAAAGTTCATTATGATCTATTATCTCTTTATAAAATCGTAAATCATCCATTGCTCGCCATTTCGTTCCAAAATGTTTTTTTAGAAGTTTGTCAACATCATTAATTTTGGCTTCTTTTATTTTTACACCATTATTGAGTCTTATTACACTCATAGTCCCAAAATTCTCCCCTCGTTTAACATTCGGTTTTGAGACTCCTACATATGTCCGATTTATAAAAAGGTTCGCCTCGAACTCCAACAATTGTGCCGTTTCTATTTTTAGTTATAATAAACCGTTTGGATTCATTGAATTTGAAATGCCATTTTGATGCTGGTTTAAGAATTTTGCATATTACAGTTTTGAAATCAAGTGCGGGACACTCATCACTTTCCAACCTAATTAGGGTTCCATTTTCCTTATAAATGTCAAGGTAATCTTTGATGTTGATAATGGTTTCTTTGAAGGAATGTACAAATGACCTGGCACTGGAAAGACCAACTCAATCTTTAACACATTTGGTGGTGCTTTTTTGAGTAACCAATATTCGCACATTCCAACCATAATAGAATTTTTATTTTGTCCGCCGCATCCATCCGCCACTAAACGAACTGTATGAATATTGTTTAAACCCGTATGGTTCAATCTGTGGTACACCGCAGACGCTATTTCGTTTGCTCCTTTAGCCCGTCAATTTTCGGTCCAATAATATAAAAATACATTATTCGGCGTTAATGATGAATGCCCATTACCAACCACCATTCCAAACAAATATAAATAAAGCTGACGACTATAGTATGCAGCTTGATCTGAGACTTTAGGCAAAACCATATTCTTTTGACAATCAAAAGAAATGGTCAGCAAACCGTCGGTCTCGTCATTGAGAAGTGTAAAAAAAGCTTTGCTTCTGAACTTATGAACCCGTGACATCGTAATCAGCTCCTGCTTTTTTTTGGGCGTCGGTTTCAATTTTTAGTTGCTCCAAAAATCTAAGGCACGTCGAACATTTATCGGTCGCAGGCGTTTTAAAACCTAAATTTAAATTATTATTAAATATAAATCAAAAATAATTAAATTTTACATAAATTGCTGGGTTTTCATTTTTAAATGCCTTCCACATTTTATTAATCGAGAGATCTCCGGATAAATATTGGCGGTGCGCAATCTGGGCTCGACGGTTGTGCATCTCAACAGTTTATATTTTTTTATATAATTAATAACAGCGAGTTTTTTATCCTCGTACTTCAAACTTTTCCTATCTCCTCCTCGTCGTTCTGATGGAATTTTTCCCGTATCAAAGTATATTTTGCATATAGTACACACACGGGATTTTGTCACACCTAATATACCTAAATACGTATTTTGGCAAACTTTTAATTATTTTATAGAACAGTTCTGAATATAGTAGTTGACCGAAAATGTTTTACTAAAATGTTCTGTGAGGCTTGGCAATTTTTCAATGATTTAATATAAATGCGTCTTGTGCCAGCTTGGTATTGTGCGAATAAAAGTTATAAGAGAACTCTATTGCATCGCAAGGTCTCAGTTGATTGCATATAATTTGACTATGTACACTGTGTTTACATTGTTGCATTTCTGGTAAATATTTCCGTTTGTACCTGCAGATAAATTATTATATTTAATATTAAATGAACCTAAAAATATCCATTATGTATCTGAATTTTAGTCACTTACTTCTCAATTTTTTCTAATGTTCTTTTTCGATTTGGAATGTTTATTTGTCTTTTACGAGGGTGGTCTGTACGTGTAGACCATTCCTATATATGCACGACTCGTTTCTAATTAAAAACCAACAAAATACTGCGTTTCTAATAAATTTAATAAAACAGAGGACTTTTAAACACTTACTAGAAATTAAGAGATATTCTAGAAAACTAACCACTTTCTGTCGACAGATATGAGCAACTGATTTTTGTATGAACATTTTTTGACGTTTATCACAAGTTTCCCGCCAAATTTGGAATAGATCGTTTTTGATTCTCATATTCATAATTTATATTGGAATAGAAATTTTTTGATTGTAAATTTCAATGTAATAGATTTGTTTTGTATCAGCAAATGTAATGGAATAGAACTATTTTGAACCGTAATAACGATTTCGTTCTCAATTTTCTCAGGAATAGAGTGAAAATATGAAATTTAGTTAAAGAAAGTAAATACAGTTTAACATATGGTATCAATATCAATCACTAACCTAACATTTTTTAAAAGTAGAATAGATCGCTTTTGATTCTAATAGACACAATTGGTTTTTAAATATGTACTCATACATTTTGGAAATTTAGTCCCTATGGGGGCCAAACTGGGAGGTACATTTTGGGGGAGATAAATGAAAAGGAAAAATTTCGTGCGGATAACTATTCAATGATGTGAAAACACTAAATAAAGGCACTCGAACAATTACGTATTCATCTCGTTGAACATTAGGATGAATTCTCTATAGTGAGCGCTGTTATTAAAAAAAAAAATTGAAAAGCAGCATGGTTCGAGTTTATACAATAAGTGACCTGAAATTATAGCCCCCAAATATCATTAATATAAAGGATAAACAACAAAGGACCCAAAATAGACTCATGGGGAACTCCTGAAGTAGGTTCAATACCATTATATAGGATACCATTATATTTTACAAATTTAGAGCTATTTCTCAGGTATGAACGAAACCATTTGGTTAACTAAATTGGGTAAGGTTGAACGCTTCGAAAAAAACCATGCTGCATTGGCGAAATTTGAATTTTGACGCGAAAAAAATCATATTGTAAACTAGTTTCTCAAATAATTTTGCTAGGGAGTTTAGAATGGAAATTGTCCTGTAATTTTCTATGTCCGCGAAGTCCCCACTTTTGTGTATTGGCAAGACAAACGATTCTTTCAATTTAGACGAAAAGCAAGACATGTTAATCGACAAATTAAACCAGAACGTGATCGGGACGTAAAAGACGTAATAGTCAAGGAATATCTTTTAATCACGAAAAGAAATATCTATATTAAAATAAACAACACAAACAATCAATGAAGAACCTGCTTCAATGCTCACTTTGACCAACACATCATCTATAACATGGCAGTTGTTCAAACCAGCCAGTCTATTAGATTCCAAATTTTTATGTATTGCAATATGGGAGCCACCTCCGTCCCGTTTCTCATGACAAACAAAGCTACGATCCTTTCTAAATACATGGTATCTTTCGCCGAAAACTTCCGCGGAATTGATTGCCTCATTCAACCATGTCTCAGTCAGACAAATAACATCAAAGTTGCCAGCTTGTACAGCAGTACAGAGCGATTTAAGCTTTGTCTTCAGACCCCTGGTATTTTGGTAATAAAACTTCATAATGAACATGCGAAAAAAAAAAAGAAAAAATATGAACTATACTAATAATAATAAAGAATAGTTAAAGATTATTTTAGTTTCAATAAATCTGCATAAGATATCTTTGCGGGGATGTCTGAATCAGATTTTTTGCAATAAATGTTACCGTGGAAGATCCATATATATTTGTAGGGATTGATTGGTTCCTTATTTTGTAGCAATTGTTTGGCCTCGTATAACAATTATTTCTTAGCTGGTGATAGGTCAGATTATGAGACCTTTATGAGATTACTCGTGTTTCTCGATGTCCTTCGAAATTTGTAAGTGGTTTCGGTATTTCTTGTTGCTGCACCACTATTTTACGGAGAGTTTTAGTTTAAAGTAGGTTTTCAAGGTATTTTGCAAATCGTAGGGTTACATTCAGGTATATTCAGTTTAGATAAGCTTGATTGATGTTGAGCTACTCAAATTCAATTTTTTTAGAATATTTTAAATTTTCATATTGCGAATTTAAACGACATTTGGCTAATATGTTCACAACAAGTAGGTACAGTAAATATAGGTACAAGCAATTTTTTTTTTTGTTTTTTTTTTGTTTGAACTCACACAAGTAAGGCGAAGCTTTTTTACAATATTCTAACAATATCTTTTTTGTGTAAAACAGTTTATACGATTAGCAGTTTAGCAGTTCATAAGAATTAATTCATGTTACTGCTTTCATCATACAGTTTTTTAAAGTTACACAAACCAGTCGCAGCTTTAGCAGTTGAACTAACATTATTCCACAGTTTAACTCCATCAACAAAGAAAGATCGATGTCTCGGTTTAGACCTACATGACTTAGGTAGATTCAAATTTATTGTGCGTCTCGATTTACTAAAATTAAGGTTTTCATATAGATAACAAAGGAGTTCGCTTCTGAATCAAGCCAAACATGAAACATAAAGCTAATAATTTTAGATATTTATTCAAAGTGATATTAAATATTTGCTTCGACAAAGCGGTAATTGGTTGACCAATACGTTTCAAAAATCAGAAGCTACATTTAACCGTTTCAATAGCTTTTTAGAATTTTTGTTTTTTTTTTGTGGTGGGGTAGGTGAAAATGCATTTACTCACGGAGTGTCGGACTCCCGTTGTCGGACTACCGACTAAAAACACCTCCCCTTCTTCCGATCTAGTCTCTAACTGTTTGCCACATTACTTCGGACTAGATCTTATATTTTGCGGCTTTGCTAGAGCACTCCCATCAACTAGACACTTCTATCTAGGTCGAATTTTTTGGATTTTAAGATTTCCTCAACAAAAACCTTCATCCTCTTGCACGATTCTTCCCCGTGAAGCAAATATTCAGCTGCGGTCTCTGGGGACCACAAGCCTGCTGACTCCTGCACCGCTTTTCTTTGCTCGGCTCAGTTTCCACATTGGAAGGAGGTATGCTCCGCATCGTCCACAACACCTGGGCAGTAGATACACTCCTGGGAGTCTGCCTTTCCCATTGTGTGTAGGTATTGCCTAAAATTGCCATGCCCACGCAGGAATTGACTTATATAGTAGTCGATCTCGCCGTGCTGGCGTTCGGCCCACTCACTTACTCTTGGGATAAGCCTTTGCAGTCCATCTTCCCGTGGTTTCGCGCTCCCATTTTGCCTGCCAGCGCTCCATAGTTCGAGCTCTTTCCTCAAAACTCGCTAGTTTCCTTCCCACTTCAGCCTTTCGCAGATAGACCGCTTTCCGCTCCTTGGCTAAAAGGTCGATGGGGATGCAGCCCACTATCACAAGTATAGCTGCTTAGGACACTGTCCGGTATATCAATACTAGTCGTAGAGCTCCCTGCCTCTGTACTTGAGCCAGTCGCTTTCGATATACCTCCCTACTCAAGGAGTCGGCCTAAATCTCCGCGCCATACAGTAGAACTGTCTTGGCCGCTGAGATTAGAAGGCGCCGTTTGCTTGCCCTTGGGTCGCTGGTGTTAGCCATGAGCCTGCTTAGGGCTGATACTCCTCTTGCTGCCTTATCCGCTGTCTGCTTTATCTGCTCGAAAAAGCTCAACTTTGCGTCCATAATGATTCCCAGATATTTAACTGTCGGAGCTGTCTCTATGATTTGCTCGCCGACGCACTTCGGGAAAGCAGTTTGTATCCGTTTTTATGCAGCACAGCAATCTCCGTTTTGCTATAAGCCAGGGATAGTCCATGAGCTTTCATCCAGCGATTTACAGTGCCCATTACCTGGTTTAATTTCTACTGTCCCTGCTTGGAATCACGAGCAGCGACGAGTACTGCAATGTCGTCCACGTATCCTACTAAACATGTTTCGTCCGGCATTTCCTCTCGCAGGAATCTGTCATAGTATGCGTTCCAGAGGTCGGGTCATAGAATTGATCCCTGTGCAAATCCTCCTGTAATCATCAAACTCCTTTGAACGTCCTCGATTTCATAAAGAAGTATACGGTCCTATAGTTAATCATTGAGGATTCTCAGCAGGTACATCGGGATGTGGAAGCTATGGTCTAGCGCGTCAAGCATGTCGCTCCCTCTTGCTGAGTTGAAGGCATTTTTTACGTCGAGCGTCACTAATAGCACAATGCGCCTTGTAAAATGGATGTGAATTTCAGCTCTACGTACTGCCTTCGTTACCTCTCTAATAGCATCTATAGTTGATAATCCTGCCCTGAAGCCATATTGTCGTGGTGAAAGGTCATAAGCGGCTCGGATCGCGTCAATCAGTATTGCTCTTATTAGTTTCTCCATTACTTTTCCCGTTGTGTCCGATATGATGAGGGCAGCTCTGGATCCCCTTTGCCTTTAGTAATAAGAGCTAACCTTCCTCTTTCCCACCGCATTCTGAACACTACTTCACGAAAGCACGAGTTGTACATACGTAGAGAAAGTTTGGGTCTTCCCGCCATACTATCTTTAGGATCTCGCTGGGTATTCCATCTGGTCCAGGGGCCTTTTTATTCTTCATTGACAGAACAGCTCTTTCCAGTTCTTGCTCCGAGAAAAGCGGGACCTCTATGGTCTGAGCAAAAACAATTTCACCCCGTTACGGCTGGTTAGGTAGGAGGGTAAGGACAATCCTCTCTATAGTAACACAAGCTATTACTTGGGTAGGCTTCTGCGCTCCAAGCTTCCGTGTGACTATTTTATAGCCTAGTCCCCATGGATCTCTATCGATATCGTCAACAAGGTTTCTCCAGCAGCTGGTTTTGCTCTTATAATTAGCGTATCGTAGTTGCTTCCTTGCACTCCTATGCGCTGCAGAAACTTGATAGGCTTTGGCTTGGTTGGAAGTGCGTTGGGCCTTTCGCCGTAGTTCAAAGCATTTGCTTCTTAATTCCGCTATATCCGACGTCCACAAGTACTTGGGTGGCTTACGCTTACCGTGTCTGGGTTTCGTCTGCGGCATAGCGACCTTGCAGGCTATATCTATTAGATACATAGTGGCCGAAACCTCTTTCTCCGTTGCGGCTCTACCGCTCCCTTTCGCTGTTTCTTCAATGCCTTGTCCCCTACTTTTTGTTCTGCTACGAACCGCTCACTATTCAGCCTTTTTAGGTTCCACCTGCCTGGTTTATTTTGCGAAATTAATCGGGGCTCATTACCGACTGCAAAAGTAATGTATTGACGATCACTTCCCGATTAATCTTTCATAACTCTCCGTCCGCGTGTCAATGGAATTAGGGCTTCCGAGGCGAGCGTCAAAGTAGCAATAGCGGCCATCTCCAAAGTAAGCCTGCCTCTGGTATCTGGGTGAGGCATTCCCCACTCAAGTGCTCTAGCGTTAAAGTCTCCAGCTACCACCACACTTCCAGCCGTATTCATAATCTCTTCCCCAGCGCGTCTAGTTTCGATTGGAATACTGCAATCGCCTCATTTGGGGTGAAATAGCAATTAAAATATGTTGCCTCTTTGCATTTCACCATGGTTCTGGACGTGGATCTTTCCGTTAGGAATTCAGAATGCAGCGGTTCCCAACAAGTTAGAATACCATAATGGCGACTCCCTATTACAATACTGCTCACTTAAGAGCTTTTTGGAATAGTCCATATTTATTAGAGCACACTATGATATTAAAGGACTCATAAGATTTCGAAAAATATAATGTTTTTACATCACTTGAAATAGATATTGCTCTGCTCCAAAGATTACTTAAAATCCCATGAATTTTAGCGCACAGATTATTTACATGCACAGACCAGTTCAATTTTTTATCTATGAACAAACCCAAATTTTTAACTTTATCATAGAAATCGATCCTATGATTATCAATTACCAGATGAATAGACGGTATAATTACTTCGATAAGGTAATATTCAGATTATGTACTACATTATCAACAGTGAGTCGAGCTCTCGTAAATAGTTTGTTGAACCACTCTGCTTATTTCATTTATGTAAAGAGAGAACAATATTGGCCCCATAATCGAACGAACCTTGAGGAACTCCAGAAGTAACACAGATAAGTTTTAATAAAATTTTCATAATATTATACTGATTGCTGTCTTAAATGTAAATAAGAAAATACTAATTAACAAGCGCACAGAGGAATGTGGGGCAATATGGAAATCAAAAACTAAAAATTAGTCGGAGTTTGAGATACTGGAGGCTCAGGAAAAATATTAAGAAAATAATTTCGGAATCCGTGTTCCGATTAAGTGAAGACAAACGTCCTTATGCTGAAGTGGTTATTAATGGAATTCCGTATATGGGTTTACTTGATAGCGGCGCAAACATTAGCGTTTTGGGAGCTTGGGATTAACGCAGCCCCCCTACCTTGGCATGGACTTCTGGGATTTGTTCGGTTTAGGCCAGGCATTGATAAACGAATTAGAAGTTCCTCTACAACTTTCTTTGCCTGATAATCGCAATGTCTTATCATCTGAACTTGAAAGTAGGTTTGCGAAAATTAAAACGCACCCATCTCATAACCCGTAGAATTTATGGAGGTATTGCAGTTTTCGTGAAGCAACGCTACTATCAGGTTTCCCCTATTCGACAGGCTGAAATTTATCAGGAACTTGACCGGATGATAGGGTTGGCAGTTATCGAAAAAAGCCAGAGCTCATAGTCCTCTCCCATTACGGTTGCTCGGAAAGGAAATGGTGAAGTAAGGTTGTGTCTCGATGCCCGGAAAGTGAATGCGGTTACTGTCAAAGATGCATTTTCATTACCATTGATTGAGGGATTGTTAAGTCGTCTGGATCAAACGAAGTACAAATCGACCATCGACTTAAAAGACGCCTTTTGGCAAATCCCGCTGGATGTGTCCTCACGAGACAAAACCGCATTCACTGTTCCGGGTCGCCCCCTTTACCATTTTACAGCGATGCCTTTGGGCCTGTGCAATGCTCCTCAGACATTGTTCAGGCTTATGCATAAAGTAATTCCCTGCCGATTGCATGACCGGGTGCTTGTTTACTTGGATGACTTGCTCGTTGTTTCAGCTGAGATTGAGGAGCATTTCTCTCTATTAAGCTATATATCTGAATTGTTAAAACTGGCCAATTTTACAATAAATGTGGAAAAGAGTAAGTTCGTTCTCAAGGAGACAAAATACCTTGGCCATGTTATCGGCAATGGAGTTATTCGCCCTGATCCGGAAAAGGTTGAATCCATTACAAATTATTTGGTTCCCTAAACCGCTCTTTGCTAGTATTACGACTCCTCTCATAGATTTGCTCAAGAATAATCAGAAATTAGTTTGGATCGAAGAGGCGCAGAAATCATTTGAAACCTTATAAACCGCTTTAACATCCGCACCAGTTTTGTGTAATCCTGATTTCTCACGTCATTTTTATATTCAGTGTGACGCTAGTTCTGTCGGCGTCATCAGCGTTTTATTCCAAGTTTCTGATGAAGGTAAAGAACATACAATAGCCTATTATTCGCACAAACTAAATTCCGCGCAACGGAAATACAATGTGATCGAACTTGAGTGCCTGGCTGCCGTTTTAAGCGTAAAACGTTTAAGACCGTTTGTTGATGGATACACGTTCACAATCATTACGGATCACTCGAGCCTTCAATTGTTAATGAATCAACGTGAATTGTCAGGTAGATTAGCAAGATGGAGTTTGCTACTTCAAGGATATAAATTTAATATCGAGTATAGGAAATGTACGCAAAATGTTTTTCCCGATGCGCTTTCCAGAGCTGATATAGAAGCATTATTTAAACTCAGTAAGTCCTATATTAATGTGAATCCGTCACATGTCGATTTTGGTGCTGAAGCATTTACTCATCCTGATTACGTACGTCGAATTAATGCAATTCAGGAAAATCCTCAAGCCCAGACAAATTTTTGTGTATTTAATGGTAAGATATACATATTGCATAACAAGAATTTTGAACACGTTACTGATTTATCACAATGGAAATTAGTGATTCCTGAAAGTTTATTTCCCTCGCTTTTACAACAAGCCCATAATAAGTCATTAAGTGCACATCTTGGATTTGCTAAAAACCTTGAACTTCTACAGCGCCATTACTACTGGTCGACTATGGCAAGAGATGTTAAAGTTCGCGTCAACAATTGTGAAACTTGTAAGCAAATCAAGCCCACTAATTTCAGTACTCAACCAGAAATGAGTCAATTTCATGAAGTCTTTCGACCTTTTCAAAAATTCCCTAGAAGTTCTGACGGAAATACATATTTCTTTATCGTTTTAGACCAATTTACTAAATTTGTACTTTTAGAACCAATGAGGAACGCTACTGCTGCAGGTGTAGTTACTTTTCTAAAGAATAGAGTGTTTAATATTTTCGGTGTTCCAGAATATATCACCAGCGATAACAGGAAACAATTTCAGTCTATATTGTTGCATGATGTATTAATTCAGTAATGAGTGAAGCATCAATTTACTCTGAAGTATTCTCCACAGTCCAATGCATCGGAGCGAGTGAACCGCATGATTATTTCTGATATTCGAGCCTACACCCAAGACATAGGAACCAAGCGCAAATTTTGTTAAAAAAAAATATTGAATGCAACCAAAACTGCTGTAAAATAATTTCGTGCATGAAACCAAATTAAAAAACTCGATATATTAGAGAAAATCTCATTAGTACGTATTAAGGGTACTTATAAAATTTTAAACAATCGTTTATATATTTTTAAACCAAAATAAATTATTCTTTATACTTTTTAAAAAATTATGCAAATTATGCTAGCAAAATTTGTATTTATATTTCTAATCCAGCTAATAAAGATGACGATATATATGTATAGATAATTTAAGAATACCACTGGATTATTTTTTTTTTTTTATTTAAATGCTACTTTGCTAAAGTGCGCTAAATTAATTTAGTCAATTAGTTGAGAACCATTTTCTCGGGTAGATAAACAAAAGTATTGATGGATCTGCTGAGAAAAACGCTAATTTTTCATATGAAGTTCGAGAATTTAAAACACTATGAAATTTAAAATGAGTCAAAATTAAAGTCGGATGACATTTTGCTGGGACTGGGACGTAAAGATATAATTTCAGTTGCAATTTATGTTATTTCATTGGAAAGTTCCATTTTATAGATTAATTTTATTTAAATAATACGTAGCAGCAAATTTATATATCGGTATATCCGCAAAAGCGTTGACAAAATTTGGTGCACATTACCTAAATAGATTAGACACCTATATAAACGTCTAATCTTTATGCCATAACAATTTTTGTCAAAACGTCAAAGTATTTTGTAAACTTAGAAAAATGGTTAAAAATTGCACAGGTGTCTGCTGTAAAATAAATGTTAAAGTTGAACGAACGTTTTTCTAGCTAACAATCAATTTATATCGAAGTTTTTTTTCGCTAAAATTTTCGCTTGGTTCCTATGCAGATCCGATAAATTTATTCGATAAAACAAACTTTGCATATCGATTCTTTCTCATTCTCCTTTCTCATTGCAAAATGTCGAGTTGTTTCACTTTGGCTAAATTTAACCAATTCCGCTGGATAATTCGTATCTTAACCAAAACTTGTTTGTGCCCTATTCATTTTCTACACTCTTCTTGACCATCTCGTATTTGTATTTTATTAACTTCCCCAGATTTTAATACCATTATATGCTTTTACCTTCAAAGAATTTTGCACTTTATTCAATTCTATGGACTTTCTTTCTGACCCTCCCAATTTAATGAAATTTTTATTTTTCTTTTATTATTTTTTTAAAGCAATATACATCTTTAAATAGTGTTACGTTTTTGCCTTGCCAATCACGGTTCGTTCACTTGATTGTGAATAATACAAACTCAATTCATTTTATCACCAACTAATTTATTTATTTAGCACAAGATTTATTACAACACAAATTCAATACAATTTATTAATTATAATTCACAAAATCAGTTTATATAAATTATTCACACAATTTTACTGTACACTTATAATTTTTATTTGCACTAAAACACTTTTTAAATCACTTTTTAATTCTTTTTTAATCTTCACACTATCGCTTACCAAATACTAATAATCCAATTCGGCTTCGTTTGCCTATTTATATACACAAATCAAACATCTAAAAAGCTCATAACTTTTCCAGTTAGAATAGTGTAGAAACATTTAGAACAATTTTATCATGGAAAATTCCATTTTAGTACAGTTAAACATTGAGCTATTATTTTAAGTTATTCTATTTTACACTAGGTGTCACCGTTACAGTATTAAATAATTTTCAATTTTATTATATTCTGACTGCGACATCTAGGGTGTGATAGAATAAGTTAAACTAATAACTCAATGTTTTACTGTACTAAAATGGAATTTTCCATGATAAAACTGTTCTAAATGCTTCTAAACTATTCTAACTAGAAAAGTCATAAACTTTCGAGAAGTTTGGTTTGTGTATGTAAAAAGGCGAACAAGATCGAATTGGATGAGTAGAATTTGGAACGCGATAGAGTACAGATTAAAAAGGAATTTAAAAAGTGTTTTTAGGGAAATAAAAATTATAAGTGTACAGTAAAAATTTAAGAATAATTTATTTAAAGTGATTTTGTAAATTTTTATTAATAAACTGTGTTGTAAAAATTCTTGTGTGAAATAAATAAATTCATTGGTGATAAATTAAATTGATTTTGTATTATTCACAATCCAGTGATACGAACCTTAATTGACAAGGCAAAAACGTAACAATATTTTCCAAAAAGGTGGTTTACCTCTGTTATATTTTATGTTTTATATTTTTGTATTTTTACGATGCCAATAAAAAGTATGACATTCCGAAAAGTCATTATTTGTTGCATTTCATTAATCTATAGAATTTACCACAGTTCAATAACATATTTTACCATGTTCCCTAAACAATGTTTAATCGCAAAGTTGCAGTAAACACAATATTTTGAATGTATAAATTATCTCGAATTGTCGTAATTTATCCAGAAATAAAATAATCAAAAATATAAATTTTGAATGATTTATTATGATATCTGCGATTCTATTCCAACCCACCATACAAAAATCGGTACAAACCATTTATTTTCAACAGTAGAAGGCAAAGTATTTATCTCTAAATCAGAGCTGAAAGAAGAAAAACTTCCAGACCAAATACAAATTTAAAACATTCTGAATTTTAGCAACATTTTTTGAAAATTTAGAAGTTATTTTTAAAGTAAAATTTAAATTTTATAATTTATTTTGCAACAATGTTCCTTAACATCTTCTGACACATTCAATTGCTTATGAGATGTATCAGATTCAATTCCCTTTCCAAGCAACGTAACTAAAATGCAATATCTATTAACTTTATAATTTTGTTTTTTTTATTCAGCTATCAAAATCTATATCATAAGTTTTTTTATTGATTTAGTGATAAGAAATGCAAGAATATACATGAAATATACACAGTTGTGTTTCTATTACTACTAAAATTTTATTCTGAAGATTTGTGATATTACCTTTGGTTTCGATTTTTTTTTATTATCAATACAATTGTGTATATATAGGTATGACAAACATTATTATATGTATATAAATTATATCTAGATGTAGATAGACGAATGCCTTGTATATAGTTGTACGCTAACGTCAAGTGAGACACAAGACAAACTATATAAAATTCAAAAGAATTACGAAAAAGCAACATTTATGATTACATAGGATGTCTCATTGGAATTCTTTATTCTTAAAATACGTATGTATACAAACAAAGAATTCTTATCAGTATCGTCATCATTATCATGAATTAAATATAACTTCTATTTAGTCGCTCTGAACATACAATATGGTATGGTATAAAAACCACTTTGCAATAAATATTGCAACGTATATATGATTGTCATTCAAGCCAATTCTAAAAATTTTAGCAAACGAAGAATTATAATTATCATTACAAGCATATATCGTGTATATTTCGATTATAATAGACCAACAAAATATAAAAGGGAGAGATAGCCATCTATATCGTTTTAAATTGTCATTTTGGCCGAAGCAGTTTAGTTAATCCCCCTCAAAGTTTTATAGACATATATATGTCCATACAACTATATTTATGCTACATCTTAATGGTGTCTTAGATCTAAAATAAATTTAATTCCTTTCTATTGTATCTGTATGTATTATTAAAAATAAAATCATTTCTTTTTTTTTCGATAAATAAATCTAATGGAAAAGACGAAATATATCCAAGAAGATAATAAAATAAGAGGATTATATCTCTGATAGTTCATCGAATGAACGAAAAGTGGTGTAATAAAATGAAAAGCAAACAGAAAAAAAAACCAAATGGGTCATAACATTGGATTACATCAAAATATATTATGCTTCGACTATATGTACATATATATTACATACTCGTACATACAAAGTTTAATAGTCTATAGATTGCAATCATATGGATTCTAATTTTTTTTTGTCTTAAATTGACTTTAAAGTTGGTTCGTAAAGTTACGGCTTCTAGCTTTGATATTTTAATAAAGGGAACTATACAAATTCAAGTTTTTTTTTTTGGTTGGAACAAGAATTGAATTTTCTTGAAATTTCTCTAGTTTTTGCGCTGTATGGTAAACTAGGGGGATTACCGAAACATAATGCTGAAATATTTGTGGTTGTCCGGAAATTAACTAGCGCGGAAAATATACTATGCGGTAAATTGACAAATGAATTCGATTTTTTTTTTGTTGCTATTCTGTAAAAATGAAGCACGCGGTCTAAGATCTTAACCCACTTGACCTGTTTTACTTAACAAGCCATTGAACATTTTACTTTCGAACACCAGTCGTACCGAAAAAATTTATTATCGAAAATAATATTTTTGGTTTTCCATTTCAGAACTTCATGTTGAATTTCATCAAAATCTATTAAACAAATCATTTTACAATCCCATTTCCGTCATACAATGTCATATTTATCAAAATCGGCTAAGAAATAAAATTCGATTTGAGTTAAACTCTCAACTTCAGCCATTTTTATATAAAGTAAGCAATTGCTGTACGAAATATAAAGAAAATAGTAATCATTAAAAGCAGAAATAGATTTATAAATTTTTGCCTTGTCAATCAAGGTTCGTAACACTGGATTGTGAATAAAACAAAATCAATCCAATTTATTACCAACGAATCTATTTATTTAACACAAGAATTATTACAACACAATTTTTTAACAATAATTCACAAAATCACTTTATTTAAATATTCCCACAATTTTACTGATCACTTATAATTTTTATTTCACACTAAAACACTTTTTAAATCACTTTTTAATTCCGTTTTAATCTTGACACTATCGCTTACCAAATACTAAAAATCCATTCGACATCGTCTGCACTTTTATAAACACAAACCAAACTTCTAGAAATTTCATGACTTTTCCAGTAAGAATAGTCGAGAAACATATAGAACAGTTTTATCATGGAATATTTCATTTTAGTATAGTAAACATTGATTTAATTACACCCGAGGATAGACCGAGGATAATAACTCAAAAATGATTTAATCTGGCTAACGGATTTTGATCGGTAAATTTTTATTTCATCAAAATACATAATATGGTGGGGACGGTATGGAATCGGTATGGAAGGATTTGATTAAAATGTATATATAGGTGGATCTTCTACATTTGAAGGTACATATTTGCAAATTGAGTTCAACTTATAGATAAAACCAAATTTACTACACAATTTCAAAATTGGAAGAGGTTCAAAAGTGGAAGTTCAAAATTGGAAGAGGTTCGGTTTTACCCTATTCTTTTTTGAAAGGGATCTGTGTGGAATGTCGCCTTTATTATTTCAAAAGGTGCTGCTTTGATTTGCTCGCTGCAAGTGGCATCCACTCTAATTCTTTCTCTGTCTAGGTGTCTCTTGGCTTTAATTATTAAATTTATATTTTGAAATTTGATAAGAAAACCCAACATTTTTTAAAATGTTTAATAATTTAATTTTTAGTCTAAAATCTATTCAAAACTGTATTAGTTGAAGCGAAACGTGTTTTTTTTTGGGCTAAATTTGAAACCTACAAATTTAACATAAAACTTTAATTGTATATTTTTATAAATTTACAAATTTGTTCTGGTCATGATTTTCGAAAACTATCTACTTCAAATCCTGAAATTTGCTGAACATTTCCTTTTTAAGCTTCAAAATTTTTAAAAATTCTGGAATGGTTTGCAAAATTCTGCAAAGAAAAAAATTCTGTCAATCTTGTTTCCAAAATTTAGTTTTGCGGCAACATTTTTAGAACAAATGAAGTTTAATGAATATTAAACTAAATAAAAACACAAACTATCTACGAAATTTGGCTAAAGTAAAGTTTGAAAATCTTTATGCATATTACATTTTTGAAGAAACTTTTGTGATATGACTGTATATTTAAAATTTATAGGAAGTCCAAGCCAAACATTTGTGAAAGGTCGTCTCATTTTTCGCAAAAATCTTGGCATTTATTTTGATTTTAGAAGTGTGAAAACATGGGTTTTATTGGATTACCACAGAAAATGTGAACATGTGAATTTATAGCACATAGAACAAAAAGCAATCATATTCTTGCCAATGCTTTCAAAATTCCCGGTTGCTTGAAAATGATATTTACATGAGAATGGTAGAGATTTGGTGAAGAACTTTGCATACTATCACATAAATTATCAATCGAATGTAGAACTGCAACTGAAAGCAAAATTTCGCCAGTTAAATTTTATTTAATGAATTCTAAAATGGAATTATACTAACCTTCGTCTTGACTGTTCCAATATCATTTCGGGACTCATAATTTGAAGCAATCGGTTGAATTTTTTGCTCATTGTCGATTTTTTGCAACTTTTATGTAGCATCTTGAAGAGTACTAGTTAGTAAACTTGGAGGTAATTTTTTTTCGCCATTTTATTTAAAATTTTGGTTTTAACACTTTAACTTTTTCTTTAGTTTTTTTGTTTTTATTTTCCAATCATCCTTATTTTCTTCTGTGTTAATAATTTCCGTTTGTTTCTCTTCCTTTGTTAATTGTTCAGCCTTAATCCACACTGGATCAGTTAAAGCGAACCGTTTTCTTGTGTTTTAATGGGCTTAATGTCTTGTTTCGCTGGTATTATTGGCCAATCTAGAAAATCGTCTAATACAGGAGCAAGCTTTACCGGCGTTACCTTGGAGATAAACGTTTCAGTTATTTCAAAATGTGCTACAGTTTCTTCGACAACAATATCCTCATTTAAAAATAGAAATATCGAATGATAAATTTTAAGTAACTCTTATCCTTGACTTTTGGTATAAAATCGTCGAGCTAAAATTCGAGAAATATTTTATACAGAGTCCAGGAGCCATCCGACCACATCGCAGTGTTGCATAAACCATTGCTATCATCTTCAAATTGTTTTAATTTGTCAAAACCTAGCAATTCTGAAAATGAATGGTAAGGCAATTCCAGGAAAATACTTGGAAAAATGAATGGCATTACTGTTGAATTGCAAAATTCTACATGCTCGATAACCATGCTTAATTATTGCCGGATTAATACTGGAATCTATCACCCAGGCAAGCAAAGGAGCAAATTTTTGTTTTCGACGCTGAATGCTTTCTTTGGCTGCATCACTGTCAACATCCTAAATATTGCGAGCGCCTTATGCTGCAAGTACCGGTTTAGTTTTGGGGCAAAATAAAAAATTCGTTTCGTCTCCATTGAAGTATCTTGTTGGGTCCCCTAAAATATCAGAGCAATTGGTTTCTGTCAGAAAATGCTTAATTGAGCTAAACCAAGTTTTGATATCGCTATATAGCACCTACGGTTGCACTTGCACTAACAGAGGTCACCGTATCTGGTGTCCTTTACAAAATATACGGGTCCGCCAGCAATGCCCAAAACTATTTATTTCCTGGTATATTTGCAGGGCCAAACAAATGTTCCCTTTTATCCTGATCTAGAAATTCCTTCACGGTATATAAAACAACACTTCCTTTCTCTTACGAAATCCCTTTTTTGTGGTGTGATTATCCACTCTTCAATCACATTTCCCTCAATTTTAGGCAAAAATTGTTTGAGGACCTGGTCTGACCTTGGTGAATTTTGGGCCTGAAAGAAAAATTATTGTTGCTCGTGGAATATTAAACTATTTGTTTATTTTTAACGGTGTTTAGTGGTTTTTGAAGTAATTTTACAGAATAGTCTCCCTTTATTCTAAGCATTTTAGGCTAGACATTTTATTTTGAAATATTTTTAATTATTAACACCCTTAAAAATACAACTATTGACATGGTGTCAATCATTGTACTACAATAGAATATAACCCGAACCAATTATTGACACTAGAATTATCTCCATTACTTATGTAAAAAATAATAATTTTTAATCTTTAAAACATACATTTAAATGTAAATAACTTAAAAAAATCATTTAATTGTTAACAAGAACTTCTTACATAACGTATTCCTTAACAAAATTGGGTTCATTCATTCACAACAAAAAAAGCTACAGGAGTGATGACTTAATCGAATAAAACGCACTAGTAAACGGAATGCTAAAAAAGCGGTAGCAATCACGGAATGAGAAATTATGTCGATTATGAAGAGAGTGAAAATAGGAATATATAAATTCAATTTACGTAAAAACGTTATTAAATGCAGGAGTGTAAATAACTATGTTGAAACGTTGGGATGTCAATAACTATATCGATTACTCTTTATGCAACATGTTAAGGCAAAGCTTTTTCTCTAACTTTAAATTGTAAAGAAGCAATTGTAATAAATACAAATTTAAAACATTCTAAATTTTGGCAACATTTTCTGCAACATCAGAATTTATTTTGCCAATATCAGAACTTAATGCGTATTGTGTAGTTAGCCTTGATACTTCTATTTGACGATCGTAACGTGCCATTTCAAACCAAAATTTCTCGTATGCTTTGATGTTCGATGTATCGTAGTGTTCTCGCTGTTTCGCGATTTAGCTTCCAAAAGTAACAAATTAGTTTGTCAAATCTGCTGCACATATCTGGATAAAATTATCAAAATGATTCATTTCAATATTTTAGCCAATCAAATGACAGAGAACAAATAAACATTAAATTTGATTGGCTAAGCTATGCAAATCAAACGCATAGTTCGATCTGGACAGCGAGCTTTGCCAAATATTTCGCTTTATTTACTATTGATTTAGTAAGCGACCATGATTAATTATTTTTCGTAAAATTAAAGAAGTTTTTAAAGCTAACATAATTTGAGCTTTTGCAATTTAGAACAATGAAAAATTTCGAAAGTTCTATAGTTTAATTATTCAGTGCTTTCGAAAAATTTAAAATTAGTTACAAAATGTGCAAATTTCTTAATTCAACCATTTTAACCTTCTTAAATTAACATTTAACCGGATATTGCTATAAATTTTACTAATTTTCAATAATAACTTTTGTTAATTGCATAATATTTAGAACTATGCGTCTGAAATTTTTATTTTTTGTTTGTCAACAAACCAAATCGATTAGTAGCTAAAACACCTTAATTTGATCGGCCCATACAATTCATTGAAATTAAGTTATTTATTCTTAAATTAGAAACATATTAATTTAAAAAATTTAAATTCCTTAAAATCATGATTTCTTTAAATCATAATTAAGTTTCTAAGCAAAGTTTGAATTTTGAAATATTTTTAAAATTTTTAAACTTTTACTTCCAACTATGCTTATACCTTAAATATTTTTAAATTTGGTGTCAATGTCTTGACATCAAAATTTCCGGCCAGTGTTATAGATTTTTTAAAACAGTATTAAGAGATACTTGAATTGGCCAACTGCCAAGAAATTTTTAATATTTTTTTGCATTCGGATCCTAACTTTACTCAATGCTGCCCACGGTTGACGATATTCAATGAATCTATTGATAAATTGTTCATAAAATTCATAACTAAAACAACTCCTAAAATCTTTACAGTTTTTGAAATTATTTGAATTTATTCCTATTTTTGACTACTTTAAATTCTCACAATATTTTTAATATTCGTAAAAACTTAAAATTTTTAATATACTACTAAATTTTTTTAAATGTTTGGTTTTTTTGAAATTGAACAATCCGAAAAGTACTTAAAATTCCGGAAGTTCTGATGTCTGGATATAGAATTTTCGGTGCCTTAAAATGACTAACATATGTAAATTCCCATATTTCTAAAAAGTCTTAAGGTTCGCAAAGTTCTTAAATATCTGTCCATTTGAAATATTTTGATTACTGACATCGTGAAAGTTTTATTAGTTCATGCCTTAGTTCCAAAGCAAGCCTTCTTAAAAAAGAAATACGTATGAAAAGCTATGCTTCCATTTTCTTGCTCTTTTACTAATTTTTCAAGGTTAAAACACATTTACCCTTAGGGAATAATAGTCATAAGTGTCGTGAATCCAATAGTATTCAACCCATCAATGGCATTTCACGACGATCCCTGTGATATTCATGTTACTTGTTTGAATAATGAATTACAAAAATTAGCACAATGGAAAAATATTGATAATGTGATTCCCTCTCCAGCATTGAAAAATGGCGTATGCCAGGCCGTATGCCAATTTATCGGTTTAACCATAATGTATATATATTCGGTCTTAAGTGATAAATTCAGATTTCGTTAAGGCAACTCAGTACACTTTAATTGGTCTACAAATTATTTTTGAGAAATCTTTTTTAGTATTGTACTTGATTAATCAAATTAAATATCGTGTGCTAAAAGGTAGGCAGCCATAGAGAATAACAACGCTCGATTTTTAAAACTTAAATTGCCTATTTTTGAAAAATTTTACGAGACGGTTTACCCAAAAATCTTACTTTTCAGTGGTGTAATTATAAATTGCGGGCCGCCCCCCCACAAAATTTTTCTTGGGCCCCCAAAAATGCTTATTTTACCTAAGAGCAAGTAAAGCTTTTATTTCACAGAAAAAGTTGCTTTACATCGTTTTCTAATTAAAAAATTATTTTCTTCTATTGCCTAGCTTCCAGCCGCGTCTAGCCTCCTCATTGTTTAAAATTAACTGATTTTGAGTAGAGGATTTAAGAAATTGCGCAAATTTTAATGTTTACAAGTTCATATCCTGCAGACTGTTAGCCTTTGATTTTGTCCGACATTTTTTTTCGATTTTAAGAGCTACTTTAATTTAGTTATCAAAAATACATTTTTATTGACAAGTTTGTTTAAATTTGTTATTTGATACAAATGAATTTGTAAAAGATCATGCTTGAATTCGTTATTGAATAGAGAAATATATAAGAAATGTAATGCACAAACCTAACATGAAACAAATCATATCAATAATTTCAAAATAATCTCAAAAATGTCGAATTTTTCGAATTTTCAAAGTATCTTGTATATTCTAGAAAGTTTTCAAACGTCGAATTATCCGTAAATATTTAAAACCGAAGGAAATTCTATACGCGATAATCACTGCCATGTGAAATATAAATAACCTGAACATTCTTGAATAATTTGGAATATTCTACTAAATCGAGAAATATCGAAATTTTGTCATAATCTCGAAAAATCTACTAAATATTACGATTTATATGTATGACGCTCAGAACATTACCATACAAAATATCTTGAATAATAATAAATTTGTCGAAAAACTTAAGAAACTAGAATAAACCACGGAATAATTTCGATTACCCCAGAAAAATTCGAATAATCATTGTATTGTATGAGTCTCGATTGATCTCGAAAAATTTCAATAATATGGGAAAGTCTGGATATTAATGACTAATTTCGGTTAGCCTGTTGGTAAGCCTAAGAACATTTCGAAAATAATTACCGAATTATTTGTCAAGTAACGTAATGTTACAAATCATAAAGTATAATGCTACTAAGCTAAATAAGGCTAAGCTCAACTAATCGTAGTAGTATCGGAACCATATTATTCGAATAGGCTCTAAGATTTTCGAGTAACATAGAATAATAAAATACATTCGACAATCTCATACATATTCGAATAATCTCGAAAATAACGCAAATATGGAATAACTTGACTGTTTCGAAACACCAAATCACCAATTAAACCTCGAATATTATGCATCTCATCTCTTTGCGAAAATAAAAAAATCTCGAGAAATTTAAGAAAGTGTTCAAAAAAAGAAATTCGAAAAACGGAGGTAAGAAATCGAGAAGCGACGAGAATTTCCAAAATCAGGAGAATCTCAACGAGAACGAGCAAAAAACACCATCCGGTTTGCAGTTAGTTAAATGTATATTTACCGTTCATCGGTAATCAAAAACAGCCAGTAAATGAGATACTAAAAGCCGAACGAACGCTCATACATTAGGTATAAAGACCAACTAGTTTGAAAGAGGCTTCTAATAAGCGAAATTGCTTTCAATCGTGATTAGATATTTTCCTAAAGAGAAAGTTTAAACAATTTATTTGTTCTTGATTTTTATGAACATCACAGTGATTCTTCGCTAACTGCTTACCAGCAGCAATTAGCTCTCTTTAGCAAATTGGATTCAACATTTTCTGATCAAAACAAAATTAAATTTATAAAAGGTTGAACTTGAAGTAGAAAAGGGGTAAACTTGGGGTCTAAAATTTATATCACAAAAAATAAATCCGACTAACACTAAAAGCAATATCATTTGATTTTGAAAGCATTGATGTTAAAGGAGTTTAGTGAATTTTATTCTAAATCTAGATATCTGTCAGAACCTAGACGGATTTTTATTTAGTCGCATTACTTGTCGTTACTCAAACATTAACCTTCAGCAACCGTAAAGAAATTATTAGGCCTGTCTTAAGAACACACCCAACCGTGACAGAAAACCTGTTCATTTTCTAAAAATTAGGCCACTCTTTTGGTAATTTGAAAATGTGGTCTGATTTAAGCTTAATCTAATATTGGAACGCTTGATAAATATCGCGGGCTCCAACAACCATTTATCAAATTTATAGGGGAAACGATGACGCCTTTGATCGACACCTTTCCCGATATCGTGAGAATCGTTAATATATGAAAGATAAACGTAAATGTGAGTATAACAATGGTTTTATTGCATGAGAAGTTCCCGCGTTGCATTATCTCACAAAACAATAAGGTCAGTTCAACATTAGGATCGTGCGATTTGAGACCCTTGAATTTTTTTCTTTGGGGTTATTTCAAAATTAAGGCCTGGCCCATTGAGTCACAACTCAAGAGCCTTAGGACGATATTTGGTGGAATAGAGGGGCAATTACGCCAGCATATCATCCTAAATTTGGATAAACGGATTGAGATGTGCCGCCGAAGGCGTGGTGAACATTTGGCCGATATTATCGTTCACACATAATTGTTATGGCGATCAATAAAAAATCTAAATTATTTAGTATTCACATTGTGAAACTCTTATTGGTCCACCCTTTAGAACGTTGGAAAAACAGTCATACCATTTTTAATCAATAAAAGGGAACAAAGCTTAAGTGAACTTTTAAATTTCGGACAAACCGAAAACAAAGAAATTTTCGATAATCGTAAGTGTCACATTAGGATCACCGGTTTGAATCATATTTTTAGTTAAACCGGTATACATAATGCTATTATTTTGTTGCCACTAAAATCTGAAGTGAGGCAGTGCTGTCTCATTTTTGCCCCAAGTTTAGTCAAACTTTACCGTAAGATCGTCAACTCCCAACTAGGTTAACAATTTTGTACAGGCTTAAAGAGCTTTTAGGATTAAAATAAACTGGAAATAAATACAAATTATTTTAGAGGTTCAGTTTCGTCATTGTATCTTGCTTGGTAAATATTTAGCCTATCTTTAGTGTAGAATTTAAAGCTTCCACTAAGCTGGTAATACTTGACCTTTCGTATTTCTGAATTATTTATTAATTATAAATTTGTTGGAAATATCATTTCAGTTACAGAAAATTTTAGAGAGATTTACGAGCTTTAAAGTTTAAAACAAGCCAAAACAAATAGCGGTTAATCCTAAGTGAGACTTTATATTTGTAAACTTAACTAAAATTTCAAACATTTTTGATTTTAGTGATTTAGTTCACTTTTGTGCCATTATTGGTTAAAGTTTAGCTTTAAAATATTTCAATTATCATCAAAGCTTTCATTACCGATGCTTGTACATTAATAGAGTTTTTAAAAAGCACAAAATATTAGGCTACGTTAAAAGAGTATGATTTTAGTTACATAAAATGGGTCAAAAGATTATGAGCTTTTAAGATTAGGTTGCAGTGTCAAAAAGTTGAAATTGTGCCTTTATTGCTGTGGTTGACATCAAAAAATGTTGCACAATTATTTGTAATTAATTTTTTATCCCGTTAATTTCTATACAAACAGGGTTAGTAATGCACATAATTTTTCACAATTTCTGACAGAAAAAAGGGCTTAAGAAAGCGTTTGCTTTTTAATCGCACAAATCGTATTTCAAATTTCAATTAAGGTACATAATTATTAAAGTTAGATAGTGGAGGTTAAAAAACCGTTACTAAAATACTCAGAGTGAAAATAATATCTTTTACGAAGCTTAAATTGTCTGTCCCTTTACAGTGAATATTGTACAGGGGTAAATTATATAAGTGGTTCCTACACTACTCACAAATTTAGAGAATAACCCAAATTATCATAAAAATTTATAAATGGCCAAATTATAAAATTGTCTCTAGTAGGTATTTCAATATTCAAAAATTTTAGTAAAACATAATATTTATCCACCTTCTATTAAAAAAGCTCAATCATTAAAAACTCCAAAGCCGTTTCAAATTTGAGTGTCGTTAACAAATTTTTTTGTTTTTTTTTTAATTTTTATTTTTATTTAATTGGTCTAAACCACAAGTATTTATAGTTGTAAAGCACAACAAGTGTTCGAAACAACCAAAATATGTAACCAACAATAAAATTAAACTTTTTCATTTCAACACGAGTGAAGTCCAAAAATAGGTGTACATGTGTTTGTGCTTTTTATTCAACAAAATAACAGTGAAATAGATTATATAAATGGTTATATGTATAAAGTTATTTATTTTTATTTTTTATTTTTTTGCTGGTATTGTTCTGTGCGGTTGCCAAAAATATTTGTTTCCTTTAATTAAACAGGAAAGGTAAATTTACAAAACAAAAGAAGGACACAAAACAAAAAATATCGAACGGAAAATTTAATTTTCGTTGTATATAAAACAATTGTATCCAATTAATGTCAATATTCGTGTATATATATTTATAATGGTTAGAGGTGGTCTTTAGAAAAATCTCACAGTATAACGCACAGCAATAAAATATTAGATCCTGTTTCCGCTGTCTATTGTTAATAAATATATGATGAATAATTTAAGAGAAAGAGAAGTTTATCTGTGTATTAAATCAATAAGGATCTTTCGGCTTGTTATAGACAAAATGTATTAACAATAATGCAAAACAATTTTCGATTGGTTAATTCGAAAAAAAAATGAACAGACCACAATCATTTATAATATACCTATCCCCAAGAGTTACCCCAAGAGTTATATATACTTTTCTTGAGCTCATTGTGTTGGTAATTTGGTTTCAAATTTAAAAAGTTGGTCTATTCATTAGGTAGCTACGACCAAACTACAAAAATACAATTCCTACTTAACAAAGATAGTGTCAAGTACGAACCTACTGATTTAGTGAATTATATTCACTAAATCAAAGAACTCAAATTGATATTTCTACTTTTTTGGTAGATATATTATAAATAATTGGCTTCTAAATACTTTTTCTGGTTAACCAATTAAGAAATGTGGAGAATGCCATTATTGTTAATATATTTTATTTATGAAAAGCCGAAAGAATCTTATTGATATAAAACACAGACAAACTTCTCTTTCTCTTAATTATTTGTGTGGACATAAAACACACAGACCGAAAATGACGGTTTTCCTTGAGTTTTTTTGATTTAGTGAATATAATTCGCTAAGTCAGTACGTTGATACTCTACACTATCTGTGTTAAGTACGATTTTTGTAGTTTGGTCGTAGCTGCTTGATGAGTAAACCAATTTTTTCAGTACGAAACCAAACTATCAACACAATGAGCTCACACGTTGTATAACTCTTGGGGTAAAGTACGGGGGACATTAATATTTCTACTTTTTTGTTAGATCAATCAAAAAATGTTATGAACGCCATTACGGTTATTATATTTTGTCTATAAAATGCCGAAAAATCGTATTTATACATTTTCTGTGTTTATCGATTTATATTTTGCCTTTATTATGATCGTTTTTCGAATTAGTTTAAAATAGTGAAAATAGGACAGTTTTGAAGTTTTACTCATCATGATTAATTAGTTAGGGCTTGTGCATGTCTAATTGAAATAATTATTTAATATTTTGACTGAAACTGAAATCTTCATTTATATTTAAATAATTTATTTTTGATAAATTGTAGTAGTTACATTGCAATCTAAGATATTTTTTTAGATTATTACAGGGCGGATTGTTCAAAATAACATATGATATTTAAATATATAATTTTAAAACCCTTCATAATTCTGGAATAAATACGATTTTCAGTTTCAAGTCATTTAACTTTTCTACCCATTAATGAACAGTTTTGGGTTGGGGAATTCGTAAATGGTGGAAATAATCTTAAAACAATAAAATCATTTAACGAATTATGCTAAAATGATTTAAAATCGAGGTGGTTTTCAATTTCAACAACTTTAAACTTTAAAATATTGGTATTTTCATAAAACAAGCTCTTTTGTTTGTTTTATGAATTCTTAAAACTCCAGTGCAGTCTGCATATAAAGCAAACTGGAACATCTATAGTCATTCCAAAATTTAAAGAATTCGAAAAAAAATCTCGTAAATATCTCATTTTGATGATAAAGGAATTTTTTATTATTACGATTTGAAGCAAACCCGAAGTTCTTTTAGTTAATTATGTAATTTAGTGGAAATTTAGAAAACTTGAAAATTGTATGAATACTTCACATAACTTTTTATAAATGAAGCTACTTATATATTGTGAATTCCAATAATTACTTTTTAACTCAGATTAAATTTGTAAAATGATTTCAAAACCAGATCTTGATCAATTTTAAGAATTCCAACAAATTTTCGAGGTAACCAAATATCAAAATATTCGTATAATATAGAATTTTAGGGGTACTTCTATTTATGTAACAATTACATAATTTTCTAAAAACAAATCCCTTTAAATTCCATTTTAGTTCAGAATGGCGCCGAATTTTTACAAACTTCAGTATTTCACTAAAATACCAAATTTAAATTTCGATAACCAAATCCAAATAGCTAATTTTATGGTAATGAAGTCACAATTTCTGCAATTAATTTTAGAATCAACGGAATTTATTATAGTTTTTCAAAAGAATTTGAATTATAAAATTTTCAGAATTTGTTTTTGTCAGAATCTGCATAATTTTCTATAATCAAATCATTATTTACACCAAATTTCAAAATTGGACCCGAATTCCATAATACGAGTTACAATACAATATATGCTGCCCAATAGGCTTCAAAAATATTTACAACTTTACATACAAATAATGTTGTAACGGCATTATTTTGGTAGACTTGAATAACGGTCAAGATGATTCGGTTCTGTAGCACATACAAAAGTTTTATTAGCTAGATAACAACCATGGCAGAGGGACAAAAATCGCGAAGAAGGTAAACAATTCTAGAAGCTAATGTAACATAATGTTTTAAATTAGTGACTTCAGTTTTCCGATTTAGGTTAGTGTACAAACGTACTAATTTCCAGATCAGTGCGAGATTTAGCAGCATGAGCTAAAGCTAAGTTGCTTACAGAAACCAGAACTGATTCATTCTCCTCATGGATAGAATTAGCCTAAATAAGAAACAGTAAAGGACCTCACGAATTGGGTTACTTAAAATAATATGAATTTTAACTCTCTAGGATGAAACCATTGTAACGACGGATACAACATCTGTTTTTCCACCGTTCCAACCAAGGTTTTTTTTTTAAACAAATAATAAAAGAATAATAAGTTTGGCGCGAAAAAGAAGAAAAAAAAACATTTTTACGATGGTCCGATTTTTTTTTTTTTTTTTTTTTTTTTGGTTTTTCGCGAAGGGTCGAGAATGTTTTTTTACGAAGGTGATCAGTCTGGTGATATTTGCGAAACGGGTCGATTGTAATTAATTCCCAATCTGCACCAAGCATAAAATGTTTTAATATAATGAATATGAATCTTCGTAATACCTATAGACCGTCAACCAATGTTTTATTAGACAAGCAACGGTTACCATTTAGAGATCGCACTAAATTTACCCAATATATCTTATTATACTAAGAAAATTAGGAACTAAACTTTGTTGAGTTTGGGTTCCTAACACCTGCTATTTCCTGGCCGAAAAAATTAAGAAGAGTGGGTCAACTATAAGGAAAGCGAGGCGTGAAAGATTTAGTTGAGTAATATAGGAGCTGATGTGAGACGTGAAAGATTTAGTTGAGTAATATAGCGAATTATATTTACTAAATCAAAAAACTCAAATGGATATTTTTACTTTTTTGGTAGATATATTATAAATAATTGGCCTCTTCATTTTTTCTGGCTAACCAATCGAGAAATGTTGGTAATGCCATTGTTGTTAATATATTTTGTCTATAAAAATCCGAAAGAATCTTATTGATCCAATAGACAGACAAACTTTTCTTTCTCTTAATTATCCACAGAAATGAGAGTTTTCCTTGAGTTTTTTGATTTAGTGAATATAATTCGCTAAATCAGTGCGTTCATACTTGACACTATCTGTGTTAAGTAGGAATTGTATTTTTGTAGTTTGGTGGTAGCTATTTGGTGAGTAGACCAAATTTTTCAGTACGAAACCAATTGTGGGAGGCGGACAGTCTACCAATGTTTTATTAGACAATCAACGGTTACCATTTAGAGGTCGCACTAAATTTACCCAATATATCTTATTAGTTGGTGTTTTAGATAATTTCTTCGTCGTTTCAATTTAATTTGTTCCAAATTAGCAGCTATTGGAACTTTACAAAATGATTTAGAACTAACACGATATTGATGTTAACGCCAAATATGGCAAAAAAATTCATTAAAGTCACAATTATTTAAAATTGTAAAAGTTGTGACAACCAACTAGATTTCACTAAGGATTTTGCGTCTTACATAATTTCATTGTTATTTGATTTTATCGTTTCCTAAACTTAAAAGCGCATCAAACTTTACGAAATTTCATAAAACTAAAATGATATTGTTGGTATTGCCAAATTAAATACAAAACTCACAAGTTGTTGTTAACAATTTTGACAACAACAACGTTTTACTAAAGATTTTGACACCAACAACATTTCAATGGAAATTATTAAAAAATTGATCGAACACGGCTATTTAAACAATTCTGGGATATTTCATTTTTGCATATTTCCAATTTAAAACTCGTAAAGCCTGACTAAATTTTTTAAAACTAAAATAATTTTTAAAATTACCAGTATCTAAAATAACTCATTTAACAACAACCACATTTCGCTTCTAAAAAAATTAACTTTAACTAAATTCGTTCGATTGCGGAATGATCGTGAATACGGTGTAAGTAGTTTGGAAACCAGGTGGAATAGCTTATTGAAATGTTCCAGCAATTTTGAAAAATTTAATAATTTATCTATAAAATTAATCGTTAAATCTGACATTTCACTAACATGTAACAAGAACCTAGACTTTATTGAAGGAATAGAAGAGAATCGGCCACCTTGATAAGAATTTCGGACAGAATTGCCCGCTCTCATTAAAAACAATAATGAGCTTACAGCGACGATGTTCATATTTAAACAAGAAATCTCTCTAAGAGAGAGGCTTCAACTGCAATGAAAACTTGTTTTAAAATAAGTTCTAGCCTCGAGCCACTATGTCCGGTATGTTTCCTTCGAGAATTTTTTTTTTAAGTTAAAATTAGAAATTCGATAAACTGCGCCTGTAGTATTTGAAATAAATGATTCAATCAATAGAAAAAAATCAGAATTTCGGCATTCCAAAATTTTGATAACCGAAAATTGGGAATTACTACTTATTGAATTCATGCAAGCACTATGGATCAAATTAGTTAATCATGTAAGTTAAGCCAGAAATTCCTCTTTTAGAGCGTCTCAACCAAATCTGGTGACCGGCAGTATTTGAGCCAATATAATTCAACTACGGTTACTTCAATAGATGTTTTAAGATTTATAAAAGCGATATAGTCAAGTAACTGAAGAAAGAAAATCTAAAAACTTGAAGTTCTTACTGTTCAAGCTTTTACCAAATTTATTCACCAACCTTCTCTATTTCTATAAAATATTTGGCTCTACCTATTTATATGGAGCCGCAACAATTCACAAAACACACTCATTCTTAAATTTTTCTTCAATATTTTATTTCCAAAAATTCAAACAAAATAAAAACATTTCTGGAAATAATCGTCCATTTCCAAGTTTTACAATGGCACGTTTGATTACCCGTTTAATCACCATAAAACAGTAACGTATATAAAAGTCAAATAAAAAACTGTTTTAAAGAACAATAAACAATGAATAAATTATTTTTTATCGTTGAATGAATGATAAATAAAATCTTCAGTTCAGGATTAAAGCTCTCGGATTTTTTGCTACATATTTACCGTATTGTTCATAAAATCATAAAATTATAAATGTTAGATGATTCCACCTGTGCCCGAATTTTCATATACATAATATTTTTTGTAAAATCGCATTCAAGTCGCAAAAAATTGTGTTTAAATTACCATAGATGCTTAATAGCTTTCCGTTATACTTGAAGGCATTCAGTATATTTATATTCCTATTCGTAGAAATTAAGACTCAATTTAAAAAATTGGATTCCATAAAAAAAGACATTTCATATCTATATTCTTAAACTTTGGATCAAAAATTCCCAAATATAAATGGAAGCTCCAAATCTAAATTTCTTCAGGTGAAAAATCATTAAAATTCCATTTCGTAGAATTTTCACCTGTTTTCATTTTTTTTTTTTTTTTTTTTATCATAATTTGATTATTTTAATGTTTACGACTAGAACACAATATCGTAATATTAATTCTACTTTAATCACCCATTATAAATAAGCTCCTCGTCTGGTAGGAAAAAGACCAAATAATAATAATAATAACAATAACAATAATATAACAAAGTTTCGATTCCGTTTATTGCTTTTGTATCAAATATAAGAAAATAATAGCAACAACAATAATAATAATAAGCAACAGAAATTAATGATTATTCCTTTTTTGTTTTATGTTTTTTAATTTATTCAAAGTTTTTAATTTTATTTTCGTTTATTTTTTTTTTATTATGTTGTGTTTATTCCTTTCGTCCCCTCGGTGTTGTACAGTTACTTTGCTCCTGTATATATGAACGTACTTATAATAAAAAATAAGAAAAGCCGACCAATGAATTAGATGGAATAAAAAAAAAAACTTTTCTTATTATCAACAAAATTAAAACAAAAAAAAAACACCAAAAAACGTACACTTCTCATAGAAATTATAGGAAAGCACAAGAAAGTAATTTTATGGGATGGATATGAGAAGAGAGAGAAAAGAAACAAAGTTGAAAAAATAATTGGAAAGCTTTCATTGTGCAGTTACTTTAAATGTTTTTTGTTTAAAGTTTGGCTTGTTTTTTGTTTTTTATTTTGAATATGAACAAAATGAAATTTGTATTGTGTCTAGAAGCTCTAGAAATTGTTTTTTAGGGAGGTATAAATTATTGTGTTTTCCTTTCTTTGTGTAAATAGGCTACTACATATAATAAAAACTCTAATATAAATTGAAATACTTTGTTGCAGACCAAGCATAATTTACTAGGCTATATATAAATATTGAATTTATACTTATGTATTATGATTAATGATCCGACCATACCATAACGTTTCAAAATATAATTTATTTCCAATAACAACAAAAAAGGTGATATAATAGACAATAATTGACACAAAATAATAAAAAATTATTTATAAATCATTATTATCCATTATCCGTTATTTATTAATTTGGTTTTTCATTTTTATTTTTTATTAACGTCCTTAAAATCAATTCAGGCAGTATAAAATTATTTGTATTTTAAATTGGAATAATTAGTTAAAAAGCAGCATTATTATTTGTTGAGTTTTTGTTTTGTTTTATATACCAATCCTAAATCACAAACCCCTTTTTTCTGCTTTTTTTTTTTGTATGAGATTACCAAAGGGACAAACTTTTGTAGGTACCTTACGATCCTAATTAGTTAAGGGATTTATAAAACAAAAAAAATAATAATTAATATCAGTCATTTAATTTTTAATTGAAAAATAATTTTTATAAAAGTAGTAAAAATAAATAAAATCTGTAAAAATAGTAATTATTGGACTGAATTCAGGTTTGGTAATTTTTTATTTTAAGTTTATGGTTTTGAATATTGACCTACTTCAGATTTTTTTTTGTTTTGTTTCAATATTCATACAGTATAGAAAAAACTTTTTAAATTAATTTTTTATTTTGAAAATGGAAATGTATGCTATTTTCACTAAAAATGAAAGTGGCTCAATAAATATTTACAATTTTAAATTTGATTTTTTTGCAATTAACAATGAAGGTTACTAAGTCAATGGAACATGTTATGTTAGGCTGAAAATTATTTTATATTGACTGCATCACACACATTCATGTTAGGTGAAACGTAGTGTTTAGTCCACAAAAAAATCGTTTTTTACTTTTAGGTCTATTTTCAATAAAGCGTTTAACTTAAAAGGATTAAAGTATTTTATTTATTTTCATTATTTGATTTACTTTTAGTTACGTTTACCTTTACCTTTATCTTAACCATCTCCATACTTTCATTATTATTTTTATATTTATATTTATTGAATAATTTCAGGCACTTAGGCTTATGCAACACAACAGTCAGAATTATTAATAAAAATGATTAAAATAAATACTAGTCAAAATAAATCAATTTAAATTTAAAAATAAATATGAGCCGGATCAAGTCGTATTGCTAATAAATTCAAATGATTCTTGATTAAATTTGGTGTAAGAGCATAAACTTCTGATGGTACTTGGCAATTCATTTCATTTCCTGAAACAGCTTAGTAAAACTGAATCATTGAAAATGATTTTTCTATTAGTTGGAAACATCAACATATTTGTCCTTCGGGATTTGGAAAACTGAAGTGTAGATAATTTTATAAATTAAAATTACCGCAGGAGAGACAAAGAACTTAGACGATGAGATACCAAATACTTTACCAAAATAGTGCGGTGACTTTGAGACAATATTGAAACCTGTGGAAGGATGTATATCAAACTCTGAAAAAACTTACGCAACTAAATATCAACATACAGAACACAAGAAATATTAGTTTTAGATTTAACTCTGCCAACCAACCATTCAATATAGCCGAAAAAATGTCAATAATTTACCTTTAAATACTTCTATGAATCAACTATCTAAAGAGAATTTAGATAATTTTCAAACGAGTACGACATAATAAAACATTTGAAGTTGATAATGTTAAAGTTCGTAATCATTGTCAAATCACAGGAAAGTATAGTGGTGCAGCACATTCTAAATGCAATTTAAAATATCAACATCCTAAGTTTTTACCGATATTATTTCACAACTTGAGCGGATAGTCACTTCATTATAAAAGAATTGGGATATGACAATAAATAAATTGGCGTAATACCCAATAGTGAAGAGAAATATATGTAGGTATATCATTTACCAAATTCATTAAAAAAGATATGTCGCTAAGATTTTTGGATACATTTAGATTCATGCCATCGAGTTAAGTAATCTCGTTCAAAACCTATCGAATTTTCGAGAAATTAGTAAATTATACAATGAAGAATACTTATCACTTCTAACAAGAAAGGGAGTATTTCCTTATGATTATTTATCATCTTGGGATAAGTTGAATGAAACATGTTTACCTCCAATAGAAGAATTTTACAAAATTCTCAACAAGTCTTGTATAACTGAGAATGATTATGACCACGCTTGTAATGTATGGAAAATATTTGGATTTAAAACTCTTGGAGAATATAGTGACCACGATTTGAAGACCGATGTACTACTACTTGCAGATGTTTTTGAATCTTTTCGAAATGTAACAATTAAACCACATAGTTTAGATCCGTGTAATTATTTTACTTTACCCGAATTATCATGGGATGCAATGTTGAAATTTACAAAAATTCGTCTAGAATTATTGCAAGATTATGATCAAATTTTAATGATTGAGTCGGGAATTCGAGGTGAAATCTATTCAGTATCTCATCGGTATATAGAAGCTAATAATAAACACATGGGAAGTTGTGATTCTAACAAGCCATCTATATATATAAATTATCAGGACTGTACGAATTTATATGGAGCTGCAATGATGAAATGTTTACCTTATGAAGGGTTTGAATGGGTTTCTACTCATAATTTTTCCTTAGAAAATCTATCGGAGAGCGATGATTATGGATATACTTTAGATGTTGATATCGAATTTCCAAAACATCTACATAAGTATCATAATGATTTACCAATTCTAGCTGTAACTATTAAAATGTAGAACGTATTTTACTTTTCAATACAATGAAATTTTTTTATCACAATGATGCTTTTTTATAGCATAATGTAACTGTTTTTTAGGACAATATAACTTAATAATTATCACAGTAATAAACCTTTTAGAACTTTTCTCAATGCTGCTTTTTCTAGCACAATGTAACTTTTTAACACAATATAACTTAAATTAGCAAAGATATAAACCTTTTAGACATTTTTAGCACAAATCAACTATAATTAGCAAAGACGCAAAAAGTGTGCCAGGAATGTCATATCCTCACTACTGATATATGATCATATTTCCGCAGCTTATACACGTATCTAACACAATTATTCAAAATTACTTGGAGCAAATGAAACAAAATCTCATCGCAATTAGAATAAATTACATAACAATACAATATATGAGGCACGATCAAAAACTCAATCAAATAAAGCATAAGGCTTTGTGAACAAAATTGTTGCGCAAGTCGCAACTTGTATAAAGAGTTGAATTAATTTTTTGATAAATATACATATGTAACGTGATTGTTTCAAGTGAAGGTATTATGAATTAGTAGACTAAGATCATTAACTTTATCCAAAAATTTAATGGCAGATCCGTTGGGTTTATAGATTTATGTTGCACTACATTTACCTTCATTAATAATAAAACCATTAGAACTAGTCCAATGACAAATATTACTTAAATCTAAATTAACTAAATCAACCATATTTTGAAATTGACGAAAAGTGCCACCCAGATAAATCATAAACATGATCCGCATAAATATGAAAATAACAATTATTGACATGTAGAAATGTCGTTCATAAACAAGGAGAACAGCAGTAGTCCAGATACGATACCATTCCAATCGAACTAACATATTGCCTATATGATCATTTAAGTCAGAATGTAGTAACTTAATTGAAGTATGATCGAAATTATAGAATAACATTAGTTTCTGCAAAAGAAATTGTTGATTGATCATATCAAACGCTTTGGAAAAATCTGTTAAAATTTGTAGGACAAACGAATTGGTTTTATCTACGAGTCGATTTATGTCATCTATAACGTTTATCAGAGCTGTTGCCGTACTAAATTTTATTCGAAAACCGGATTGATAACTGCTTAAAACTCATTTGAATTAATGTACTTCGTGATTTGCTCAAAGAGGACTTTCTCAAGAATCTTTGATAAAACAGAAAATATTTTCTAATAGGTATTAGATTTTCCATAGATTAAAGATCTGTTTTCTGGCGAATTGGTAAAACCGAAGCTATTTTTCATAAAGTGGGAAATGATGGGGATGCAAAGAAAAAATTAATTATATGTGTGAGATATTTTAGGAAATATTCCAAAAACAACTTAATAAATTTATTATTGATTATGGCTAAAGCAATATCATTTGGGGCAATACAGTGAAATATAAATTGTTGAGTTGATTTATAGTGTAAATAGAATTTATTATCAGGCCATGGAAAATTGACTTGTTTGTGCATTTATTGAATCAATAGAGAAACTGGAAACATTATTCGACTTATTGCTCCCTTGAATACCAAAAAGGTGGCTTTAAGAATTACAAGTTTTTTATTTAAAAATAAATTTTAATTTTCAAAATAATATTTTCGTTTGGCTTCGCGTATTTTAACTAAAATCAATTTCTTAAGGTTATTGTGGTGCGATAAGACCAAAGATCTCAGTCAAGTACATTATTTGTCTTAGATTCATGAGTTGTAATATAAGACTTATAGTTACAATTTTTTTTTTTTTTTTTTTTTTTTTTAATTTAAAATAAATTTTATTTATTTATTTTATGTAATTACAATCTAGTCTCCTGGACTAATTCCATAACATTTTTCTGTATTTAAGTCTTAATTCTTCACTTTTCTTCTTGACGTGTGCTTTCCATCGTAGTTTAGCATCCAGGGTCATGCCGAGATACTTAGCTGTGTTCGCATGCGGTATTATTTCCCGATTTATGGTAATCGGAATATGTTCGAGTCGTCTGTTTGTAAAGTTGATGTGAACTGATTTAGCTTCATTTAGTTTTATTCTCCATCTTTTTGTCCATTTATATATTTGAGTTATAGCTGATTGTAACTTCTGTGTTGATTCTTCGTTGCTTTTTCCAACAGCTAAGATCGCCGTATCATCTGCAAAAGTTGCCACTGTGTTGTTTTCTAATGTAGGAAGATCATAAGTATATAGTAGGTATAAAACCGGCCCTAATACACTGCCCTGTGGAACTCCTGCATTGATTTCTTTCAATTCAGAAAATGTATCATCTAACTTAATCCTGAAGAACCTATCTTTCAAGTATGATTCTAGTATCTTAGCAAATTGCATTGGTAGAAGATTCCTTAACTTGTGGTTAAGTCCTTCATGCCACACTCTATCAAACGCTTGTGCAACGTCTAGAAATACTGTTGAACAGACTTTTTTCTCCTCTAATGCTTTCTCAATTATACTGGTTATTCTGTGTACTTGATCAATTGTTGAGTGTTGGTTGCGAAAACCGAACTGATGATTTGGGATCAAGTTTTTACTCTCGATTATCGGATTTAATCTTTTTACCAGAAGCTTCTCAAAGAGTTTGGACATGACTGGCAATAGCGAAATTGGCCTATAAGATGATGTTATGTGTGGTGGTTTCCCAAGTTTTGGGATCATAATTACTTCTGCAATTTTCCATAAGCTTGGTACACATTTGATTCTAAATGCTGCATTTATAAGGTTGGTGAGTTTCACCAGAGCTTTCCTTGGCAGTTCTTTTAAGATTTCTGCAGTAATAAGATCGTACCCAGGAGCTTTTTTCGTATTCATATTAGCTTTTATCTCACGCATGACTTCTTTTGGTGTTGTGGGTAGGATTTCTGTACTTTCTTGCACAGCTTGTTCAGTTATTATCTCGGTTTCCAACGTTTGGTCTTCATGTGGCTGGAATATTTTTTCGAGGTGTTCGGCAAATTCTCGAGCTTTGTCTTCATTATTTCTAGCCCATTTCTCACCTGCTATTTTTATTGGGGGAATCTGCATTATTGGTCTTTTGATTCTTTTTGTTGCTTTCCAAAGAGAATAATCAGTACTGTTATCATTAGTTAATTTTCTTAAATAGTTGCTGATTGATTCATCTTTCAATTCTTTGATCTCTCTTCTTAATTGTTGAGTGAGGTTGTTCAAATGAGTTTTATCTTGGGGGGCCTTTGTTTGTTGCCATACTCTTCTCGCTCTTCTTTTTTCTGCGAGGAGTTCCCTAATTTCCATAGGGTAGTTGTTTCCCTTGATTTTCGTTTTAATTTCAGGAGTATTTTCCCAAGCTGATTGCTGTATATCGTTTACAAATTTGTGAACTTCTTTGTCCAATTGTTCTTCAGTCTTCAATGGAACCATTAAGTAAATTTTTTCTTCTAGCGATAGTCTAAAGCATGCCCAATTAGTGTGATTATTTACTAGGAAAGGGTTTCTTTCTTTCTGAATGATTTTTTCACTTAACGTTAGAAGTATTGGTGAATGATCAGAGTTTAAGTCGTGGCTTTCATCTACTTGTACATAATTTACAGATATGTTCTTTATTATAAAGAAATCAATCAGATCTGGCACTTTGTTTGGATCAGTTGGCCAGTAGGTTGGTTTTCCAGTTGAGAGGGCTTCACAACTGCATTTTCTGATAGCTTTTAGGAGTTCTTTACCCTTAGTTGTTGTTAATCTGGATCCCCAGTGGACATTTTTTGCATTAAAGTCTCCTCCAAGTACAAATCGTTTTCCTAATTTACTGAGGAACTCGAGATAATCTTTTTCTTTCATTGAGTGCTTCGGTGGGCAGTAAATACTAGCAATACAAATAGAACTACTTTTGGTTTTGACAATAACTGCAGTTGCTTGTATTTCTTCCGTTTCATATTTTAACTCCTCATAGTGATGAATACTATTTCTAATTATAACAGCACTACCTCCTTTAGCAGTGTTTCCAGGGTGAATAGTGTGATATATTTGATAATTTTTAAATTTAATGTTTGATTGTCTAGTGAAGTGTGTTTCCGTGATGAGACATACATCGATTTTTTCTGTGTCCAGGACCACTTGCAGTTCTTGTTGATGTTGCATCAGTCCATTGGCATTCCAACATAAGATTCTAAGATCTTGGGCCATTTTTCTGTTTAGGGATGGCTCCCTTAGTGCTGTACTCTAGTTTCTGTAATCGCTCATCAAATGTATTTAGTCTGCTTAAAATTAATTTAAGTGTTTGACTTATATCGTCATTTTGAGCAGTTTTTCCTGGATTTCCTATGCTCATCATTACTTGAGCATAAGTCATTTTACCAAATTGTCCTTGAGTAGTTCCCGACACTCTACGATTTACTTCGGGTCGGTTCATCTTAACCGCTTGTTTCCTGAATGAACTTGGATTTTTAGCAATCACGTTCTTATTTTTGATATTTTGCAGTTCAATAGCAACGCTGCATCCTCTGTAGTTAGCCGGATGGTTTTCTCCACAGTGAACGCATTTAGGTTGAACATTTTGGGCTTTTACACAATCTTTGGTATGATGTTTAATTAAACATTTGACACACCTAGGTTCCCTGTTGCAATATTTTTGTGTATGTCCATAGGCTTGACATTGTTTACATTGTGGTATAAGCTTAGACCTTCTTAGAGGCTGAATAACCACTTTGCACCCCAAGATGTACTTAATTTTATAAATTTTTTCGATATCTTCATCAGTATCGAAGGTCAACATAAACATGTTGAGAGGTACTTTGCCTCTCCATTTTAGCTTAATCGATGCTTCAGTTGCCTTAAATCCTTTTGCTTTCAGGTCATCAATTATTTTGTCTGGTTTACACGTAGAGTGTAAGTTTTTAGCCATGACCCTAATTGGTCTGGTTTGTTTATCTTCAAACGTGTGCCAAGCATGTTTTTCTTCATTTAACATTTTTGTCATTTTTCTGTATGTTTCAGCATCTTCTAAGTTTATTTTGATGGTGTTTCCATTCATCACCTTTGCATTAAACTTATCAGTAGCAGTTATTGTTTTTATTTTTTCATAGAGTACATCGTAGTCTTTGACTTCATCTATTACTATTGGTGGTGGTGGAGGTATTTTTTTTGGTTGTTTCTGGTTAATATTTGGAACATTATCCTTTAATTGAGGTGGGGAGGGCGTATTATTCCGTCTCCTTTTTTTTCTCCCACCTTTAACTCTAATCCACTCAGTTTCTCGAGCTAGTTCTTCTTCATCCGTATGATACTCTTGTGGAGTTGTATTCTGGTTAGGAGTAGAACCGATGTCCTCCTTTGGCTTAAGAGCTTTAACTTCGTTTTCAAGCGTCTTCATACGCTCCTGCATCCATGCAATTGTAACATTCAGTTGCTTATTTATATTATTGGCTTCAACTAATGCATTATTAGCTTTACACAGTTCATTGTGAAGCTTTTCTTCGTTTGTAAAACGAATGTTGTGGCTGCTGGTTTCAATGGAGGGACTACCGCCTCTTTTCGGAGAATACGCGACTTTGTTACTCCTCTGGAAGGGATGTGAATTATCCTTTTCTATTTCACTCAAATGAGCTTGTTTATTCACCAACATGTCTTGGGATTGGTTAAAATAATTGTAGTATAGCAATGGCTGGTCTCCCCCAGAATCCATGAGACCGACCTCCGAAGAGGGTGGATTTACCTGAGCAACAGGTGTACCACCTGGGGTATTAGTTTCCTTATTTGTTCTGCTCATTGCTCATTTATAGTGTATTGCACTCGCCTCTAGTATTTCGCCGATGCTTCACATCGTTGCCCGGGTGTTACCACGTGGAGGTATACTAGACACATTTGGTGGTTTCTACATAGTTGCAGCGTTGGAATATAGACCACGAGATACATGGCTATAGACGGTCAACCCCTACCCTATTGAGACGCACCCAACACCCATAGTTACAATTAAAAATATTAATTTGTTCGTCAATATTAGTAGTGTATAAAATAAGGTCCCAATATAATTGGGTAAATAAATTTCGAAATTTGTTTTGGTCAACCCTTGATAAATCATTAACATATGTAAGTAAAGGCTCTTCAAGTATAATACATTGTTGATAAGTCTAAAAGAATACTAAGTAGATCAGAAAGGTCGTTTGCATTGACAGGTGGAGGTATTTAAAATGTAGCAATAAATAGTTTACCTTAATGAAAAAATATCAGCTGTAACCAGCTCAACTCTTTCTATTGGTGTAATATTACCTCGCTTTACTTTCAAGGTAGATCGGTAGTATAAACAGACACGCCCTCATACAACCACGACTCAGAAATGCAAAGTACGTCAAGATCCATTTTGTTCAAAAGAAGACACAAACTGCGTATATTGAGGTGTCCAAGTGCAATAGAACTATCATCGGATTTCAGTTTTAACGATTTAAATTAATCACCAACCATTCCCATCTCAATGAAGTTATTGCTTAACGATTTTAAGAAATGATACGAAATAATGTGCTAATTTCCAGCTGAATTTAGAGATACAACACAGTTTTTTGATAAATTGTAATTTCTTTTGATAAACGGTTTAATATGCACCAAGATATGCACTCCTACATGCCAATGGCTTGATGTAAATATTACGACGTAAAAATTATGCGGTATATCCACTTTAAATGATCTAAACGCTATACAGTTATTTAGCCTTTTCACCTGTGTGACGTTCAAGCATCCAATATTGCAATTAGAATCCGTTTCCTTTTTGATAAAATGTACATCTTCCACCGTTGTTTGAGGAGTCAAACGAGTGATGAACAGCGCTTTAATTGAGCGACATTGTCACTCAAATCAACGCATGTAGCAATTACATTAGCCACATTCTCAAATACAAATGTTTTGTTGTGATACAGAAGTAACACTGCTTCCCAAACTGCTACTTTTCACTTCATTATTTTTCGTATCTATCATTTGAGATATGACACCATTTAAGTTACAAAAAAATTAGAAAAGTTTCATCCGCAAAACAAAGTGAACTTCTCATTTATATTAAAGTCCAAATTATCACATGCGTTACAAATATATTTGATATTTTCATCAGTTTTGTAAAACAACGTTATATTTGAAATGCAAATTGCAGAGCATTTGAGTGAAAATGCTTTTTACAGCAAAAGTACGTTGGAAAATAATTTTCATCAATGATTTTCGTCCACTTGGAATATAATAAATCCATTATGAGCAGTTATATTGATTGTATTTTTTTATTTTAAAATAAGAGAAAAAACACATTACATTCCTGGGCCTATACCATTATCACTATTATCAATACTATTACCGTTACCATTACCATTACCATTACCATTACCATTACCATTACCATTACCATTACCATTACCATTACCATTACCATTACCATTACCATTACCATTACCATTACCATTACCATTACCATTACCATTACCATTACCATTACCATTACCATTACCATTACCATTACCATTACCATTACCATTACCATTACCATTACCATTACCATTACTATTACCATTACCATTACTATTACCATTACCATTACCATTACCATTCGCGCTTTCTTTAACAACTAGCAGCGGTTGAAGAGATGACGAATAAACACCACCCCAAATAATTATTGCATATTGTAGCTTGGACTGAATTAGGCTGTAGTAAAATTGTAGTAGAACTGACACGAAACAAAACATGCGAATATTATACAATTTCCTGTTACAAGCGTAAATGTAATGTTGAATATTTTCAATAGGTCTTTTAAAACCAAGTCTTATTGACATTATTAGTTTTATAGTTTGTACATTTAGAAGAATGATTAATAATTTCAAAATTTATCTTTCAGTAATAATAAAAGGGGCCAAGAATTGAACCCTGCGGAACGCCGCATTCTAAAACTGCTATATTTTCCGCCAAATATTTACAGTTTGCTTTCTGTTCAGAAGATAAGACCGGGACTAATCATTAGCTCTACCTCGAATACCAGCACAATTTAACTTATTCAATAAAAGCTCATGATCAACTGTGTCGGAAGCTTTTGTCAAATCAATGAAGTTAGGCACCGCACTAAGGTTGTCATTTAATGAATCAATTGTACTATGTACTCAGAAAATTATTTAAGGCAGTTTCAGTGGTACGTCCCTTTTCTAAATCAATACTGTTTATTTGAGAAAAACGATCTTTCATCTTATTACCACTTTTGAACAACGGTACCACTGAAGGAATTTTTAAGCAAGCAAAAATGCTACGTTCAAGGCCTAAACTGAAGATATGGACTAACATATAAGCGATAGATGGCGATAATTTGTTTGATTAAAGAATTACTTAAATTATCAATGCCAGATGATTTGGAAATATCCAAACTATTGATATAATTCAACATTTCAGACGGGGATATTGATAAAAAGAAAAACGTCTTAGACTCAAAATTAGGTTTTGGCAAGTTACCATCTCTGTTGGGTACATACGATATACTAGAGATTTTTAATTTGAGGTTAATGGAAACACCATTGGTATATATTATTTCAGAAATTGTTTGAAATGATTTCTGCTTACCAACAATTTCATCCAGTAAACGCCATTGACTTTTTAAATTTTTTTTTAGAATGCTTGCTGTTCTTTAGTGGTTAATATATCTAACTTAATTTTCCTCTGAAGGAATTTTACTCTATTCTGAAGTTTAATATTCTTTTTATGTTTATTAGCAATTAGAAGCATCCTATTTTTGACTTTTATACTTTTCAGAAGGCTATTAGATATCCAACACTTAATTGTTCTATCTTTAAAAATCATTTTGACAGAATAAGATGATTCCTTAATTTTAACAGTGATTTTATTTATAAATTTGTTTAAAATCTCATTAGGATCGTCTAGCAACATTAATAAATAATAATCCTGAAATAATAAGGAATTTAATTTAATATAATTGATATTTTTCATTGTATGCGTCCCATTGAATCTTTTGATATTATTCAAAAATGGTCGGATAGGTGCAAGTCATAAACCTCAGCTTTAAGATATAATTTTGATAGATGTTTTATTCTAACAAAAATATTCAATACAAGTAGCTGTCAGTTTAGTTATTCGAGTAGCCTTATTTATTACAGAATTTAAACCAAAGCTGGACATCACTGATAAGTATTGTTTAATATCATTAAATTCCGAAATAGACTTTAAAATATTTATGTTAAAGTTGCCCAGTATAAATGAATTTTTTTGAAATATTAACATTTAAATAGTTTGAGAACACCATAATAAAATCCCTGACTGAATGAAGATTATAACGGTATATGCAAACCACACAGATTACTTCAGAATTTAAACTAAAGTTTAATTGCAAAATATCAGCAGTAACCAAATTTTTAACTATAGACTCAAAAGGAAAATCTTTTTTCACATAAGCAACTAGACCACTAACTGAATAGTTGTTGTTACCACCATCAACTATTTCAAAATTATTAGGTTTACAAGAATTTACCTCGTCACTTCTTATCCAATTTCGGAGAATAATAAAATACCATGTAAAATTTTGTATGACGTAAATGAGCAAAAATTGAACCACTGTTTTTACGAAGACTACGATGTATGATCCGAAAGGTATTTTTGTTATCAGAGGTATCTATAGGTATCATCTATAGATGATGATTCTGGATTTACAAATGAACATGCTTGACCTTTGGTTAAATTAGTTACATTGATTTTTAAAATTAAGCATTAAACTAAAATACTATTACCATTACCATTACCAATCCAAATAGTGCATTGTTGTTGATATTAATACAAAATGGAAGATCGTGATAATTTTTTTACTCTCTAATGATTTCCTTACATAAATTTTCGTAAAGGTTCTATTAAAGTTTTGGAAATCACAAATTCGAAATTTGAAAATATTTAAAATTAATGCACAGTCTGTTGGGCTAAAACTAATGGACTTCTTAATGTATTAAACTAAGCCACAAATGCATCTACTAGGACTTCCAACTATATCTTAACGAAATAAGCTATAACCGCAACAGTTCAACTGCCTATGTAATATATGCCTAAATAAACCAGGGCTTTCACCAAACCCACACAATATTCGCAAATATTTCCACCACCATGAGCCTTTTCCGTCTGTTCCGACCGTTGTCGATACATCAAAAAAGACTCAAGGGTTGTGCTGTGTGTTATTCTTTCTATTTCGCCGTTTTTCGTCTAAAAAAACTAAAAAACGCTTTTCGTATGTAAAAAAAAAAAAATTGCAAATTTCAAATTTTTCAAATATAATTTAAACCTTAGCCAATTTGTAAAAATTTTGAAATTTACTAAGTTGAGGAAAATATGAAGAAAAATACATGAAGTCACAATTTCTTTATAAAGGACCAGAAGTCATGTTTTAATTTTATGATTTTTATGTTTTGAACGTTCAGTACTGAGCGAAAGTATGGAACATTATTTTTGTTGTTGTTGTTATTTTGCCAACCTTGACGGGGATTACAAAAAATTTATCATTTTTCAATCATCTTATCAGGCTTTGGCGGCTGAACTGCCTGATGTAGTTCAGTTGCTATAGCCTGATGAGATGATTGAAAAATGAATTATTTTTCACAATCCTCGGCATAACGAAACTAAATTGCAGAACTACTAACGATTTCTTCCCTTCGTAAAATTGGTATTTAGTGACATCTAATCGAAAAGCTCAAATCTACCATAATTTTAGGAAATAAAACAGCCATTTCAAATAAATTAGTAGGAAATAGCGGTCTATTATATCTTCAGATATTCGTATTAGTGATTATTACATTTATTTTTATTTAATATCATCAATTTATGTAGAAATGTTTCCACTTATTTTATCTATGTAAAGGTCCATTCAAAAATTTAGTCATCTGTACTGATTTTGAAGCTTTGCATTCAAAAAGCAGATATACTGCGGTATAAGACAAGCATTTTATGACAATCGAAAATCAAATTTATGCAGCCATAATGGAGCTTTTGAAAACTTTTGTTGGTCTTTATTTTGATAATTTGAAACCTTCACACATTTAAAACCTACTTCCCAAAACAACCGAAACTTTTTTGTGGAACTCTTTATTTTAGAATAAGCTTTCTAATTATATCTAAGGTGTTTCGATATTTTCAGTAACCGTCAAATCATTCAATTTTTTTACTCTAGGTTATATGACTTATTTTAATTTTATTGTTACACAATTATTCTGGTGCCATTTTCTTTAGTATATCGACAATAAGTGTTCCAAATCTAATTTAATACAATTTTGGAAAATGGCCAGATTCCATTAGATTTATTGCTTTTTACCTAATAACTTTGATAATATAGGTTTCAAGAGAGTTACTCGGACGAAAATTAGTGTTTCATGAAAATTGGGGTTTCGGCTAAATTGGTTTATTGCTTGAAATAATCCTTTACTTTTGGTTCCTATACTTTTAACTCGAGTTGCTCTTGAAATCAAACTGATGTTTGAACTCTCCCAAGAAAATCGTGCTTTTTAAAAACTTGTGCGAATAATTTCTTTGCGACGCAGTTAAAATCGTTGTATTTTTATTGTATTAGACTAATAATATAAATCGTTCTACCTTCTAGGCCGTTGAATATTCTGTACGTATTGCTTCCGATAGTACGATGACACTGGTAAAACAAATAAAACAAAAGCAGCTGCATGTGATAATCAGAAAATATCCAAATATATCAGAATAAAATAGAAAAATGGCAAACGCATTCATTGCTTTTGTTAACCATTCCTTAACTTTTAAGTCTAACCAATAATTTTTAAACATATGTCCAGTACATCAAAACCCGCCTTCAGATCCACTAATAAATCAAGACAAAGAAAAAAGTTTATCAACCAAACCTTATTCGCATTAAATTATGACGAAACAAAATACAAAAGCATTCTATTTCAATATCATACCTAATCCCTGCAAAACAAATTGATTGAAATTTGACTTTAGCAGTTTGTATATTCTCATTTATTTATTTTATATTTTTTTTTTGTTATTTCCAACAGAACAACTACAACAACACTAAGACATAATAATAAAAAGAAATTTTCCGGCATTTTACGGAAAAGTATACAATAAAGAATTGATCAAATTGATAGAAATATCAAAAGAGCTTTTAAAAAAGTAAAAACAAAACAAAAATAATAGATTTTGTTTTCTATTTGCTATTTTCAATTTTGATTGTTTTGACAGAAATAAAAATAGCAAAAAAAAAAAAAATAAAGTTTCTTTGTTTTTATTACAAAACTTTTTTGTTTTCTGATTTAATTTTTTAACATTATAAAAGTTTTTTCTTCCTCGTTTCGTAATCCGATCGGAGTACTATGTATTATGGCACAGTATTAATAACAATATTATATTATAATAGATAGTAAATGATGGTGAAAAGTGAATATAGAAAACCCATTAAACTGGATACTTAATGTCGTTTCACATAATGTCATTTATTAAATATGTATCGGAGGAAAAGAAAGCTTTTTGGGCCAATTATCACATTTACACTTTTTTAAAGAGAGCAAAATATATAAAATCCAAAAAAATATTAAATAACACAAAAACTGACTACTGTACATTAAAATGAAGTCGTCTTGTGTCATTAATACCTCGTTCCATCCGCTTGAAAAGTACATTTTTGTATTTTTTTTAAATAAATACGAAACGAGGTAATTGAATTAAAAATTAACAATGTTTGTGTAGGTATATAAAAGATTTAAACCACCGTTCAATATGACGTTGTCATGTTAAATATGTACGCACGGAGAGACAAACAGAGCCTTTTATAAATTAATTCATAATTTTAAAAATTTAGAAAATTTTTGTCATTTTTATAATTTTAAAGCTTTTTATTTTTTTCATTATCGTTATGTTTTAATAATAATAATAATAATAATAATCATCATTATAATATTGTTTGAAATGATGGGGGTTGGATACCATAATATATTTTCTTCGTCTGCTGTTGTTGTATTTTTTTCCTCCATCAAGCAGATTTTTATTTAGCTTTTTTTTTGTGGGGGGATTTTTCTGCTTAAATAGGACTTTTTACTAGTTTACATAAATTTACATAAGAATATTATCGTTTCTGTTATTACTTTTTTTTTTTTTTTTTGCTCCTTGTTGTGTACATTTTACCCGCAAACAATGGCTGATTGTGTACGATAAATAGATGGAGGCCGAAAAAAGTAGAAAAAAATTACAGAAAATCCGCGCAAAGTACTAAACTATTGATGTATTCAAATAAAAATATTTAATTGAAATATTTTTCTATGCTATGAATAATGGATTTAATATTTAACGGTTTGTAACTAAAGTACTGATTTTGATTAAGCAGCGAGCTTACGTAAGTAATTTGTTTGTGAAAGAATTCCCTTATACATTTACATTATATCTTCATAATATATAATACAAAATTGTTGGATGATACAAAAGCATGCGTCTATTTAAATTTCAAAAGAATATTGTTGTGTATATTGACTCGGAATGCTCATATGTAATGCCTGAGACTTAATATAGGAGCTTGTGGAGATACTAACATTTATACATTTATACATTATTATATGTTGTTGTTGTCAAAAAAAACTTAATGGCGTGTTATTGTTGTCAAACTTTTTAATAATCGACAAACGGTTATGTGTTACATTCGATTGTCAACATCCGTCGAGTACAGACGTTCACAGTAAAAAACAAATTTAAAATAAAACAAATAAACAATAGAAAGTAAAATCAGTGCAAACCAAGAGTAATTAGCGCAATTTTGCGCATTACATAATATTTATATATACCTGTTAAAACAAGGTTGAGGAACAAGTATGGAAAGTTTGAGGCAAAATACGGCGAGGGTGCAGTTCCAGAAGACGGATCCAAAGCCAAATGATTTGGAAATGATAAAATTTGTGGTGAACGTTGGATTAACCAGTAAAGAGGTGCATACACTATACCAAGATTTGTATGATCGGTGTATTTACATTAAATTTAATAATGAACAAACTTATCAACAATTTATATTGGAAAAAAGTTCACTGACCTTCACTTATACCAGTGGGAAAACAACAGAAGTTACTGTGAAGGGTACAAGTGGTGTAATGCGATATGTGCGCGTATTTAATCTACCACCAGAGATTACCGAAAAAACGTTGTGTGAGGCCATGCAACGGTTTGGCAATATATTGTCTACGAGACGAGAAAAATTTGCTGCCAACTCGCTGTTACCAGTATTTTCGGGTGTGAGAGGTATGTACATGGAAATCGAACGTGAAATTCCGCAATTTATATATGTACAAAATATAAAAGCAAGAATTTTTTATGATGGAATGAGAGAGAGGTGTTTTAAATGCGGCGAAGATAGTCATAAAAAACAAGATTGTCCGTTATTGTGCAATAATATGAACGAAATACCACTACAACAACAAACAATAACACCACAAGAACCAGATGATCAACATTTACAAACGCAAAGACAATCACAACATGAACAACAAACAAGCACGCTTGATAAAAATACGTTACCATCTACTACCAATCAAGAAACAGTTAAATATAGCGATGTAGCAAAAATCAACATGCTACACGCAGAAGCTGAAAATAAAATTGAAAATATCAAAAAAATGATCAATCTAAAAGAACACAACAACAAAGAGAGAAAAACAGAAACCGATTCATCTTGTATGGACACGGAGACTGAAGATGTGTCGGTAAACAAAAATTTAAATAAACGAGGTCGACCGTACAAAAAAACTCGCTATACAAGTACTAAAAACCGTATAGCTTTTATTGATAAGTACAACAATACAACGTTGAGCACGGACGTAAATGACAATTTTATGGCACCACCACCTCCAATAAAACAAGATTAAATAATATTCAACAATAACAAAAATAAAAAATGATTTTATACATAAACGAAAATGGACATCAACGCGCAGCATAGAGCAACAAAATGCAACATTTATTTGAAGGATGCAACAACAAATTTTTTATGCAACAAAATTTATTTATTTTTTAAATTTATTTTTGTTAAACTAATGGATTCTCCCTGCACATATTTTAATTGGTATGTACAAATTGTTATTTGTATGAATGTGAAACATGAGTGAAAGAATTATTGTTGGCCAGATAAACATACAAAGTTTTTACGCGAAAAAAAGTATGTTGGAGAATTATCTGGCCAAGAATAAAATGAATGTGATGCTTATAAGCGAAACATGGGAGAGAATGAATAAGACGTTGTATGTGAGAGGGTACAGATTTCTTTCCAAACCAAGAAGCGATGGTTACGGTGGAGTGGCAATAATGTACGACAGGAATCTTACGCTTCAAGAGACACAGTTACCCGCTTTTGAGGTGATTGAAGCAATTGCCGCCTCAACGACGAATTTGGAATGAAATCTGTTACTAGTGAGCGTGTATGTAACCCAGGTGCGTGATGAAGATGAAAGGAAAAAAGCCTTGAGTGATTTTAAAAAATTGTTTGAGTGGGTGAGAGATAAAAGTGACCTGATTGTATGTGGAGATATGAATGCGCATGCGAGAATGTGGGGTTGTTTAGACAATTGCGTAAGAGGAAAACAGTTGGCCGACCTGATTCAAGACTCCGATATGGTGCTCTTAAATGATGGAAGGCCAACTAGAATGGCGAATGTGGGAGGCACGGCCAGCGCAATAGATTTGTCTATGACAACTATTGAACTGGCCTGCCGGGTCACTTGGAATGTTGAAGAAGAGAATTTGGGTGGGGATCATTTCATGATCAAAATGATCATGAATGATAATCGAGTGTTTAGGAAAAAACGTGAATTAATGAATAACAGGATATGGGTGAATGAGATGAATGAGATTCTCGGAGAAAATGAAATAAATCAAAGCCAGTTAGATAGTGAAATTGAACGGATAAATAAATTGTGTATAAAAATTGTAGACATGAAAGAGATTAATGTGAATGGTTGGTGGAATAATGAAGTCCAATTCTGGTATGAAAGAAAGCGAATAGCCTTGCGTGAATTTAATAGGAATAGGAGTAGTGAGAATAAGATTATGTATGGTAAAATGAATGGAAAATTGAAAAAGGCTATTCGCAGAGCAAAAAGGAAAAGTTGGCCTGAATATGTGTCCCAAATGACACATAGAACCACAACTAAGGATGTATGGAGTTTGTTTAATAGGGTGAATGGTAAACATTTTAAGGTGAGCAATGTGGTATGTGAGAACAGAGAAAAAGGTGAAGAATTTATGAGAATGATATTGAATGTAAGCAATGATTTGAATGTAATAAATGAAGTTGATAGAATGAGTAGAAATGAAAGAATGGATTGTATGTATGAATGGGGAGAGTTCCTGAGAGTGTTAGATAGATCAAAATCTACCACTCCAGGGACGAACCGAGTAAGTTATAAGATGATTCGGTTGTTGAGTGACTCAGCAAAGCATAATTTGCTTGAGATACTCAACAAAGTGTGGATGGGTTCAAAAATACCGGACAAATGGAAAGAGAGCAGGGTGGTTCCTATCCCTAAACGGGATAGAGATCCAAATGTGGCAACAAATTATCGAGGCATAAGTATGTTGAATGTTTTTATAAAAATCTTAAATGGAATGATGAAAGAGCGCATGGAAGATTTTGTGAATGAAAATAATTTGTTGCCATCGAAAACATTTGGATTTCGAAAGAACCACTCTGCAATTGAGTGTGTGGAAAAGTTTGTTTGGGAAGTAAGAAAGGATAATTTGAAAGCTGTTGCGGTATTTTTGGACATCGAAAGAGCTTATGATTATGTGGTTCCGTGGAAATTACAACAAATTCTATCGAATTTTGGATTTTCACGGAAAGTATGTATGTGGATAAAAGATTTCATGACTGATAGAAAAATGGTTCTGAATGGAAGTGGTTTTAGGTTGGAGGGAGTTGCAAATATTGGACTTCCGCAAGGAAGTAGAATATCTCCAGCTCTGTTCAACCTATATACCAGCGAGATACACCACATCAATACAGACAATCAAATCGTTCTGCAATTTGCAGACGATTTTGTAGTAATTGGAAAAGGGAAAAGTATTGATGTGGCGGCTCAAAGAGCGCAAAAGGGGGTAGATGATTTAATTCAAAAACTTAAAATGTTGAATCTGAGAGTGAATCCTAATAAGTGTGCTTATATGAGTTTCAGAACAAACGTTGCAAATGTTAATATAAGTGTTGATAGTCAAAGTATTGAACAAGTAAATGCGTACAGGTATTTGGGTATTTGGATTGATAGACGTATGAATTTTGGGAAGCACATGAAGATTTTGGCAGATAACTGCAAGGAACGTTTAAATGTGGTTAAACGGGTGAGCAAACCTAAATGGGGCGCTCATCTGAGTGTGACTGACATGTTAAGGAAGGCCCTTATATCCTCCAAAATTGGATATGGTATTAGTGTGTATGGGAATGGTTCGAAAGGGGTTTTTAGCCAATTAATGAAAGTAGAAAATGCATGTGCAAGAGTGGTATTGGGGGCGATTAACTCAACCCCAATACACACTCTGTGGTCTGAAATGGGTGATTCACCTCTTGATTACAAGAGAGAGTGGATCACAGTGAGAGAGTCAGTGAGAATGATAACTAAGAAAAATGAGTTTTGGAACGAGATGATAGTAAGATTACAAAATAGGGCGGTGTACAAACCGACATATAGAACTAGTATTGCACTTGAAAACTTGAACATGTTTCTGAGTATAGGCAATGCTGGTCCGCAACCCGTTCCTAATAATCTTACTGTATGTTTGACTATAGAGGAATATAATAAGGGAATGAATGAAGTTATCGCCAAAATTATGTTTCAGAAAATCAGTCAGCGGTATATGCAAGATGATATCGTTTATACAGATGCTAGTGTGAATGAGAATGGAGTGGGTGTTGGTGTATTTATGCCTGGTAAGAATGTGGAAAAGTATTTTAAAGTGGACAAAAGCATCTGTATAATGAACGCTGAACTGATTGGAGTATTTGAAGGAATTAAACTGGCTGTGAATGAAGGGGAAAGGTAAATAGTAATATTTTCCGATTCCCAGAGTGGTTTATGTTTGCTGAAATGTGGAGGTGGAAGGGAAGGCAATGTGTATGTTGATTTAATTTTTGAATGCGTTCGAGACTGTCAACGTGATGTGACTATACAATGGATCCCATCACATAGACAGATCGAAGGGAATGAAAGAGCCGATATGTTAGCTAAAAATGGTACATTGAATGACATGGTTCAGGAGTACGAAAGGAAGGATGCAAGAGATGTACTTCGAATGTTTCAAATGAATCTGTGGAGAAAATGGGAGAGTGAATTTAACGAGAAAAGTCTTACGAAAGGAATGAAGTACAGCGTGCTCCGTGATACTCCTTTGAGAATTCCGTTCTTTAAGGAGCTCAAAGGAGATACGCGAATGTTGCGAACGGTTGAGAGAATCAGGTTGAACCATGGAAACTGGAAGGAATGCTTGTGGAAACGTCATTTGAGTGAGGACAAAGATTGTGAGTTGTGTGGAAGTGTGGAGGATGTTGAACATCTCATATTGGCTTGTCCCAGATATAGCCAATATAGATCTAAGTTCAACATCCTTCGGAATGCAAGAAATCTAAGTGATTTAATGAATGAGGGTGATTTTTTGGCTTACAAGGAAATGTATGAATATATTAGGATGAGTGGAATAACAATTTAATACGAGATAATGAATAGCCGACAGAATATGTGCAGGGAGTAAAATTCTATTTAAAATTCTATTTGTAAAATTATGAAGAAAAATATGTAACAAGAAATTTATAAATTTGGATTTTTTGGCAATATGGCTCTATTTCATATAGGAGCCAAGCCTAATAAAAAAAAAAAAAAAAAAAAAAAAAAAAAGGTTATGTGTTAACAGTATTCTAGTTACAGAATATTTTTTAAAGTGTTATTTTATAGTTAGAACAAACCAAAATTAAATTACTTTAAATTTATACTAATAACCGCTTTAAATATTTTCAAATTTTACTTACATTGCTGTTATCAAAATATTAAATGTGATGTTGTTGTTGCCATCAAATGGGTTAAAATTTTTAATGATTATGACTTTAGAGATTTAGGTTTATCTCTTGCCATGATTGGTGAAATACATTCGGTGTCTCTCCTTCTCTACACAATTAGAGTAAAATGTCCGTCCTTTAAAGAAATTTATTATACGAGGTATTTTCCTATTATGGTTTTAAGCTATTATTAAAATCGATTGTGTAGTTCAAAAGATTTGCTACAATTTGCACGAGCTTATGTTTGTTATCGAAGAAAATTAGAAGATTTCTGTTTTGCTTTTATTTTCGTTTCAACGAAGGTCCTCCAAAAATTCAACAGCCGTGTAGAATTTATAGTCAGTACCGAAATAGGGTGGTATAAAAAACAAAAACTGTTTCTCGCTTTATTCCTCTATTTGATTGTAGGACGTTGAATTGCAAATACTTTGCTGCAGATTTAAATTTGAATATAATGCTGCAGCTAAGAACTAAATATTATTTTGGAATGTAAGGCTTCCATGTTGCATTGTAAATTGGCGACAGCAGCAGTAAATAAATTGTGCTGTATATATATTTACCTTTTTGATTTTCAAAATAAAGTATCTGAAACAAATCAATTGTAAATGTTTCAGTAAATAATTTTAGCAGCTAATAGGTGTTTTAGCCAATAAAGTAAACATTCGGTGTGAAGGGCTTCCACATTATTTAAGAAGGTTTATTTTATTTTCAAAGAAATTGTTTCTTAAATTGCATGGTTGTAGCTTGTGACCCTCCACACATAACAAATCACATTATTAAAATCAAACCTTTACTGTGTTTGTATTTTAATTTTGGTGGTTTTAAATTCTTTAAACTTCTTCTGGAATACTATATCCTTAAAATATTTATTTTCAAATTTTAAAAGTTTCAGCAAATAAATTGAATTACTGAAATTTTTATAACTTTTCGTGAATTTTTTAAAATTGTTTTATCTTTGAACATCTTAAATTCTATAATTTCATTATATTAGTTGTTTGTTTAAATTTAGAAATTAACAAAACTCACAACTTGATGCAATTGGAAAATAATTGGATTCAAATTTTGTTTAAAATGGGTCTCTCTGAAATCGTTAAAATTTCTTGAAATTTAACTTTCTTAAAATAATTATTTAACTACATTGATTTCTACAAATGTCTAAAATGGATGAAATGCTCAAATCTTCTAGACGTTTGGTATAATAATTCAACTTTTAAAACATTCAAATTCTTGGAAAAATTAATTTTTAAATATTTTTCAATTTCAAACACTTTTTAAAACTTTTTAAGAACTTTATTCTATTCTTTTTTTTTATTTGTGATTTTGTATCAATTGGACAGTCTAGCAAAAATGAATCTGGGATTTTTATTTACAAAGCTTAAAGTGCTGTACAGATTTATGGCTTATATAAATTAGCACAAGCTAAAGGCAACAACAATTAAATCTTTTTAAATAATAATTGGATTAATTCGGTTTCTGGTTTTATAGTGTCATCGCTTTAGTTATTAAATATTGTACCGAGCTTTATTAAATTTTAAGTTTATTTGCAGGGGCGGCTAGTCCATGAAATGAATAAATTTAGACATTTAAGTACAAAATTAACACCCAAATCAAAAAATAATTTTGTTTATTTTCCCTTCAACTCTATAAGCCAACAATAACCTGGTCAGTTCTCGTTCGAATTTTGATAAAATCTTCTACCACATTACCGGGAAATCCGATTTTATGTTTCCTCGCTGTTACTTGATGAACAATTCAAAATTTTAGATTCTAGACTTAAGATTATAAGATTTTATTTTTCAAAATTTACAACGTATCATTAAATCAATCAAATTACGCAAACTAACCCTTTGCTAATTTCGACTAATACCAAGAAACACGATTTTTATCCTAAAGCTTGAAATAAATTAAGATCGAATTATTTCATAACCATTAATTTATGTTCACTAAAAAATCGCAAAATCTCGAATTACGCGAATCTTCCTGTAGCCTAGCCGCTCAAGACTTTTCCTATAAATTCAGGGAGCTGAGTTTTAACATGGTGTGTTTCTAAGTTTTAACATGGCGCCTTTTTTTTGGAAAAAGAGCTGTATAAATATAGGAATCCTCAAAAACAGAATAGTCAGGGTTTAAAACCCTGCTCAAGCATGATTAAATAAAATAAAATCGTTTTTTTTAAATTGAAAATTATTACTTTTTTGTATTTCTACGTACATTTTAAATTTTTATTTTTTTTTGCTTTCAATTATGCGAAATCTTTTGTTACACAAGTCGCTAGCAAATAAATATTTAGAAGCACCCGGATAGCTTTATCTCGCAGATACGTTTAAGAGCCCTTTCCAGTATAATTTTAGAAATTACTCTACTTTGATCCTAAAGTAATCGCCAATCGAAAATATCAAACTGTCTCAAAAAACGATGAGATCTCGAACAATTTCTTTAACATAATTCTCATAAAATCTTGAACATTTTGAAGATCTCATAAAATATCAAAAATCTTCAGGGACCTGTAATTTTGTTAAAAACTCTCAACAGGATTAATTCTTAATAATACATTTCCAATGTGTAATATAAAACTTTATTTATAAAATAATTTTAAAACTCCAACAACACCTGGAGGTTGATTTTTTTAATATATGAATTTCGAGATTTAGGCTGAAATTTAACAAAACACGATTATCTAAGAACTTTCATCTTCCCCGTAATGATTCATAACCAAATTTTCTTGCAGTTGCGACTTTGTAAATTGCAAGTTCTGGAAACTCATATCCCAAAATGTGAGTAACCATAATCGATGCACAGAGGCAACCCTCGTAGATGGAATTTAAATATTGACGAAGTTCAGTAAAAGTTCAGTAATTTTCTGTGCATCATACTGTTAATTCCAAGCTAAACAAAAATACGATTTTTCATATAGTGTCAATCTTGAAACAGGCGAATTGTATGACATTTAGGTAATCACTTAAAGTAGAACAAATATGGATGGAAATACAAATTTGTTATTTAAATAAATAATACATCATCAACCTTATCAAGCAACACCGTACATTAAAAGGAACAAGCAAATTTATTTCCATTATCTTATCGCAAAAACACACTTGCTTTCGTCAGCTATCCAAGATTCATAAAAGATTTATGTACAAAAAATTTTCATTTTGTAATTAAAAGAAAAATAAAACAACGATTTGTTTTAATCAAATAAATGTATGTCTAAGTTAAAATTATTATTAAAATAACTTGATTAATTGCTAGCATGCATATTTAATTTAGTAGCTGCCACATTTTATTTGACGTTTACTACCCTTTTTTAAATACTATTTTTCATTAAACTTTTAATTAACTCAATATTATGTGTTGTTGTTGCCAAAATCGTATATCACACGATGTTGTTATCAGATCTGTCAAAATTTCAAATATTTGCGATGTTTAAGGTTAAAGTTCCTTTTTGTGCCAAGTTTCGGTTAGGATTAACTTCGCTGAGGTATAAAAATTATCAAACCTTAAAAAATCTTTCGCTAATTTGAGCTTCTGCACTGTTAAATTATTTAGCGAGCTTAAAGCGTTAGTTAATTAATTAACATTCAAAAATTAAAAAAGTAAAATTAGCTTATACAGAAATAGAGCTGTGTGAATGTCATGAAGAAAAAAAATTGTAAAAGAATTTGGCTGTATTAGTATAATTCGCTAATACAACCTGCACAGTTCATTCTGTAAATATAGATTGTAAATTTTCGTACAATCAATCTAGTCGCCGCGGCTTCATAAGAAAATTGATTTTTTCATAATCATGAGCTCATCAGTTCGAAACTGGATTAAATTTTCTTACAATCTTCGGAACATATTAAAATCATAAAAATTTAAGTTGGTTAAAAATATTTTTACAACAAATTGATGATGATTTAGATTTTTCATGCAATACAGATTTGTGTATATGTAGATATTTCATGACCTCAATTAAACCTTAATACGTTTTGTTGCTTATAGTAACTGATCTAGTTAGGCTCAGGATACAGTTTTTTATGGCAAATTTTTTATAATTTTTAGACTTTTTTTTAGCAGGATATGTATATCCGAGAGATATGTTTTAGCAGATTTGCGAATGGAAGATTATCATTGGAAAATTTCTTAGGTATGATATATTTCATTTGGTAGAGAATGAAATTTGTTTTCCTAATTTTATCCTTGATTTTTCCAATATGATAGCATCAGCCCAGCTTAGAGTCGATCCAGAGTCCGAGATACTTATAGAAATTAAGTTTTTATTTTTATTTAAATTTAACATAAATTTAGTTTTAGTTTAATTGATTTTTACCCGTTTTGAGTCATACAATTGTTGATTTTGATAAGAGCATTTTGCATTTTGGCATGCATATCGAAAACAGTTTTTAATTTATACGACAACGCCATAACATCCGCGTACATCATCAAATCACCTGATAAATCCAATTCGAAGATATCATTACAAAAAAACATTGAATAAAGTGAAACCAAGAATAGATCCTTGTGGTATACCATACTTAATGAATTGCTTTTCATTCTTAACAAATTGTTTTCTGTTGGTAAGATAGTTTTCAAATAGTTTAGAGCTGATCCATTGATGTTTATTTTGTTAAATTTTTGGAGTAGAATTTCATGAATCAAACGCCATCCGCAAGTCGATAAATAAACAAGGCGTAAACGTCGCTACATCGAGTTGCACTTGATATTCGATAGCCGCTAAGGTATTTGACTGTATACAGAAACCAAAGTAATTCTTATTAATTATATTATTAAACGACAAATAATTCTCCAAACGAGTTTCAACTGCCTTTTCGAAAATTTTGGAAAATACTGTCAAATGAAAATTAGGCGATAGTTTGCCTCTGATAATTTATTGCCACATTTATATACAGGTGTGACTTTTGCAATTTTGAGACACTCGCGGAATTCCACTCTCGTAAAACAATTATTAATTAATTTTGAAAGGATGAGATTAGTGTGTTTCTTGTTTTATTGTTGATTGTAGCAATTCCTGTACCGTACTTCGTAGAGATTTTGTTGAGTGGTGCAAATCCAAGAGAATATAAGATGTCCAGATATTTTTCAACAATCCTATCCGTTTCTTTATTCACTCGGTTTAAGTTAAAATCACCAACAATATTATGACTTGAGATAATTTCTTCCAATTTGTCAAGAAAGACATTTCGTACTGAACTTGGAGGGCGATGTACAGCATATATATTAATATTTAATGGGGAGAGATTGATAATCAAGAAGCTGTTTTGAAAAATATACAATTCATAAATTTTTCTGGACACAATTGTATTTAAAATATATGCAACAACACCACCTCCTCTGTTATCATCACTACTTGAGTATTATGAATCATAGCTAGTTGTTGAGTTGCTATAAACATTTCACTGTGAACAATGACATGGAGGTCGAAATCATATGATGTAATTAAATTTTGTATTTCATTAAATGTGTTCCACAAGCTTCGAATATTTAAGCACATAATATTAAAAAAAAAAACAAATTATATTTAATTAAATTAAACTTAAATTAAAATTTTTATTAGCTTATTAGATTATAAGCACTAGACTTATTGATTAAATTTAGTATTTAGCAAGGTTTTCAGGTGCTCAATATGATTTTTTGATTTAATGTGAATGATTTTAGAGTCGTTATCTTTTCTGACCTGAACTTGATTATTAGCAAACCAGATGAACTTATAATCAGACTCTCTCAAAATTTTTGCTTGATGCAGTAAATTGGAGTTGAAAGGCGTCAAGAAGGATCGTAGGTTAGTTTGATCAGTTTCCTTAGCCTCATGAAACTGAAGTTTCATGTACAAAGGGCTATGCTGCTTTTTTAACTCTATGAAGCGGCTCTTAAAAATAGGGTGAAAGAATTTCACCAGAATGAGGGGGAGGAAACTTTGAAACCGCCGTTTAACCTCAAGAATATTTTGACTCCCCAGATTCAATTTGAGTTTTACTGCTAAGTCCATGATATTCTTGTTAAGGTCCCCTCGTTATATTTTGGGGATTTCGGTAACAATCATAGAGTCATCATTTTGATATTGCTTTAGTGATTCAATTGCCAACCTCATTACATTTACTTGTTCTTCCATACTATGGTAATTGAGGACAATTTTCTTCATTTCCCGATTTTCATTATTAATACGATCAAGCTTAGCAGCTATACATTTTTGTGACTCGATGATTTCTTTTAATGACGTATTTTCGTTATTATTATAACCGGTGTAGTATTTTGTATTTAAGTATAATGAAGTTAGTTATGAATAAAATATGTATTGTTGTAGGGTAGAGAAAAGTATCGGTTGGACATTCATACGAGAAGTGTTGAAATGAACGGATGTGTATAACAGAGAGCTGTCAATAAAGTGTATAATAAAATACAAAATATTTCTCTCGAGTTATTTGATTTTATTCGTGTCATCCTTGTGTTAATTAAAGTTCAGAAGTGGGATTGAGATTCTGTTGGATTTAGGGCTAAGGTTGCCGGAATTTTATCGAGTTTATTACGAGTAATATCGAGCTAATTACGAGTTCAGATATTAAGAAGTAAATTTTGTTGCATCATGGCGCCGAGACGAAATAAAAAAGCATAATATGACGGGAATGTTAATTGCGAAAAGGAGGGAAAAAAATTATACACTCATGCATCCAGGCGATATTAAAAGCTTTGATTGTAAATCAGTGGATCAAAAAAATCGAGATGTATAAGAATCTCTACTAGTGGAGTGACGAAGCCATAATGTTTTACGCAATATCGACGTTAAGCGGAACACCTAAATTATGGCTTGAGGCGGTGGAAGACGGAGTATATACGTTTGCGGATTTTAAAAGTCAAATTGTTAAGTATTTTGGGCGAGTGGTTGATGAAACGAATATTCGTTTTAAGTTGTCTGAGATGGTATATGATAAAAATCAGTCATATGAAAATTTTGTGATGAAATTGTTCGCTATTGGCCGATCAGCAATCGGAAATATCCATAATCAAATATATATTACGAGGATTATCGCATGATCCAGTGTACGTATGTGTTGCTCATTTTACATATGAGTCAGTGTTAAATTTGATCGAGAAAATAAAGTGGGCCGATTCTAATATGAAAATTAAATTAAATCCGGTGAATAAAAGTTATTATAATCAACGAGATGTATCACAACATGTCAGTAACAAAAATATTACGAATCAACATGGATATAGACAGAAACCTAATACGATTAGCCAATGCTATAATTGCAAGGCGACGACGCATCTTGTGGAAAATCGTGACCAACCGAATAAATGTTTTAACTGTTTTGAAACCGGAAACAAGTCGATAAATTGTACGAGACCCCAAAGGGTAAGAACGTATACAATTTGGAAATGGAGAAGGTTTCGGGAAATAAAATACGGAATGAAGATAAGTCTAGCATCCAGGTTAAAGGACAGATAATTCTTAAGAATAAAATTGTAGATTAAAGTATGTTTGTTGATTTGGGTAATGCTGTTAGCATTATAAAAGTAAATATTTCAGATAAGTTTAGCCTAAATAATTTGGATTTTACGGGAAACGTAATGAATATTAGTGGTATAAATGATTCGAAGCTCTTAATAAAGGGTAAGATATCCGGGTTGGTTTCAGTTGAAAAACAATTGTATCCAATAAGTTTCTTTGTTGTGCCAGATGGGTCAATGAAAGTTGACGCAATTGTTGGAAGAGATTTCAATAACGCTAATGAATTCATTCGGGTTTATATTGTACGCAATGATTTATCGGATGTTGGAATTTCAGAGTGTGACGCATTGATTGAGGAAAACTCGGAAGGTGGTAAAAATTATTTTGACGTTGATTTGATGAGTGCGGTAATAAAAGTAGAGGAAACCTTATTTATTGATCAAACAGACTGTGAATTAGACGTGAGGGATAATTTAGAAACAGATAAAGTTAGACGTGATGTAGAGAGATTATATGAACAGTGTTATGTGAATCGAAAGGGTGAAAATGAACCGTTGACTAAATTCGAAGTAGATATAAAATTGAAAGACGATAAATATTTTAACGTAAGGCCAAGACGTTTTAGTCATTACGAGCAAGTAGAGTTGAGCAAAATAATCGAAGAGATGTTAGAAAAAAAGATTATTAGGGAAAATGAGTCACCTTATTGGAGCAATGTAGTATTAGTTAGGAAGAAAGACAGTAAACTGCGAATGTCTTTTCCTGCGAAATCAATTTCCTTTACCGGTCGCATAGAAGACCAAATTTGGAAGTTATATGGAAAAAAATATTTTAGTTCTTTGGATCTCAAAAATGGGTTTTACCATGTAGATGTGGAAGAAAAATCGAGAAAGTTTACGGCATTTGTCACCGAGGATGGGCAATATGAATTTAACAAATATCCATTCGGCTATGCTAATTCCCCATCAGCTTTTTCACGATATATATCAAATAAGGTTTTGAAAGAATTAATCAAAGGGGGTTCGATTATAGTTTTCATCGATGATATCTTGATCAGTACCAATACACTCGAGCAACATTTGGAGATTTTGAGAAAGCTTTTTTTTACGTTATCGGATAATCCTGTCAAGTTACAATTAGCGAAATGTCGATTTCTGAAAACGAGAATCGGAGTATTTAGGGTACGAGTTAGAACACAATAAACTGACACTTCACAAGAGATAAACATGTTAGTGCGATTAAAGATTATCCAATACCTTACACCGTTTTATAGGGTTGGTTAGTTACTTTAGAAAATTTGTTATGAATTTTAATTATATTGCTACGCCATTGTATGAGTTATTTAAATCTAAGGATGATCTCAAATTTGAAGAAAAACTAGAATTTTACTGTGGAAATGAATTAACATTGAGTTGATAACGCTGGGCTCGGCACATCTCTATTTACATTCGGTGGCTACGATTTCTTTGGCTCTGTGATTTTTTCTTAAAATAAATAGTTCGACAAAATCAATATGTCGCCCTATTGTGAAATCAAAAACCTCGTTTTCTTTATGAATGATTCAAAATAGAAAAAAATTCTTGACTATCTGCAAGGATGACGAACCGATTTTCATGAGCATAAATCTTAAGAACTGTTAAGGAAAAACCAATTTCAATCAAATTTTTTAAATCGTGATTTTAACTTGGAATGTACTATATATCATAAACTTTTAATAACCGAACAATAAAATCTCAAAAACCAAACGTCAAATTTAAATTATCCCGATAACAAAATCCCCCAAAAAAATATTTGACTAAATTAAATGGGAGAAAAATTCCCAAAATTAAAAATCCCACTTATTCCCAAATAAGACCAAATTAATCCATATTAGTGGCGGAAGGGTGCAAGTGTGGATTAATATTATCTTATACTGGATTTTTTTGAAAAGTTTAATTTACTATAATGACATGTCCGTCTTTCCATCATTCCCGTCATACATTTTATTATTTTTGTTTTGACTCCCATTCTCACAAATATTGGTAGTTTTTGTTGAAACTTAGTACAAAAATTTTCTCAAAAACGGTACCGACGATGATAATCTTATGTTATGTTGGTTGCAGCGAAAATCTAGTAATGAAAAATAGCTTTTAAACTATCACATTTGTAGCCACGCCAGTGGCAATAAGTTGTAGAGTGTTCAGTTTCTTGAATCTAGATTATTTGAGCAGCATCGAGATTTTCGAGATTTGCAGTGCATTGTTACAAAATCAAGATCAAACATTATTTTTGAATATTTCAACATTATTTTCAAGATTATTAGAGTCAAACAATTTTTTTTTGAAATTTTGTAAAATTACCAACGACCTATTGATACAAATTTTCATGATCAATGATTATCTGGCATGGGAGTTTTCGAGATCATGATAGATTTTTTTAAGATTTGCTAATCGAGATGATTATTCGTGATGTGTTTCATATACATACTAGATTATGTGCGATTTGCTTGTCGAAATGTTCCTTCAGACGCATGAGATTTAAAGATTTTTTGTATCAGCTTTGTGATTCTGCTAATGCTCGGTTTCACTTTCAACACTCTCAAGAAGCATTAAAAGAGCCATACATTTAATTTTTCCTCCTCCACACGAACCAAACCCACATAACAATAATTTTTATTAAAGGTTGAGCCCTGCTTTTATATTTTCCTGTATTTGTTTAACTAAAACATCCGTATTCTTTTGTTTAGTGGATTATTTAACATTTATACTATGAACAATTTTTTGAAAAAAAATTCTTTACATAAAGTGCTTCAATAAAATTTTTCACAAATCCATTAAAAATCGCGTTCCATCTACATAGTAGTTAGTAAATGATAAAAATATCGCAGATGTATGGTGCACTAATAGCTGCTAAAAGGCTTTGAAATTTAATTATTACCTAGCTTTAATCCTGATATCCATTATTTTTTCTATTTGATGTTCATCTTATTGTAAAACAACCGGATGAGAGACTGATACCTACACTCGAATTAGAATGTGAAACATAGATCCAGATAAATAACAAGAATCATTCCAAACTATTTTAAAATGCGCAATTACTTGCCAAAATTTATACGTAATTTTCTTTTAACTTCAGATTGATCTTAAAATGAATATTACAAAAGGCAAAACAAAAAAAAGTATGGGAGTACCGAAAAACTTTTATTTCAGAAAGAGACTCTATCTATGTGTGTGTACAATGTACATATATACTAAGATAATACGACGAATGGAAATAAAAGCACAAAGCACAGAAAACTTTTGAATAATTCAAAAGTTTCGTTCTTTTTTTTTTACATGATTTACGATGTGTCAATATATTTCTGATTCTAATATATGCTTACAGTTTTCTTTTTATTTTCTCATCTCCCATTTTCTCGTCGACTTGAACAACAACAAAAAATTACGAATAAAAAACTTTGTTTCAAAACATAGAAAATTCTAATTCCAACAGAAGCAAAAAAATTTGTATATAAAGCATAGCAAAGTTTTAGGATGTTTCAAAGATAAGAACTTTTCTTATTTTTTATTTCATTTTTTTTTTGTTGGAGTTTTTACGTTTTGTTTGTCTCATATTATTTATGTTAGCTATGTGAATTAAAATCAACGGTTTGTACAATTTGAGTAAAAATTGTAATAAAAAAAAAAAAAAAAAGTCGATCCATTTTGAGTAGAGTAGCTAAATGGATTCTAGTTCAACACACCAATACCAATATTGAGTTTGTAATTTTGACTGTACTATGTTAGTACATAGACACGGTAGTAAACTGGGATGTACGAGTATATAACACAAATAAAAAAATTATTTAAATTTTTTCTATTTCAATTGAAAATTAAATTCATTTCCGTATCCTACATTCGATTTACCATATATAGCACATTTACATATAAATCGACTTTGTACATTATTGGACTTATTGTTTTTTTCCAGGAGGAGATTTTTTTGTATTTTTTCACTCTGATTAGTTTAACTTTTATATTTGTTGTTGCTGTACTTGGTGTTAGTATAGATCATTTATTGAATTGTGCTTTAGATATATGCTGACGTTATATTATTTTGCTCGTTCTGACAAGAAATTTGTCTAATTCTAATTGCTAGCAAAATTGTGCTGAATTTTGAATAGAATTGTGTACAACCGCAGATTATCGATGTATAAAAAGTTATCTATAATTTTGAACCGTATAAATCGGTTATAAGGCAATATAGTTGTTAAACTATTTTCGTATCTAAATATTGGGAAAATGAAAGATGGTAAAATATGTAAAGGATTTTTTTAAACGTAATTGGAGCGGAAATTTTATTAAATAAAAATATTTTAGGAAAAATCAAGAAAAAATTTGTAACGGGATAAAAATAAATTGAGTGAAACAGTTAACAAGCGTTTTGTATTTTATTTTCTGTTCAATGGGAAATACATTACTGTCACTTCTATAAGAATAAACAATATGTTTATGTGCGTAACATTCTCAATCTCCCCCAATGGTCCCTTCTATGAGAAAAAATGCGAATTTGTGAAATTATTTCATATTGTCAGTGGTTTGGATGCGGCAGCTCTAATCCTCTAAATTATCAATCAAATTAAAGCAATATTAAATAAATTTATGTTGTGCGCTTTCTTACCGTCCGTTTTTTTTTTCTTGGGCGCTCTTTTCCGATGGGTTATTTTATTGGCACTTTTTTCTCTTGCGCATGAGGTTTCCTCCCTCTTTTATAGAGGTTTTAATTTATTTGATGGTTTTAATTTTTCATAAAAAATGAATCTCCTTCGATAAATGGTTTTTATTTGAATTACTGGTATTCTCAATAAATGAGCCCTGAGCAACTATTAATAAAAATTGTAGCCGAAAACTCGGGTTCTAATCCGAAACTTTTCGATAAAGAATTCGGCATATTTGGTTTATATCCGTATAAAACGTCGTTTATGGAAGACAACTATCCCACTCCAAGTTATAATGATTAGCATTATTACGTAAATACTCCATCAGAGTTTTATGGCTCAGCTCTAACGCTCTATTACTCTCAATTGTTAAACATTTGAACTTTCAAAACACGACCATTTCTTTTTAAATAAAGAGCTACTGATAATCAAGCCTTGATCGGTGAGGATAGACTCGAGTAATTTAAATTTCGTGTATGACGGATTTGGACTCGGAATGGCCAAAGAGAATTTTGTCAAATCTTCCTGAAGGGTAAATATTTATTTATTAGGGATTTAGAAGTTATTTTTATTGGCAATGTGACATTGGTATACAGGATTTGTTTTCTCGCAAAAAACCAGTTTCCAACATATCTCATAATCGTTGAGATCATTTGAGGGAAATAATAGTACATTTGTTAAGGGTTATTCTTGCAGTGGAACTCTTAGTATTCCGAAGGAGTATTAAGTCACTTTTATTAGCTATTTAGGTAGACGGGAGAATTAATTTCCTCAGGAGATATGGAAAGGGTTAGGATGAGGCGACAGATTGAAATTTGAATTTCCTTCGCAAATTATTTTCTGCGTGTCATGACAACTATAGTATTCGGGTATGCCAAGGCAACTCTACCGAGAGCGTCAGCATTGTCGTTTAATTTCCCAACTTAAGTTTATTATTTGCTATAGGCTCACATGATTAAATTTGAAGATATTTTGTCATTCAACAGAATGATATTCTCATTCGTATTCAGATGCTAACAAAGGCAGAAGTAGATTTTACGTTAAAGACTCAATTTGGGACATAGACACAGGAAGCAATTTCTAATGATTCACAGATACGCAGCTGTAACTTTAGTTTAAAGTCTCCTATTAAAGCATGATTTACCTTAAAACTTGGTTATTAAACCACAACGCATTGTGAGTGGTATATATTTTGAATCATTTGGATAAATTTACTTGAATTGCAATATATTGTAAATCGAGTTCATTGTCACGTAACTCACACTATAAACACCAACAAGTTTTTCTTCAGCAGATTTACTGAATTCTTCAAAACTAATTGGCATTTGCAATAGGCATTTGGAATGCTCTGAACACCTTTATTGCTAGATCTTGGACTCTATACTATAAATACAAATACTAATTACTTATTTGTTATAAATAAAACTCTTCAAGTTAGACTGCTTACTACGCGATATCTTTTATGACTGCCCACTGATGATTATGTATTACTTCGAGTTTACAACTTACTTTATTTTACTCGTTGTTAATGTCATCACATACACAACATTCGTCCTTCCTTAATGGAACTCATCGTCAAATCGAACAACTGGTTTACGAATTCTTTCAGGTCGCCGGATCCTCCTATCTCGGAAAATCATTCCTATTGGTTGGAAATCCGAAAATCATCCCGATACCCTGTACATCGGATTAGGGCTTCGATAATATCTCACTCATCTCATATTCGTTTAATGTGAATGTACGAGGACGAATTTGATTTTGGTGACGTCGCACAGTTTCATGATCTGTTCGCACTTCGTACATCATTCGACGAAGGTTTGCGACTATCTTCCCTGGCCACCACTTTCCGTTTCTCCAAAGTTTCGTAAGAAAATGTAATCGTTAACGGAGAATGCGATAAGCATATTTTAGGCTGCCTGCCATGTAGATACCATGGCTAGTGATTTTCCCTCAACACCAGCAGTGAAACGGTAAGTTAATAAAAATTTAAGTAGAGCTTCGGCAGTTGAGCAACCCTCCAGCACTAACTCCTTCATTGATTTCTTTAAAGTGCGCACAGAATGTTTGAAATTTATCTTATACGAATGACATTCCATTATCGCTTACTATCACGTCGGGCAATCCCTCTGTAGCAAAGTAGCTTGTAATGCCTTAATAGTGGTTGAACTATTAAATGAACTCATCCGGACAACGTACGGATATTTAGAGAGTGCATCCAAGCATAATAGCTACATGGAATTTTGGAATGGCCCCGCAAGGGGCTGAGGACGACTCGATGAAACCTCCTGACAATTCTTACAGCTTTTAACGATATTTTCGATAGTGAGATCAATTCCAGGCCATCAACAACGACGTCTCGCCAGTTGTTTGGTCCGGACGATCTCCCAATGTCCCTCATGTAATATCGAAAGCACCTTCTCTCTAATTTTTTTCGGAATCACTATTCGGATCGATTCATTCTGTAATAAGATAACATCACGGTGAGTATTTAAAGAAATTTTTCTCACCTGATTAGGAGCAAGCCTTAACCCAGTCCTCTGGAAGAACTTCAGGCCATCCCTCTTGAATTAGTTGAACCTCTCTACTCAACTGTCGATCCATTCCCGTCTCACGGCGAATAGTTTCGAAGTCAATCGGAAAATCGGCAATCTCATTCTCATACTGCTTTTCTATTTGTAGACACGTCTCAAACTTATAAAAATCGGTATCTGGTCCACTTGGTAAAGGAGGCTGCGTTGTGTTGGAATGTTTTGCTATCGGTCGGTATCGAATAGTGTAATTATACCCCATCAGCGTGAATCTCAGGATGAAAAAAACTGACCAACGGTTTATGATCAGTTAGCGGTTCGAAAGGACACCCGCATAGATATTGATGAAATTTCGTGGTGGGTGTTCGTTCAGCGTCTTTTACGCAAAAGCAATTGGTTTTTCCTCACCATTATCATATCGGTGAGATATTATAGCCCTATTCCGTAGTCTGATGCGTCTGTAGCTAGTACGAGCGGTAAATCGTTGCTGCATTGAACAAGTTTTGCGGTCTCTACTATTCCTTCCTTGATGGCTTGGAACAACCGTTCTCTTGACTTTTGGTGCAAATTATCAATAGTAGCTACTTCCTCATATGATGGTTGTATTCCCTCTTTTGAAATGATATAACCAAGGTAGTTAATCTTAGTCATCGGAAGTTGATATTTCCTAAGGTTGCATTTTAAACCAGCTTCATCCAATCGTTTAAATAGTAGCTCTAAGGTCTTCGGATGATCCTCTAGCTAGCTACGCCTGGTAAACCCATATATGAATTGGATATTGTTGTATATCTTTTATTGCGGATTTACTGTAAGTTTATATTCACATTGGCTACATTGAACCGCTTTCAAAATACCTATTTTCACTAGGCGCCCGATTTCCTTCTTTACTGCCGCCATTTGAGAAAATGGGGCGGGGCGACTCTTAAAAAATATAAGAGCCGCATTCTCTTTCAAAACTAACTGGGCTCTGAAATTACTACAACACCCCAGTTTATTTTCGAATGTTTGCTTATAGGAACGATACAGACCAGACACCAATTTATTTAAATGCTTTTGTTGGATTACATCTGAAATGTTTTTTTCCATCGTCAATTGTTTGACATCCAACTTTTCTGACTGTTGTAGCCGGACTCGAAAATCGAACGCATCGACCCAGTCCATTGACCAACTCTGTAGAACGGAGTATCCATAGTATAAACCGACATCTCGACTGCTGCTGGCTCGGTTAACATCGACTCTTATGATAATCTGGTTGACTTTTCAATTAATTTGTTCTTTACGCACCCATCCACTGCGCCAGGTATCGTTGGTTTGGTACATCTCCAGTGATTGGATTCCTTTTTTTTTGATTGGGAATCACGATTGATCATTTCGAGAAGACATACATACTGATTTGATGTGTCCTACTCGTTTACAGGCATGACATTGCTCGTTGCGAAAACGACAATTCTCTCTAAGATAGTTAGTGCCACATCCGGGACAATAACGAAGAGGCTTTGAATTAGCACGGCTACTTGAACGTTGTTTGACTCGATTGTTGCCTTGAACAGTTAAATCTGTAACGCGATCGACTCCTATTTGAACGACAGTTAAGAACTTTCACCACCTGTGCACTTTCAGAACTTTCTCCGGTCATGATTTGAATCGAAGTCTGAAAACAATTAATTGACAATTTGTAACTAAATACAGATTTTAAATTTTGAGTTAAAATTATCCCGCTCATTAAAGTTTCTTTCTCAATAGCATTGAATTGTTTTAACCAGAATTTTTAAATTATAACTACAAGCCATCTCAGAGTTGTTTCTTTTTAAGTTCTTAATTGTATTGACACCCTCAATCGCAGTACAAGCTTCATTGTGCTTGAACTGAAGATTTTCGATCCGCGATGGATGTGTTCTAAAGACGGTTTATTACTAAACTACATGTTTAGTTTAGCCGTTAAATCAATCCATAATTTAGTTTTGAAGTTTTAGCTGTTGATTTTAAAGTTTGTTTCAACTGACCAAAAAAAGCCCAAAAATTTCGCAGATCGTGCAAAGAGATACGAATTAAATCATTTTCTAAATAACTTGAGCTATGGTAAGTCAAAAACGCCACTCTTTAATTCCACTGTGACGAATTCGTTTTTAAGTTTAAGAATTGCCCTGAAGAATCGTCTGAGCAAGTAACATCTTTCCCTATAATTTTTGATTCAGAAATTTATTCTGTCGTAACCGAAAGGTATACCGAAATTGAATCAACGGACATTCAAATGGACCTTGACATTGAGAATACATCAATCATTAAGGAAATTTCAATATATGTGAATCAGCTGGTACAGACTTAACGATTTCTTTGGAAAATGCTGCAATATTATTGGCTTCTGAAAAATTAAATTCCAAACGTTTCAATGTAAATAAAAATGAGTGGAACGTCAAAAGAAATGCTGAGCCCATAGAGAAGGGGCACTCCTATAAATCGAAACAAAAGAACAACGGCGGCTGGAAATAAGAATTAATAAGACCAGCAACAGTCCTTTGTCTAAAATCGTCAAATTTTCCGACATGGAATAAAAAAATCGTTTTTTTTAAAGGGCTTCCCTTTTAAGAGAAAAACTAAGGATCCGATTGCGGTCAAATAGTAAGGGCAAAAAACTAATAATGCGATCCACTATAGAGTAAACAAAAATTTGTTTATTAATAATCTGAAATGAGCCACCTCACGATTCTAAAGTGTATTAATAACAAAATCCAAAACCAAGCAAAGCCTATAAATAACGGCAAAGCAAAGCTTACCAGATTACAAACACGAACTAAATATAAGTAAACGATTTTCTACTCAAATTTCAATCACACTACTGCCGAGCATCATCCGACAAGAAATATTTATAACCAAAATGGAGTAGTAAAAGCAGTCTCAAAGAAGGACCAGGGCGACATTTGTGTAGGCTATCAAACTAAAAATGTTAAAGATGCCGATTAAGAGGAGTACTAAATTAAAAAAAAAAAAAGCTACAGCTGAAAACATGAAGCATAAATAGAGTAATATTGAAAATTTGTTCCTACAGGTTCTTTTGCTTTGTCCGAAATCGAATGTCTCATCACTTTATTACAAAACCAAATTTGTGGTGCATAGTTTCACAATATACTGGGTGGCCCATTTTAAATACTGTTAAAGTTAGCCGAAAGTTGCCAGCCGAAAGTGAAAAGTCGATAATGCAGATTATGTTTTTAACATTCCAGCCGAAAATAAAAAATTTAGTAGTTATCAGCCGAAAGTAAATAGGATAAATGGATTTAAATAAAATGTTTTGCAAATAATCTTACGTGGAAAACTTTGTTTAACCTGGTCGTGGAAAATATCGGAAAATCAGAAGAATCCACAAAATTGGAATAAAATCAGCCGCTAGAGTGTATATCTGAAGTTGAATCGTTTTTATGTGATTTTTCAATAGCCATCGAATGAAAAAACTCTGTTTAAGTTTCCGGTGGGAAATCTCGGAAAATTCGATTTTCCATAAATCATTAGAAAATTTGTATAAAATCAGCCTCTAAAGTGTAAAATCTGGAGATGGATTGCACTGATGTGACTTTTTAATAGCTATCGCAGGGAAAAAATTCAGTTCAAGTTTCCCGTGGGAAATCTCGGAAAATTCAAAAAAGTTTCGAGCCGAAAGTAAAAAATGGATAAATAAAATCAGCGTTTAGAGCATTATGTCTGGAGATCGAATGCATTAATATGATTTGTCAATAGCTATCGTAGGAGAAAAATTTAGTTTAGGTTTCCTGTAGGAAATCTCGGAAAATTCGATTTTCCAAAAATCAGTAGAAAATTTGTATAAAATCAGCCTCTTAAGTGTTATGTATGGAGATGGATTGCATTGATGTGATTTGACAATAGATATTACAGGAAAAAAATTCAGTTTAAGTTTCCCGTGGGAAATCTCGGAAAATTTGATTTTCCCAAAATCTGTAGAAAATTTGTATAAAATCAGCGTCTAGTGTGTTATGTCTGGAGATGAATTGCATTGATGTGATTTGATAATAGCTATCGCAGGAAAAATTCAGTTTAAGATTCCCGTGGGAAATCTCAAAAAATTGAAAATTTTGGAAAATCGAATTTTCCGAGATTTACCACGGGAAATTTGAACTGAAGTTTTTCCTGCGATAGCTATTGACAAAACACATCAATGCAATCGATCTCCAGACATAACACTCTCGAGGCTGTCTTTATACAAATTTTCTAGTGATTTTTGGAAAATCGAATTTTCCGAGATTTCCCACGTGAAACTTGAACTGAATTTTTCTCCTGCGATGGCAATTGACAAGTCACTACAATGCAATCCATCTTAAGACATAACACTCTAGAGGCTGATTTTATACAAATTTTCTAATGATTTTTGGAAAATCGAATTTTCCGAGATTTCCCACGTGAAAATTGAACTGAATTTTTTCATTCGATAGCAATTGACAAATCACATAAAAACGATTTAACTTCAGATCCAGACTCTAGAGGATGATTTTATTCCAATTTTGTGAATCCTTCTGATTTTCCGATATTTTCCACGACTAGGTTAAACAAGGTTTTCCACTAAGACTATTTACAAAAGTTTTCTTCTTCAAAAGTATCCTATTTGCTTTTGGCTGTCAACCAGCAATTTTTTTATTTTCGGCTGGAATGTTAATAGCATAATCTGCATTATCGACTTTTTACTTTCGGCTGGAAACTTTCGACTAACTTTACTAGGGTCCATTTTAATCGAACGACCCAGATATCTGCCAAAACCCCATCTACAAAAGAAATGGTTTAGTCAACAATTGTCACGGACAATTGGGGTCATCTATTCTTATTAAGGCTTCCAGGCCAATTTGCAAGGTCATTTTTTAATTGGAAAGCATTATTATTGGCACCGGTTTCGAATTTTTTTTTATCTTTTCCTAGGAAATCATAAGCATTATAACATTCAGGTGACTCTGGGAGGTCCCTCTTTGGAATCGGGTGTCAAAAACTGAGGTTTTCCTTTAAACCATCAAATGAGTTTGAAAATTGACTTGAAGGTCAAGGGTATTTAAACAAATGACAATTTTTGCCTTAACCATTTTTTTTGTAGCTGGTATATTTTAGGATATATTTGAATTCGTCGATTAAAATAGGTCACCCAGTATAACTTAAAAACACATAATGGCTTTTCCTTTATACATGAAACGAAGATGACGGTGACATTGCATCAAATTATTTTACGAGAAGTATTGCCACATTGATGATCATTTAGATGTATGTAATTATCGAAATCGGAACTCTATGCTTTCCAATGCACTTTTGAACATCACCTTTACGTTTCACGTTACAATTATACAGAAAATCCTTGAAAAGCACACACTCAAGTGAAGGCCGACTCAATGCATTCTATTATTAAAACACAAATCCATACTAGAATAATTAATGTTCGAACTGAATATATGTATGTAGGTTAGCAAGATTACAGCCTAATCAGAACAATTTTTAATACTTGGATCACATCATACCGTTTTACAAATTTCAATGTGATTAAATATTACACTCTTATTGAGAAAAGCTGTTGGTGATTCAACTGTTAATCAAAAATCAAAAAAATGATGAATGGTTTGATTTACCTGAGCGATTAAATCGCAAATTAAACCATTTGATTTTGAGAATCATTCTGGCCTTTACACTTCACATTTACCAATAGAAGCCCCAAATTTGACCATCTACAGTCTCTCAAGAGTACAGTGCCTCGACATTACAACTCTTTCTATGACAACCTTCTTTTGGAGTAATAATATTTAAATACTATAATTTATTATTAATCGAGGCATAAGTTTATCTTTAATGATTATCTTAGTTACTGAAAATTAGTTTGATTTTACATAATTCCAATAAATGTAAATTCTCAAATTTTCTAACACTTTGTTTTTCTTCATAAATTAAAGAATTAGGAACTTGTTTTCGATTCCTGAAAAACTAACAAAATATGTAGATAATTGTTACAAAAATCCAGCACATATCCTTAATTAATTAAAATTAATCTTCTAAAATCTCTAAATTCTTGATTGCATATATTTGGATCATAAATTTATTTTATTGTAGGGCTGATGTATTACCCCATCTCCATATATTTTAATTATATTTATATCTAGTTCAAGCTCAAATATCAAACCACATATATATTTATTATCAAGATTATCGGTTTAAGTTTTTGTTTTGTCTCACTTGAGTCAAATTAAACTTGTTGAAAACAAAACACAAAACTTATTTCTTCTCTCTAGATATGTTTATGTATCTTATTATTGTATCAAACCAAATAAAAATTCACAAAAAGTTTTCTTTTTTACTATACTTGTACTACTTTACGTCTATTGACAGTACCTATATTGTGTTGTTGATTGTAAATGTGTATATATAGCCCAAATTGCGTGACTTATCCATTAAGGTGATGGAAAAACTTTTATGTCAAATTAAAAATATATCAATAAATTAACGAGATAGGAAGAAAATGATAACTTTATTTCATAATTCGGATATAGAAACACGAACACATTTATATTTTAAGAAAATGACATTAAGAATCACATACATTACATTTCAAAAAATGAGAACACTTCACATGAAATGGATCGTACTGATATCCTTCGTTAAAAAACGAAAAAAAAAAAAAACAAAAAAATTATAAACCATGTTGAAAGGGACATCCCTAGAGAGTGATATATAGAATGGGTGATTCGGCATGTATACAATATTTATATAAAATCAATTTCATATCTCCTCTAGATATGTACATAACATACAAGTACATTATATTGAATGGACTGTTATTTATGATACACCCTATATATAATCTAAACAACAAAATTTATTGGTCTATTTGTTTTACTACATTGTTTTAGAGATGACATTCGACAAAAAAAATACAAAAAACACAATAATAATGGCTTCAAAGTGAAAACATTCGGCCCAATAAACATTTATGTATCGTATCTGTACAAAATAATGGATTAGTTTATCCATTGTACATTTTACCCTCTATACCAAATTGATTGATCAATAAAAATTTATAATTTACATCCTTGTATATGTAACTCTATTTCTATTTAATTTTGGATCCTATTATAGAACAAAATCCATACTCGTATATATGACATCACTCATTCCTGTATGTCTCCTCGTAAGAGACGAGTAAATAAGTACCAGTTTTTTTTTATGTAATTGGGTACACACTTGACAATATTTTATGTTTTTTATTATTGGTTCTCGTGTTTGGAAATTTCTTGCCATAATAGAATATAAACAACCAATCTACGATTCTAGTCAATATTGCATTTTATTTATTGATTTTATTTTACAAGATTTAAACATCTATAGAAGAGCATAGTACATATTGAAACTATTTCCAATAAATTGGTTTTATATATTAGTCCGCATTCTAAATACATTTCTATGCATATTTAATCGCCATAATTTCTAATGAATTTACGATTTTTTGTCAAGTTTAAAAATTTGTGTTTTGTTGCAGTAAATATCGTCTCCTCCTTCAGTTTATGTCTAGACAAAGTGGTACCATAAAAGCTCTACAATTTATGTAATCAAGATTTTCCTTTTTAATATTTGTGTACAAATATATAAATAAATTAAATAAATGTTTTAGTTGTATTTTTAAAAATAATTAGAATTTATATTTATTAATCGCTGAGATTGGCTGAGAAAATGAAAAATTTATTTTTTGGGGTTCCAAACAATTTTTATTGACCAAAAATATTAAAATGCTAATATTTGTAAGGTTAACCATTCACTTATCTTTATTTTATTTACTTATTTTCAAAAATTTCGAAAGATTCATTTTGAGCATAAGCTCATTTACAATGCAGTATCAGTATACACCACGAGGTAGACAAAATACTAGTAACACTTCTGCATTGGCTCTTCGGCATTACTGCAACTTTATTTTGAAATATGCACTGTTCTAAAGATGATTAACCGGTTTTTGTTATCTGTTAGTAATTTTTTATATCATACATGGTTGAAGATGGTTTTAAATCTTTGTCATAAATTAAACACAAAAATTTATTTTATTTTTCACACATAAGTTCTTTATTCAAACACTTCACCTAAACAACTGACCTTCTTTCAATTCTTCTTTCCTTATTTATATGCTCGGAAAAGGGCGTGAAGATATGAAGGTTATATACATCTAAATATTATATGTATAAATATAAACAACCATAAAACTAAATTTTTATCCTTAAATTATATTACTCTTATTTTTTTGATCTATTTTTATTTATGATCCTTTATGATCTTTTTAAAGATAAGCATTTTACGTATTACTAATAGGTAATAACCAAACAACGCATGTTTTCTAAATATTTAACATTTCCCTTCTGGAAAAATATAAAGTTTACTTTATTTCAATTCTTGACTTACAACTATTGTTTTTACCTAAAACACTAATTTTAATTAGATATAAGCTTAAAAATAATTACCAAAATAAATTTTATTATATTAATTTTTTTTATTTTTATTTTTTGAATTTGTAATAATTCAACCTATCAGGTATGGATCGTTTTCTGTTTGACCTTCTTAAAATTGCTTTTTTCTTATTTATTTTATTGTCATGTGGAATCGCTAAATCTTTGAATTTTTCATTTATAATAATTTGAGGCTGAATCCATTCCTTTTTAGGGATATGCCTTTCTCTTAATTCCCCAATACTTGCTAAACGAATATTTCCTTCAATATTTATGTAATACGTAGTTAAACTATTCCTTTTAACAATATAGCCCGCGTGCCACTTAAAATTATTTATATGGTCGCTTCGATACCAAATTGGTTCATTAATCTTAAACTCCATTACTTTCTGATCGAAATTGTTTTCATTTAATTTTGGTTTACTGACGGTCGAATCGTTTATTTGTTTCGAACGTTGTAACGTGGTATCGTTTTGCATTCTCGAATTGAATAAATTTAATAAATTAATGTTAACCCGCGGATTATATTTGAAAACGCGATCCGATGGACAGCCATCAACGGTAGAACAATAAGAATTATTATAATTGGACAGAACCATTTCTATAAGAGTATTTAAATTTAAATTTGAAAACCGCGGATCTAATATTAATTTTTTCAACGAATTTTTTATTGTTTGAACACCTCTCTCTGCTAAACCATTACTTTGTGGGCGATATGGTGGACTTTTGTAAACATTTATGCCTACATCACTACAGAACTTTTGAAATGCGAAACTATTGAATGGTGGTCCATTATCTGAAACTAAACTAAGAGGATTTCCAAAAATTCTAAATATAAATTTTAATTGTGAAATTACACTAATTGTCGTATCGCTGTACCTTAATAATTTCACCTCTATCCACTTTGAAAAATAATCAACCATAATCAAACAAGTTTTACCTCCGAAGTAGAACAAATCGAGGTGAATTCGTTCAAATGGAAAATATGTTTCAGGCCATGGAAAACTTATTTTAGAGTTCGTATTCTGACATTTGTTACATACGACGCATTTCTTAACATACTCTTCTATATCTTTATCTAAACCTTTCCAGTAAACAAATTTACATGCCGTTTGCTTCATTTTTACAATTCCGTTATGAATTTCTCCTAAAACGAGCTCTCTTAAATTAGGGGGTATTACTAAACGTTCTAAATATAATACGCAATCTTCTTCAATAGATAAATATTCTAATTTGTTCTCGTAAAATTTTAACTCAGGGTTAATACAAACTTCCCTGTGACCTAAACCCGATTTCACCCAAAAATACACTTTCTTTAAAACTGGATCATTCTATGTTTCTGCGCCTACTTTTTTAAAATTAATCGGAAATCCCTCTGAAATATTTTTAATACTATTAATCACTGAGTCCACATCAGTATTTCCTTGTATTGGTAACCTAGATAATGCATCTGCTTCTACCATTTTTCGCCCACATCTATGCTTTATTTCGAAGTCATATATGGATAAAATATATGCGTATTTGTGAAGTCTAGCGGCTGCTAAAGATGGCATACCCTTGCTTAAATCAACAATTTTGGTTAAGGGTTGATTATCTGTGAAAAATGTAACTCTATTACCGTAAATATATTTGTGGAATTTTGTGGCTGCGTAAACTATCGCCAAAGCTTCTCTATGCAAATTCGGATAATTTTTTTCTGCTCGAGACAGAGTACTAGAAATATAGAAAACTGGTTTTTCTTCGCCCTCTATTACATTACATAATACAGCACCGACACCTTCACTACTGGCATCACACAAAATATGAATGGGTTTAGATGGATCGTAATGTTGTAATAGATTGTATTTAATAAGGAGTTCTTTGCAATCCGAAAAAACTGATTGGTACTCCTGGGTCCACTCAAATTTTTTATCCTTTTTTAACAAATTGTATAAACATGCTAATTTACCAGCTAAGTTCGGAATAAACTTATGATAATAATTTATCATACCTAAGAAAGACTGTAACTGTGTTATATTAGTTGGTGAGGGTGCATTTGATATTGCTTCTACTTTCGTCATGGCTGGACTTATTCCCTTATTCGATAGTACATGCCCTAAATATGCCACTTGTTCTACAAAGAATTTGCATTTGTCAAAATTAACTTTTACTTTATGTGCCAACAATTGTTCTAACACTTCTAATAACTTTTCATATAACAATTCTTCTGAGGTTGCGCCAATTAAAATGTCGTCTAAAAAACAGAAAACCTTTTCTAACCCTTTTAAAATTTCATTTATAACTCTTTGACAAGTGCCAGCTGCGCTACTAACTCCAAACGGCAATCTTTAATATACATATAAACCTTTATGTGTATTAATCGTTACCAATTTTTTGGATTCTTCGGAAATTTTAATTTGCTGATATGCACCAGTTAGATCTAATTTGCAAAAATATCGGCAACCATTTAAATTCATAAGAACATCATTAATGTTCGGTAGAGGGTAGTGATCTGTATAAATTACTTTATTTATGGTTGCTTTACAATCAACACATATTCTAATTGAACCGTCACTTTTTGGAACTATAACAATTGGAGAAGCCCATTCACTATTTCTTACGGGTTCTAAAATATTTTCCTTTACTAATCGATCAATTTCCCCAGAAACCTTTTCTTTGAGTTTAAAGGTTACATCGTATGCCTTGTAGAAAATTGGTCGTGTATTTTCTTTGAGATGAATTTCAGCTTCAAATCCTAACAATGGCTCTTCTAAACTTTTACAAAATATCGCTTTATATTTTTCCTTTAAAAAATCTATTTTATTATCTCGAATTTCCGATACTTCATTAACTTCGCAATTTGTTTGATTTCCTACTGTATTACCTATAACCTTTCTCCAATTGGGAAATAATTTATCTAGCCAATTTCGCCCTAATAAAGGTATGAAATACTTATTAGTTTCAATAACTATTAATTCTAATTTATGTTTTGATTCCATCTCTAAATTCAATGAAACATCTAACAAAATTTTCCCTAAAACCTTTAATCTTTCTCCTGATAAAACTACTAGATTTTTGTTCACCGGTGATAAATTTTTAGATTCAAAATATTTTTTAAAATCTTCTTTACAAATTAAAGAATAACTTGCACCTGAATCTATTTCAAAAACAAGATTAAATCTATCTAGTCACAATTTTTGAAAAAGCGGTTCAGACTTGTCTGATTGAATATTTTTGATACAGCCCACTTGTTCTTTGTTAACACTATCGTTTTCACAACTATTGAAATCCTCCGAATCGCATTTTTTAATATAATTTCATCTAAACCGACAAAACTTTTCCACGTGACCATTACGAGAACAAAATCGACATATAATATTTCTATTTCTAAAATTATCCGTATTTCTATTGAATTTATTATTATTGCTAAAATTTATATTATTATTATAAGCGTTACCTCTTTGTTGAAAATTATAATTATAAAGTTGACGATGATTTTTTGCATCTGCTGATGTTGTTTCCTTTTTACTTTCTTTTACTCTAGTAAAATAAAGTATAGTAATCATGAAAATTTTGGACCTTGATATTTTTAGTGATTTATCTGTTTTGAGGTCCCCTGAGTCCGAAAAAGTGGGTTTCGAAATGGTGTCTGTCTGTCAGTCTGTCAGTCTGTCAGTCTGTCAGTCTGTCAGTCTGTCAGTCTGTCAGTCTGTCTGTGTCCTCTCTACAGCCCAGATGGTTTAACCAATCGAACTGAAACTTCAGATTTAAGCTTTTTTGATAAATTGGGAGGTCCCAGTGAATTTTACTCCAAATCGGCTAACCGGAAGTGGCCACTCCCTTGGTCCAGAAAATTTATTTTGCAAATATCTTAAAAAGTATAAGGTTTACAAAAAACTACTTCAAAAAAAATGTTTCCAAAAATTAAAAACAAATAAAATTAAAAAAAAAAATTAAAAAAAAAAATTAAAAAATTTAAAAATTAAAAAAAAAAAATTTAAAAAATTATAAAAAAAAATTAAAATTTCTCAAAATTCTCTGTTCGTAAAAGAAAGTCGTGTGTTGGCCACACCTCCATTTTTTGGTATGTAATTCCTGTTTATATTTAATTTGTTGATCCGTTCAGCATTGCCATCATGAATAGAAATGATATTCGCTTTTGTCATTTCGTTGCTCACTGCGATTTTTAATGCATTTTCAAAAGTAAATTGTTGTTGTACTCCCTTAGCGTCGGTTTTACCAGCCTCTATTAGTAAGGTTTCTTGTAACTCAGCACTTTGTAAACCAACGATAAATCTGTCGCGTAGCGCCGTATTTAAAAAATTACCAAACTCGAAGGTATTAGCATAAGGGTTTGTAATTCTACTGCATAGTCTTTTATTTTTTCGCCGGTTTCTTGGTTTCTTTTGTTGAATTTGTAATGTTGCACTATCGTAGATCAATCTTTCGTATAGTATTCTCTTAATTTGTTGATAATTGTTTTGTAATCTAAATCTCGTGGTTTAGACGGAGCAACCAATTTTTTTAATTGACTGTAACTTTCGGTGCCGATAAAATGAATAATTGATTGCTGTTTTTTTTTCATCGATTAATTCGTTTAATTCAAAAAAATTTTTCATTCTTTCCATATACTCATCGAAATCTTCTCCAGGTACATATTCTTTAATGTTACCCATTAAATGCAATTTATTTGGCTTGTCTTCATTTGCCATTTTACACCTTTTTTTTTTTTAATTTATAAATTAATTTTTATATTTATTAAATTTAATGAATTTAATTTATATAGTTTTATTTATTTATTTATTTATTTTTTCTCTCGTCGCCACAAATTAAACGCCACGTCATAAATTAAACACAAAAATTTATTTTATTTTTCACACATAAGTTCTTTATTCAAACACTTCACCTAAACAACTGACCTTCTTTTAATTCTTCTTTCCTTATTTATATGCTCGGAAAAGGGCGTGAAGATATGAATGTTATATACATCTAAATATTATATGTATATATATAAACAACCATAAAACTAAATTTTTATCCTTAAATTATATTACTCTTATTTTTTTGATCTATTTTTATTTATGATCCTTTATGATCTTTTTAAAGATATGCATTTTACGTATTACTAATAGGTAATAACCAAACAACGCATGTTTTCTAAATATTTAGCAGATGGCATCAAAAATCCCTAAGTTGAAGCAGTGGGCATAATTCGAAAATTGTTAAGCTAAAGCTCTAACGACAATTTGCTATTCCAAATGGTTTAAATTTGTTATATGAGGAGATTCAAAGATGGTGTCACAAGAACCCGAAGTTCATTCAAACTCTGCAATAAATCTAACACAGCTCTCTATTTTCAGCAACAGAGTTATTAAAATCATTTCAGAGACCACTTTAAAGCCGTGTTTTCAATTAAGAAATTAAGTTAGCATTTATTGTCAATTCGATTGTATAGTAGTCCTCGGTAACGTATAATGGTTTCGAGATTTGATCAGAAATAAGTGGCGCCAGTGGCCTCAAAATTAAATCTTTTACAGGTGATTCATGTCATTCGTTTAAACAGACAATTGAATCTGAGCACATCAAAGTTGCTATCGATAATGCAGATTGGCGATTTTTATATTTGAATCGAACTAAATTATAGGATTCCAAGCTATTAGTAAATTATATGAAGTGTATATGTACTTGGTTTAACACAATATCGGCGGGTAACACCTTGAGCTTGACTCACATGTGTAGCGGGCAAAAATTAGTGAAGTATGAAAAAGCGCACATTTTAGAAATCATGTAATATCTTCACAAGGAGGATTTCAATGAAATTTGAAAAATAGGCATCACATAGTATTTTAAGGATTTAGATGAAATTTAGAAAAAAAAAATTAAATTTTTAGTTTAGTATTCTATTACTTCATTTAATGTATAACATGAACCAAACCATAATTGTTAATTTTTTAAAGTTCCAAAAGTTCATGTTCATGTAGAAAAGCGTAATAATGTTTAGTAATATTTTATAATATTTTTTTTTGAGAAGTATTTGACATGTTTGTACACAATTTTAATAATTATCCAGGTGTCACAAATTTACATATGGTTCTAGAAGGGTTGTGATTGTTTGTATTGATGGTTTTCCTTGTCCGCAAAATATTTCAACATTACAGATATAATCCGTAGGGGCTTCACACACCATTCGAACGAGAACACCATATTTTATAACTTTTGAGGCGTTGTACACCTTGAACGCTAACCAGGCTCTCCACGGTATTATGCTTTCATCAAGCGAGGGTATGTAAGAATTGGTCGAACTTTTTGAAGACGATCACTATTACCAACAATATTTGAATTGTTTGAAAAATACCAAAATGCCCTAATTTGTTTGAAACGATCGCGACTCAGCAGTTGAGAAAATATCGGCGTTTGTATTGTCGACCAATATTCGTCTCTATTATCTTTACGAACGTTCCCCATGAACAGAATCAGCCCTACAAATTTTTTAGCGCTTTCACTGTCACGTCCTTCCACTTTACAGAATTAACGCTCCTTTAAAACGAGATTCATTTTGCGTATGGTAACGATTCGTTCCACCTACCACATATTGAAACAGATCATCCTCTATAAACAACTTTATAATATCGCTAGTATTTTCGCTATTATTAGGTAATACAGGAATACCAGAATTGCTCATAAACGGCTCGATATTAGGTGGAATATCAGTTTCAAACCACTCTGCTATTTCTTCATCTTCACTTTCAGAGTCGCTTAATTGTAACGGAAGCGCCCGATTTCGTTAAATAAAGTAATTAAGGTAACCGTTAAATCGTTAACATTTCTTAGAAAAATTGCAACAAACAGTAAGAGTATTACGATAAGACTGAACGATTGGAAAGAATTTCAGTTCAAAATTCTGCCTGTTCTATAACGTAATGGAAACACCTTAAAGATAATGACCTCGAACAATTTTCTAATAAAGAAATAAAACATCTGGGTTCTTTTCTCTTTTAAAATTTATTTATTGCACCAGGAAATGCATATACGTATTTGGATTGTTTCTTTATGATGAAGAGCAAAAGAACCTGAAGGTTGCTTACAAAGAGTTGTGCAAAACAAAAAATTCATTTCATAAAAAAAAGCATTGGTAAGTGCTTTACTACTCTTTAGCGTACGTTCAGCATAAAAGGTATTATTACCCAACCCGCCGATTGGCGCCAGTCTGTGGAAAAGGTATTAATACCCTTCCCGCAGATAGTGTGTTAACTGAAATTTGGTCAAAAGAGGAGTATTTTTTTTTAATAGATTTAATAGATATTCAAATAGGACAGGTGACTTGTTTAGAAAGTGGATTTTGTTTACTAGTGTCACCATACTAAATGGTTCAAATTTTTTAGACGATGACGTCACAAGTACCCGAAGTTTATTTTATTGGAATCCGCAATAAATCCAGCAGCTCTCTAATTTCAGCAACAGAGTTGATAAAATCTTTTCAGAGACCACCTTAAAGCCGTTTATTTAACTTAGGAATTAAGTGTCGTAGTCCTCGATAACGATCAAGTGTTGTAGTCCTCGATAACGTATAATGGTTCCGAGCTTTAATCAGAAATAGGTGTTGCCAATGGCCTCAAAATTGAAGCTTTTACAGGTGGCTTTTACATATACAATAGAATCTGAGCACATCAAAATTGTTATCGATAATGCAGATTGGCGATTTTTATATTTGAATATACATTACCAGTGTCACAGATTTTCATTCCTCTCATAGTAAATGAAACTCGCTTCAACATTTTGAACTACAAAAATATGTTTAGAAGTTCTAAATGAATTGAGAAATCCAATTCATTAATTACAAAAGATTTCGCAAATAAATTAGAAGAAAGTGTAAGTGTAAATAATAGTCTCGATAATGACGTTTCAATTTAATGCGTTGCAAATTTCGAGCCATATGAAAGCCACAAATAATTCTGAATAAACCGAATAAACTTAGAGTCTTAGAATAATCTAAAAAATATCATCGATTGGAAGCCGATAGCTCAATTATATTTAAATGCCGGAAATCTGGATAAATCCAAAAAAATTCGAATTTCGTGAATCTCATTTCTGTACTATCATGTAGCTTTAGTGCTGTACACCATTAATACAATTCCAAGCTCAATCAAATAATTGTTGTACATTGCTTAAAACATATAAAAAAATTCAGGTAATAACCTATAACTTAACATAATTGGTGTCAAAGAACAGAACTTCGATATTCCCAAAAGAATTCGAATATTCCTGAAACTCTGAAATGAACATAAATTCCTACAATAATATCGATATAACTTCGAATAATGCTAAGCAACTTACCGCCATTCAAATCCAGATATCGAAAAATCTCAAATTTTCGGATTTCAAGCATCTCACATTGAGTTAGTTACGGTTAATTCAATTCAAACTAAATCCCAATAATCTCAAAAATTCTGCAAAATCTCGAATAACATTTATTACAAAACTGTGAGGTCAAATAATTTTTAAATAAGCGTTAAAGCCCCGAAAAATTTCATAAAATATCGGAAATCTCAATGTACCTCGCAGATGAGTCGATGGCGCAACTCAACGTGAAAAATCTAAAGTTAAGGATCAATCTTGGGCCCAACACTATTTAATATTTTTATGAATGACGTAGTGTTTATTAAAAACTGAATTTTACTGTACCAAAAAATTGTTTATTTTGAGTTTGTTCTATTCGAAAACAAGATTTTGCAGGCAAATGCCTTAAGTAATAATCTGTTTACATATTCTTGATTTAACAATTAATAGTAAGAGTTCCTTGGCCAATTAAATAAATAAGCTACGTGTGGGTGCGCCTAAATTGATAGTTTATTAACGACGATGTAAATTACTTCTGTCTAAAAATACCAAAGTACTGAAATCCTGTAAAAAATGGGCAAAAATTTGATTCCGAAAAAATAAAATAACAAAAAAAATTTCTGTCCGTCTGTCTGGATGTCTGAGAACGGCTTTTTCGATTTTGATTTTTTTTTCGCCGATTTATTTCTGTGGTTAAGGGGGAGAATTGATGCTTTTGGAACCTGTATGTCAAGAGGGTCGAGTACCTGTCATACGAATTGACCGAGAACCAACTGGTTATATAAATATTTATCAAATTTTGGTTGAGTTGAAGTTAAGTGATGATAGTATGATGGTATGATCGTTATGATTTTATGGTGGTATGGTGGTTTGATGGTATGATGGAAAGATTGAGTGATGGAATGATGGGATGATGAAATGATCAAATGATGGAATATTGGTATAATGGGATGATGGTGTAAAGTTGTAAAAGTGTAATGGTATGATGGTGTAATGGTGTAATTGTATAATGGTATGATATTATGATTGTATGTTTAGTGGTATGATGGTACGTACTATGGTGGTATAATGAAATGTTGGGATGATGATAAAACGATGGTAAAATTATATTATGGTATGATGGTACCATGGTAAGATGGTATGGTAGTGTGGTGGTATGATAATATGATGGAATGATGCTATGATGGCACTATTGTTCGTCAGTACGATGGTTTTTCGAACCGCTTAGAGTGATGTACGTTGAGTTTGGTGTCACGTTGATGTTGAGTTGGGAGTCGAATTAGAAGATTTCGTTGAACGTTCAGTTTTGTTGAGTTGAGGGTTAAATTGGGATTGACTTAAAGGTTAGGTTGGGGTTGTGTTATGATTAGGTTCAGGGTTGAGTTGAGCTTAGGTCTAGGTAGTGTTGAATAGGATTAGAGATAATGTTGAGTTGGATTTAAGTGAGGGGTCCGGTTATAGGGTTTAATTTTGGGTCGTGTAAAGGCTTTATTGGGAGGTTAGATTGAGTTGATTTTAGTTAAGTTCATACACATGTAGCTTTGGTACCCAGTTGATTTTGAGGTTGTGTTGGGCTTTAAGTATAAAGGGTTTAGATTTGGTTCGATCTAAGTTCAGTAGAAGTTGGGTTAAGGCTTAGTTAGCTTACGATGGAGTTAAATAAGCTACTTGATTCGGGAATTATTTGGGTCTTAATTTTGGGTTAAGTTACGGGTTCATTTGAAAATCGATTTGAGGTCGATTTCCTGAGTTGAGGGTTGGGTTAGTGGTTGTATTTGGCGATTGAATTTAGGATTGCGTTGCAATTGACTGAGTGATTGAATTGTAAATTATGTTAGAGTTTGGGCTGAAGATTGAGTTAAGAGGTTCATTTAGGAATTAATTTGGGAGTTGAGTTAATTTTTAGGACCGAAATTCTGAGCGGCTCATAATGTGTCAGCTCTTTATATTTTTATTTTAATTCATCGCAAGTTTTACAAATAATATAAAGCATATGTAATAGGTGTTTACTCATCACAACTCGATTAGCAATCCATTAAAAATAATGGCATTCACAACAATTTCGACTTTTTAATCAGAAAAAATGAAGAGGCCAATCATTTATAAATACATCTACCAGAAACAAGTAGAAATACCAAAATCCCCCACGTACTTTAACCCGAAGTCGGTAACCCGACAAACTTTCTCTTTCTATTGTAATTTATTATAGTTTTCAACAGAAAATCGTCATTGTTCAATTTAATATAACCTTCAATATCTCAAATTTTAAGATTATAGTTATTGTCATTATTGCTGACTGAACGTCTCCTATTGCAATGCCATAATTGCTAATGATTTTCTCCACTGTTAAATTTGCGTCACAAGACAATAAAAACGTCGAAAGGTAGCAGCTGAGTGAATTACGAAGGCGTGCCACATTTTCCCCAATGCATTTTTAGTAAACCGCCATAGGTTCGAGTATCACTTTATTTATCAAATATGCAATTTGATATTCTGCATTCATGTTTAGTGGAATTTACAAATTTTTTAGCACAGTTGACGCCGTTAAATACCTCAAATATTATATTTGTTCGCAAGTTGATACTAAAACATACTAAAACCTCAGTAAGAGAATCGAACCCACAGGCGTTCGTTACGTTTATAGTTTCTTCTCCGAAAAGTTTGGAAAACCCATTCTCCAAAAAGGGTAGCCGCTGATAGATCTAGTCCAAAAAGCTGTTTAACGATATATCGTGTTAGAGCTTTGTTTGCCAAAATGGTTTGGAGACTGAGTAGAAGGTCTTAATGTCTTATTCCACTGTACTTTCAAGATATTTTCTTTTCTTATTTCTTGGAGTAGACACTAGGGCTTCTTGCATTTTTATCGACTTTAATTTTTGCTCTGATTTAAATTTAAGAATATTTACCGCGTAGAACCAGTTCTCAACTATCGCATTGGTAGTATTTCGTTTTAACACAATACATATTAGAAAAAACAAAAAGAAAATTGGCCACAATAAAATTTATTTGGCTTTGATCCATGTTCTCGTTCCATTTGACTAATTGAAGTCCCTATTAATCTCGCTTTTTCAGAGTCGGCATGGTTATCGCTCAAATTTGTCCAAGTGTTGCCATAAAAGTTTCGTATGCATGTTTGCTGCTTAAAGCAATTTAAATAATTCATTCACACAATCTACTGATTTATTGCATAAAATAGCACACAAAAAATCTTAAATTCGATTTCAGTGTTCTGCGGATATATGTATGTATGTGGGAATTTCTTCTTTATTTCCATTGTGATAATATTCACAATGATGGTATGATAGGTTTTTTCAAAGGGGCGCCTTTCTCTAAAAAAATAAAATTCATTTCAATGTACTCTGAAATACTTGATAGACTAGATTACTGAATGTTTTGGTAGTGGCGTTTATAAAGCCCATGACCAATCCACAATAAAATAGTGGTGCCCTTTAAAGTGTTTTAGTGCTTCCATTTCCTTTTTTAGGTCAACTAAAAATTTCGCAATAGATCGTCTTTCTTCTAAAATTCAGATTTTATTCTTCGTAAGATATCTGGACAGTGATTTTGGTCAAAAAATGTGGATTGATTTAAGATTTACTGGAAGGCAATAGTATTGGTAAATTGTATTGGTGTTGAATATGCGTTTTTTTTTAGTTTATTATTTAACATGATGCATGTTAAACGATATATGCAACACGATAATTTTCAAGAAACATATTCATGGAGGATATGCAAAGTCACAAAATTAATGCATCGACAACAACGATACTCCAGGAAAATAACTTACACATTCCAAACATTAATATTACAAGGACTGAGTTAAACAACATCAGCCCTTCCACATCATTATCATTGAGAAACTAACAACAAATACTTAAACACCACAATCAAGAGATACGCTCAGCTGAAGAAATTATGGTCACCGCAACAAATCAAGAGCAGCAGTAAACTTAAAACTTAGAAATATAGACAGGATGATGATGCAAACCACGAAATTCATCATTTTTACACTATCAAAAACCTTAATGAATCAAGGCGCCTAAATGAATGCTCGCTGGAGAATCCAAAAGCATTTCAAACCACAAATTAATTCTTAAAATTTTTAGAGAACCGATTTCAATCTTTAGAATTAATTGGAGGTAATATATTCATACCAGCTCATCAGCCAAGGGTCCAATCATAAAGACAGGTATTCACATCGACAACAAATCAGCAACAATAAACAACCATGTGCGTATACTGTCAAAAGAACCACAAACTCGATAAATATCCACGATTCAAGGAATTAAACCAGCCAACAATAAACTGCAGAAAAAATAACGAATGTTCAACCTGCAAGGGACTAATAGACCAACAACTATAACAACTCATTTAGCTTATAACACTGTACTTGTGGTGTTATATGAAAACATTTTTAGATGATAAAAAAAGCACTTGATTTCATTGTGACGCGCACATAACGCGCCGGTTTTTTAATTCACTAATTATATAAGCTAATTTATTATTTTGATTACATTAATTAATTTATTCTTAATATTTATCACCACCGCACTATATATTTATGTAGCACCAAATAGACAGAAAAATTATTTGAATCGCATGGGTCATTTTTCCAAAAACATGTTTTAATATTTTTCGCCGATTTTAAAAATTTTGTCTTTTCAATTTTAATCGTGTAAGTTATTTTAACCATTATTTCTACCACTTTCTTTAAATTTCATCAAAATTTGTTTATTGATTTACCATACAAATCCGCTCGCCCCTCGCTTAAGTAATTTAAGTCAATTATAGATGGGAAATAAGAAATTCTTGAATTTCGAGGGCTTACAAATATTTTGTGAGACCCGTGGGTTGTACCATACGTTAATTAATTAAATTAACAAATTTTTTAGGGTTGTATTTATTCTATTTTTAGTTACCACTATCATGCATGGCCTTTGAAAACCTATTCGAAGAATGTCTATTTAACTTGTTAAACACTAACTATAATTTTTGTGGAATTAATTCAAACGAAAGTAAAAAAAAAAAAGTTAGAAAGTTGTAGTGTAGTGAAGTGAACTGAATAGACGTAGAACTACATTTGCCACCGACCATAATTCTAGAAGAAATTTTGCAAATGGTTTGTTTATTTATTATAAGTTTCAAGAGCAACACAGCCAACGAAACAGCCATTGAGCTCATAGAACACCTGTATGTCACCGTACACATACGTCTTGGGCATATCTGGTTTAGTTTTCTCTTCTTATGATCGCCCCTATTTATGCACTATTTTAACGCTTCATATAAATTGTGTGTCTAATTTTTTTTTAGAGCTATGGATTTGATTTACTACAGTTCACTTGTAATAAGTAGATCGCATCGCGCTCACACGATACCATAAATATACGCACATATCGGATTTGAACTAAATTGGCTACTGGCCTTGAAGACCCGTCTATTATAAGTCATTTTAATGTAACACAGTTTTTCTTGTGCTCTCCCTGCCTCTTGTACCCTATAGCGAAGAGTGTGGACTTTTTCAAATATTATAGGGGTATTTATAGTAAATAGGGTCCTTCATCTAACCAGCACAGTTGGGCGAGTAAATTACACTGTGTAATTTACACAGTTTTTTACACGTAAAATATGTGTAATTTACATAAGACCATTTTTTACATTATGTATGTATAAAATGTGAAAATCTAAAAGTTAACATTTTAACAACGCCATATTTTATCAAATTCATTTACTGTACTAAGTGGTAGATGATTTAAATTTTCACGCATGAATTAGTTGAAATTAATTGTTTTAACAAAATTAACTGATACCTGCTATGTTTGTTCACGTGCGCTCCTTAATGTTGGATAAAATTTAGATCTCACAGATTTGATATTTCCTATCCCGCCATGTAAAACAAAACATGAAATGATGAACTATATTTGGCATAAACAAAAAATTACGTTTTAATGTGAAAAACTACTATACTAAACTACGAAGGTGTTCACAGGGTCGTATTTCAAAATCCACTCCGTTGTAATTTTTTCAGTGCTCACTTGGTTACTGCAGTTATTGTAAACCATCCAAACTTCAATCTCATCTGCTACGGTTACCTCTAAGTGTTGGTTATGTGTCTCTCATATCTAGAGTTACAAGTGTGATAAACTCGTGATAACAAAGTTGCAATGGCGAGAAAAGGCTTTTGCGTTTTGTCACATTTTCAAAAATTTTAGAAACTCATATAACGCTTAAAAAATAGAACGCTCTGAGAATATGGAGCTTGTTCTAGTCTATTCGAGTTTCTCGATATTATCAGAGCCTCCTGTTAAAGTAACCATACAAAAGATGACTATATATTATTATGTGATACGGTGATACCTCGAGATTTTCGAGATTTTAAGCTTATTTCACATTTTGATTGGTGTATAGTATTATAAACAATATGACTTGTTTAAGTTTACTAAATATAATAACAAAAATTGTTTCAGATGTTTGCAGATTTTCGATATAATCGAGTTTAACTTGATGTTAGATTAAGCATATTGAGTTACATAATCTTACAAGAGATGAGATTTCAGAAATTCGAAATTTTGAGGTTTTTGAGATAAACGTTAAAAAATTTAATGCTACGAAATTATTCAAAATTCTGTAGGACCCTAAATTTATTCGAAGCTTTTCGTATATATTCTAAATTTGTTGTGAAAAATCGTATTTTTCAATAATAGTCGATATTTGCTAAAGGATGAAATGCGTGATGCGATAGAATTAGTGTTCAATCGATACTTAGTTTATGGTCCATTTTGGATGTTACACTCTATATTGTTTTGCCGTTTAGACATTTTTTTAGCCATTTTTAGAAAATGCATTTCATTTTATTTACAAATTTGTTGATGGAACAATAATTTAAAAGCATTCGGAGATTACTAATCTGTTCTAAATCTGTGTTTTTTTATGGAATATTAAAAGAACATCACAATCGCAAAAGGAAGCTTCTTTACTCTAAAAATTCCTAAAACTAGGTTTTTGGTTAAAGAAATACAAATAGCATCACTTCCTCTCAAATAAATTTCTCGCTTGCATGCACAATTCAAATTGCTTTTTTACATTTAAATAAATATAAATTTTTGCAAGATTGGTAATGTATGAAAGGGCTGATGTGGAAAAATATTTGTAGGCGAGTTTCAAACGGTCGTAACCAGTGGTTACCTGTTCATAAGGTACAAGTGTACTGTGTAGAGCACTCTATATCATGTTTTGTACTTAATGGCAGTGGTGCTGTTTCGTCTTGGTCTCAAAATGTTTGATTTTTGAAGCAACTTAAAAGTTAAATAAAAAAATTTCGTCTATTTTTTGGGAATTAATAGTCTAATTTAACACGGGTCATTTATTGTTTTACTATTTATTCATTAGATCGGGCTCCTTCAATGGATAGCTTAGACGTCCGAATTAGTTGACGGATCTCACGGAGTTATATCTCTATAACGACCGAGAGGTTTCGTCCCCTTATTTACGCTAATTATACCTCATTTTCTATAAGTTAACCTTTGTTTATTTAAAAGTTATAAGCAATTAGTTTATAATACTTTTTTAGTGAAGATACGGTTCTATATAAACTTTATCCTTTTTTGCGGAATGGTAAAAATAAAATTCCAAATTAGAAAATTCCACAAGTTACAATTTCATAAATTAAATGATAATTTCCAGACATTAGAAATGAATTCCACAATTTTTGAATTCTTTGTCTAATCCATTGTTAAACGGTTCTTAATACTAAGCTGTTTTGAAGGGGTTCGAAATATATATTTCTATAAGCAGCTTTGAAGAGCTGTCTATTTTAGTAAGTGAATTATAAAACCGAATGGGTTAGAAAATGTTTGAAACTTCTGTTTGATACAAGTATTGAAGGTTATTATTTGTTCCATTCTTACTTGATTGACTTTTCGCTAACCAATAAATTGTCTTAAAATTTATTTGCTGTATGTTGTTCGAATTCCTAGTATTCATCAACTCTCTCAAACCAAAATGATTGCACATTGTTTCTGTACAATTTGTACGAATAATATTCCACCCACACGGTCGGCATTAAGTTTTGCGGTGCACGTGTAACCTTGAAAATAACATTTAAGAGTATGTATATCGAAAGGCTCTTATTATATCTGTTTAATCAACAAAATTCTAAATATTCGAAAATACGACGCGTTAAGATTAACTATAAGCATATATTTTCCAATAATTTTCCCCATTTTCATACACAATTTTTTGCCTTCGTCTAATAATAATTGCTGTTTGTTGATGTTCACTTGGTTGTTGATTAAAATTTCTAAAAAAAAAAAAAACCAGCAACAAAAGCGAAAATTATGCTAAAAAATTATATGTTTTTTTGAAAGCTTCACAGTTTTCATGATTTTTTTTTTTTTTTTTTTTTTGTTGTATGTTAATTTTTCTACTCATATCTTATGTTGTTGATGATGCTGCAGAGGGTAAAACTGGAAGAAAAAAAAATATAATCAAGGATACATTAAACACAGCAAAAATATGATGATGCGAAGATTTTTTTTTTTTTATTTTTTTATTTCTTGCTCCATTCTGTCTGAATAAATGATTTTTGATCAGACTTTTGACTTCTCGTTGTTTTTTTTTTTTTTTTGTGCGAGATGATATAAAATTACAACAGTTTTACCAAAGCAACAAGAACAAAAAAATGTGTTTGGATATACATATTTTTATGAGATTTAAATTAAATTATTTATATGTTGTAGTAAGAAAGAATGAAAATGTGATGAAAATTTAATACTTAAAAAACGAACTAAAATGGAACAAAATGTTGTTTTTTTTACATTTAATTGAAAATATAAAAATAACAAAAACTTATTAATCTTGTTTTTATTTTGAATAGATTCTGTATCATAAATAGACGTATAATAAAGTTTTTATTGTTATTGAAGCTTCTTAAATCGACATTATGGCGTCGAGCCAATTTATTTATTTATTTACATTTTTTGGTTTTTATATTTCAAATTGAAGATTGTCCATTTTACAGTTTAATAACTGATAAACTGAATTAGTCTTTAAAGATATTGTTTAAAAGACGAATTCAGCAAAACATTGTTTTCAACGAAATCTTGCAAATTAAAAATATCTTTTATAATACAATAAAGATTATTAAAGTGATTAGGTCTCGGGGCCTTAAATTTTTATCAATTTGACTTTGATATTTTGGGGCCCTCTACTTATGTTTAAATTTTATAATAAAATTAAATTTCAAGAGAAAATGGCTCAATAAAATGTTCAAATTTGAAATCCTAAACACGAAACCTTTGAAAATTCGGATTACTGAAAATTTCAAAATGTTTGCAAGAAAATATTATATTCTATACTCTTATAATACAGATAGGTATTCTAGTTTCGGAACTATAAATAAAAATTTAAGCAATTTCATTTTAAATATTTCCCTTTTTAAAAATAGAAAATTTAAAAGTTTTCATTTTAAATATTTTGAAATTGGAATTTTAAATGTTTTTACTTGACCAATGAATTTATTAGTTAGCTAGCTACAAATTTAAATCAAACTTAATAATGGATTTTAAAGCCAATTTTTTTTTTTTAATTCAGAACAATTTATTTAACTGCACGCGCGATGTTTCGGTACCTTTTCGATACCATTATCATAGTTCTATAAAACAAATAATTTTCATTTAATGAAATAAGACAATTTGTTAAATTTTGAGATTCCTAATAATGTTAGTGACGTTTTGAAATTAGGCGAAAATATTAGATAATGTCGAAGGTCGCCTATGCTACGGATATAGAGAAATCGCGATTTAGAGGTGAATTCGTGAATATATTAACCAATTTTAGGAACCGGTCAAATAATAGAAATTTTCTTAATCAATATGAGTCTCGTTTGATTAAACAGGTGGTAAAATCAGAAAATTGTTTTAAGAACACCCCGAGATTCTAGTTACCAACCCTGATAAAGGCAATATCACGGTAATTGTGAATCGCGTTCACTATGTGACGAAAATTGAGTTTATGCTTGAAAATGGTAAAACATACAAACTAATCAGAAAAGAAACCACATTACCCTTAAAGAATAAGTGGAATAGAATAACTATCGTCACGCAGTTTTAGCGAGGTTGTATGGTTTGCCTAAGGTGCATAAAGTTGGTGTGCCTTCGGTCGGTAATACTGAAGAAAATATAAGTGAGTTATCTGCCCATATATCGCTCACGTCCCACACTATTTACATGAACAATGTTAAAATTTTGGAACGCAAGTCGAACTACAATAACCGGTGTATCCTCAAAATGCTCTACATCAAAAAGAATCCCGACAACATTAATCGGCAAAATGATTGTGAATATATACAAGACACCTATATTTTTTTGTATCACTAAATAGTAAACACGGATTTATGGTGGAAATAATGGTCAAAATGGTTCGCTATTTGGTTCTTTTACCAGTTACAGACAGCCAGTTTTCATAATTTCAAGTTACCACAATTGATATTCGATGTTTCTTTTTAAAAGTTTTGTCACGAATCATTTGAGCTTTCTCTTTTTCCTGTTAATTTTACATTTTGTTTTTTTGATATTTTTCCAATTTTTTGACGAAGAAAATTAATTTTGAATTGGTTTTTTTTCGGTGTTAGGATTTTAGTGTCCTAACTAAGGGAAATTTATTTAAACTGTATCCCTTTCAGCACGGTCTGATACAATTGTGTAGGTAAATTCTAACTATCATATAAAACCATTAAAAATCACGTTTTTTGATTCAATTAGAACTAACTATAATTGAACTAATTATATTTGTGAAAAATTGTGTATGAAAATTGTCCATGCCGTATTATCCAAAAATGAGAAATATAATTTGTGAGTTGGTGAACAAATGCAATATTTGTGTAGGTAACTTTCAAGTGTCCCTAAGAACTGGCTAAATTCAAACTACAATAAACTCCAGAATTTGGTTAAAATCACGTTAGTTTTTAATGGAACATTCCGAAAAAGCAAATCTGGTTTGGCCATTATAGCACCAACACAATTGAGTGGATTGGATTCACAGTGCTGTGGATTTTTTTAAATTAATCAAACAGTACAGAATTGTAAAAAAATAAAACTTTATTATTATCACAATTCACATTTGAGGAAAAAAAAATTATTACCTTAAAATTTCATAAAACTATTTACATAAGATCTTCAGTCTTTCATAGTACGAAATATTATAAAACAGTCGTTCGTCTTTGACGAACACAAGAAAATGTCGCTTTTCTCGCATCTGCATCTAGTACGACATTTTCAGGATTAAGGGCGACACATCTCCGCTGTCGGTATGTCATCCCACACGGGCCAATGACCTGAAGGTGAGTATCGTCTCGCTAAAGATGGAAGAGCTTCAATTTTCATTTTTTTTTTCGCACGGGTCCTAACCGATTAAGTTCCTCATCCGTATCGGTAGAATCGGTTCTTGCACTTTAAATTGAATCCTCAGATATTAAAGTATCTACAACATCCATTTTAAATCCCAGCAAATCAAGCCTTTTTGCGTTTGGTATACCTAAGGCTTTACAATCGCGTTTGTACTCCATCCACGCGTTTGCAACAGCCAGTTGAATAAAATGATGGGCGATTTTAACGGGCTATTTCCTGGTGTTAGTGAAGGTCCTGTAGTACTCCAATTGCTGATCGCAAATTTCGACTCTACTCATGTGACTATTGTTATCCTCAACTACATTGGGACAATCAACTTTCAAATTCGCTTTGCTCTGTTTGCACCACCTATCTACAGAGCAAGTAGGATTGTCATTTAACAGCCGATGTGTTTAAGTCTTGCTCGGTCAGCACAAATTCTTGCGATTCGCCCCGTTTCAACTGTCGTTCGTTTTTAAAATTTACTTGTTTAAGCCGATTTGGCATTATTGTTGCTGTAGCATGGTAGTTCATTTTTTTTAACTGCTTAAATAATCAAACCGTCGAAAAATATCTGTCGAAATAAAGAAAACTTTCAACGGGCAATGTTTCGGTTAATCGAAAAACAACGCTTGGCCCTAAACCGAGCTCCCGAAATTATAAATTTGTTTTTACGCTCCGGTAGAGCTCAAAGTCCATGACTAAGCTCGACGACGTAGTTACTACAAAATTTTTGAAGCCAACTGAACGAGGCTTTGCTTTAACAAACTGTCTAGCGGGCATGCGACCAGTGAATGAAATCATTTATTCGTCAATGGAGTAATGCTCAATTTTACGTTCGATTTCATGACATCTTTGTCGGACTGAGTCAATTATTGGTAGTGCTTTCCAAAATAGATTTGTTTCGGTATCCGGTGTATTTAATGTATCCACAAAATGAATAGATGCCCGTAGAGCCTGAAATCTTTGTCTAGACATGCGCAGTTTGAAATTTTAGCAAACACGATATTTTTGCTCCAAAATAAATGTATTCTTCATACAGCTCCCTAATCTCGCATTCATTTGTTTTTCATTTTTTACCGCTCGTTTTCAAATAGTACATATTAGTGTACAGGGCGGTGTCTTTAAAATGTGGATCTTTAAAATATCATATGTGCACATATATGTTGCATTGGTAAATTCCTCCTTGATAAATATGCTTCAGTCCAGACTGGAATGCACTGTTTAGCTGGTATGTTTCGAATAAATTTTTAGCTGTGCCCGCCGCGTCACTTCATTCGTCAGAATCATATGAGGGTTGCTCATGACATCGGTGTATTTTGAGCTCATAATCTTCGTCTTCAGAATCATCCGAATTTTCAAGAAGTCTCTGTATTTCTTCTTGGTCGACAAACCATTGGCCGTTTTCAAACACAACTAAAACAATTAATATATTATGAATAATTAGTAAATAATATACACAAGAACATTTAATAGTAAAAATAAAGTAAAATTGTGTATATCAAATAATAATTGGTACAATATGAATTTTGTTCTTAATTTTTCACCGTAATAATTTTCTTCTAACTATGAACCCAACTTACACAATGGTGTAAGTCACTTTTTTGTTTAATTTTTGTATTATTTCCCGCTTCATGGATGCTACATGGATTTTAACGCCGATTTAAATTTAAAATTCATTGGTTCTATCAGACAATCAAATTTTACCCACATAATTGTGTGAATTGGTTCTTGCTGAACACAATAATTTTAGAAAAGTCATTTTTACCCACACAATTGTTACAACCGGTTTCCAACCATTAAAAAAATAAGTCTTAGGTCGGTGCTGAAAAGAGTATTTAAATAGTAAGTTAAGAAATTATGTATTAGTTCTTGTTGTTGTCAAAATTGTATTTTTTACTTATAGTCGGTTATGTCTTTTTACTTTTGAAATTTAATTTTTTTTTAGAGCTTTGATAATGGTTTCGAAAAGGTACCGAAACGTTGCGCGTGCAATTGAATAAATTGTTTTGAAATAAAAAATAGGCTTTAAAAGCCATAGATTATTTTATTTACATGAACCGAAATTTCGAGAATATGTACAACAATAACCAGTTTTTTCGGAAGGCATTCCTAATTTCGATTTATTAATATTGATTCTCATACTAGGGTACTTACAACTGGTACATAACCGAAAGCAAACAATTCAAATTGTTTTCTGGGTTTAACTTCAAAATGATTCAAATGAACCGTCAATTCGTATTTCGCGAATTTAAAATACCGAATTTTACATCACTTCACCATTGTGTTTGAGAAGGTTTTTGTGAGGTACTTTTTAATTATTTTACAACCCTTATAGTTAATGTTGCAAATTTTTGAAAGACGCTTTTGGGGGTATATCCTTCATCCACCAATATTAATTGTCTTGACTTATTTGATATTATTTGTGTCATTAAAAACTCGGTAGCAAATTCCTATTATCGTTTATACGAAAAAAAAAATTCAATTGAAAAAATATTTTCTAGCGCAAATAGTTTATTTGCGGCCGGTTATACGATATACCCCTTAGAACAATACACGCACACACATCGGTTATTGTTCAGATTTATATTCGAATTTTAATAAATTGTTTGGAAAATTTTGTTTTTATTGTAAAATTTCATTTTATTTTATTAATATAACTCTTTTGGAAAAAAATTGTGACTTTACTTAAATAATTAACCCTCTAATGCTCTAGTCCGCCTCAATACGGACTTAAACTAAACCGTTCTAATTCACACATGTATATTTTTTTAACGAAAACAAACACTAAAACTGTAATCGCAATTCCGCTTTATTCATTGGTTTTTTCAGCAATAATCTATTTCGTTTCGTTTTTCCTTGAAATCAGTTCAAAGTGAATTTTTGACGAGAACTGACGAAATAATTATTTGTGTGAAAAACGGGACTTTCAACAATAAAATATTATTAGTAGTTTTTATACGATTCTCGTGAAAAAAATACTGGTGAGTAGAAAAAAGAGTTATCTTACTACTAATATTACTGTTTGTTATCAATAATACACTATCACCTGAAACCGCCTGTAGGCGGACTCGGGTTTTATGGTCAAAATGCTTGCGCTTACAGTTTTTCGCATGATGTAATCGTGTTATGATTTTCTTTTGTATTTTTTATTGTGTGATATTTAATTTTTTTTGTTATTAGTCATGGCACATTGTAAAACATATTACGATCTTTCGAGAATGACGGAAGATGATATTATTGATATGATGGAGTCGGTTCCAACTGATGATGAAGAAACTGGAAGTGAAGATGGAGCCGAAGATTTCGATAGTGATGACGATATTGCCGACCCTGATTATGTATTTATTGAAACAGAATTACCCACCGACCAGCAGATTAACACTATACAGAATTGTACTGAAGCAAACCGGATGATTTTGAATAGGAATGACGACGAGGCATGTTCAGCGAACTCTTCTCTACAAAGCTCAAACACCTATTGAATCTTATATATCAACTTCTTCAGCTACTATCAATCTATCTACTCGACATCCAAATACTTCTCGGTTCAAGAAATGTCCTCAAGAAACTGAATTACAACACTAGGAAGATGTCCCTACTGGTCCTTCTTGTGGTGCATTCAATGGCCATATAAGCGAAGTAAAAAATGACTCACCGGAATTTAAATCGATAATTTGGAAGAATAAAAAGCTACAACTTCATTTAAATGAAATCATTTTTCATGGTCAAAAGGAGCTACCAACTGAATTACTGGTGTTGAAAACACCTTATGACTGCTTCCGCTATTTTATAACCAGTGATTTTCTTCGGTACCTAGCAGATCAAATGAATTTATATGCTCGGCAAAATAATATTGAAACACGATTCATCACTGAAGAATCAGAACTTCTAAAATTTATCGGGATCCTAATTTTTATGTCTGTATATCTGTTTCCAAACGTTCGGGCTTATTGGGGGAGACATTCAATGGAAGCCGTAAGACAATCTATGACTCGCCATCGGTTCGAAGAGACGCGTCGTAAGTTGCATTTCAATGATAACTCTATATAAAATACTACCGCTCATAAAACATTTCAATGGACGATTTGTTTCCATTCCAATGCGCCAGTGTCTCTGTGTTGATAAACAAATGTGTGCCACCAAAATGCGAGGAAATCCGACACGTCAATATATGCCGGCCAAACCATATAAGTGGGGAACGAAAATTTTCTCACTTTGCGATTCATCAGGGTATTCCTATGCATTTGAAATTTATTCGGGTGCTGGCGATAATGTAATTTCTGAGAATATACCAGATCTAGGGGCTGCGTCGAATGTCGTTGTTCGTCTGTCAAAAGACATCTCAGATAATATCAACCACATTGTTTATTTCGACAACTTTTATACCTCGCTCGGTTTGCTGGTATACCTTCGAAGCCGTGGCATCTATAGTTTGGGAACAGTGCGAGCAAATCGTGTGCCAAATATCAAACTGTCTTTCGAATTCGAGCTAACAAAAAACAAAGTTGAGCGTGGATATTCTGAAGAATACGTTGGCACAGCTTATGGTTTGGGTGGGGTCGATTTAATGGACAGTCTTATTGGCCGCTACCGCATTCGAATGAAGACTAGAAAATGGACAAACCGAATTTTTTTTTCACCTATTATATTTAGCGATGGTCAATGCCTACGTTTTGTATCATCGTCTTCCAGGAAACACTAAAAAACAGCTTCCTGACTTTCGTACTGAAGAAGCAGAAGACCTTTGTGTGATGGGCACTGTCCAACCAGCGAAACGTGGTCGACCATCTTTTTCGGAATCGCCGCCTCCAGCCAAACCAAAGAAGTCATACATGCCCGTAAACAATTTCAGATACGACCAAATAGGGCATTGGTGTATATTTTTAGATAGATCGGGCAAAAAGATGTGCAAAATGACAAACTGTAAATCTGAAACCCAATCATTTTACAAAAAATTTAATTTAAATTTATGCAATTCAACCACTAAAAATTGTTTTTTTGAATTCCATAACCGTTAACATGCTGTAAAGTATTATTTTCTAACAATAAATATGTATTCTTAATTCCACTACAAACCGTAATTTTTTGTTAACATTCGACCCTGATCCGCCTGTAGGCGGTGTTTGATTTTTGCCTGTACAAGGTCAGGATTGTGCCAAATTTAATTTCTGAAATTGGATTTGTGTTTATGGCATTAAAATTACTTTGTTGTGATTTTGTCGCCCCGAAAAAAAATTGTGGCATTAGAGGGTTAAATAAACAAAAAATCGTATCTCTTTACCCTCCAAGCGACAGAAAGGTTCATTGAATGGTTGATTGGATCTGTTTTACCCTTGGTGTTCGCAATACATAATGTCTGGTTAATTTGGCTTAATAGTGGCTGTTCTGTTAATCTAGCTTTTTCAACCAGAGAAAACAGAAAGTTAAATTTTTAAATTTTACTAAGTTGTCTCAAATCTAAAATTTCCAAACTTGAAAATCATGTACAGATTGTCTTTATTTAGAAATCAGGAAAATAAATTGAAAGTTTGGAAATGTATAGAAGAATAGCTGGGATGAACATAATTCCAAAAAAAACATCCATAATTACCAAACTCTAATCAGAGGAATGTAAGATTCCATTTCATAAAATTCCGCCTATTGGAATTCAAAAGTGTTGGAAATAATTCAATAATTGGAAGACATTGGGTTGGTATCGTTACCCAAAAAACAAAAAAAAAAACCCGAAAAAAGTTTTTTTAATAAAACAAATTTTTGAAAAAAATTTGTAATTCGTTTTATTAGAGGATTCGAAATCGCACCCATAAACCTTCGCATTGACGACTTATTATAACTCCAACATTCTAGAAAAACGTCAAAAATATTTACGTTGGTTTTTCACATAATAAAACTCCCCGAAGCCGCTTACCTATTAAATTATGGATTTTCAGTGACTCTGAAATTTTGTTATTCTGGAATTCAAATGTACGTCTTTTACGTGAGTTAGTAGTCATGGCTCACTAAAATAATGACACCCTGCTTTTGTTTTTGTATTTATGGATTAAGGACACAAATAACATCTTTAAGCTTCTTAATTTTCGATAGAATGGATTTCGCCAATCGATACGTTCAACATGGCACAAAAGCCGCCTCGTGGGAAACTGCTTTTTTGGAGCTGAGAAAAACTTATTTTGAATGAAATAAGTCATACTATAATCCATTAATTATTACAAAATTTGGTTTATTCGAATCACTGTTAGGTCATAAAAATAATCTGTGTTATCTTGCTATAAAGATAATAATCGTTAGGTACTTATCAGAGGAAATATTTTTAAAAATTTGCTTCCCAATCCTTGTGCTGTTTTTTGCAATAGTTGTTCGGTCAAAGTGTAGAAATTTGCCTTTGTATTGTTTGGACCTTTATTCAAACCCCTTTAAAGTATTCGATGAACCAAATAAAATCTTCACAACCCGAACAGATATAAATCTCCACTATCAATGAATAATTTTTTTTTTGCATTGCGTATCCAAAATATCTTTAATTATGATATTTGTCTCGTTTTGGCGGTATTGACCACTTCAATTTACATACTTATTTAATTAACCCGAAAATCCGGATATACCGTATACGGATATACGTAGTAACTAACAGTATTGGCCAAACTGTTTTTTTCTTTTTTGGTTTTTTGTTTTTTGTTACAAGTCCATATTTATTGTTATAAATTCATAGTTTATGCAAGAGAACAACAACTTTTTTCTAAAATATTTTTCAACCCGCCTTTTACTTGCCAAAGATAAGCTCATAGAGAGAAATTAAGTTGAAAATGATGAGCATCTGAATCGGATTTGCATCAAGAAATAAACAGATTCCACAAAGTAGTAACATATAGAAAATCGTATAAAAATATGTATCTAGTCGTTTTCACCCCAATGGAGACAAATATGCTTCGTTAACTTTAATCACACCATCACAAACTACCACAAATATAACTGATTTTGCAATTGAGAGACAATTTCATTTTTGGGGCTGTTTAAATAACTGGGGCCAATTTAAACTCCTTAAGCAAAGAAAAGGATAAAATTGTACGAAACTTATCGAAATTTTTTAATGGGTAGAAACGTGAATTGTATTAAGAATTATTTTAAAAATTAATTAAGAAAATTAGGAATCTATTGAGAAAAATTATTGAATTTAAAAATCTAAATTTTTGTAACATAAGGATGCTTTGAAAGTTTGTTTGAAACATTTGTTGCTTTTTTCGGTTAGGCCCAGATGTTTAATTAGGCTTTGGATTATATAATTAAATTAGAATTGGTTTTATATTAAAAAACTTTTGGTTCTTCAATTTTACTGAGAATTTCAGTAAAATTGCCTCTGTTTTGTTTCTGATTGTTGGAAATAGGAGAATAAATGATTTTCTCGCCAAATGCTGATACGACGACGCCCACCGCCTTTCATATAATTTCCAACATTGTAGGACTGGTCATCACATTAAAAATTCAAAAGCAAATTCTTAAACTTAGAACTTAAATTTCATAGCTATAATCGTAGATTGAATGTATCGCTTGGTGTTCGAGGTTATTCGAGAATTTTGTGGCGATATTGAGATTATTCGTATTTTTGAGTCTTATCGAACAACAGTGTTGTCTTACTGAAACAGCGGTTAAAACTGCGGCATTTGTATCGGGAGGTACTGTGTTCGAATCCCGTTAGAGGGACGGGTATCAAAAGAAATTTTTTATCGTCTGATTGCGACCGGTAATGACAGTGAACACATCTATGACCCCTTGTTGAGAGTGCAGGATTCAAGGCCCAACATCCGTACATCCTCGATTTGGCTACTGCGTCTGGTAGGATGTTAAAAGCAAACGGCGAAACAGTTGGCAGTGCATTGAGCCGAATAAAAAATTGCAAAAATAGAAACAAACAAAAAAAATTCAGTCAATAGTTTAAGCTTTAAGGATTAAATAATTTATCTATTTAGAAAGTAAGAAAGAAGCAAAGTTAAAATTCGAGAACTAATTTGCCCTTAAAACAGTTAAGTCCGGTATTTGCGAATTTTGTAGATAAAAACTTTGCAAATATAATTAATTTAATTCATTAGCTTTGTTATTAAATTATGGGATTTAGTTTACGGGAATTTTGTATTACTGGGATTCACAAGCATATTTTTTACCAGGGAAGGAATTTCGGTATTTAGTTTTTACCTAATTTGATGTTAATGAATTTAGATAGTATGGAATTTTTATGCTATAACTGAAAAGTTGTTTAGGAAAATTTGATACTAGACATTTGAAAGTTTAAACATCAAGAATAGAATTTTAAAATTTGGATTTTTTTGTAGTGAAATTAAATAAATAATTTGAGAATTAAGACAAATGGAAAATTTATAATGTTAATTTGGATAGTGAGAAAATTGGGAATAATCGAAATGAAGGTGTAATTTGAGTAGAACTAGGAATTCACGTAAATATTATTAAAAACTATTTAATTAAGAAAATTAGGAATATAAGCAAAAATTAGTTGATGACAAAGATTTCTTAAGACAATTAGGGCTGCCCTCAGTTATCAGGCCAAGATCAAAAGATTTTTTTCGTAAACTTAGTTCCTCGCAGCATTGTTAAAAATTCAGCAAATTCCTTTGATTGTGGGGCCTTAAACACCTATAGTTTTGATTTCAATATTGTTGATAGTAAAGCTATATTAAAAGCTTGAAATGGAACAAAAACAACCGCTATTGCTAATGATGGCAATACTTAAAAATTTAGAATTTTTTTTATTTGGATCAGTTTCCCATCTAACTTATATGTTAAGCGGAAATTCTTAGAGATATTTTATTGGATGCTCAAAACCAGAAAGTTGGAGTCATCCTGGGCAGTGACGTGAACTCATACCACACATTATGGCGAAGTGCGGGTACAAACGAGAGAGGTGAGCTACTCCTGGATTTTATTCTTAGTACTAACCTTCAAATATGTAATTTTGTGTGTAAGCCCACTTTTAAAGCTAGAAACCAACAAGAGGTGCTAGAAGATATCACGCTTGTCTCAGATTTTATTAAGGAAAATTTGTTGAATTGGAAAATGTCTGATGACCATTCCTTTTCTGATCACTGCTACCTTTAGTCTGAACTGGTTAAGAAACCCACAAATAGGTTTAGCAACAGGAGGAAAACCGATTGGGATTCCTTCAGAACCATTCTAGGTAATTCATTCCCATTACATCATCCCCATGTTGGGAGCATCTCATCTAAGTAGAGCTTTGGATGCAAAGATCTACTTGGTGGCCGAAAAACTACTACTATAAAGAAGTCTTTAGCACATACATTTATAAAATAAGAAATACCAAAATATGTGCCTGGAGGCTCTATACTGTGGTAAAATACAGGAGTCATGGAAGGCTGCGAGACTACTCAAAGTACTGGCTTCAAGTCCTATCATCCGGAGTTATTTCAAGTGACTGGATGGTTCCGGGATTACAACTAGTGCTGAATATTTGGAGCTACTACTGATAATCCACTTTGCGGAGTGCTCCGAATTGGCGCCGGAAATGCCGAATGCTTTCACGGGTTCAGGCGTTCAAAGTTGAATAATAAGCATCACGAAGTTCGTGTAGGCAATTAACAGCTTTAAGCCATATAAGTTAGATGTGCCTGATGATATGATTCCTGCGGATTTTCAGCAGGCCATTAACTTGGCTCTACCCTGGCTGGAAATTGTCCGCAGAGGTAGCCTGGAACTTTGCCATATTTCTAGGAAATAGACTGAGTTCGACGTAATATTTATACCTAAGGCGGCAAAAAGCTCTCATTGCCGTCACAATGGTTAGGCAAACCTTAGGCCTTTAAACTTATGCTCTTTTCTACTAAAAATACTCTTTTTAACCTAGGTGGTCGAAATCTTAACATTGGTACTACGGAGATCGGTAGAAATCGCTCTAAACTTGCATTTATCCTATTAAGAAATCTCTATAATTTATGGAATACTTCTTGGTAACCTTTCTGAATAGAGAAGGTACCTTTAGCAACGTTAAACCGGTGGGAATAACTCTTTAATCAGATTGATCCTCCTAATATAAATGGTGTTAGCTTAGTAGCAAACTTAGTTGGAAGCCTAATATTTTAGAAAGGGTAAAGAAAGCTACTATAGCGCTCTTCTCCTGTAAAAACGCTTTTGGAAAGCGATGGGGTAGAACACCATATCTTATACTAGCTATAAACTTTAGTGATAAGGCCCATACTTTTATATGGGATTGTTGTTTGGTGGGCAGTCTTAAACAGTATGGCTAACCAAAAGTTGCTTATGAAAATTCAGAGAACTTCCACATTGTGTATTAGTGGTGCAATCAGGATTCTACCCACTCATGCATTAGAGGTTCTGTTTCATCTCATACCGCTAGATATTCTGGGCACTCAAATGACCGCGAGCACAGCCATAAGGCCTAAATCCATTTTTAAGTGGACCTGTAGTAATACAGGACGCTCATCTATTTTGTGTTACACAGATATCACTGGTACCATTGATTACATGATTCCATTACCATCTTTTGAGGTAAGGTTGAGCAAGATGTTGAACCCTGAAGTTTTAAACTTGCTCACGGATGGTTCAAAAATGGATGTAAGGGTTGGTTGTGGTGTTTGTATTGCAGCATTTTTCAGACTGAATAATTTGCGATAATTGAGGCCATGAGGTAAAATGTAATATCTGTAAGGGATATCCGCATTTTTACGGAGAGTCAAGCCGTTAAAACGCTAAAAGCTTATTTCCTTACGTCGAAGGTAGCCCAGAGCGGTCTCCCATCTCTTAACGAGAAGTCAGATCAGTACAAATTGCTACACTTTACCAAGTAAGGTAAATGTTGAAATTTCGCTCTTAAGGAAGAAGCTAGGAGGGCAGGCAGCGAACTGTAGATGGTCTAATCGTATCTCGTGTGTTATAAGTAGGCAAATTTGGCCATGACTAGATAAAGCAGCTGCTGTTAAAATTTCAGCATCGGCATATTAGTATGGTCGTGGTGGTTATCACAGGACACTGTCTCATAGGTGAGCATGCGCAGAGACTAGAAGTCTTCTTTAATGATTACTGTACAAGCTGCGAAGATGCAGAGGAGGCAGAAACTGCACTCCATCTACTCTGCACTTGTCCCCGTCCAGCGTTAAATAGATGGACATTTTTAGGAGCTCCTCGTCAGGTGTATTCAATGCTTCATTGTAAGCTCTGGTTGGTTCAGTGAGTACAGTCGTGAAAATTTTTGTTCTATGTCGGTCCCTTACCTTCGAAAAGTCTCAAAAATTTGGGCAAACCCTCTTGTTCTTAAAATTCGTCAAACCTATACAAATTTTGAGAACTTCTCTTCGGCAATTTTTTTAGTTGTGGTTCCAATTTGAATCTGGGAATTTAGTATGAATTTCGATGTTTTAATATAATTTTAATTAATAAGTTCAATTTTTCAGTCTACTCAGCAATTCAAGATTTCAACCTTAACATAAATTTTGCCCAAGAAATTGATTTAATTCGTTTTTGTTATTTTGCTGACAATTTCAGTGAAATCAAAGATGTTTATCAAATTCTTGTGGTGATGAAATGTTAACGACTTTTTGATTTTTAAGCGTTGTTAACAAAGAAGCCCAAGTCGCTTAAAATAATTCAACTTTGTAATGTACCTTTCATAAGATTAAAAGGCAAATTCTGAGCCACTAGGGCTTAATTTTCCAGCGAGTAGTAGATTAGAGTTATTAAGGCTCTTCTTTTACATGTGACACAGTAATGTTTTCTTGTGAGACTAGTTGCGGTAAATAATCGATTTTATTATTTTTCGTTAGTTTTAGACATATTCTATATGTTCTATTGTGTTTTTCGGGCTTATTCAAATTTTGCACGACATGGAATTTGGCGTAGCATCGAGTTACATGGAATTAATATTATTTGAGAATTGGTTGGTGTTTACAGGATATTGAGATGGTTCATTTCAAGCCATCACTTGAGTTGAATAAAGCATATCATTTATTTATTTGGTGGGTGTTGTTTTATGTGTCGTTGCTTAGATGGCAGGGAGTTTTTCAGAACATTTAAAATTCGGAAAAATTCGTCCATGTGAAAAGGTTCTATCTGGTTATGCTGGGTGGAAGTTTGTGTCAAAAATATAAAACTGGACAAAATATTCAGTTGCAATGCAAAAATCAATTTAAATACGAGTCACTTGGTTTTGCGGCCAAATTTGAACATGCTATCCCCATCACAAAATTTTAAAAAAGTTCCAGACTACTCGCAATTGATCTGCCTAACAAAAAACCATCAGGAGATTGGTGCCAACAATACAGTACTTGAGAAAATATTCAGTTTAATACGACTCACAAGGGTTTGCGGCAATATTTGACTGTTCTATCCCATCCAAAATTCTGAAAAAGCCCCAGAGTACTTACATTTGATAGGCCTAACAAAAAATCATCGGGAGCCAACAATACAGTACTTGAGACAATACTCGGTTGGATTACGAAAATTAAATTAAATACGACTCACAACGGTTTGAGGCCATATTTTACCATGCTATCCCCATCACAAAATTATGAAAAAGTTCCAGAGTACTCGCAATTGATATGCCTGATTAAAACTGTTCAGGAGATTGATTCCAACAATAAAGTACTTGAGACAATACTCAGTTCTATTGCGAAAATCAAATTAAATACGACTCACAAGGGTTTGAGGCAATATTTGACCATGCTATCCCCATCACAAAATTTTGAAAAAGTTCCAAAGTACTTACAATTGATAGGCCTAATAAATAATAATCGGGAGATTGGTGCAAACAGTACAGCACTTGAGACAATACTCAGTTGAATTGCGAAAATCTAATTAAATACGACTCACAATGGTTTGAAGCCATATTTGACCATGCTATCCCATCACAAAATTCTGAAAAGTTACGGAGTACTCGCCACTGATATACCTGATAAAAAATGTTCGGGAGATTGGTTCCAACAATAAAGTACTTGAGACAATACTCAGTTATATTGCGAAAATCAAATTAAATACGACTCACAAGGGTTTGAGGCCATATTTGAATCTGCTATCCCCATCACAAAATTTTGAAAAAGTTCCAGAATACTTACAATTGATAGGCCTAATAAAAAATAATCGAGAGATTGGTGCCAAAAATACAGCACTTGAGACAATACTCAGTTGTTTTGCAAAGAGAAGGTGTTTACGACCCCCGACGCTTTGCGGCCATATCGACCATGATGATTCATTGGAATGATTTACTATGCAAACCATAGCACTTTTGAAATGTTTTGTGTTTTTTTTTTAATCCCCAAGAACAAATTTCTTAATAGAAAATATTATTGTGATTGGTGCCAACAATTCAGAACTTAAGAATGTGCTCACTAGAACTGCAAAAATCAAATTAGTTATAACTCACGAGGGTCTATCGTAATAAATTTTGCTATCGTGATAGTAACTTTTTGGATTGATATATTAAATTGTATCACGATATAGCTTTTTTTTCTTGGCTGACACTTAAACTTGAAGAAAATTTTTAATTTAGTGTTACCGCTGCGTTCTTTTGGAATGAATTTTGAGTCAACTTCACGTACATACTAGTGGACAGTAGTTTAATAAATTTTATTAGTAGTAAATATTTTCTTTTTTCTTTTAATTCCAGTTCATCGGAACCCAAATAGTTGCATTCATCATCGGCTTAATTGGATCCGCCATCCTATTAATGTTCAGCACCAGAGACTCACTTATTCAACCGTTAATACATCGTACAATGACACGATTAATTATGACATCAGAATTTCCACCATCAACTGAAATATTGAAAATGATTCAAGAAAATGTAAGTACAAGTTTAATTAAATTTGTTGTGTGTGTGTGTGTGTGTGTGTGTGTGTGTGTGTGTGTGTGTGTGTGTGTGTGTGTGTGTGTGTGTGTGTGTGTGTAATTATTTTAATTTAATTGTAAAAAATATTTTTTTTCGAAAAAAGTACCTGCTACCACCATTATTCTACTATATAGTACTAAAACAATAAAACAGCACAAAAATAAAATTCGTTATAATATTTAATTAAGCGTAGATTAAAACTTTGTTTTTTATGCGTTATTTATTTCTGAACGATTAAAATTCACTTGTTCGTGTTCCTTTTTTGTGTGCGAAGACAGAAAATCATTTTATTCTCTCACTGTGATTCACGTATACCACCTGTGCTTTATTTTACCAAAAAAAAAATAGAGTAAATGTTGATGATGATGACAGTGATGATGGTTGTTTTAATTATAATTTTCAATTTCCATCTGTATCTGTGTACCCGTAGTACATAAGGAAAATTAGTGAAAAAAAGGAAATTATTATGATTATTATTGTTACTTTTTATATTTAAGGTTTTTGACATTATGTACGATTTTTAAATTTCCCAAAATGTATATAGATACGACAACGACAATGACGACAACAGGGGGAAAAACCAAGAAAATTACCAAAAAAATGTTAAATAATTAAATTAACACAGTCACATTTTTTGTTTTGTTTGTGTTTTGTTGGATAAATTATTACCATGACATAAGAAAATTCAACCTATATATAGGGTTATAAAAGTAATTAAATCTATTAAATTTTTTTTTTTTTGTGCCTTTTTGATTGAAATAAACTTAATTTTAGATAGCGAATGTCACGCACTTGAAATATATTTTTTTGTGAAATATATGAAGAAAAACAAAAAAAAAAAAAACATCAAGAAGGAAATTTTCTTAAATTAAAAAATATTTTGTTTTTTATCTTTTATTCTACATTAATTTTAATTAAATTTTCTTTCGTACTCACATACACACATATACATACACATACACAATAAAGTTTTGTTTTCCTGTTTTTGAAGGGAATTTTTATCGTTCGCGTACAACAGTATGTTGGTATTATTTGATATATTATAGAGTCGTGGCAAAAAATTAACATAGACACGTAATGAGTAATTCGGTGCGGGGGCCTGCGAATTTAGAGAAATATCAGTAAGATAATTAAATTTATCAAACCTTTTAATTATCATTTAAACATTTTTGAACTCACTAGATGTATATTTGTACGTTACCTAGAGCAACAGCATCAGCATAGTCATTATCATAGAAAATGTTAATTAAATTTTCAGCTCAAACATATAAAGTAAAACAAAACGATTTTGTATGATTTTAATTAAAATGAATTTAATTATATTTGGGCAAGAAAAGGAGTAATATTTATAAATTTGTATTTAATTGAAACGTTATTCCTAAAATATTTAATATTTAATTTAATTTAAATAATTTCTATTAATTTAAAAAACATTTTAATTTCCATTACCAAGTACAATTGGTTACATTTGTGATGACTGATAATTCCGTGCGTTTTTATTTACGAATAGTAAATAGTCATGAGTTTAAAATTTAAAAATTTCAATTCCAGGTCATCACCATGTTGCGTCGCTGTTGGATGGCTAATCTTTTTTTTCAAACTCTAGGCTGGTTCATAAAGTAGAGAATATCTCCTATTATAGTTTATCTATATATGTATTGTATTATAAATTTTAGTCGAGATGTTACAATCTCTAGCTGCTTACCTCCTTATATTATTCTTTCACAAGCACTATACTTACACTATAGATTATAAAAATTTGGATACAAAGTTGGTGCTCCAAGTTTCGTGATATATTGTTCGCATAGGGCCTTTGCTATTGTGTTAGCTTTGTCATCAGGTATGGGTATAGCACCAGAGAATTAACTTAAAACATCTTGGAACGTCAATAGATATTTGTTCTGTGCTTCGGTTGTGGGTAAGGGACCTACAATGTCCAACGCTACCCATTGGAAAGGGAATTCTGAAGTTCCAGTTAGCACTAGAGGGGCTTTTGTTCGTCTGCTCGCTTTGTTTTGTTTACATTTCTTACATTTCTTAACGTAAGTGTTTACCAAATTTGACCAAATTTGGCCAATAATAATTCATCCGAATCTTTTTATATGTCCTAAAAGCTCCCGCATGACCACCTAACGAAAGATCAACATCTGATACTTTATGGGATTGTTGATGAGTTACATCGGATTCTTAATCTTTCTCTCCGTTCTGTATGGCTATTTGCTGTTTTGCTTTTGATCGGGTAATAACCCGCTTCGCGTACCCTGCTGAGCGCATCCGCCCCCGTGTTTGTCTTATCCGAGACATGGACTACATTGTAGTCAAATTCTGCGAGTTGCAGACGCTAATTCAAAATCTTTTGGATGCATTCTTGAGATCACTAATTAGTGGTTTATGATCTGCTCTGATGGTAAACTTACGCCCGAATAGATACGGTCTGAACACCTCTACTTCCCACTTTGTTGCGAGCATTTCCTTCTCAATTGGGGAGTAATTCTTTTCCGCGGGCTTGAGTGAACGGCTAACGTATGCTACCAATAAGTCATTACCATCATGCACTTGGCTTAGTGTGGCCCCAACGCCATATTCACTGTCGCATCTGTCGTAAGGATATACACTTTATCAAAATCTTTGTACTGGCGTATTGGAGTGGTAATGAATTTAGTTTTAAGACAGTCGAACGCAGTTTGGCACTTCTGGGACTATTCAAACTTATTTATTTTCGTGGTTAACTGATGCAGAGGTTCTGCAATTGTGGAGAAAGCCGGTACAATCTTCCTATAGTAACTTGCGAGGCCTAGCCTTCCGTGGAACTGGAAAATTTACTATTGCTTCTACCGTCTTTAGACTAGGTTTCATACCTTCAGGAGTTATGATGTGTCCTAAGTACTGGATTTCATAACTTAGAAATTGACACTTCTCCGTTTAGATATTTAGATTGTTCCTCCTGAAAGCTTCAAAAATGTCCTTTAATTTATTATTGTGATCTCTGAAGTTTCTCCCATAAACAATGACATCGTCTAGGTACACAAAGCGTTTTAGGGCATGTTGCCCAAGCAACACACTGTTGATCATTCTTTGAAATGTGCTTTGTGAATGTTTCATTCCAAAGGGTATTCTAAGAAACTCAAAGTGGCCGTAGTCTGTGCTAAACGCTGTTTTATGCCTATCACGGGGATCCATTTCTATTTGATTGTACCCGCTGGCCATGTCTAATGTTGAGAAATATTGAGAGTGCCCCAGCTGGTCAAAAATGTCATTTATTAATGGAAGTGGATAAGAGTCGAATACCGTCGCCTCATTGACTCTTCTAAAGTCAACTACCACTCTCCATTTTATTTTGCCATTTTTGTCTGACTTCTTCGACACCATTAGTAAAGGACTATTGAATGGACTGGTGCTGTGGGTGACAATATTATCATCCAGCATCTTTTGCACCTGGGTATCAATCTCTTTCTTCTGTACTTGTGGAATTCTGCACTGCCTGGTATTAATTGGGGGTGTATTATCGTGAAGATGTACTTGATGTTTGACACCAGAACGCTTGAAAGTTTGTCGCCCTCGACAAAGAAAATGTCTGAGTATTCCTTGATTAATTCAAGGAGTGAGGTGGATTCTTTAGATCTTTATCTAAAGTTGGAATAATTTTTCCTATTACAAGATCATCTCTAGTCTCGAGATGCTGATCTTTCCCTGTCTCGGAGCAAGATTTGAATTGAAGGACGTTATATTGATCCAGGGGGATAAGTTTGGGTACGAGGTTCTTAATAGTCACTTCGTTGAAATTTGTATTAACCACGCTGATCTGAGCTTTCAGCGTGTCAGGTTGGACGAGAAAATTTTTAACATATACACCTTGCATTACTTCCTCCGAGCTGCATAGGTATTGTTTATTTGTGGGAGTTGATATTTGTACTACAACTTCGCTGGTATAATCCTATAGGTTTATTGCCCACGCGATAACTATACAGCATTGGTTAGGAGACATTCTTACTAGAAACTTACTTTTTCGCATCAACTTACAAGAAACTCAAATATTTTAATTTTTTAAAGTATAAATTCCAAAATTTCAGACTTATTTAAAAATTAATGAACCATGATGGTGACTGCAAGCTTACTTGCACAAATTCGATTACGCTGACTTAGACTATGACTTCAACAAAATTATAGTGAAATAATAATTGGCTGACATTTTTTTGCCGTTCTTTTATCTTTTAAGTAAATTAATAAGATCCAATTACCTAAAACTTTCAAAAATTAAAACAAAAACTAATTTAGGAAGTGAGAAATTACCAAAAATAACTTTGTTTGTGAAGAGTGTTGTTTGTGAAACGCGTAGTTGATATTCTATTTTTTCAAAACTAATGTTCATAAGACGTCTTGGTATTTTACATAGTCTTGGTTCTACATTCAATGCTCTGAGGATGGTGTGTTTATTAACACAAGCATTCATATTTGGATGATATAAGGGCCTTATACGGATAATTCTGTTGATCTGTTCCAGAAATTTGACCAACATTGTAAACCGTGACTAATTCATAAAGTTTCCGTAACGACCCCATTCAAACCTTCAAACTATTTTCAATTCTCCGTTATTCTTATAAAAATGCACTTTTGTATGCCTAAACTATGTCCAAATAAACCAAAAAGCTGAAACCTTACAAGTTGGTCAAAACTTCGGTCCGTACGATTACGTGGAAAAGTCAAATCAATCAATAACTGAATCATTTAATTCCTTAAAAACTCAACGTTGAAATCTATCTATAACTCAACACTGTTCGAAACTACATGCCTACCTGAAATCAGCTCAATTCTAAATGAACCGCCAACCAATTCCTCAGCTCACGATACAACTTAGCTGCAAGCTCAACGTCCAACATAACCGTCAAATCAAGACGGTGCGATAAAATGCTTGCGTACTTGAACTCAACTCAGAACAACTCGAGCTAATTTTCAACTCAACCCTCAAAACAACCAATAATAAACCGACAAACGTTTGGCGGACAGCAACAAAACTTAACCCAACTCAAATCAACTCCAATTCAATCCGCAGCTCACACACAGCTCAACTCCCAAATCAACGTGGTATATTTAAAAGCCACATGCGTACATCAACTTAACTCAAATTAGTTCAATCTAAATCTAGGTCAACGCCCAATTTAACCTCCAAATAAATCCTCAATTGAACAACCTTCCCAATCATGACACATGCAAGGAGCAGCAAAAACCTACTTGACTTACTCGATCCTTATAACGTACAGGTTCAAGAAGCTTTTAAATTCTCTGCCTTGGCCATAGTAACCGAATGATGAAGACGAATTCCCCATCTACGATGGGTACATATATCCAAATATTATTCAAATTTTTCAGAATATTACAGATTAATTTAAATTAAAATATTGAGTTATAAAATTTTACTGACTTATTAAGATTTTCTAAATTTTGTACCATATTCGTGAAATTTCGATATTTTCAAGACTATCGAGATTAATCGATATTTTCGAAAACTATGAAAACTTTTCCTTAGCATTTAACTTTGGTTTATTTGGCTTTGGTCGTTGAGATTATTCTACATAGTTTGATATTTTCAAAATTATTTGAATCATTTTCGAGGTTATTCCATTCGATCGAGATTATTCGAATTTCTTACTTACTTTTCAAGTTTATCGAGATTATCGAGATTAATTTAACTTATCGAGCTATACTAAAAGCTTTGCTTGGCATTTTACTTTGATTTGTTTGGCGTTGATCATTTATTACATGCCTTTACTATCGACAGTCTCAGCTTTGTTTAATGTTAACTAGAACAAGCCACTTTTAGAATATTATTAGAGTTTTATTTCTAATAAATATATTTGAAAATTTCACGAAATTGTTCGACTTCTCACCCACTATTCAAAATTTTTAAAACAATTTTTAAAGTTATTCGATATTTGAAATTATTATTTGAAAATTGAGTTTTCAGTTTAGCATAAAGACACTGAATTTTTTGAACACTTCAGATTCGGAATTCAAGAATATTTAAGATTTTAGTAGCTAGCGAATTTTAATTAAAAATTTTGAAAATTACAGTGTTTCAACTTAAGGATTTATTTTATTTTTACATATTATTACAGTTACAAAATTTCATAAAATTTATGAAATTTGAGCGAATCGCCGATAAAACGGTTTGCTAAATTTTAAATCCCATATTTATAACTTAACGACTTTTAAGGATAGTTAATACAAAATATTTGAAATTTGAGAAATTTTAAAGATTTTGTTAAGGGTTAGGGAGATAAAAACAGTGATTTAGGCTATTTTCAATTGTTCAATGTGGTTATGGTGTCTTATTATTTATCTTGCTTTTACATGAAATTTTACATGAAGATGCAGTTTTTGTATAAACACAAAATGGTAGCTTCAATTTGTTAAGAGCCGAACGTGACTAGGCCAGATTATTAATACAATAAAGTGCACAACAATTTATCTAAGCCATTATATAGAGAATTCGTCCATTGGCTTGCTTAGAAACTCACGACTCCGGTTATGTAGCCGGTACAGTTTACGGAATGTGAAAATTTACATAGGAACTAAAGAATGTAGCAAATGACTTTGTAATCACTTAGCCGAAGGTGCAAAATATCTGAAATTAAATTTTACGGAAACTAAAATTGATAAATTACAATCCTGTTTCAATACATGACAGCATTTTGTGGTTCAGAATTAGAAGAAGCGATTCAGTAAAGCGTATAAAATAAATAATTCAATTTCGCATCAGATTTGAAGTTAGGTCTTTAGAAGTTTCAAATTCCGATGTTGATCAATTATTAATTCAAATGCTCTATAGTTTTGATGTAAATACAACTGTGAATTACTGAAATGTAGTACGATATGGATTTAGAAGCTTAAAACTATGTATTAGGCAAATACTGACAAAAATCTGACTGGTTTTCTACAAAAAATCTGTTTCCCTATTTTTGGAGAATTATGGCATACAACATTAAGACCTAACAAATATCTATTTTAGTATTAATTAGAAAAACAATTCTTCTATTTGGTTGGTTTACCTGTATTCAACATGTATTTTCTCTTAGAACCAAAACAATATTTCAATTCAATAATTCGGCAGGCATTGCTACTCACGATATAAATGCTATAACCCCAAAAATAATACAGCCTTAACTGTAATCTAATCTAAATATATGTGTTATATGTTTACCTTTTAATTATCCATTTTCACCTATATAGATATAGGTTTTTACCATTAAACCTATAATTATCTTTTAAGGGGACCAGATAATAATCATTCGATTTTAGTTAAATTTAAGCAGCCACACTTTACCAGTATTACATTTTGCCACTGTTTGGTAGTTCGAATAACCGATTTTAACCGTAAATAAATATATTTCGGCAATATAATCAGATAATTATGATAAAAATGTATATCTGGTGTCCTCAGGCCAACAGCAATAACGAACAAATGTTACAAAACTGAATTATATAAATGTTTGTTGCTAGATATTCATCCGTCCAGAAACAGATATACTCGTACATACAATACGAATATATTTGTGAGGAATACATTATTATGTTCTATTTTAACCACAAAATTATTTTAATATGTAGAATGTATCTAAAAATAAAAAATAAATGCTTGACCGATAATTTTCAACTTTTAACATTTTTATATTTTTTTTTTTTTTTTTTTGCCTCAAACATGTATTCCAAATTGTATATCTACACATATTATACATCCATTCGTTTATTATACGATATTTCTCTGCTCACGTTTGTGGAGTGTAAATTTTATTAGGATTTTCCCAAAATAAAAATTGGTAACAAAAAAAAAAAAAAACGAGCAAATGAAAATGTAATAATGATAATATGAAAAGGGATTTACATCTGTATGTGTATCCTATGGAAATTTTAATATGAATGATATTTGATTAGACTCATAATATTGTATAGAGCTGTATACGTTTTTCATTATTGTCAGTTAGCAAAAAAAAAAAAAAAAAATAAAAAAATGTTTGTATGAATATAAATACGAGACTATAAGTATGAGGTTAATACACCCATATACATAGGTACGTATACTTAATTTATTATCCAATTCCAAAAAGCTGATTTCGAAACATTTTCAAAATTCTAATCATGGAAAATTATTTTTAACGTGACATTATTCTGTTGATCACAAAATCAAATATTTTCGTTGAATATTATGTTAATTTTGTACATATTTAGTATTTCGTTAATATATTTTCTGTGACAAGTATAATACAATGAAGGTTGAATTTTGAATGGATTTATTATACTTTATTATTGGATAATAAGACTATATGTTAATTTGCCGGTTACTGTTATTTTTTGACTTATACACGATTTGTATATGGTAATATTTAAATGATAATACAGGTTCATGACTTATGTACGATACTAATAGTTAAATTTACGGATTTATGTATGTTATGTCAATTAAACTTAAAATGTGATTAAATTTACAACTCTATTAAGATTATTGTACAAATCGATTAAATTTGGCTAAAATCAATGTTATGCGCTAAGATAGCTTAACATAGGAATGCTAAGTAAATTGTGTGGAATAAATGACAATGATAAGGAAAACATGTCTAATAACAAGATTATAAGAAAATCCACAAATTTCTTGGGCAAAATTTAAATTTTGCGTATTAATTAATTTAAGACAAATTAAAAAATTACTTTAAATTTTTGTAATTTTTAATAAATTTTTTAAAATGTATGTAACTGAATTCTTAGAAGTGTTAAATTCTTAAAACATAAAAATCCCTAAGAATTTATTAAATATGATTTTAAAACAAAAAATTTTAACTATTAAAATTCAATCAAAGATTTCCAGAAGTTATTTAAAAAACATAAAAGTTAACTTGAACTTGTAATTCTTGAAATTCATTAACCAACTTATATTCCCAATTTGTTATAATTCCGAATAACTTTAGTTTTATTGTTTTTTTGATTCCTAGGAAATAAAATCTGGCGCAGTAGTATAGTCTAGTTTTACAAAAAGCTAGATTCTGACCAAGTTCAAACTAGCCCACCGAGATTCGGAAAAAACTCCAAACAATTTTTTTTAATGTGAAAACGCCGTTTTCCGAAGTTTTTAAGTTCGTTTTACTTTGGGTTAACTTTTGTGAAAAGGTAGTTTAAATTTTACATTTTACATTTTACATTTTACATTTTACATTTTACATTTTACATTTTACATTTTACATTTTACATTTTACATTTTACATTTTACATTTTACATTTTACATTTTACATTTTACATTTTACATTTTACATTTTACATTTTACATTTTACATTTTACATTTTACATTTTACATTTTACATTTTACATTTTACATTTTACATTTTACATTTTACATTTTACATTTTACATTTTACATTTTACATTTTACATTTTACATTTTACATTTTACATTTTACATTTTACATTTTACATTTTACATTTTACATTTTACATTTTACATTTTACATTTTACATTTTACATTTTACATTTTACATTTTACATTTTACATTTTACATTTTACATTTTACATTTTACATTTTACATTTTACATTTTACATTTTACATTTTACATTTTACATTTTACATTTTACATTTTACATTTTACATTTTACATTTTACATTTTACATTTTACATTTTACATTTTACATTTTACATTTTACATTTTACATTTTACATTTTACATTTTACATTTTACATTTTACATTTTACATTTTACATTTTACATTTTACATTTTACATTTTACATTTTACATTTTACATTTTACATTTTACATTTTACATTTTACATTTTACATTTTACATTTTACATTTTACATTTTACATTTTACATTTTACATTTTACATTTTACATTTTACATTTTACATTTTACATTTTACATTTTACATTTTACATTTTACATTTTACATTTTACATTTTACATTTTACATTTTACATTTTACATTTTACATTTTACATTTTACATTTTACATTTTACATTTTACATTTTACATTTTACATTTTACATTTTACATTTTACATTTTACATTTTACATTTTACATTTTACATTTTACATTTTACATTTTACATTTTACATTTTACATTTTACATTTTACATTTTACATTTTACATTTTACATTTTACATTTTACATTTTACATTTTACATTTTACATTTTACATTTTACATTTTACATTTTACATTTTACATTTTACATTTTACATTTTACATTTTACATTTTACATTTTACATTTTACATTTTACATTTTACATTTTACATTTTACATTTTACATTTTACATTTTACATTTTACATTTTACATTTTACATTTTACATTTTACATTTTACATTTTACATTTTACATTTTACATTTTACATTTTACATTTTACATTTTACATTTTACATTTTACATTTTACATTTTACATTTAGTTTGCTTACTTCGCCAATTTATGGTTTATTGTAGCTCATCAGTATATATAGATTGTTGTCGATTTTTATTTTACTATAACTCTTCTTTTATTGGTTTTTTGTAGAGAGTTGTTATGAGTTCAAAACCAACTAAGCTTCATCTTATCCGTCCTATTCATATTTATTCATTTTTAACATTAGGCTGCATACTACAGCAAAATAAATATCGTATATATCGTGTTCAATTTTGTCTAATTAAGTCCATCCTTCAAAAATAATATGTTCAACCTATTTGTTTCAATATAATGAAGCCGTTGTATAAATATTCTGTCAACTATTATGAGTTAGAATAATACAATCAAATAAATTTTTTTTTTAAAAATCAAAATATTGAATTCGACACATATTTAATAATTTATGTAAATCAAATAAGCCAATGAATGTATATATGGTATATATTCGACAAATAGATTAAATTCAATTTCAATTTATTTTATATTTTTAGAATACATGATTTAATTATTATACTCGAATATGCAAATAATATGAATATGACCAATAGGTGTTCTGTAAATTCAAAATCAATATTTATGATAAAATTTAAAAAAAGTTGCTTATTTAATATAATTATCAGCTTCCAAAACCATTTTTAATTGGTTTTACCGGTTATCGGATATTTAGCAAGAAATCTATTGAATTGATTTAAGTGTGGGTGACAGTTCAATTTAAGATATGTACCTACATAAACATACCACACACGTAAAAATACATTTCCGGAATAGAAAAGCTTTATAAAACAATTTTTTTTTTTGTTTTTAGTATGTGAAACGAGAAAAAATTCGATTTTTTTTATTTTTTGTACACTTTACTTTTTTATAACATTTTCTCTATTACACGGAGAAAAAAAATCCTCTTAAACTTCGTGTGCTTTTCTCGTACATGTTATTATATATTTTAAATTGGCGTTGATACATTTCCGATACATACGAGTTAATTTATTAAGTTTCATCTTGGCGAAATATTTTCTAAACGAAATTCTGTGTCATTTAATTCCTTCTAATTGGATAAAAACAAAATGTAATATATTAACACTGCGCGCACACAAATAACGTTTTAAGCTGATATTAATTTTGTTTGCAAAAACACACAAACAAATACAAATAAAAATTCAAAGAACTAAAAATTATCCAACAAAAAAAAATAATAATAAAAACTATTTTCTGAGGTTAACATCTGTCATGGCGCGCAAACCAAAAAACTTATAATTTTAGTTTTTTTGGTTTTTCGAAAACATACAGATAACATTGATTTTTCTAGTTTTTATTTGTCGTTTCTAATTTAAAAATAAAATTAAAAATTATTTTCTTATATGGTATATCTATTACAGTAGTTAGTTTCATTTACAAAGATATAACTTTGGATCGCTTGTTCTTCTTCTTCGACTGTAACAATATTAAACTGGAAGAAAATTGAAACAATTGTATTGTTATAGCTTTCAAAGATATAAAAAAAAAATTAGAAGTTTTCCATTTTTGTTCCGTTTTGTGATACTATTGTTACTATTTTTATTATTATTATTAAAGAATTGGGTTGAGATAACTATTTCTCGTTTAATTGGATAATAAAATATTAGATTTATGGATTGTCTTACGTTTCGTAAACCATACCAAAATAAAATAGCAAAACGAACTAACTAACTGACAATTATTTCTTTAAATATGGACACGTCTCTTTATTGGCTGATAATCTTATAAATTAATAATTTATTACTAAATTTTGTGGTTTTACATGTATCCATGTTTTAAAAACCATTTTGTTTTTCTTTGAATCATTTAAGCATCACCATAATTTATCCAAAAGCAGTCATTTGTACTTTGTCTGTGTCTTGTCTGAATCTCATGTTTAATCAAATTTCGTAATTAAATACAAATTCCGTCTATTATACTCGGTTTTTCTTTTACTTTTTCTACTTTGTATTTTATTCAGTCAATATAATTTGTTTCTAATCTTTAGGAAGACTTTGGAAAAATCTCATTTTTCCACTGTTGTCATTTTAGTAAATCCTAATTATTTATGTACACCAATCTTTTGAAAATGGAACTTGTGTTTCGCACTCGTCGTTGGAACTCACATTTGCAACATTTGAAAAAAATAAAAATAAAAAAATATATGGATAATAAGCATACACTTGTTATACTACTTATGTCCGGTTTCACAAAAAAATATTCAATCTCTAGTTAATTAATATTTCCTTCCTTTCTTCGTTTAATAAATTGCGATTTGTTTCATAATACAAATTCAGTGGAAGTTTATTATATTTTTTTTTACATCGAAATTTTTAGCCTTCAGCTAAATATTTGGCTGGACGAAATTTGGCAGGATAATATTTAGCGCTTCAGTTAAAATGTTCATAAAAAGGAAATAAAATTAGCATGCTTCATAAAATAAGAAAAAAATTAAATATTATTTAACCGAAGATTGCCTCTATTTTTTGTGAAACCGGGCATTAGGAAAATACAAGGTGTTCTTTTCAAAAGGCTGTAGTGTATTTTTATTCTAATAAAAAGCGAAAATAAGTTAAACTAAATGTTTATACATTTATCGAAATTGTACAATCGATCAAAAATCGAACAAGTGCCAAAAGTTTCAATAAATTATAGAATTTAGCAGCTGAACTCAAAACGTTGACTCAATTTTATTAGATACGACAAAACAGTTAAGTATATTAAATAATAGCTAGATAACTCCTGCAAAACAAATATTTATTACAATCATAGAATAACAGCGTAAGAATTGCAAACATCCTTTTCATCAATTTATTACATTGCAGCAATATACATTTTTCTAGTAAAGCAGTAGTTCAACACAATTTACTGGTATTACCCCTATTATTTATTATTGGCATCTGATATATTTTTCAACTTCCTAGTATAAATACGATTAATTTTACATAACTGATATTCTTACAGAACTTATCTAGGTACATATAGTTTTTAGATTTAAAAAAAAAAACTAACTTGACTTCAATCATGCTTGAGCAAAATTACGAATGATGCCCCATCATTACAATATGAGTCGCATTTTACCAAATTAAAGTTTGCCCATGGCTTACATGTCGAGACAAAAAACCAATTTCAAAATCATCAAAGGATGAAAAAAAAAATCAATATTCTATTTATCTTATGCTATATAATCATATTTTCTTCTGCTTGTTAAACATTTCAGTTTTCTCTCAATTTTATCAACATTTGATTCAATAAACGGATTTCCATTATAAAAAAATAAAAAATTGTAACAGAAATTCGTAATTTAACTTTATATCCTTTTTTTTTTGTTTTCTATTTTTGTAAATTAATTATTTTACTTTTATGTACAATATATCAAACATCATTTGGCTTTGTTTCTACATTTAAAAGATATCCTTTTTTATGTATCTCTACTGTATGGTGTACTGCGTTTAAATAGAAAATTTATGTATTTCATATGTCTGCCTGGGTGTATTATTCAAATATCAGAGAGCGCTTAAAAAATTAATGATTTTAATCGGAAAATACAAAAAGGAAATTTAATTTCTGGGAGTTTAGGTATATTTTGCTGAACAAGTGCAAGTATAACGTGGGTGGCTAAGCTAAATTTGAAGAACTTGACCTTCTGTTTATTGTTTGGTTTTGTCAAGTGTACATATAAAAAATAATTTTTAGTGTGGGACAATTTTATAAACAAATATTTGAGTGCTTGATTCCTTAATGGCAATGAATTATTTCGAATTACCTCTAACCACCAGCTTTAGAATGTCGGAAGTGAATTTTGTATACGCTGTGGAAGCTGTTGTAAGCCGTCATATAAAAGTTGGTCTTTATAAATAGAAAGAAAAATTATTTTTCATACAGATTTCATTGAGCAATTGAATTAAAAGTTATCGTTTGATGTTAAATAAATTATGTTTATCAATAAATAGAGGTAAGCGTCACCACAGACTTATTATTGTACATGTGTAATAGGCTTGTTTGACAACAGGGACAAATCTCTCCAATTTTGGTCATGGAGACAAAAATAAACTACAGAAAATTCATTCCCCGATATAAGGCCATGATGAAGTGGAAAATAGCTTGATTTAATAATAATTGTCACAGGATTATAACAAAATCCGAAAATTAATAAATAAATAAAAATTAATTGCCAAACCTTTACTAAATCTGTAAGAAAATTGATAGTATTGAAAAAAGTTCCATTTTGAGTTTAAATTTACGACATAGCTTTCCAAAATCATAGCTTACGGCCATAAACGTAAATCGGTGCTGCCTGTTTGTCTTATATTGAAATTAAGAACATCACAAAGATCAGAGTTCTAAATGACTTAACAAAACTTAATAAATGACTGCAGATTTTACTACCTTGTAGTTATCCCAGACTTTCAACCCAGGAAAATTTGAAATTACCTCTGACAACACGAGCGTCAAAATTGATCCCAGATTTTTTTTTTCTACGCTATTTAAAGTGTACGAAATTTAAATCCATCCCAGACTTTTCGCTCAAGCGGAAAAATCCATCCCAGAATTCTAATTTAAAAACAAAAAATGATTATTTATGTTAAGATTATGGCTAGCCTGAAAATTTGTTATGACAATATAGTAGAGGGTTTAAGTAGCTGCCTCTGGACCAATTTTCACACCGGTTGTCTTGTTAGAATTTTCGTTACATTAATAAATGTGTGCCCTACCCACAGTTAAATATGAATAAAATAAAAACACAAAATAAATTATTCTGATAAGAATTATAGTGGCCCTAAAAATTCGTTTTATCGGTTCAATAGGGGGACCCATTGGCTACCGTTTGATTCTTTCTGAATGCGGTTCTCTTGTTAGAATATTCGATACATCAATAAATGTGTGCCCTTCCCATAGTTAAATTTTATTAAAATAAAAACCTTAAAAAAATTCTTCTGTACAGAATTATGGTGGCCCTGCAAATTTTTTGTATCATTTCAGAAGATGGACCCATTGGCTACCTCTTGGCCAATTCCGAACGAGGTTCATTTGTTACAATTTTTTTTGACTATGGGAGTGCTACACATTTATTGATGTAGCGGAAATTCTAGTAAAAGGACTCTCTCCCTCTGCTGAGCCAATATAATAAATTGGGAGGGTCACTATAATCTTGAGCAGAAGAAATTTTTTGGAATATTTATTTCATTCATTAACTAAGAGAGGACTACAATTTTATTAATGTAGCGAAAACTCTAACAAGAAAATCTCGTTTAGAATTGGCCAAGAGGTAGCTAATGGGTCCGCCTTCTGAACTGATATAACAAATTTGCAGAGCCACCATAATTCTGTTTAGAAGAATTTTTTTAAGGTTTATATTTTATTAAAATTTAACTATGGAAAGGCCACACATTTATGGATGTAACGAAAATTCTAACAAGAGAAACGCGTTCAGAATTGGCCAAAAGGTAGCCAATGGGTCCCCCTATTGAACCGATATCACAAATTTGCAGGGGAAGGCAAGACATTTTTTGATGTAGCGGCAGTTCTAATTGGCTCAGCAGTAGCCAATGGGTCCTCCACTGACCTGATATTACCAATTTGCAGGGCCACCTTAATTCTGAGCAGAAGAATCATATTTTTTTTTTTATTTTTAACTAGGAGAAAAATATATTATAATAAATTAAAATCCTGGGATTGATTTTTTCGCTTGAGTGAAATGTCTGGGATGAATTTAAATTTCGTACACTTTAAATAGTGTAGAACAAAAGTCTAGGATGAATTGTTACGCTCGTATTGTCAGAAGTAATTTGAAATTATCCTGGGATGAAAGTCTGGGATAACTTCAACGGTGGTCAGATTTTCAGAAAATTTAAAATTTTAAAGGTAGCTAGCTGGTCATATAATCTGGAATAATTTCGGCGACAATCGAGATTTAAATTTTGATAAATAAAACGAGCTCAGAGTAGAAATAATAAATCCAATTTTAAAATTAAAATAAACCTTTGATTACACCGTTAATCACAAGTAAACTCATGTTTGCACAAATTGGCACTCTCAAAAACAAGCCTGTCTTAACTACATAATGCGGTTCAAGAACTCCAAAAATAGCTAAACCACCATAAGAGCTGATTACATGAGAGAATTAAGTAGCCACTTGTACTGATCAAGTAAATTACCAATTACCTTTGAATTTGATGTGTTTCTAATGCAATCTCTTAAGTTTGCGGTAGGAAGGTAAACTGTTACTGAAAACAAGTAAGGCATATTTAAAACAATTCAGTAAGCTGGCACGAAATTTCATGAAATTTCTATAAAATTAGGTTCCATTTTAATTTCAGCTAAGTATTTGACACATTTTTTTTATTTCGTTTAGCATTTATTAAAATGAACTACTATGAAATTTTGGCTTAGGAATTATTTGTTTTTGTAAGTTAGGTTTGTGGATCTTTCTTTAGAAATTTTGAATTTGAAATTTTGAGCTTGGAATACCGTGTTTTGGAAAACTTTGTCCGACCACAAGAAAAAAATGAAATTATGAGATTTATTGAACTTATTTTTTAATCCGATCATCTAATTTTCATCAAGGCACATATTATATATTGCATTACTGTATCTTAGATCGGGCAACACTTTGCTATCTAAAATGCTTATATGGAACGTGTCGGAGCTACGCCAATTCATTGGGAATGGTAACATATTACAACAATTGTATTCCGGATATGGCAACCATTTTAAATCCCTTTTACAAATTATTACGGAATGACGTGAAATTCATTTGGAATGAAGGATGTCAACGAGCGTTTACTGATATTAAAGCGGAATTACAAAGCGATTTGGTATTGATGCCATACGAAGAACAACTCCCATTGATTCTGGCGACAGATGCATCGCCCGTGGGAATTTCTGCAATATTGTCACATAAAACACCAACTGGGGAACGACCAATAGCGTATGCGTCTCGAGCGTTATCAAAAAGTGAGTCGAATTATAGCCAACTTCATAAAGAAGCGACAGCCATTTACTGGGCACTTCTAAAATTTTTCAATTATTGTTACGGACGTAAATTCACTTTAATAACGGACAATAAACCTTTGGCAATGATTTTGAACCCAGATAAAAACCTACCGGCATTAACATCACAACGATTACTAAGTTATGCGCAATTCTTATCCGGATTTAAATACAAAATTGAACATAGAAAGGCAAAAAACCATATGAATGTCGATTTCCTATCTCGGCATCCGGTGGCGGAAATCAATCAACCAGAAGATAAAGAAGAACTTACAGTGTATCAATTGGCAAAAGATGTTTTACCAATTACGAGTGGAACAATTTCGAAGGCAATGAAAAGTGATAACGTACTATGTGATCTGTACAATCGTCTACAGACAGGAAGTAGTTTAGAAAGGACACCATTTAAGGGACAAGAAACTGAATTAACGTTCCAAAACGGATGTATTTTTAAAGGAATCCGGATCTTAATTCCAAGCATATTACAAAAACAAATCCAAAAGGAATTACATATGGCACATATCGGCATCGTCAAAATGAAAGCTCTAGCACGAAGTTATTGTTATTGGAAAGGTATAGACTACGATATCGATACAATAATGAAACGTTGTCGAGAATGTGCGAGGGTCGCAAAAGAACCGGCGAAGGCTCCAGTGTACACGTGGGAACTTCCGACCATGCCATGGCAGCAAATACACATGGCACAGCTGGGCCTTTTATGGAACAATATTTTTTGGTGGTAGTGGATGCCAGAACAAGATGGTTAGAGGTGGTACCCATGAAAACTATCACCAGTTTCTATACCATCAGATCATTACGCGAACTGTTTGCACGGTTTGGTCTGCCACAAATAGTGGTAACGGATAATGGGACAAATTTCACGACCAAAGAAATCCAAGATTTTTTGCAAAGTAACGGTATTAAACAAAAGCGAACTGCTCCAGCACACCCATCCACCAATGGAGAGGCAGAAACAAGTGTCCAGACGTTAAAATATGCATTGCGGGCCGCTATGAATGATCCAGGAGATTTACACCTGAAATTACAGCGATTCTTACTTCAATACAGGAAAGTAATAAATTCGACAACAGGGAGAAGCCCAGCAGAACAAATACGATCAACTATCGACCTGATTAAAACCAACAGATAGAATAAATGATTACAAAAATAGTAACCCGTTAAGGAATAGACGGGAGCTATGTATAGGCGATACAGTCCAGATCCGTTGGTATCAAAACAAAGCGACCAAATGGAAATTCAGCAAGGTTATTCAGAAAGAGGGTTTGCTACACTATATGATTGAGGTCGAGGGAAAATTGCAACGTCGACATATTGACCAGATTCGAGCCACAGGGGTTTAAGGAAACAGAGAGGGCTACTCGGACTCGGTAAAAAGGTATCCAAATACAGAAGTATGCCAATCGAAGAATGACGATGATGGTAATATAACTAGAACGGAGAATATCGAATCAACAGATGAAGTGATTGATCCTAAATCAACGGAGTCGCAACAAATAGGATGTACATCCTCAACGGCTATCTCAGAGCAACCCGGAGAGAGTATAATAAAAGGGGACGGAACTGAAATTACAGCGGGGCATATACGAATGGATGGACCAGAGGGTTCTACAGTTCGACGTTCTGGCCGAGTGCGTCGAGCACCAAATAGGATGAATTTATAAGGTATTCAGTTCTTCTCGCCGGGAAGACTATTATGTATTGCATTACCAGTCCCATACAGTATCTTAGATCGGGCAATACTTTGCTATCTAAAATGCTTATATACATATACGAAGGAGCAGTCATATTGAATTCGGAAAATAAGCAGCATATCAGATATATGTACACCTCAGTATTATAATAATAAAACATAATGAAATATGTATTGATAACAAATAAATAGTGTCTCATTTAATATATAATAGCACAATAGGGTGACATATCAAATTATATTCAGATCTTTAATCAAATAAATATCAAAGTTTTATTTAATCTTAAAATTTGAAAATTGTCAAACTCTTTAAATGTGTAAAATAACAATTCGAAAACTTATATAAATTTTAAAATATTTTAAAATAGAAAATTTCAAGTTCTGAAACATTTTTTTACTTGTCCTAAACTTAAATATTGTAAATTATTTTTTTTTTTAAGTTTCCGCCGAGGAGAAATGGTTAAGAATTCTGCAAATTTAGATTTGATCTGACGAGGATTACGAAAAATCATCTGTCTGGCAATTCCAGAATAAAGTAATGTTTGAAATATAACCCGGAATTATGCATTAAATACAACGTTTTGTTACACAAAACACTATTTTTAAACTAATTGTTACAGGCGAGAATATACTAAATGAGTTCAAAAATAATCTTTTGTCATTTGTTCTGATATAGTACTGTTATCTTTTCGCCATGTCAATTAAGTTTCGAATATCTGGATTACGAATAAAACATAACACTTCAGTTTGCCACAGACGAAACACAATTTTTATAATACTTGCACAAGTTTTATTAATCACTTTTACTTTTTATATCTCACTAATTCACTTTTAATTCACTTTTTCATATTTATTCTTTCGCTTACCAAAAACTAATCATCCAATTCAATCTCATTCGCCTATTTTATACTCAAACTAAACTTCTAGAAATTTCAAGAATTTTCCATTAAGACGAATCTAGAAACATTTAGAACAGTCTTTTCCTGGAAAATTCCATTTTAGTACTGTACAACTTACAGCTATAAATTTACTTTATTCTATTACACACCAGGTGTCACCGTAACTGTATAAAAAAAATTGCAGTGCCATCAAAGTAGGAGCAACCTAAAGGATGCGAATAAATTTTGAGGATCGAAACAGCCGGAAAATCAACATTTTGTTACGGTGACACCTAGGGTGTAATAGAATAATTTAAATTAATAGCTCATTGTTTTGTTGTACTAAAATGGTATTTTCCATGATATAACTGTTCTGAACGTTTCTACACTATTCTTACTGGAAAAGCCATGAACTTTTTATAAGTTTGGGTTGTGTGTATAAAAAGACGAACAACATCGGATTGGAATCATTAATAGTGATTTAAAAAGTGTTTGGTGATGAATTGTGATTTAAAAAGTGTTGGAGAACGATTTAAAATTTATAAGTGTAAAGTGAAATTATATGAAAATTATAGAAAGTGCCAATTTTGTGAATTATTATAATAAATGTATACAGAGTTAACTTAGTTTTTGGTGTTAAATAAATAAATTCGTTGGTGATAAATTGAAATGATTTGTTTATACCAGAATAACGTAATGTTTCAAATAGAAACCAAAATTATGCGTTAATTACAATAAAATTCAAATTGTCAGAAGTTTTTAAGAGTTACTCTAAAATTCACTAATACGATAATAAGTTAGCAATTGAGTCGCTGAAGCCTGATGAGATTCCCAAAAATGTTGAAATTTTTTAGAAACCCATGTTTTGCTTTTTAAAAGAAAGAAGCTTACATTTTTTTAAATTCTTAAATATTTTGAAAATCTTTAAAATATTAACTTTAATTTATTTTTTTAATCCCGAGAAGTTTTATTTTTCAAATTTTTAGCGTTCAATTTCCAAATATTTTTGAGCATTTATACTATAAAATATGTAATTACTTAATTTTTTCGTAATTCCTATAAATTGTAGTAAATTTAATTTTATCCTTTAATTTAAATTATTATTATTTTAAGTTACAAAATTTGAGGTTACAAAAAATATAATTAAGAATTTTAAAATTATATTCACTGAAAATTTTAAGATATTTAAAAAATTTTGAATATTTACAAGAATTTAAACATTTTATTAATTTAAACGATCCAGGTTTTTTCAAAATTTTATTAATAACTCTAAAGGATTTGAATAGTTCATTCCAATCAATTAAAGATTATATTTTACCAAGAATTTACAGATTTATTTTGATTAACAATTTTAATTGAGAGATGTTAATTTCTTTAAATTTTAAACAATAGCTAAATTTAAAGACATTAATCAAAACCATTAATGTATAATTTTACTAGTTTAACTAATTTCAATAAAATAAAGATTAAAAAAATTACCAAGAACAAGATATAAAATTTTTGTAATATAAAAAAAAATTAATTTCTTAAAGCTACAAAATTTGAATTACGTATTACAAAAATTTAGAAAACATTAGGATCACTGAATGAAAATTGAGGACTAGAAATTAGAACTTAATACCATTTAGAATTACCAGAATATTAAACTAATTAAAAAATAAAATAAGATTCAATGAATAAGAAGACTTTAAGAAAAATATAGAAAATTTCTAAGCTATACAAGTAAACGTGTCCATGTTTTGAGAAATTTTAGGAGATCCAAAATATATTTCTGCAATCTAAACGATTAGAATGAAAAGTATGAAACATTAAATTTTTTATTTGTATTTTAAAATTCAGTAGTTCAAATATTTATTGAAAATTTTAAACGCGAAATATTGCCCAAATCTAGAAATTAAATTACTATCGTATGTGTTTTATAGTGTTAATTTAATTTATTTATTTATTTCCAACCAACAGCATATCTATGCGAAAATAACTTACAACATATTATTTACAACAAATATTATTTTATATATAAAGTTAAAAATTAAATACAATCATAAATTAAAAATTTCTACCAGTATCAACAGATCTAACAATTAACATAAAACATTTTAAAACAACACTTAAAAGAAAAGCTTAGCGACTCGTTTTTTCAAATTCCTCTCTAGAAATATTAAAATCAAAATAATCCGCAACGGTGTTGAGGTCTCGTTGAATGCGCGCTGTAGGACCATAGAAGCTGTAGTTGCTACTGGCAGTCGGAATATAGAGAAGTCCTCGGGGGCGTAAGTTGCGTTAAGGATCATAATATTTTACCACAAATGGTGTCAGCATTTAAAGATTGGTGATCCAGGAAACGTCATCGGTCAAATATGCTGATACACGTAGAACGGGGATCATATGACAGTCGCGTACTCAAGCTGTGAACGAACAAATGAAGTGAACAGTGACTTGAAAGTTAATGTGTCGTGAAAATCCCTCGTATTTCGTTTAATAAACCCAAACATCGAAAAAGCTTTATTAACAACCGTCATTTAGAAAATAGTCAAAAACTACTGGAGACTTAGACTTGGAATAGGTGATTACGTGACACTTATCAACATTCGGAAACATAAGGTTAGCAACACACCAACTGCAAAGTGTGTTCAGGTCCCCTGAAATTGATCAAGATACAATTCACATGAGATGTTGGCATATATTTTCATGTCGTCAGAAAACAAAATACAGTCTGCAAATTTGAAACAATGCACAACATTGTTAATGAACCTTAAAAATAATAGTGGACCCAAGTGACTAACTTGAGGCACCCCAGATATCGCAATAAAACATTCTGAGATCGTATTGTTAATGTTGCCATAAATTTTGCGATCCGATAAATAAGCTTTCGATGGAACAGAGTTAATTAAATTATTTTGAAACACTGCTAAATTGGTGACCGTTAACCGGCCCGGAAAAAATCCTTGCTGACGTGTGCTAATATGAGTTTAGGAATGCAAGATAGAATTGCAATTCTACAATAATTAGTTACATCACTGCAAGGGTCGTTTTCGTGGATCGTTATGATACTTGATATTTTTCAAAGATCCAGAAATTTGCATTGACTCAAATTAAATTAATGGCCTAAAGGGAGCGGCAAAACCGACTGCACCCTAAAGTTCAAATTATTAGAAATTTTGTAGAAAAACTGAATTGAAACCGGAGTATGAAAAACACTCGAAGATCCGGCAAAGTCGTCGCATGATTCTAGTGATCTATTATTAGTAAAGGAAACCAAATCCATATAAGTCACACGGCTGTTTGGAACACTGTTAATTCGCGAAGTACCCTTGTTTGCCAAAAAATCACAAATTAGGGCTGATGAATCGTTAGTATTAGCAGGGTTGAATATATTGTCATCCATCATCCAAGTTAGATCTGTAAAGTTTAATCCGCCGAAAATAACAAATTCAGTGCTATCATATATAAAAGGTAATAAGTTACATGAGATCTTGTCAATAAAATTTTGACAAAATGACGAGGTTGGTTCTAGCGGAAAGTAAACTGTGCTAATTATTTTGTAAAATGTACCTAGTTTGAGTTTATCATCAATGAACTCTATGATTTGGTAGGAAAATAAAAGTTCACAAGAATAATTTATCCGTACTGCAATAAGCACATAATCACATTTAAGTTTTGTACTAAGGTTATACCGATCTAGATGGAAAACGCAAAAGTCCTCCACATAAAGAACATGTAAGATTCTAAAATTCCAAGATAGCAATTCCCGGTCTTTAAGCAACAGTGAGAAGCAGGAAACGTTTGATGGTTTAAAAACGCTGTTTTTTTATGTAGTGTAAGGGAATATCGACTCGGAGGTAGTAGTTGGATGAAGACGGGAAATATACAAATACAGACTTCCTTCGAACCACAGGTACTGTACGCAATCCCACGATTGGGCAATCCGAACATCGATTAATTTTAATTCGTATAAATTTAATAATGCAGAAGTTATCACGAAATATAAGAGGTTATGATTATATTTACTAATAGAAAGAATTTTAATTTTGGAATTCTAAAATTTTTGAAGAATTAAAAAAAAATGCAATTTGAAAGACTTATAAATTTTCTAATTTTACAATTATTACAAATTACAAAAAGTTTTACTTCAGAAAATTTAAAAAAATTATATTTTTATAATGCTTTAATAATATTGGTTGCTAAAATCATTAATTTAGGTTTCAATTCTCATATTCTGAATGAGTTTGCATTTTTTGAATTCATTTGAAAAAATAACTTTAAATCTTTAAAACTCTTGGAATTGTATAAATTCATTCAAATATCCTAAAATTTTCAAAATTTATAAATGTTTAAAATCTAGAAACTGTAGTTTTGCTAATTAAAATGAAACTGTCTATTTGATAAAATTTATTAAATTTTATGGGTGTGAAGTTTGTCCCAAAAAAAATACCATATACGTATACAAATCCAATAAGAATTTAAAAATCCAAATTTGGGTTAGTAATAACACTGTAAAATTTAGTATGTAAAGAGATAACTATAGAATATTGAAAAGAGATAATATGATAAACTTATTTTCATATTCGGTTCATATAAATTTTTTATTTATTACTTAAATGTAAAGTTTTACCAAAAAATATTGACGAATGGACTATGTGCTCTAGCGGAAAAAAGTAAAATATGTGATAAGTAAATGTAAATATTTTCTATTTAATTTTAATTTTATTTAGTTAATATCACCAATCGAGTCATAAGCCATTTTCAAACGAAGGGGATGAAAATGTTTAATAATTTTTTGAACGTCGTATCGATTTTAACGTGTTGTTTGATTTTATTTGTTTGAGTAGTTTACGAATCGGTCAATATCAAAAATCCTAGAGTTGGTCGGGTAATGACCATACATACAAATGATAGCCTAATGTTTCGTGAACCAATCGAGCCATAAGCCATTTTCAAACTGAGGGGCTGAAAATGTTTAATAATTTTTTGAACGATATTTGAATGTTAATACGGATTCCATTCACGAAGTGATGTGGCAAAAAAAAAAAAAAACATACAAGTCTCCCAGACATATAGGAGAACGGGTGATAAAAAGATACTCATCGAAGCAATTATTCGTTTAGAAGGCAATAATAAAAGTATCATCCGTAATAAAAAATAAAAAGTCGGAAAGGTCCAAATCAGAAGAATCCACTTCGGATTTATACGAAAGTATGGCAACCGAACTGGTGTCAATATTATCAAATCGATTTGTTTATCGTGACGTCGACAATAAACGAATAAGCGTGACTGAAACGTGCGGTTTCGATTCATTAACCCAAATTTTATATTCGGCGGCAATTGTTATAGAGTACTATAAGTATTTATGTCTGTCGCACAATAACAATACTTATTTTAAGTTTATCTCAGAATTAGTAAGTAAGGGAATCAAACGAGAAACGTATATCACACGCTCGGAAATTCTAATGAAATCCTCCCCAAGTTTAATTTTAAAATACAAATCAAATACTGAAACTACACTGTCAATGGTTTCAAATATACTACAAATAGTCAAAAACCTTATGGACCCTTCGCTTTATGTCGAATATGTATGTACCGATGCTTGCGATAAATTGTCATAAGAAATATTTCATTTATCAATTGAGTATCTTGAATTCTACGAAAATGATTTCAAACGTATTGAAAATAAAATAAGATTACCACATGCAACTTGCCAAAGTTGCCAAAACCGCATTACTACCAAGACATTAAAATCACGGAATGGAATTGTTATAATCGATGTTGAGCTATTGAATAATACAACTGTCTATAAAATAAAATTACAAGACATTCAATCTGATATAAGCTTAGTCGAAGGAAAAGTTTATCTGAAAGGAATAGTAAATTATCATCATCCATCGTTTTCTGGTAGCGTTGGACATTATACTGCTAACATACAAAGACCTCACGGCGTATGGGAATGTCACGATGACCGAAAATTTACAAGCCAACTAAAACCAGATTATTCTATTAATCCTTCAATTTTAATTTATATGAAAAACTAAATCATAAAACAGCAAATGAAGAGAATTCATCGATCAAATACTAGCCAGATATTTCAATAAATTCATTCGCATATATGTACTTGCAAATAATGATATATCCCCGATCGATTACTAAGCTGAAATCTCAATGAATTGGTTTTCATAATTCAATTGACGATACATCATAATAAATAAAATCGATACGACGTTCAAAAAATTATTAAACATTTTCATCCCCTCCGTTTGAAAATGGCTTATGGCTCGATTGGTTCATGAAACATTAGGCTATCATTTGTTTGTATGGTCATTACGCGACAAACTGTAGGATTTTTGATATTGACCGATTCGTAAACTACTCAAACAAATAAAATCGATACGACGTTCAAAAAATTATTAAATATTTTCATCCCCTCTGTTTGAAAATGGCTTATGGCTCGATTGGTTCACGAAACATTAGGCTATCATTTGTATGTATGTCCATTACCCGACAAACTCTAGGCTTTTTGATATTGACCAATTCGTAAACTACTCAAAGAAATAAAATCGATACAACGTTCAAAAAATTATTAAATATTTTCATCCCCTCTGTTCGAAAATGGTTTATGGCTCGATTGGTTCATGAAACATTATGCTATCATGTGTATGTATGATCGTTACCCGACAAACTCTACAACTCTTCGTGTGTAATAAAATTTATTAATTTTGTATCTTTTCCACAATCTTTGTTCCTGAAAATTGCACTCAAAATTCCTATAAGAAACTATTATAACAGTGTATATTCTAATACATGCTTATTTTTGTTATTTGGGACAAACTTCACAGCCGTTAAATTTTAAATATATCAAATTCTCCCAAATCAAACATTTTTGGAATTCTCAAAATTCTTAGAATTGTTGAATTTCTTAGAATCTTAAAATTGGTCGTTTGAAAATTTTGAAGTGAGGATCTCCTTTTAGTATTTTTGGTATACAAAATATGTTTGGGATTTATTTAAGTTTGCTGTTTAGGAATAAATTACTGAAAACTAACCGAATGGTATGTGATACGTATTTAAAACAATGCAATAAGCTAACACAAAATTCCGAATATTTGAGAGATATTTTTTTTTTCTTTCAAAATGGGAATTATCAGTATTCTCAACATGGAATGAGTGATATAGAGCCCAACAATTTAACAATTAACTTTTCATAACATTAAAAAAGCAATCAAACGATAATTTCAAAGTCAACAATAATCAATCCCGTCACTTACTGACTACTAATCTAATTAGCATTTAGAGCGCAGGATACATGTGAAAATAATAATTTCAGATCAAAGTTCAGCAATAAAAAAATATTGACACAATTTTGACACCGTTTAAAATGTATGGTTTTCTACATTTTTTGTAGTTGTCTATTTATCTCCATTCTAGCAGCAGCTCCTCACATACTCGTACTAACTCCTCTATAGACGTAACTACAATACAACTAATTCTAAATATTCAAATGAATAAACTAAATATACTCTCGTATGTGTACGTCGTCTAACAAAAAAAAAAAAAATAGCTCGTATAAATAAATAAAAATGTAAATGAAATTTGAATATGTTAGAGTGTTGCATTCAATATTATGTGATTGTTAGAATTAAACTAACAAAAAAATAAAAATTATTTCAAATTTGTGAAATGAATTTTAAAATAGTTTTTTTTTTACTAGTGGTATACACTATATACTCGTATTTTATAATATTCTCTATTTTATTTAATTTTTAACATTTTCAATATAAATAACAAGAACATGATGTTTTATTACGTTTTTTGTAAAATATTTTTTTTTTATATTCGTGATAGACGAAAATGTTTAATTTTTGTATTGTACATAAATATATTTCGTAATGTATTGGATATAAACTAATTACGAGGCATATAATTTATTTATAACAAGATTTTTGTTTCGCTTAATTTTACAGATTGGATGTTGTGGCGCCGATGGACCAAACGATTATATGCTACTTCGTCAACCGTTGCCGTTGGAATGTCGTGACACCGTCTCAGGAAATGCTTTTTCGAATGGATGTGTACGCGAACTAACTTGGTTTTTGGAAGATAAATCAGTTTGGGCTGTCGGTATCGCTATGTCACTAGTATTGATTCATGTAAGTGTATATACAGCACATTCAACCTATTACAAATTTTAACTTACAAAAAAAAAAAAAAGTTTTCCGATTTTTTATTGTATTCAATATACATTTACGAACTATAATCAAATAAATTTCCATGCTATTGATTTCGAGAGAATGAAGCAAAAAAATAAAAATAAATAAAAATCGAAGAATAAGACATAACGATGTAAATAGAAGAAAACTTTTTTTATTTTTTTTGTAGTTTTAACTTCTCTAACTTTAAAGTTAAAGACGTTCAACTTTGACTTGAAATAAATATTTTAAATTTCTTTTTATTTTCTATCCATATTTTTTTGCCACCGTTATATAGACAATTAACGCTGTGCTCAGTATTGTTTTGGTACAGGCACTACGCAAGGAGGAGGAGGAAGCCAGAATTTATAGAAATTAATTTTTTTTTTAACTTCTTCTTATGTTATTTTACATTTTACAACTTTGTAAACTGTAGGTTACAGTCAATATGTGCTAAAAACCGTTACTTTAAAAATTTAAAATGACACTAAACACTTAAAATCACTTAATAGAGAATATAGTATTAGATAATAATTTATGCAATATTTTATGTATTACAACAAATATGTAACTAAATTTGTAAAAATAATAACAACAATGATAAAAGTTATATACATTTTTTAATAAAGCTACAAAGCACAAAAACTTTTTAAATACTTTTTTATCTTAACTCCTCCATATACAGTATGTATAACTTTTGAACTTTATCGTTTTAGAATTGAAATGGAAAATTTATTCCATCTAACATATAACATTTCTATCTCATTTTATTACTGTATGTATGGTCTTGGAAAAATCAAAATTACTTTTCTTGGAAGTAAGAATATAATTTAAAATCAATTTTCTTCACAAAATAAATTATATGGAGTTCAAATTGTGTTACAGGTTTAAGAGATCGGATTAGTAAACAGATATCATAATGGAATATATCAAAACAATTATTGACACTTATGACTTACGAGTTTATGATAGTATGACCAGCTGTGTTTTTTTACATTATAATTAAGTGAATTCCACAAAATATGCTACAGGGCAAGTCATTAATACAAATTAGTATTTTAAAAAATATGTGTTGGCTTATTAAAATAGAGACCGAATTTTAACCATCTTTAGTAATTGCCCAAAGAGGGGTTTGAACAGTAAGTAAAAAGTAAGTATTTATTTGGTATTTTTTGACATATAACCATTAAATCATGTGAAGTTGTGAAAAGAGTGGATTCAAGCGATGAGCATACATCAAAACTCCTATTTCTAACTTTCCTTTTAGCTTTAAATTTAAACTTTAAAAGTTCATCAAATTATTTTATTGTTTCATTGACAGGTAAAACCACTACCGTTTAAAACTCATTTAGCTGAGAGAAAATTCTAATAAAAAGTGTAAATAAAAAATAAAAAGCTCAACAAAAAATCTCAACTAACTAAGTTTATTTTTATATTTCCCTTCTATTTTAAAAGCTTTTACCTGAAACTTTGAATATTTATTAATCATATTCTTGCTTTTATATTATGGTAAAGCTTAAGTGCAATATCTTTGTTATAATAAAGTGAAATTTTAAAAGCTCGATAATTATTAAAAAGTGATAGAGCTTACATAAAAATTGATATACATACAATAAACTTAGAGAAACTGAATATTTACCATGTACAACTTATGAAAGAATCTTTAAGAATATGAACAGATGACCACAAAAAACGTAAAACAACAAAAATCAAATATTCGAAAAAAAGCTCACATGTTTGTTTAACAAAATAAAATACTATACAAATGCTTTAGAATTGGATGGACAATATATGAATGATTTTACTTCATATATCTTATCAATTTTTTGTAAGAATTGGGAATTTGCAATAAATTGTAATGAAACCAATATTGACACGATCACCGGTAAGGTCTTAGTAAGGGAGGTAAGAAAACAGATCTATTCGCTGAAGTAAAAATCGCTGCAAGATATTACCAAACATTACGACGTGTACATTAACTGGAATAAGAAGTTCCATTGGAAGTACCAGAAGTTAAGTCTGAATAGGACGAAGTTCTTCCTGAAAAATGACATGGAAATACTATTGGACTATAATAAACACAATCTGCTTGAAAACGACTGAAGGTACCAGATCGTTAGTCCTATATCATTTCAACTATCAATCGGAGCAAAATGATGAACCCGAGATTTTTGCTCTAAAAAAGTGCAGCCATGCCTTGGTGATTTTCAAATAAAAATTAATTTTCGATTAAGTTGGAAGATATATTAGGTCGACATTAACAAAGTAGACATAACAATTACGGGTCGTGAGATCTATCATTGAAGCTGACAGTCGGAGCAAAATTACGAACTTTCATTTTTAATAAAAAGGTCTACTCTTAAAGCCCTTAAATCGATCTTGACGAAATTTGACATAACAATAACAGGTGATAGGTGTCACGACCTGTGCTCCATTTGTGCTCTTAATCGATGCAAAACGACAAACTTCAGTTTTTTGCTCAAAAAATGTGGGCTGAAAAATTTTAGCCTTGGTTATTTTCGAAAAAATTCTCAATTAAATGCAGTTCAATTGAAGGGCGTGAAATCTATCATTTGAGATATAAATCGGAGCCTAATAAGGAACTTTGTTTTTTTTCTCAAAAAATGCGTGCTCAAATTTTCGATTCAATGAGTCAAAATAATAGACATTAGACATTAGAATTTCCGATCATGAAACCGTTTCGATTAAATTAGTAAAAATATTAGATCGATCTTAATAAAAGTAGAAATAAGAATTGCTAGTCATAAACCTATCATTTGAACTCTCAATCGAAGCAAATGCTGAACTTTAGTTTTTTGCTCAAAAAATATGTAAAAACTAAACTAAAACTTGAGATTTAAAAAAAAAAAAAAAAAAAATGGGTAGCCTCCTCAGCGATTTTCCATAAGGTCCACTTTTCGATTAAATTCTCTTCTCTTATTCAAAGTAGGCATAAAAATTAGTCGTGAGAACTAAAATGACAATTTCCAGTTTTACGCTCCTAAAATTTGTAGGCTTAAGCCTGAGTGATTCCAATAAAAATCAAATTTCGATTAAATTTCGAAAAATGCCGAACTTCAATTTTTTGCTCAAAAAATGTATAAAGGCCTTAGTGATTTTAGCCTTATTGATGGAAATCAAACATAGATCCTAACGAAATTAGACTTAAAATCTACGGGTACTGAAACCTATGATTTGAGCTGTCAATCATAGTAAAATAAAGAACTTCAGTATTTTGCTTAAAACATGTCGGCTCAAAAACTTTAGCCTTAGTGATTTTCAAAAAAATTCTCAATTAAATGCAAGTCAATTGAAGGTCGTGAAATCTATCATTTGAGATATAAATCGGAGCCTAATTAGGAACTTTGGTTTTTTGCTCAAAAAATGCGTGCTCAAATTTTCGATTAAATGATTCAAAATAATAGACATTAGACATTAGAATTTCCGGTCGTGAAACCTATCATTTGAGCTGCAAATCGAAACAAAATGACGAGCTTTAGTTTTTTGCTCAAGAAATATTTAAAAGCCTTAGTCATTTTATCGTTAGTGATGGAAATGAAATATCGATCGTAACGAAATAAGACTTAACATCTAAGGATCAGTCAATCATATAGCAAAATAAACAACTTCACTTTTTGCTCAAAATATGTGTTACCCTCTAAGCGATTTTCTATAAGTTTCAATTTCCGAATAAATGAGCTATCATTCAGAGCAAAATGACAAACTTCAGTTTTATGCTCTAAAAATGTGTAGGCTATAGCCTTGGTGATTTTCAGTTAAAATCAATTTTCAATTATATGGATACAAATATCAGGTCGACTTAAATAAAAGTAGACTTAACAATTACAGGTCGTGAGCCCTATCATTTGATCTACCCTTCGGTTGTAAATAACCTTCTGGATATTCAACAAGGAACGAAAGCTCGGTTGATATCTTCGTCATTTTCACAAAGTGACTATTATAATGAGGATGATGTTACACTGCCAGTTATTGCTACACGTATGAAGAAGCCTAGCAAGTCAACCATCGTCAATAAAGCAACACACATCAGGTTTAAGTCATTTCTTATTTACCGACATGGAACGATATAGGTGGATTTAATCAACAGATGTGTTTACTTCTTAGTGGATGTGTTCGCTTGGCCAGGCACCGTTTATAATCGAAAATTCAAAGGATACATACAGCGAGCTAGTATGTAATGCTATGTCACGAAACATTGCTAGGTTTATTAGTAACAATAGCCGATTAAACACTGCGGATAAATTTGATAAAATACGTCCTTTCTTAGACATATTGAACAGAAAGTTTATTGAAATGGTACCTAAAGAAGAAAACCACAGTATGGACGAGTACAATTCATTCGTGGCTTGCCAAATCGATGGATTTATAAGTTGTGGACTGGGACAACAAAGTCTGGTTAGAATGAGTGAGAAAATTCAAACTTTTGGCCCTAGGAGCCAGTGTTGTTTTGCATTGTGCTGATGTTCTTCAAAATATTTCAAATATGCTATAACATTTATATTTTGCTAAATTTTACGTCGAATAAACTATTAGAAGAGCTTCGGTGTGGTGGATTGAGAGGGACCGGAACAATAAGAGAAAATAGAATGTGGAAAAATTATACTGGATTCCAAAATCATTATACACAGTATAATTACGAGACAATAAGTGAACGACATGGATGAATAGAATGCATGACAGCTGTTTAGGGTAAACGGAGGCAAATTTGGTCACTTGAACTTTAGATGAGAATTGACTCTCGGAATTTAAGATTCATTCAGGAAACAATCGTCCAATAGCAGAGGGCCCAAACCTGCAGCAAATGCAGTGATTTATCTTGCTATTTTCAATGTGAACATCTGTTTCAAAAGCCATTTTAAGAAGAAAAAAATATAGTTTCGGTTTCATCAGGGTCTTAAACCTTGGTGATATTCAATAAAAATCATTTTGTAAACAAATGGATAGAAATAATTGATCGATCATTCATCTAAGACATCTCCAAGAGTCCGGGAATTGACCAAAGCCTCTGTTTGTTTAATTAGGGTAAGGAATTCTTCGAAAGTAAAAATGAAGTCTCCAATCACGCGCACCAGTTTAATATGTTGGCATATGTGTCAACCTCAAACACTGCATTAATGATTAATGCGACGTACTGGATGTTTGGCTCTGGGATTCAAGAATCTTCGCTTGATGATGGTCATGAAAAGTTTTGGTCCGGCGCGTAAAGATTTTTGATATGCATTTCGATTACTAATTTCTCAATGAGGGTGTGGCTGGAAGGTATAATTATCGGGTGATTCATGTCATATGATACATTTTTCATATTCCAGTCTTCCTCCAAGTCGTAACAATCCAAAGACGTCCAAAAATGGAAAAAAAGATTCTAAATTAACCCTTATTTATTTAAACTTATTCTATTACACACTAGGTGTCACCGTTACACTATTTAATCTTACTTTTCCCAAAAATCTTACTTTTGTAACTCGGATGCCCCTTTTGGAGAAGGAAAATTTTAATGGGTGCTTATCATGGGGTTAGGCCCCAACATGAATCATGAGTTGTGGTTTGGGAAAGTAAGATTTGGATACGCACCCCTATTTAACCGTACTTGTTACATGGAGAAAATTCATTTAAGTTGCTACTCTGTTTAAATCCACTTTCCCAAACCGGTCCAATGAAACTAGACTTATTCGTGATTATTTTGGTATACATTTTTCGCGAAGGTGACTGGTACACGAGATATTTAGATTTTAAAAATCACCATTTAAAATATAAAATTGTGAGCCTTCACAAACTGTAATTATGGTTACGTCAACAATATTATTGTTTTGGTAGTTATTTACATTAGTGATATTTTATTTTTTACAGCATATAAATCCGAAGTTGTGCAGGAAATTGGTTATGTTCCGTAACTCCTTTATGAAATGTGGTTGTTGTCACAATCTTTTGTAAAACGTTGTTGTTCTCAAATTTTGAAAAACTCAAAATACTTACGATTTTGGAGGTTAAACTTCATTGTTTTACCATTTTTGGTATTAATAGTAATATACCAACTTTAGTAACGATAACTCTACAAGCTTTATGAGCTTTCATGTTTAAAATAAACTGAAATCAAACAACATTTGCCTTCGTAAATCGTAATTAAATTCTATATTTTTTCAAATATTCTCGATACATTCAATTTTTAGTTATTCCTTTGTGAACCGGTGGTGTTGTCAAACCCTTTGTAAAACGTTATTGTTGTCAAATTTGGTAAAACTAAAAATACTGGCGATTTAAGAAAATGAATAACAAGTTAGTAGTAATAGCAATGTTGTTACAGATAATTCTACGAAGCTTAATGCCCTCTTAAGTTTAGAACAAGTAAAATTCGTTTATTATTCGGTGTGTTGTTACCACCCTTTGATGGACAAATATTTTCTATAGTCAAAGCTTTATTGGCTGTGTTTGCCGATCATTGAAATGACCGACATAGTTGATTTAACATGTTAGAAACGTTGTTGATATTGGAATCTGTTTGGCACAAATTGCAACTGGATGTTTATGAGGTTGATAGCCTAGCTTTTGAGGTAGCAATTGGCAATTTGTCGACATGTTTAAAATTTGCTTGAAATCGTTAGCAGGCCCTATTGCCACTTTAGTCCTTTCGAGTCTAACTATCTTTATTTTTTGAACTAATTGTAGCACAGATGTCACAAATGAGAGGGTTGCAATATGCGACGGTACAAATTATTATTTTTGTATTGCTTAAAGCCTCCATGTCACATATGTGTCAAAAAAAATATTAACGCCATAATTAATTTTTCTAAACTCTCTTTAGTATGACTTAAAGCCCTGATGTCACGATCGTGATAGTTAAAACTTTCTGTTTTTGACATGCCATTTACTTTGTTTTCTGAAACTATTCTTCTATTCGATTTGGATTGCATCTAACTGCCATCATGTCAAAACTGTTGTAATTCTTTTTGGTTATTAAAAATTAGTATATAATTTACGTTTTTATGTGTATTCATTCATAAAATGTTAACGCATAAATTTATGATATGAAAAATGAGTTTGATATTTGTTAAGTAGTTAAATATTATGATTAAAATTCACTATCACATATGTGACACTTAGTATTTTCGCTCTACATTTTTTTTTTAGTTATATTTGCGAAAGGTAAATGGTTGGTGGCTGAAACTGAGGTGCAGAGATTGCTTGCTGATTCCGATCCGGAAGACATAGACGAAGATAATGATCCGGATTTCACTATAAATGAAGCAATTGTGGAGCAGAGTGATTTCGATAACGAGTATGCTGATGACGATGACGACGATGATGAGGTGGCCCTTAAAATAATTCCGGATAATTTTTGGTATTAAATTCGTAAATACGACTATTTCTAAACTCTTCGTACATATTTTTGGCCAAATAACACAATTACAGAAAGTCCCGCTGTTCAGAGTACAGCGGGTGGGTGAATCGTATCAGATTTTGAAAGAAAAATACTACCAGTTGTTGATGCCCGTTCATCAAATAGTGACCTAAAATGGCCAATAGATCATTTTCGTAGATACTTCGTCACTATGTACACCAATATGTACTACTTTAACAAAAAAGGTACATTGCTAAAAATTACACCGAGTGAAATTATGGAGCAATATGGTATGTTTCTTATAATGGGTTCTATACCGTTCCCTCGGATAACTTTATATTGGAAGGCGGGATACAACCTTGATAAAATTTTATCGGTCATAACTAAAAATCGTTTCAAAGCTCTTAGTACATCGCTCCATTATGCTGATGCTTCAAGGATACCCGACGAAGCAAAGTCTAACATGTTTTGGCAAGTGTCACCTATCATCGAAGCAGTAAGAAACAGATGTCAAAATATAGAAAGATTCGTGGACCAATACTCGATAAACGGACAGATGATTCCATTTACTGGTCGCTTCCCAGGCAGACAGTTCGTTCGAAACAAACCCCGGCCTGTGGGTCTTAAAAAGGTCGTAGTCACTACAACTAGGGGTTTAGTATTGGATTTCGAGATATATGAGTGAACGAAAACCAAGCTACCTGATATGTTCCTTGGATTGGGTCCAGCTGTTATCCTCAGGCTTATTAAAACATTACCGGAAGGCACTTTTCTATATTTTGATAGATATTCCCTTTTTGTAATGATTATTTATTTACATCTGAACATTTTGTTATTTTTAGAAGCCCTTAATTATAAAGCGACTGGAACAATTCAACAAAATCGGTTGAAAGGGTTACGTTTTAAAGATGATAAGCGAATGACTATGGGTGAGTCGGACCAGTTCGTTTATGAGAACACTGTTGCAGCTGTTAAGTGGAGGGACACAAAGTCAGTCCTTATTGCTTCCCCCATATGTGGCACCCAACCTGAAAACTTAACAGAACGTTGGAGTAAAAAAGACAAGAAATATATACAAGTTACTTGTCCTTTAATTATAAACGAATATAACAGTTACATGGGTGGGGTAGATTTGTGCGACCAGATGATGGAATATTATAGGACGTTTATTAAAACCGTAAAGTGGTCGGTCAAAGTATCTCAACATTTTATCGATTTGGCAGTGGTTAACGCATGGCAAGAATATCGACGATATAGAAAATTCATTCTTTCAAAATCAAGAAGTAAAGATGAAGACAATGAGCTTGAAAAATTAAACAAACGTATTAAAACGACATCCCTACCGTCCCTTGGGAAACGCAATGATGGCTATTACCATTGGCCAACTTGGGACCGATTAAAGGCGCTTAGAATATGTAGGTTAAAATTATGCACAAGTAGAAGTAGGAATAGATGCAAGAAGTGCGATGTGTATTTATATAGTTTGGCTGATAAAAGCTGTTTTGAAATTGCCCATACCGTGAAAGATTGAGTGAATTTTTTTACGAACTATAAGTTTTGGTTATCTATATATATATATATTATTAATTATGGAGAGTAGAAGTGATTAAAGTTCCTTAAATTAATTAATGAAAATGTGATATACCTGAATATGTATCAAATAAAGTTTATTTTACTTTTAATAAATGTTATTTTTGTGATAATCTTTTCTTTATCTTTCGAACTCAGTTTGTCGGTTCATCTGGGGCTCGCATGAAAGGGATTTGAATATAATTAAATAAGCTAATATGGATTAATGAAGCAAACAACAACCAGGATAATGTGTATGATAAAGCAAAAGTGAGGGTGATTTTTCTCGAAAAATGAAAATATTTTTCAGGATAAAACTGCGGAATCTGGAACTTGGTGTTTTAAAGGTCAACTCATCAAAATTTTACAAATTAATTATAAGGTTTAATTTTCGATGACTTCAGGTGATTCTAAAATTAAGTGTTACATTTGTGATAGTTAGGCGTTATTCATACATTTATACAAAAATTTATCAGCTAATGCTTAGGTATATATTTATTATCAGAATTGTACGGTCTGGTATCAATATTTTTTTTTATTTCATTAAGTACCCCACATTTGTGACATCAGGACTCGAAAGGGTTAGAAATTTCTATCCTTCTATCTTGATTTTTTCGGCTTTTTTTATAGAAAAATATATTAAATGTTCATGGCAATCCCAATATTTTAGATTTGGTAAATCTGAAAAATAAAGAGGCCAATCCCTCATAACATATCTACTGAAATGGGGGATTAGCCTCTTTATTTTTCTAATTTACAAAATCGAAAATATTGGGATTGCCATGAACATTTAATATATTTGTCTATAAAAAAAGTCGAGAAAATCAATTGATTACAGACAGACATAAATTCTTAATAAATTAACGAATAATGTTGTAAAATATTGTCAAAAATCGTGTCCACTGCGGTTTTTTGGATTTAGTAGCTTGAAGGAATTAGCGATATCAGATAGTATTTTACCCAATGTGTTCTTTCCTGCTAACAAAAATTTTTTGTGACAAAATTTCTTTCAGCCTAAATGTCTTTCTTATTCAACGGTGCTAAAATCGTTTTTAAACTTTAAATTGATGTGAACTTCAGACATCTTGCAATCCATTATTAAAATACAACAAAAGCTCATTTTCGCTGCATTTTAAATTTTTTTTTTCGTCCATAAATCCATAAAATTATCGTATCGTTTTTCGTAGGTTACCCGAAATTTATTTGGTTAACAAATTCAAATTAATTTTTTTGGCTGATTCAGCAATACCCAGCGATGTACCAGCACAGCTTTCTCTATCGAAATCACTTTCCGAGTTCATTTTTCAATGTAAATCAAACGAAAATCATGAAACTTATTCAAACAATTCAACTATTTAAGCAACAACAGACATTTGAAAAGTTTCGCCGATATTAGTCACCAGTTTTTCCTCAAACCTAAAAATTAGTCAATCTCAGATAACTTTCTCGGCTTACCATTGTGTTAGAATGCGCATATCTATAATAGGTTACACTCAGCTATCTCCTCACACTTCCGAATTTATCACTAACAAATATTAAAAGCGCACGTTGACACTTCATTAACCTTAATGATTTGATAAGCTTTCCAGTTCGCCAATTTTTTAGACGAAAACTCAAATTGTTCAAATCGTAAATTGAATTTTATCTAAATTCACAATCCCTTACATAACTAATACAGTATGCTTTACAAGAAAGTATCTCAATCTATCCATTTATTTAACCTCCTCCACAATGTAGCAGGTAAAATTATTATGTTCACTTTATTACCGCTTTACGTTAACTTCTTTCTTCATTTAAGTTGGATCCACGTATAAAACGCTTTATGAATTCATCTGTGCCATTTGCGAAGAAGTGGATTATGCGGTATAGGAGCTGTGGAAATACGGATAACTTACCTGGAAGGTAGAGTCATTATAAGGTGACGATAATAAACCTACGATAAGCAAAACAACAACTATTTGCGAACGGTGTTGAAGCGTCAATCAACACAATTCGATGAAGGCTTTGAGAATTTGACATTAAAAATAACGGTACACAAAATAAATTCATCGTAATTAGTCAAAAATATCACAGCAAGTGTAAACGTTAATTAACGAGTAGCACCTAATTGGTCTAATTAAATAGAGTTAAGATTCTGAAGCGAATTTGTTAAATGTAGTGATGGCTGGCGAAAAAAAAAATATTTATTTTAAATATGTATGTGCAACCGACCCCTTCCCTTGACATATTACAATACTTTCGAAAAGGTGTATCTAAAACTATTCGTGAAACTTCATTCACCCCATTTTCTAATATACTAGGTATCTATCTATAAATTCAAATATCAAATTACAGAAGTTCTATTTATAAATAAATACGACGTCAATGATGAATACGGCTGTCATGGATATGAATATATCTAAGCAAAAAAATCAAAATGTTTGTCAAGAGCAACATTTTTAAAAAGTATATAAATAACAAGTAACCGCACAATATGTGCTTTCGCTTGCTCTGCGTTACCTAAAATAACCCCGCAAAAAATCAGTATTAACAAACATATACAGATTCTGTTTGAACAACTGACATTATTAAATGCCTGAATCCAAGCGAAAAAAAAAAAAAAAACTTTTCCTATTAATTATTTTAACAAAACTGAATGTGGATATAGCTTCCACGACAATTACTCTGTAGAATCGTAACTGTTATGTAATGGTTACCATATAGTTTTTCACAAAAATTGAATCACCTTATTACATTTTTTTTTTTGTTCAACAAACAAATTTAGTAATGGAAACCAAAATAAAAATAAAAAATCCCAAACAAAGTTTGAGACAAACGCTTTTCCAACCGAAATACAATTTTTAGTTTTCATTTTATGCAGATAGTTTTTTTTTATTAAAGGTTGACGTCTGTTTTTTTTTTTTTTTTTGGGTTTGCTGAAGCACACAAATTTGTTGTGCTTTATGTTTGGGTTATGGTTTTTTAATATTAATTACTTTTTCGAAGTGGTATTACTCCGACGTCGTCTGTATATTTTGCATTAATAAAAGTGGGAAATATTTTAATTTACTGAATTCGTAAAACTTAAAACTCCTCATTACTAAAGATTTTTGATTTATAGCCAAGTTAAATAAAATCATAAAAAACTTAACTCTACAAAAAATGTCAGTAAATATTTTATTTTACGTAAAGGTGAAATATGATATATGAGTAATTCATTGATAATGAGAAAAATCTCGAAGAGATGAATCATTTAGAAAAAATTGTTGAAAAAATCACTTTTATTGAAGATAACCTATGCTGCAGCCCACCAATTTTTGGCCAAAAATATAAAACTAACAGTTATAATCCGATTGGGATCCAATTTGACCGACAAATGAAACCCAAATTAACCTTCAATACAACCGCTAACTCAATCCTCAAACCAACATATAGGTTTTGTGTTAATTTGTGTGGTATGCACCCAATTTCCTTAACGTATAGTTTCCAAAAGCCCTTTAAATCGACAAAAACATTTCTCCAGATACCATGGGACATCCTGACAGACGAATGGAAATTTTTTAATTTTTTCTTTCTCGAACTGAAAAACCTTCAAAACCTTTTAATCCTTTCGGACCAAAGTAAAATAAATCAAAGTTTTCTGTTTATGTAAAAAAACGAATTTTCTCATTATTTGAAAGTCCCTGAGTCGACCAAATTCCATCTATATCTGTGGGGGATATCTGTGTGAACCCTAGGTATCTCGAGAATGGCTTGTTCGACTTGTAATTTTTTTCAAAAATTAGTTTCTATGGCGAAGGCGGATAAATGAAAAGCTTTTGCAAGCTGTTCTTCAAAAGGATCAGGTACCCGTTATATGAATTGAGCCAAACCTTCTTGATGATAATCAATCGACTTAGTGAGTGTTTGTATGTTTAATATTTATACAAATCCACACGCCCTAAGAATTAAGAGCGGTCACTGTTAATATTTCAAACCTTCAACTCCTTCTTTTGGGGTGAAAATTAGGTCCATAGATAAAAACCTTCTGGTTTACAGCCTTCAAAAATAAAATACTTATTATTGTGGTTTTCAATATATAGTGTCGCTCAAAATATTTGCCTTTAGAATCAGAACCTTCTCATAGTTCTTGTTCGAACTTTTTAAGTCAAGCTTCTGGATTATAGAATTTAAAGTTAAGGATTAGTTTAAAGGATTTTTACACAATAATTTGAAAATTGTATCAATAACACCGAAATTTACTTTGCTCAGGTCGTTTGTGGCACTCTTCTTGTTCACTAGAATTTCTTGTTTGCCGACATGGGCTATTTCTAAGAAGAGATGGTTCTTTTAATTTTTTTTATATTCCAGGATTATGACTTGATTAAAATTTAAACTATGCCCAGTATCATGGCTATGTCGGCAAAATGTGTTCGCTCGAGGATTCCTTATCTAGGTAGTTTCTGCCTGATTTATGTTGAGTTGGCTCAATCTATTTTTCAATAATTGCTTGGCAGTGCAAACAAATTTTAGCCCTAGAGCGCCACAGCAACCAATTAAACTACGATGGATTGGAGTGACTCCGTTCTGATCTCTTTTAGATGTCTAAAAATATTTTCCCATGTGGATTAGCTGCCGAAAGAGTGATTTTGCAATTTATGTTCATATAACGTAACATTTTGGCAATATGCTCATTAAGTAAGGCCTTGCACATAGATGGTGGTTAATGAATGAATATTTATAAGCTAAAATTTATTTATTTATATAAGTATTTATTTCGTTTATGGTAGTTTTATCGGTGTCAAAAATTTTATCAGTGAAGACGACTTCACCAACCAGCTGATTTTTGGATATTTAGTGCAAAATCAAAAATAAATCGACTTGTGTATCATTACTTTTTCAACAGTGATGTTCGTCTTTTGAAGATGTTGATGGTGATGATGAAAACTAAAACTGAAATAGTATGATGATTTTGATGGTGATGTTGATGGTGATCGTGATGTGATGGTGATGGTGATGGTGATGGTAATGGTGATTGTGATTGTGATGGTGATTGTGATTGTGATTTTGATTTTGATTTTGATTTTGATTTTGATTTTGATTTTGATTTTGATTTTGACTTTGATTTTGATTTTGATTTTGATTTTGATTTCGATTTTGATTTTGATTTTGATTTTGATTTTGATTTTGATTGTGATTGTGATTGTGATTGTGATTGTGATTGTGATTGTGATTGTGATTTTGATTGTGATTGTGATTGTGATTGTGATTGTGATTGTGATTGTGATTCTGATTTTGATTGTGATTGTGATTGTGATTGTGATTGTGACTGTGACTGTGACTGTGACTGTGCCTGTGACTGTGACTGTGACTGTTACTGTGACTGTGACTGTGACTGTGACTGTGACTGTGACTGTGACTGTGACTGTGACTGTGACTGTGACTGTGACTGTGACTGTGACTGTGACTGTGACTGTGACTGTGATTGTTATGGTGATGATGTACGATGTTATGATGGTATGATAGTAAGATGGGCGACGGTTTGATGGTACGAAGGTATGATGGAATGAAGCGATTGCATGAGAGTATGATGGTATGATGGTATCACGGTGCGATGTTAACATGAAGTGATGGTGAGGTGGCATGCCGGTATGACGGTGTAATGGTATAATTTTGTCATGGTGTGATGGAATGATTGTGTGATCGTTTTGATTTTTTGATGGTATGATGGTATGAAGGTTTGGTGGTATGATTTTATGATGATGTGAAGGTGTGTTGGTAACAAGGTTCAACGGTTTGATGGTTTTATGGTATGCTGGTATGAAGTTATGCTGCTGTAATAGTATGATGGTAAGGCTGTTGGTTTGTTGGATTGATGTTATGATGGTATGAAGTATTATGGTACGATAGTTTAATAGTGTTATCATATGGTTCTATGGTATCTATTATGTAAAGTATGATAATTATTAATATCGGTAGCCTTCGTAAAATCCGCCTTTAGAAGCATGTCAAAAAAATGTCAATACCAACACGATATTTCATCTGCAAATTCTCGCCTCATCAAGAGAAAATAAAGATAATTAAGAACATAAATGAAACATATTTATAAACATAGAACTCTATTACCTGAATCATGATGGTCCTATTGCAAGGCATAATTCTGTCTCACCAGGCTTCATTTACTTTTTGGGGACAAAACCTCATTCTAATCAATTAGTAATTAACATTGACAACAAAACACCGTAAGCAGTAACCTATCCAACAGATTAGCAGTAGTATATCCTCTCCGGTGGTCTTCTAATTATGTGGCTATGTAAAAGAAAACGCAGCTTCTTTCCGAGAATTTCAGTGTCTCCCACTATTATGCATTGTCTCCAAGCATTTGTAATTTCCAATAACGAAAAATATTAGGCAATATTTCGGGAATTAAAGTTTTGTGCTGTTTTTGTTTTTTCAAGACAAGTTCAAACAGGAGCGAGAAAATAAAATAGCATGAAATGAATTTTTTTGTACTGAACATGGGGCAATATCCTTTATTATAGCGTCATTATTGCATGTTGTTATTATTTCCTTGCTTCCTATTTAAATTTGCATTGAAAAATCAAGAATGACTGACATAAATACAATTATTTTGGCACCTGTTAAGTTTACTAAAAAGCAATGACTTAAATGAGTAAATTAATTTTCATTAAATGGCTGAAATATTTTTTTTTTATTCAAAACTTTCATCTGATATAGTTGATATTTTGGTTATTTCCCGACTAGTTTATTATAAATGTCGGTTTGAGGATAGAGTAGGGCAATTAGCTTGAAGTAAAAATGGTTACATTAGGGTTGAACTGGGGTTGAGTTGAGGATTATTCAGCCGTTCAATACGAAATTTATTTAGCGTTTAGTCACAAGTTGAGGTGGAGACTAGATTAAGCTAAATTCATGTTCGCGGGTGGCTTTTGAACCGTGTTAATTTAAAGTTTCTGAACGTCGAGTTTGGGGTGAGTAAAGGGTTGAGTTGCGGATTCAGTAGTTGAGTTTAAGTCGAGTTACAGAGTTTTTCAGGATTGTGTTGGCAGTGATGTCTGGAGTTCAGTTGAGTATTGAGATGTAGTTCGACTTAAGTTAAGTTTAAGTTGAGTTGGGGTTGACTCAGATTGCGTTAGGCGTTGAGTTTGGAGTTAGGTTAACAATTCATTTAAATGTTGATTAATGGTTGGATTGGTGATCGAGTTAAGGATTGGGTTTCTGATTAATTTGTTCGATTTCGAGATTGAGTTTTAAATTGACTTGGAGGTTAACCGAAGATTGAGTTAGGAGGAGGTTCAGTTAGGTATTGTTTGTGAAGTTGAGTTAATTTGTATAATCTAATGTCTCGTGAGGTTTTAGCACTTTATAATTTTTCTTTTTCTTTTTTATTTTTTATTCAAGTCAAAACATTCAAATTCGAACGTTCTTAGTAACTTTATTTGATATATTAGTCGAATTTTTTGGAAAATTGGAACATGATGTTGCGGATCAGATAAAAGATCAAATTAAAAGAAACCACAAAAATGAAAAAGGATTTGATCCGAATTAGATCAAACATCAAGAAATGCAGCTAATACTATTAGTTTGATGTTTTTGGAATTTAAATACTCAGAATTTTCATATTTGAAATATATTTGGCTCAAGTCGTTCGTGTCACTCTTTTTGTTAACCAAAATTTCTTGATTACTTAGAAGATATACTAACATTTTAACTTCAGCAAAATCTAAGTCCAGTATCGTATGAAGGCTCAAACAATGTTAGGGCTTAAGAATTTCCTACTAATAATATGGAATCAGAATCGTGCTGACTTATTCGATTTTCAAATAACAGTTTCGTAGTGCCGACATATTTCAGAGTACAAGGGATCAAATATGCCAATTTTGGTTGGATCGACACTCCTGTGCTGCTATTTTTATTCTTACGTTTATGTATGACTTTTGGCTAAAAAAACTTTTCGCAAATGAAAGTTTGATCAAATGACTTTTAGCAAAAAAAAAACGGTTGGAAAACATTTCTTTGGCAAAGAAGTATGAATGGCAAATACACTTTTGTCCAATTATTGTCCCGCAAAGTATTCTTTAGCAAAAAGGGATGAATGTCAAATGTATGTTTGACAAATCACTTTTTGGCAAATTATTCTTTTTGAGTTATGAGGCACTTTGATCGCGCGATCAATATGCCTCAATAATTTTTCAAGAGATAACTACTCTAAAATTTAAATAAAATTTTCGTTTTCAAGCAAAAAATTATTTTATCGGTGGCGAACCTGTCAAACTCCATCTGAATCCGTTAAGAAATAGCTAGGTTATGGATGCTACAATTTAACAATTATTGGAGACGAGGAAAAGTTTACGCTTTCCAACGAAAAATTGAGCAGCCATTGGATTAAGGATTTTAATTGTGGAAACATCTAAATAATGGGTAATTGAGAAATTAAGTGGAGGAAGCCTTTCAAATTTTCAATAAATGGATAAATGTGGAATTGTATTACGCTTACCTGATCCTGTTGTTAAGTTTCCAATGTTTATAAAGTAGTCATTAAAAATATTAGCAAGGTTATATCAAACATATTTAACTTCAGACGTATCGTTGCCCAATACAAGATTAGATTGCCAGAAAACTTATAATCATTAATAAATACCAGTTTTTTTAATATGGTACATGTCGCTTTCGAATTACCTAAAGAATGCTGTAGTGCATAATCGTTAAATGTTCACAGAAGCCTGTGCTTGCTGTAAATTGATTATTCCGGAAGTATTAAAATCTTTCTTTAAAGTAAATGTTATTGGGGTGTAAATTCTGCAGATGATAAAATATATCTTTTGGGGGCGAGTAGCAGGGACAGCAGAGACGCTAACGATTTGAACAACAACGTCAAGCAACACTACCTACAGTTAGTACAAATTTGGGTGACCGCATGGGAACATGATGATGGAACGAAATCTCGCCCCCTCTCACAACCGCCGATGGAAAAAATGGTGGAGGGGAATAATAATAGTTGTTTACAGATTTTCAGAAAGAGTTTGCGGTACCAGGAAATTTGTGTTGTCATTGTGTCTTCATACAGGTTGGAGCAGTTGATGAACTTTAAAAAAAATTGTATTGTCTTGTGCTAAATAAATTATTAAAAAATATATTACTAACAAATTTACTAACTATCAACTACTTAGGTGTCTGGAACCGGGTTGAGTGAGTCTTTGTTGCTAACATTCCTTTCCCATCCCCTCGATCTTGTATATGTAAAAAGGTGTACGACGGCGGCCTTGGCCAGGGGCGGATTTCACAACTAATTAGACTTATGTGGTTATCGATGTGGCGCCTTTCTTAACGGGGTTTGGCTTCATGAAGAATGGTGTCATGTTGTGTAAACATGGGTATATAGTGGTGTGGTATTCGCATTTATAATACGGGAGACTTGCGTAATGCTTGATCGTATATCGCAATCAATCAATCAAAAGATGATAAAATATATTTTTTGTCTTTATAATAGATAAGAAACCCCCCGTTAGCCTGATTTTAGTGCCTCCTTTCTTGATTGATTTGATGTTGGATGTAACGAGTTGCAATAGTTTGTCTTGTAATGACATTATCAAGTACCTTTAAAAAAATCCATATCCAGATGGGTATGGACAATATCCGGATTGTCGTTCATAAAAACTATATGATAGACAGCGCGTAATACATTATGAAATTGGTTGTTCTCATGGTATTGAATTTTATTCAATCTCGATTTATTAAATTAGAAACCTCAAATACGGGTATTTCATGTGTCTCTATGGACATTCAATATATCAATCGCCAAACATATGCATTTTAAAACTATCAAACAATCGAAATGTATTTACATACATTTCTCACTTCAATTATTTTAATCAACAAAGCAATTTATTATAAAACCATTTCATGTAATTTTCAATATTTCAAATTGTATACATTCTTGTTGGAAGCATCCGTATATAGGAAGAGAAAAGAAAACTAATTTCTGAAATCTATGATAAATGATTTGTTTAATGTTATCGGGTAAATATGGAATCTATACTCATAGAAAAGTAATAAAAAATAAAAATACTGCAGATTGAGGAAAATGTATCTTTACCAGAGGTATACATAGTAAATCTGTACATTGTATAAATCTATTCATTCAAATATTATTTTCCAATTTTTCCTTTTTAAAAAATGTAAACGGGAAATGTTTGTCTTTCTTCCACGTATGGAGTATACAGTAGCATTTTTTACGTCAGGTAATATATTTTAAATTTATCAATTTCCTCTTCCAGCTAAATACAGGATTTCTAAATATTTTTGTTGCTTTGGTCTGGATAAATTTTTGTGTTCAAAACCGATTGAAATGTATCATTTTTTGTTCATAAACGCTAAAAGCTGCTACCATTTATTTCATTCTCCAATATAATCTTATAACAAATTTATTTATTGATGTTCCCTATATAAAGGAATAGTATAACAAAAATATCGAGCTAACCAGGGAACAAATTTGTGTGGTAAATCTATAGATGGGGTGGTTTAGATATACACGGTCGATTAACTTCTATAAGAAATTTAATCCAAAATTGTATTTAATAGATTTAGAACTTGAAAATTGTTTATTTTGTTGATTAACTCTATTCTAAAATTTTGTCAAAAAATAAAAAACGTTTTAGAATTCCATTGCGATAGAACTTCTATAATTTCAACATAATTACTAAAGAAGTTCCAGTTAACCATATATTTCCAAACTTTATCAAAAACCCCAATATTTTAAATTCCAATTTCTATTACACAGGCTGAATTTTTTCACAATCAGTTACAAAATATTCGCGTTTCCTTCTATTTGGCCATGTTTTGAGAATAAATCTTACATTCTAATGCGAAATATTCCAGACTTAACAAAAATTTTGTTTTGAATCCCATTTGAATCGAACATAAGACATAACCGAATTAGAAGCCAAATTAGTACAAGAGTTGCGAAAAATGACTAAATCGCATTTGGTTTGTGGCTGTTATATTTTAAGATGGTTTACATTCAAACGTCAACAAAAGCGTAGACAATAGCTTTCGACCTAGACAATGTAGACAATAAGTAAACAATGTAGAAAATTAGTAGACAATCAAAATATAATTTTTGTTGTTGTTTCCTATTGGTATTGAATTCTAACTTCTGCGAAAAAAATTTTACACTCATATTTGAAGTTCCCACATCTACCTTAAATCCAGAATATATAATGTATAGCACGGAGCCCTGAAACGAAAAATGTCTTAGGTATGCAATTAACAAAAGAAATCCCGTGTCAGTTCTCAGGATACAATAATAAAGACAATTTATTTGTTAGTTTTATAGTTCAGGAAGTTTGTGTACAAATATTAAATAATTCCAATAGAAACGAAATTCTTACAGGGTTGTAGAACCAGTGAATATTAGTAATTTAGGAAATATTTGACCTCTAAATTTTGAACGAACCCTGTATGGAAAATTGTACCTGGTGATATTTGTACTTTAATTATTTTAAGCCAATTCCTATTGAAGCGGCGTACCAAAATAAATTAGGTATTCTCGCAGAGGTGAACATCAACCAATTTTTTGATTTGAAAAATGTTGCGTTGCGTAGAATATGAGAAGACAATGTGTTTGACTGTGTTGGTCAAGAATACTAAATGTAATAATTTTATTCGACAAGAATTATGATATTTTATATGTCTTTCAACTAAACAGTTACAATTAACAATATGAAAGAGATAACTTATAATTAACCCTATGTGCAGATCGATTGGAAAACAAAGTTTTAGATTTACGTTATGACTTAACTTACATAAGTTACAAAATAATTTTTAGTGGTTTTACATTAGGTAAGTAATTTAATCAAACAATTTAATTAATAAATGTTTTCTTTTCAGATTCATCGGAATTTATCATATTTAGGAATTAATTAGAATTAAGTGAATTAAATATATAATATAAATCAAAATGATTGGTTTTTGTGTAAATTAAATGTAATGAGAAAAAAAGAAAGTAGTTAGCATACTCCCGCCCGTCAAGAAATGCTTTCTTAACCTATAAATGCCAGTGAACTTGATCTAATCTGCACTAATTCACATTAAATGATAGAACGGTTTACAAAATTAATATAATAAAATACTTAAAAATATACAAACAAATAAGAATAATAATTAAATTTTATAATGGTCGTTTAATAATTTGTTGTTTGCTGTTCATCAATTGGAAGCGGCACAAGCTTAACAATGCTTCGAGTGATTTCTCCTTTCGGGGTTTTTATGGTTGCAACCCGTACTTTTTCATCATTTCCTGGATAAACATTGATAATTTTACCGATTAACCAAGTTTATTTTGGTAAATTGTCTTCCTTTATTAAAACCAATTGATTTGGTTTTATGTTTGGTTGGGCCACCTTCCATTTTGACCTTTGCTGAAGAGACGTAAGATAGTCCTTTGACCACCTCTTCCAAAATATTTCGACTCGTTGTTGCATGTTTTGGTACATGGATAACCGATTTATTGTAATTCCTTCAACAAACGGCTCTGGTAACGAGACGAGTGGGGACCCGATTAAAAAATGAACAGGCGTTAAGGCATCGTAACTCTCAGGTGATTCGGACAGAGCAGAAATAGGCCTCTAATTTAATATGGCTTCTATCTGCGAGCTCACGGTGTGTAGTTGCTCGAATGTTAATGGTGCTGCCACCATTGATCTTTGCAATAAGTATTTGTAAGATTTGATGTTCGCCTCCCACAAACCTCCGAAGTGAGGTGATCTGATCGGTATAAATCTGAAATTAATATTAAGAGGCGTTAAGAAGTAACTTACAAGCGAGAAATGTGCTTCAGATTTGAAAAGAAAGTTGCTGCCATTGTCTGATAAAATTTCAACTGGTTTGCCTCTTTGTTGCAATAAACCTTTGTAAAGCCATAATAAATGCTTCGGTGGTTAGGCTTGACACGACCTCAATATGAATGGCTTTAACTCTAGTACACACGAATAATGCTATATAACCTTTCACTGGTTTATATGGTCCACGCCCAGAACGATCACGAATCCAAACTGGACCTGCATAATCCACCCCCGTGTGCATGAAAATTTTACCACTGGTAACCCTGTATTCCGGTAGATTGCCAATTATTTGAGCGTTTTGATGTTTCCGCAGCTTGAAGCATTTAATACATCTTAATATTTGACGTCGCACCATATTCCTACAGCCCACAATCCAATACTTTTGCCGAATAATTGAAATTAGAGAGGTGGCACCGATGTGTAAATGAAGTTCGTGCAAATATTTAATCAAATATTTCGTAAAAATGTGGTCCTTCGGCAAAATTATTGGATGTTTTGCATCAAATTCACAATCTGACATTTATAACCTTCCACCAACCCTTATGATTTGATTTTTGTCGATGAATGGGTTGAGCATTATTAGTTTGCTGGCTTTGGGTACACAGTACATTTTTCTCCCGCAATGATATGACTTCGGTTTTGAATACATCGTACTGCGCCCATCTAACACATACGTTTTCAGCAATTGCGATTTCAAGTACGTTTGGTGGTAGTATTGAAGGGACATCAACGGCAAGAGATTTTAAAACTTGAATGTTGCGGTTGTTTCTTCTGAATAAAAGTTTGTTGATATGGAAACGGCATACAAAACTTTTAATTCGGTAAATTTTTTGTAACGATGAGTAATACTTGAATAGATGCTCACAAATATTTGAAGTTACTTTAACAGTGCTTGATACACAAATCAATGACAAATGGTTTGACATTAATTTCACCTTTCGTTGTTCCCGGATATCACTGTTTAAATCCTTTGAACTAATTGGCCAATCCGATTTCTCTAACTGCAAATATTCTGGACCAGACCACCATAATGTATAACTTAAGAATTGGCGTAGAGTCAAACCTCGTGACGCGTGATCTGCAGGGTTTAACTTTGATTTTATGTGATTCCAGTGAACTTCTGGTAATACTTTTCTGATATAAGCTGTACGATTAGCCACGAAATTCTTCCATCTGCTAGGATGGTCTGCCAACCAAGCCAAAACAATCTGCAAATCAGTCCAGGCATACACATTATTATAAGACAGGTTAAGTGCTCTTTGCAGATACTTGTATAATTTGATTCCCAAAACAGCTGCGCACAATTCAAGACGAGGTAGGGAAGTTGTTTCTAAGGGTGCTACTCGACTTTTTGCGATAATTAAGCAAACCTCAATATTTCCCGATAAATTCGTTGTTTAAAATATATGCAGTTCCATCGAAACAGAGTGGGCTATTTTCAGACATCGACTAATTTGTAGTGTTTCTAATAATTTTAACGACGACTTAATTTCTGTCCAATGTTCAGCAATATCACATGGAAGTTCTTGATCCCAATCAATCTTACGTTTCCATACTTCTTGTAATAACATTTTGAATTTGACGGTAATAGGAGCTAATAGTCCCAGCGGGTCATGTACTCTCGATGCTTCGGATAATAAACTTCGTTTAGATAATTGAATATGTTCAAGTAAACTAACCTTAAGACTGAAACCATCTCGAAACGGATTCCAGTGTAAGCCCAATGTCTTGTAGTATATCGGATCATCGTCGAGCGAAAACGACTCATCGGTACCTCGATCAATAACTGGTATCATTTGCAATAAATTTTGATCATTGGATATTCATTTTCTAATATTGAAACCTCCTTCGGCTAGTAACTTTGAAATTTGGCGATAAATTATTGTTGCTGTCTCATAATCTTCACAGCCAGTTAACATATCGTCAACATAAAAGTCCTGTCGAAGTATTAAGGCTGCCTTGGGATACGTTGATTCATAAATGTTTGCTAGCTCAATCATCGTGCGAATAGCTAGAAACGGTGCACTGCTGATACCGTATGTTACCGTTTTCAGTCGGTAGTGTTCGAATAGCTTACTGGGATGATCACGCCACAATATTCGTTGAAAGTCATAATCTACATCTTGTACCTTCACCTGTTGGTACATTTTTTCTATATCTGCAGATATAGCGATAGAATGAATTCGAAAGCGCAACAGGATGCTTGTAAGGTCATCTTGTAGAGTAGGACCAGGTAACCAAATTTCATTTATTCTCGCAGTTGATGATGACTTACATGATCCATCAAAAACCACCCACAATTTCGTAGTGGTACTAGAAGCCTTACACACGGCGTGATGGGGTAAATAAAAATGTGTCTTGTTAAATTGTAGTTTATCTTCTGGTATACGTTCCATATGCCCTAGAGCAATATATTCTTCCATAAAATTGCGATATTGCTCGACGATCTGTGGTTGCTTCGTAAATTTGCGTTCCACCGCCAATAATCGTCGTTCAGCATTGATATAAGATGAGCCTAAGACCTCTGCTGATTCCTTAAATGGAAGACGAACTAAAAAACGATCCCGATTATGTTATTGAAGCCATGCAATAAATTTGTTTTGTCGAGGTTATCTCTTACTTTACAGCTGCCTCGGAGCTCAACATGTTATAGTGATGATTGTTCAACAAAACTTTCCTTAGCATTAATCACGAGGATGCATGAGGGCGGTAAAATAATCCATTTTAAAATGGTGGCTTTGGTAGCAACTCGTCCTTGAGATAATATGGTATCGTCTTCAATCTCTTATCATCTTATCGATCGCATAAGTCAGTGACTGCTCTTTAGTGATGTGCACTGTTCCTACTAATCATTTCCTGCCTATATAAATGAGCAAATCTATCATATAAATTATATTTCAATTTTTTTTCGAACGGATTCCATATGCAGGTTCCAATTGCCAATCCTCGCAGCCCTAATATATTGCAGCACAAGCATAACTTGCTCAAAATATTTAAGCCTCAATTTCCCTGTTCTGTTTGTGTAATAATACAATCAAATTGCTTTCAAACCAGCTCTACCGTTGCGTACTATGTCAGATGTTATAAATTATCCATCATTGAATAGCGTTGTACAGAAAAAAAGGTAAGCATATTTACTTATCATATGTTTGACAGTTACATTTTTATAAATTGTTGCCCATCATTTTTCCAGTCCGCTTTCTTTCAAGAAATATCCAATTGAAATGTAAATAAATCAACGACATGTTCATAATCCAAGCTGCACTGGCAATATAAACGATTTCGGTCTGCAACTGTATTCCATTCGGTGATTATTAAAGATTTTAATTTTACTCTTTCAATTTTACTATTGTAGCTCATCCGTAAATATTTTCTCTGGTGCAATCTCTTCACTGCTGTTTTTAATTACAGCAAATGTGGGATGAACGCCTACTTTAAAGATTGCTGCTGCTGCTTTAACAATTTCTTTACGTTCTTCTTTCATTTAATTACAATGATTTGAGGTCAAGTTTAGACTTAGCAATTCGGTGGGTAGCTTGTCCCCAAAAACTGTTTTTCCAAATATATTAGTAGCTGTCAAATTTGGTTTAAAATGATTTAAAAGCCGATCTCTCAGCCGAAACGAGATATTTCATAATGCGATTGAAAGAGCGGGAGATTATTGCTTTTGCTAATAAATTCTCACAAGGCTTCAAATGCTAGTCTGCAATTTTCATACCTAGGTTATCCTAGTGCAGACTATCCCGAAATCTCTCCAAATTTGTAATAGCATTTAGGACGATATTTTGCATTTTGTGTCAGAAAATCGATTGAAACAGAAAATCGACTGCCACGTTTAAATTAATGAAATTTCTGTAATATAAAAATGTTGTCCACAGTATGTTTGATAGACTTGAATGCTTCATTTAAACTTTCTATTCCTCTCTTCGTAACTGTACAGTCCTATTTTTCTATTAACTTACCACAGATAATTTACTCACACAAATAAATAGCGTTTTTGTATACTTTACCAAGACCATATATCCTTGGAGTCGCATCTTTGAAATTTCTACAATGATGTCAATAATTTCTACTTATTTCCCACCAAAGCAGTAAGAAATAATTTGATTTGAATTTGTTTGACTTGACAAAATACCAACTTCTAATTTCTCAACGTACGTGTTATCTGCGGACCAAGCTCATTTTCTCAATACACTCAATACAATCTCTAAACCAGCTTAATGAAATCAGCTACAATTCTGAACAGAAATTTTCAGAATTGTAGCTGATTAAGTAAACAGAATTTATTATCTAATTCTAACATGACATTTCTTCCCCTCTTACAAAGTTCCAAATTATAATTTTAGTATCTAATTCATTTACTAACTTAACAATGTATGGTAACCTATCTAAACTACAAAATATCAATTATTTGATATAAGAACTTACTTATTTGTAAATAAACTATTTATTTTTATTTTTTTTATCATAAGTGTACATATTTACTTTGAACTCCTTATCTGCAAGTAAAAAATTATAAATCGAGTTTAATTGGGGTTCTACGTACTCTATCCGACCTTCTAACTGCCGGATACTCTATTTTTGGGTGAGCCGGTAAGTCAATTTCAGTCCAGGAACCGGCAGCCACGACTGATAGTGTTCTCGCAATAACCTCAACATCGTCATGTGTCGCAATAGGAGCATCCTTATTGCTTATCCTCTGTGGTGGTACCACTGTAATATCACTCGGACCGGGAACTTCATTACTCCTTATTCACCTGTTTACCAATATTTGAGTTCCTATCTAAATCATCGTCGACACCCACTCCACTGTCATACACATCAGGACCTATTTTACGCATTTGATCTATATGGCGCGTCCAGAGTCGCCCATCGTCCAACTTAATGCTATCATGCAATTTCCCCAATCTATTTATATTCAATCCGAAACGCCATTCAATATCCCTTTCCAGATATTTCCGCACGCTACTCTGTCCCCCAACTGAAACTCTCTAACTTTTATGGAATCTAAGATATCTTCCATTCCTTTAGAATCCCTTGGTACAATTAAATCCATTCTTGACCTAATTTGACGGTTTAAAACCATCATGGATGGAGATTTTCCAGTTGTTGGGTGTATCATCTTCCGATATGTGAGCAAAATGTTACAAATTTCCTTTTGCAAATTGTTTTTATCGCATTTCAAAATTTTTAATTTGTTCTTAATTGTCTGTACGTATCGCTCAGCCTGTCCGTTGGTAGCAGGATAATAAGGTGCTCCCATTTTATGAGATACGCCATTTATTTTTAAGAAATTCTCGAACTCTGCAGAAGTCAACTGTGTACCTCTATCACCAACTAGTACCATCGGTATACCGAAAGTTGAGAAAATCTCTCTTAAAACTTCAATCATTGTTCCTGCTGTAATGTATTGAAAAGGTTCAGTAGCACGTCCCCAGCAATGCTTGGGGACTTCATTAGGATTTAGCCTAACTATCTGACAATCTGTGCAATTCCTCACAATTTCCTCAATGTCACGATCTTTGTTCTCCCACCAACAATATCCGCGTGCGAATGATTTCATAAACAATAAATGAATCATAAACAACCCCCTTGAATACTAAATTCTATAGTCGGTCAATATTAAATCTGTCATAAAGTTCTACCAAAAGCCCATTTTTCAACCTCTGTAATAAATTTTGCAACCTTTTATCTTCCGCTGTGGCAGCGGCCAACTCTGGTACTGTAACAGGCAAGGTTTCGATCTTATTGACCTCCACTATGTCAATTTCTTCCATTTTATTATCTATATCGCCCCCTGGCAACCAAGTCATACCGTCTGCGTTTCCATGTAATTTCGTATTTAAATGACTGTAAAAAATTGCATTCGCATCGCAGACATCGTTGGTAACCCTTTATGTGGCGAAAATATTTGCAGAAGAGGCTTATTATCTGTTATGAGTGTAAATTTCCTAGAATAGAGGAATTGGTAAAACTTTCGTATTCCAAAAATAATTGCGAAAGCCTCTTTATGTATTTGTGAATATCTCTGCTGCGTCGCATTTAATGTTTTTGAGGCATACTGTATTTGTCGTTCAGAACCGTCTGGACATAGGTGACTCAACATTGCCCCCACTCCGTAATGCGATGCATCATTTGCCAGTATCAAAGGCAGCCTAGGATCATAATGCACCAAAAAACCTTCGGACTGTATTTCGTTTTTAACCCGTGTTAAGGCCTCTTCACAGTAGTTGCTCCACTGAAATGGAGCCTCCTTTTTGAGCAAGTTATTAATCGGGTACAATAAGGTACTCGAATTTTTAAGGAATCGGCCGTTATAATTAGCAAGTCCCACAAATGCACGGATCTGCTCTCGGTTTTGGGGTCTTGGCAAATCTTGAATTGCCTCAATTTTATTTTTCATTTTATGAATGCCTTCACGGTCGATAATATAGCCACAATACTCAATGCTTTCTGAAAGGAATTCGCACTTCTCAACGCTAACTCTCATATTGCAACTACTCAATCGCTTAAGTATCTCCTCAAGGCGCATGAGGTGTCTATGGTCATCTTGGCCGGTAATTTTGATATCGTCGAAGAAAACTGAGACACCCGGAATGTCTTGTAGTATCTGTTCGATATGTCTTTGCCAAATAGCTGGAGCTAAGGCCACCCCAAACATCAACCCTGTAGGTTGGTACAGCCCTTTATGCGTATTTTGGGTTAAAATTTCTCTATCTTCGGCACTAACTTCGAGTTGTAAATAAGCCTTTGGTCAAATCAATTTTTGTAAACTTGTCTCCTCCGGCCATTGAGGCAAACAACTCCTCAATTGTTGGTAAGAGGTGTTTATCAATTTCTAAATTGGGATTGACTGTAATTTTATAGTCTCCACAAATACGGATTTTGTGATTTGCTTTCCGCACGGGCACTATCGGCGTAGCCCAACGACTATGGTCAACTTTTATAAGAACGCCCTGGTGAACTAAATCTTGCAACTCCCCCTTGACTATCTCTTTTATAGCGAAAGGAATTGGCCTGGCTTTTAAGAACACTGGTTTAAAATCTGATTTTAATGTTAATTTCGCTTGAATGTTGGTAATCTGACCCATGGAGGCATGAAACACCCTTGGGTAATTTGCTATTAATTTTTTTACCGAAGTAGGTATTATTTTATTATGTTTTAAACCATCTATAATTTGACAAACGTCGTCTGTTTTTACCTGGAACTCCCGATACTGCCCCTCTATGCAAACATTACAATTTATATAACCAAACACTTTAATTGCGTTGTTGCAGTAACTCACCAGTTCAGTATCTGACCTATGGATCTCTGCATTTGAGAAATATTTTTGCTTATACTCTGACCCTAACAACGACACCGGAGACCCCGAATCTACTTCGAAACTCAACCCAACACCATCAATCCAGGCTTTAATCAAAAACTTAGATCGCAACTCTACCAACTTCTTTTTTTTATGTTACAAATATCTAATCTACCCTGGGGGTGAAAATTATAATTACCCTCTAAATTTAAATTCTGATATGAAGGATCCAAAATATTAATTAAATTTGAATTCAATTTGTCTTGTTTATTTTCAACATTAGTGTCTAAATTTGTATTATAATTCATACCAGAAGTGCCTCCGTAGTTATTGTCTCCATCATTATGTGTTGACTTATCCAAATCGGTAGTTTTTTTCATTTTTATCTGTAATATTACAGATTTCGTCTATTTCGATATCGTCATCATCCTTTTCCTCCACTAAATTTGTGTTTCCTTTTTGTTTTGTCCTAGTTTTAAAACAAACCTTTTTTATGTGTCCAATTTTATGGTAATCGTAATGTGCTTCATCACCAAATCTAAAACACCTCTGTTTATTTGGATTGAATGTATTCCGTGACACTTCATTACTCTTTTCTGAGAAATTATTTTTCCTATTTATCATGTGCACTGTCCCCATTGATGTCATTGCTCGTTGTATTTCTGCCCCTCCAAGGGCAGATAACTCCATAGATTTTGCCTTCGACAACGCTGAATCTAATGTTAACTTTTCCTCTTCCAATAATCGGTTCTGAATTCTGCCACTGCGCAATCCAAAAACTAGTTGATTACGTAACGCCGTATTTAGATAATCCCCAAAATTACAATTTATTGATAATTTACGTAATGCTACCATATATTCGTCGACAGTTTCACCTTCCTTCTGCTTTCGTAAGTAAAACCGGAAATTTTCCACTATTTCCAATGGAGTTGGATTAAAATAATCACTCATTAATTTTGTGATATTTTCATAGTTCTTTTCGGTAGGTTTCCTGACGCAATTTTGTCACACAAAATATTGTATGATTCTTGCCCCATGTAATGTAGAAGTAGGTGCAACTTCTTTTTATCCTCTCCGATATCAAATATGGCGAAAGTTCCCTCCAACTTTTCATTTTTTAAATCTCATAAATAATGTTTTCAATACACTAGATCAGTTGAAGTCAAAAGTAGACAAATTAATGGAGGTATTTAAATACTGTTAAAGTAAACCGAAAGTTAAAAGTCGATAATGAAGATTATGTTATACCAGCCGAAAATAAAAAATTTCATCGTTATCAACCAATTCATCGTTATGTTCAACCGAAAATTACCATGGATACAAGACTTTCGTCATAAGCCATATACGTAGTTGAACCTTCAAAATTCAAAAAATATTTAAAGTTGGATAAAATCGGCCTCTAAGGTGTACACCTCTGGAGATTGATAGCATTATTTGCTTTGTCAATAGCTATCGCTGAAAAAGGTTCAGTACAAGTTTTCCATGGAAAATCTGGAAAATTCGATTTTTATTTATTTATTTCAGCAAACCTATTTATTTCATCAGCCTATAGGTATACAATTCCCGGCTAAGGACACTATTGAAAAATGTTGATAACCAGTGAACCTAATTTGGGAATGAACAATCACAATCTGCTGGGTTATGCGATGGACCATGCAGTACTATATTTAGGATTGCGTATAACCTTGCGTCAGGGCTAGTGTACTTGGCTCTAAGTAGAGTAAAATCTATTTGTGGAATTCAGATCGAGGAATTCCATTGTTCCTAACCTACGGAGAAGACACCATGCAATACTGATACGCTGACAGAGACTGAAGGATGCGTGCTCAGTAGTCCGCAGACTCAGATTGATTGAATCAAGAAGATATACATAAAATATAAATATTAAATACGATTAATATCTGCTCCAATGAAGCAAACCTTCCAACATCTTGCCTAAAAATTAATTAATTACTAGTTTAAAAAACTTGAAAAAAATGATTTTATAACTACAGCACTAAAAAGCAAAAAACAATCGTCAAACCAGTTCTCTCTACCTACCTCGTAAGGGGTAAGTGTAAGCCATGTTTGTAATGAAGTATAATATTCCAGTAGAAAAGCGTGTGTGGGGCGCTTTTCGAACAGTTTCGATATAATTAAAACGCACATCATTAACTGAAGAGTCGCAACCAAAAAAGTTTGAAACCATTAAAAAGACGCAACATGAGGATGCCTCAATAAACACGTTATTAAGAATCGTACGCGCCTCATGCGTTCTAGCTAAAACTGAGATATTTACATCTGATTTTGCAGGTGTTTAATGTTGTGCAATGGTGCTAGCAAAAATCATAAGCTTATGTTATGTTCAATAAGTCGTCTCGCCAAGACTATGATTTAGAATCAGAGCTCTGAGGAAGCTTAAATGATCGAAACAATCAATCGAATATTGGATTGTCAGTTAAACATACTGTTAAAGTTAGGCCAAAGTTGCGAAAGTAAAAAATTAATAATGCGGAACCCTGTTTATATTAGCCGAAAGTTTCTCGTCGAAAGTAAAAGAAGGTCGATCATGCAGATTGTGTTAAATTTAATGTATAAGATCAGCCTCTGCAGTGTTATGCCTAAAGATAAGAAAAAATATCGATCCAAGTTTCCCTTGGATAGTCTATGAAAATTCGATATTCCAAAAATCAATAGAAACTTTGCATAAAATCAGCCTCAAAAGCGTTAGGTCTGAAAATGGATTTCGTTGATGTGATTTATAAGTATCTATCATAGGAAAAATATTCAGTTCATGTGTCCCCTAGGAAATCTCCGGAAACTCGATTTTCCAAAACCGTAGAAAATTTGTATAAAATCAGCTTCTAGATTGTTATATCTGGAACTATCACAGGGGAAAAAATAAGTTCAAGTTTTCCGGGGGAAATCTGGGAAAATTCAATTTTCATAAGATCATAAGAAAAATCATTAGAGGCTAATAATAAGGAAAATTGAATTTTTCCAGATATCGCACGATTCATCTTTCAGATATACACCATGCGCTGATTTTATTCCAATTTTCTAGGTTTTTCTGATTTTCCGATATTTTCTACGAGTTTATGCGCTGATTTTATTCCAATTTTCTGTATTTTTCTGATTTTCCGATGTTTTCTACGAGTTTATGGAACAAAGTTTTCCACGTAAGACTATTTACAAAAGTGTTTATTCCAATCTATTTATCTTGGTACCTTTCGGCTGATAACCACCAAATTTTTTATTTTTAGCTAGAATGTTAATAACGCAATCTGCATTGTCGACCTTTTACTTTTGGCTGAAAACATTCAGTTATCTTTAACAGGGTTACTTAAATAATTACACTTTTCAAGTCACTTGAAACAGCGCCCCACGCTTGTTTACTCAATTAAAAACACCCCGTTAAAGTTAGCCGAAAGTAGAAAAGTCGATAATGCAGATTACTTTATTAACATTTAAGAACATTTCTTTCGAAAGTAAACAGGATACACGGATTTCAATAAAAACTTCTGTAAATAGTCTTAGGTGGAAAAATTTGTTCCACCTAATAGTGGAAAACATCGAAAAATCAGAAGAATCCGGAAAATTGGAATCAAATCAGTGTCTAGAGTGTATATAAGGGGAGACTCATCGTTTTTATGGATTTGTCAATAGCTATCACTGAAACAAATATCAATTTAAGCTTCCCGTGGCAATATTGGAAAAATTCCATTTTCCAGAAATCATTAAAAATTTTGTGCAAAATCAGCCTCTAGAGTGGTTGTTATGTCTGGAGATAGATTGCATTGAGGTGATTTACCGATGGCTAACTCAGGAATTGTATTTAGTTTCGTGGCAAATCCATTAAAGTATGATTTACCAAAAATCATTTGAAAATTTGTATAAAATCAGCTTCTAGAGTATTATGTTTGGAAATAAATTGCATTGCTGGAAAAAAATTATTTTCAAGATTCCCGTAGAAATTCTGGGAAAATTTGATAAAGTTTGGAGCCGAAAGTAAAACATGGTTAAACAAAATTAGCCTCTTCATTGTTTTGTCTGGATATGGCTTACATTGATGTGGCTTGCCAATAGATGTCACTTTGGTGAAGTGTTAGTGCTAATCAGAGGGAGCCAAGCCTGGAGAATACGCCGCATGCAGTACAACTGCCCAGCCTAAGGAGAAGATGAGTGTCAGGGTTGATTTCACTGTATGTGGACGAGCGTTGTCATGCAGCAATATAACCTTCCGCCTTCTTTGACCCGTAAATGGTCTTTTTTGCTCCCGAGCTTCACTTAATATGATCAATTGGGGCCGGTAACGTTCAGCTGTAACAGTTTGAACAGGTTCCAGATGCTAATAGTAAATAACTACTTTCTTATCCCAACAGATTCACAGTAACAATTTCATGACATGAATATTCATTTCTGCAATTGATGTTGATGGCTGGCCTGGATCAACCCATGCTTTTTTGCATTTATAATTGTCATACAAAATTCACTTTATCCTACAAAATCCACCAGTAATGATTTTGTAGAAAAAAATTCTTTCTTTTGTACCGAGAAAGCAAATTCATACAGATGTCAAATTTTCGGTTTTAGTTTTCTTCGGCCAGTTTATGAGGAACCCATTTTCCTTGCTTCTGTATCTCTCTCATAGCATGCAATCAAAGTGATATTGCTTGGTGAGTAATGCCTAAAGGTTTTGCAACATCTTTTTATGTTTGGCACGGACTTTCATTCAGTAAAACTTTAGTCCTCAAGACTAAAATTGCCACCACGAAATCTTGCAAATCACCTTTTTACTATTTAATGACTCACAGAATGTTCACCCAAAGTCGAGTTGCTTATTGATATACATCTCTTAAAATTGATGCACACGAAATGACAGCTTGTAAATGACTAAAACTTACGTAATAAAAACCGCAGCTGATGGTATGTTGTCATCGCTTCGGAGTGTAACGTTATCAAATATTCGGCGATTCCAAAAGTGTTGCACCATTTGTTGGATAAGGTGCCATCGTGTAAATAAGTGCATGTTGTTTAACGTTTGTCAAATCTGGATCGGGTGGTAATGTAACCAGTGGATGCTGGATGTCCAATAATGAAATGTGCCAGTGTTAGCACATCGACGTCATCTTGTGTTTGTTATAGGTGAGCTAGACATCTGCCGTGGTTGGTTCGTTGATGAGTGGTTTCGAAATGAATGTCACACAAATTTTCTTCATCGGTTAAGTGGTTTACTGGGCTTAATTGAAGTTTGATTTTTTATGGATTGAGGAGTGCCGGCAATTGACCAACCGAAAATACTATTAAGAAAAATATTAAAAAAGTGATCTACTCCTAGTAGAATATCGAGAATATTTCACTCATCAAATACTGGATCGGGTAACTTAAGCCACTTTAACTGGTCCATGAACTTTGGGATGAGGTTTACTGGCGGCAATACTGAGCTAATTTTAAGTAGTATTAGCACATGAAGTTAGATTTGTTTAATTGGTTGATATCTTGATGAAATCTCGAGAAATGCTGAAGAACGTGCGATACCGGCTTTGGTATCTCTCACAGCGATAATGGGAATATGTATTGGTTTCTTACCAAGGTAAGGATAGTTGTTGGACACAGGCTTCGGTAACGAATGATGCCTGTGACCCTGAATCTAATAATGCTCGACACAAATGAAGCTTTCCACAGGCAGCTTGAAATTTTCGTTTGCTCAATTCAAGTTCGTTGGTAATTGAGATTGGGTTTCAGACTCAGGTTCGTTGGGTGACAATACATTTGTTGTTAACTTGGTGCTGCCGTTGGTGAGAATGGCGACAAATTAATTAGTGTATTTAACGGAGATTTTACAATACTAACCGGTTGCGATATAGTTGGTTGATTTGAAACTGTTTGGTTTGGCTTTTAGGTGTCAGAAGGCTATTATGTATAGTTTTTTGCAAATGTGACACGAATGATTAGATCTACAGGCTGGCACCGTGTGGATATCACTTAGGCAATTATAGCAGCATGAAGTCTCCATGATGAATACTCTCCTATCGGCGATGTTCGTGCCTTTAAATGTCCAGCATAAATAAAACATGTGCTCTACGTAACACAACCGACAATTTGGAGTTTTACCGGTATTGCTGGATGATCGAAGAGAGTGAGATAATGAATTAAATTTTGAATGGTAGGGTGCTATCATCACTAACTTTTCAGCGATCATATAGATTAGCCAAGGGTCTCTTTATTCCCATTGCGTTCCAACGGCTCTGAGCCCTCTTATAATTCCTCGGTGGTATCAGCCAATTTTCGAATCATAGAGGAATTTCCACTGTTTAATAACTGGTTGTTTTACAAAAATGTTTTGATATAATAATTAATTGTCGTCTTCTTTTTGTCATATCGCTTACAAAGGATTTGGTATGCCTCAATGTAATTAGCATCGGTAATTGACAAATGTTTAATTAAACTGAGCGGTCCAACTTTCAATAAGCCTTTTAAATATTGTAACTATGGAGCCTTTTAAATATTGTAACTTTGCTATTCCTGAAAGTTACCTTGAAGTAACGGTTTATTCTGGCCCGGCAATTTAGCTTTAGATTTTGAATTAGAATTAACTGAATTATCACCAAGATGACTGGTATTCAATTGAGTTGCCGGAAAACGGCGAATAGCGGCATTTAACAAGGAAACCAGTTGGTAATAATTTTAATCAAAATCTCCTGATTGTGATACCAAATTGGCGCCTAATTCGAACATTTTGTGAAATCGGTCCATAGAGAATTGTTTTTTTCCACGCATGCTTTAATCTCTAAGGTTTCGCGAATTTTCTAAAATTTTCCATTAGGAGCTGAAGGCAGGTTTTACCACTTAAGAATATTGTCAAAAGTCTTCAATGCTATCTATGCATAAAAACGAAAATTAATTTAAAAATAATAATTTTTAATTACAATTAATTAAATTGAGTGAAACATAATCGAATAAATTAATTTTTTTCTGACATTCGACAAACCATGGTTACACTTCGTTTGCCCAACTTGAACTTTGTTTGTGACTTTATGTATTATTTATTGATATTCCCAACCCAATCAAAATAAATTGCCATTTCCGCTAACCAAATTTTATATTTCAGTTCTCAGCATATATACGATTCAAGCAAATTTAGCAAAACAAGGTGTAGGCATGTTGAAACGTCGGAATATTTAATTGTATATACAGTCTGGAGTTAATTTCTTTAGAACTTTAGGAAATACGGAGAATTCCGGATAAGGTTTATTTATTATGGAAATTTGTTATAAGAAAATTAAGCTCTATGATGTTTAATTGGAAAATTCTAAAAAAGTATGAATCTATTGATCCATTAACAATAACAATACAATACACACAAAGTTATAAAACAACAACCCAAACAATTTTTTTTTTGATCCAGACGAAGCGAAACCCTGTTTTGCTGTAAATTGTTTAATAATTTACATTTTCTTTAATAATTACATAACATTGACTTTTTGGCAGGAGAAATTCATTGAACTAAATATTGTGGGAGTTGAATATTAAAGCACAAATGTCGAGTTCAAAGAAGGTCGTTCTAATCGAAGAATAAGGAACACAAATATTTATTGAAGCTTAATAATACGATTATGAAAGGAAGCCAGATGTCCTGACGTATATAATCGCAGCGCCGTAATAAAAAAATAAAAATAAAAAGTCGTCGTTTTCAAATCTAAATATAACCTCCGTCTTATTACGTTGTGCTTATGTGTTACGTCCTTTCTTTTCACTTCAGTTTTACCTGCATCGACATTATTTCTTTTCATAAAAACTTATTCAATAAAAATCCAAACATACCATTTTGAAAACCATAAGGTTAATATACTGAACAAAAAAAAAAAAAAAAATGAAAAGTTTCATTCTATCAAGTAAGTGCTAATAACATAATCATAAAAAATGAAACTCTATGGTTTCGTAGCAACACCCGAACACCATCATCACCACCAGCAACAGCAATATATGGTACTACATAAGTAGAAGAAAAATGAAAATATAATAAAATAAAATTATTGAAAATTTTTTCTAATAAATTTTATTATTTTTATTAAAAACTTTTATTTTATATGTGCTGCTTAGAGCGAGAGGTTTCAACACTCTTTGTATAATGGAATATATGTGGAGTGTCTGATAAAAACAAAACGAACATAAACACATTTTGATGTTCTTCTATGTACATATACATATATCGTCGTTATAAGTAAAAATTACATTTGGATATTAAATTAAAAAACTTAAAGTTTTCGTTAATGTCTTCAAAAATAATAGTATAGAAGTATTTTTTCGGGTTTTACCGTCTTTTCGTACAGTCTAAATTAAAAACTTTGAATTTTAACCATTAATTTGTATCTCTGTACTAAAGAGAAAACAGCGCACACTAAGGACGTACATATACACATACATACACAACAGGGTACAAAGGAACAAAAAATATAAAACCATCTTATAAACGTTCTAGTTCTCTATTTTTATACGAGCACACAAAAAGACAAAGAAATTAAGCGAGGTTGTCTTAACTCTCTACATACAATCAGTGTTGTACTTAAGCAGTACGTAGTTGAAAAAAAAAAAAATATTCGAAAAATATTTACTTATGTACATAGTTTTTCGTAATCAAAAATTGTACGATATACAGTGCCTTAGCAGCAAAAAGCTTTATTATAATAATATGTACACTATTGTACCATATAATAAACCATAAAAATAAAAAAGCGGAAGCAAAAAGGATATCTGGAAAACAAAAATAAGTAATTTTTCTTTGTTTTCATACTCTGTTTGGAGAAGCTCTATAGGAAGCATACACACAGAATTAAAATGTCTAAGTATAGGGTGTATTTTTTTGTTAGACTCGTGAAAAACGTCTTTTACATTCATTATGGTGGTTCAATTTGCAAAATTATTGCAAGCAATTATTTAGAAGGGTTGAACACTTTTAAGCAACCTAGATTATACAAAGCCATAGTCGAAAAAACGAAGCTTTTATAAAGGAATTAGAAACGTGGAAAACACCAAACTTTTTATAGTAAAACACACAAAATATATGCGAAAACACAATTTTTTCCTACGACAAATTTTAAAATGAAAACGTTACAAATTCTTAATTATGATTTCTGAAATACTTTCACAAATGTTTGAATTTCAACATATATGAATGTCGTTTAATATAAAAAAAATTCATAACAACAGCATTCTGGTAAAATTGAAATAAAAGCTTACTACAATTCGTTTGGTCATTAAGTCAATATACATTACATAGATGGCAGTGACGGCTGTAAAAATTTGGTAAAATCGTACCAGAAATTACCACCTGGGGAAATTTCAAAGTCAAAAATTGTAGGAAAAGCATAACAAAATCACAAACTATTAAGAACGTGTGACAATTTTGTGATTTAATAACATAACAAACATCTTAGACATCTTACGTACACTAGTAAAACTAAAGATAAATTTGGCAAGTATTATTTTGATTCGTCAGAGCTAACTTTAACGTATTTTTCAAAATGAAAGTTCGAAAAATTTATCTTAGCCATAATTTAATTTTATTATTTCTGCAATTAATATTTATTTAATACCAATATAGCCTTCTTGTATATTGTTGTTAAAGATATCTAGAAAATTTATATATAAACATTTTTTAATATTTTTGCATTTTTCATTGAAAATCTTGCAGCTTAAAAACACCATTTTTACTATGGATTTCTATGGAAATCAGTGAAAAGTTATACCACTAAATAAGCTTCTAACAAATACTTCATTATGATTATGGCAAATCAACTCTAGAAGGATCTGCTGTTACTCACAAAAAATACCTACACAATAAATTGCTCTAACGAAAAAAAGTACACACAGAACTCACAAGAAAAAAGCACACTCCAAAAATAGTAACTGTCTCAATTCGAACCTAAAGTGTTAAGTGAACTGGAATTTTTTAATGACCGACGCTGGATGACGATTAATGTTTTTAATATTAAATTCCACAATGAATAATTTTCTTCAATTATATTTTATAAATTTAATTCAGTTTACAAAATTTCCTAAAGTTATCTGTTTGACTCTCAAAATTATAATAATTTTTTTTTTTTTAACAAGATGAAAATTTGAGATTTTCGCGGTAATTTTTCTTGATTTAATTTTACACATACATATTCAAATAAAATAAGATCAGCGTGAAGTACTTACTGATTAACTAAAATTTCATCTTGTGAATAAAATTCAGATGTTGCGAAATATTTGTTCAACAATTTTGTGTTGACAAAAAAAAAATGCAAGTTGTTTTGGACAAATTTAATAATTTCTTCTTGACCAAAATGTACCCAATTTTTTGTACAAATTAGAAATAGTATATTATAGGATAATTTTTATTTCACCCTTTGGTAGCTAATTTATAATAATAAATTCTAAAAAATTCGCGCTATCTTACAAACTAATCCCCCCACTCCTAAACTTATACATATACTAATAAATTTTTATATACATACAGCAATAAATGGCATAATGCGAAGGTACATTTTATGATTCAGACGCCATCTATTAAAAATTTGAAAGAATTTTTAATGATCTTTAAATGTTTATGTGACTGTCTATAAATTAAATTAAATTTACAAAACTCTTTGACATTTTTAGGTCAAATCGATTTAATTGTTTACATTATGTTTACTTTTGTGTTTTAATTTTCTTTTTTTATGCGCTTTAAATTAGCCATAAATATTTTTGAAAAATAGCTTAAGTGTTAATAAAAAAATTCCAAACATTTTCCTCTCCATTGAATACAGTGGTGTTCAATCAATTGGTATTTAAACGATTTTGCTGACCGTCCTTTGTAAAGTTGATTTTTTGGTACGGAGTGTGACTTCACGAATGGGTCCGTCCTTGCTCGGATGAACTTCAACAATCTTTGCCTTTAACCGTTCACACTGAGGTAAATGGTCTTCCTTTACTGACACGATATTATCTATTTGGAGATTTTTTTGTTTATGCTGCCATTTGCTTCTTTGTTGTAATGTGTAGAGATATGCTTGTTAATAACACCTCCAGAAACGGCCTACACGCTTTGTAATTTGATCCCATCTTGTGAGCCGATTATTAGGCACTGCTTCTAATTCAGGCTCTTAGGAAACCAAGTGGAGAGACAACCACAACCAGGGAGGAGTCTCTGGAATGTCTAGTGAGAGGTCAATTCCCAGATTGTGTAGTACTGAGGGATCAGGAGGAATCCAACGCAAGTAGCGTACATCCGTATCTGGTTCCAAAGGGGGCCCTTGAGGCAGTTTTTTACGTTAGAACGGATAGGCCGGGCAGTCAAATCATTTGGTCCTTTCAAATCACCGGAAGGGGACTGCGTATACTCCGCCTTGCTGCCTTATCTTGCTATACTTTTCAGAGCCAGCTACAGCTTGGAATATGTTCCAAAATGTTGGAAGGAGGCTCGGGTGATTTTTATCCCAAAAGCGGGAAAAACATTCCCAGAGGAGATTTGGTCTTATAGACCTATCAGCCTCACATCATTTTTACTGAAAACCATGGAGAAAATTATGGGACTTTGTATCAGATCCAACACTCTCCAAAAAGAACCTCTGAACTCTAGGCAGCACGCCTACCAATCAGGGAAATCATCAGAAACGGCTCTACACGAGCTGACATCGGAAATCAAAGATGCGCCCCGGAATTAAGAATTATTACAATGTTCCTTCATTGATATCCAGGCAGCTCTTGATAATACTTGTTTCGAGGTAATTCAGGAACAACCACTAACAAGGGGTATAGACCCCTCCACTGTAAGGTGGATTATAGACATGCTAAAATACAGGAGGATTACGGCCTCTTTTGGAGATAAAACCATCACCATCGCGGCCACTTGGGGTTGCCCCCAGCGAAGTGTTCTCCCTCCCTTATTGTGACTTATCATGATGGATCAATTGCTTACCAGACTGAGAAATTTAGACTTCTCGTACATTACCTATGCGGATGACCTAGTCTTGATGGTTAGAAGTAGATTCGCAAATACAGTAGGGGAGAGAATGCAACAAGCCGAGGTAGTAAATGATTGGTGCACGGAGGTGGGCCTTACGGTGAACTCCAATAAGGGGTCAACTGCACTCTCTTTACTAACCGGAGGGAAACGGTCCTCCCGCTGATAGCTTTAGGGGGGGAGGGGGGGTAACTCTCTAACTGTCAACGGAGGTTAAACATCTAAGTGTCGTACTTGATCAGAAATTGACATGGAATCCCCACTTAAATCATGTCACAAAAAAGGCGAATAAGGCCTACTTCACCTGCCAAAGAATGATTGGCAAAACGTGGGGACTGAGTCCACAAATGTTGGTTTGGCTCTACCGGGCCGTCATAAGACATATGGTCTCTTATGCGGCGTTTGTGTAGTGACCAAAGACGGAGCAGACTGGTGCACGGAGAATACTGGACAAGATCCAGAGGTTAATCTGTTTGGGTGCAACTGGAGCAATGAGGACTTGTTCCACAGCTTCCCTTGAGAGAGTACTGGGGCTCTTACCACTGCACCTACACATTAAAAAAGTAGCTGGTTCAAGAGGTTTAAGCCTAAAAATTAAAGCCAAAATTAAAATTATAAGACCAAGACAACTCAATATCCTACATAAACTAAACTTAAGGGAGGAATTGATCCAATTATCGGATTTGATGGTAAGGACAATAGAATGTCGGAGGAATTTTACCGGATTTGTTTGCCGGATAAAGCATTGGTAGAGAATATTATCTCCTTCCTCCCACTTCTGTATTTTATACGAATAAGTCAAAAACAGACGGGGGTACTGGTGCAGGGATATTCGGGTCCGACCTAGAGGTATGCATACTACTGGGTAGCTTTCCCACAGTTTTTCAGGCAGAGACCTTAACTATTGAGGTATGTGTGCTTCAATGACTCAAAAAGAAATATAAGAAGACCGAGATCTATATAACCTCGACCAGCCAGGCAGCTCTGCTAGCCTTAGGAACTTCAGTGTTTAACTCGAAGTTAATCTGGAGCTGCTACTGTAATTTATTAGAACTGGGTAAAGCAAACAAAGTCACCCATTTGTGGTCTCCTGGCCACTCCACCATTAGAGGAAATGAGGCAGCAGACCGATGTGCAAAAATGGGGGTAAGCTGATATTCCCTGGGTCCCAGTCCTAGTATTGCTTTTTCCAAAACCCACTTGGCAGATGGTATAAGGGACTGGGAGTCCTTCATTGAGATAAGACAGGTCAAGAAATTATTCAGTTATAATATTATACGTCTGGGAGAGGCACCGAGAATGGACCGCCAAGCCCTAAGATCCGTTACCTGATTTTTAACAGGGCAAGGCCCTTTTAACGGCCATCTACATAAAATGGGAAGGTTCCCTACAGACCAGTGCAGCTTCTGTGACTGCGCTGAGGGGACATTGGAAACCTACTATTCACATGCGAGGCTCTCATCCAAAAAAGATTCAAGTTCTCAATGCGTACATAATCCAGTGCCCTCCGCCTACATTTCACGAAGAAATCTCTAGGGATGCACAATAGGCCTCAATGGTCGCAGTGCTCTGGGCGACACTCACCCTTTCGCAAAAAAAAAAAAAAAAAAAAAAAAAAATTAAACAAAACAAAAAAAAAAAACTCAGGCTCTGGTAATGACGTGAGAGGTGGCATAATTAGAAAGTGCCCTGGAGTTAAGATATCTAAGCTGCTTGGACCGTCTGGTTTTATTTGACAAAGTGGTCGCGAATTGAGAATGGCTTCAATCTGAAAAGTTAAAGTAACCATCTCTTCAAACGTCAAATTGGACTTCCCCGTCACACATGAATGAGATGCGCGTGCATCGATTTAACTGCTGCTTCCCATAACCCGCCAAAATTTTAACTAGCTGCAGGAATAAACTTCCAAGAAATACCATTTTCAGTAAGGTAATCTGAAATTATACTACTAAGTATTATTAATTTTGCTAACATTTTGATAAAATTTATTTGTTTTTCGAGAAGGTTCAACGAAATTTGTACCATTGTCAGAATTTATTCTGTGGGAAGTCCTCTTCCAGCAATAAATCTTTCGAGAGCGGCCCAGAATACATCAGTGGTCAAATCGGATACGACCTCTAAATGGATTGCTTTTGTTACCATACAAGCACAGATATGAACGTCTTTATAGATTTTGCTCCTATTCCTTTTTTTGTGGCAATGAAAATTGTTCCACAGAAGTCTACACCAACTCGACTGAATGGCAATGGTAACTCGAGATGTTGGTAAGGAACCCATTAATTGACTACTTGTAGCTGCCCGTTGCTGTACGCATACACTTGGCAATTATGTTCAATTCCTCGCGTCATCCTTCTGTCGTTTATTATCCAGTACCTTTGCTTAAGTAGAGAGGATAATAAGGAGGGTCCAGGATGAAGATATTTTATATGGTAATAGGTGGCTATCATTTTGCTTAAGATATGGGAATTTGGCAAAATGATAGGATATTTAGCCTCATATGCACAATCCGCATTCTGCAATCTACCGCCAACTCTGAGAATACCTTGACTATCTATAAAACGGGCTAGTGACGATAATTTTCCGTTGGATGACGAAGAACACGAATTTACTCGTTAACTCGTTCCGCGGATTGTAATCCGTTGACCGCAAGTGTGCCGAAGTATTTGTTACACTTGTCTTTTGCTTTGCGATTATTGAAAAAACGTATAAAATAGCTGTCCATCGTCTCATTGGAAGTTTGTACATGTAAGCATTGTATCCATTTTTTGCGTTCTTGACTTCTTGTCTTTTAGCCACTTTGGTCCATACTACCACAATTCGTAAGATTCCAGGGTTTCTGGAAGCATACCCCGGCTTGCACAACCTGCGGGATTTTCAGCTGACTTTACGTGACCCCACATACTTCTCGGAAAAGCACAGAAGATTTCTGATATTCTATTAGAGACATAGGTCTTCCATCGACAGGGTTGGTCTGAGAGCCAAGCTAACACTTTGGTGCTATATGTCCAAGCGAGTTCCTTTGTTTTAACTTTTCTACACTTTTTTCTCGCCTTGACTAGTAGCCTGCTGAAGAGAACTGCTGCACATAACTCCAATCTAGGGCAACTGACTTGCTTTAAAGATGCCAATTTTGTTTTTGAGGTTAGCAGATTAACTTGTATGTTTCAGAGTAAACGACTTGAGAGTATGCTGACTCACTCGCATGATGCTCCATGAAATGTACCTCGGTATACCAATTTGTTTAAATTGCCCAAAACTGTTTCGAAGTTTACTCCATTGAGTCGCGATGTCAGGTGGCAATTCATCATCCCAACCTAATTTGTGACGCCACAATTTTTGAAATAAAATTTTTATTATTATGATTGATGGAGCGAGCCATCAAAGAGGGTCAACATTTTAGAAGATTCTGACACCAGTGTTCTCTTCGTATATTTTATTTTGTCAGGTTAATCTACTTTAAATTCAAATATATCCCTCTTAGGATCCCAAGTCAACCCGAGACTTTTACTGTAGTCTCATTTTCAATAAATATAATTGGATCTACTGCTTCACATAGTTTTGGTAAGTTGGAAACCCATTTTCTTAACTTCTTTTTTTGTAATTCCTGTTTTAGAATGATGGCTTCGTTGATGTCTAGCCTTTGGTATCCGACAAGAGATCATCGATCGACGTAAAAGTCGTTTTGAATAATATGAGCCACCTGCGGAAAATTTACTTCATTGTCGCGTGCTAATTGGGCTACGTCCCGTAAGTCCTATAGGAGACTCGGAAGATTGCCGCCATATGATTCGTTGAAAATTCATATCCTCTTTTCGTACCCTTATTTGAAGGAACATTTTCTCCACGTCGGCGTGTAGTGCTATTGGATGCATGTGAAATCGCATTAAAATTGTCCATAAAGTAGTTATTCCTCTTGGGTATTGGTTATTTGTAGCAATCCTAATTTCTGTATTCATGCTTCCGAAATAAATGACGGCTGTGAAGCAGAATCCAGAAGAATCCTACATACTACAAACTTCCTAGCAACATCCTTCACCTTCGCTAGAGCAGTTGGTAAAATGGTAGAGACACATTTCAAGTTTGGAGCTAGGTGGATATCATTGCTTTCTTCTGTTGTTTCACATTCAACATTTTCTTCATTCACTTGTAAATTGCTAAGTTAAAACTGCTGTTTGATTAGGTACTATACGTTACCTTCCACTTGGCTTTTAGCAGAATTGTATATAACGTTTGTATTATCAAGTAATAACGTATAATGTCGTCGTTTACGCTGTTTCCATCCAAACCTTGACATGTATAAAGTAACACGATGATTCCTCGATAAACAGTTGTAACAAATTCCATTGATCTTTATTAAATAAAACACAAGGAAGTGATTCAAAAGAAGCGACGTTTGCGTTTGTAGATCGATTGATTATGAAATTCCTCGATTTGTGCTTTTCTATCATAGATGAAATTTGATGTTTCATTGAGGGCTGCCCTACAACCATTTCGATTTCGTCACATTCTTTTCCTAAGAATTTCATGAATTCAGCTACCGTTGGAAAATCCTTCTCTGATCATGCTTTTACCTACGCAAGATTTGTTTCCTTAACCGATCTTTCGAGCATTCAATGGATTAACCAAGGATCTCGCGTTTGGGCTTCACTACCCAATGCTTCCAAACCTCTAAAAACTTCATCTGTGACGTTGTACAGCCCTTGCCTTAGTTTATTTCTCTGCTGTATTGGCTGAATACTAAAGAACGTATTTAAGATATTGGGAACGATACATCTTTTTTATCGTATCGTTCTATAATTTTCGTTAAAGCGCCTGCATAATTAGCATCATAGTCTTTGAAATCCAAATAGGCCTTCTTCAAAGCTTCAAGTCGTATATTCAGAAATTCTCAATGAGCGTAATTGCTCCCTTAGATTTTCCTCGGCGAGTAATATTCTCCTTTAACGTTGCTTTTTCAACTTCACTTAAGCTCATTGTAGCTTTTACAAAAATTATAAACCGTTATCACAATTACTTGTATTCACTATACAATAGAATTTGCTTTACTCTATCGCTTCAACACAGTTAGATTGTTTTTTTAACTTTCGACTATAAAATAACAACAAGCAAGATTACTCTCTGTTAAACACTATAGTGAAAATTCGCCAAAAAAAATTGCCAAATATTCACTCCACAAATGTTCACTTTAATTCACTTAGTTCCATTAAACGACAAATGTTTATGTGACAGCCAGAAAATGTTTACTCAAAAATATTTTTCCTAGACTGCAGTGCTGAGATTTTCCTCACTTAAGTAAATGCTGACAAAATCGCCAAAAATAGACGATAATAGATTCACCGTTCCCAATATTGAAAATGGTCTGCAGTTCCCAATCCGGCTCGAAGGACCATAAATCAAATCCAGCCATTTAATTTTGATAAGATGATCTCGAACATAGCGGCCGCCTTGAATATCGCCATGTTTTCAACGTAAAGGTAATCGACAAAGCTTGGTGATTGGCCTACGAATTTACTCTTGTCTGGTAATTATGTCAACAACACGAACTCGTCCATCGCTTTCAGGGAACACTTGTGCAACTTTACCCATTTTCCATTGAATAAGTAATGGATTTTCTTCTTTGACGAGAACGATGTCATCTAGCTGCAAATTGTCTTTTGTCGATATTGCATTGATGTAAAGTACTCCATATGCCATCGTTTTCAAAGGAGTTGAGTAATCCTTTGGATGGCATTCCGAACAGAACATCGGTGATATCTGGTTGTGGTAAGGTGGTAATAGGATACCCAATTAAGAAGTGCGCTGGCGTTAAGGGATCAAGTTCATTTTGTGATAATGCGCATAATGGCCGGAAGTTAAACAAACCTTCAATTTGGACTAATAAGGTATGAAGCTCTTCTTGTGTAAGTACCTTAGCTCCAACTACTCTCTCCAATTGAGTTTTCATCGATTTGACGCCATATCCCTACGAAGTGAGGCGTGTCGGGTGGGATGAAATGTCAAGTAACCTGATATCTCTTAAAAATAGAATTGGATATTAGTTCGTCAGTATTATCTTTTATAAAAGTATTCAATTTCCTGAATTTATTGCACGCCCTCGGAAATTCGTTCCATTGTCCGAAAAGATATCGGTACAAACATCGCTGTGGAAAAAAAATCGATTAAGGGTAGCCAGAAAGGAGTCAATTGTCATATCTCCTACGAGCTCTAAATGTACTACCTTTGCGCTTAAGCAGATTATTAAACATATGTAGGACTTCCTCACTTGTTGTCTCCTTCCGCGCCTTAAATATGTGTTGATGAAGCCAGCAAAATCCACCCCAATTTTTAGGAATGGCCGGATTAGTTCTATTCTTTCATTTGATAAGCTGCCCATCAATTGATTCTCAGTCAGAGGCCGCTGTTTAATGCAATACACACATTTGATAATGCTTCTACCATGGATAATCCAAAAATTTTCTTTTGATAATGCTCAGTAGTAAAGCTGCACTACCATGTAAATTTCTTTTGTGGTACTTCATTACTAATTTCATGTTTATTTCGGATTTTGAAGGTAATAGGATGCCCAATTATGGGATGAATAGTGTCATACGGTGCAATCGCCTTCTCAATCCGACCACCTGCTCGTATAAGACCTCTTTTATCACGGAATGGATTCTATGCTTCCGCTGCTCGCCAATCATAACCGATTTTAGCCTTGTAGTTGGTTCTTGAGCTTAAATATTTTTTAATCAACTTCCAAATTATGATCATCAGTCATTATACTTACAATTTTATCATAACTGGAGTGCTTTTGAATCAATTCTTCTATCATTGGTTTATATTAATCGGAACGTATTGCGACCATAACTTGCACTTTCTCTCGACGTTCTAAATCGGCAGGAGACTTTGCTTTCCGGAAAACTGACCAATGATCTACAATTGATTTCAAAAATTCCGGCCCATTTCGCCATAACACATAGGTATTCAATTCGTTAGGACTTTAGCCTCTTTTGGCACAATCTGCCGGGCTGAGCTTTGATGAAATGTGTCACCATTTTTCTCTTGGTAGTGTTGCCAAAATTTCACTGGTGCAATTTGCTATGTATCTTTTTCATTTTATTGGTGATTCTGATAGCCAATCCAAGACTATGGTGGAATCCGTCCAGCAGTACAAATAATTGTCTGTAAAACTGACCACGAATTGAATATGTTTTACTAAGTTTGATAGAAGTAAAGCCCCGTTTAGCTCCAAGCGTGGTAGTGAAATGTTTTTTATAGGAGCAACTTTTGTCTTTGCTGCTACCAAGCGGTATTTGCTATTTCTTCTGGAATTTTTATCCATTGTTCTTGAATGTTTTTTGGTAGGTAGTCGTCCCATTCCACACCCAAATGCCATAGCGCTTTGAAAAAGCTTTTTATTTGTATGACGAATGGGGCTAGCAACCCTAATAGATTGAAGATTCGCCTAGTGGCACTGGATTATTGATGGTGACATGATACGTAAATATATCGGTGCTTGGTTGCCATTGCAACTCCAGCACTTTAAGTTCATGCATTTCTTCGGAGAATGGATTTAAAATAATTGGCTTAGGTTCAACGACGTTCAGTTTTGTGAGGAGTTCCGGTGAATTAGAGGACCATTCTCGAAGATTAAGCCCGTAATGGGTTATTATGCCAGATATTTATTTTGCCAATTCTCTGGGTATAAATCAGCGTTGTCTTTAGCTATTTGTTTGATCACTCTGGTTACCAAATATGGTGCTGAAGCCATACCGTAAGTTAGTGTCTTCAACTCAAAGTGATGTATGTCTTCATCAGGCTTTGTTCGCCAAACGATTCGTCAGTAGAACTCGACACAATTAATGCCGGCCACATCTATCTTGGACTGGAGTGCATGCAGGATTAGTATTGTGGGTGAAAGTTCGTTGCTGTTGTAGGAGCCCTCGTAAGTAAGATCGTAGATTTGGGGTGCTCATGCTGTACGGAGCTTCACTGGATGAACAATTGGGATTGGAGATGGTGTGCAGCTACGGATTAAGACCTCTTTTGCGCATGTGACATCTTTCCTTGGATCGGCAATAGTAAACTGTGTGAGATTTGCTAAAACAGTTGAAGCAACGGTTATCAGTCTTCATGAATTCTCCTCTTTGATCCACTGTCCATTCGTTAAATTTAGGGCACTTGAATGAAGGGTGGTAATCATTTCGATAGACTGCACATGACGCAACAGTATTGATCAATGTTTTAGGAGCTGCTCTCACTTGAGGAACTGATTTTCGGGGATAACTTTTCGCAGAATCTAAGGCATCTGCTTGCTTCATCAGGAACACGATTAAGGTTTAACAAGTTGGAAACTCGATCCCAGTTTCAGAAGTCTATCTGCCTTTGATGTCTTCATCTAATTTTTGAACAAGTAAAAATACTAACAAAGGGTCTCGAGCCTCAGCTTCAGGACCGAGACCCTTTAATCCCCAAATAACTTCGTCTGAGTTATCCATTAACTTCCGGATTTGTTGCGATGTTGGGTTATTATTTATCGATGGCATCTCAACGAAACTTTAATTAAATAATTGGATTGTATACCGCTTTCTGTCATATCGAGTCTTCAACTTCTTTAACGCTTCAATGCTGTTGGCATCGGAAATAGGCAGGTGCTTTAGCAAATCTACTGCTTCGTCTCTCAAATAACTCCGTAAATATTGGAATTTTTGTGCTGGATGGAGGTTGGGATTTTCGTGGATGGTAGATGAAAATAAATCATAGAATGATTGCCATTCGGTATAACTGCCGTAAAATGGAGGAATGTTGATTCTTGGGAGGTTCACTTCGATGTTTGCGGTCCGCACGTGTTCGCCTTGAGTATCGTTCAAATCCACAAATACATTTCCGAATGCCAGGTTTGCCTTCCGTATTAATTAGTTTAACTCAGCGACTGCCGTGTAGTACAATACATCTCCTCGAATGCATCTAATTGACTTTTATCGTCTGGCGTCATTGAACTAATAGCCTGCTCAGTTTCTTGAAACTCGATGAGTACTGTTTCTAAACATCGTGAATTCATGATCGTTCCTTTAAATGTTCAATATCAAGTGACGCTTCTATTTCTCGTTAAGCATTTATGTAATTAGATATTTTGGTCAATCATCCCTTAATCTCCCTTGGCTTTTCTAAAGTGTTAGTTATTTGTTTTGTTTCTGAAGACGAATATGATGAAACAGCCTATCGACTTATTATCACAGCCAAGATTTTGAATGAAATCAAAATGAAAGCCAACTGTACTGATTTGAGATTCACCAAAAGTTTATTAACCCTGGACCGAATCTGCTTTATAAATCCCTTATTATTAATTAAATTGTTATAAAAACGTAATTTTAACTCTGTTAATTTACTCATCAGTGTTTTTAGACTCACTTTACAAATCTTATAGTAGTTTCTTTTTTTAATTCAAAGATGGCTGCCAAAGTGGCCAATTCTTCTGTGTTCATGAAGTTCGATAAAAATATGTCCTAGGAGGTTTTCGGGGTCAAAAAATTATCAATTTTTCGACATTCATAAAAATCAATAAAAACAGTATCCCGGGAATATGCGTGGTCGCCGATCATAAATTTAGGATCAAAATAGAAAATTCAAGACGGCCAGAATTTTAAAATTCAAAACATTAGCTAGGCAGTTTTCGAGGTCGCTGATTACGGATTTGAGGTCAGAATTTAAAAATTCTATCTAAAAAGTAACCAGATTTCCGATAAAAAGTGTTACTGTAAGACATTTTTGTTCATAAACAAGGGGCGATACGTAAAACACCCCATAAGAGGTAAGGGGTGAACTATAAGACCATACAATTGAATAAAGACGTTTGTAAAGTCGGCGGTAATGGTTCATCCTCGAACCGCCTCTAACTCTCATAAAACAACAGAACCAACTTTGGACGGGTTTTGCTCGATGATGTTTGAAGCTTTTTACTTGTGTGAGGCATTACTGCAGATGGTAACATTTTCTTTTAATGTCGCCATTTCTAGTAATGGTTTCATTGAATAGTCATGGTCTCAAAGTTAATTCCCCACCATCTTCCCCGCCCACTCTAGAAACTATTTTAATCGATAGTCGAGCGTCACACGATAAATAGTTTCAAACATCCTCGAAGAAATACCATCCAATGTTGGTCCTTTTTTATTCTGAGGGTTGGAATTTTTCGGGAAATAACGATTGTTGCCGATTCCACAAACAGTTTTATAAAATACTAAAGGTCTTTAAGTTCATCCTCCGCCCGCTTATAAGGTAATTTTTGGAACTCGCCCATTATTTCTGGACTAAAATGTTTTAAAATAGCACTTCTATCGGAAATCTAGTTACTTTTTGGATAGAATTTTTAAATTTTGACCTCAAGTTCGTGATCGACAACCCTGAAAACCTAGGTTATGTTTTTATCGATGTTCCTAAATAACGATAAGTTGAATTTCCATGGCTGCAAACTAGTGTGCGCCGTCTTTAATTTTCAAATTCTGACCCTAAATTCGTGAACAGCGACCCCAATGAAATATGTTAATGAAAATTTTAAATCCAAAAAGGTGTATCTACCCAAAAATTTATTCCAGGGGATAGCCGATTGGACAGAAAATTCCTCATAATAACAAATTATCTAATGAACGATTATATTTTTCTTCGGTGCTGAAAGAACATTAGCATTATTCGGGATCGAAGGTAAAATGCCAAATGTCTAGAAAAATGTTCATCGGTGGAAACAGACATGTGCTTTGCGACAAATGTGTAACAATTTTTGAGAACAGTTAAGGAAATAATCTGAGTTGGTATGTTGCCATCAAAGTCGGCAAAACAATTTTTCCAAATACTTGGGACTTGAATTTGAAACAACTCATTCACAAGCTATGGCATGCGCAATATTAGAAGGTAACACCGATATTAATCTGCCAGCTGTTCAAAAAGTTTTGCTCGACCATTGTTTACTTATAGTGGCAGTCGCACGGCCAGTCTGTACCGTAGTTCTTAAGTTTGTTCCACAGTTAATTTCACCTAGGGCGATACCAGTCGCCATTCGAACACCCAAACGAAACAAAGGGTTTATTCTCGTTCAAACTGCACTCTTAAGATGCGAAATCGCCATTTAGGCTGTACACTTTTTTAAACTTCTTGACACTTCGTAGTATATTTCTCAGGATGACCTGTTAGAATCTGGTAGGCTGAGCTACATAAAAAAAAAATTCTTTCAAAATCAAACATTGAATATAGGAACCAAATATTTTTATTTTTATTCATGTGTTCTCTTAAAGCGGCAGATACAGTAAAGGGAATAAAATATGCCGCATCAAATGTAGAATGTATAAAAAAATTTGTTTCCTGTACTATAAACGTCTATTGTTAGTATTATTACAACCGGTATGAAGGTATTTACAGTAATACAGTAATTAAAAGAGTGAGTCGGTACTTGTTGAATGTTTGTTAGTAAAAATAATAAATCAGAAAAAATCGATAAACTATGTACAGTCAACTTTTGAATTTTAACCAAATAACAGGAGAAGCGATTCGGATTAATCGATTTCGGTTTAATTTGTGTATTTAAATCAATTTATAAAATAATGCGACTGTTGTAGTTAAATTTGAAGAACAAATTTACAGTATAAAATAAAGTTATGTGCAAAATAAAAGCGATTTAATTATGTTGTTTGAGCTAAAATTAATAGAAAACAAAAATATCGAAATTATAATGACAGAAAAGCGACGCAACAGTAAAAATTAATTAAGAAGTGTTTGCTAAAGAAATTTACCATATTAATAAACTAAAATCTCTCAAACTAAATGTTTTAAATTCACGGTGTGGTTATGTGATTTAAGTGAGTGAATGAAGTGATTGGCCAAAGATATTATTTGGCAAAGAGGGACATGGGTAGTGTGCAAAAAAATTGAAAAAGACATTTTTCTGCAAAGAACGTTCAAGTCGGAAAATAGTTGGTCACCGATTCAGGTGACCCTTAAATAATGGTGAGTCAAACCTATTTTTTCTTGTGGTCTATGATTTAATTGTTATTTCTTCTAATTGCTTGAAGATTCTAATGTAGATTAGTTTATTAAAGATTTTCTTATAATCTCATACCAACAATATTTGTTTGTAAATCCATTTTTATTTGAAAAATATAATTAGAAGAAATTCGAACGTTGAGTAACGTTACTAAAGATTTTTCACTGCTTGTTCATATCACCTCTGTTTTATTTACAATCTTATAGTAAATATCATTTTCAATATCATCATCAGCATAACCTTACAAAAATTGTTTCTTTATGAATGCTTTACATATTGAGATGAACTCCTTATTCTGATAGAGCTCTAATACAATAAAATGTTTATTAACGGTTAACATTTTATTTCAATTAAATTTGTTACAATTATCTTTAAGTGATTAATTCAGCCCATCTTAGCCTTACAACCTTATAAGAAATATAAAACAATAAAAACGAATATATACTTTCAACACCCTGTTATGATTTTACTCCTGTTGCTTATCCTTTGATAGTCTATCTTATACGCTTTTGTAACGCTTTCACCAGGCGTGAAATTGGATTATAATTACATACTCATTAGCTATTCATTGTCATGTATTTGTTTAACATTTAATAAACGATTTAATTATTAATATTGGTTTTAATCGCACAATACTGGACTCTGTTGGGGTACTGCGTTATTGAGCAGCAATTATTTTCCCAAGTTGAAGTCACCCTGCCTAGTATCCACTGATTGACGGGTAAGTTTTTGTCCTTTAAGTTGCAGTGAGGGTTCCCTACTCTGCCATTTGGCTCGCTGTTGCAACGAAGTAAGATATTCGATCTGCCATTTCCTCCAGAAGTGTGGTTCATCTGTTGAACTACTTGCCAACGAGTTAGATGTGACATTTTTAGATCGGCTATGTTTGTTTCTGAAATTTTCGTTTGTAGATGCCCTGAATGAGGGTGGAGAGAATGAGGTGGAATAAAATTCCAAGTGATTCGGTTCCTGGGAAAATAATCATATTTATTATTTGATAATTTAATAAGTGTGTTGAAATCCCGCTGCAATTTGCTGTTCGAACCTATGAAATTGGTGCCGTTATCATTAAAAAGCGCAAGACACACTTCTCTTCATGCGGTAAACCTTTTCAACGCCCCCAGGAATGCATCGCTGGATAAATCGCCATCCAAATCTAAGTGGACAGCTTTTACACTCAAACATATGAATAGGCATACATAAGCCTTATACGTTTTTTGTCCTCGTCCTTTGGTAAGGTGAATTTATATAGGCCCTGCGTAGTCTACGCCGGTTTTTAAAAACGGACGTATCAGTTCGACCCGAAAAAATACGACAGCTGCATAGGCATATTGACTCGCATCGCAGAAGCCGTGTATGTCGATCTTAGAATCTTTAGACGTTTGTATATATCTGGGAATAGAAATGGTATTAATTGTTTTCAAATTTTCTCGTAATTTTGACAATAGAACACATTTATTGTGCGAAAGCAGATCATCCCAATCCTAACTGTCTGCCCACAGCATTTGAATAAATATTTTGAATGTTATCACCACAGGAGCTAGCCAACTCAAGGGATCTAATAACCGGCTGGCCTCGGATAAGACGTTTCTTTTCGTAAAATTAGTGGTATTCGGTAACTCTGCAAAGAATGTAAAGCAGTCGGTTTCTGGAGTCCAATTGACTCCCAGGATATTTACTGATTCGATGGATTGTACTGAATGATCATAAATTTCCTTGTGTTTGACTTCTTGTGGTTCGTGCGGCATGCTACCTAGTCCTTTTTTGCAATTGGGTTTCCACTTTCTAAGATGAAAGCCATACCTTTTTAATATCTCATCAACTTTGTTCTTCAATTGGAGCGCTGAGTCTTCGTCATCAGCACCTGACATTAGATCATCCACGTTTTTGTCGTTAGCTATCACTCTGGCGGCTTGTGGTGATAAAATCTTGTTGTCTTCGGACACCTGCTTGATTGATCTAGTAGCTAAAAATGAAGCGGAAGATAGACCATATGTGACCGTCAACAGACGAAAGAGACGGATTGGCTCTGAAGGATTGGATCCCCAGACTATTTTTTGATAATGTGTGTCGTCGGGAGACAAACGGACCCGACGGTATATTTTCTCGACGTCGAAGGAAAATGTTATCTTATGTTCACTGAATCGAAGAAGGATTACATATAAGCTTGATTGTACAGTGGAACCAGTTGCTAAGCAATCGTTGAGAGAAATCCCTGTGGTGGATTTTGCGGATGCATCAAATACGACTCTCATTCTGCTCGTAGTACTTGTTGTGATAGAAACACTTTTCTGACGCTTCTGTGGGCGAGATTTCGATCATGTGATTAAGACTCTCATACTCGTTCATAAATTCCTGATATAATCTTGTAAACATTGGATCGCGTGCGAACCGGCGTTCGATTCCTCTGAGTCTTTGAATTGCAGACACCAATGAGTTTCCCAACTTGTTCAGTGGCTCTTTAAAGGGCAACTTCAATATGGACCGGCCTTGATGATCTCGTTCCGAATTCGTGGTGGAATGCTCCTCACAAAACATTTCTTCTGGGGATAAAAGTTTATCTGCTGTGTTAACGGATTCTAGCTCCCAAAATCTTGTTAAGCTTTGATCAATGTTAAACATTTCCCTTTCCTTTGTAGATAGAGCCAGCATAGTAATTGGTTCATTTTCCGTTGAATGTTGAGCTTGTCCAGAAACTACCCAGCCGACAACAGGGTTCTGAAGGATGGGTTCATTTGGGCTGGTTTTGATTTCAACATCTTAGAGAAGATCAAAGAAGTAGTCGGCTCCAATAAGAACATCGATGTTACTTCTTTTGTTAAATTGTGAGGTGACGAGGAGGTAATTAACCTGTGATTTTGGGTATTACCAGCGTTTCGACGGAGAATTCCGGAAAAGCTTCCGGTCTAATGTTTATGGTGGCTAGACCCTTAGATATCACTGAAGCCGATTGGCCTATTCCAGTGATAGGAATGCACGCGTTAAGCTTTTTCAACCGAAGACGTTGTACACAACTTTATATGATAAAACTGGCCTGCGAACCAGAATCTAGTAATGCTCTGCAGGGTATTATTCTTTCCGCATCATCTATAATATTCACAATTGCCGTAGGGAGGATTGTGGATATGGTTGCGTTTTGCGAATGAAGCACTTGCGTATCCTTTGAAATAGAAGACCGTATGTTTGGTGTATCATCTTGAGTTTCATCATCTTGATGCAGCAGCGTATTGTGCTTCTTGTTGCATTTTTGGCATTGACGTTTATCAGGACATTTAAACGTTGGATGATTGGTGCTGAGACAAATAGAACATCTTTTTGTCTGTTTAATGTATTCGTTGCGCCCTTTTACGTCCAATAAATTAAATTCGTTGCACTGAAATATCCAGTGACCTTCTTTTTTACACATGGAACACGGAAAGGTGGCGAATGATTTGACCACTGCGTGACCCTTCAATGACTCTTCTGAACCGTCAGATGTAACATGACTTTTTAACTCTGATTTTGGAATTGCTCGCTTGGGTGTCAGAATTAATGATTCGAGAGTATCTATGCGTCTACCTAAGAGTTTTAGATATTCAGCGAATCCGGGATTAACTTGATCTGCCGATTGTTTATCTAACTTTTGTAGAATTGTATAGATCAGCCATGGATCTCTAGTCTCAGCTGTTTCCACGAGTGCTTTAAGTCCGCGAACTACTTCATCCGATGTATCCATGATGCGCTTTATGTTTGATGCTGTCGAATGATGAATAGATGGTTGCTCGACAAATGTACGAATAAATGTATTAATAATGTGTTTCTTGCGGTCATATCTATCCTTTAATTTAGTGAGTGCCCCAATGTAATTACCTTCGGTTACGGTGATGTGTCGTAGTAGCACAGCCGTTTCTCCCCGAAGAAGTTCCTTTAAATATTGGAATTTTTGGACCGGACTTAGATGTGGTGACTCGTGTATTGTTGTTATAAACATATCGTAGAATGATTGCGACTCAGAATAGTCTCCGGCAAATGTCGGAATATAAATTTTTGGCAACTTTACTTGTGCTGAGTGTTCTCCAATTTGAGTAGCGTTGTTTGACACGTCGAGATCAATGATGGCTGCATTGAGACTTTTGGAACGAATCCTAGTATTAAGAAATGAGATTGCGGTATAGTAATTTTCCCCGTAGGTCAAATCACTCTCTTCGTTGGGATCTTCATTAAAAATGCGTAGTTCCAACTCAGAAAATTCTGCCAGCAGCTGTTCTACGCGTCGTAAACGCGTAGTTAAATGAATTAAACTGGTTTCGGATTGGTCGGCTTTCGCAAATTTTTTCAGGTTGGTAAATTTCCCCTTGTTAATGCCTCCTTGCTTCTTCAAAGCCGCTAGCGTAATAGTGTCAGGCATGTTGGTCTTCCTATAATATTATATATAGTTTCACGTCTCTAACCCTTAAGAGTTAGCTTTATGATGTTTTAAATATGCTCAAATTCGAAAACACATGTAGTAGTTCGATCGATCCTCTTTTATAATATTATATTCACTCTTAATTGATCGGACAATGATTTACATGGACACGATGATATCGTATAGAAACACTTAGATATTTGACGTGGTTCAATAATGTTTAGGAACACTTAATTATTTATGTTAATGGTTCACTGTTAAAGATTATACGATTTGCATGAACACACGGTTATTGTAAAAAAAAATAACACTTCGAAATTGTTAACGTGGTTCAATATTGTTTGGAAGCACTTGATCGTATTAATGGTACACTGTTATAAATTGTACGTTCTGATTGACAATTGGCATGAGCACGCGGTGATTGTGAGAAACCATTAACGTGACTCAATAATGTCCTGAAACATGTAATTATATTAATGGTGCACTGTTAAGGATTGCACGATTTGCATGAATACGTGGTTATTGTAAGAAACGCATCGTGTTGAATATGAAACACTTACGTTCTTTATGTACATGCAGCAACATGATTATATGAAACTAACCTTTTATGAGATGGTGCTTGTGCACACCATAGGTTTTAATGAATAATTAAATATAATTTCGAACGATATTCCAATTTTAAGCTTTCTTTTGCGTATTTAATAAAAACCTCCGAAAATATATCCGTAGAAATTTCTTCTTCCAAATTAGGTTATGTTCATACAGAGCAAATAGCAACTTATCTGTACACTTGAACTAGTTGTAGTATAGAAAGTACGTCCGGATTATGCTGAGTTGATTTCAACAAAATGGATACTTATCCGTACACGCTCCGAAATTAGGTGTAGAAAATTCTGCCTTCCCAATTATATTGTGTCGATTCAGCACAAATGGAAACTTATCTGTACACGTGCTGATGTGTAGAAAGTACTGCCAAATTGAATTGACGGAATGAATATGCACCGCTATCCGGCTCGAAGGACCAAAATGTTGGGGTGCTGCGTTATTGAACTGCAATTTTTTTCTTAAGTTGAATAAATTAATAAAAAACAATTGTTCACCTTTTAATTTTAATGAACAAGTTTTAACCTTTTAATTCATTTTAACAAAATTTTATTTATTTTTGGACGTTTCGCCACGACTTCCCAAAAGCAATTAAATAATTTTTTTAAGAAGGAAAACCTTTTCCGAATTTGTTCGTACAATTCGAACTATGCGCTGAACGACATCTCATGTTGGTGTATTGAACATTTTGTGTTGGAAAAATTTGTACTTTATTTAAATTTTGAGAGGTGGCGCACAATTCGAATTCTACTTACAAATTAATTATTAGAATCCGACTAAGGTTTGACATTTTCGAAGAAGTGTTGAAATGATTGTTTACAATGAAATTTCAATTATTTGACGACAAAATTATAATTATAACACTGCTCTTCAGCCATTGAACAGACTCTATTGATTTACTCTTTATTGATTTCTTTATGAAAAAAGCTTAAATATGAAGTTTCAGTTCGATTGGTTGAACCATCCGTGCTGTAGAGAAGACAAAGACAGACTGACAGACTGAGAGACAGACTGAAAGACTGACTTTTTTTTTTATTGTATCTCTTTGTTGCGTTATGTGAATTAGGTATACGAAAACGAAAAATAAAAAATTAACAGACAAAAATGGCATGATGTTTGTTCTGACATGAAACAATAATCAAGAACAAAACCAAAATAACCGGATAATCATAATACGTTTAAGAAACAATGATTATCTATTATATTTTGGTAAGCTGAAACTCAGCTGGCCCTTCTCCAGAAAAATATTCACCGAATTTTTCGCGGATCAACTTGGCTGGGTTAGTTGCATTCAGTGGCGTAACTAGGTACGGTTATTGGGGACCACGAGATATGGTAGCTCAGATTAAGCTTAAAGTAGGCCACCTTTCAAATTTGCAGAACGTAACATTTGTAGAAAACTTTTTAAGAAAAGGCGGTTTTTAGAGAAAGAAGCAATTGTTCCTGTTACTATTGTGATTTTAGTGTTTACTGAATTGATGTATTTGTAACACACATTTTGCATTCCTAATTTATCTCTTTTGCGCATCAAATTCAATTTTTTACAAAAGTTTTGTTTAGAAAAGGTTGAATTTGATTTGCAAAAGATTGAAATTGAACGTTCTGACAACTGATTAAACAATTCTTGTTTCCCTCGTTAGGAGCGCCTTTGTCTTTAGAAAGAGGATTCAACGAATACTTGGTCCGAACCAGTCAGTTTCTATAATGAATTCGTTCGATTTTTTACTATCGATAAACGGTTAATAAAAACTAAATTTAAGGGTAATCCAGGTAAAAGCTGTTTATTTTGGAAAACTATTTCAAGTATGAGGAAATTGTAAATTCCAAATTAATATTGCAATTAGTGATGGTGTTTTTTTTTTGTTTCTTTTTGGCGAGTTTTCCTGTTTCATATCCCCTTGTTTGGGGTTTTATGTTTTAATCACTTTTTAAAATTTCTCGAGATTATTGCAGTGTAGCATGGAAATGTGGTCCAGGATGATCAAGACTTAATTGGTGTTTCGGAAGAGTCAGGTTATTGAGATATTCGAGGTTATTCGAGTATGTTTTAGGTTGTAGGGTGTATTTGATGGTTCAATGTAGTTCGATAATCTTAGAGACTATTCGAAGAAAATTATTGTTCGATATTTACGCTATTATCCGGTACCATTGGAGGGTTTCATTCTTATTGCATATCATTTTGTTGACCTTAGCTTCAGCTTGCTTAGTAGTATTATAGTAACATTAAACTACTTGACAAATAATTTGATATTTAGATGAATTTTCGAATTTTTTGTGGGTTTTCCAAAATTACTCATTAATATCCAAATTTTTCAGTATTATTGAAATTGATCGAGATCAATTGAGATTCACATAATATAGAGATTATTCGATTTTTTTTTAAAGGGAAATTTCTTAAGTTTTTCGACATTCCTAAGAGTATTCAAGAATTTTAAAGATTTTCAAATTTATTCGAATTTGGTTAAGCAGTGTTCTGCGCTTAGCTTTGAGTTATGGGAATTTGCAGTGTTACACAAATAAATCTGAATCATAATAGTAGATTTTTCGATATTATGCCAAAATGTCGATATTTCTTCAATTTCCTAGATTTTACAAATTATTCAAAAACGTTCAGGTTATTTACATTTTACATGGTGGTGATTAGCGTGTATAGGAATTTCTTTGGTTTTACTTACTTACAGATAATCGATATTTGCGAGCTTTCTAGAATATTTAAGATACTTTGAAAATTCGAAATTTTTGAGATTATTTCGAAATTCTTGATATTTTCAAATTATATTCGAAATTTGTGATGCTTTGTTGATATATCTAGAGATCGTCAAAGCATTGGCTTGATGGCAGGAAATTTCGTTTTATTTGAAGCCATTGAACTGAATTACTACCCTGAATTATCTTTAATTAGATAACTTTAATTAATGCTAGGCCGGACAATACGAAGAAATAGCTTTTTAACTAATAGCTTTACTTGTTCATAGGTACAAGAAGGATTTTAGGGCCCGCTGTTATCTCATCCCACATATAGCAGTAAGCAGTATGCGTTTCGCAGTCATGAACAGTCAAGTTGTACATGAAAAACGACGTTTAAAGAATGAAACAGAATTTTGTAAGAAGGGCGTGGAAAGGCACTGCTTAACACCAAACTTGTATAATTTCACATCCTTATTGGTTTTAGCCACCGTTTTATCGGTATCTTTCGCTTTGTAAGCACTATCATCTGCGCTATACGTATCGTTTTTTGACGGTTTATTGAATAATGTGACTCATATGCCCGGAAACTCCGAATATGTTCCTTTATACTATCAAATACCGCGTCGGAACATTTCTTTGCCGGATGATGATTTTCTCGCATATCCGGACAAAACGTAAGAGAAGAAGCTTCGATTTTCTTTTCGATGATGGTTCTAATGAATTTGTTTATTTCGCCTAATGTTTTCGTGAAACAAGTTTTCCAAACCATTTTGTTTTCTCCATCTATAGTCAAATAAGACTGGCAACCGATACCGTCATCAGAATGTTTTTTTTAAAGTTCGAGTATTAAAATCTTCCAAAAACTATCAAATACTTTCTGTTGTACATCAGGGGTTATAACTGTAGCACATTTATTTCGACAAATTCCCAAAAGTGACAGCTTTCGTTGAGGTACAACTTTCCCTTTATCTGTAGAATATGATTTGACTAGATTGCGTAAAATTTTAATATTTTTTTTTTAGATGTCGATGACTTTGAGCTGCTATTAGGGGTTATCGCTGATTTGTTCTTCTTGGCCATATCAACAATACCAATATCATAATTTAATTAATCGATATGATAATTCGTATCATGTGGAACAAAATTCGGATCGGTAGCGATGTCATCAAAATTTGAAACTCCTTCAAAATTGGATTCATCCCCAACAGCAGAGTGGTTATCAGAAGAAAATTTGGCTGTTGGTTCTAAAAATAATATCCGTTGTTCGTAATCAGTATCGGTTTCCGTATGGGAAGGCTCCGTTCTTTTTAAAACTGTTTTGCCTTTTTTTATTCGACAATGCAGGAACATCCTGCGGGGCTGTTGAATGTTAATTCCACCTCAAGTACAATGCCAATACTCTCTGCTGGTCTTTTGGATACAGGTTTTACTTATGGTTGTGATCGTTTTAAGAAGATTTGTTCATAAATATTAGGGACCCCGTTATGTTTTTTTGTTTACTTACCCAAAAGAGTTTTTGTTGATCGGCTCTCGCCAACTTGACCTTCTTCTGACCTCTGTTCATATTATTGACCTATGAAATCGGCTACGGATGTAGATTGGTGTAGATTTAACGTCTGGCTTGTATGTCGATCTCAATCTAAGTAATATTACTGGTAAAACTCTTGACCAAATGGATGTTTCGTGACTAATAATTGCTGACTGTAAGGTCCTGTGCCATCATTCAACTTTATTATTTAACTGTGGATGGTAGCTCATGATTTTAAGGTGATGTGTATTTAAAAGCTTTGACAGTTCATGAAATAAATGTGATTCAAACTGTCGACCCTGATCAGTCCTGAATCCTCTTGGGAATACCAAAACGTGCGAACCATCCCGAAATCAAATTTTTAGAAAAGGTCTCCGCCCTCATCGAAAATCATTGTAATCCATTGTGGTTTTATTAAGTATCCCATTAATACGAGATCTGCCAATATCAGTTGAAAACTGTGACACGAAATCAATATGTCGAATCTGCCTTGAAGAAGCTTTGTTTAGGTTTTACCAAAGTGCAAATATTAAAGTTTTATGATTTGTGTAGATACAACACTGTCTCGTACTGTACTTTTGTTGTGTATTATGTAGTTTCTTTGAGAAAAAAAATCTAGGGGTTGAGGTTGCTGATTTACTATTGGATGCTGTACGGCTCCTAATGGTTTATCAGGTGATAGGTGATGTTGACCAGTCATCTTTGCAATGGTTAAATGCCGAAATAATGATGTTATCCCAGACGAGCGGTGTACTGTAGTTTTTCCTATTGCCCTTCATCATTTTTTTCAGTATTGTTTATTGATTGACGGCATGTCGTATAAATTTTCTGTAGAAATTCATCATTGCCAAAAATTGTTTAAGTCCTTTGGCAATCGTTGGAAGCTTAAACTGCCGAATAACTTCAACCTTTTCTGGTAAGTTGATGGCCCAGGAAATGTATTATTGGCTTTTCGAACTCACACTGAAATGATGCAACTAGGATATCGTCAATGTAAAAAAAAACAAAGTCCAAACCAAGTAGAACTTCAGCGATGAACCTTTGGAGCATCTGGGCCGCATTGCATAGGAGAAATGTCATGTACTGAAATTCGAATAACCCGAAAGTCCGCTGGATCGGTGAGGATGGAAAACCTTTTTTAGATCGGTTTTTGAAAAAAATCTGTTTTTCCATGTAGGATATGTTCACAGTCATTAATATAAGGTGATGGATACTGGTCCGGCCTTGTGGTGCGAATGGCGTTTGATGCCCTAAATTCTCCACATGGCCTCCAAGAACCGTCTTTTTTTAAAACCATGTGGAGCGATTTGGTGTGTAATACTCGTAATTGATAAAATTATCTGGCTTTTGGATAGTGTTAATTACCGATATTAGTTGAAACTTCACTCATTTCACAAGACGTAATGCTGCCAATTAATTGGTTGTTAGCAACATCCACAAGTAAATTGTAGTGCAATAAAAAATCCGACCCGATTAGTCCCAATAAATGTGGTGTCCTAATTGTGAAGCCATTAGCAGCATATACAAATTTCGACAACGAGGTAGCTAACGTAACGCAGAATATCGTGGTAGAACCGAAATATCTGCGCTTGTCTCGATTAAAAAACCGAATTTGCTTGTGTTTCCCTGAACGCAAAGTTGATTGACATTAACTATAATCCGCAATTGTGTTGATGATGCCGATGAAATTATATCGTCACTGTCGTTAATAACTTATGATTTCGACGCTTTTAAATTACAATTGTTGCCAATAATTTTTTTGTTTTTTGGCACCACGATGCTTGATGTGATTTGTTTGCGGGCGGTGAGCTATGCTTGCTGAGTATTTTATTGCACTGGTTGTCCAAAATTACACGGTTTAGTTCATTCTGTCTCGCTTATAAAATTGATTGCAGTCCCGTAATTTTGATCGTGAACGATTTAGGTAAGGTGAAGAATGCAGAAGAGAAAGCTGTTGCACCGCTTTTTGTAAATTCTCGTATTGATTCGTAGCAGGTGGTTTGCTAACTGCGTCATGAACTTGGTTGACTATATGTACAGTCAACGAAGCAACGACGATATCAAATTTCATGTTTTCCGAGACAATATTAATATAAATAAAACCATTGGTCAAGTTGAAGAATCCAAGTTTCGGCTGGTGTTCGAAATAGCAGTCTCACTGTGAACTTCATGTCATTTTCACGAAAGGTTGCGGCCTTCAATAATTCTTCAAAGCTGTTGTCATCAGAAGTTTCCCTTGGTTTCTTAAGGATTTCCTCTATTTCCCAGAACATACGCAGATCTCTATCAATATCCTAATCAATATCAGAATGATCTTAAACTTGATGGTCCTGCCCAATATGGTGTTCCCGCGAGAATTCAACCAAAATCGGGTTCTACTGCCACTAGTTTGTTTGGCAAATCAATTTTGCCACTCTTGAGACATTTAAAAAATATATCCACACCAAGTAATATGTATATTGGCGATGCACCACAAACTCCTAAATCAGCCAAATTTAACTCCTTAAACTTCGAAAAAAAATTCTGTTCCCAATTTCTAACTTGGCAAGTTTGTGGTAATTTGCGGAACTATAAAAGCACCCGTAATAAACAGTTTGATGCTTTCTTTTGAAGAGATTGTAATCTCAGTTATCCCCTTTGACTGCCCAACTTTTTCAAGCCCTTCAATCAACACTCGCCCATTTCTTTTAGGTAGCTTAAATTTCTGGATTAGTGCTTCGGAAATAAATGAAGCTTGCGAAGATGAATCCAACAACGCCCTACTCTTGATAAACGAGTTATCCTGTCCCTTGATTAGCACAACCGCAGTTGGTAAAATAGCAGTTAATGACTCACAATTCGTTTTATAATTTTGTGATGTGCTTGCCACCATTGTATTTGAAGCTTCTTGACCATGTTGCATATCTTGAGTGATTTTAAGCTCTTTATCGGAATGAATCAAGGTGCCGTGTTTTCGATGACAAATTAGACAACGGTTTTCAACTATGCAATCCGTAACTCGATGAGTACCACTTAAATAATTGAAGCATTTACCTGATTTTTTTAAATAATCTAACCTTTCGTTAGTATTCATTTCCTTTAGCCGATCACACATAAATATCTTATGATCTTCCATGCACAATGGGCCACTAAACTGGTTAGACATGGGTTTCGTGTTGGTTGCGAATACCGTTTGAGTCGAATTTTTCTGTGGAGCCTTCCTCGTTTGTGAACCAAGTAATTCTAACGCATCAGTGTGTGTCGCCAAAAACTTTATCAGCTCATCAAATGTGGGGAAATCAGTTTCGGTTGTACTTAAAGCCCATTGGTTTCTGGTTTCCACATCTAGTTTATTCAAAACAATGTAAAAAAGCCATGGATCGCGCTTTTCTGCCTCTGGCCCAAGTGCCTTTAGTCTTATTACTTCGTCGGAAGTATCCATAACCTTACGAATGTTTGCCGCCTGTTCAATGAAGGATTTAGCAAAAGCTGAAACCGTATGTCGTTTTCGATCATATCTGTTACACAATCGTTGGAAAGCTTCATAATAGTTGGCTTTGGTAATACAAAAGTTCCTTATTAATGATTCCGCTTCTCCCTTTAGCAAGCTCCTTAGGTACTGGAATTTCTGAGCTGCTTTAAGACCTTCCTTCTCATGTATAGTACCCGAAATTACTGTTGTGAAGCATTTAGAGTATTATTATGAGCCAGGTTATCTGTGGTCTCTTTAACGGACAGTTTAGTATTCATGCATTCAACAATGATACAGCCCTATAATAATCTTCCTCGAATTCAGCTATCGCTGAAGCCTCATTTTCTTCTAGTTTGAACATTTTGTGCTCTACATTTGTAAATTGCTCAAGAAGATCATGCGCACGGGATAGTCTGACCTGGAGTACTTCGACATTGGCATCGGGATTAGTAGTAATAAAGGCAAGAATTGTCTTCATACAACCTTTAATGTTCTCTCAAGTCTTCTTTAATGCCTCCATTTCATTCAATTTAGCCCCTCGTTGGTACCACGTGAAATTCTGTTTTTTATTCGAATAGTTTTACTGTTTAACAATAAGCACTAATCTCTGGCGGCAAATTAAAACACCCGCACATACCGCATCACACTGCTTGCTTCCTTTACTGTTATTTCTGTATTTGCTCCATTTGCTTAGTCAAATTTTAATAAACTTATTTCACTAATGAACCCTAAATATTTTTGTTCCACATCAAATTTAATGTAAATACATCGCTCATATAAACCGTGATACAGAGTGTTTATGTCCTTTTTTTTTAATTGAATCTTTGCCGTATTTTTTCTCAAGCTGTCCATTTTTAATCCTCAACCTTGTTACAAAGGTACATATATATTTTTAACTGCGCAGAATTGCGCTAAATAATTTTGGACAGCACTAACTTTTACTTTTTATTTTATTTTATTTTTAAATTAATATTGCAATTCGCTCTGTACTCTTTCTAATGAGCTTTGATTTCATTTATTGACACCAAAAGACATGATTTACAGATGTGTGACATTTTTACCCAACCATTGACCCATCGAAGCTATTACTCTAAGGTGGCATTACGAAATTTGTCGTTAAGATATTCAGAAATTGTTGATGAGCCAATATTAAATAATTAGTCAGTTAAACTATTTTTATATATTCATCAAAGCTTCTCCTTACTGTGAAATAAAACTTTTTTTTAATTCAGTACTGATTTCGATGCTAAAGCGCACCATCCTTAATTGATTTACGTATTAAATCGAGGTGCTACAGAATCGAAATCGATATTGAATACAAAAAAAAAAGTTTTATTTCACGATAAGTAGATTTAATGACCACAAAACACATGTTTTAGACTTGTCTGAAATTTTTATCTAGTCATTGGCCCATCGAAACTGTTACTCTAAGGCGGCATTACGAAATTTGTCGATAAGCCAATGACAATTTGATGATCAAAATTTTACACATTTTTAACTTTGACGATATTTTTCCACTTTCACAGACATGTTTTGTAGTATCATTAAGCTAATGGAATTTGACGATTTGAATGCCGTTCGATATTACATTCATGTGGCCATTTCAATGCCTTAAAGCTTTATTCAAAAATATTTCTTCGTCGATTCAAAACTATGTGCCCAGTAAAAATTATTGCAAACAAATACGCTACAGTGTCACAGAGAATAATAAAAAATAACAGGTATGCTTTTGTTTAATTAGCTACCAGTAATTTTCTATATTTTGTCAAAGTTCAACATTTCAATTCACAAGCAATTTCGAGAAAAACTTTATCAGTTGTACTTTTCCTAGAGAGAAATTTAAAAAACTTTTAATGAAATTAAAACCTTAATAATTAATAAAAACCACTTGTACTAAAGCACTTACCTCAGTGTCACTGCCAATCTAAAAGTAGGGCTCAACGGTTCCCCACTACGGTTTACTTCTCGATTAGGGGTTTTATCATACCCAGCAATTCTTCAAAATTTTCTAGATTCATTCTAGTGTAATTATAAAACAGGCGTGAATCTTGTCGGAGCTCGCTAAAAATGCAATTAAATGCACCGGTCCAATAATGCTCCAAATAATACGGGCGAACCCAAAATTTTCTTTTTTTAGATGGAAGTTGCATTGCATTCATTTTATGCACAAATAACTTTAAAATTTACTTAACATTAAAAAATCGAACAATTCACTTAACAATCAAAAATCCACAATAAAAACATGCTTTATCTTTGTCACTCCAAGGTAATTTTTTTTTGTCTTCTTTCGACTTAAAGTCAGTTCAGTCAAATATTCAAAGTGCTATTCAGGCTTCACTCGTTCTACTAAACATGCCTATATTATCATGCTCTACTCTTCGAGCGAGGTGATATTAGCCGCGTTTTTTTATTCGCTCTCGATAGCTTTTATCGAGAACCATCGTATAAAAGTGACCCTCGAGAGCGCTCCGTATAAATAACTAGTGCCAAATATTTCTTAATTTAAACAAAGGGTAGAAAATTGAATACTCCGCATAGCATCTATCGGGACCTAATAAAACAACACAGCTATTGTAAGGTTTTGTTTTGGTTTAGTGATCACTCTATATATAAATACTCAAAGGTAATACGTTAATATACACATACAGCATGGGCCAAAATTATAAAGCACCCCTCCCAAATTGCAGAATCTACAAAACGAATGAAGACAAAAATTAAAACTCAATATTTTTAGGAAATACTTTTTATATTTTATTAATTTTAGTATTTTGTAGGTCCTCCTTGGGCTTTGATGACAGCCAGGACTCTTTTATTCATCGACCGTACTAATTTTTCGCAGGTATTTCTCCATATATTTTTCCATTCCTCTGTCAGCGCACGTTTGAGGTCTTCCTTTGAAGTCATACTGCGATCCTTGATTTTTTTTTTTTAAATTGACCACAAATTTTCAATGGGATTTAGGTCTGGTGACTGGGCGGGCCAGTCCATGACTCGAATTTGTTTTTTTCGAAACCAACTCATCGTAACGCGGGAAGTATGGCAGGGGCATTATCCTGTTGATAAATTATCGAAGAACTATCCGTTTCCCCAAAGATTTCCCGAATTGAGGCATTCAATGCAGCCTCGAGGACGGTAACATAGTTGGTACTGTTCATCGGACCCTCACAAAACAACAGTTTTCCCACCCCTGATGATGCCATACAACCCCACACCATCAGTTTACACCTTCCATGCTTTACGGTAGGCACTATACAATCAGGATTGTATGCTTCCCCGACTCTTCTTCTTACGATGGTTGCGGCAGGAGTTCCAAAAATCTATAAGAATACCATCAAATTTAACATAAATTTCTCTATTAATTCTTTTAAAATACATAGCACAATTTTTTTTTTTTTTTTTTTGACTAATTATTTTTTAATATTTATTTTTTATATTTACCTCAAAAGTAGATTCATCTGACCAAACAACTCTCGCCCAATCCACGTCATTCCAATGTTTGTGTTCTCGAGCCCATCTCAAGCGACTTTTTATGTTGGTAAGTGAGAGCAAAGGTTTTTTTCTTGCTTTACAACCTTTCAATCCAGCTTGCAGGAGCCTTCTTCTAACTGTCCGTGCCGAAATGTGAACTTCTTGTTCTGTTAAATGCTCTGCAGCTATCTCAGCAGATGTTTTTCTTCGGGTTTTGAGAGATTTTCGCACAATTTGTCGATCGTCTCTTACCGAAGTGATACGATTTCTGCCTGAGCGTAGTTTATAGGCATAGTCCCCGGTCTCTTTAACCATTTTCAATGTAGCTAGATTGAACTGCTCCACGAGAGCATTTTAATTTTTGGGATATTTTAATTTGGCTTACACCCTGGGAATCCAACAACACAATTTGTGCCCTTATTCCTTCACTGAGTTGGCACGCTTTAGGCATAATTATCACAAACACACTTTTTTTCTCAAAAAACTTACGAAAACTCTTTTTGATTTAAAACACTTTATGTGAAGACTGCACACGATCAAATACAAAACTAAAATAAAAAAAATTTACGACGCTACAACTTCTTGTTAAGAACCTAAAATAAAACAAAAATTGGTGATTTTCAATAATTAAGGGTCGCATTCGGTGGGATGACTCGTTCGTTAACACCCATTATTTAGAAAGACATAATAGCTGCATTTCTTGACGCATAGTGATCCGGATCAGATCAAAATTTACATGTGAAGCAACAACAACATTTGATCCAAGATTCGGTTTGGATCACAAATGGTGATCTAAAAATAGTTGAACAATATTTTGTAAAGACAAAGAATATAATGAATATAGTACGAGTATGAAGAGGCATTCAAAACGAAACGAGACAAAAAAAATTGAATTTTGGTGTTTGTTTGTTTTACGCATTTTTGTGTCGTTTCATGAGACATGATCTGATCCGGATCAGATCAAACGTCAAGAAATGCGACTAATATTAATATATAATGCTAATAGATAGGGGTGCTTTATATTTTTGGCCGATTCTGTATGTATATTCAAAAAAAATATTAGGTACACCTATTTTTTCGCATTTTCAGGAACCCCCGGGTCTCGTCGGGGTCACCAATTATGGGGTTTTTGTACACGCAATAATTTACTTTCGATTTTATTCTAAGATTCACTTTTATTTCACAAAACTTCTTGACAAAATTTATATAATAATTTGTAAAAAAAAAAACAACAATTTTCTATCACTTGAATATTTGTGAACCCTGTCAAAAACCCGAAGTATCAATTGCTAATGATTATTTTATTTTTTTTATTTTTTTTGTTTTTGTTTTTAACGCGAATGTCAATTTTTATTTCTTCTCCACTGCACCACAATTACCAAGCAATTAGCGACCATGAGATGTCAGTCTATTGTTCGAGGTATCAAGTTGATGTCGAGCGCAAGATATCATACTCATCATATTGTTACATTTTTGCCTTGTCACTCAATGTTCATATCACTGGATTGTGAATAATACAAAATCAATTTAATTTATCTCCAACGAATTTATTTATTTCACAAAATTTATTACAACATAGCTTATCAATAAAAATTGACAAAATCACTTCGGCTTCATTTGCCTTTTTATATACAAATACAAAACTTCTAGAAAGCTTATGATTTTTGTAGTTAGAATAGTGTAGAACAATTTTATCATGGAAAATTCCATTTTTGTAAAGTTAAACATTGAGCTATTCATTTAACTTCTTCTATTACACACTAGGTGTCACCGTCACACTACCCCCAACTAAGCCTGTTCGTCCCGAACAAGACCCAAATCACCTCCTCTGTAGAGGGCAAGCCTCTCCAAATGCACCACCTTTGGTTTACCTCGATGTCCCTTCCGTATCCGATAATCCACGTTGTTCATCCTTGTGATGACAGTGTAAGGTCCTTCCCATGCTGGTTGCAGCTTCGGTGATAATCCCTTTCTCCGTTGCGGGTTGTGAAGCCATACTAATTGCCCTTCCTGGATGCCATGGTTATTTGCTCGTATGTCATATCGAGCCTTCATCTGGTTACTTGACATCTGTATTTTTCCCATACAAATTGATGAATCTCATTAAGTTCCTCTTTCATCCTGTCTACGTAATCCTGTCCACATAAAGCCGCTGATAGTACAGCCCCAAACTTTAGATCTCCAGTTACCCGTCGGTTATCTCCAGATAATGTTTTAGCTGGTATCATTCCGGTTGTGTCATGTATTGCTGATCGATAGGCCATCAGAAACATCGGTATATGTCGATCCCAGTTGCGCTGGTTTTTCTCAACGACCTTTGCTAGATATTTCTCTAATGTAGCATTGAATCTTTCCACCATACCATCAGACTGTGGATGCAAAAGCGTTGTTCTCGTTTTATTTATACCGAGCATCTAGCATATCTCTTGAAATACCACCGATTCAAAATTCCTGCCTTGATCGGTATGAATCTCCAACGGCACTCCAAATCTACTAATCCAATTGTTTACCACGGCATCAGCTATTGTTGTCGTCTCCTGATTGGGAATGGGGTACACCTCCGGCCATTTGCTGAAATAATCCATTATTACTAGCACATATTTGTTGCCGCTCTCAGTGGTGGGAAATGGCCCGCTACATCCATTGCAATTCTTTCGAATGGTGCTCCAACGCTATATTGTTTCATGGTTCCACGACTTTTGCGTGCGGCACCATTCTATCACAGACTGCCTACATCCTGCCCAGTAGAATCGTCTACGTGTCTTTGCCAGTGTTTTATTAATTCCTAGGTGGCCCCCACTTGCTCCTCCATGATACTCATTCAGAATTTCCGCAATCCGGCACTTTGGTATCACCAGCAACAATTGCTTCACTTTGCCATCCGTGCTTTCCCACAAACGTTTTAAACAGCCATTCTGAAGACGGAGGCTATCCCATTGAGCCCAATAAGCCTTGACGATGGGAGTTTTGTCCGCGATCTCGCTCCCTTGGCCGGTGTTCCTTTTCCAATTGCTCTTTCCTGATCATTTCTTCGGTTCACTCCTCATCAGGCAGCATTTGCGTAAGCCTAACGTCGATAATGCATTCCTTTTCTTCAACATGGTCACAATGTTTAAATTTTACGACACGGCCGCCTTGATAATGCGTCGGCATTTCCGTGTGTACTTCCCTTCCGATGTTCGATTTTGAAATCGCAGTTTTGAAGACGTTCGATCCAGCGCGCTCTCTTAAATTGCAGCAGCCACCGTAAAGCGCCGTGATCTGTCCGTAAATAGAATTTTTGGCCATAAAGATACTTATGGAAATGCTTGACACATTCCACTATAGCTAACAATTCTTTCCGTGTCACGCAGTGACTACGCTCCGGTTTTGATAATGTTTTGGAGTAGTACGCAATAACTAGTTCTTGCCCATTGATTTCCTGGGATAACACACCTCCTTTACCGTCATGACTTGCATCGGTGTCCAAAATAAATTTAACGTTGGGTATAGGGTACGCGAGGATTGGCGCGACACATAACCGTCTCCTTTGTTCCCCGAATGCTTCTTCCTGGTCATCGTTCCATTCGAATGGCTTGTTCTTCCTGGTCAACTCGTGTAAACTTTTGGCAATATTGGCGAATTCCGGCACGAAGCGTCTATAATAGGTGGACAATCCCAAAAAACTTCGTAATTCGTGTAAATTTTTAGGTCTTGGCCAGTTCTTTACCGCTGCGATCTTTTCTTCGTCGGTGTGAATTCCATTAGTCGTTACGAGATGACTCAAATATTTGACTTCAGTTCTGAACAGCTTACACTTCTTTGGACTTAACTTTAATCCGGCGGCCTGTATCCGATCTAAAACTTTTGCCAAGTTCCTTAGATGCTCGTCAAAATCCTTACCCATGACGATGATATCCTCCAGATATATTAGGCACGTCTTCCAATATAACCCCTTAACACGCGCTCCATTAATCGTTCAAAAGTCGCAGGGGAGTTACATAATCCGAACGGCATAAATTAAAATGCCAAAGCCCGTTACCCACACTACGCTGTTTTCTCGCGATCTTCCTCATGGACTTCCACCTGCCAATAGCCACTTTGTAGATCTAATGTCGAAAATATTCAAACACCCGATAATGTGTCTAATGTATTGTCGATCCTTGCCAATGGGTAGTTATCTTTTTTAGTTACAGCATTGAGTTTTCGGTAATCAATGCAGAATCTCATGCTAACGTCCTTCTTCAAGACCAATACTACCGGTGAGCTCCATCGGCTGTTACATGGTTCGATTACTCCCGCCGTCTGCATTTCTTTTACCAAGCGGTTGGCTTCTTGTTGCTTTGCCAATGGTAATCTCCTGGGTGGCTGACGAATTGACATCTCTGTTCCCGTATCAATCCGGTGCTTTACCATTGAGGTCCTTCCGTTACTATCCGACGTGCTACAGAATATGGACATGTACTGTTTGAGTATTTGATGTGCAGAGTTTTTCTGTGCCTAGCTAAGATCTTCGGTCCATGTCTGCATAAGTTGTTCTACCATTTCTTTCTGGCCTTGTATGTCGGCTTTTTCAATCGGACTTTTCTGTTCACATTTTACTACAATTGAAACCTCGATACATTTGCCAATTATTGGCCCTTACTTGATGGTTTTCGTCTTATCCCCGAGATTTAGGGTCCTAATTGGTACTCTATGGTCATTATCTGGTTAACCTAGGGCTTTTCCGATTATAATTTCCTTGGTTCCGTCCTCCTCTTCATTGGCTTCCACAATCCACAACCTGGGTGACCCAGAACCTCCCTCCAATCTTCCCCATAAGATCGTCTCCGAGTTCGGTGTCAGCTTCTTCCGATGATCAATAATAGTTGCTCCGGCACCGCTAGATTGAAGCGGCAACTCGATGTTATCGTAAATTAAAACTCCTCGTCCAACATCCACTACGAAGCCATCTGCCCACAATATCTGCAATCAGCAATTCGTCTTGGTAAAGAGTTCTCCCGATTTTTATTTTAACGATCTTTTTGCCTTTTATTATTGAACTATCTCCAGTTGCTATTTGTAACTTCAATCCATTAGCTGGTTATACACCTCCATCGCTCAGATCTTTACGGACAATCGTGCGATTTGCTCCCGTATCCAGAGTGATGATGCAAACCGTGCCATCAATGTCGCCTTTGATTGTTAAGCTGTTACCGCCCCTAGCTACTTTCGAAACGCGGATGGAGTTATGGGGCAATCGGTTGTGGGAGTCAGCTTCTACCCTATTAAGCTGACTCTTGGTACTTTAACGGCTCCGCCGTCATTTGGTCTTCTTCCCTGGCCACTGCCTGATCCCCGCTTGGTCGTCGCTGCATTAGAGATGGTGATCTTCCCCTTTTTCTTCTTATTTCCCAGCAGTCCCGAGAGGTGTGTGATTTTATCACATGCCCAACATCAGATTTTTCTGCTTCCGTCTCTGTATCTTGGTGCAGACCGCTCTGTTTTTATGCTGGTTTCGATTTCCACTCGGCGTATTTTCATTGACGGTTTGGTGATGGCTTGTGCAGTTTCATTTGTCAACGAACAAGGGATTCTTTCCGCGAAGGTGGCTTTAGGTGACAACAGCACCGCCTTGCGTGTCTCTCGATCTCGAATGCCGTCAATGAATGCGTCAATTTTTAGCCTTTCCATATAATCAGCCGACGTACCGGTATGTGCTAGATGTACTAATCGCTCGATTGCCGATGAAAATTCCTGTAGCGATTCTCCTCACTTTTGATAGTGGCTTTTAAGTTCCATGCGATAGATTTCCCGCTTGTGGTCACAGCCGTACTTCCTATCCAGCACCTTCATAATTTCAAGGTAGCTGCTGCGCTCTTGTTGAGGGATGGTCTGTAAACCTCTGCTGCTTCGCCTTTGAGGGCCACTATTGTTGCCGCGACGCGATGTTTGTCGTTCCAATGATTTTGATTGGCTGCCGTCTCAAATTGAAATTTGAAAATGACATAAGATTATGTTTCGTCGAATGTTGGTGACTTTAACTTAATTGATTGAACGGTCTGTACCACTTGCTTCGTTGTTCCACTTGCCTTGACGCCATTTAGTTCTTTCCCCAGACGTTGAACCTCCGCTTAAAATTGTTCTTCAACCTGCTGAACCTCCGTTTTGACAAGATGGACTTCCGTTTCTAATTTTTGATTAATCTATTGAATCTCCATTTGCAGCTTCTCCACTTCGCCGTGTATGTTAGTAGATAATTCGAGATCTATATTTGGTCTTTAGTTTCCTCTCCTTGTTGTTTAATTTCTTGTTTTTACTCATTTTGTTGTTCCATCTGGTGTTTAATTTCTTGGTTTGACTGCACTGCTTGTTGCGCCATTTGATTTTTAATTTCTCCTAGCTGTCGTTCGTTTTGTTGTTTCATTAGACTCATCTGTCCCGTCATCTGGTTCACAGCGGCTATTAACTGGTAGTTGTGTTGTTTTGACTAACGGTTGTTTATCTCCTGTCATCTCTACCGTTGCCGCATCCGTTACTTTCTCTCCAAAATCATGTTGATCTGCGTCTAACCCTAATTTCTCCATGGAACCACGTAGTCGCGCTTGTAAAGCTGCTTTACTACCATCAGTGGCCAAACCCCGTTTCTGTAGTTCTCTTTTTAATTCGTTGAAAATCATTTTCTTTATCTTTTTATTCACAATGCCACCGCTGTCACCAATTGTTACGTTTTTGCTTTGTCACTCAAAATTCGTATCACTGGATTGTGAATAATATAAAATCAATTTAATTTATTTCCAACGAATTTATTTATTTCACAAAATTTATTAGAACACAGTTTATAAATAAAAATTCACAAAATCACTTTATATAAATTATTCTCAAATTTTACTGATCACTTTTACTTTTTATTTCGCACAAAAACACTTTTTAAATCACTTTTTAATTCCTTTTAATCTGTACGCTATCGCTTACAAAATATTACTAATCCAATTCGACTTAATTCGCCTTTTTAAATACACAACCAAACTTCTAGAAAGCTCATGATTTTTCTAGTTAGAATAGTGTAAAACAATTTTATCATGGAAAATTCCATTTTAGTACAGTTAAACATTGAGCTATTAATTTAACTTCTTCTATTTCACACTAGGTGTCACCGTCACAATATGAATGATATTTCGACAGTGGAGATTTGAACCAGAAAAATAATGATGAGTTGAGGTTTGGCTATTGATCGCACGATGTCAGATCGTTTGTATTAAGATTTAAATAAGAAGTTATTTAAATCGGTTAATGGTATTTTCATTGTAGCGATTAGAAAATATATTGAAATGTTATAACCAATGTTCTTGGCCTACCATGCCAACAAATTAATTATGTTATGGCGAGCAAAATCGATGTACAAGGGTGTCAGCTATAATTGGCTAGTTAAAATCAAGTATCAATCAGGGTATACAAATAATTTTCCCAAATATGTTATCAGAAATAATGTTTACAACTTTAACTTTATCAAAGACAGTTAAAAAAGCTAACCAAATTTGTTTCGTTATAAATTTCATTAAGAACATTTTTAAATTATTAAAAAATATTAAGTTCAAATCTAAAGTTCAATTTTTCTCTTAACACTGGTATCTCATAAAATCTCTACTAACAGAGGAGGGTCACAACAGAAAGTACAAAAAAAAATCATCAATTTCATCATAATTAATATTTTCTAATGATGATTAAACAAAATTAAATTATCTCATTTTGATTTCGGTTACGTCTTTGTTTTCCATAGCTCGTTTCGTTTCAACAAGATGAAAAACTAAATTCAAGAAGACGATAATAAAGATTTTCTTTTGCTTTCCTTTTATTTTTTCTCCGAGATTCTAAATTAATTCGGTTTACTTGATTCGAGTAGCAAACAAAAAATTTTTACAAATTTGCTTTATAGTATAAATCTGGTGATAATTACACAAAATGTACATATAGAGAGATGAGAAGAGTTTACAAGAAGAACACAAACAATTCTGGAAAACTAGCATCGTATGTGTGTATGTGGATTGTAAAACTTTATTATTAAATTACGTTTTATTGTATTCAAAGAAGTCAAAGTTGAATGAATGAAATGTCGGAGCAAAATGCAACGTATTAAATATTGAAAGTTCAAACCAGAACCACACACACAATAATATCTTATTCATTTTGAAAAGAATAAAAAATTGTAGAAAACAATTCAAATTACGTGACAATTTATAAAATGAATTGATTATAATCGATTGTTTAGCAATGTACTGAAAATCTTAATAAATCTTTATTTTACCTGCCCGCGTAAATCCTTCTTATATAAGTAGACATGTATATACAGACAGTATTTTCATTATGGTTTGCAATTGAATATAATTTAAATTCTGGGGAGACGATGAGATTTAAGAAAGGGAAATTGGAAAACAGAATGAAAATAGAGAGAATATCAATTTTAATTAAAATAAATTGAATTAAAGTTCTTTTTACATTTTCTTTTCGTTATCGCATTGAAACCATAATAAAGTATAAAAGATTAGAATAATCCATTAATCTAATCGATTGATGTGCACGTTTGTTATTTGCTTTTTAAAAGGGCAACAACATTTCATCCAACTTGGAATCTAATAACAAATGACGTAAATTTGTTATACATTTTGATATTTTCGCCTCCACAGAATAGAGCTTTATATAGATAATACTCGTCAAGGTATGGATTTTGATTGCCATTAAAAGAATTTTTTGCATTTTATTAAATTTTTTATTTTTTTTTAAATCTAAACAATTTAATCTTGTAGAACGTAACATTGTTGCACGTGTTTCACCATTTGCAAAGATGGGAAAATGTGGATTGAATTTAATGATTTATTTAATGATGGAATTTAAAAGGTAATGACACCACAAAAGGTCGACAGGATATAACCGAATTAATTAGAATGACGCTTGGGTAATTTAATTGGCATTCGTTTATTGCGACTCAGCTCACAGAGGTGTCAGTCAATATTAACTACAAGATTCTGTTGGAATTTCGTTTTAATAAAACAATAACAAATACAAAAGTAAAATATAGTAGGGCTGAAACCTCATAAGGTGATCAGAACTGTGGCCTTGATTAATTCAACTCACAAATCAACCACGAAATGAACCTCTTTAGTTAATCTTCAGCTCAACCTCCAATCTCAATCGCAATACAATCCTAAACATAATCAACAAATTAACGGCCAACCCAGCTATCATCTCAATCACCAAATTAACCCTTAATCAACTGTCAATTCAACCCTTAACCTAACTTCAACTAAATCCTAACTCTACTTCAACTAAAGTTAGCTTCACAGAAATCTCAACCCTCTGCCAACTCCACACTTATTGACCAACCCAATCCCAAAATTAACTCGATTTGAAAGGTATATGCATGTATGAACTCAACTCAATCTAACTTCCCACTAAACCCTAAACACAACCTCAAATTAATCCATAACTGAACTTCACTCTAAAATCCAGCTCAATTTTAACTCAAACCATACTCAACATCATACCATAATAGCAAAGTACAATCATATGTAATCATTCCATTGTACCATCATACCATCATGACACTATACAATTAAACTGTAATTCGACCATTCCATCATAACATAGTAACATCGAACCATCCCACCATCACGCCATGATGTATTTCTTACAAACAATCCATCACACCTTCATATCATCGAAACATCTTACCATAACTCCACCTACTCCATATAAACATACCATCATGCCAATGTACCATCGTACCCTCATACAAATGTAATTATACCATCATACTGTCAGACTACGATATCATCATACCATCTAACCGTCATACCATTATACCATCACACCTTCATTCTAGAATAAATGATGTCATACCATCATACTACATCATCATAACATCACACAGTCATACCATCATATATACCATCTTACTACAATAAAATCATATCATAGTACCGTCATACCATCATATCATCATAGAAGTATACCGTCGTACCATCACCATTAAATCATCATACCATCGCACCAACATACCACTAAAAACCCAATGTATCATACTATCATGTCATCATACTATCGTACCATCAAACAATCAAACAATCATACCTTCATTCGATCATACCATCATACCATCATCCAGGCTTTTTACACATCTAATTGAACTTTACATTCCAAATTGAACGTTTTACATTTGAAATTGAACCCTTAGCAAATTATATAAATGGCCAATTAGGATGGAACTTGGCTATTCCTTAACCGATATGACGAAATTTGACATTTGCGTTGGAAATGGGATTCTAAAATGGTTTTTAAATAAAGTTCTGTAATATTGAATTTCATCATAATCGGTTGAGAAATAGGCAAGCAAGGGGCACACAGCTTCTAGTAATCGGTGTACATTTTCAGTTGTAATCGTTTTAATCTTTATAAAAATCAATAGTCTATAAAAAAAATCTTTTCTTTTTTTCTAAATAATCAAAAATCACACTACAGTTAAAATAATCGGTAATTAATCGATATAATCGTAATAGTAATTTAAATAATCTCCATAATCTTGTCAATAATTGCTGATAATCTCAAAAACCGATTATAAATAATCATTCATAATCATCATTCTGTCTCTTTTTATATTTATATTTTCTCTCTTTAACTTTTTAATTCCGTTAATTTTTCGTTTGCATTATGCATAATATATTATCGTTCATTACAGAGTGAAATTTGATAAAACAGTACAATTTAGTGCAAAACGTGCTTAAATAAAATAAAATTAAAACATTTAAATATTTTATAAAATAAAGTGTAGAAAAAGTGCATATAAACAATTGCGAACAAAATACCGATGCAATATTATTATTATAAATAAGTGTAAAGTGTAAATGTGAAATGAGTTTTTGGAAAGTAATCGAAGAAGAAGCAGGTGATGATTATTTGAAAATTTTATTAGAAGAAACTGGCTATTCTAGTTTCTTGGTATTACAATCATTAGACGACAACGACATCGGCGAGTTGGAAATTTATGGCAACCATGTTATTAAACGTACAAAAAATGTACATAGTAAATTACGGGAATGCGACGACTTTAAAACTAAATTTTGTGAAGACCCTAAATTGGATTTTAAAATTCATTTAGGTTATAAAAAATATCTACAAAATATAAAAAAGTTAATAATCGAGAAGTGCTTGGATTATTGCTGCCGGAAGCTTATTGAAAAGCAGCAGAATCAAAACCAAAATCCAGATGGGACAGGCTACAAAACAGTAATGATAATGTTGAAAGGCAAAAATAATTTTGACAAGGACGTGCACCAATTTAAATTCAGAAATTACAGAAGCGATTGCAAACGCTAAAAGTGACGCAATTGACACTGCAGTACATATCGGTATATGATACTTGAAAATCAGCCATAATAGAAATAATTTTGTGCTACCTTTCCAATTAAATCGGATTATATTAAATGAGATTAAAAGCCCAAATAATGACAGTGGGACAGAAGAAGATGATGACACAGAAGATAGTGCAACCTTGAATCGCCAGGTAATAGAAGAAGAAGTTCAAGAAGATTTAACCCGTATTCCAGAGCTGACATCATTAAGCATTAAAACTTATGAAGACACAGGTACATAGATATTGTCAAGTATTTCATGTCGGGTACTAATTTATTTTAACTTTCTCAGATTTAGCTTCATCAGAAAATTACCCAGACAACAGTTCATCGCAGTTCTGTAGAGTAAAAGTGATGGAATACGGGAAGGAAAAAACGATAACAATAAAAAAATCAACATTGTGTTGGTTATTTTCTAATAAAGAAAATAAGATAAGTTCGGATAGGCGTATGCGATTCAAAACACGAAACTTGCAATTAAGGAATCAAAGAGGCAAAATTTCGAAAAAATGATAACGTCATAATAATCAATATTATTATTTAATATTAATAAATTCTTTTCTATTAATAAATTGGTTTGTTATTATTATTTTTGTATGTATATTTTAGGTTTTTATGAAATATATTCGAGTGGCATTTCATCTAAGTATTTTAAATAAAAGAATTTGCTAATATTTTATCCTATAATAAGTTGATTTTTTGGGTAGTAAAGCGCTAAATTAACTGAAAAATGAAAAGAAAACCGGCTTTCAGTTTGACGTATTATTTTCCCAATTTTTTCAGTTAGCTATAACAATCTACAAGTTGACCGTATACCATCAATACTATTTTTTATTAAAAAAAATTGCAATTTCTTTTAAAAATAGAATTTAATTTTCCTGTACTAATTGCTTATTTAGGCCGAAAAAATCATCATTTTAACGAACTAGCGCTTTTGTTGGATTTTTCATATTAAAGATTGCTATAGTACATAATATGGAATTTGTTCCTAAAAGATAGCTAGAATAATGAAAAGTTTAAATTTTTTATAGAATTTTGGATGGCCGGCAGCATTTGAAAATCGCCATGATTTTGTAGCTTTCATACAGTCACCGTCTATAATAGGAAAAGGGTAATGGGAGCTTCAAGATGCTAACACATATCGATTATTGTTGTGATACGTGCTATACTTGTATTGTTCTAGTCACAACCTACATGAATAATTAACATTTGAATTTACGTATGCGAGATCAAGGTTATGGGATAAAAGAAAGAGAGCACGGTTTGGGGTAGTGTAATAAATATTGAATCTAAACAGTGAAGTACAAATATCGTTTAGAATTTTAATCTTAGTCCATATTTAAATCGGAATTATTAGTATATGTATTGCATTAACGTATATGTATATTTCGGCAAACATAGCGTTGTTAAAATTGAAATTTACAAACAAATCTGGATTGTAAAATTTTAAATTATATTGAAAATGTTCAGGTCATTTTATAATGATAATACCAAATATCAATTTTGAATTGTTTATCAATAATGACATCCTATCGGGAATATATTTAAGGCAAAGATTTACTTTAATGATATAAGATTATTTAAAAAAAAATTTTATAACGGTTTAGCTAAGTTCAATTTATAAACCATATAAAAAAGTTATTTAAATTATATTATTGGCTCAAAAAAATAAGAACAATAATAGATTATATGTAACGAAGATTATTAGGCTTATATTTATTTATAATTAAAAAAACTGGTATTTTAGCCTATTTTTTTCAAAACATATATAAACGTCAGCTTAATAAACGTTTTTGAAAAAAATAGGCTAAAATACCAGTTTTTTTAATTATAAAGATTATATGTATGTATATAAATGATAAGAATGATAATTAAACTGTCATACATAAATATTTGGTATTAGTTTGACACCGGTTTCTATTAAAAATGATAAATTTTGACGTTTAATATTATAAACTAAAAATAGGTTACCCTATCAGATTATAACTTAATAATCTCCTGTAAGATTATAAATAATCAATTTTTAAGAAAAATAATCAGTTCTTAATTTAAAAAAATCAGTACAAGCATTCCAATTTTTTAACTACTCTCGATAATCCAAAATGATTAATAAACAATCACATATAATCATATTAATAATCAAAATAATCACAATCGTAAATAAAAAATCAAAAAATCAGCAATATTCTTCAATAATCAATTAAAATCATAACAGTGATTTTTTTCGTGTACACAATTTTTGTCACCTGTGTGCCCCTTGTAGGCAAGTTACATCATACTTTTCCATATCCCAGAATTTCATTTAAAAATCATTTTAGAATCCTGTTTCCTCCTTGTTTTAAACAAATAATAAAAGAATAATAAGTTTGGCGCGAAAAATTAAAAAAAAAAAAACATTTTTACGATGGTCCGATTTTTTGTTATGTTTTTTTTTTTTTTGACAAACAAGTTTTGGCTTTTCGTGAAGGGTCGATAATGTTTTTTTTATGAGGGTGATCAGTCTGGTAATATTTGCGAAATGGGTCGATTGTAAATAATTCCGAAAGTTTTAAAAAGCAAAAAAAAGTCGAGCTAAAATTCGGGAGAAATATTGTGCCACATAAATTTAGTTTCTTTACTAACATTATCTACCTCTAATAAATAAAACTGGAAAGTTTTTATAAAATCATTAAGTTATACTTCTTTTAATATATGCTAAGTAAATTTGGTGAATGTTCTTTTGTGAATTAAATTTTTGAAATTACACGGATGATTCCAGATAAAAGTTAGGATAAACTTAGACCAAACCCTACTCAAATGAAAAATAAAACACGTCGTTTCGTTTGTTAGCCAGTACACACACTAAACTACTCAGTTTGATAACTGATCGAAATACACTCAACATAATGCTAACCGATTGCGGAAATTTAAAAGTAAAAAAAAAAAAAAAAAAACTAAAAAAAAGGCTAAGTTCTAATTGGTAGACTAATATCTAAATGTTATGAAATTCAGTAGTGTAAGACAAAAGCTCATGTAGGCAAATATAAGTTCCAATTCGAAATAATAACTATAAGTTTCTGTGCATTATAATAATTAGTCCCAGGAGCACCGAGCTACGCTCGTTCCGAATTACATTAGCGTTTGTTACACGTTCATGTCACTGAGTTTCACCTCATTCAATTGAGCAATATGTTAATTCCATTTAGACTGTCGATTTTCCAGAAAAATTTCCGACACTCATGTTTGAATCCCATTCTATACTAAACAAATCCCATTCTATACAATTCATCCCAATTGAAAGGAAATGGTTTAATTCTATTGAAACTAGAATAATATTCATATTCCCATTTTACAATCCCATTTTCATGGTACATACCGAGTTCTATCGAAATCGGTTGAGAAATGGCTTTGGTCCATTGGAATTGGCCATTTTACAGAACCTATACGATCCATATTTGGAACTAATTTATGATCTCTATATAATTCTCAAAAATCACAATTGAACAAATAAAAAAAACAAAACACAATGCAATATCAATAGCAATAACAACAATTAGATTTCCTTTGTTAGAAAATAAAATAAAAATGAAACCCGAACCTCTCCAGAAAGCCTACTAAAATATTTTTCCAAGAAATCAAAACCCATTACAATTGCTTCCTTTCACTAGAAAATTTCCATCTAACCAATTACTATTAACAAAAGAAAATAATAAAAATATGAATTCCCATAGGAGGATCCTCTTAAACGAATTTTACTGAAATAAAACCACCCCAACCAACATTAATAAAAATCAAATAACCGTTTCAGAAACCGGTAGTAAGTTAAAAAGTAAGATAAAACCAAGCAAACAGGGGCTCACCGGACGAGAACTTCCTTAACGTTTTTTTTAAGAATCAATACCCGGTGTTATCGCGTTTTGGCACTCGAAAACTCTCTTTCACCAATTATGATCAATAAAAAAATATTCAAAAAAACGAACCCCTGGCCTATTAGAGGACCCACTAAACGACATTTCCCGAAATCAAAGTCCACTGCAAATGTTTCCTAACACTAGAAAATCCCTGCTCACCAATTATTACAAAAATCGTTGAACTTAAAAAATGGACCTCGATCATCCGGAGGACCCTCTAAACATATATTTCCCGAAATCAACACCCATTGCAGACCTTTCAAAACCCTATTTGACTTCAATCAATACCCATGGCGATCGCTTCCTGCCGCTCGAATATCTCTCATTACCAAATGTTTAAATGTTTAGCTATCACTGTCACTATTATATAATATGTTAAATATTAATTATTCAATTTATTTAAAGTTTTGTATTTTATTTTATAATTTAACAATATATTTAATTAAATTTTTTCATTTATATTTGTATAAGAATAAGAATAATAATAACACATCTCAATATTAAAGAATATTGAAAATTAAACTGACGATGACAAAACATTTGAAATCTAACGAACATCTGAAATTATAATATTTGAAATAATCATCAAATACGAAGCAGAGTGCGTTTTATGACATCCTTGCTCTATCAACATTATTCCGCAATTGACGATTGGATAAGTTGAGAAAGCACTACCTATCGGAAAAAAATGAAGCTGTTCACCCATAAGCCGATTTTTGTTTATATGGCGTTATATGGAAAAATTCATGATTTGAATTTAATATTTCTAAATTAAAATCGTAATATTTTGATAATATAGCGCATCTAATATATAGTTTGAAGTATGATTTTTGTATACCGAACGGAATATCCCATACTTTGTCATTTGAAATAGGGGAAATATATTGCTGAATATTGCATATATTTGTTGTAAATTAGAGTAACAGAATACAAGTTTAAAAATGAATTTCTCTATAAATTGATATATGAAATAAGTTTTTATTTTAAATACCATATTTTATTATAGTCATGTATTATTTATTTTATATAACCATTAAAAAAAAATAATAATAAAATTTTAAATATAAGTTTTTTTTAACATGTAATAGTAATATAAACCATTATAGTGACGGCTTTAGATACTAATAAGGTTTATTAAAACAACAAGCATCATTTTCGTTCTAATAATTAGTCTTTTACCACTTTTATTAATATTTTAATGAAAATTCTTCAGCTTTTCCATAGTAAATTTCAAAAGTTTGTGGGTGAGTTAATTTATTTTTTCTCCGCTAGAGCACACCCTACAATCGTTGTCGTTCTATCATCATCATCATCATATAACCAAAACACCAACACATATACATACATATATTGTTTTGCATTCTCTCAATTGTTTTTTTGTATTGTACCAAAACCAACAAAAATGTTTATACAAGCCGTCTCGTTCCCTCCTTACACAGATACTATCAAAAAAATGTACACTATATTTATTATGAATGTATCACCTATACTTATCTGTTTTGTGTATATATGTTTTCTGATTTATTTGTATGCATCACTAATACTACGCCTTAATGTACTTTTTTATACCTTAAGTGTTTGTACTGTTTGGCTTAACATTTTTGTTGGTTTTGATTGTACCGTACGGTGTACAGTTAAAATAGATTTTGGTTTAGTACTTCGTTTTATGTTATGTACATACTTACAGACATTAGCAATTACACAATGTATGTAGATATTACAAGCAACGAATTCTATTTGAAAACTCATACAAAATGTTAGAATATCCTTGAAAATTTTGTGTTGTGTAAGTTTTACTTTTTTTAGTTTATTTATTAGAATATAATATAATATTAGTTTTATTTTTAGCTTATATTTTATATTTCACCATACGCCACTCAATCATAATTAGCAAAGGATTTATTACCAAGCGGGCAAACAAATTTTGATACATATTCCGAACTTCTCGAAATGGGTGCTGGAATATACTTTGGTATGGAGTTTCTAAGCGTAATAGCTGGTGTTACGGCTAAATATAAACATTTCAAAGAGGTTAAAAATCATTAAGACTAAAGTTATACTTAATATCAAAATTCCGTAAAATGTTAAATACTTCTTCAGTACCACCACATTCTTTAGGCACATTTGGATTATTCTTGAGGCTGCCTGCATATTGAGATGTGCTACTGCGCAATAAAATAAAAGCACAATGCTGAGAGATGGCGAAAAAGTGAAATTTATAGTCTGTTGCAAAGCCTCATCACTCCCAACGCTACCATTTTAAGTATTCCGATAATTATTGGATTGTTCATCTCTGACAACCGATGATGGTGTTGTTGATTGAAGTTGACGCGGTACATTTAGTTCTGAATTATTTGAACGTATTCACGCATTCACAATTGAGTGGTTTGCAAACGGAAATTTCATCATAATTAAAAACTACCACTTGTAGCACTGGTGAGCAAATAATATTTTGCATTAAAGTCATGTATATTGGGCTAAAGGACTTACTGGTTTTGTTACCGGATCCACCCAATAATCATGGAACGTTGAACAGGCGCTGCTACAACCAAAAACCGAAGAAGAACATGTTACAATACTATATGTCAGAATATTCTTTAAAATTGTGTGTCGTGTAAGTTTTATTATTTTAAGTTATTTATTCCATATTCTAATTAGTTTTCGTTTTAGCTTATATGAATATTTTACTGGTCGCCACTCAATATGATAATATAGATAGCAAATAATTTATTACCAAACGGGCAAACAAATTGTGATATAAGTTCCGAACTCCTCGATATATGAGCTGGAATGGGTTTCAGTATGGAAATTCTAAGCGTAGCAACTGATGTTCCGGCTAAAAATAAACGTTTATTAAGACAAAATTCATAATATCAAAATTTCGTATAAAACTCGATGAGATACTACTATGCCTCAATTTTCTAACTGTTTCCAATTAACCGTTCCTGCACGTCCTGGTGCAATCTTAACGAAGAAATGACGTTCCAAGCATCTGATTTTGTATTAAAATAAAAAACTAGTGTTTTTTAAATAAACAACAGTAGTTGTATAAATAAATTTTTTTATTTGTATTATTTTTCACAAATGATTTTGTACTATTATCATGACCGCTAGCCCGCTACAGATATTTTCGAGTCGAGGTGCATTATCTCTATTAGCACATTTCCTTCCGATAGTATATACCGAGAGTGCTAAGATAATTATTGGTGATTCAGAATAGGAAAAATCAAAAGGGAAGTTCAATAATCGGGGAATTGGTTAAAGTTGAAACAAATTATGATTTATACGAGGACGTTGATGGTACCTTGATGGAAATATCGGATAAAATATCAAATATTGTTTCAGTACCACAGCATTCTTTAGCCAAAATTGGATAATTCTTGAAACTGCCTGCATATTCAGATGTGCTATTGCGCGCTAAAATAAAAGCACAATGCTTACTACTCTTACCTTGTTTACCGGAGATGGTGGAGGAATAAAATTTATAGTCTGTCGCTAGCTTCATCACTCCTAACGCTACCACCATTTGAAGTATTACGACAATTATTTTATTTGCTCTACTAAACCACCGATGACGCTTGAAACCAAAAAGCATCCACCAGTCAACGGTGTTTTAATAAAACTTCTTTTTATAGTTGCGTGAAAAACGCTTTAGTAAAAAAGTGAAAGTACCACCCAACGTATCCTATGGGGTAGTCATTGATCCAAACATTTATACTGTTGACAATGGGCACTTGAAAAGAAAAAACTAAAATAATTTTCAAAACTTAAACTATTTTTATTAATCAATTTATTGTATCATCATGTCGTGTTGCTGTTTCAGCCAACGCTAACATGGCTAAAGCGGTAATACTTCGTACATTTCGGTGTTCATCAATTAAACCATTTATTATCACTTCGATCAATAGCTTGATAATACAAGATGAAATCGCGTTTATTCGAACAGCGATTTGTTGTACGATTTTTATGCCAGTATAACGATCTTGCCATTTGGTACTCTGGCAGACCACCTTGAGGAACGATAATAATGTTGGAATGCCAAAAACAATTGCGACCACCACAAAAGCATGTGCAATGGTATTTCGTATATACGCCTCTATATTATCGATATCGGGACGCATTGCAGAAATCATTGCTGTTATACCGGTCGAATTTACTATTTTTGAGATTATCTCGTAATCTTTATATTCCTTAAGTTCAGGGTCATAAATAGTTTCTATAATTTTCAATAACACAATATCTAACAGATATTTATCATAATTTTGTGCATCCACAAGCGAAGGATTAGTATCGCATTTTATTTGAGGAGTTACATCCCATCGATTATGCCGCGTTGGTTTTGATACTCGTACCTTATTTTGATTTAAGAACGATTTTTTATGTGATATTTTATTTTTATATATTTATTCTATTCCACTCATTTTCGTGATTTTTTGGTCAAGAAAATCACTGGAATAATTGAATCCAATATTTCCAGAAAATTATTTCAATATCGATTTCATATAAATTTTCAAGATTCTCGCTCGAATTAATGATCCTTCACCTAAATACATATATATATATATATAGTTTCCCAAATTATACCTACGTTTACTGATATACATACATTTACCGTAACTTAAATGTAAATGTAGTTTTTGTAGTTAATTCTTGATTTTTGTGAACGTAAATGTCATAATTGTGCCTTTGCAACACAAATAATTTACTATAATAGCCTAAATGTAGCTTACAACTTTTACATTCATCTTTTATTATTATTCAATCATACATGCCATATAAATTTGAAAAAAAAAACGAAAAAAAAATGTTTCTCAAGAATGTAATTTTCGAGGTTCGAACTACGATCAAAAATTTTAAAATCCACAACGCTAACTCCTAGACTACTGCGGCATGGGAATTTGCCGAAAAATTACTTGGTTTTATAAAAAGTTTTGAGCATTCTACTAAATTATATAATACTAGTGGCCTGTGGCCCCTACGGGGCCGAATCTACGGCAAATTTAGTTCGCTAAATGGTACCAGTTTTGTATATTTGTTGTTTGCTACTATTATGTAATTAAACAATTCATTTATTTTAGTTTAATATATTTTTTATTATAAAAGTATAACCAAAACGAATACTTCTAGCAAACGTTTAACTGCCGGTCCTAGGCCTTATATTTGTAAAATTATGTCATTTTATTTGTCAGAATACATAATGTACATATTATTTTATAAAAGTATTTCTTTATAAACAATATTTTTCGTATAAACGCCGTCTTCATCTTCTCCTTGATCACTCGTTTTATTTATGACTACCTTTATATCAGTGGGGGCCCTCGCACGACTAAAAGCCACATATAGCTGCCCGTGAGTAAATACTGGTTTAGGTAGGTAGATACCGATTTTTTGAAACGTCTGGCCCTGCGCTTTGTTTATTGTGATAGCAAATGCGAGTCTTAATGGCAATTGCAATCTTGATATTGTAAATGGCATATTTGGATCAGTTGTTATCAGCTTTATTCTTGGCATAAAAACAATATTACCTTTTCCTACACCTGTAATAACTTCTAGTTTTACAGATTTATCAAATAATTGAATCACCACCATACGGACACCATTGACTAAACCTGACCCTAGGTTCATATTCCTGATAAGCATAACTATTGCACCAACTTTCAAGATTAGTTTGTGTGGTGGCATTCCAGAAGGTGTAATAGAATTAATATACTCTAATGGTATGTTTAATGTTTCCGAAGGATCCGTTGTGATGATCGAATCGACACTGCAATACTCCTTGGAAACTCCGGCAATTAAATTTACCACCTCTTTGTTGATCTGGTAGCAATTATCGTTTAACGGAAAAACAATTGCTCTCACTGAATACTGCTCTATATTAAGGGGATCCAAAGAATCACCAAAAATATGGTGAACAATTGAGTTTTGTTCGCATATAAAACTGGTGGGAATCTCAATCATGTTTTGTCCATGATCACATTGCAGTGTTCCATTTCCCAATTGAAGCAACCACTTGGCAAATTCTCGTTCATTGGCATCAGCACGCATATTTTTACTTAAATAAAGTTTGATGAGGGAATTCCAAATTCTGCTTGTCTGAATACACGATTCGAGGATTTGAACTTTACTTGCCAATGGCACTACTGGTAAGACTTGTCTGAAATCTCCACCGAAAAGTATTACTTTTCCACCCATTGGAACGTTAGCTAATAACGCGTCCTCACACTTCATAATATCACGAAGTAGGCGATCTATACAGTCCACTGCTGCTGCTGGTATCATCGATGCCTCATCAATTAAAATAACTGATGCTTTACGTAACGCTGTAGCTCTATTTGATGTTGGTTTTATCGAAGAAACGGACGAAGATATTACCGGTACAGGGAGACCGAATAAACGTTGTAGTGTCGTTCCGCCATCTAATAGTAATGCCGCTATTCCAGTCCAGGCAGCTGCCAGAGCTATGTCACCTCGCCCCCTAACTATACTCAAAATACATGAATAAACGAACGTCTTACCACATCCACCAGGAGCTTCCAAGAAGAACAAATTAGCTTCGGCATGACCTGAGGTTGCGTCCAGAATCCGATTTACTACATTTTTTTGATCATTATTTAAATGATCATAGATATCAGCACCTCGAACAGTCTCTTCAATTTGGTTATATGCAGGCTCAATAGATCGTAACATACTCGGTATTGGTAGACCGATCTGTAACGTATGGCTTTGGGCCAACTTCGACATCATGTGGCACACTTCTAGTAGCGGGTAGCTATCAGCGGCTAGGCAGGTTCTTTCAATACACACGATGAAGAAAGCCATTGTACAATAAATCTTTAAATTTAAGTGTGCAAGAATAAATTTAAAAAAAAAACTGGTCACGGTTTTGTTAAGGTCAAGTAAAAATATCCGGCTTCCACAATCATCCCACTATACGAAGACCGATTACGCCATCATTTTTTATATTGGAATCATATCACACGGCAAAGGAGAAACAAAAATGATTGCATATGACGAACGCTTCTTCGCTCACCGTAAAAAGAATTTAAAATCCAACAACAAAATGATCCATTAACTAAAAAAATTATTTGTACTTAAGTTAAATACTAACACTGATAAAAGAAAATTCTAATAGTAACATGACATAATAATAATGTACAATAAAATTCTACGTCACCCAAAAATATTTATTATAAAGACGGAAAAATTCCATTTTTAATAAATTTTTTTTTTTTTTTTTTAAATTTTTAAAACTGTGGCTTATATCACTTATTTTATTATATGAAAACACATATATAAATGAATTTTCATAAAATTAATTAATTAAAACAATTAACTTTCTTTTTGTGATATATTATTTATCAAAAATATTGATGTATGTTGACCTGTTGTTACCTTCATTGATTATCCTCCGGTACAACTATCATCCTGTTCATCTATATATGTATGTCTTCAATGGTGATTTTTATTTAACTCTATATATATATATATATATGTATATATGTATATATATTTTATGTTATAAGCGGTGTTGATAAACGATGCACTATCGATGATATTTATTTCGCTTTCTTTAAATAATAACATTCACTGACTATTTTATTGAACGTAAAGTTGATTACCAAATATTGGAATTTTCACTATGAACTCATAACACCAAAAGCGAATATCACAACGGACTGTCTCATGGATCAATTGTAATGGTGGTAATTTATGTTGGACGAATTTTTGTTTTAATTATAACTCGCTTGATTAAATTTTCATGATTTTATTTTAAACATATAATTTACATAATCATTTACACTTAATATTATTATTTATTATACTTTATTCATCGATTACTATTTTCTTAGTTTTATTTTAGTTTATTTATTTATTAATTATAGTAACAAGTTTTTATAAAATAAAAAAAAATTATTCATTTAAGTTTTATTAAGTTACTTTATTTGACTTAATAGTTTCACTTTTTTTTGTTTTTGGATTTTAATTTTGTATTTAACTCGGTATTTCTTTTCTTGTTTTTAAACTTTATTTTTTTTTTAAATTCCTAATTTTCAATTTTTTTTTTTCCCAACCATTTGGTTCGAAATTTGCCAAAACTCTCTCATATTTTTATTTTTTCCGTTTTTATATCGATCCAAATCTCCCGGTTTATCGGTTATTTCTTGTTTTTTTTCTTTATTTGCTTTACTTGTATTGTATTGACTGATTGAATATCGATTTTTTTTTTTTTTGTTATTTATTTAAACCCTACAACTCGTTCTTGCCGTTTCATATACAGTGTGCGAAATAGCACCATACTTTAAAATTTAAAGGCCTTTTTTTTCTTTCTATGAATTGGCAAGCTCACTCACACTCTACAAAATATACGAAATTCGTTACAGATCCCGCCGCAGTCTAAACCATTAGCTCTTAGAATTTGATCGATTTGCTGTAATGCTGCATTTTCAGAAGCAGATTCGTCAACTTCAACCATATCTTCTGTCATATAAGCTTTGAATGCCATCCACAATTGATTTGGTGATGTTGGTTGGCAAAAACAACAAATATAAGAAAACAGTTCCCGCAGTTGTCGTGGCATATGCGTGCTCTGCATTTCTTCCAAACAGTTGTGCCACTCGGAATCGTCCTCAAGTAGACCTCGTGAAAGGGCCGCTTCTTTGAAGGATTCCACGGTTACCCCATTGTAGAAGCGCAAGTCAGCAAAACATTTAGCCCCTTTTACATGAAGTAGTAACATGCGTATATAAAATCGAGTATGATCATTTGGCGCGACGTCGTATATTCTTCCAATCACTTTGCTAATACCTCTTTGGCGTGGCATCCATTTATTGTTTGTAAATTTGTAATGTTGCGGGATGTCATTATACAAATATTGGTTAGCATTTTGATCACGCATGTTTAAATCAAACCATGCTGTTAATGTTGTACGCTTTGAATTTGACACTTCAAGTGCATTTTGTTCACCCCCTTCTCTAAAATACACATTCTGGAAGCCATCGTCATGGACTGCTAAACGAACTATTGTATGTGATCGGTCATGCATTTCGTTCGCATGAAGACGCCAAATACACTCGTGTGAGCTAACATATCGCATGTTTGCATATGTCATAATTTCATCATATCCTAGTTGATGGCCCTCATTGACGCATCTAACGAATTCCATACTTGCCGAGTCATAGCCTTTATATACATATTTAAAAAGGTATTTCACCGAGCGGACACTGGAACAAATTTCCACATTTATGTGAGCGTTGTATTTCAACAGTAAAACGGATTATAAGAAATGACATCACGATTATCAATTTGATGAACTCCTTTTTGTGCAATTATTCCATTATTACGCCTGCGATACTTTGGATATCCGTTATTATTTTCAATCGTTTCTTCCAAAAATTCCTTCGGGAATTTTTTTGTGCATTTCCCATTATTCATGCATGGAGCATTTGGATTACGAACACCACATGGCCCATGGATCATACATGAAACAACAGTACTATAAAGCCTTGGAAAGCGTACCGGATCAGGTATTTCAGCACAAACACATATATCAATATCAGCTGGTTCTTGAAATTTGGAGTCTTTATCAAGTATCAGAAGCATATGGCAGTGTGGTAATCCACGCTTTTGAAATTCTATAACGTACACATGGGCGACAACAATTCCCCGGACGCTATTTTTTAAAATATCTGTTTTCAACTCGTTTAGCTTGCAGTGAAATACCCGGGATACAATGTCAGGACGATCAGTAGGCTTTTCATTTTCCCCCAGCTCTGAAGTTATTTCTAGCCAATTCGGATTATACGTTATCGTTAAGAAAATGTCTGGTTTTCCGAATTTCCTGACTATCGCCATTGCATCTTGATATCGTAGAGCCATATCACGTGCACTACCCTCAAAAGAAGACGGTAAAACCACAATTTTTCCCGCAGCAAGGTTTTGTAACTGCGCATGCTGCAGAACAAAATCCTGTAGTCCTCTATAATGTTCAACGCGAAGATTCGACTGATGCTGTCGAATATAATTCAATCTTTCACCTTCAACTCTAACATACAAATCGACGATATACTGTTGAAATAGGTTTTTTGATTGGTGAATGTGTGAAAATCCTTGGCGTATAGCAAGTCGGTAGCATGCAAATTGCAACATAGTCATACGTTGACGATTTTTTTGGCGACGTGGACCATTATGAGTCATTTGAGGGTCCCATCCTGGATCACCATACGGATATAGCAGTGGATACAGCATAGGATCGCAGTGAAGACTTAAAACAGGCAACACTTTCGGACCACTTTGCCGGTGGTGAATAACGACATAACGATGACCTGGAGGTTCTCCATCAACAGAATTAAATACTCCGGCGATCTCATTTGCGCTGGGTCTATTAAATCTCCGCATATCCATTGAAATATTATCAATAAACCGAAGCTCTAGGTAGTGTGCCTCTTCTTCTTGTTCGATCGTTTCAGCTGCAATCTTGTAAGCTTGAACGTACGGATTGTTAGCAAGAATATCAGTCAAGCTTGCAAATATTAATCGTTGTAATCCTTTATTTTCTTTACGATTCATACGTAAGTCAGTAGCAACCGACGATTCAATAAAATAAAGCTGGCCATAAGAAGCGCTTTTTCCATTAGGTGGCAGCAAATCCGAAATGTAACGGTAAATCTGTCCTTGTATTTTAAAACAGTATGGACCATTGCCTGGAATTTCTTTTTTTGTAGGTGATAGGGAGGCAAATGCCATTGCACTATTATATTTCCGAATGTGTTTGATAAAATTCGTACTATTTAGAGTTAAGTCTCTCAACTGCGGATGTATCTGTAGTTCTGGGAGAGATATAAGAGCGTTATGACAACATGAACTAAAATGACCATTAGTTGCCTCTTTAACAAAATGTAAAGCTTAACAATGCACACATTCAATATTCATTGCACCCAAGTTATTTTCTAGTATTGTAGATTCATCCAACAAATCTTCCCTGAACGACATGTTGGCCCTTATTTTAAGATTGCGGCGATAATCATTAACTCGCATCCTATGGAACTGCATTTGCTCGTTCACATTCCGAATAACACGCCCCCTTTTGGCTGATCTTCCTCGACGAACGGTACTCATTTAAAAACTATTAAATATTCCTTTTCAGGTGTTTATTGTCGCACTTTCTTAATAACACAATGAATTCACACAATTAGATTGAAAAAATGACAATTAAAACTTTTTCAAAACAAAATTAAAACAAAAGTATAATATTTATGTATTAAAAACCCATATATAAAAAAATAACAAAAAACTTACAAAAAATGGATTATTCGGAAAAATAGGGAGATCCGCTTACTGATTGCATTCGGATGGTTTTTCCAAAAACAACAAAAAGTAAACAATTTGGAGGAAAATTTTTATTTTTGCAACAACCTTGAGATTAATATCTATCGAATGAGATATATTCGATGGTTGTAGGAGGCGATTTAATAGTCTAATTTTCATGTACACTTCGCAATTATATATATAGATGTAGATAGATTTACACAATGTGACGTATCAACATAGAGAAAGATAAAATTTGTCAGATCTTTCTGTAATTTGGTATACAGATGAAGAAAAATATTCTAAGAATAATTTCCTTTTACATCATATCGGAAAAATCACGGAAAATGCGAGAAAATCGCGAATTTCTACTCGGAAAATTCGTCGGGAAAAGACTAAAAAAAATATGCTGATCATCCAACATTAATTTAAATTTTTTTTTTTTTGTCGTGATTTTTGAAAAATGGACATCCATGAAAAAAAAATCATAAAAAAAAAATTAAATACATCCCAACTCCGTATGCTGCTAACTACGCAGCTGTACTATTTAAAAAAATCATCAAACATTCTTTTCTATAAAAAAAAATACACAATACATATCGCTCATTTGCTGCAACAATGACACAATTTAAAAATAACAAATGTTATAATTTGAGAGACAGTTCCGTTTGTGCTCACTACAAGCTTTATAGCTTTAGGTGTGTCGTTATATCAGTTTTAACTATATTAAAAAGCCGATATTTCTCTATAAATAAGTCAAAAACGACCGATTTTGAGTTATGCCATTGTGGTAGCAAATGAGCAATATACAATTGACCATTTTAGAGATGGCGCTGTAAAATTTAGATAATTTTTCCAGATTTGAAGGCTTTACAGAGTTTTCCCAGACTTGAGACCAGACTCAATCGCATTTTCATGCAAAAAGACATCATATAGCCATTTTACGTCAACGAAATCGGTCTCGAAGTAGTTTTTCGTGCGGACATATATACATACCCGCAATTATTGCTCGTTTAATAATATAGAAGATAAGGAACATTAACCGTCATTGAAAGAACCAAATTTTCTTTGAGTGACTTTTCTTAAAAAAATAAAATAAAAGAAGACCTAGCTAGAGTTTGGTAAAATTAGTGAATGATCAGTAAAAACAGCCAGAGTTTATCGCTATCATAACCATATTAACATAAAGAAAAACAAAAACAATAAACAATCGAAAACATAAAAACCGACAAATTTCATTCAGAAAAAAAAACTAAATCATTAATACATTTTTTTTTGTGATTAACCCTGTCTTTAAAAATATATTTATATTGAAATCATAAACAGTAAATATCTACCTAATCAATGAAATTTCAACGTAATTCAAAAATCATAAAATAACGTAAAAAACGAAAAAATAATACAACAAAAGTGTATAATTAATTACAAAGATATTACAACGGTTATTTCAACTTCAACATTCAACATAACATCCGGAATCATCGTGCAACATGAAAAAACAAAAGCAATGCAACAGTTAAGATTTTTGTTTATTTTCTTATTTCTTTTATTTAAATATTTCTAAGAATACAGAGTCCGGGCGAAAATATCCATTGTGATTCCAAAATTACGAGAAACGTTATCACGGTGGTTGTATAAAACCACCAAAATATCACTAAGGACTATTGAAATGTTATGAGCAACAAATACTCCTTTGGTATGTACATACATCAATTCGCTATATGAATCGTTTCACGAATTTAAATTTATTAATGCAAATACACATCAATTAACTAGCTCGTAATGTAACAAAAATTAAAAACTAAATCAAAAACAATTTATTGTAACATAGCTACACCAAAAGTTTAATTAACACAAAAAATTTGATTGAAAATATTACATTTAGTTTAATATAGAAATTACTAATACTACGCAAATCATTTTTCACAATGCTGAAGCTGTCGAATTTGGTCCATCACGTCCGTCTAGTGGATCAAGGTAGTTGCAATCAAACCCACATGAATCATGGCCACTACCGGCAGCATCTTTATTATTGGCATTGCCGGCATCACCGCCGGCAATGCTAATAATAGAGATGCTGCCGGTAGTTACTATGATTCATGTGGGTTATTATCAGGATCATCCGGATCCACTTTTCCACTCGCACTATTATTATCAGGATCATCTGGATCCACTCCTCCACTATCACTGACAGCTTCAAATTCTACTTCGCTTTTATTGCGTTCTTCTTTTACATTTTTAGTTAATATCTCCGCTTTACGGATATTTTCATCAAAATTTACTTCATTGGCAGCGATTAGTAGATATATTCCCATTGAAAATATTAATGGTATAATTATTTTCGACATTTGATTATTTTATTTTATTTTTTTCACAACTGAAAATTAGTGTGTGAAACTGTTTTAAAGGCCGAAATTTGACTGAAAATTTAGAAACATTTTACGATTTTGTTTCATTTTGGGTAGCTTTGATTGAAAAAATTTAAAAAAAAAAAAAAGTGGAATAAATAAAAACTATTTTCAGTCAGCTTTTCCATCAAAGTAATCGAATATTTCATAGTACCGCTACTCACCACTAGACGTCAGGCACGTTAGAGAGAAAGAACTTCTATGAAATTAAATTCTGTTACGGTAATATCTAGGGTAGAATAGAATAAGTTAATAGCACAAAGTTTACAGTACTAAAATGGAAATTTTCCTTGGCTATGATTTAGAAAGGCATACAATATCACACAGCGCCAATTTTTACAATGGTAGAAATATTTTCAACTAGAAAATAGCTCCATATTTATTAAAGTACTAATTTTTAAAAGTAAAAAATTTAATTTGGATTGAATTAATCTTTATCGCTTGTCGTGGATGAAATCGTTTGATGGAAAATTAAACACAATTTTGTCGCTTGTAATAATTATTTTACACAAGTTCAATTTTATTTTCACCGTTGTGACCAACCAATTATAATATCACAAAAATTAAGCCCCGAAATTGCAAAATGCAATTTCTTTTATAGTTTTTTTTGTAAAGGGGAATTTTAGTACATCTATAATTTTGCTCAAATTTAATATAATAAATATAATAATATAAATCAATGTGAAGCATTGTTAAGATTAATTGGCTTACATTTAGAACATCATAGTAATGTTTGAATTGAGGAAGCATTGGTGGCATTTTATACGTTTATACGACATCTCCCCCAAAAGAAAAGATAAATCGGAGATATATCTTTGGATATTCTTATATAAGATAAAATATCACCAAGGCTTGAACAATCTGCAATCTTAGAACTAAAGAAATAATTATAGAACATGGTTTAATTCATTATACTATATAATCATAATGTTTTAAAGAAATTCATTTTTATTTGTTTACATTCAAAATTATTTAATAATGTATGAAATTATATATATATATACACATAATTTATAATTTATAGAAAGTAATTAAAGTAATAAAAAGTAGTAATTTTCAATAAATTATAAGTTTCATTTTCAATGCTTAATTTTCCCTTTGATTAAATGCCTTCAGGCGATTATTATGAACGGTCTTGAATTTTCTTCCAATAATTATTGAAGTATTCTGCTTTGATATTATCTTATTAACCTTGTAAGGACCTAGCCAAAGTGGTGATAGTTTATTTGGCCTAGCATCGTTTTTCAATAGTACATATTCACCAGGGTTAAATTCTATTGATTGCGAATTTTTATCATAACGTTCCTTTGATCGAAATTTTGAATTCAATATATTTTATCGCGCAAATTGAAATGACTGTTGCATACGATATCTTAGATCAGTCAAATAATCGTCATAATTATTTACAATATCAGGTTCAGCTTGAAACGAATGGGGAATTACTGGTTTGTTACCAAAAACTAATTCATAAGGCATGTAAGAAGTACTAGAATGAGGGGTGCTGTTGTAAGAGAACATGGCATATTGAAGCCATGAATCCCAAAGGATCTGAACCACAAAAGTTTCGCAGATATTCAGACAGAGTTCTGTAGGATCTTTCGACAGCTCCAATAGACTGAGGATGATACGCTGTCGTCTGAAATTTCGTTATCTTAAGCAACATAAAAGTTTCTGTAAACAATTCACCAACGAAGTTCGAGCCTTGATCAGTTAGTAGTGTTAATGGACAGCCAAAAATACAAATAAAATCCTTAACAAAGGCTTTAGCGATAGTTTCTGCTTCGTGATTGGGAATTGGACAAGCGATTGAGTATTTGGTAAGATCATCCTGAATAGTGAGAATGTATTTATTATTTTGGTAAGTTCTAATAAGTGGTCCAACAATATCGAGGAAAATTCATTCGAATGGTCTCTTTGATGAAGATGTAATTTTCACAGGTAATTTGGTCATTGGCCCATGTTTGTTCTTCTGGCAATGTTCGCATGATTTGATATATTTTGTGATCCGAGATACCATTTTCGGGAAATAAAAGTATGACTTGAGTCGCTTATAAGTGCGCATGATACCTTGATGACCACCTACTGGAGTTACGTGAAATTCTTCAATTGCCCTTAATATGTCATTCTCATTTTTCAACTCAATTATTTGATTTGGTTCGACTGCATTCTGGGTTTCAAATTGGTCTGGAAAATCAATAGTATTAGGGATATTAGTTGAACGATTATTTGAAGTATCCTTAATAGACGGATCAGAAATTGAGGTTGATGGCACGTATAGACTCGGTTGTTGAAAGGTAGATCCGGTTGTTTGGAGATGGTTTGGTTGATTATCATTTAACTGGAACTCCTTATTGAACTGAGACATGTTTTCTACTAGTTCGTTGGGTTTTAATTGAGTATTTCTAGATTGAGACCTTGTTATTGCTTTACATTCAGTAGTTTCAGCATTGGGAAGAATAATACGACTTAATGCATCTGCGTTTTGGTTAGAAACTCCAGATTTGTATACTATGTCATAATTATATTCATCTAGTTTAATTCTCCATCTCATAAGTCTAGATGTCGGATTACTGATGGAACAAAGCCATAAGAGGGGTTTATGATCAGTTACAACTTGGAATTTAGTGCCATACAGATAAGGACGAAAATGATTAACTGCCCAAACAATTGGAAGAAGTTCCTTTTCTACTGTTGGGTAGTTTTTCTCAGCCTTATTTAAAACTCTACTAGTAAAAGCTATAGGTAGATCAGAAGTGTTATGGTCTTGAGACAACACTGCGCCAATGGCAATATCGCTGGCATCACATGTCAATATAAATTGCTTATTAAAATTTGGAAACTGAAGAACAGGAGGAGAAGTTATACGCTTTTTTAATATTTCAAAAGCTTCATTACAAGTAAGCGACCAATTGAAGTTGACATTTTTCTTCAATAAGCTTGTTAGTGGCTGTGCAATCTTTGAAAAATTCTCGATAAACTTTCTGTAGTATCCTACAAGGCCTATGAAAGATTTTATCTCCTTTGCATTTGTAGGTGGAGGATAGTTCAGAATCGAGTCTATTTTTCTGGGGTCAGGTTTTATACCACTCTCACTAATAATATGCCCAAGGTATATTATTTCTTTTCTTAAGAACATGCATTTGTTCGAATTCAATTTTAAATTATGAGTTCTAAGACGATCAAATATTGGTTTTAGCTTTTGGTTATGGTCTTCTAAATTATTTCCGTAGACTACGATATCGTCAATATACACAAAACATTTTATACCATTTATGCCACTGAGTACTGAGTTCATGAGGTGTTGGAATGTGGCAGGAGCGCCCTTTAATCCAAAAGGCATTCTCAAAAAATGGTAATGGCCTAATGAAGTGCTAAATGCTGTTTTTGGTTTATCGGATTCGTCAACCTTAACTTGATGATAACCATTTGAGAGATCAAGTGTACTAAAATATTTTGAATTTCCGAGCTGATCTAAGATTTCAGTTATGTTTGGAAGAGGAAAAACTTTATCGACTGTGATTTCATTTAACTTTATAAAGTCAACAACCACTCGCCATTTTCGTTGTTGATCTTCAGATTTTTTTGGAACAATCAAAAGAGGTGAGTTCCAAGGACTCTCACTTGGCTCAATAATATTATCCGTTAACATGTCATTAATTTGTCTGTTAATTTCAGCTTTAGCTGCTTCTGGCATTCTATATGGTCTTCGATAACTGGGTGTTCTATCAGGTACAATTGGAATACTATGAAATGTTGTGTCAGTAGTGGACAATTTATTGCCAGGTAAATAAAATATGTCGTTATAAGTTCGACAAATGGTTAAGATTGATGATTTTTCTTCTAACTATTCAAATTAATTTCGTTTTCCAATAATTCCAGCCTGTTTTCAAGATTATTTTGATATGAACAAATGTTAAAAATATTGTAATAAGACAAACTTTCAAATGTTAATTCATCACTAGTTATATGAGCTGTATATTCATTATTATTAATGATACAGAGACTAATTGATTCATTAAAGGGTCTCACTAATGTATTACCGATAAATACGCCAGGTTGTATTTGATTTGAATGACATAAATATTCTTCAGAATTCAGTAACGACGGGTTATATAATTTAAATATTTTTTCCAAACGACGATAGAGATTTGTTGAAGTTGTGGATCGGATAATGAATTAAATTTTATTGAAATTAGTTTATTATGAAAAGGAATTTCTAAAGTCTGTGTATCATAATTCAGAGTACATTTATATTTAAGGAAGAAATCCTTGCCAAGAATCCCATCGCATGGAATAGGAAAATTATCCCGTACTATATGAAATGTATGGTTGATGTTCAAATTATTGTCAAATAATATATTTCCGTTGCAAACGGCAAGTGTTTGGATAGTCTCAGTAGTAATGCCTCGGACTTGATATTTCAAATCAGGATCACCGAAGGTTTCACTAGTAATAGATCCTTTCTTAATGATACTGATGTCCGCGCCTGTGTCTATTAAGAAATTTATGGGTTGTTTTAATATATCCAAACTTAGGTAAACATATTTCTTGTCATTACTATCCTGAGATAAAAATATTTTATTATAAGTCAATGAGTTACTCATATTATTAGAATGGCTAAAATTCAATTGGTTAGCAGTTAAAATCTCACGATTCTTAGAGGAATTACAATCCGTGTTGTTTACTGCCTTAGAACTTTTTGACTCAACGATTGAACACTTTAGATCAGATTTTGGACTCGTGCAACTGTGTTCAATTTTTGCTCGAGATCCGATGAGTTTTTTGCCTGAGAGGTTGTATTGGTTTGATTATCACTGTTGTAGTACTTGCTTTTTCGACACGGAGAGATATGGTGACCTTTAGTTTTACAGTATGCGCATATTGGAGTGAACATTTTAATTTGTGGTTGCTGAAATTGCGAACGAATTTGGTTATTCCTTGAATAACAGCTAGACGAGATATGTCCTGGTTTTTTACAAATGTGACAGATTGGATTAGATTTACTAGGGTTAGGAAACAGCTGAGAAATTCTAGATTTCATGATAGTTTCTTCTTCACATGCTTGCACTATCGCTTCTCTTAAGGTTTTAAACCGACAAGCCTTTACTATTAATTTGATGTTTCTAATATAAAGACCTTCAAGAAACGATGATAACGCAATTTTACTATTTAATGACTTTAAAATTTCAGCAGAGTCGTTACCTTGACTACTTATACATGCGTCAGCAAAGTCAGATAATAATTTTTCAACTCGAGTGGCATAGGTACGAACGTCTTCAAATCTTTGTTGTTTAATTGTTACTAGTTCTGTTTGGAGTTGTTCAATCGATCGATGGTCACTGAATTGTAATTTGCACTCGGCAGATAGATCTTCCCATGTTTCAAAATTATTATATTTTACTACATCATAAGCTTTACCAATTAGTTTCTCCTTCAGAAGTTTTACAAGTTTTGGTTTTTCGCTATCTTTAAGGCCATCGTGAATTAATTCAACACAAGCAAGGAACCGATGTAGCTGAGACTGATCACCGTTAAACTCGGGGATTATTTTAAGAGCATTGTCAATATGGAGAGTCGTCATTTCGAATTCAGATTGGGATTCAAGAATATTATTAGTGATATCAATTTCCTTATTAGGTTTGATGTTAATAGATTCGTCTAAATCTTCCGAACTGTGAACTGACATAAGAGATTGCAATAACAAGTGCAGTACACAAAACACAATTTTCGATTTATATGAACTCAAAAGTGAAAAGGAATGTTATAATTTAAAGATAATGCACGATTTGCGATGATAAACCAACATATAGATTAAGAATCATAATGTAAACTAACTCAATAACTTTAGCTATTATCTTGCACGTATGAATAATCAATAACGGTTCTCAAATTAATTAATTGTTTTCATCAAAATTTTAATTATAACGAATTGATACGCACACTTTAATGCTATGTGTAAGTTGCGTACTCTGTTTAAATACAACAGTCAATAAAACAATAAAATAACAATATAAATTTCAATAAGATTGTTTCGGCTTTTTATAGACAAAATATATTAAAAATAATGGCATTCACAACAATTTCGACTTGTTAATCAGAAAAAATAAAGAGGTCAATCATTTATAAATACATCTACCAGAAAAAGTAGAAATATCAAAATCCCACCCGTACTTTAACCCGTGGTCAATACAAAGTGTATCGACTCCAAAAATGAAAACTTTCCTTGAGCTTTCTCTGTGGTAGTTTGGTTTCGTACTGATAAGTTCGTACAAACAAAAAAGTTCGGTCTACTCATCAGGTAGCTACGACCAAACTACAAAAATAAAATTCTAACTACCACAGAGAAAGCTCAAGGAAAGTTTTCATTTTTGGAGTCGATACACTTTGTATTGACCACGGGTTAAAGTACGGGTGGGATTTTGATATTTCTACTTTTTCTGGTAGATATATTTATAAATGATTGGCCTCTTCATTTTTTCTGATTAACAAGTCGAAATTGTTGTGAATGCCATTATTTTTAATATATTTTGTCTATAAAAAGCCGAAACAATCTTATTGATTTAATTAATACAGACAAACTTTCTCTTTCAATATAAATTTCGTATACCAAATAAAATTAATTACTTTATTATATGTACCATCAAAAAAATATGGATTTTTTTTTTAATTTGATTTTAATTTGGTTTTTTTTTTTTTAATACGTCACTTGCATTGAAAATAAAACGTTAAAAAAAATTTATTGAATATTACTCACCGGTAAATTTTATTTATTTTTTCTTTAATCTTCCGTATTAACTGGATGTGGTGATGTACAAGATGATCATTGACTATTATTTGTTGTATATTCCTCTTTCTTGTTGTTGTCGTATTCTTAATTGTTGAATTGTTGTCCATTCAAGTGATGAAATTGTTAACAATATTCGAATATTAATCGAATTTAAGACTGGATAATTATATCAAGCGGTATTATCATATACCAAATCGCCCTTGATGATGTTCATTAACACAATAATGATTTGCCAAAAGATGGTTGCGGTATGCAATTTGCGGCAGGTTTTATTTTTCTTAAAATGAATTCGCGTGAAGTTTGTCCTAAAATTACAAAAACAAAATTTAGGACAAACTTCACGCGACTGCACAAATGTGCGAAGTTTGTCCTAAAATTAAACATTTGTCCTAAAAATTGATTTTCTTGTGAATGTATTAGTAAGAAAAATAAATCTCCCGTTATTATGAATTTTTACGTAAAAAAATTATTTTACTTATGTAATTTAAATTTACAAAAAAACTTCTAAATAAACTTCAATCTTAATTTAAATTATCAACAAGAAACAATTTAAAAAATCAAAGATCATTAGAAAAGTGATATATAAAAATTACTCAATCTGGATCAAAAGATCGTACATATAGGAACGCAGCACGCCTGTCCTAAGTCAATTATCTTCTAGATTTTTGAAAGTTGTAACATTTCTAAGATAGAGGGGATTACCCTCTACCCTTACTAATATATGTCCACTTAGGTACGATCTTGGGGCCAGATTGAGAATTTTTTAATACTCAACTTTATACAAACTTATATATAGGAAGGCAACACGTCTGTCCTTAGTCACTTATCTTCTAGATTTTTGAAAGTTGTAACATTTCTAAGATAGAGGGGATTGCCTTCTATTTTTATTGATATATGTCCATTTGGGTACGATCTTGGGGCCAGATTGAGAATTTTTTTAATATCCAACCTTGTACGAACTTAAATAAAGGAACGCAAAACGTCTGTCCTAAGTCAATTATCTTCTAGATTTTTGAAAGTTGTAACATTTCTAAGATAGTGGGGATTGCCCTCTACCATTATTGATATATGTCCACTTGGGTACGATCTTGGGGCCAGATTGAGAATTTTTTTAATATCAAACTTTATACCAAATTACATATAGGAACGCAACACGCCTGTCCTAAGCCACTTATCTTCTAGATTTTTGAAAGATGTAACATTTTTAAGATAGAGAGGATTGCCATCTACCCTTATTAATATAAGTCCACTTGGGTACGATCTTGGGGCCAGATTGACAATTTTTTTAATATTCAACTTTATACAAACTTATATATAGGAACGCAACACGTCTGTCCTAAGTCACTTATCTTCTAGATTTTTGAAAGTTGTAACATTTCTAAGATAGAGGGGATTGCCCACTACCTTTATTGGTAAATGTCCATTTGGGTACGATCTTGGGGCCAGATTGAGAATTTTTTTAATATCCAACCTTATACGAACTTACATATAGGTCCGCAACACGCCTGTCCTAAGTCAATTATCTTCTAGATTTTTGAAAGTTGTAACATTTATAAGATAGAGGGGATTGCCCACTACCCTTATTGATATATGTCCACTTGGGTACGATATTGGGGCCAGATTGAGAATTTTTCAAATATCGAACCTTGTAGGAACTTACATATAGGAACGCAAAACGTCTGACCTAAGTCAATTATCTTCTAGATTTTTAAAAGTTGTAAAATTTCTAAGATAGAGGGGATTGCCCACTACCCTTATTGGTAAATGTCCAATTGGGTACGATCTTGGGGCCAGATTGAGAATTTTTTTAATATCCAACCTTATACGAACTTACATATAGGAACGCAAAGCGTCTGACCTAAGTCAATTATCTTCTAGATTTTTGAAATTGTAACATTTCTAAGATAGAGGGGATTGCTCTCTACCCTTATTGATATATGTCCACTTGGGTACGATCTTGGGGACAGATTAAGAATTTTTTTAATATCCAAATTAATACAAACTTATATATAGGAACGCAAAACGTCTGACTTAAGTCAATTATCTTCTAGATTTTTAAAAGTTGTAAAATTTCTAAGATAGAGGGGATTGCCATTTACCCTTATTGATATATGTCCACTTGGGTACGGTCTTGGGGCCAGATTGAGAATTTTTCAAATATACAACCTTATACGAACTTACATGTAGGAACGCAACACGTCTGCCCTAAGTCAATTATCTTTTAGATTTTTGAAAGTTGTAACATTTCTAAGATAGAGTGAATTTCCCTTTACCCTTATTGATATATGTCCACTTGGGTACGATCTTGGGGCCAGATTGACAATTTTTTTAATATTCAAATTTATACAAACTTATATATAGGAACGCAACACGTCTGTCCTAAGTCACTTATTTTCTAGATTTTTGAAAGTTGTAACATTTTTAAGATAGAGGGGATTGCCCTCTATTTTTATTGATATATGTCCACTTGGGTACGATCTTGGGGCCAGATTGAGAATTTTTTTAATATTCAACTTTATACAAACTTATATATAGGAACGCAACACGTCTGTCCTAAGTCACAAATATTCTAGATTTTTGAAAGTTGTAACATTTCTAAGATAGAAGATATTGCCCTTAATTTTTATAGATATATGTCCACTTGGGTACGATCTTGGGGCCAGATTGAGAATTTTTTTAATATCCAATTTTATACAAACTTATATATAGGAAAGCAGCACGTCTGTCCTAAGTGATTTATCTTCTAGGTTTTTGAAAGTTGTAACATTTTTAAGATAGAGGGGATTGCCCACTACCCTTATTGGTATATGTCCACTTGGGTACGATCTTGGGGCCAGATTGAGAATTTTTTTAATATCAAACTTTATATAAAATTACATATAGGAACGCAACACGCCTGTCCTAAGCCACTTATCTTCTAGATTTTTGAAAGTTGTAACATTTTTAAGATAGAGAGGATTGCCCTCTACCCTTATTAATATAAGTCCACTTGGGTACGATCTTGGGGCCAGATTGACAATTTTTTTAATATTCAACTTTATACAAACTTATATATAGGAACGCAACACGTCTGTCCTAAGTCACTTATCTTCTAGATTTTTGAAAGTTGTAACATTTCTAAGATAGAGGGGATTGCCCACTACCTTTATTGGTAAATGTCCATTTGGGTACGATCTTGGGGCCAGATTGAGAATTTTTTTAATATCCAACCTTATACGAACTTACATATAGGTCCGCAACACGCCTGTCCTAAGTCAATTATCTTCTAGATTTTTGAAAGTTGTAACATTTATAAGATAGAGGGGATTGCCCACTACCCTTATTGATATATGTCCACTTGGGTACGATATTGGGGCCAGATTGAGAATTTTTTTAATATCCAACCTTATACGAACTTACATATAGGAACGCAAAACGTCTGACCTAAGTCAATTATCTTCTAGATTTTTGAAAGTTGTAACATTTCTAAGATAGAGGGGATTGCCTTCTACTCTTATTGGTATATGTCTACTTGAGTACGATCTTGGGGCCAGATTGAGAATTTTTTTAATATCCAATTATATACAAACTTATATATAGGAAAGCAGCACGTCTGTCCTAAGTGACTTATCTTCTAGATTTTTGAAAGTTGTAACATTTATAAGATAGAGGGGATTGCCATTTACCCTTATTGATATATGTCCACTTGGGTACGGTCTTGGGGCCAGATTGAGAATTTTTCAAATATACAACCTTATACGAACTTACATGTAGGAACGCAACACGTCTGCCCTAAGTCAATTATCTTTTAGATTTTTGAAAGTTGTAACATTTCTAAGATAGAGTGAATTGCCCTTTACCCTTATTGATATATGTCCACTTGGGTACGATCTTGGGGCCAGATTGACAATTTTTTTAATATTCAAATTTATACAAACTTATATATAGGTCCGCAACACGTCTGTCCTAAGTCACTTATTTTCTAGATTTTTGAAAGTTGTAACATTTTTAAGATAGAGGGGATTGCCCTCTATTTTTATTGATATATGTCCACTTGGGTACGATCTTGGGGCCAGATTGAGAATTTTTTTAATATTCAACTTTATACAAACTTATATATAGGAACGCAACACGTCTGTCCTAAGTCACATATATTCTAGATTTTTGAAAGTTGTAACATTTCTAAGATAGAAGATATTGCCCTCAATTTTTATAGATATTTGTCCACTTAGGTACGATCTTGGGGCCAGATTGAGAATTTTTTTAATATCCAATTTTATACAAACTTATATATAGGAAAGCAGCACGTCTGTCCTAAGTGATTTATCTTCTAGGATTTTGAAAGTTGTAACATTTCTAAGATAGAGGGGATTACCCTTTACCCTTATTGATATATGTCCACTTGGGTACGATCTTGGGGCCAGATTGACAATTTTTTTAATATTCATTTTTATATAAACTTATATATAGGAACGCAACACATCTGTCTAAAGTCACTTATCTTCTAGATTTTTGGAAGTTTTAACATTTCTAAATTGAGGGGATTGCCCTCTACCCTTATTGATATATGTCCACGTGAGTACGATCTTAGGGCCAGAATGAGAATTTTTTTAATATCCAACCTTATACGAACTTACATATAGGAACGCAACACGTCTGTCCTAAGTCACTTATCTTCTAGATTTTTGAAAGTTGTAACATTTCTAAGATAGAAAGGATTGCCCTCTACCCTTAATAATATTTGTCTACTTGGGTACGGTCTTTGGGCCCGATTGAAAATTTTTCAAATATACAACTTTATACGAACTTATATATAGGAACGCATCACGTCTGTCCTAAGTCAATTATCTTCTAGATTTTTGAAAGTTGTAACATTTCTAAGATAGAGAGGATTGCCCTCTACCCTTATTGGTAAATGTCCACTTGGGTACGATCTTGGGGCCAGATTGAGAATTTATTTAATATCCAACCTAATACGAACTTACATAAAGGAACGCAACACGTCTGTTCTAAGTCACTTATTTTATTGAGGATACTGCCGTCTAAACTTAAACTTATATATCCATTTGGGTACGATATTTGGGCCAGACGGAGGCATTTTTTAATGTCCAACTTTGTGCTAATCTACATACTACTTAATTTCTTTATATAAATTTCCATATAGGAAAGCAAAACGTCTGCCTAAGACATTTATCTTCTATATTTTTTTTTTTTTTTTTTTTTTTTTGTAGGTAGGGACATCGTTCACTATTCTGAATGACGTCTTTATCATTGTTCTAGGATAGAGGGGTTCTCCGACTGTTTCTAAATGTTGTGCCCACTAAGTTACGATCTTTTGGACCAGATTGAATCATTTTTATATATCACTTTTCTACTCAACTTTGATTTTTTAAATTGTTTTTTTTTGGACAATTTAAATTAAGACTTAAGTTTATAGTATTCAAAAGTTTTTTTTTTATTTTAAATTAGATAAGTAAAATAATTGTTTACGTAAAAATTCATAATACCGAGAGATGTATTATTCATACTAATACATTCACAGGTAAATCAATTTTTAGGACAAATGTTTAATTTTAGGACAAACTTCACACCCGTTAAAATGATCTGTTGCTTTTGATTTGGAGAACACGTGCTTGTTGAACGGCTTGATGAAACGTTGCGGTTTTATGAGGTGAATTGATGTATTTTAATTTTTGTAGGTTGAGACTATTTGACTTTAAAATAATCTACGCGAACTAAACTTTATGTGATTCGATAAAATTCCAACAATTTCCACAGACAGATATTCAACTTTTCAATATCCCTCCGCTGCCACCAAAATATGTCGTGGATGAAATCGTTTGATGGAAAATTAAACACAATTTTGTCGCTTGTAATAATTATATAACACAAGTTCAATTTTATTTTCACCGTTGTGACCAACCAATTATAATATCACAAAAATTAAGCCCCGAAATTGCAAAATGCAATTTCTTTTATAGTTTTTTTTGTAAAGGGGAATTTTAGTACATTTGTAATTTTGCTCAAATTTAATATAATAAATATAATAATATAAATCAATGTGAAGCATTGTTAAGATTAATTGGCTTACATTTAGAACATCATAGTAATGTTTGAATTGAGGAAGCATTGGTGGCATTTTATACGTTTATACGACACGCTGAACAACAAAAACTTAACGATAGTAATTAATTTATTGGATAAGTTGTTGAATTCTTAACACTAGTAACCGAAATAATTACATACTTAAAATTAAATATATAACATGTATCTATACATATGTTTGTTATGTACAGCTGTACCATGTCTACTAGATATGCGAAAATTTTTTTTCGTTACTAAGATTTTTATTTTTTATTTTTATATTGGATTTAATTAAACTAGAAATTGAAAATTTTCTAATTTTATTAATGTTACAAATAACTGTTTTTGTTTTTAAGTAACTTACAGTTGTAAGAGGACTGCTGCTGGTCATTAAGTAGCATCTAAATGTTGTTGAACAAACTGTATCCATATACCAATTAATAACAGATTAGCATCATCAACGTTGATTATGATAGTATATCCATGAATAATTCCAAATTATTTTGACTCAATTAATTGATGAAAACAGCTTACACTACACCGTTATATACGGGAAAACTTTTCTGGATTGTGTACCGCTGATTTTTTTTTTTTTTTTTATCTTAGCGTTATATTCACAACCTTCACGAAACATGCGATTACGCACCTTTAAAATATAATTTTAACCGTTGTCTCATCCCACCGCTGTCACCAAAAATGTAAGGATGACCAAGCAATCACGGCCTATATTCAGCCCACGTAATCACACACTACACTTGAATTAATACTATTTTACTTCAGTTTGTTTTTATATAAATTTATTGATTCAATTTGATAAGATTTTAGGTTTTTAATTTCAATTATTTACAATTTGACCTTTACTGGTCCAAACACAATATCTTTCTGAATTTTATATTTTGTAATTTTGAATTTTTTTTATTATTTTTTTTTTTGAAGTTTATTGCACCATTAGGTATATTATATATAATACAATATACTTAATGTACATACGCTTACACAGGGGTATAAAACAATTTATTTAATCATTACAATTGTACTATTTGCAATTTTATTTATTATTTCTGTTAATAGTTGAATTCTTGTATTAACTTGCTCATTAATCTGAATTTGTTAGTTGTTTTCATTTACGAGTTCGTTTAGACTGCTATTTATCATTCGCAGGTCCTCAGCATCTGAATCCCTCGCTAGCCATTTCCAGGCCGTGCCCAGTGTAGCCCAACGTCTATTTAACTATAGTATAAAGTTTCAACCGGTCATCTACTTTATTAAGTACAATATCGTTAATTAAATTTACATAGCTAACTCTAAATTAGTAAGATTTATTGAATGTATTATGTAACGACGGATACAACATCTGTTTTTCCACCGTTCCAACCAAGGTTTTTTTTTTTTTTGTTTTAAACAAATAATAAAAGAATAATAAGTTTGGCGCGAAAAATTAAAAAAAAAAACATTTTTACGATGGTCCGATTTTTTGTTATGTTTTTTTTTTGACAAACAAGTTTTGGCTTTTCGCGAAGGGTCGATAATGTTTTTTTTATGAGGGTGATCAGTCTGGTAATATTTGCGAAACGGGTCGATTGTAATTAATTCCGAAAGTTTTAAAAAGCAAAAAAAAGTCGAGCTAAAATTCGGGAGAAATATTGTGCCACATAAATTTAGTTTCTTTACTAACATTATCTACCTATAATAAATAAAACTGGAAAGTTTTTATAAAATCATTAAGTTATACTTCTTTTAATATATGCTAAGTAAATTTGGTGAATGTTCTTTTGTGAATTAAATTTTTGAAATTACTCGGATGATTCCAGATAAAAGTTGCATAAGCCGAATTTTATCATAATTGGTTGAGAACAAGGCATGTTCCTTTCTAATTGGCCATATTCTAGAAATTCATTCAAAAGTCATTTTAGAATACCAATCCCAATGCAGACGTCGAATTTCATAATCATTGGTTGAGAAATAGGCAAGTTCCGTCATATTTGACCATATTCCAGAATTTCATGCAAAACTCATTTTAGAATACCATTTCCATTGCGGATGTCAAATTCACTAAAGTCCGTTAAGAAATATATAGGCTCCATCCTAATTAGCCATTCATATAATTTGCTAAAGGTCCAATTTGAAATGTAAACGGTTCAATTAGAGGTTTGAGATATTAACAGTGACCTTTCTTAAGTCTTAATATATTTGTGTATAGCTTGGTTCAAATCGGTTAAGGCGTGTGGATTTCTTTAAATCTCATACACATATGCTGTACAATACATACAAGCACTCACATATATAGATTGCTGAACTGATGCTCACTTATCACTAATCCAACTCAACTCATCCTCAATTCAAGCCGCAAAAGGCCCCCAACTCAACGCTCAACCCAACCGCAAACTCTCTTTCAATTCAATCCTCAAATCAGCATATATAAAAAATTGGCCAATTGCTTCTTATATCTCAATCCAACCCCAACTTAACTCCAACTCAACTTCAACTCAATCAGCAAATTGACCCCTAACTCAACTTTATACAACGCCAAACTCAATGCCCAACTCCAAGATTCAAACTAGCATAAATAAAAATTGTAAATATTTCTATAACCAGGTGCTTTGGGTCAATTCTCATTGCAGGTACCCGATCCTCCCTCATTGAAATCTAGGCCTAGCAAAATGATAACAGGATTTATCAGTGTGGTTCTAGCTTAAGTTTAAAATTATTCCTTCTTGGTGTAAATTAAAACAAGCGTTCAGCAGCAAATAAAAAAATCGGTAACTCAGACAGAGTCTTGCCTATCTTGTGGTGTATCTTGGCTAATTTCGGTTTGTCTTACTTACCATAGTAATTTCATGCGAAAGAGTTACATGAAAGGGCCTTTATAGTTTACCGTCTGATAAGTTGTTCAATTAGAGTATCTTGGTAATAGGAATTATCCCTGGAAAATGTGTCACATCTAAGGGTGTCCAGCCAAATTCGTTTTATTTATGTTTCCATATAAAATTTTAAAAATTCTAATAAATTCAACAATTCAACTGTCAGAAATTTTAACCTCACTTATTAACTTTTTCAATGGTTAACTATTGGCAAGGTACATAAATTCAATTTCAAATTTAATATGTGCCTTTCTTTTCCTACTCCCACAAGAAATTTTAGCTGACACTTTCTCCAGGGAGAATTATTGGTAAGGCTTTCTAATTCAAACACTTTTCAAACGTGACTCTTACAGGTTGGATTTATACAAATGTTTCAATTTTATTTGGACCTTTAATACAAGCGACATTTTGAATGATCTACATATGTGTGCTTATTGTACATTGCTGCGACGGGTTTATTACTAGGTAAGGAATAAAGTGTTGAGCGATTTTTGTCACTAGATGGTGTTTGGTGTCATATATCTGGCAACACTAATCAGACATCAGTGTATTTGAAAAGTGATATTTCAGTATCCCATTTTTATAAAGATAGATTTGCATTTCATCAATCGTGTTAAAAGTTATATTAGTGTGAAAATGAGTGAATTTTCTGTGAATTCGCTATATTTAACAATGTTACTACGAAATATGCAAAAACGTTCCTTAAGCCCGGGAAAAAATTTGTAGTGTTTACCCTCAAAATGTAGATGGTTTTCTCGCTTTTTTTCTGGAAATTTTGATATCAAAGATGCACCTCGCTCTGGTCGACCAATTAATTATACATTTGATGAAATCTTACAAAAAATCGAAGAAGACTGTAATCAGCTATGCTGATGAGCTATGCAGCTATGCAGCTTTACGGAATTAAATATTACAACGCAAAACATCTCAAAGCTAGAATTGACGCATCATAACAACGTAAGACCATACATATTTTTGATGGCCCGGCAAAAATTGAGAGATCTTGGCTATGAAGTTTTGATGCATCTACCGTATTGCTCGGACCTTACACCCTCTGGCTACCATTTGCTTCTATATCTGCAAAACTTTTTGAGGGCTTACAGTTTGGCTTCAATAAAGGACTTTAAAAATCACTTGAATAAATTTTTCGCCGTTAAACCACAGAAGTTCTACACCGATGAAAATGGCAAAAAGATCATAGGTAATTGTGGCCAATGTGAGTAAATGTGTAATATTTTAAATTGATTGGAAAGTTATGGCGTGATATACATACATTTACAAATTATTGTTTAAAACAATAAAAGTAAAATTGGTTCATATTCAATAAGAAATCGTATTCATTAAGATTTGTCTTTATTCAACGAAAACGAAAATCTTCATTTTCCCACTTGTTAATACCTTGTTAATTCAAACGGTTAGAAATATTTCAAATGAAAAACCAGTTGTATCAGTTTAGTGGCGTAACTACAAATTTTTGGGGCCCAAAAATGCTTCTTGTTTCTATGAACAAGCAAAGCTTTTAGTGAAAATCTTATTTTTAGCCATTGTCTAGTCTCGCATTAATTAAAAGTATCTGATTTTGAGCGTAGATGACACAAGACATCTTGCAACTCACTGCTCTAACGATTTCTAAATATATCGATAAAGCATCACAAATTTCGAATATAATTTGAAAAATATCAAGGATTTCGAAATAATCTCAAAAATGTCGAATTTTCAAAGTGTCTTGAATATTCTTCAAAGTTTTCAAATATCGAATTATCCGTAAGTTTTGTATGTATTTGAAAAAAATTATCAATTAGTATAACTAATTTCAACAAATTTGGGTTTTAACTTAACTTTAATGTTGAGTCTTTCTCATATTTATAGGTTTTTGTTAAAATGTTTTATGTATACAAACCTTTTTATTCAGAAATGTGATTTTACAAAGGGTAACAAAATTTTGGCTAAAATTTGGAATATTTGTTTCAAAGTTTAGTTTAGAAAGGTTTTCTAACCAAACCATTTAAATCCAAAAATTTGGTATTATAAAGACAGGTGGTATTTTAAGATAAATTTAGAACGTTTGTGTTCAATGAGCTTTAAGCTTGATAATTAAATTATACCTTTTGCGTGTTAACTTAACATTTATGAACCTTTTCATAATTTCAAGTTTTTGTTAAAATATTGTATGAGAAAATTATGTTTTGCAAAAAATGTAAAGAACTATCATTGGTAAGAGCTTTCAATTAAAAAAGTTTTCTAAGCCAAACCATTTTACTCAGAAATTCCATTTTATAATACGTAATTTAGGAAGAGCTTTTAGTCAAACAAAACCATTTTACTAGGAAACTTGATAATATAATAATATAAGCTTTTATGAATCAAATCATTTTACTCCGAAATTCGGTATTGAAAAGGCGACGGAATTTTGGGATACATTTTAGAATATTTGTTTCCAATGAACTTTAAGCTTGATAATTAATTCATACTTTTCGAGTTTGAACTTGACGTTTTTGAGCTTTTTAATAATTTCAGGTTTTTAATCAAATGATTAATGAACTTAAATTATGTATTTGAAAAAATTGTCAAGAGCTTTAGGTTTAAAAGCTTTTACTTACCGAAGCTTTTTAAACAAACTATATTGCTTCGAAATTTGATATTGCAAGGGATGACGGAATATTGGTTAGGATTTAGAATATTTGTGCTCAATGTAACTCTTAGAGCTTTTAGTTTTAAGAGCTTTTTAAACCAAACCATTTGACTTTCAAATTTGACATTATAAAGGAAGGTGGTATTTCGAAATTAATTTAGAGTATTTGTTTTCAATGAGGTTTCTCGGTGATTTTTGTGCATTTCCATAAATTTATCTTTCTTTAAAATGTTTCAAGAGCTTTCACTTATCGAAGCTTCTCAACTCAAATCATTTTACTCAGAAATTTGATTTGATATTACAAAATGTATTTTTTGTGAAAAAATTCAGAATATTTGTTCTCACTGTAAATATCCTTCATTCAAAATTAGTTTCCATCTTTGAGCGTTACGTGTGTAAGAAACCAATTGGTTTACTCAGATTTCATTTTGTGGACATATTGAAAGATGAAAATACTAGATAAAACAGAACGTGGTTCTTTTGAATGGCCTCAATTAAAACGAAACATCCTGCAACTCTATGATATCACGAGTTCTAAATATATCGATAAAGCAACACATATCTCGAATATAATTTGAAAAATATCAAGAATTTCGAAATAATATCAATATTCTTGAAATTTCTTAAATATCAAATTATTCGTAAGTATGGGCAAATCAAATTATTCGTAAGGGCTCAATTTGATTTGTGAAAGGTTGAATTTTGATAAATTCAAAAGGGTTACACTTGCAGTTACGCAAAAGTTATAATACAAATAACTCAACTCAGCAAACACAAAAATCGTTGCCGTTTGCTGTCGAAAGCTTTTTTTTTAAACCAGTTTAGCTAATTTTTTCTAAATCCGATATCGATCCTGACCGATGTTTAGGTCAGAATATATAGGCATTTTTATTTCTATCTAGTCAGAACCGAGAAGAAAGGGTATAGCCTGTCTTAAGAAAATATTTAATAGCAACAGAAAAATTTTCTTCTTTTTCTAATAATTAGACCACCGCCTCTTCTTAAAAATTTCCAAGAAATGTACCGTTCTGCAAATTTACACTTTAAGGTTAAATCTGAGCTATCTAGTCCTAAATTTGAACTAATAAAGGAGATATCGTGGGCCCCAACAACCGTAGGCCCCCCACCGCGGCTGCGGGTGCTGCGGGTACCTAGTTACGCCACTGTGTCAGTTCCTCAATTAAAATTACAAAACAAATGTCATACGACTATAGTTTAACTTGCAAGTTAATTTCCGAGTTTGGTGGTGAATCTTCAACCAATCTGCATACATTTATTCACTATTGTGAATGCTTCCAAGACTCTTACTAATTTTAAGTTAAACGGTGAAGCTTATTCTTTGTGTAGATTTCAAACTTTTACTACATGGAAAGAATTAAAAAAGAAATTAAATTTAAATTTTAGAGAAGCAAAGTCAATGGAGAGCATTCAACTCAATCTCATTCAAGCCGTTCAAGGCAGAAATGAAGTTGTTCTCAATTTTGAAAATCAAATAGAAAAAGTATTGAGTATAACTTAAACGAAACTTGTTCTGAAGAGCAAGGAAACTTAAAGCTCAAAGTGATGTGAATTATAAAACCGCACTTCGAGCTTTTCAAAGTACTCTCAAGGATCCGATATCATTATTCGCGGGCACTTGGAGTTCCCCAAATTTAGGGAATGCTGTGAATCTATCAACTGTTATAAGTATATAAATTTTGTCTTAATAGCGTGGCAAATGGCCAATGAACGTGACCAAAACATATTTTAGGAATTCCGAACTTGGCTAAAGGGGGCCTAGTAAGACGTAATATTTTGGATTGTTGGCTATTTACGCAAGACTTGGTCAGAAATCTTTCTTCTTTCTGGGCTAAAAATATTTTGTAAATACCAGTTTTCAAGTAGCTTTGATTCCTGGATGTGATAAATTATAGATACTGTGAAAAATATTTCGCCTCAGATCTATAGTGGATAATAAGGCCAATTAACTTTCATCGATGTTCCACATCAATATTTCGAGGGATGGATGTGATATTAAAGATAACTGAACTTTTGTATTTAAATCGTCGGTTTTTTTGATGAGTTCTTTCAGTTAGTTATCAGATGGCGGTCGAATACTGAGTATTTCCGTTTAGAATTTTCCAATTTCTTGGAATACAAACAAAGCGGTTCCCATGCAGAGTTATTTGGATTTAATTACTGTATATTATTGCCCTAGTTGCTACTTGACTCTGGTACTCAGTCGGCGAAATAAATTTCTTTTTTACTTTAGAAGGTTTTCGAAGTGGCCGCATGTGCTCCTGGATGCGAATTAGGACATTTGGTATATGTGATACAAAGCCAAATCGACGGTAATAATTTATCATACCCAAAAATGTTTGGACCTGTTTCACCGATGTTGGTGCAGGTACTTCCAGAATAGCTTTCGTGCGTACTGAAGATGAGCAAATGCTATTCACCAATATAAGGTGATATAGAAAGTGAATAGTGGATTTCCCAAATTCACATTCAACTGTATTTATTCTTAAATTGTAATCTTGTTATCGTTTGGACAGACGTATTAGACGATTGAAATTATCATCCAATACGGATAACAGAAATTAAACCCCTTAAATACTTCGTTTATAAAACTTTGAAAGGTTTGAGCAGCACTTTTTTAAACCAAACAACATACCTTAAAATTCGTATAGGCCGAATGGAGTAGTAAAAGCAGTTTTATGAATATGCTTTTGCTCGACTGGTATATGGTGATAGGCGCAAATTAGATCGACCTTCGAAAATATCTTGAATCGTCATGTATATGCGGCAGTATAGTCATTCAATTGGCGGTAATCTCGGCAATTCCTCTAATCAGTTGAATTTTTCTTCTTTACCAAATAAAGTGGTGAGAAAACAGACGGTGCAGATGGTATGCATATTCCTATTTCCGCAATATATTTAATTTCAACTTTTGCCGTTTTAAGTTTGTCCGGATGAAGACAGCGAGGATTATTAGCTAGTAGTGGACCATTAGAATTAATGTGATGCACTACGTTATGCTTTACATATCCCTTATAATCATGGGGAGCCGGTAGCAGAGGAAATTCCGAAAATAGTTTACAACCAATCCGTTTCATCTATTAATTTCTTCTTATGGACGTTCACCAATAAATTAAATTTTCCTAAAAAATCTACTACTATAATTAGACGATTTACAGCGGCTATCATGAAAACATGTGGAAAATCCCTTCGAAGACCAAGATCCAAATTTAAAAATTTGCTGCCATATGTTCATATAACCGATTGCTTGCAGCTGTTAACAAAATATCTGAAGTCGTAACACTAGTTTGTGTAAATTTATTAAGCAGCAAAACAGATATGTCAGATGTCAGATGGTGTTGTGAAGGCGTTTTAAGTTTACATGAGGTTTGGAAACTCTTTTAGCAGAAAACTCAAATCGTTATCAATAATAAAGAGTAAAGATGCTGGTGTGTCATCTTGATTTGAAAAATTATTTATGTTTAATTTGGTGTTGGTATCAAGAAGGAAATCTGCACCAAAAATCGGCTTGATTGCAGCGGATGAATGAAAAGCTGAAGTTTTCCAACCGTCCGGAGCTACTTAGTATTTTTGGTTTTTTAGGTCGTTTTATCCTCAAAATTACAAGGTAATTCGCATTTGCATCCTTTAATTTCATAAATATTTGTCCACATTTCGATTCCTACGGTTTGAGCTTCTTCTTATTTATTGACGATGTGCGACGAAATCACCGATATGAACGTTGGCGTAAGCAGAAGTTAAAGGAACATTTATTGACTTTATACATATGGACCCATGGTAGACGCATCATAAATCTTATCAGCTATCTCAAAGAATTCACCTCAGTGTTGGAAAGTAAAAAATCGGTAATGCAGATTGTTTTATCCCATCCGAAAGTAGAGTGTTGTATAGAGTGTTATATCAATACCGTATGAAATCTAGGAAAATTTAATTTTTCAAAATGTCAACAGTTATCGCAGGGGAAAATTTTAGTTCAAGTTTCTCGTCGGAAATCTGGTAAACACAATCCATCTCCAGGCATAACGCTCTAGAGGCTGACTTATATCGCTTTCTAATAATTTTTGGAAAATCGAATATTCAAAGATTTCCCACGGAAAACTTGAACTTAATTTTTTTCCTAAGATTGCTAGTGAGTGGAACAAAGTTTTCCACGTAAGACTTTTTACAAAAGTTTTTGTTGCATTCCATGTATAGTGTTTTCGGCCCAACCACTAATTTTTTTATTTTCTGCTGAAATGTTTATAACGTAATCTGCTTTATCGACTTTTTACTTTCGGCTGGAAACTTTCGGCTAACTTTAGTAAGGTGTGGGATATTCAAACCGGTTAGTATACTTTAAATTGTTTATATAGTAGTACACAACGAAACTGGAATGAAATATCCAGGGGTTAGTGTCCCATTGAACTGAAACGTGAAGTGCGGTGTTAGTCTTAAGGGTTTGTTTGCGATCATAAAAAATGTAAGAAAAATACATAAAAAACTTCAAGTATAAAACGGGTATTGGAACGATCATTACCTCTGAACTGATACGTGAAAAATTAGGCCGCACGCACAAGATTTCCAATGAAGAGTGTTTGTAAATCAATCGAATTCACCGATCGCGATGCTAATTTAAAGATTTGAACTACACGATACTCTTCTCATTTTATAGTTGCGTTTAACCGGAATATATCACTCTCTCGGCCGTATATGAAAATGTCGGCTTTTATGCAAAATTTGTATGAATTTTCTTTTGCTGGTATATGAAAAATGCATGGCATGGAATCACCACTTGTCGGCACTAGACTCCGTATTATTGAGATTTCACGCAATTATTTCCATTAAACACGACACAATTTACTGCATTGGCCACTTTCAAATCAAATATGGATAGCCATTCCGACTGCATTTGAGGTGATTTTCTTAAGCATGACATTTAGAGCTAATTTAGGCAATCAAAATACATGCGTGCCTATCACAAAAATCAAATTCGTTTGTTATAATTTGTACAAAATTATTTTATAATCGTTGTTTGAATGTATATACAGTTGACCTCCAATTTACAAAACAAATTCGGTCGGCAGATCCCATCGTTTAGTGAAATTGTCTTAAATTGAAACCAACATTTCGTGAATATTGCATACTTCGTTCTAAGGGTTCATAAATGTATGAAAGTTAATGATCATTTAATTGGAAAAACCCAAATAAATGAGATTTGATCGCACATAACGGATTTAACGTAATATAGGGGTTTGCCGTACATATTTGAGATATTATGTATATAAGCATGTAGGTAACTTTTTTTTTTTTTTGCTTGAATATACATACATTTTGCATTCAAATGAATTTATCAATACTGTAAAATTTTGGTAATAAGCTAAATTCCCCTAATTTTTAATAAGATTTAATTCACCTAATAGCATTTTGATAAATTTATACGGTTTTTCATATAAAAATTTTACTTACAACTAGTGATTATATAAATCATTCTAACAATATAAGTTTGCCTTGCATTTTAGATCGAAGAATTATTTATTATATACAAATACCACTAAAAATCAAAACCGCCGAATTGTAGGCTAACGAATTACATACGAGTATCACGCGTTACACAGAAAAAATGCTAAGCAAATTATAAAATTTCAGCAGTATCTTCCGAAACTGTACTGCTAATTTAAAATTAATGTCTTAAGCGCAAAGCCGCAGAAAAACCAAAATAAAGACTGACATTCATTTTTTCGCGGTTTCCAAATTATTGGTTGACTTTAGATAATTTCTTCTGGAACTTATTCGAATTTACCATAAACAACCATTTTCAGAAAAATGTTTAATTTGTTTAGAAAATTGAATTTTAATTTTATCGGTCAGAAAAACATATTTGGTACAGAAAAATTGAACTCCCATTTTGTAGTAGATTAGATAAATTTCCAGAAGAATTTAGCTCAAATAAAGCAAAATCTGGAAACAATTTTGAAAAAAAAGAAACGTTTTTGTTTTCGTTTTTCTATGGATTAAGGGTTTTATTAAAGAACAATAAATTAAAGAATTTTGACAAAATCAAGGTAACTCGTGCCATAAATATAATTTAAAAATTGTAAATAAAAAATACAGGGTGCTATTACGTGGGTGCGTTACAAAGATTGTGCGATGAAAATTTTTAATTTGAAAACCCTACTTATGGGGAACCAGCTAGTCAGTAACCACTTTAAGTAAGAACTCGATATACAGAAAGTACATGTTACTGACCAACGAATCTTTAAAAACTTTTCGTTCAGTTATGCTGTCACTTAACAGAGCGAAAGTTAATGCGCAGACTGAAGGATATGTCAGAATAAATCAAAATTTTAACAGCACACTTTTCTTAAAAATAATAAATTTTTCTATTCACATTACAGTTTAATCTGTATTTGTCAATTGTTACGGATCCAATGGCCGATATGTCAAATATCCTGTATAAAAATAATTTCGTCAAATTCCGTAAGGATTCTTACTGATTCATTGGTTGATCCTCTAGTCTTACAATTTTTTTTTTTTTTATTAATTTTATGTCGCCTTTCGCAAAGAAAATAGAGAAAATATAGAGAATTTTATATATAGAAAAAAATATTTGTCTGTTTCTTTGTTGATTCTATTTGAAAGGGCTGTGGCCCTTCTCTTTTATATAATATTTTTTTGCCTGTTTTGTTGGTCAAATTTTTATTAAATAATCACATCTTTGACGTTTTGTAGGATATTTTTAATCAATATAAAGGTATTTTAGTTCGAAATAATCAAATTGTCTGTTTTATGGTTCTGTTTGTTGGGAAAAAGTATTATTGCAATAGTCCATGCAACTTTGCAATAGTCTGTTGGAGTTATAATAATAACTATCCCAAATATAGTCTTGGTTCATTTATTTGTAGTTAGAAATAATTTTAGTATTTAAAAGTAAAACTAATACAGAAGATTATCTCACGCATAACGAATTTTAATATCAGAATGCGCCCGATTCTGAGTTCAACAATTTTATGTTATTTTTCATTTTTCATTTCAAATCCAGGAAGTGAGAAAATAAAATAATATAACAATAATTGTATCTTTCCAGAAAATACAACAAAATATTTTATTTTATAAATTTGTTAATTACGATTTATATATTGTGTATTTAATTATCAATACATATTTGGATTATTTATGTAGAGGGTGGGCCAATTAAATGTGCAAGTTATTGCTTTTAGGTTCAGAGAGAAATAAAAATAAAACTTTTATATTTTGCAATCGTGTTTAATTTCTTTATTTGACAATAACAACATTTATTTTTGAACCTTCGTGTTTAACTACAGTAAATACATTCTGTATTTTCAGAAAAAAGATAAGTTTATATATTGTATTGACCAACGTTCTTCAATTACATCTAGAAAAATGCAATTTTTGTTATGTTTTATATTTTGCTTAATATTTATTTATTTGAAAAAATGCATTTATGCTTAATGTGTGGGAAAATGCATTTATGCGTTAATTGATCCGATTACTGTGTAATAATGGGATTAAACGTGCCATTATGTAACTTTCATTTTTTTTTCAACAAGTTTTTCTCAACAAATATTGAATATAATACCCAACGATTATAATGCAGAAAATAGTTCAATTCTAGATTAACCTATATCACGGTTTATGGTTATACTCAGTCAACACTTTTATAATATTTCACAACAGTCATTAAAAAAAAAAAACAAATACATAAGTTTATATAACAACCACCGCTCAATATACACCCCCTTACGTTGAATCACTTAAGATATTCTCCACTTATATCACACCCCTCCTGCGAAGGGTCTATATAGCAAAGCATTCCAAGCAATCTAAATTAGCTTCTACATATAGTATGTTTAGAATATTTACACCTTAGTTACGTTTTTGGGAAAGGCGACTAGGGCTTACCTACATACTTATATACATAATATCTCAAATATGTACGGCGAACCCCTATATTACGTTAAATCCGTTATGTGCGATCAAATCTCATTAACTTGGGTTTTTTCAATTAAATGATCAATAACTTTCATACATTTATGAACGCTTAGAACGATGGGATCTATTGACCGAATTTGTTTTGTAAATTGTAGGTCAACTGTACACATTCAAACAACGATCATAAAATAATTTTGTACAAATTATAACAAAAGAATTTGGTTTTTGTGATAGGCACCCAATTAATAATGATTTATATGTATTTTAATTGCCTAAATTAATCGTCGGAATCGTTATCCTAATAAAAAATGAAATTCTGCTAATTACCATGGTTTATTAGTAGTTATTTTAGTAATATTTAATATAAAAAACCCACAATAATTTACAAAGTCATTAAAATTCACTAAATCCTCTTTCACCCTTTTTTTTACCACTTTTATCATAATTCGTTTATATGGCCTAGATTGTTCTCATCGAGAGTAATAATGATGCTCCTAAATGTTGATCTATTTATAACAGTTTTCCCGGGGAAAATCTGTTAGTAGACATTAGCATATTACTAATTGTGTAGTAAACTAATTCTAGTGCCACCATACCACTTCATTTCAACTAAGCCAGTTCACACCGAACAGTAACAAATTACATCCTGCACAGTACCAACATCCGTACACTGTGGAGCCGCTTGCTCGGATTTCATATCAAACCCTTATCCAGTCGCCCAAGACCGCATCTTTCCCCGTATACCGCGTGGTCTCTATTACTGTATTCCTCCCACAATTTGCGTGATTAAAACCTTCGCTCCAAAATGGTCTCGTACAGTAAAATTTAAGAGGCAGCTAAGTTTTATTACTACGTTTTTCTTAACTTGCTTTCTTGTCTATCTGTCTGTCTGTTTTTTTAAACATTCGATACCAAAATCTAAGAAAATTTGTATGTGTTAGTGCAAAAACTTTTAGTGAAATGTGTTAGTGAAAAATGTTTCGCGTTGCAGAAGGTGCAATATACATTTCCACACATGTAAATGTTCCCGAACAGAATATATCTGGCGAACAATTGCAAACAATATACAATAACATGAATGCTAAACAACAAGAACTTTTCCAACCAGTAAGACAAAGCATTCAAGAGCAGTTGAACGGAAGTAGACAACGAATGAGATGGTTTGTCACTGGTGGAGCAGGAGTAGGCAAAACATTTACGTTTAGTGCTCTTAAGAATTTGGTTAAAAACTGTTTTTTTTTTAATTGTATTTTCAAAATTCGAGCACAGGATCAAATTATTGATGTAACAAGAAATGTTGATAATGTCGTACCAGCAGATGTAAATAAAACTGGAGGATTGACCAAAGAGCTGAAAATATTTATTGGTGCCAAAGTGATGTTACGCTCAAACATCAATGTTGAAAAGGGTCTTGTCAACGGCGCCATTGGAAATATTACAGAGATTATCTGGCCGCATTTCCGCAGAGACCAAATGTACGATACTGACGTTCGATCAGTTAGAATAGATTTTGGCAATGAGAATATTCAACTTATCGAGCCGAAAGCTATACAATTTTCTGCTAAATATAATTATGGAACAATTGAGCGTATACAATTACCAATAATTTTGTGTAGGGCATGTACAGTCCACAAAATGCATGGATATACCGTGGATCATGCAGTCGTTTACTTAGGAAGATCACTTTTTCAAGACGGCCAAGCTTACGTCGCATTAAGCAGATTGAGATCTTTAAATGGACTGCAAATTGAGGAATTGGACTGTAGCAAATTGTCAGGAAAGAATCCTTTTAACGAAAGTGCAATCAGAGAAATGGAAAGAATGCGACAATATCGACCTCCATAAGACCCTTAACTTCTTTTTATTAACTTTAAGTGTTCGTTATTGATTGTCTGTTTGGAAATTAATGTTAAATGTTTATGATAAATTGTATAAATTTACTTAAATAAAGAGATGAAATTTATTTAAAAAAAAATTGTTACAATTGATAACAAGATTCAAAATTCGTACAACTAAAAAGAGTAAAATAATATGTATCAAAAAAATTTTTTTTAAATATCACGTTTTTCTAATGCACTAAACAGAAGAAAATAATTTTTTTCTGGGCATATAGAATTATCTGGGCTTTTATACTTAAAACTAGCACCAATTTTCAACAACTAAAAACGTGGGGCGCATTTTAGAAAAGAAAATTTATATCATAGTTATATGGAATTGCTAATAATTTTAAAAAAAGTAAAAGTTCCGTAAATCAATTTTTTATAAAACAATAAAAATAAGTTCTTGGTGTACTTAATGTGAAAATTTAGGGCTTTGATACTAGCATGTTATATTTCTCAACTCTCGTCAAAATCTGTCGTATACCCTGCATATCTCGTACAAGATTGAATACCGAGACGACTGAAAAATATTTAGAAGCAAAGCTTAATAAAAAATTATAATTCCCTAATTTATTTTATCAAACACCCGAGTGGACTAATGAAGTGAAGACTAATGACATGTAGACGAAAAGCGTGTCAATAGTCGTCTTTACAACTAGATATTTATTAGACAAATACGCCCAGTTTCCACTTGGGACACATACACCTTAATCATAAATTAGGTACAGGAAGGTTCTACGCTAGCAAATTGTTCTAAAAATACCTTAAGAAGTTATCCAAATCACATTTATCAATTTACTTTTCTAAAATGCGCCCTACGTTTTTAGTTGTTGAAAATTGGTGCTAGTTTTAAGTAAAATGCCCAGATAATTCTATATGCCCAGAAAAAAATTATTTTTTTCTTTTTAGTGCATTAGAAAAACGTGGTATTTTAAAAAGTTATTTTATACATATATATTTTGTAGTATAATATTTCGCATTTTCTTTATTTGCATTTGAAATTGAACCCATAAGACTGCCAAGAATTTTGTGAGTTGGTTCATTGTGATACGATACCTTACACCAGGTATTGGCCTTAGGACAATAAGTGACAATGTTTTAAATGAATTTATTTAAGTGATGCTGCGATAGCTGCTATATCAAGGTCATCGTCATCATATTAATAGTAAAAGCTATCTTTTTAACAGAATCGTGTCGTAATATCTTTCCCTTACTACGAATTTGAGAGTTCCATAATGCAAAATAATTTGTTTTAGGACGTACTAATTATACTATAATTGGTGCTTTCCAAATACTTACAACATAGAGATCATTTCTTGAGGTCTGAATCGAAATTTTTTAAAATTAAAAATTGGCACGTCAGTTACCACATCACTACTGATTCTGGTGATCTTGGTTCTATAATTCCTCCATCAGAAATTAACTAAATACAAAACGGGAAATAAAATCATTAATAATTAACATCTGGAAAACATCTACATAAATGAAAATATCATGCTTTCAAAAAAATAAAAAAAATCATTGATAAGTTTTTCACTTAAAATAAAATTCCAAAATTCGCTTAATTAGTAAAAAATTGTTCACATAATCCAGATGTCCTCCTGTATAATAATTATTCGTACTAAACCAAAGCAAAAAATTCCCTTTTTTGTTGTTGTGGATTATAACAAGTCGGTATGTACGCTGTCGATTGTATTTTAATTAAATAATAACTACTTTTTGATTATAATAATCACATCAGATAACGCCATCTGGTTAATGTTTATACTCAGTTGTTCCAGCCCAAATGAATTCAAATTGTTTCCCAGTTTTTCTCGTTCTCCCTTTGTATAATTCCGAATGTAGTATTCATGTTTAGGATTTTTATTTTTTGTATTACGTATATGTTCCTCGGCCACCAAAATAATTTATGTTGCATGGGCTTGAATCATATGATTATTGTTATACTCTTATCGTACTTGCGACTATGTTTGTATACATAAAATTATTACTCCCAAAAGATTTTCATAATTATAATTTTAATGTTCTTTAATGCTGCCGTTTGTTCCTTTTTATTAATTTCATTTATAAAATCGTATAAGTTGTACACACACATTTTTTTATAACATTTATTTTTTTATTTATGGCTGTAGATTATATGGTTGCCCTTTCTCCCAATTAAAAAAAAAAAAGTTATAAACGACACAAATGGCCAGAAAAACAGGGCGCTTTTAATCCTGAAAAACTACAACGGTGAAAATGTTTACCACAATCTTATTAATTTTGTGGTTATAATGTATCTCTAAAGACTCAGAAGCGTAAAAAAATGGTCAAAAATTAATTATTTTAAACTTTTATTTATGTTTTATCATTTTAGGACCTTAAAGACATTGGCTGTTGTTGATTAAAGAATTTACTTTATAATTTTCAAATGTAATGCCATCAGGTTTAAAATATTGGTACGTTCTTACCTTATCAGTCAAGGTTGGGATCACTGCATTGTGAATAAAAACAAAACATTTCAACGTTCACTTTTTATTTCGCACTAGAACACTTTTTAAATCACTTTTTAATTCCTTTTTAATCCTTATATTTTCGCTTACCAAAAACAAATTAATCCAATTCGACTTCATTTGCCATTTTATATACACAAACCAAACTTCTAGAAATTTCATGACTTTTCCATTAAGAATAGTCCAGAAACATTTAGAACAGTTTTATCATGGAAAATTCCATTTTAGTACAGTAAAATATTGAGCTATTAATTTAACTTATTCTATTACACCATAGGTGTCACCGTAACAATATTTGTACCAACCTAAAATAGAGAGTTTTATAAAAGATTTACAAATCGTGTGTATTGGGAAATATAATTTCATTGTCAATTCTAATGTTGTTGGAATCGGGATGAATTTTATACTGAAGTGATTTCAATTGGATATCTCGCCCTACAAATTCGATTTTGGCCATCTACTTATGGTGCTTATCTAATGAGCAGCCGATTATAGCTTAAAATAATGCAACAGTTTTCTCTCTTTTGGCGAAAGTATCACTAAGAATGGAGAAAACGTGCGTCCCGTTAAAGCGCATCATATTCTTTGAAACTCCTTCAAATGCGTCATGCATTCCCTTTGAATAACGAACTGAGAGATATAATGGACGATCATAGACTCTATTACAGATATAATGGACGATCAGAGATTTTTGCACATTTAAATCAAAAAACGGCAGTAGTAAGGATTCGAAAGAAATGTTGATTGAGTGGGGCAGAGAGGACTCACTAAAAACCTGCCCACCAAACGAATTTCTAAGAACGGCAATTCATTATTATTCAATTAAAGTGATATATTGCTCAGAAGTTTGGAATAAAAATGCTTACAGCATTCCATTTGCTCAGATTGTTTGTTAATTGTAGCTTCCGGATAGCCGTGAAAGCAAAAGCCCTAACTTCGCAAGTGGTAGGTTATTGCTGTAGTCAAGAGGATGCATTTCTATAATTTAAGGCTCAGTTGATAAACGTACTATATTTATTTCGATATCGTAGTGAGTATTCCTTCATTCAGGTGACAGATGCATCCAGTACATTGGTGCTGTAATATCAACTAAGCACATGCCTTACCAAAGTAATATTTGTTTTTTACGTGTTGTGCTTAAGCTTTGTAAATTCATGCTGTTTCACAAATAGTTGAACCAACTCTTAAAGGTAAGGTTAAAATACTATTTTAAGCAGATAAATATGATCCCATAATACATACTCACACTTGGGCTGGTCGGAAGTCTGTTGATAGAACCGTAAGAGGCGGCAAAGGACCCTGTGGCGTTAACCACCACTCCAACCTTTCCATCAACAACGTCTGTTAGTCTTAATATTTACTTAAAACTATTAGGAATCAATAACCAACAACAACCATGGTCGGCGGTCAAATTTATCATTCGAAACTTAGGGTAGCCATGCTACCCTAAGCCAAAAAAAATACTGTTTTCGCCTCCATCCGAGTTGCAATTGGCTGTCCTCTATTTGAGTATATAGCTCACACACCAATTTCCTCTATACCTGACTGACCTGCAGAAACCATGCCGCAAACGTGAAGTTTAGACCGGCTAAAACAAAAGCGGGTTGCTGCAGCGGAGTCTAAGACTAGGCAAAAAGGAGGAGTAGCGGGGAGTCAGACTTGAAGAGATCCGAATTTCGGCTGCGGTGTCTAAGCCTAAGGAAATTGAGGAGGAGCGGGAGGTTCGACTAGAGCAAAGGTGAGGTGCCTCAGCTGTATCTAGCAGAAAATGAAGTGCAGCGGGAAATACGATACGAAGCATTAAGCATTCGGCATTCCGAATTGGTGATTGCGGCCTTAAAATATGATATTGTGATGATATTCTGATTGACAAAATGGAGAAGATATATGGTCATTGCTCTGCCAAAAAAAGTATAAAGGTGAGCCCCCTACAATATGTTGCAATAATAGCAAGGTGAAACTTCTACTACTGGATTCGTCACCTGATGATTTCCTGTCATATATGACCGCAACAACAGCGGAGTTAAGACATTTCCTGCAAAATATCAGTAGAGAAAACTACTGTTTTCAGATGACATGATTCGGGGCAACTTTTGTTGTTGATGAACCAGGTTTCATGCCCTCATTCAAAGTCCAGGGTCAAATTTCGAACCGCCAAAGTTTTCGCAACGTAGTATTGTTGAAAATCGTCAAGGACTTTTACACATCTATAACAAACTAGTTATTACATTCAAAACCCCATTGGGGCAATACCCGATGGTTGACCGGCCGGAGAGCATGAACGTCGTTTATGTAGGCGACCATTTCGAAAGACGGGATATCATTATTCAGCGTCGCGGTGAAGCGCTGTAACGAATATCAGAGATACATCGATTCTACGATGCCCAAGAGTACCTAGCAAGCTAAAGATAGTTACCATTTCAACGTCATGCAAATAAACCCTATTTTACCAGTTCATTGTTGATATGTACACAAAAATCGAAAGTGAGCGTCTTTTGTATATTAGGCTGAATCAAACGAAACTCCGCACGGATGAATACACGAATTTGCGAGATGACGTGGTCAACGATGGAAATGTAGATTCGCAAATTGGTAATTTTACCTGCAACTTTTACGGGGAGTCCGAGACATCTGCAGGAATATGCCCAAGACGCCATAACTTTCGATCAAGTTAATATACGTCCGAATCTCTTTATAACTTTCACTTGTAGTCCCACTTGGGCTGAGATTAAAGAAGAGCTGATATTTGGGCAGACATCAGTGGATCGCCATGATTTAATAGCAAGGTTTTTTCACCAAAAGCTATCAAAGCTGATGGACGGGAAGACTAGGGGAAAAATATAATTCCAGTACAGGAATCACCCTGATCCGAGCCTGAACTTTTTACCACAGATATTTAATGAGGGATTAATTTTTTTAAAAGACAAGTGCACAGCAAAGAACAGCAAGACATTACTCCAGCTGGGATTACAAGTTCCAGATGGAGGTGGCTCTGACCTTTTTTATTTTTGTCATGAGAGAATACGGCTCTGTGTCAAAAATCTTTTGCCCTAAATGTCATCGAAGCCAATGTATTGACGGGATAGGCAAAAGGAGAAGAAGTATTCATATCTCGCATACAGTTGAAACCAGTCGACCTACCATTCAGCTTCAAACGAGTCTAGTTCCCAGTTCGACACTAATTTGCCATAACCACCAACAAAGCTGAAAAGTCCTTGCTTGTCTCATGGCTAGTTGTACGTGACATATTCAAGAGTAGGAACTTCAAAAAATTTGTATGTTTTAGCTCCAGGAGGAAACTAAAAAATGTGTTTTACAAGCAAGCACGGCAGCTCCAGCCACATGAAACCACCAGTATTCGACGGCGAGTTTTCTTGGCCAAATTTCAAAATGCTATTTACGGCAGCGACCAAAACTAATAAATTGAACGCGGATCAGTTATCAAGTGGGTTAATTTTGACATTAAGGGGTAAAGCAGCAGATACCATCCAGAGTGTGCCGGAATCGCATAGAAACTACGAGCAGCTGATAAACGCATTGGGATTACGATATCGAGACTCCCATATGCAGAAGCTTCACAAGATACAACTACAAAACGCGATGATGATACGCTGAAGTTATATCTCCGTACAACGGCTAAGCGAGTTACGCCAAGTGAAGCTCTTATAGCCGCATTAGAATATAAGGCCTCAAAGCAGACGCTCTCTCCAGAAACTGCTACATTAAAGAAATTAGAAGCTGAAGACGTGAGTCAAATTAAGGCTAGGATCAGGGAGTCCTTATAAGCATTTAAGGAGTAAAGTTCGATAACCACAGCAGCAGTATCCGAACCGGAGATGCTACTGGTGTCATAAACGAGGACACTTTGCCAGGGCATGACAGCAACGACTTGGAGCCGTTAAACTAAATCCCGCTAGCTTTGAGGGGCAAAAGTTGGCCGGAGAAACAAAAAGCCCTAGGACCCTGGGTTTACTAACGAAAGAAGCCATTAAGCCAGAGATTCAATATCGACTGAAAGCTGCTAATGGAAAAAGCAGAGCTGTCCAAGGAGAATGCGATATTGCGGTAAAGATAGGAAGCCTCAATTTTCGTCATAAGTTCATTGTGGCTAACATTATAGACGAATGCATCCTGTGATAAGATTTTATGACAGAACACGGAATATCGCTCGACATGAAGGAGTGCTTACTACGATTACAGAATATTGAAATCTCTCTGGATCTTACTGATGCAGGAAAGGACGTCATAATTATTCTAATCGATTATCTGGATATTGGACCAATGTGCGAAGCCTTTGCTTATGCATGCGTGGATGGTGATCCTGGGAGCATGAACATGAGAATATTAAAGCCAATAACAGGGATATGCCGAACAGGATTACTGTACGGAAAAACAAAAACATCACTCGGAGCAAAAATCCGGTGTCGTCTAGGGAAAATCCAGCCTGTTGTTAATATCGCCCAATGCAGTATCGAGGCCAGTGATGATAAGTGCAAAAGTAATATCGAGGCGAACAAATCAATTCAACGATTGTGGCAGCATTTGAAAGGTGAGCAGTTCGCGAAGGCAGTACGAATGTTGTCAGAGTACGCCAAGGTATTTCCAAGCAGCAAGGATCAATACGGCCGAACGGGGGTGGTACAGCACAAAATCAAAACGGGAAGTACAGCACCAATTCGATAGGCACCCAGAAGACTGCCATTGGCTAAACAAGAGGAGGCGGGCCGAATAATTTAACAGATGTGCCACGATAAGATCATTGAGCCATCGAACAGTCCATGGAGTTCACCGGTAGTTCTAGTGCAAAAGAAAGACGGGTCAATGAGGTTTTGCGTAGATTATTGAAAAATAAACCATGTCACGAAGAAGAACAGCTGCCCATTACCTAGGATAGATGATACACTAGACACACTATCAGAATCGAAGTTATTCAGCACCCTGGACTTGAAGAGCGGATATTGGCAAGTTGCGATTCAAGAAGAAGACCGAGAGAAAACAGCATTTTCTACAGGCACCGGTCTAAGGCAGTTGACTGTTATGCCATTTGGCCTGGGCAATGTACCAGCTATATTCGAGAGACTGATGTAGCAAATTTTGAGCGCGCTGCACTGGAAGACATGACTCGTTAACTAGATGACATCATTGAAATCAGGAAAAGTTTCGACAAGCACCTCAATAACATGTTCGAGGTGTTACGATTTATCAAGGCTGCGGGAACGAAGTGAAGTACTTGGGGCATATCGTGTCGGAGAAAGGAATTCGCACTGATCCAGAGAAAATAGAAGCAGAACGAAGTTGGTCAGTGCCAAGCAATATGCATGAGGTTAGAAGCTTCCTGGGGCTTTACATATACAACCGGAGATTTGCCAAAAACTTCTCGTATATAGTGGCCAGTCTGCACAAGCTAACCAAAATAAGCCAGCCCTTCCAGTAGACCGAAATATGCCAAACGTCATTCGAGCGGTTAAAAACAGCGTTATGCCAAACACAGATATTGGCATATCTTCGGCCAGGTCAAAGATTCATTTTGGACACGGATGCCAGCAACGTGGGAATTGGTGGTGTCTTGTCTCAACAACATGGCGCGGAAGAGCAAGTGATTTGCTACTTCAGCAGAATCCTATCAAGATCAGAAAGAAATTGTTGCAGAATGCGTCAAACATTTCCACAAATGCCTGTATGGACAACCATTTTTAGTTCGAACGGACCACGCTGCTTTAAAATGGCTAATGTAGTTTAAATAACCAGAAGGACAGGTGACGCGATGGATGGAACGACTGCAGAACTACACCTTCAATATCGAACACAGGAAAGATAGATTGCACTGTAGTGCAGATGTCTGTCAAAAAGGACTTGTGCACCAAGATGTGGAAAATGCAGCAAAATTGAGGAAAAGAAAGGGATCAGCAGTCTTAACTGGATTGCCGTGGAGGTGCCGGAAGCGTGGACAACGAAGAGGGTTGTCGAAGAGCAGGAGAAGGATCTAACGCTCGCCCCAATAAGACCATAACACGAGATATTTGAGACTTCTCCAACGCTAAAAAGATACCGGGCGCAGTGGGGCTCATTGAAGATAGAGAACGGTGTGCTAAAAAGAGATTGCGAAAGTGTGGATGGAAAAACTATCCAAATGCAGACCGTGTTACCAAATGCAGATTTCCGAATATACTAAATGATGTCTACAATGGATCAAGTGGCGAACGTCTTGGCATTAATAATAGTTTGGCTAAAGTGAGGGAACGTTTCTTCTGGGTCATCTGCTACAATAATGTTGAACATTGGTGCAAAAAGCGTCACACTTGCGCAGCTAGCAAAGGACCAGCAAGGCGAACACGAATGCAGCAGTACAACGTAGCAGCTCCATTTGAACGAGTGGTACATCCTTTTATGTATCGACTACTTCAGTGGCCGGAAGCCTATCTAATACCGAACCAGAAAGCACAAATAGTATCCAGAGAATTCGTAAACAAGTGGATCAGCAGATATCGAGTGCCTTTGGAGCTTCTTTCGGATCAAGGCCGTAATTTTAAGTCAAATGTGTTCCAGGAGTTGTGCAAAGTGATCGGTATAAAAAAGACAAGGACGACCCCACTACATCTACAATCCGATGGATTGGTCGAGCAATTCAACCGTACCTTAGAACAGGATCTGACAAAAGTAGTTGGATCAAATGAGGAGAACTGGGGTCGGTATATTCCCCTGTTTATGATGGAATATCGTAGTGCAGTACACGATACCACGAGGATCACGCCATTAACAGTCCCCTTTGGAAAGTAAATATGGCTGCCGTGCGATATTGAATTTGGAATACTAGAATTAACTCCCAAGCGAGCCAACAACTACGTAAGCGATCTCAGAAAGAGAATAACTGAGATCCATGAGTACGTTCGAAGGAACGTCAAACTCAACAGCGACCAATCAATGTCCCGCTTCGATCTAAGAGCAAACGACAACGGATATGGCAAAGGGGATTTAGTATAGTCCTACAACCCACAAAGAAAGAAAGGACAGTCCCCAAAGCTACAGAGTAATTGGAAGGGACCATATGTAATTATAAAGAGGATAAACGACATGAAAGTGGTACACGTCGAATAATGTTTCTGTTCGGGACGAACAGAATTAGGGAGGGGTGGTGTAATGATTATGGACATCATACAATAAGTTCACGTTATGAACAGCTATAGCTCAGACGTCGATTATTTTCCCGAAGGGGCGGTCCCCTTAATTTAAGGGAGTTAAAATAAGTTTTACCTCCTTCTAAAGAGTACACTAGAAAAATGATAGATGGTTTTTTTAAAAATGAGATGTTGGTGCCATCTTTGCTAAACTAAACTATTTTATTGATCCCGGGTACCTCAGCTAGTTCTAAATAAAATAAAGTTTAAAAGTTGAAATTATACCGCAAAAACTAAATTCAGTTTTTCTGTTCGTTTTTCAATTGGTTTAGCGCTTTACAAAAGATGTTTTCTTTTCTGGCGAAAACTTTTAAATTTCTGTTATGGTGATAAGTTTTCCTAAATTCTTTTATTATTAAATTTTTTAAGGCTGGTTTCAGTCGTTGATTAAATGTATTGCCGTGCTAACTTTTTCGTGATATCTTCAAATAGGCGAATATTTTGGAATTATACGGACAAAATAAAAGTTTAAAAAAAAATTATAAAAATCCCAGAAACTATAGATACATTCCATAACTTTTACAGAAACAGCAGACTGGTATCTACAGAATTTAGTGGATAGCTTCACCACCGCAACCGCAGTAAAATATGAATATTTATATTCATTATATACATATATACTGTGTGTATACCTAACCAAAGTCAATTTGAGAATTCCCCGTAGCATTTTTTATTCTTCTTGCCATAACTGAAACTAAGAAACACTCATAACTTCTAACTACTTCTATATATATTCACAATTCTTGTACATATACCCAATATATATTCTTTTATTATTTTTATTTATATTTTGTTATTTAAATTAAAATATGGTGATTTTTAAAAAATTGGAAAGAGGTGAAAAATGCAACAAACAATTTATATTAATAAAAAAAAAAAAAAACAGAAATATGCAAATCTATGCAGTGGTTAGTTTGAATATTACATTGTACTATAGTTATAGTTATTATTGTTGCTTGGTTATGATAGTTAAAAAGGTACAATAATAAAAACAGTTATAATTTATCTTAATTGAAAAATCTGTAGTTTTACTACAGAAATTTTCATTTTACAAACAATAAATATGAAAAATACAGAAAGATAGGAACAAAAATATGGCGAAACTAAAAGCAATATGAATTCCCTGGTTTACCTACCGATTTTTTTGTTTCTGTAAATTTTCCAATTTCCATGTAAAAAAGCACATGAATATTTATAAAGTAAAATAAAACGAAAATCGGAATTAATGCATTGTAAAGGACTTAATATTGTACACAATTTTAATCATCCAATCGACAGTGTAATACAACTATAATTGAAAATATGAGAGAGTAATCACACTAAAAGCACTGAGTCTTTTCAAATAAACAGTAATCACCACAATTATTTGTACTTTAAAAAAAATCACATTACATAACTGTGGAGATAATCTCCAATAAACGAAAATAGTATTTTTTTGGCACTATCTCAAGCAATAAAATGATGGTCAAGATGTTGCGATGAAACATGGAGTATTACGAATAATTGTGTGGAATACTGTATTTATTTACTAGATGTTTCAAAAGTGTATATGCATTGTAAAATCCATTTGGGAATATTTAGTTATCATTTAAATAACCATAAAAATATATTTCTATAAATAAGCGCGCTCCACACCATTCTGAAAACAAACAAAAGTCTGCTTCACACAACTGTGGGGAATTTTCATCATTTGTTTTCCATAAACCATAAAAATATGATTGTTTTTGTGAAAATGCATGGCGAAACACTAACTACATTATGGTTTATTACGAGTTGTAAATATTCTGTTATTTAATAAAAATGTAATTAACAAAATCACAATGCATCTGACGTATTAAGACTCTAGAAATTTGTTGTAGTTTATTAAAAAATTATTCTCGTACAATACAAACTATTCATAAGAGAAAAGTCCAATAATAAAATCGCTGCGATTTTTAATTAAAAGTATAAAATTGCAAAATAACAAATTTGCAAAAAGCAATTGTACGATTTGTACAATAAATAACCTTATTGGTTTTTATTTTTATTTTTAAATTCTATTGTTCAAATAATAATGTGGTTGCCATTTGCTGTAGGTAATATTGGACGAGATTTCACTTTTAATCATGAAAGGAGGTGAGCGGTTGCTTGAGGACGGTGGCTTTATAAAATACAAATATTTGTATAAATTTAAACTCAGGTGGAGGCATATATAGGTAATTTAGCCTTAAATTTAAAATAAAAACCCCGATCTGCTAGCTCGGTGAAAGATATTCTCTTATTTTTCTTTTGTATAAATGAGAAGATAAAAAGAATGACGTGAAGGGAGTTTTTTTACGTAATACTTCACGTGTAATGCATAATATTTGTCTCGTTTTTTTTATTAGCTCCATATAGAAAACAATCGAGAGCACATGGGAAATGTCTATTGAAAGTTTTGCTATTTTATACAGGTGTCGCTAGTAAAAAAAATACTAAAATTTTACTAAATTCATGCAAAATAAAAAATCGGGAGAATAAAAATATCTAAAAATCATCGGGAGATTGTTGAGGAACACGTTAAAGTAGAAGAGGCAAAAAGATTATTAAAAGCTGGAAAGTTAAAGGATAATCGAGATCCATCATTGCCGGAAGACGATGAAATTAAGATAAACATGTTGATGAAGTGTACATGCCCGGTACAAAAGTCGATTCAAAACAAAGAATTACTGTACGTAATCTACATATACGTGATGACACAGCTAAATATCTTATTTAACAGATGAATAAAAAAATAATTTCTTAATACGTTAAAAAAATTTTTATGTAAGCATAAATTAATTTAATTTAAAACATAAATGTTAAAAAACTTTCTTTAGTTGTGATAAAAACTTTTTTAATTTAAAAGACCGGTTTCGGAATGGTTATTACTTTGTCAATTCTTTATAACAATTCCATTTTTTTGGTAAACAACGCTTTTATATACTAGTTAAGACAATGATTTTAGTACCTAAAATCACTATTTAAAATTAAATCGTATATGCGATTAGTATTTGTATTAATTTTTTCATTCAGTAACATCGGGCAATTTTTATTTTTGTAGATCTCCAACTCTTCCAATCTAGCTATCCATGGACGTTCCTTTATTTAACCTGTATAACACTTTTAAATTGTTATGCAAGTTAGTGTATGTGTGTTTTGTATGAGTATTGAGCAAAATTTGATGTTAAGTGTGTTTTGTCAATTTCTTTAATATGCTCTGTAAATCATTGTGCGAACGATCTCCCGGTTTGGCCAATATAATATTTAGCGCAGTTGTAATTTGTTAATTTATATATCCCTGCATCTAAAGGCTGAGTGTTTTGTTGTATTTTAAATTTCGTTTGTAATTTGTGATATGTTTCATGACCGTCAAATCCAAGAAATTTATGCTATTATCAATTTCATTTTCTAGCGTGAATTTTATTTTAGTGTTTATGTGATTCCCAACTATGTACTTTCGTTATTTTTTGTGTTGTTCTTTTGTATGTATTTATTTATTTTAGTTATATATTCCGTGTTGTACATTATAACAGTGGTGTTACCCTTATCAGTTTAATGATGATGGCGTCGTGTTCAATTAACTTTTTCTTGATGCAATTGATAGTTTCAGTTTCCGGTTTGTGTTCCATGCTACTTGCAGTGTTAACATTTTTTGTTAGGTCATTTATTATTAGTATTCTGATATCATCTTTTTGCTCCTTATCTGTGGTTAATATCAGATGATTGTTTTGCTTTTTTGGCAATTTCTCGGATAAGTGTTGTGCTTCCAACCTTTATCAAGATTTATTTTCATTTTCGTTGAATTCGAGGTCGGTAGGATTGTGTAGCCTTTTGTAAAATATGTGAGAAGAATTTATGGGGCCTCGGGGTAATGTTCGCATTTGCAATCGTTTTAATTTCTGAATTTTTCTTTGGGTTATTGTCTTTATCTTCTTCATAGATATGTTGAACTCAATTTCACTGATGATATTACTATAATCGATATGAATCGAATGATAAATAACCATGTAACGGGAAATCGTTCGCGCAACGATTTACAGAGCATGACAATTTAAAAGTGTCGTACAAGTTAAATAAAGGAGCGTCAATGGATAGCTAGATTGAAAGAGTTGGAGATCTACAAAAATAAAAATTTTCCGATGTTAATGAATGACAAAATAATACAAAGACTAATCGCATATACGATTTAATTTTAAATAATGATTTTAGGTACTAACATCATTGTCTTAAATAGTATATAAAAGCGTTGTTTACCAAAATATTGGAATTGTTAAAAAGAATTGACAAAGGAATAACCATTCCGAAACCAGTTTTCTAAATTAGAAAAGTTTTTATCACAACTGAAGAAAATTTTTTAACATTTATGTTTTAAATTAAATTAATTTATGCTTAAATAAAAAATTTTTTAACTTGATTGATTGATTGATTGATTGATTGTGAGTGTACGGCCAAGCATTATAGCAAGTCTCCCGGACTCCCGGGCACACACCGTACACCCGTTTACACATAACAAAACCGAAGGATAGGATAGGATTATTAGTTGGGACAGACTCGACCCGGTTACAGACACCAATGCGATCGATAGTTAGTAAATAGACGGCACAAAAGACAACACAATTTAACTACATTTTTAGATGATCATTTCTCTGGAATCCAGGGCCGGATACTCAGGACTCCCTAAACCTAAATCAAAAATTATTAATGTTGTAATTTCCCCCTGTTCGCCTTTCATTAATTTACCTGATAAAATAATTAAGAAAATCTAAAATTACTAAGCTAAAATTATAATTATAATTACAGTAGAATTCGCTTATAGCGAACACTCAAGGGACACAATTTTGTTCACTATAGCCGGCTGTTCATTTTAATCAAATATTCGTTTACGTTTATAAACGTAGTTTTTTGTTTGTGTTCGTGCATATTCAAGGCTCACAACTATATGACAAAACCATATGATCATTATAAGCGTTTGTTCGTTATATACATGGTTTGGTATAAACGGATTCTACTGTATTATAAAAAACATCATTATAACAAAATAAAGATAAAATTAAATAAAATAAAGTTGAAATTAAACTTTTATGATTGATTATGAGTATACGACCAAGCATTATAGCAGGATCTCCCGGACTCCCGGGCCCATGCCGTACACCCGTTCACATATAACAAAACCGACGAATTGGATAGGATTATTAGTTGGGACAGACTCGACCCGGTTACAGACACCAATGCGATTGATAGTTAGTAAATTATTACAACAATATATAATAAATAGGTTAGCACAAGACAGCACAATCTACATTATTATATGATTATTTCTCTGGAATCCAGGGCCGGATACTCAGGACTCCCTAAATCCTAAATCTAAAACAGGGCTTAAAAAATTATTAATTATTAATGTTGTAATTTCATCCTTGACCGTCTTTCATTAATTTACCTGATGAAATAATTAATAAAACTTTAAAATAACAGCGCTTATTTCCTTATTAATGGTCCTTTTATATCCAATCAAAAATTATTACTTACTGTAACAAGAATTAACATAAACATTAAACCGTTTAGACATAAAATTTTACTTAAAACTAATCATCAATTTCCTACCGATCCAGAAAAGAAAATATATAATTATGACTTCAATTATTTTATAAAATTTATATAAAATGATTTAAATGATAATATTACAGCACCACAATACCTAGATTTATTAATAATTCAATAATTCAATTAGGTTCTATAAGTATATTAAGAATCAACAAATAAAATTAACATACAAATTCCCAGACAACTCTGAAAACTAAATTTAATTAATAAACATAATAACAAATTTTATTACTTAAATGAATAATTATTATAACAGGATCTTCAGTATTCCCGAGCACACATCGTACACCCATTTATCCATTTCCAGCCGAAGGATAAGAGTAAATTGTTAGTAATTATATAGTAAAAATAGTTAGCACAGGACAACACAATTTCTAAACTACAGCTTATTCACTACTTGTTAATCCTGGAGGGTTGATTCAAACTAAAATTTAAATTTGAAATTCGGGATTAATTTTGATCCCTATAATAATGATTAATTCTAGAACTATGCTTATTCTGAAAATTGGATTATTTATTAGTAAAATAAAAAAGAAATCCCTTTAAGTATTTTAAAACTAAATTAATTAAAATATATTAATGAACAAAACAGAATATATTACACATTACAAAAAAATTTACATTTTGATTGATTGATTGATTGACTGAGAATGTACGGTCAAGCATTATAGCAGGATCTCCCGGACTCCCGGGCACACACATTACACCCATATACATATAACAAAACCGAAGGATAGGATAGGATTATTAGTTGGACCAGACTCGACCCGATTACAGACACCAATGCGATCGATAGTTAGTAAATTATTAGTGCAATATGTAATAAATAGGCTAGCACAAGACATCACAATCTAACTACATTATTAGATGATCATTTCTCTGGAATCCAGGGCCGGATACTCAAGACTCCCTAAATTTAAATCAGGACTTAAAAAATTATTAATGTTGTAATTTCTCCTATCCGCCTTTCATTAATTTACCTGATAAAATATTTAAGAAAAATTTAAAATTTCTAAGCTAAGATTACAAAAACAGCCCTTATTTCATTTTTCATGGTCCTTCTATATTTAATTAATTAATTATTACGTATTGCAACATGAATTAAAATAAACGTGTAAAACCATTTTAAACATAAAATTTTACTTAAAACTAATCAGAAATTTCCTACCAATTAAGAAAAAGAGAATAAATAATTTAAAAATGATAATGTTACAGCACCACAACAGCCTAAAATCATCAATAACTCAGTTATGTACTTACTATAAGTATATCAATAGTCAACAAATAAAATCAATATATAATTTCCCAGGCAATTCTGAAAACTAATATTAATTAATAAATCACCATAATATCAAAGTCAAATCTAATTCTGAAATTCAGGATTAATTTAATCCCCATAGTAAAGATTAATTCTGGAACTATGTTATATTCTGAAAATTTAATTATTTTTTAGCAAATTAAGGAAGAGAAACCTTTAAATATTTTTAAACTAAATTAATTAATACATATTAATGAGCAAAACACAATATTGAACACAACATATTACATACAAGTATTACAAAAATTAACAATTTATGAAATTGCCTATGTAAACTCTCCCACTTCTAAGCTAAAATTCTAAAAGAATGTTTAAAAATTTTAAATTACTAAGTTATAATTTAAATTCACAGCACTTGTTCCATTAGTTACCATTCTCCTGTAAATAGTTAATTAATTGTTTACCTACTGCAACTAGATTTAAAAATAAAAAGTTGAAAATATATATTTAACCATACTATTAAATTTAAACTAATCGGCAATTTTCTACAGATCTAGAAAAAAGGAAATTAATAATGTAGAAATAAATTATTTATTTATAAAAGTATATAATATAATTTAAACATTGATCATAATACTACGCAAAAAAGTCTAGAATATCAATAATTTAGTTAAGTACTACATGTACCTATATATGATATTTACTAATAAAACACAATTAGAGTTTCGTAGGTATCACTGAAAACTAAATTGCTTTAATACTTAATTAATAGAAATTTACTTATATAAATTAGTAGTGATAAACAAAATAAAATAGATATCACAAGAACAATACATTTTGTACGCTACCTAACTGCTGCTTGGAGTTTCTGTATGTTGAGCGAGAATTCACTAATATTTCTGTAGCTTGGAGACGATCTAACAATTATATATAATTAAATATACTTAATATCAACTAGACCATCACACAAAAATACCCGAACAAACTATGACACTTTGATATAATTAAATTAAATTAAACTGACAAAAAGTGTTGAAATATTTTCATCAATACCTCAAATATTTTTGCAATACAATGCAGTTTACAATATCATATAAAAGGGCATTTCCCTTATCCTAGATAACGTACGATGCTATTCATTTAGTTAGTATAATATTTCAATCTATATACATAAATATTTAACGAAATAGCAACATTAATATAAATTACAATTAAATACCAATAAAGTGATTAATTTTAGCAAAAGATATTTTTGATATTTTAGAACAAAAATTTTAACTACATATATACATATTCAAAAATTTAATTTAGGAATTGAAAAATGAGCCTCTCCAAAGAAAAAGATGAAAGCGTTAAAAATTGATAATAAAAGCATTGCAACGACAAGAAACTTATCAAAATAAATCCCTACAATATGTAATATCAAACGGTAGCATCAGTTTCATAAAAAGAAATTTATTGAAACCAGATCAACACAAATAAGCAAGGTTGTAGACGCCTACGACTTTAACTAAGCCGACTGAGCGGTAATTTGCACAAGTACCAAAATCATCTACCCCAAAATCAGCTCCAGTGATTAATCCCGGACGTCATCCAAATATTTATGTCTGATAGTGTACATATTCAAATGATTTGCTTCAACTTAGTCATTTTCGCAACTCAAAAATAAAACTTATAAAATATTAGACTACCTAAATAAAAATCCAATTAGCATCATTCACCAATTGAAGAGATCACCGCCACCAAAAACCTTCACCTAATCAATAATTCAGAAATTTGATCTCTTTAGTAATAAATAAATATAAATATATTCAAAATTTTAACTCAGTTCACGGACCTCATTCCCTGCCAAATCAAGCATGCAAAATAAACAAAACAATAAATAAATGCAATGAAAATGAACCAATAAGGTGGATTCATATTATCGGCTCGTCTCAGCACAACTCATACCAAAATAATATAGTTACATGCATTTACTATGAGAGTATTTATATTATCAGTACGTTTCCGTGCAGTACAGTGCAGCGCATATCGTATCATCCAAAAAGAATATTGTGAAAACAAAACGCAAACGGAAAGATGCGAAACAAAAACGAAATGCATAACTCGAAATAATAAATGTTTGCATTCATTACATTTACATTCACATTTACATGTATGTGTATAAATATTAATATATATAAATGCTAGATATTAATAATATTGTTAATTTGTTATTGTATTTTACGCTCTGCGTAATCCTTCGTAGAATCGAACATACGAATGCACACCGGAATAAATACGAAACAAATGTAAGAGCTGAACTGAGCTGACAATATAAATCGTTGATGTATGAGACGAAGCATGAATGTGCTGAGCCGCGCCGATAACACAAATCGACCTTTACTTTCTTAAAAATGTATCGATGTGTCATACGTAATTATGACGATTGTGTGTACGTCCCACCATCTAAATTTCAATAAATCCATTAAGACAACCATTAAACTCAAAACATTGAACCTTCCAAAATGATTTAACATAATTCCACTTTTTCACATATACTAAAGATACATGTCAAACCGAAAGCGGTCCGACCGAAAACGTCCGAGATAAATTCAACATGCAAACGGCGACTCGACTGAAAGCAAAGATTATTAACAAGAAGATCTTCATGTTAATAATCCCTGACCTCAGCCATGCCGCCGCCCACATGTCGAATCCATCCCGGACGCCCCCAGTCAGACCACCCTCGGTCCAACATGCATCTCCAGTAATAAATGAACTCATCATTTTGTGTTAAAAATCAAATCTTAACTTAGTTTAAACCAACATTTCTAAATTTGCATTTCATTTATCTATTCATTTATCCATTTAGACAATTTATAATTTATAATATTAATTAAATTAATTAGAAAACAATTTGATTCAGTATGTAATACCCTGTAAAAAAATTTATTAATCTTACCTAAATAAACCGTTCAAATGAAATTTTTAAGACAGCTCCCAATTCCAATTCGACTCAAACCAATTCGATTATACAAAGTATAAAAATCCTATTTGAGTCGAATATACAAAATCTCATTGTGTTCAAATAATGCATGATGTCAATAATATCATAGTTGTTTCGTGAATACACAAAAACACAAAGAGATCAACAACACCTGCATTCAAGTAAAAAATCTTATATACTAAAAACCAAAAACATACTAAAACCACCAACACACATTGACGGTAAATATTTTCTACCATCTTTCATGTGCGTATCAGTAGACCTTATAGTACATATAAATACACCTAAACTGTGTATCAATATAATACAGTAAAATATTGTGACAACTGTATCAACAGCAACGCAAAAAATTCTTGTTTTGTTGTTGTTTGTGCATTATAATACATAAACCAACAAAATACCATATATTACATTTCCTTAACAGAATCCGTGTAAAGAGCGAACAAGCTGCTGTACAACCATATTGTTGATCCTGCCATATATAAATCAAGTTGTATGCATGTATTAATTAGTGCCCATTTTACACAATAGTAAAATACTTGTGACAGCTATTCAAAACCAACGTAAATATTCTCTTTCTCGTTGTTGTTTGTACTTAATAATACAAAAACCAACAAAACCACGCACACTTCCTTCACAGAAACCGTGCAAAGAGAAAACGACACAGCTACACACTACACAGTACACAAAAATATTTATGGCCCTTTTATATACCAAATTATAAGTATGTATTAGTGTCGATTGTAAAATGTACACAAAATCACACATAAGAATCCAAATAAGTATTCGTAAAAATAAAATCTAATACCAAATTTATTGCGACTTATTTTATATAAATTAAAATTTATTTCAATACTATCCAAATCAAAATCTTCTATAATAAATAAATGTAACTAATACAGCCAAATCTAGTGGAATCAATAAATGTATTTGTCTGTAAAAGAGAGTTTCATGACTTTTATTATAGAAGATTTTGATCCAAATACTAGACTTTAGTAATTAAAAATTTAAATTTCATTTTATGTACACTCCACAAAATATCAAATCATGCCCTTTTAATTTTTCTATCTACAAAAAAAAAAAAAAAAAAAAAAATAAAAAAATAAAAACATTGCCTGACAAATGCATCCCGGTGGATTGCATTTTCCAAAATTACACTTTAGTTTAATTTTTTTTTCACTACACTTGAATTATTAAAACACTAAAATTAATTTAATTAGAATTTAATTTAAAATTTAAAATTAATCTGTATATACTTATGTACGAGTATATAAAGTATATACATAAGAAACAAAAATAAAAAAGAAAATAAAATTAAATTAAATTTTTGAAGAGGATAGAAAAAACACGTCTATCCTCTTCGACGAACTGTCGCCCCCTTAAATAAAAAATTTTTTAACTTGTGAAGAAATTATTTTATTATTCATTTGTTAAATATAAATTATGATATACTATCTATAGTAAGTGCATCGGCAAAACATAAAGATGGAACACATCCAAAGTTATAATATAAATATATTAGTTATTTGAACCCGAATTCGGCATTTTATGACCCAAAATCTCATTCGTTCTTTGATCGCCATTGAGTTGAGTTGTTAAAATTAGTATTTAAATAAAAATAATAAAATATAATATAATAAAAATCTAATAATTATAATAGAGTAATTATTAAATATTAATTGCATATGATAACAAATAAAATATTATATATATTATTTAAATAAGTGAATTATTTTGATTTAATTGCCAAATATTTCGGACATTTTGTGTGCTACTAAAACAACAAAATCATTTCTTCTGATTGTGTTTAACAAATTGTCTGTATAAAAAATAAATAATTTTATATCGTCAAATTTTGCCTAATATCTTGGTGCAATAATCAAATTATTTATTTAGTCAAATTTAGTAAATAAACTGTGACCTGTATTAATTATTCGTGATAACATGTCTTCCACCTGCCATCTTTGTACAAGCAAAATCACCAATGAACGTTTTCCTGGTGTTAAATGTGGTGGTCTATGCGAAAATTGTTTCCACATAAGCTGTGCACAAATTTCCAGTAACCTTCTTAATGATATTAGAAAACGTTCTGTGAGCTGGCTTTGCGGAGACTGTCGTGTAACTGCTAACAAATCGATTGTGGATGGCGATGAAGACACTATTGAATCCGCTGAAAACATCAATTTATCCGATGTAATGATCCAGCTCAAGCGAATGGATAGCAAATTATCTGCTATTGATCGGTTGAAACAAAATTTTGAGGTTCTAGTATCTGAGAACAAAGCTTTAAAAGCAAGAGTGCATAAATTAGAAGAACTGGTTAACCTTCACAGCTCTAAACTGAATCAAATTGAAGCCAGCATTGATAAGCCAAATCAACTGCGAAACTTAAATAACATTGTCATCAGAGGTTTACCATTGAAACACGATGGTACTCGTGGCATGATAGTTGCTACGTTAAGCAAAATTGGAGTAGCAATTCAAACAGAGGATATTGTCTCAATTGAAGCTATTCAAAAAACTACAACCAAAAACACAACACCGTTGAATAAAACACTGAGTTCAACATTAGATTTTTTTATTGTTCAACTAAATTCAGTTGATGTTAAAAACAACATTTTGTCACAAACTATTAGACACAAAAATTTATCGACGAAGGATTTGGACATCTTCCTTCCGCAAAATCATCCACACCAGCGAATTTACATCATGCACCATTTGACAGCTTACCAATCCAAATTGTATCGTGAAGCTAAAATTATCAAAATACAACATAGTACAGATATCTATGGTGCAAAAATGGACAAATTTACATGCGAAAATCTGCGGAATCAAATGCGCATCGGATAAGTTCTCTGAGTGATATTTTTCGGCTCAAACATCTTGAAGATCCAGATGAGGACAACACGTCTTGCCCAGATGATGATCAGGGCTCTAAAATTATATAATAATAGGTTAAGTAAAATAGTTTTCTTACCATTTTACATTCAGTTTTTATTTTTATTATTTCTAAATCATTTTATATTATGTGTTTTTGTTTACATTAGTTTGACAGATCAAACTTTATTTGTGTTGACAACATTGTTTATGTTGAGTACCGTTCAGTGTTGTGTGTATATGTTAAATATCAGTACATTATCTATTCGTATTAATTATATTAATGATATTTCGCTACATATACATAACATTTTGATCGTTTTGAAGTTGTTCGGTAGACTTTATCAACAAAAACAAATAAAACCGTTTTATCTGCGTGTGATTGTGTGTTGCTCTGTTCTGTATAATTTTAATTTTTTGGATATTTACGTTAGTTCGACAAATATGAATTTCTCTCTCAAGTTTAATTTTCAATTATTTGTATTTTCGCTTGTGTTTATAGGATTCCATGACATTTGCTCGAAAAACATTTGCTCGAAAAACATTTTCTCGAAAAACATTTGCTCGAACACATTTGCTCGAACAACAATTACTCGAACGTCATTTCTGGTAAAATTAATAATCGAAAAATTATTCAAAAAAATCGCGCGATTTTTTTGAATAATTTTTCGATTATTAATTTTGAACACTGCATCCTGGTCATATTGAGCTTTTAAGCCCACCTGACATATTCTGCAATATAAACTCTGGCCTAAATGAAAGAAGCAACATTTTTGTTGAGCATCTGGAAAAAATACAGAAACTGCGGTTATAATAGCTTGTTCAAAATCTGACATTAAATGCAATGGCTTTAAATAAACATTTAACAATTTTAACTGTTCGAATGACCTTTTATATGATTCAGTTAATTTGTTCGGTAATAAGACATACACTTATGGTAAAGATTGCTTTTCTTTTATCCCATATGGTAAAAAGTTGATTAAAAATTAACGGTATTGTTTTAAAAGTACCTTCAACGAACCACATGTCAGATTGCGCCAAAAAGCGAAGATTTTGTTGGGTTGAGAATATCAAAATTCGAGTTTCGGTAGGCCCTGAAACATTAAATTTTTCTTGTATAATTAAATCAATTAACGATTTCGGAATCAATTTTAATTTCAGAAAGGGTTTTTCTAACACCAACATTTGCCGAATCGGCAGCATGATTATGCTCTCCAACTTTCTTTATAATAACATCACCTTTGGTATTAATTCGTGCTTTACATCGCATTGCCGATTATTCGTGCATACCCAGTACGTAACATCATTATGGTGTTTATTTTTAATAAATACATAACCATCTACTAGGAAGCAAGGCTTATTTTTTGTTGTTTTTAAATTATCCATACTGGTCATCTACAAGGTTAGAAACTTGATTTGATTTTATTATGTTTATTTTATTTTAAAGTTTGTATATTTATCCTTACCAAAATTGTTTAAATTTTAAATGTTGAAATAGTAAACATTAACGTTGAACTAATAAATATTTTGGTTGAAAACATAGACTACTTATTTCAAGTTGTTTTTCGAGCAAATGTGGTTTTATACATTTTAGTGAAAGTGTTTTTCGAGTAAATGTTTTTCGAGCACATAATTTTCGAGTAAATGTTTTTATAGAATATTTTTTCCGAGTAAGTGTCTGGGTACCATAGTCAAGCCGGTTTCGGGTTTTATTTTAATACCTATCTCACCGCCACATTTTTGTAATTTTTGCGTAATCGTACGCGCATTTATTTTTATTTTTATTTTTAAACGTAATATTAAAACGACTCGCTATTATACATTTTCTGCTTTATTTATTAAAATTTTCCTTTGTAATTTATTGAAATTGATTTGTGTTCAAGTATATCATGGATAGTTCTTTCAGAGTTTTCATTCAAAATATTCGTAGCTTGAGGGAAAATTTTGATGCGTTCAGCTTGTTTGTAGCGAATCTTACTAATTTTCCTGATTTGATCTTTGTATCCGAAATTTGGATTTATTCAAATGAATGTTCAGAGTTTAATTTGCCAGGGTATAATTTTCGAGCGTGCTGTAATGATAATTATTACCCGACCGGGTGGTGTGGGTGTTTTTGTAAGTAAAAATTTTATAAATTTCACGTATCAACATTGCAATTGGAATTCAGCGGATCTTCTTGTTTTAAATATTCAACTAGCTAAACGAAACTTTACCTTTATTTGTTTATATCGTTTTCATAATGGTAACATCATTTCATTTTGTGATGATTTGGAAAGGTTACTGTGTTCACTTAATAACAAAAATATTGTTATCTTAGGGGATATTAATATCAACCTTTTAAATACTAGTGAATCCTTCAACTACCAAACAATGCTTGCATTCTATGGTTTTGTCAGTCTTGTAAATGAGCCAACAAGGTCGAAGACATGTTTGGATCACGTTTTTGTTAAAAATGAAAATTTATTCAAATTTGATATTTGTAACCTGCCCATGCATTTTTCTGACCACAATTTGATCAAAGTTAATATTTCGTCCTCATCCATCAGGCAACCAGTTTCTGTTAATACTTCGAATCAATCAAGAATTTGTTACGATAAACTCAATAATTTTCTAAAGTTTGAATGTTGGGATTCTGTTTATAGCGAAAGGATTTGCAGTTTAGCTTTTGCAAAATTTTTGTTTATACTTAACTCGCATATTGCCGCATCAAAATTCATTATTGCTCCTCCTAAAATAAATAAGTTAAAGCCGTGGATGAGTCCAAATCTATCCAAATAATATTAAATTAGCAAAATTTGTTAAAAAACTTTCGGGAAATATTAAAGCGGATGTAAAAATCGTCAAAAATAACTATTACAAAACCAAATTTGATTGGGCTAGTAAGAATTCAAAGCACACATGGAAAATAAGTGATGAAGTTTTAGGACGTAATCGGATGTATAAACAAATACAACAAATTTATCAAGCCGGTACTAATAGCATTTTCACGTCCCCAAAATCGATCTCTGATGAATTCTGCAAATATTTCGTAAAAGTTTCGCAAGGATCAACCTCCAATTTTAATGTAATTACTAGTGATGTTACTTCAATTGAATTTAAAAAGTATATTTATGGAGCTGATAGAAACTACAGTTCATCTTGTTTCTTTTAGCCTATATCTTCTTCGGAAATCCTATCTGAGATAAAACAATTAGATAACAAAGGGTCCAAGGGCTTTGACGGCAATAATAATATAATTAATAATGTTCTGCAATACCTATATAATCTTAGCTTGAACAGCGGTCAATTTCCAGATGATTTAAAAATAGCTGTTGTGATCCCGATTTTTAAGAAGGGTAATGAATTACAACCAAATAATTACAGGCCGATTTCGCTTCTAAGCACTTTCTCCAAGATTTTTGAGAAACTAGTTAAGCATCGGTTAATTTTTTATTTGGATATGATTAAATTTTTAAATAAAAATCAATTTGGGTTTACTGCCGGTAAATCAACTGAAGAAGCTCTTTTGCACTGCTTGAGTGAGATTTATAAACATATTAATGATACTCGGAGACCCATAGCTTTTTTTGTCGATATCGCAAAGGCGTTTGACACTGTTGACCATGGAATGCTTTTATTGAAGTTAGCTAAAATTGGTATTAGAGGTAACATTTTTGATTGGTTTGCAAGTTATATTGAAAATCGTCGTCAGGTGGTAAAAATAGGTGAGGCAACTATAGCTGCGAAGGTTTAATAAGTTGTGGCGTTCCTCAAGGATCAGTTCTGGGACCTTTATTATTTTTAATCTACTTTAATTCGATCTTCGGTATTGATCTATTAGGACACGCCACAGCCTTTGCTGATGATCTGGCTTTGAGCTATGGTACGAATAGCGATGTCAACACTAAATTAATGCTTGAAAACGACTTAATCAAACTAAGTAAATGGTTTTATCATCATCGGATCGCTATAAACGTTAAATCAAAAGTTATGCTATTTGGGAAGAATATCACTAATTCTTCGGTATACCATTTAAAATACCATATCCATCCCTGTGATACAATCATTTGCTCGTCTCAGTGTTTTGCAATTGAATTTGTTAACGAGTTTAGATATTTGGGTTTAACAGTGGATGCTCAACTAACTTGGAAGTCTCAGCTCAATGTCACTAGGAAAAACGTACTTGGTGCTATACATAAATTCTATAATCTTAAGAAATTATGCCCAAACAGTACTCTGCGGAAACTATATCACGCCATAATTGAATCAATAATAATGTATGGAATATCCAGTTGGGGTGGCACTTATTTTAGTAACATTGAAGGTCTATATATTGCCCAGAAAAGGATTATTAAATTAATATACCACCTTCCTCAAACAACACCATCAATTCCTATGTTTCGACAACTAAATTTGCTACCACTTAGATATCTTTACATATACAAAGTCTTGAAAATGTTTTTTATCCGTAGTAACAGTTTTCACAATCGGATTACACAGGTGTATAATACCAGAAATCCAAATTACTATAATGCTGATTTCCGTTGCAATTGTGAGAAGTTTAGAAGATTTTATCTTTATATGTCACCGTATTTTTTTCATATTTTACCTAAAGATATAAAAATTCTAACGATTGGACGTAAACATAAATTTGAGAGGGACGTTCGAAATTGGCTGCTCAACATAGAAAATGTTGAAAGATTTTTCTGAAATTAACATTATATAGCTTCGGGTAATTTCACCAATTAAAGCTGTTATCGTAAACATTAAACAATTGTAAATTTAAAGGCAACTACGTGTAATTATTATTTTTTTCCATATATACATATATAAATAAGAAAACTATTGTTTAATATATATTTAACTCAATGTGTCCAAAGATTTTATAGAATAGCATGTTTAAATTGTTTATTTGCTCCACCACAGATTTTCATCTAAACGGAGCTTTACTTTGTTCAACTATAATATGTTAATTAGTTTATAATTTGTTTGTATTATTATTAAGTTATAAGTTGAAATAAAGAAATAAATAAAAAAATAAAAAAAAAATAAAAAAAAAAAAAAATACGTTCTATGAGGGATACTTCTGATCCAAAATCACCAGCGTAAAATGATTTGATTTTCACAAAGTATGGAATTAAATAAATAAATTAATTTTATTATTTAAAAGTTAAATTGGCCGGAGAAAATTTTGTACGATTTACTGCAGGCCCAAAAATATGCTAAAGCACAACTATTTGCTTAAGAAGCTTATGGTAAAAGTGTTGATGTAGCTGAGCCAACTAAATGGCAAAGATCGTCTCCAAGTTCCACCAAAATCTTTGTTACTTGCACTAACCGAAAGCTATATTCTCCAAGTGGCAAAACCATTCAAGGATAAGAGATACGTATCATTCGAAGCCGATAAGGAAAAGATGAATATTTGAAATTAATATTAAAACTTAACCAACTCCAAATGAACAACAACAAAAATGTTTATGTACCGCATTTTACGATCCAAATCATAATTTGTATACTCTGTCGGGCATAACTTAGAGACCTTCGTCTCGTCGTTTGCTTGCTGTTCGTTAAACAATCTCGATATGTTACATGATCGTAACTTAAAATTTTGTGCAAGGTTATCCCGCTGCCGCTAGTAAAAATTGTATGGCAATCCGACCAACAATCTTCGCATATTTCCCTTTCTTAAACTGTAGGCTTTTTATTATTTTTCACGGTATTTAAAACAAAAAGATCTAAGACAGATAAAAAGGGCAATAAATTGGTCGGATTATGATCGACCGTTTGTCATTTGTGTAGCCGTACGTCGTTCAATCGGAATTCGATCAGTTAATTTACCTGCAAATATCAAGTATAAATGCCTAAGGTTGTAATGATATAATGATTAAATTATATTATACCATTGGAATTACCATAATCTTTTGTTATGGAATCTAAAAACTCTTCTGTTTTGAGAATTTATTTTTAGAAATAACAGACAATTTCTATTCGTCACGGCTAGGTTTATTGTTGTTTCGGCAACATTTAAGCTTTATAGAGTTTTTGTTGAAGCAACAAAATTTTTCAAAATTGTATTTAATATCGATTCTTCTTTACTATATTATCTCGATGGCGGGCCCCAAACTTCAATTTTTTATTTTATTTTTTTTTTCAAAACTGGAACCCAACATCGATTTGCATATTTTAAAACCACTTTACCACATTAAATAATACAACAAGCGGCCAGTGATCGCTAGCAAAACAAGAATAATCATTGGCGCCGTTTCCAATTTATAACAATTACTTATTTCTATTTAGTTTAAATTGGTTAGATTCGATTTCCATGTGGTACAACTGGTAGAGTTTGCCTAAAATAACCACCTAAAACTAAAACTTTGCCTCCAAAATATGTATTTTGCATAGTTTCTGGCAACAGCAAATTGATTTATCATAAAACCTCTTTGGTTATCATTGAGTCCATATATAATTAATAATTTAGATGTTCTTATTTTAGCGGCTTGAAATCGAAAGCTTCAAACCATTATATACTGTTCTACAATTCTTTAAAATAAAAGCATCTATTTCTGTGGTTGCAAATGGTAGAACAATATTCCTTTTACTACGAATAAAGCTCATAATTACGATATACAAAAATGTTTTCTCCTTACAACCAGGGCCGTCTATATGAAATTGGCGAGTTGCAACGTTACCATTTTCAATGGCATCGATTATATTTGAGAAGGCAATAAGTTGTTAATAATTTTAATTCTCAAACATACATTTATAATCCCGCAACTCTGCTAGAATATTAAATCTACAATCGTCAATTATTCAGTGGTCCAGGTAAATTTAAAGTTTTATAGCTGAAACCATCTGGTTGTAAATGGTATTGCGGAATTGTTGTTGATACAGTCTTCCGACATGTGAATCTTAAACTGTTCCCATAAACAAAGAGGTTTCTTTGGGTTACAAAATACACAAATCATAACCAAAAACCTTACATAATAATTTTGGCATTTAAATGGTCGCTGCTTCTATCATGCAATCAATCTATTCGCTATCGTCTTCAACTAAGTTGCCCTTGATTGCATCTTCTTTGAAACTTTCGTAAGTTACTCCATTCCACGTTTTAATACACCAAACATATCTGGCTACAGGTGCGATTAATAATAAAATCATTAAAAAGAACCTCTCACCAGCTTGCGGATCGAAAATTTTTAATCATTAAAATATTTGTTGCATTGTATCCCTTGAAGTTATATTTTGTAAATTAATTACTTTGCATGCAACTTTTGTAATAAGTTCTTATTGTACCGAACAACGAATTTATTATCGACTGGTTTATTGCGGACCATAATCGAATATACCTTCTACGATATTTGGGGTAACTGTTTTCGGTTATGTTTGTCTCGCTTTTTTTATGCATTCGTTATGTTGCATACACGAAGATCTTCGGTTGAGAATTTCACTCGACCCATGAATTATGTGATCGTAACTAAATCATATAAATTTGTATCAAGTGTTTGATTAGGGATTTCTGCACAAATATATTTGGCTACTGGCTCAGTTGACGTTATTTTATCAGCCTTTACACAATATGCAAAGCTTATGACAAAAGTTTAAATGTATGCAAAAACTTTTACAAAAATATTCCATTGGGGTACGTATTTTAGCAATTTATTTAATTTAATGTTAAAGACCCTGGAAACTAAATCTGGCTTATCAGGAGCTCTTTGACCTTCAGGTTAAACATATATCTGGAGAACCCAAATGTTGAACAATGCTCGTAGCATCACAGTATCGTTCTTTCATATTTGTAGGAGAATTTTGAAATGTATAAAAGCCAATATAACAGACCGGTCAATATTGGCACCTGTATCTTTAGAATGATTTTCCAGATGATCCACTAAACCTTGTTATTGCATAAATCTCAAATCATTTTACCTGTATCTTATAAAATTGAGGTTGTTTGCTGTAACCTTCAAATATGAGTTTTCAATATATCACTGTGCTAAATTTTCCAGTATGTAAGATGGGGTCGTCCTTCAAAACCCATTTCTTTCATATTAAAATAATTAGGCAGATTAGGCAGATTATGTCTGCCTCTGTTGCTACCTCTATCTCGTTTTAAAAACTTATTAATTTTTGGTGTGGGAATATTTGTCATTTGGGCTTTCTCGTTCTGCTGTTTCTCAACTTCGCATACAGTCTTATAACAGCTGACGAATATATTACGTTGTCGAATAAACGAATTGATAATTGTTATAATTTCAATATTAAAATCTATCATATAAAGCTGGCTTCTTCAGTAGGATGAAGATTTGAAATCACGTGGTATATTTGCCAATGAATTCTAAAACAATAGGGTTCATTTGGGTTCGGGTCTCTACATTGAGTACCCTTTGAAGTAATAGCGAATGTGCTATTATATTGTTTAATGTTTGACATGAAATTTTTATTAAACGTATTATTTGCATCAAATAAGATTTGCAAATCTAATGAATAAACTGCTTTCTGAATGTTTATCTTTTCTTTGTGACAATAATTATTAAATTTTTCCATCTGAGGGTTTTTCAGCTGCAACATTTATTTAGCTACTAAATCGACATTCTGCGTTCATTAGGCCACAATCGTAATGTGTATTGTTTGAAGTCTAAGAGCTTTGTTAAGGATCAGTTTGCTATTGAGCTTAGCTATGCAGCGCCGCTTTATTTAGAAGTGCAATAATAAAATTAAATTAAATTGATTCAGTAGTTTAATCCAAATAATTAAAATATTTCAAACTAATCGAAAAATTGTTGTTGTATCTACATGAAATGCATTTTCCAAAAATTACCCTAAATTTCTGCGTTTAAAATGTTGATGAAAGCAACTTGAATTAAAACACGATTTTCACTAAAAGCAGGCGTAAATAATTTTTCATTCAGATAATTTATGCAAGGGAAGATTTAAATTAATACCAAAATCGAATGGAATGTCTTTAAATGACCTTAACACATGCTTATGTACAATGTTTGTGTGAAAAAACTCGAAACAAAACCAAAAATATAAACGAAAACCTTACCTATGGTTAAAAACTTTAAATATGTTTGCATGTATTGTTATATATATATATATATATATATATATATATATATATATATATATATATATATATATATATATATATATATATATGTTTGCGACGGCTCCTGAAAAAAGATAAGAAACACAAAGAATCAATTTTTTTATTAAATAATTATAACGCTTTATACTTATCTGATTACGAGTCCAATACAGCTTAACTGGCTTTCATTATATAATTTTTTTTGTTTCATTTCTATATTTGCTATCTGAAAAGATGAGATTCATTAGATTTAATTTGCATTATATAATTTATAACTTACATTTTTATTGATGCATCCAAAATTTATTTGTTTATTCACGATTTTGACAGATGGTTAAAATCACTAACAAAACAAAGTAATAAATTAGTACCCTTAGAACAATAGTGTACTAAAAAGCTAAGATAATAATTCAAATTTCCGATTTTAGATGGCACTTTGCTATCAATAATTTTATTACATAAAATTTGTCAAAAAAAAATATTTTTTTTTTTTTGTTTAGAGGACACTAGGTCAAATTTATTAAAAGTTGTAAAAAATTAATACTAAAAGAGAAGAGACATAACCTTCTTGAATTTTGTACAGTAAACATCATTAATAAAAAAAACAAATATTACGGATATACACGGTGAATATTAATAAAAAAAAAAACAGCGAATCAACACGGGGGACACTGAATCAGCGAATCATCAGGTCGCCTAAGCTACAAAAAAATAAATTAAGGAATAATAAATTCAGCCAGGCGAAAGATTGTTTAACGTGTCTTGTAATTTGGAAACCATTTTTTTTGGACAAGCATTATTTTTTTTATGGGAAATTATATCTGCGACATAATAATTTCTCACTGTGATTAAAAAGGAACTTGTTCGAAAACGTGCGGCCGAGAACGAGTTTTACAAAAAATATCTTGCGGTAAACGGAAAAATTTGACATGGTCCTTCGAGCCGGATTACCGGAGTAATTAGCGAATTGTGAAACATCGTGTGGACGTCGCATTGGTTAAATACTGCGAATCAGCATAATTTCGTGCATCATTTTCACGTTACCGGACAAATATTAAGGAAAAGCGGAACCTCATGGTAAAACATAACCACAAAAAACCGTGAGTAAGACAATCTACTAAATTATAAGTTTAAGTCTCAAAATCAATGTGAACGAAATCGAAGTACAATTGAATAATTATATAACGTGTGGAGAGATTTTATGTGATCTATTAATTTTTTTTTGTTAACCCACGCCACAACGATAAGTTAGTGAAAAAAAAAAAAAAAAAAATTTGTACCGTGTAATAAACAGTTAAGAATATCAAGGTCGTGTTTGGGATTCATTTTTTTTTTTTTTTTGAAACACAAAAATGGCGGAAAAACGTGCCTTAAATCGGATAATCAAACGTATTGCAAACGTAGAAAATAAATTGAATAATGTCGATATTACGCAGCCTGACAAAGGTTTGCCATTCGCGAACATGTGTCTATCCCTGCTATCAGAAGAATGGGTCGAATTTGTTAAAATAGAAAGGATGGCGAAGGGAGATTTTACTGAAGAGAACCTCCAGCTAGTCGATCAAATTGAAACAAATTATTTCGAATTGAAATCGAAGATTTTGCAAATGCGAGCTTCGTTCGAAGAAGGGCAAACTGCCCAACCTTTGAATTCAACCATAGATGATCTGGTTATTAACCAACAGTCTTTCTTAAAGGAATTTTCAAGCCTAAATCGACACGATGGTGAAGTTAGATTACCAAGGATGAACATACCAGTTTTTACTGGGGAATACTCTGAGTTCCCATCATTTAAAGATTTATTTGAGGCGTCCATACATAACAACGATAAAATTCAAGGCGTTCATAAAATGCAGTATTTGAAGGGGCTCCTCAGAGGGGATGCGGCTGCTTTGGTGTCTCACCTACAGATTACAGAAAATAATTACAACGAGGCTTGGCAGAAAATTTGTTTGCGATACGACAAAAAAGGACACGTGATCAATACATTGATAACAAAATTTATTTCACAACCGGTACTACATTCAATGTCGGCGAAGGGTCTTCGAGTCCTGACGGATACATCTGACGAGGTCATCAGAGGTTTAAGGGTATTGGGACCTACAGCAGAAACCAGGGATCCGTGGTTGATCCACCTTTTATCAAATAAATTAGACGGTAACACAAAAGAAGCTTGGGCTAATGAGGCAGCTAAGACAGATTTTCCTACTCTAGAAAGTTTTTTTAAATTTCTTAATTTGCGAAGCGACGTATTGGAAAGTCTCGAAATAAAACCAATAAAAACAGTTAGGCAGAAGACAATCAGCGCCATGTATTCGCGACCAGCCAACATCAAATGTCTCATGTGTGAAGGAGAACATTATTTGGCCAGATGTGAAGGCTATCTAAAGTTGAATCCAAATAAAAGAAAGGATTTTATAGTCGATAAGAAATTGTGCTTTAATTGCTTATCGTCTAGTCATCAATCGGTCGTTTGTCAGTCAAAATTCAGATGTGACCAATGCAAACGAAAGCATCACTTCCATTCATATGGATGTCAGACCTCCATTAACACAAAGCGAGAATGCTAATAAAGAGGTTACCGAGACATCCACTAACTGTAACGCCCTAATAAATAAAGATTCCACGAACAATTACATCGCATTATTGCCAACCGCAGTGATATTAATCGAAGATGCGTACGGGTATAAACAAAGGTGTCGCACACTGCTGGACTCTGGCTCTCAGTCCTCTTTTCTAACCGAATCAATGGTGCAAAAACTGCAACTACCAAGGAGTAAATCAAATGTAAGCATCACAGGATTAACGCCGGGAAGCCTAGTCTCGCGAGGGAAAACCAAGATCAAGGTGCACTCCAAGTATCACGGAAACGAGAGTTTAGAGATAGAACCGTTAATTGTAAGGGCGCTACCAGCAAGGCTCCCGAAGGCGGGTGTAGACGTCGACAGCAGAATTTTTCATGGTATTGAATTAGCAGATGATGACTTTAATCATCCGGCCCCGATAGATTTGCTGTTAGGTGCGGATAAATTCTTTGACGTCATTCAAGATGGCCAGATCAGGTTCGCAGACAAGTCATGTATTTTACAGAATACGATCTTTGGCTGGGTTGTGTCGGGCAATATTGAGCATTGTGGAGAAGTAACGCGCGCCAGTACTGCAAATTTTTCCGTTTTTAATTTCCATGTGGCTATGGACATCGACGCATCCCTCAGACGTTTTTGGGAGATAGAGGAGATTGCCACTGATACCACATTGTCACAGGAAGAACAGGCGTGTGAGGATATTTATCGTAATACTACAAAAAGGAATGCCAATGGAAGGTATGTAGTCCGACTTCCCTTCAAGGATGGTTCTCCTAAAATTGGAAACACATTGAATACGGCATTAAAAAGACTTCAGTCGCTGGAAAGGAAGCTGGCTACCGACGACAAACTAAAAATAGAATATTCTAAACAAATGGAGGAATATTTGTCATTAGACCACATGAAAGAGATACCGCAAGAACAGCTAAACGTGCCCGATGAGAAAATGTTTTATTTACCCCACCACCCCGTCATAAAAGAATCCAGCGATACAACCAAAATCCGAATTGTGTTCGACGGTTCGTGTAAATCCGCATCAGGAGGGTCAATCAATGATAAACTATTGATAGGACCAACGATTCAGCCTACATTATGGGACGCGATATTAAGATTCCGAACTTATCGCATCGCGTTAACGGCCGACATTGAAAAAATGTATCGGCAGATCGAGGTATCCGAGAAAGATATAAATTATCAAAGGCTCTTATGGAGAGATGATAAAGAAAAAATAAAGCACTATCAGCTTACTAGAGTGACCTTCGGACTAGCAAGCTCGGCATTTCTGGCGATTAGAACCCTGCGGCAATTAGCGAACGAGCATAAAAATAAGTTTCCAGATATCGCCAATCGCATGACCAATCATTTCTACGTGGATGATTTTATATCCGGTTGTGAAACAATCAACGAGGCACGCGAGCTAAAGGAAAATCTAGAGAAAATCATGAGGAGTGGTGGTTTTTAAGCTTCGAAAATGGAGGTCGAACTTGCCGGAATTGAGTGACGACGAAAAGGTGAACACGGATAGAAATTTTGTAGATTCAGAAGGAATAAAGGTGTTGGGAATTCAGTGGCTTCCTAACAAAGATATGTTCAGTTTCAAGGTGCAACATGGAGATGAGCAAGTCATAACAAAACGAAAATTGCTGTCCGAGACGTGCAAAATATTTGATCCTTTGGGCTGGGTATCTCCATCCATAATCATACTAAAAATCATTTTTCAAAGACTGTGGTATTTGAAACTCGATTGGGATGACCCACTTCCGTCAGATTTAGTCGCCATATACACAAAAACTAGATCGGAATTTCAACACTTTGAGAAAATAAAAATTCCCAGATTCGTTCACGTCCACGACGACAAGATGGAGTTACACGGGTTTTGCGACGCGAGTGAAAAGGCATATGGGGCAGTCATATACAGCAGGTCGAGAGATGAAAACGGCGAAATAATTGTACATCTAGTGACTTCTAAAACGAAAGTCGCACCCACAAAGCTAATATCTCTACCGCGACTAGAGCTCTGTGGGGCCCTCTTATTAGCCAAGTTGATGGATTGAGTAAAATGTATAGTCAAAAAAGAAGCGAAGTGTTTCGCATGGACTGATTCCCAAGTAGTGCTCGCTTGGTTATCGGCCCACCCATCGAAATGGAAGACATTCGTCGCGAACAGAACAAACGAAATACAAACAAGGCTACCCAGAAATTGTTGGGATTACGTGCAGAGTTCTGACAATCCAGCAGATCATGCCAGTCGAGGAATTTATCCTAGCCAGCTTGTGGAGTATAAGCTGTGGTGGTCCGGGCCTGAATGGCTAAAGTTGGAATCGAGAGCTTGGCCTGCTAATCGGAATGCATTCGAATCTGGAAAAGAAGAAGTCAATAGAGAAGAAAAGAAAACGAAAATGAATGCTGCTGCATTTCACACTAACGTCGAAGAAAATTGTTTGACGGAACTGCTCCAGAATCGCTCCAGCCTCTACAAAATTGAACGAGTTTTGGCTTATGTATTGCGGTTCATTGAAAACACCAGAGAAAAGGATCGAGACATGCGACAAGTAAAACAACTATCCTGCCATGAAATAGTGAACGTCAGAAAAATTCTATTACGCCACGTACAAGCAGATGCATACAACGACGATATGACAAGTCTGAAACGATCGAAACGAGTGGACAATGGTTCTAAATTATTATCGTTGACACCGTTCCTAGATGAAAGTGGGATATTGCGAGTTGGGGGACGTTTGAAGAATGCTGCGGGAGACATCGAATTCAAACATCCTGCTATTATTCCTGCTGATCATCGTTTTACTCAACTGCTGATAGGGGTTTATCATGAGCGATATTTACATGCAGGACCGACGTTGGTTAACAGTCTAATAAGACACAAATACTGGATAGTCAAGGGGCGTAGCAAGATTAGGAACGAGCTTAAGAAATGCGTAGAATGTATCAGACATTCGGCTAAAACAACAGAACAATTAATGGGGCATTTACCAAGCGTACGAGTGACACCAGCGCGTCCGTTCAGCAACTGTGGTATCGACTTCGCTGGGCCGATATCCCTTTTAACTAAACGAGGTAGAGGGGCAAAACTCGTAAAAGGGTACATATGCTTGTTTGTATGTATGGCGACCAAAGCGGTATACATCGAACCAGTGAGTGACTTAACAAGCGAAAGTTTCATAGCATCCATGAAGAGGTTTGCAGCCAGACGAGGTGTACCAAAAAACGTCTACACAGATAATGGAAGAAATTTCGTCGGGGCGAAACGAATACTGACTGAAGCCGTTGATCTGATAAAAAATATTCACCATAATTCTATAATTTCAGATTATTTAAGGGATTCTGAAGTTTCATGGCATTTTATACCACCATCCTCTCCACACTTCGGCGGTCTGTGGGAGTCTGCCATTAAGTCAGTAAAGGCGCATCTATCAAGGGCGACCAGAAACATTAATCTCACATTTGAAGAAATGGCCACCTTGCTCGCACAAATCGAGAGTATCCTGAATTCCAGGCCGATGTACGCAGTCATCAACGACGACGCTAGTTACGATGTATTAACGCCATTCCATTTTTTGATCGGGTCCGCGACAGGTGCGGTACCGGAAGAGGAGTCAACAGGTGTTTCATTCGCTTCAAGATGGAAGATGATTCAATCCAGAATACAATCATTCTGGAAAAGGTATAGGAATGATTACCTAAATACATTACAGCAGCGCTACAAATGGCAACAGACGAGTAACAACCTACAAGAAGGGGACATCGTAATTATTAAAGATGAAAACCTGCCTTCATGCAAGTGGCCGTATGGGCGAATAATCAAGGTTTTTCCAGATGCGGAAGGTTTCGTTAGAGTAGCTTCCTTGAAGACGTCGTCATCAACATTAACGAGACCAGTATCCAAACTATGTAAATTACCATTAGGTTAACGAAAAATTCGTTAACGGGGCGGAGTATGTTTGCGACGGCTCCTGAAAAAAGATAAGAAACACAAAGAATCAATTTTTTTATTAAATAATTATAACGCTTTATACTTATCTGATTACGATTCCAATACAGCTTAACTGGCTTTCATTATATAATTTTTTTTGTTTCATTTCTATATTTGCTATCTGAAAAGATGAGATTCATTAGATTTAATTTGCATTATATAATTTATAACTTACATTTTTATTGATGCATCCAAAATTTATTTGTTTATTCACGATTTTGACAGATGGTTAAAATCACTAACAAAACAAAGTAATAAATTAGTACCCTTAGAACAATAGTGTACTAAAAAGCTAAGATAATAATTCAAATTTCCGATTTTAGATGGCACTTTGCTATCAATAATTTTATTACATAAAATTTGTCAAAAAAAAATATTTTTTTTTTTTGTTTAGGTCAAATTTATTAAAAGTTGTAAAAAATTAATACTAAAAGAGAAGAGACATAACCTTCTTGAATTTTGTACAGTAAACATCATTAATAAAAAAAACAAATATTACGGATATACACGGTGAATATTAATAAAAAAAAAACAGCGAATCAACACGGGGGACACTGAATCAGCGAATCATCAGGTCGCCTAAGCTACAAAAAAATAAAATAAGGAATAATAAATTCAGCCAGGCGAAAGATTGTTTAACGTGTCTTGTAATTTGGAAACCATTTTTTTTGGACAAGCATTATTTTTTTTATGGGAAATTATATCTGCGACATAATAATTTCTCACTGTGATTAAAAAGGAACTTGTTCGAAAACGTGCGGCCGAGAACGAGTTTTACAAAAAATATCTTGCGGTAAACGGAAAAATTGACAATATATATATATATATATATATATATATATATATATATATATATATATATATATATATATATATATATATATATATATATATATATATATATATATATATATATATATATATATATAATTATGGGTTGTGTCTTTACGCGAGCATAAAAAAATATTTTATTTTCAATGTTTATTTAGTTACTTTAATTTTTATTGTTACACGTTTGGATTTAAAATTACAACTCTAATATTATCTGTTTTTACTTAATTCTAAATAATAAATCTTATCTATTAAAGTTGGGATTGGTTTATTCAGCTATTTTGCCGGTTCATGTTTCGCACATGTCTACATCATGTATTGCTTATCTCTTATGTTGCATTTCTAAGTGTGGGAAATGCAACTAAACGTTTTTGATGTTTATGGGAATATAACTCCTCCCGGGGGTGAAGAAAGGGCGTCCTCGTCCTTAGTTTTAATGCCCAATTTTGTCAGTATATCCGAATAATGCGATTGGCTATTTTCGTTTGTTGTAGTTGAATATGGTTCGGTTACATCTTTGATTTCCACTTTTGTGACTCGTTGACGTGTGTTGATGCAGATGTAGGTGACTAATATTATTATACCGATTGATGATAGGGATATTCCTCCTGATAAGGACCATATCCAATATTGATGGTCTGTTTGTTTCGTGTATATTTTCGCTATTTGTTTTCTATTTTGCAGGTTTTGTTGTTCAATTAGATCGATGTTGACAGTTTTAACCAGTTGTCGAGTTGCTTGAAGGTTATGTAATGCTCCTTGTATTTCCTGTGCTTCACTTTTTATTTCGAATGATTGGAATTTCTTATCTTTCAAGATTATTGTACAATTCCAGAATGTTATTAGGAAATTGCCTGTTAACGTGCGATTGTTTGGTCCACAATCCGATGACAATATCTCATCTTTTGCATTGTCTATTAGGAGTTTATCTTCCGTGATGAAATGTATAGTTGTTTCATTTTTCGTCGTTACGTTGCATAGACTTTTTGTTCCCATCACTAGAGGTTTGATGCAGTCGTCCTCGAATCCCTTGATTTCTGTGTGTTTCTGGACGAAGTTCCTATGATTTGTTGTTGTAAATAACTCCCGATTTGTTTTTATCAGGTGTTGAGGGTATTCTTTAATTACTGTGTCGTTGATTGTTAGTGGTATGACCAATACTGCTACCGATGTTTCGTTTTCCAATTTTGGCACTTCTAATATGAACAGGAGTGTTTCTTCGTTTGCTGCTATTTTTGGTACTACATATTGCAATGTTTCTTCGGGTAGTGTGATTTTGACACCTTGCGTGATCATTAGATTCTTTATTATCATTAGTTCTTTTAATGACAGAATTTTGTTGCTTGGCAATCCAACCTTCGTTCTGATGATCGCATCTTGGATATCCTCTAGTATAGCGTTGATTGTGTCGATATTGATGATCGTCGTAATCATTTCCATTTCAGTGATGATTATTTTGTTAGCCATGTTGGTATTTGTCATTGCTCTGTTTACGGTATCTGTCACCATTTGTATTCTCTCGTTTATCTGTTTATTTATTCGGAACTGTTCATTATTATTCTCTATTAATTCGTTTGCTGTTGTTGTCAGAATTCTTAAGTCTGTCGCATCTGGACTCCCAGCAAGCCATTTCCATGCTGTGCCCAATGTATCCCAACGTTTTTGTCTATTTCGTTTTAAAGGTTTTATTTGTTGCAAGTTATTATCTAATTTTTTACATTTTTCTTTTACAATATTATATAATTCTAATTTATCGTCCTTACTATCTAATTTGTTAAAAATAAATGTATTGATTGATTCTACTGTTAACTGTAAACTAGTTAGATTGATCGGGTGTACAATTTTTACATTTCCCACTTGTATTTTACATTTGTTTGTTTTTATTAATAACAAGGGGTCTTCGTTTAAGTTTCTAATTTCTAATTTTTGAGCATTGTTGTATTGAAAAACTAAAATTAATATTGCTACTTGATATATAGAGAGATATTGAGATATTAAATATATTTTCTTATACATTTTTATTTTTTATTTATTTTTTTTTTTTTTAAATTATATACACAACAATAAATTTAAAATTTTAAATGGTTGGATAAAAGTAGAATTTTCCTGAAACGGTAAAAATTAATTTTTAATTATTTTTTTATTCTTTTTATTTTATTCTTATTTCTCTTTATATTCCTTTGGGTTTTAAATGTCTTAAAGGCTATATTTGTTATGTTATGTTTAACCCCTCTAGGTTGCATTTTTGTTCGAATATTTGGTTTGAGGAACACTGTTTGGTTTTCTACCAGTGTTGGTGGTTCCTCTTTTTTATCATTTTGTTTTTTCAGTTTACTTGTCGCTATTTGTAAGTTGTTGCTTACGTTCTGGAATATGTTTGCAGCTTGTGCATGAATCTCCTGAGGATTTACTATGTTATTTTGATTAAATATTACCTCGTTCGGCGTGAAGCCGGTGGCTGAATGTACCGTATTATTGTACAACGCGACAGATAATTCCATAGCCGTTAAGGTGCTAGAGTTTGGGATTTTGTGTTTGTTTGTATTGAAAATTTCAATAATCGTTGAATGGGTTTTCTCTACTTGACCGTTAGATTCAGAAGATGAAGAATATTCTAACCTAACATTTAAGTTATTTAGATACTCTTAGAATTGTGCCGATTGAAACGTGGTTTCATGGTCTGATATGAAGGAATTTGGAATGCCGCAAAGTGTGAAATATTTTGTTAGAGCATTTGTCACATCTATGACGTTTTTGGTGTTAATATTTATCATCTGTAAATATTTTGAAAAAGCATCAATTATTGATAGGAAGTTTACATTATTGATGGAGAATATGTCAATGTGTACCCTCTCCAGTGGTTTTGTTGTAATCGGCCTTGGAGATATTTTGATGTTATAGGGTTTCGGTCGTATCTATGCATATTACAGGTGTTACATGCATTTATGTGGCTCTTGATCCTACTGGTCATTTTTGGGAAGAAGTATGACCTTTTTATTTGATTTTCCACTTCTTTGATCCCCCTATGGGCTCTTTCATGTTCCTTATTGATAATAGCACTCTGCCTATTTTCATTGATTATGTCTTCGACCATTTTGGTGACGAAGACAAAGTGTCCAGTTTGGGAAAAATTTTCCCTAAAGCTTTCTTGTATTACTCCGTATAATATTTCAGGGGCCAGTATTGCCGTTTGTTTACCATTGTGGAAATTTTTTAGGTAATTTGTAATATCCGCCTTCGTGAAATTTTCTGTTGCAATTATTATTCTGTTATAGTTTGGGAATATTTCTTCTGAGATTGTGGTGTCGATTGTAGTAGAAAGTCTGAATATCAATTGGTTTCTATAGTAATTTATTGGGCGGTCAGTGAAATGTATATAGTAGTCGTCTGAGGTGTTAGCTGAATGGATTGTGTCCAGTTCGCTAGAGTCGTTTGGTTGTTCTACTATGGTACTTGCTGATTCACGTGGAGTGATTGCAGGTACTTCGTTATTATTTATTTCTTCTGCGGTGGGCATTCTGCTTAGCGCGTCTGCTACCACGTTTGCTTTTCCCTCTTTATAGAACTCGTCTTGTTCGAATTACTATAACTTGCTAAATTATTTCAATTTAATGCAATTAGGGTTAGTTTTATCGTTTTTTCTCGCACCTATCTCGTAGTATGCGATGGTAACGTACACCAGGTTTATTTACTCTGATTTCTTAGCTATGTGTGCCTATCTTGTAGTGCACGTGATTGTATTCACAACCAAAGTTAGTGTTTCCAGAGAAAAAAAAAATTTGTTTTTTTCGCGTCTATATTGTAGTGCGCGGATTAAGCTTATTGGTAAAGTTTTTGTTTTAAATTTAAATTAGGGTTTTAGTTTTGGTCATGCCTATCTAGTAGTATATGCCATAAACAATTTTTTAAAAATTGCACCAAAATTTTCGAAAAGAAAAAAAATTTAATTTTTAAACAAAAAAAAAAAATCTTACCTTACTTTTACAGTCGATGGAAGCTGGTTCAAGATCAGTTGCGGTGAAGAGTGGCGGACCCTCGAGTCTGCTAACGCTATACGCTTCAGTTAGAGATGCTTCACTTATCTGTCACGAATTATTATAGATTTTTCACTAAACTTTCGTTAAAAACTGTTAATTTTTAAAATAAGTGTCACGGATTCTCTTAAAAATAAGTTTTTATTCACTTATTATTTGCACTTTTTACTTTTACACTGCCTTCACTTTAACACTGCGGCTGCGCCAATTATGGGTTGTGTCTTTACGCGAACATAAAAAAATATTTTATTTTCAATTTTTATTTAGTTACTTTAATTTTTATTGTTACACGTTTAGATTTAAAATTACAACTCTAATATTATCTGTTTTTACTTAATTCTAAATAATAAATCTTATCTATTAAAGTTGGAATTGGTTTATTCAGCTATTTTGCCGGTTCATGCTTCGCACATGTCTACATCATGTATTGCTTATCTCTTATGTTGCATTTATAAAGTGTGGGAAATGCAACTAAGCGCTTTTGATGTTTATGTGGATATAACTATGTATTGCTTATCTCTTATGTTGCATTTCTAAGTGTGGGAAATGCAACTAAACGTTTTTGATGTTTATGGGAATATAACTATATATATATATATATATATATATATATATATATATATATATATATATATATATATATATATATATATATATATATATATATATATATATATATATATATATAAACGAGTCTATATATATATATATATATATATATATATATATATATATATATATATATATATATATATATATATATATATATATATATATATATATATAATATTTTTATTTAATATATATATATATATATATATATATATATATATATATATATATATATATATATATATATATATATATATATATATATATATATATATATAACTTGTAGTTAGCTATAAAATATATAAATATTTGAAAAAAATATTAATTGTCGACTTGGAAAAATTTTGGATGTTCAAATAAATGTTACCGGTATTAATAATAATTAATTTCGTAAATGAATCAGTTCGAACATGACTAAGTAGTGTTAAAGTTTTTGTGTCGCCTTCTAAACAATCAACAAAATCATAACAAATGTGTTTATGTTTCTTTATCCTACACAAAATGGGTGGGGGCCTATTCTCGAATTCCACATCCATTTTCCACATGTGGACGTCTGTCAAAGTTCACAAAAAACGTTCGAAAATTGTAATTCGTACATGAAACACATGCGGCATGGACATTTTCCTACATGGGGAATTTTTCCACATGCTTATACCCATTCGGAAATATTCCCTTAGTACCGAAAAAATCCAATTTTTATGAATTTTGACAGATGTCCACATGTGGAAAATGACAGTGGAATTCGAGAATAGGGGCCCAGGAATTATAAACTCGAAACTGGCAGTTGTGTAGAAATAAAACAGTTTCACTTTTATGGTTTACAATAAATTTATTTTTTAGTCGTTACTCGACGCTAGTTACAATAATTCTAAATTTTATATTTTACTTTTGATATATCTTTATAATTTGCAACAACTACAAAACTACTTACTAATGAAAAATATATTTATTATGATTTTGTTATTCTTATAATTAATGAAAGAAGAGTAATCGGATTTATCGATTACTCATATTTCGGTTTATCAATTTTTATTTTAAAAAAAAATGTTATGTCTAAGACATAACAAACATATTATCATAACTTGATGAAATTATGATGATGATTGCTTTGTTGAGATTTGCGTCGTGGAGGTCAACGGACGTAACTCCTCCCCTCTAAGCGGTGTCCTTAACGTTCGTTTAAGGACAGCAGGTGATTTAGTGTCTAGTTTTGGTATTGCCAGTTCTATGTGAATCTCCTTTTCGGGTTTTTTGTTGAGCCATCTTTTTACTGAAAAATATAATAAACTGATTATGGTTAATATGATGATGCTGCTGATGAAGATATTCCTCTGAGATGAGTGGCTTTCTGTGGCTGAATGTAATATTTCTATCTTTTTATTATTGTGGATTGTCCAGTTTTGTAGCGTTGTTAATTTTATTTGTTCCTGGATATCGTTGATAATGATATCGTTGTATGGTTGCAAAGCTATAATATCTTCGTACATTATTGGTAGGGTATTACTGTATTCCTCTTGATTGAGATTAATCGTACAATTTTTGAAAAATATTAGCTTTATTCCTTTTATTGATTGTTGTTTTTGATTACACGTTGATGATATAGGTATTTCCTCTTTGGTTGAGACGAGTATATACTCGGGTGATAATTGCTCTATTTCATTTTGGAATTTTTGTTCGGTTAAGTTGCATAGTGCTTGTTTGTTGTTGATTATTTGCGGGATGCAGATGAGTTGTCTGCTGGATCTTGTTTTTCGCAATATTGGATGCTTTCTACTTCATTGCAAGGTTTTGTTGGGTATTGATGTATATGTTCATTTAGGATAATGTATGGGTTAGGTGGGATAATGGTATATGTTTCGTTAAATGTTATTGATTTAATTTTGTATTGAGATAGGATATCATGGTGAAAATTGGGTATTTGAATAGAGAATATAATCTGAGATTGATTGTAATACGCTTGTAACCATAGTAAACTATAAATACTTTCTTCTGTTTTAAGGTTAACATTAAATTTTGAAAAATGGTTTTGGATGAAATCTAATTCCTTGTGATTTAGAATATGTCTTGATATGATTTCTAATTTTGCCATAGTAATTGCTTCAATGATGTCTGATAGGTGATCGTTTAATAGTTCTATATTATATACTGATCTATGGAAACTTTGATCCAATTTCAGGATATTAGCCAAACTTTTAGTAATATTTTCAACCGATTTTAGTTCAAATTCGATTTTTCGCGTCTGATTATTTACAAAATTTTGAATATCATTAAAACGTGTTATCATTTTCGTATTGATATTAATTTGATCATTATATTTATTCTGCAAGGTGTCTTCGTTTCTGTTGATTTCAGCTATAGCTCGTCCTAGTTCGTCATAGTCATCGTGGTCCATATTACCTGTGATAGATTTTATTATGGATCCAAGTCCATTAATTAGTCCCCTTTTGTTTCGTAGTCTCGGTCTTAAATGATCTAAGGTTTCTTCTAATCTCTTAAACTTCATTTGTAACATGTCTAGTCTAATTTTGTAGAGTCCTTTTATTCCAGTCCTTTCTTTACCAAATGTTTGAATTGTGTTTATGTTATTTCTCTGGGTTATCAGTGCTTCTTTTTCTTTAGCGTTTCTCATATGAATTAAATTGTAGAGTTGTTCACAATTCTTTTTGTGATCTTTTAAATATCCGTTTGGATTTTTATCCGGAAGTTTATCTGGGAAAATTTCGGGTTTTGAAATATGTCCATTCTTGAGTTCAAATGGTGTCATCTTAATTGTGGAATGTATCGAGTTGTTGTAAGTAATTAAAGTTTCATTCATGATTTCGACAGGATCTTTGTCGTGGTTTTTAGCATATATAATTCTGTAAATTTCTATGAGGGTAGAGTGTAATCTTTCTACCGGAGAGTTTCCCGTGGAGGCTTTAGGTGTTGTTAGATGTAAAGTTATCTTGTACATTTCACAAAACTGTTTGAAAATTATAGAAGTAAATTCAACTCCTCTGTCTGTTACCAATTTTTGAGGTATACCATGGGTAGATATGAAATTTTTCATTAATTTAACTACTTCTAATCCATCTGAAGTTACCAAATGATATGCTACTGCAAATTTGGAAAACTTGTCTAATATTGTGAGAAATTTTTTATTATTAATAGCGAATATATCTATATGGATTATGTCTAATGGTTTCTTTGGATTTTCAGTCACTTCTAATTTTATGGGTTTGACATTCCTACCGTATTTTAATGTTTGACATATTTGACATTTGTTTATAATTTGGTTTATTAAATTTTTCATCTTGGGGAAATAAAAATTTTTTTTTAACTGTTCTAAATTTTCACTGATACCACGATGATTTCCTTCTTGGTGTTGTTTTGTTATTACGTCCCTTTGTTGTAGTTCGTCTACGATGTCTTCTACTAGCACTTTGCTTCGCACCAGTTTTATATTTGAATTAGAAAAGTGTTTTTCGTGAATTTTATTCATTAGCTTAAAAGTACTTTCGTTACACGCTATTCCTATGAGTTTACCAGGTATTATGTATTCATTATATACTTGCATTAGTTAAGGAATTTCGGATAAGGAATTTCGGTTTGAGGTTCCTCTTCAATCGCATAATCTAAATTTGGAAAGTAGTTTTGATCGTTATTTACTTCCTGATCATGGTGAGAATGCAAGATGTCATTTTCTATATTAAACAGTTCTTCGCTTTTGAATTTTGGGCCAGTGGGTTGAAAAGAGTGTTGTTGTGGTTGTTGTTGAGGTTTATTATAAATAAAGTTTAAATTACTAAACCGTGTAGGTTGAGTAAATTTATTTTGATTTGATATGGTGTCCATTGATTCAATTTTATTGTATGGTAATTTGGGTGGTGGTCTTTGGAAGGGTTTATAATTTTGATTTTGTTGATAATTCGGTTTAGGTTGTGGAAATTGTTGTGAATTTTGGAAAGATCTTTGATTAAAATAATTTTGTGGTTTGTCGAAATGCGTCATTTGCAATCGGGGTTGTTGGTTGATATATGGTTGTCTAACAAGGTTAGGAAAGGGTTGTCGATATAATATCCGATTAGGAGTTGCTGCAGGAACATGTGTCTGCGTTTTAGTTTTAAGGTAATGCATGTTCTGTTCTGTCATGCATAATGAGAATGCTTCATTTATTGTTTTAGGCTGCCATGCCCTGATCATTGAACCGATGGGTTCCTTTAGACCAGCCAGAAATGTGGATAAGCACATCTCTCGATACAACTGTTCTTTTGCTTTGCTAACATTTTCATCGTCTTCGTTTAACCTTATGTGTGAGAATATGGTGGACTGAATATCTATAATTCTGGAAAAATATTTTTCCAATGTATCTCCACCTTGGTGTATCATATGTAAATCGCGAATGAGACTAGTCTCATTTCTCTTATCTGCATAGTGGGTTATTAAGTTTTCACGAATTGAGGTCCAACACAGTGGTGTCCCATACATCGTCAATACTTCGTCGGCCTCTCCCGTGACTTTGTTACGGATGGCTCTTTTAAAAGTAACAGGTATATTACCTGCTCCTACAATTTTTTCACATTCTGTGATAATTTCATCCACATTGTCTATGAAATCGTACAATGTGTGACGATTTCCCTCATATCTAGGTAAATCTTTTATCGAATCGGGTATCTTGAATGTATTTACTAACGCCGTAATATTTTCTACTTTCATCATTTTTATTTGTTTTATATAACTATCTTTATTAATATCAATATTATAATTTGTAATTTTTACTTTTTCGTTAAAACTTTCGACTAATTCGTCTAATTCATTAGCATCTAAAGTTCTGTATACCGCAGAATCAATAGAGCAATCACTATCACTATAACTATCACTATCAAGACCTAATCTATTTTTATCAACCAATGTCGTATTATCGTATTCCGCGATTTTACTATGATCAATTTTCCCATATACCGTGAGATTTTGAGAATTATTGTTATTTTGGATAGGTGAGGAATTTTTAGAATTGAACATATAAAAATTTCCAACTTACCAGGCAACTAGTAGTAATGTTATTCTCATCGTGTAACGTAGGTAGCAACTCAGATATTTGCACTTAACACTAATAATATGTTCGTAATTTTGTTCAATTTGGCACTATTCACTGCCACTGATAAACCGTCAGTGTGGATATCACTCCCGAAAAACGCACTATTTCAAAATTAACTTTTTTATTAATATTAATTACTGAGCTGTGTTAGATATTTAAAAATATCCACTACCAAACTGCGCCAATTATAAACTCGAAACTGTCAGTTGTGTAGAAATAAAACAGTTTCACTTTTATGGTTTACAATAAATTTAGTTTTTAGTCGTTACTCGACGCTAGTTACAATAATTCTAAATTTTATATTTTACTTTTGATATATCTTTATAATTTGCAACAACTACAAAACTACTTACTAATGAAAAATATATTTATTATGATTTTGTTATTCTTATAATTAATGAAAGAAGAGTAATCGGATTTATCGATTACTCATATTTCGGTTTATCAATTTTTATTTTAAAAAGAAATGTTATGTCTAAGACATAACAAACATATTATCATAACTTTATGAAATTATGATGATGATTGCTTTGTTGAGATTTGCGTCGTGGAGGTCAACGGACGTAACTCAGGCGTAAAAAATCAAAAATTTGGAATATTCGACACAAAATAATTTATTTTAAAATCCCCTTATTTACGCACTTTCATATAGAAAAAATAAATAAGTAATAAAAACCATATAAAACCATAATTTTTTTGTCAGTTTTTTATGTAGTGGATAAAGCTAAGTAGATTTAAATATGCATTCATTCAAGTATGTGTATGCTGTACAGAAGTGAAAAATATTTAATACTAGAACTACCGACCGGGTCCAAATGACCGGTTATACATTTAATGAATTAAATTATTTTAATTATTATGTTCATATTTTTGTGGGAATCTGTGATGACTTTTAATATGACAATAAAGTGATTATGTTAAACAAAATTCATCATAAACTTCCAAAAAATATTAACATAATAATTAAAAAAATTGAATTCAATAAATGTACAATTCGTCATTTTGACGAGTTGGTAGTTCTAGTGTTAATGAATCATATTTTGTTTCAGTAATTAATAGAAGCTGTGGAAGAAAATGAGGACTTATTTATATTTAAATACGTATTTATTATTCAGAAAAACTTGTCACCCGCATGACATTTGAATTTGACATCCATCAAAATTTTTAAACCTAAATGAAGTTTGCCACAATTAAGGTTGTACAAAACCAAAAAAATTTCGAATTTCCCTTTGCTCACGATAGCAGCTCCGGATAGCAGCTCCAGATAAATAGGTAGAGCTAAATATTTTTTTATTGATTTTAGTTAAAATGTTGAATTAAAAATTATAGTTTAGTTTTAAATAAATTAATTATATGTATAAATAGCAAGACATACAGAAAATAAAGGTATAATATTGCGCATGCTGTTGCTATCTTTTTTTCGCAATTTGACGTCACATATAGACAAAAATGCTAATATTTAAATGGAGTTTCGTGATATTTTTGTTAATTTTTTAAATAAATGGAAAATAAATGATTTTTTTTTATTCTTGCCATTGATTGTTTCTCAACTTTATGTTAAAAATAAACATTTCAATTTTTATTTTAGTTATTATACGGCAATACTTTTGGAATTAAATCGCGAAAGGAGGCATGTTTTAATATTCGTGTCTGAAGCAGACTGTTTCAGCACATTGCAGAGAACGTTCAGATTTTAGTTATTTAATTCAAAACACATATAAAACACTAAACAGTGAATCGGTGTTTTGATTTAGTTGTAGCAAAAACCATAAGACAATAAATGAAACAAGCCAGAGATTTAATTTTAATTAATAGTTTTGTTTAATTTCCTTTTTATAAACAATAATTTGTGAACTGAATTTTTATTTAATATATTTTACATTTATATTTAACGTTGAATATGAGCATAATATTTGAATAGGTACGTGGATACCAATAACTTGAAGCGAAACGAAAATAGATGGCAAAAATTTGAGTACATAATGTAAAAAAATAAAAATTTTAATAAATGATACGTATGTTCAAATGACCAAAAACATTTAATAATTTAATTGTTTTATGTTATGTACTCATAATTTTGTCTACCCTTTTTTCCATTTATCTTAGACATTATATACTCGAAGGAATTATTTCTCATATATTTGAACCATAAAAAAAATATAAAGCACAAAAATGGTCTCCGTAAACTATCATTATCAATTGTAAATACGGTTTGTTAAAAAAACTAACGATTATTCCTGATTTATTTAAAAAATTAATCAAAAATCCGCCAAACTTAATATAAATATCTCCTTTTTTGTCTACACGTCACGTGCTGCGCAAAGAAAGACGAAAATGAGACACGGGAATATACTACCTCTATTTTCTGTATACCTTGTATAAACAGCTTGTTTAACATTAGTTTTATAACAGAAAATTAGCTGCTCCGGTTACCAGGTATCCGGAGCTAATAAAAAAACGCGGCTCATAACACACATTTATAATTAACAAAACTGGAAAAACATTTTGGTGGTGAAATTTTTTTTTTTATCGATGTATTTATATGGACGAAGTAAAACTCAGTAGCGACTATTTTTAATTTCCAATACTACGGAATATAAAAATATTTCAAAAATTTCGGATTATCTTGAAATCGAGAAAATCCTTCCTAAATCGGACCGACCAGCAAAACTAGTTTGAATATAACATTTTCGCATGGTTTCATAAAAAATTTGATCATTATCAAAAAAAACATCATAAAATACAATTAATTGAACAGTTTTACAAAATTACTCTGTATTTCAAAAAAGGGGTTTTAATAAATTAAAAAAAATTTAATGAAACTTTCCAGAAATATTTTTACAACTTTTTCTTTATCAATAGAAATTTGTTTGCATGTTTTGTTTTGCAGCTGAGGATAACCCATAACCCGCATCTATAATTGATTTTAGAATGATAAAGATTTATAAAACTAAAGGAAAACTGGAGAAATATTTTGGTTTCACTACTCTGATATAATCGAATACAACCAGAGCCTTCTAGAGTTTTACGGCCATAATCATTATGACGTATTTTTTAAAAGCTTTTTTAGTGGTATACATTTTCACTGATTTAGAGCAGGAAAATTATAAAACTTTTATATAAAAGCTTTCTACATATCATTAGCAACAATAAACAATAGTATTAAATAAATATTAATTGCAGAAATATTAAAATTAAACTATGCCTAAAATATATTTTTCGAACTTTCATTTTGAAAAATACATCAAAAATGGCTCTGACGAATTAAAATAATACTTGCTAAATTTATCTTTAATTTTACTAGTGTACGTAAGATGTCTAAGATGTTTACAGAAAAATACGAGAAAAAATTATTTAATCATAAAATTATCACAGGTTCCTATATTTTGTGAATTTGTTTTGCTTTTCCTACAATTGTTGAACTTGAAATTTCCTCAGGTGGTAATTTTTGGTATGATTTTACCAAAATTTTTACGACCATCACTGTATTGACCACACAGGCTTAATGTCACCTCAATTATAAAATATTGCAATCCGTCATGGCTTTATCTAGCATTTAGTAATTTATATGTTATTAAAACATATGACGACAGTATAAACAATACACACTATTCGATGATTCCAAAACTGGATACGTGAAAATATTGCCATGAATATACAGATGTGTTGTTGGTACACAAAATGGCGTACGACTATATTTAACACAAAACGTGATGTCCACTCGACGTTGCAATAATGCATTTGTATGGTGTACTACGTTAATGGCTTGTGGCAATGATAGACGAAGAATCAACGGTCAGAGAACTGAATCAAATTGATAATCCATGCCACAAAACAGATAAAATACAAATCGTTTCATTTGATGGCTGCGGTAAAATATGAGACACAAAATTAAAATCACACTCAATCAAGCACACAAAACAGAAAAACCCTATGAACAGAAACTAGTCATGCAAATGTAGAAAACCGAATTTATGTTGGTTTTTTATTATTTTCTTTTAAAATTTTGAAATTTTAGAATAATTGAATATCGTTATTTGTAAGGATGTCGCTTAGAATAGATAATCTAGCAAAATCCACCAAGCTTAATGCGGAACTTTTTCATTCGAAAAGCAATGCGAAAGATGCCTCAGTGAATGCTAGGAACAATGCATTTGTTCTTGGTTTTTGTTTAGTTGATGAGTTCGCTCTTCATGAATTTTATATTAAAGAAAAGGAATTCGAGGGACGCTTGCAATATATCGGGTGAAAAGTACATCAAATCACATTTTTTTGGAAGTTATGTTTAATTTTTAGAATTTTATGTTTCGTAAATCATTTAAGGAAAATGATTTTCTTATTATTGTTGTTGTATTTTAAGATACAGGGTGTCAAATATTTAAAAATTACATGCATCTGGTATAGTAAATTAGGGGATTATAAAAGAATTATAAAAATGGTACCATCATTCATTTATTCTTTTTCAAAATGGCTGTCGAATCATTTTTTTTAAAATTTTCGCCCATGTGCTTGTTTCTTTTCTAAAATTATTGTCGGATGTGACCAATATTTTAAATAGGGAAAATGATTTAATGAAGTGAAATTATATTTCCCGGTCAGCTCACTCTGGATCCGTAAGAGTATATTCTTGGTATAATTAGTGTTGCGAAAGATTGAAATTTTTATTTAAGTATAACGTTATTTTTAATTATATCATTCTGAGGATTCTGGCAGTCGTTTTTGATTACGAGAAAATTTTTACTTTCCCAAATGCAGAAATATCAACATTCTACTATAAAAGAAATTTCAATTCATACAATTTAACGGTCTATAATAATATGAACACCAAATATGCATTTTGCTATGTCTGGCATATAAGCATTTCAAAAATGAGGGCCAAACGAAGTGGTAAGCTGCCTTTATAAATTTATTGAATCAGAAGTTTGTAACAATAACCACCAAGAGGAAATTGGATTTTCGTCAGATAATTGTTTTAGTCAGAATAAGAATAAGATTATTATTTCATTCAATGCGTGGGCTACCAAAAAAATTGAGATTAACTTAACTCAAAGGTACCTAACGAAAAGACATACGCAAAATGAAGGAGATTCGGTACATTCAACTATAGAAAAGAAAAAGAAACTTAGAGCCAAAATTAGTGAACCATTTTATAATGTAATAGAAATGACGCAATTCGATTTCCTTAATTTTAAACCATTGAGTGAACTGGCTTATTTTAGCTAATTCAATTTTTATATATCAAAATTGAAAGAATTTCAAATTTCAAACTCAAATGTTATAAATATTAATTATAAAATAGATTGGAATGGGAGTCATCAGCAAATGGAACTGGTGAAGGAAAGTAAATCTAGAGGAAGAAAAACAGCCAAAAGTGCCGAAGTGTTTAATGGTTTTATTCCTAATATAAGTTACGATAAACCCTTGCCGATATCGTCTGCGAAGTGGAAAGATTTAAAATCTTTATGTGACCTAAACTTAATTCACATAAAATATCATGCCTTTTACGAAAATTTACCGTTTTCGAAAGCAATGCCAACCAATGAGGAGGACGAATGATAATATGGCTAACTTTATTTATTTGTTGTAAATGAATTGTTATTTTCTATAATTTTTATTATTATGCAAAGGTTTTCTTATAACTGTCATAAAATCTTAACATTTTATTACATATAAACGATGATTTTTACAAACGTACAATAATAAACTATGATACGTTCATTTATAATAAGTGAATTATAAATTTACTTATAAACTAGGATTTTATCAAATTTGAATAGCATTGTCGGAATCATTAAAATTCAACCATTTCCTAGGTTGAATTCTAATGATTCCGACAATGCTATTTACATTCATATATTACAATGTAAGCTTTCACTACATACAAATCTTTGAGTTATTCTATTTTCAAAGATAATTGAAAACAGTGTCTCCTGTAAAGTTGATGTTTTCAACTTGTCATTGTATTATTTGGAAGATGCTTATTTGGATATAGCAATAAATTACGTTGTCAATAATATGCAACTCCTTTCATCTTATAAATGTATCGTCCTTCCGAAGTTCCCTCAGAATAGCCATCTGGATAATCCTAAAACATAAATTTTATATAATAAATGTACTTCATAGCAATGTATTTATCTGTACAGTACACATGTGTACGTTAATAGTACATGGTAGTAAAAACCACTATAGAAGAGATTTTATTTTGTGTTGGATTTAAGTTCTCGGATTTTTATTTTTTTTTGTTCTATTTGTACAATGAAAATTTATGTGTCAGTGGCATTAAAACATTTGTGTTATTTTTTTTAATGTTTGTAAATACATATTTTTATTATTTTATATGCAAATTCAGCATAAATTTAAATATATAAGCTGTAAGTGAATGTGTGCACACTATAACGACTGTAGAGAAAAGTTAAAAAATAAAAAATCGAAATTGGGGCAGTTTCCCCACTTTCTGTGTTTATAGTCTATTACCATATCTTTGATGTTAATTTTTTTATAAATAGACAAATTTTTATTTTTTTATTAAAATAAGTATGTTTATACTCGTACGTAGGCGAATAGTGTACAATGTCGAAAAAAAGATAATTTGGTGTGGCGAAAATACAATTAAATTTACATTTTTTATGTAGTATGAGAATATGATATATCAAGTTACCAAATAACCGAAAAAATGCAAAGTTTTAAAATAAACTTTTTATTGGTGGTATTAAGGCTTTTACATTTTTGTGTTTTTCGTGAAGATTGTACACAAAATGTGTTTATTTTACAATTTTAATATACATAATTTTGTATTATAATTGAATAAAATAAAATAATTGAGATCCACAATAGCTTCCAGACTATATTCTTTGATTAGCAACTTGACAGTTAATTATTTCGAGTTTAATCAAAAAACATTCTATCATCAATTTCAAAAATAATAATTACTTTTGTATGCTTTTGTTTTTATAAACATAACTAAGTTTATTTTTTATACATACTCGTAAATGCAAATATTCTAAAGGGAAATTCATCTAGAAAAGTTAAAAAAACATGTTTGCTTGTGGAACTTGATTTTCTGTATAAAATGAATCATCCAAATTTTTAATTACATATATGTCAACTTCAGGAATTTGTAATTCAAAAAATGAATTAAAGGTAGAAAAAAAGACTATAAGAGAATTGAAACAAATATAAGAGGAAGGGAAGAATCAAGGGCAGCTACACAGAGGTGCAGAACGTTATTAAGTTTTTAGAAATCGACAGGCTAGTCTCGAGTAGAATTCTCAGTTGTACAGTGATTTTCGAGGCCTAGCTTTATTTTAGTTGAGTTAATAAGCTTTTCACAATATCAGTTAGAATTCTAGGAATTTACTACACTCTTAATATTTTTTGATGTATTTCACTACAATTAATGAAGGTTATCTGTTTCCACCATTAATTGTAATGATATGATTTTTAATATGTTCCGAAGATTGTAAAAGAATTCAATCCAGTTTCGAACTGATGGGCTTATGATTATGAAAAAATCAATCTTCTCATCAGGCCGCGGCGACTGGACTGATTATACCACAATTTACATTCTATAAATACGGAATGTGCTGTGCGTTAAGTACTAGCGAATCATACTAATACAGATGAACTCTCTTACAATTTTTTCTTCTTCACGATATTCACATAGCTCTGTGTGTAAGCTAATTTTACTTTATTAATTTTTTGTTGAATGTTAATTAATTCATGTAATTTCTAATATACTACCGGTGATTAGACCATTTTAATTGTGTTTTTATTAACACGAAAAGTATATTAGTATTTACGAACAGTAATTCAACGAAACTGAAGATAGAATTCTATTTATTTATTAATATAATTTTAATATGTTTCAAAGATTGTAAGAGAATTCAATTAAGTTTCGAACTGATGAGCTTCTGATTATGAAAAAATCAATCTATATATTAATGAAAAAATTAATATATATATATATATATATATATATATATATATATATATATATATATATATATATATACATGTATATATATATATATATATATATATATATATATATATATATATATATATATATATATATATATATATATATATATATATATATATATATATATATATATATATATATATATATATATACTCGTATATATATATATATATATACAGTAAAACCTCCAAACTTGGACACTTCTCTATTTTGGACACTCCTCTATTTTGGACATTTACATTCAGTCCCTTGAAAATCTATATAAAATTTGTCAAAAAATGTTCGTTTTCCTCTATATATTGAACAATCTCTGTAAATTGGAAATTGGCCATCAAAACTAGATATTTTTGAATTTTTTTGCATGATTTTCACCTGCGTATTTTGGACAGCACGAAAATGATTGATTAAATGTAGAATAAATGTACTAATAGTAGGTATGTTAGTGTTATGTACATATGAAACACGAAATCATGTTATACAAAGTACAACCAACGCAAACGTACCAATTGAGTTGCGAGGATTAAAATGAAATAATAAATCTCTTTTAGTATTAGTAATCGACCACATCTTTATACTCTACGAGTATAAGTAGCTTCAAAAATTTGAATAAAACGAGAAAAAACATGTAATACCGATGTTTTCTACAAGTGTATGTGTGGTGCAATTCGTTGGTGTCGTTTACTGATGTAATTTACAGGGTTTGTCAGTTCTTTAGGTTTCTATAATTTTATGTTTCATTTTCACAAAAATTTGGCTTATGCTGTTTTCATTTTCAATGTTTTATACCTATGATTTTACTGTAATTTTTTCAGCTCTTTAGAATAAATCAGTTGCAACTCTCATTTTATAGTAAATAGACAAACGATTGGTGTTTTTATAAAACAGTGAGAAAGTGTTTTTAACTAAAAACAACAAGATTTGGTAATCACATAAAGTTTGTACTCGTTTTAACAATACAGTTTTTATATCTAACGTTTATTTGATTTTTAAATAAAATGAATAAGAAAAATTATAAAGAGTTAACTCTTAAAGAAAAAATTGATGTGATTAATGATATGCCCACCAGTTCATTGCGGGTTACGGCAGAAAAATTTGGCATATCAAAGTCTACGGTGGGGAATATCATGAAGCGGAAAGATGAGTACATTGGTAGATTTCGAACTGAAAATGAAAATTTGAAACGGAAGAAAACTACAACTGATTTCGATCAAATAAATTCCGTTTGTTTCGAATGGTTCAAGCAAATGCGGGCTGCAAACGCTCGACTATCCGGGCCTATAGTACAAGAAAGCGCCAGAAATATTGCTGCCAAGTTAGGCGTTAATAATTTTCAAGCTTCAAACGGTTGGTTGGAGAAATTTCGTGTTCGATACAACATACAATTTAAAGCTCTATGCGGTGAGTCCAATGAAGTCAGTGAAGCCGATGTTTCTAATTTTAAATCAAAATTCGCTGAAATGGTCGCGGGATATGACCAAAAAGATTGGTTTAACGCGGATGAACTGGGTCTATTTTTTAAATTATTGCCAGACAAAAGCCTCGTTTTGAAAAATGAGAAATGCAAATCGGGAAAGCTTTCTAAAGAAAGGTTAACCGTGCTACTTTGTGCTAGTGCTATGGGAGAAAAACTTAAACCCTTAGTAATTGGCAAATCTAAAAAACCTAGGGCTTTTAGAAATTTAAATCCGGAAGATCTTCCTGTTACGTGGCGCTCAAATAAATCGGCTTGGATGACGTCACATATTTTCGAGGAGTGGATCCGATCAGTAGACAAAAACATGAAGAAGGTAAACCGGAAGATTTTGTTGACAATAGATAATTGTCCAGCTCATGTAGAGGTCAAAGGTTTGACAAATGTAGCTGTGCGATTTTTACCACCAAACATGACATCCAGAATTCAACCGCTAGACCAAGGCATAATAAAAAATTTTAAAAGCTTTTACAGAAGCTGTGTTCTTAAAAAAATAATATCAACTTTAGAGCTAATCCCAACTGGTAATGCAACAGCGATGGATATATCGAAGAAATTAAACGTTCTTGATGCTGTTACGTGGATTGATAGAGCATGGCAGTCAGTGTCACGGGAATGTATTCAGAAGTGTTTACGCGGCGATAAATTTAATGAATTTGTTACAGCTGACGATGAGGTAGCAACTAGCTGTGAGCCAAACAATGATGGAATTTTACAGTCGATCCTAGAAAATGAACCTGATGAAGTAGAACTGGAAGGTCAGGATGATGAACCAACGGTTACAATTGAACAAGCCCTTGATGCCCTTGAAGTAATAAAACAATTTTCACTGTATAAATTCTCGTCCATTTTCAACGACATCCTGCGTTTAGAAAGCAAACTTAATGATTTCAGTATCAGCAAACCAAAAAAACAAACGAGCATTCTTGATTTTTACTTTAAGAAAAATTAGGACAACGTAAAACGGTATTAAGCAAAATGTATTTCTGCTAGACTACATATGAATTTATTAGTTGTCTACATGATTTGTGATATTAATTATGAATTTTTTTATTGTACTGTGTACACATACACATTTAAAGATAAATTTCTATTTGTTTGAATTTAAGTTGCATTTATATATTTACTGAATAAATATGTAATTCATTATATCTGTATTTTGTACTACATATATCTGTATTTTTCATCTAAAAATGTTTGAAAGTTTTTTTTCCATATTTTGGACACCTCCATAAATTGGACGATTTAGTCAAGTCCCTTCGCTGTCCAATGTACAGAGGTTTTACTGTATATATATATATATATACATACGAGTATATATCGGATCAAAAAAAATTAATTTTGTTTATAATTTTATAAGAACTTAAAATTTCGATATTCACTCTTATTAACACAAAAAAAAAAAAATTTAAAATCGATTAAGTTTTTAATTCATAAATTTGCCTTTGAAATTGACTCCAAATGGCATTTTTCACTATTTTTGCAAAACTTTGGGACCATCCTGTGCGCAATACAAACCCTATATCAAAAAAAAATAAAATATAGGTTATTTTTATTTTTTGAACGGAGGGTGGGTACAAACGTAACAATTTTTGAAGTTTTGACCATGAAATGAAAAGTATTGGGCTTTTGAGAATAAAAGTTACCCACATTTAAAACACATATTTTCTTTATCTAAAACCATAAAAATTCTATTTACAATATTTTTTATATTGTAACTGTTAAACAAAATATTAGAGAAGGTTAAATGTTACAATCGTCCTTCACGTTGTACCGAATGTAACAGTCTGTAAGGGCGATTGTAACATAATCAAACTGACAAATACATCTAAATTATTTAAATTAAACTTTATTCCAAAATAAACATAACAATAAAATAAATAAGAAATTCAATTATTTTAAATTAAAAAAGGAACGCAGGTACATGTTGTAAAATAAAAAATGAATCACATATAAAATTATTGAAATATAAAAAAAAAATTAATCACATATGTATAAAATTAGTCGGAATCGCAGTTGCGGCATTGAAAAAAGATATTAATGGCCTTTTGTCCCACACAATTTGAGTGGACCCAAAGTCGGCATGACGTGCACTGTATCCATTCTTCATTTGGAATTGATTCGGAATACTTTCCACAGCAGTATGTGCAAATGCAGTCTTCTTCTTCAGAACTCGAGGAAGAGTTTCTCTTTTTACGATTTAATATTGCTTTTGATCGTTTTGGTTTCTTTGGTCGTTTTCTTTGTGAAGGCTTTTCTTATTTTGTTCCCGCTTTTTCGCTTCTTCCTCCAACATTAATTTTTCAGGAGCGTCAGTAAGGATCATTGTTCTGCCTCCATGAGCAGGAGTGCTTGCAAGAGACGATTTTGGGTATGGAATGACCATTTCGTGAGAAAATACAGGATGCCATAAGTTGTTGAATATCCTGGTTGCATTGTTGGCGAAGATTGGATTAGTTCTGGTACTTCTACTGGTAGTTTGCCTGAATATCCTGGTTGCATTGCTGGCGAAGATTGGATTAGTTCTGGTACTTCTACTGGTAGTTTGCCTAAATATCCTGATTGCATTGTTGGCGAAGATTGGATTAGTTCTGGTACTTCTACTGGTAGTTCTCTATTTGTGACATCACTTGGAGAAAATTCTTCATCACCAAAAATATGAGGATAAACTGGCCAAATTCCAGAAGCCCTAAATCCTGATATTATATTTTTCGACGTAGCAGCTTGCTCTATTTGATTAGCCAATTCGGGAATATCGTAAATTCGAATTCGTCTACTTATTAAAAAATATCACAGAAGTGTTTAATGTTCAACATTTAACTTGTTATTATTACCTGCATTGAATTTCATCCAATTCGCTGAAGCACGATTGAAGAAAGTTTTCATTGGACCAAACACACTACGATCCAGCGGCTGCAGCTTATGGGAGCAGTGAGGAGGAAATTTGCAGAAATTAACCACTGGAACGGAAATATGAGACTGATGGTTACCTAGAACAACTAATTTTTTATTACTCTGAGTTGCATTTTTGTGCTTTACAAAATGTTGCATGAATTGTAAAAATTCCGTCTGCATCCAGCCAGACCTATTTGATGCTCCAATGCAACCCACCGACCCCCTCCCCCTTCAAAAAATATCCAAGAAACTTTTTTAACGGAAATATAAACATTGGGGAAAGCGAATTTCCAATAGCGTTAACAGCAAGGCACATCGTTACTAATGTACCTCTTTCCGCCGATGCGATGCTTCCCACCTGCCTTTTTCCCTTTTCGGTTAAAATATTTCCCGGCTTATGGACGGTAGTAAGGCCAGTTTCGTCGATGTTGAATATGTCTTGCGGTTCAAATTTATATCGTGTCATAACGTCTAACAAATTTTTAAAAAAGTTTTCAACATTTGGCTTATTAAAATTCATAGCTCTAGCTAAACATGTTGATTCTGGCTTTCTAATGGTTAAAGTATTATTCCTCTTCATGAACGACATCAACCATTCCTTGCCAGCCATTTCATTTTTCTGCCAGGAATCTGGCATTTGTAATTTATAATATTTTGCCGCTTGGAAAGCCAGTTTGCGTACGCATTGGGTCGTAAGGCCGTAATATAAATCAGCACAATGGGTAATGTATTCTTTCAGCTTTTCCTAAAATATAATTAATATATTATAATAAACCATAAATAAAAATGTGAACTATATCTACCTCATTTTCAGCAGTAAAAACCTTATTGTGAGAAGCGTATCCCACCTTCACATCATTTAAATCTGTTGTCTTCAATTTTAAAATGAACCGATGAAGAGTTACGTGGCAAACGTTGTATTTTCTTGCAGCGGCACGTAGAGATGCTATTTTACTGGAAACCTTTCTAGCTGCTGCCAAATACGTCTCTTTTGGTATTCTTCCTCTTAAAGTTTTCCTTATTCTATTTCGGGTAATTTTTATTTTATTTTACTGTCCTAAAAGAAAACAGATTCATATATTATATATTTCTATATAGTTGATGTATATTAATTACAATGTTCAACTCTTAAAAGAGCACACATATTAAAATTTCAACATATTTTTACAAGTTCCCCAGTAATAACCTCTTAATTTTTCATATTATTCTGACAATTCATAATATGGACGATTGAAACATGTTAGAACCGTCCACATTCAAAAATGTTTCAAATGCCCCATCCATGACTTATGGAACATTTTAATTAAAAGTGTTTAAACTAATAAGCTGAATGAGATTAACTTTGAACGCGTGTTAAAAATAAGTTAAAATATTATGAAAAACATGTTTTCAAAAACTTACCAATGACTAATCTCAAAAAAGCTTAAAAAATGCTTCGGTAATTTTTTTTAACTTTTTGGTATCAAATCAAAATTTTACTATTATTTGACGTTTCAGACTCTACTGAACTGCAAATTTTTGTGAGTGCGTTCAGAAATTTTAGTTGAGTTGTTTCTACATTAGAAAATTACTACGCTTATGCATAGTTCTCATAAAATGTCATTGTTTCAACTGACCCAGTGTTACGTTTATACCCACACTCCCCTACTATACGCACACTAAAAACTAAACAAATCAAATCTGTCACTGCTGCCCAAAAATGAAATTACTCATATATATATATATATATATATATATATATATATATATATATATATATATATATATATATATATATATATTTATATATATATATATATATATATATATATATATATATATATATATATATATATATGTATATATATATATATATATATATATATATATATATATATATATATATATATATATATATATATATATATATATATATATATGTATATATATATATATATATATGTATATATATATATATATATATATATATATAATATATATATGTATTATCCTTATTTTGGTTGTTGGGGGAGTAGTTTTAGGAGTCAAAGCTTTCTAGGATATGCGATTCTCATAAGACTTCTTCCTAGTGTAGTTACGCCTCCTCGTGGCGACAACCGGGCAATGCATCCTAGAATGTAGCCAAGTAACTTACACGACCGTGCAATGGCGGTAAATCCATTGCCCCAAGCTTTGGTGGGACAACATACGCTGAGAGCTGCGTGGCTAAGGGGGAGCTTAGTCTTTAGTATGTGAACTCCGGGTACCAGGCGACCCCCGGTTTAAAGTAGCCTTCCCCCAGTATACCGATCTCTGCTGTGGGTGACCTTCATTTCTCGGATACTCGTGGGATTCAAATGGAAACCGAATTTAAAAAAAACATAGAGTGTGATGCCTCTTTAAAAGCATCAACTTCACCAGCTATTGAGTTGGGTCTCCTAAGCTATGATGGAATGGTAGATGCCACAAGGGCCACCACTCTTGATTATCTTAACGTCCGGACCAAGGAAAAGGTGGAACAGTCTACCTCTTCTACTACGGACACCTTCTGTGACGACAACATAAGTGTAATCTCACAGTTATCGGGCACCTCAACCATTGGTGTTGATATTGGGAACATGTCCCTCAACGCCGGGAAATGGGTTAAGCTCAACTCCTTCGAAAGAAGGCGTTTTAAAAAGGGGCTCAAGGAAGGCAAAACTAGAGAAGAGGCTCTAGCTGCTGCTAAGTCCGCGACCCCTCTGAAAGCATCCTCGGGGCCTGTTGCTCCTACCCTAGACAAGAGGTCTGGTGGTAAGCGTGAGAGGTCTTTTGAGGTTGCTCCGGAACCAAATAAACCACCTGCCAAAAAAGCAAAAGAAGGGCCTTCTCCGGTAAAGCCCTCTTTCAGCCAGGTAGCAGGCAGTGTTAAGCTGGGCATCGTACCAGGTGATCTCAGTGGCAATCCTCTTAGTATGGAGCAAATGGCAAACATACAGGAGTGTGTCATTGACCTCATTATTGGGATGCAAGGCTCAAACCACAAGCCGCAAATCCTTGGCTGTTTCCGGAGAACAGGTTGGCTATTTTTTATATGTTCCGATCATTCCACAGCGGAATGGATGAGGAACAGTTTTGTAAGCCTAAGGGAAAAAATTGGTCTGAACATAACTTTGGTGGAAGAGGATGATTTTCCTCGGCCAAACATCGTTAGGGGGTTCTTTCCACAGAGCCTTAGCTTAACTAGCGAGAAGATTCTCGCTACCATGGCCGCGCAGAACGATGGTCTCGCGGCCAACTCATGGAAGATACTGCAACGGACGACAACTGGCGTACTCGTCCATTTGGTTATGGCCATAGGCGTGTCTTCCATGAAGAAACTACGCGAATCCAACGGGAACATCGCATACCGCTTTGGTAGGATAAAACTCCTTCGCAAGAAGGATTCCCCCTCTACCAACCCAACCACTGGAGTCAGCTCCAGTAAGGAGGGTACTTTACCAGCCCCAGTAGTAGGCACAATCACAGACGAGGAGGCATCCAGGAACAGCAGCGCTATTGAGCATTCTGTTCCTGCTGCCTCTTCGTCGGGAGCAGGATCAACGGATCTCTCCGCAACTCCTACTGTGGGATCGAGTAAATCAGCACTCACCCCGAAAATTAAGCATATGGGCGCTCGGGGTGTTACTGGGAAAAGTGGCAGAAACAGGCCAAATCCCGCAAAGCAGACGGCTGGCAAGCAGCCAGGAGCGTAGAGCTCCTTTACCCTAATCATCCAGTATGGCTGGTACTATTAGGGTACTACAAGCGAATCTGCATCACGCAAAAGGAGCTTCGGATACCTTTTGCAACAGGTTCGCGAAACAACACTTAACCCTTGGCCTTATCCAGGAACCTTGGGTTAATGGAGGAAAAATCAGAGGCCTCCACCTCAAGTCATGTAAGTTGATTTACGATCGAAGGGAGGAAGTTCCCCGAGCAGCAATATTTGTTTCATCTAATATTAACGTTCTTCCAATTCCAGAGTTCACCACTAAGGATTTGGTTGCAGTAATCCTGGAGGTTCCGACTAGCAGGGGAATGCAGGAGACAATATGTGCCTCTGCGTACTTCCCTGGTGAGTCGGTTAGTGCTCCACCTGTAGTTGTACAGGATCTGGTGGATTACTGCAACCTAAAAAACAAGCATTTCATCATAGGCTGCGATGCTAATGCACACCATATCATTTGGGGCAGCAGTGATACAAATGGCAGAGGTGAGTCCCTTTTAAATTATCTTATGAGTAGTCACATAGACATTTTAAATAAAGGTTCGAACCCCACTTTCATAAACTCGACTCGGCGAGAGGTGTTGGACCTCACTTTGTCAAGTCAGTTTATTTCCAACTCTGTTGCAAACTGGCATGTTTCAAGCGAAGCTTCTCTGTCGGACCACATGCACATCAGGTTCGATATACCGGGAGTGATCATACAGGCAACAGAGCGTCGTATCCCTTGTTTTACAAATTGGAAAACATATAGGGATATTTTATTTATCAAAGCAGACATGCTGCCAACATCTTTGAATTCAATTAGTGACCTAGAAACCGCAGCTGGTCTGCTTAATGACGTGCTCCTATCTTCCTACGAAAGCAGCTGTGTGGTGCGTAACGTTGTGGTTAATCGCAAAGTTCCATGGTGGAACGAACAGCTGGCTAAACTTCGTAAGAAGGTTAGGAAATTATTTAATAGGGCAAAGCATTCCAATGAGTGGAATGAATATAGGCAAGCCCTAACCAGTTACAACACAGAACTAAGGCGTTCCAAACGCCTCACGTGGAGGAAAAACTGTGGAAATATCGAGGATATACCTACAGCTGCTCGACTCCATAAAGTTCTAGCTAAAGATCAGTCCAACGGGATTGGGCTTCTTCTGAAATCCGATGGTAGTTATACATCAGGTCGCAAAGAGTCGCTCGAAACCCTGCTTCAAGTGCACTTTCCGGGCTGCACTGTTTGCGAGACAAATACAATCACTAACTCCATATCTGGTACACACATGGGTGTAAATATGGGTTGGGTTAATAGTTTATCCGGTAAGCTTTTTACTCCGGATAAAGTCAAATGGGCCATTAACTCTTTTCAGCCTTTCAAGGCTCCAGGAGGGGATGGAATCTTCCCAGCCCTCCTTCAAAGGGGCCTGGACTTGATTACCCCTGCTCTGGTGGCCTTGTTTAGAACTAGCTTCAATTGGGGTCACATACCACAGGCTTGGAGTCAAGTAAACGTGGTTTTTATCCCAAAGCCTGGCAATCGGCCATGTGAACTTCCTAAGTCCTTTCGACCTATCAGTCTTACATCGTTTATTCTTAAAACCATGGAACGACTTATAGATCTTCATATCAGAGACTGGTTAACGGCAACCAGACCTCTAAATCCAAATCAATTCGCCTATAGGAAAGGCAAATCCACAGAAGGTGCGCTGCATCTACTTGTCACCAAGATTGAAGCAGCCTATCGCTCGAAAGAAATTGCTCTGTGTGCATTTCTGGATATTGAGGGAGCTTTTGACAATACTGGATACGACTCAATTGCTAGGGCAATCAAGCGTAGAGGTATTGACGATCCGACTAACCACTGGATTAGTTCCATGTTGGTTAGTAGGAAGATTACATCTAAATTAGGTAATGAGTCAGTCACGATTACGGCAGCAAGAGGGTGTCCGCAGGGCGGTGTCCTGTCCCCTTTGCTGTGGTCACTCGTGATCGACGAGTTGCTTGATAATTTACATCTACTTGGGTACGATGCCATTGGTTATGCGGACGATTTGGTTATCATAGTCTCTGGAGGGCATGAACGTACGATGTCCGCCAGCATGCAACAGGCTTTGCTTGTTATTTCGAATTGGTGCACTGGGGAGGGCCTTTCGATTAACCCTAGCAAAACAGTCCTGGTGCCCTTCACCAAAAGACGTAATTTGAACCTTGGTTCAATTAGTCTTAATAATATAAATATCGGATACTCCAATGAAGTCAAATATCTGGGTGTTGTCCTAGATAAGAAACTAACTTGGAACTCTCATATTACTTCAACTACCGAACGCGCGGCCAGGGCCATGTGGGCCTGCCGGCGTATGTTCGGCAGGACCTGGGGCCTGAACTCAAAAATGATTTACTGGATGTACATCATGATAGTGAGGCCAATTGTAACATATGGGGCAATAGTTTGGTGGCCTAAGGTACAGCAAAAAGTTATTATGAACAAGCTGACCTCATTACAGAGACTAGCATGTCTCGGAATTACAGGTGCTATGCGCACCTGCCCTACGGCGGCAATGGAAGCTCCCATCGGGCTCACTCCACTTCATATCCACGTCAAAAAATCAGCTGCTACCTGTGCAGCTAGATTGAAGCTCGCGAATCAATACAGTCATGATGACCATATGGGTCACCTGGACATTTTGAATGAACTTCCAGACCTGAATATGTTCTTTAGTGTCCCGGACGTTATGCCGAATGAACTCTGCTTTGGCAGGAATTTCGTGGTAACAATCCCCGATAGAACAGACTGGGATACTGGGTTACCGCAGATGGAACCTAACAGCCTAGTCTGGTACACTGATGGATCAAAAATGGATAGTGGAGTCGGCATTGGTGTCTATGGACCCAATCACAAAATATCGAAATCACTGGGTACTTACCCCAGTGTTTTTCTAGCCGAAATTCACACCATCGAAATCTGCGCCTCTATTATTATGACCAAAGGTCTTAAAGGCGCATCCATCCACATTTTGTCTGACAGCCAAGCAGCACTGAAAGCATTGGCTTCTAACTGCTTGGTTTCCAAGTCGGTTCAAAGTTGTTATAAACTGCTACAATCTCTCTCTTGTCAAAACAAAGTAAGGTTGTGGTGGGTGCCTGGTCACATGGGCATCACTGGAAATGAGATAGCCGACGAACTTGCACGGGCAGGCTCGTCGACTACACTCATTGGCCCTGAGCCTTTTTGTGGTATCCCGTGGGCTTCTGCAACCTACACAATCAGTAAATGGGAAAAAATACAGTGCTTGACTTATTGGAACTGTATTCCCGGCCTTAGACAAGCCAAATCTTTGATCAGACCATTTCACCACAAAAATTTGGCGATCAATTTCAGCAAAGGAAATATTAGGAAACTTGTGAGTTTTCTCTCAGGTCACTGTAACCTGAGATATCATTTGAACAAAATGAACCTGTCCACAGAGACGGAGTGCCGACTCTGTTTGGAAGAGACAGAAACCGCAGAACACATACTATGTGAGTGTGTTGCTCTGTGCACACGGAGGTGGATTCATTTTGAAGAGAGGTATCTGACCCCGGAGAAATGTAAATTGGCCTCTATAAATAGCATTCTCGCCTTTATTAGAGAGGTGGAGAAGCTCCTGGAGTAACAGTACCCAACAGCACAAAAGATCTTTTAGGTCGTAGTGCTAGCCGCTTTTGGGCAGGGACGAAAAAAAAAAAAAAAAAAAAATTATCCTTATTTTCCAACCCTGCTGTTTACCTCGGGATATTCCTTAAATTTGTTCCTCTATAAAAAACGTTAAAAGCGAAAATTTCTAAGCTCTAGGACAATGTTAACACGTGCCGCATTAAGCTTGAAGGATTCAAAATGAATAAATGGTATGTGCGCAAGAAAACAAGGATGAAACTAATCACAGGGGGACGTTTTAAGTGGGTTGTTTTATATGCGAATGGCATTTATCTGGTCATTGATGAATCTATTGAAGAAGGAAGGCTTTCTGGAAGAAACCTCGAATTCCTATTTGAGCCCGATCTCATTATTTATTCAAATTAAAAAACTATACGATACATTACGATAGCTAGAAAAAAGTGAAATAGAAACAGTGTCGTCTATAAGAAACAAAGGCAAGAGTTTCAGGAAAGTTTAAATGACATATTTCATATTGCGCACGCGTGCGCTTTGTATATGATTAAGATTGACGGAGACAAAGAGTTTTTGTTCTTACAAAGACAAAAGGTCTTGGATGTATGATTCGCACAGACTGAAAGCTCGTTAGAATCGACCAAAGTAGACATAATCGAGAAAAAAGGACATGCAAAAACAATCAGTGCAGTGTTCCACAAATTATAAAAATGGTACATAAGACTCAATTTATTAAAATTTTTACTACCGGAGGCGTAAAAATGTTGCATTTGATATTACACCTAAGTTTTTTTCAGCTCAACTTTGTTCTACATCTAGCTTGGGAAAAGAAGACACGGCGATAATGAGTACCATTGGTTGTGATTTGCCAGTGAATGCACCGTCGAGATCAAAAAGGGCACTATTAGAAATGTTAACACCTTGACTCGATGCAGCTTTCGATAAATGAAAAATTAGCGACCGTGACGCCGTTCATTTGTTGACAGCCTGCGTGAAGGACGCTTCTCTAAATCCCTTAGATTTTGTTATAAATCGAACTTCAATTAGACACAGTCGACAAAACTTTCGTTAATCAAATGTATCTCATATCAAACCGAAATTTCTCGAAGATTGAATTCAGAAAGTTCAAGCGTTTCTATTCGCATTTAAGATAAACATAAAGATAAAGAATTTAAAAAGAATTTATTAGCAGAGATCTTCCAATAGAATTACTCTCAACGAAATCGATGAAAATTTTTGAGAGATTTGGTTTGTCATCAGACCTTTTAGAAAAGTATCCAACAACCAAGACAATGGGGTGATCAAACAGATTACAAACAAGAGCAGCAAATAATTTGGTCACTTAAAGTTGTTAAAACTTATGGAACAGTTCAATGATAAAATAACGAAAGACGAAGACCAAAAACAATTTTTGCTGCAGGTGAGTCCCCACTAACTTTATCTTAATTTATAAAATAAAATTAAATTATTTAGTGTGTTATTAATATTGTAATAATATTGACCAATTGTTTCAGACGGTAACCAATTAGCAGAGAAAATTTGAAGTCATCGTAAGCAGTGAATTGCATAAATATGCAAAACAGAAAATTGGTCTATATATAGTTAGGTACAATTGAATTGTTATTTATTTTCTCCAGTTTTGTCCAATCCAGTTTTAGGTCGATTGATGCCATTCGAGTACAAAATCATCCTTTTAATTGAATTTAGCATGTACAAATTAATTATATTTATTCTTTCATGAATAATTTACGTTTTTATCGTAAAAATAGGAAACCTGGTTTACAAAGTAAAGTAGAAGTGTATGAATTTTGTAATAATACTCTTAAAACTAATCCAAAAATAAAACAAAAATTAATTATCGTAAAGTTTCATTATAATCAGCCTGAATTCATGAAATGTTAAATTTCATTATTTAAACGACATAAGTTTCTAAATCTGCATGCACCATAAATTAAAAATTATGTACTTTAAAACAGCGATACCCAAAATATTTATGCCGTGAAATAATGGATCAGTCTTCCAAAAAGGCTAGCAAATCTTACTTTTTTGTCGAAAAGCGCTTTTATTTACACTGAAAACTCGTTTGCTTTTTTATTCTACAAAACAGTATCTATTTTTATTTTGTTTGCGTGCCACTGAAAAATATACATAGTATCGATATTAAATTACCTTTAGTTGTTTTATTAAAATCAATTTAATTAATTATTAATTTATCGGAAATAAGCTAGCAGGTGTAGTAGTATTAAGCTCAATATTTTATTAAAATATCAAAATTGCATGTTTGAATGTAACAAACGAATATACTACACCAATATAGAGAAGGGGTAAAGCTTTTTCTAATTTCAAGAAAAAAAAACAAATTACTTTTCCACTGTCTATCATACACATTTTCATTTAGTTTCCTGTTTTTCATTACGTAAATTATTCACAGAATGTGACATTTTCAATAGAAGCGTATACCATATACATACGTACATATTAAGCATCATATGGCACGCAACAAGTATATAAATAAAAAGTGTAATCATCTACAAGAAATATTCATGTGATGATTGTAACGATGGTTAAACAAGAATGAATATGCAATGTGTCTTTTAGGTGACAATTTCTTTGTATTTGTCGTGTATATTTATTTGCAATTCTTAATCAACATAAATTTAAACGATATCACGAGTAGTGTCAATTTGTGTATATCCTTCACCGTTGCCTCGTAAATTCAGTAAAACAACTTTAAAATAAGAAATGTACACATAATTTACACTTTTTATGTTCCTAAGTGATTTACTTGTTTATACACTTTCTTAGTATACATATTTTGTTTTCAAAGCTCTTCATATATAAGGATATACAACTCTAACAAACAAACTTAGTTCTGTAGATACATGCGGTAATGGAACATTTTAGCAAAAAAAAAAAAAAAACAGACTGCATTAAGGAGGTCGAAAGATTATAATATGCAGTTTGTAGTGTCGTTTAAACGTATATGTTCAAACTTATTCTAACACCTTGATTGCACTTTTATAAATAGAACATGTAATGTTGTGCCATTTTTATACAAAAAGTTTTCCTCGTTGTAAGATGGAACGAAAAAACTTATTTTGTTCTAGAATTACATGTAGGTATGTACATATGTACATTATAATGGCCTACACAAATAAAAGGGCGTTCATTATTCACAATTGTTCATATTTTGTCATGTTCTTGAGAATTTAATTTCAGCATGTGTACAAAACATATATAAATGCAAATAAGTTGTAGTCGTTTCTTAATATGTGAGGGACAAACAAAAATTATATTATAATTTAAACGATTTCTACTTTGATGGTTTAGCAAATCTTATATTAAAGAGAATTGGATTACCTCAGAATGATCCTGTAAATTTGTATATAGAATAGGCTAAAAATAAATATCTCTAACTATCGTAAATTTTGAATTCTATAGGTTTTAATTCAAATCCTAAACAAAATTTAGTAAAAAAAACCAGTACGTAATGTTGTTGTTATCTCTGCTAAACTTTATTTTTGTTTAACTCATTTAGGCATCACAGTAATACAATTTCAGTTGTACTATATTAAACAATACAACGGTATTTGAGAGGAAGGTGAACCATTTAATTTTTGAAGTAAAATTTTATGTAAAACTAGATCGATGATATGCGAGATGTAATTTTGCTGTAATGCGTGAGTTAACAGACATCGTTGATATAATCGACAGATACAACAGACATCGTTAATAAATCAATTTAATACAAACATAAGACATGAATTTTATTAGGGCGAAATATATCAATATACCTCAATTTTTAAAATCATAAGGGCACTTTTATCAGAAGTAATACTAAATGTGTCAAATAGAAGGTGTAGAAGCCAACCTATTGCTGTTTCAGTGAGAAGATTTTACTGACAGTCAATTTTCTTGTGTACTATATAGATTGCAAACAATGCTGAAATACTTATATATTAATTAACCGAAGTCTAAGCGAAGATATAAATAATTAAGAACATTAGCACATTATCAATGTAATATAATTCATCAATCAATTGAAAACATGTAATTGAAAAAAAATCTTAAATTAAACGTTGTTGTTGTGAAACATAGAGCTTTGTTTGTGAATATTTTCGTGGGTTATTTTTTTCGGAGCCAAGACCAAAAAAAAAAAAAATTGGTGCAAGTTGAGCAAATTTAGTACTATTATTTCGTTTATAAACAATTACACAGAGCTTTATAAGCTTTTAAATTATGTGCACGAAACAAGGAAACTACAATTCATTTAGGGTATGTAGCTATTGAGGAATTCATGGACTAAATACAAATTATTTAATAAACCAATGGGTTATATTGTTGTTGTCAAAATCTTTAGTAAAACGTTGTTGTTGTCAAATATATATAAAAAAAATCAAATATTTGTGACTTTCGAGGTTGAGCTTTTTTTTGCACCATTTTTGGAAAGTTTAGCCAGGTTAGTAATATTTTTCAGATAGCTAATAATTGAATAATTCCGAATTAATAATCGTAATAAAAATTATACATGGGCATAAACCAGTGTGTTATGTTGCTGTTGTCAAAATTTGTATTAAATTTGTTTTGGTGGCCTTATATATGAAAAAAAACAAATAGTTGTTATTTTCGAGGTCGAGCTTTATGTTTGTACTATTTTTGGGCAAGTTTAGCGTGATTAGTAATAATTCTGTGTATAAGCTTTTACATTTAGTACAAAAATCAAAGAAACAACGATTTTATCTTCGTTAACACATGAAGTAATCCGAATTCATCTAGTATGTTATGTTGTTGTTGTTGTTAAAATTCTAAATATTAAGGGCGGAAGTGTAAAAACTAGTATATTCGTGCTCTCGCTAAAAATAATTAAATAATATGTATATTGTTACATTTTTGCCTTGTAAATCAAGGTTTGTATCACTGGATTATGAATAAAACAAAATCAATTCAATTTATTACCAACGAATTTATTTATGTCACACAAAATTATAAAAACACTATTTACTAACGATAATTCATAAAATGACCTAAAATAATTTTCACACAATTTTACTATTCACTTTTACTTTTTTTATCGCACTAAAACATTTTTTAAATCACTTTTTAATTCCTTTTTAATGTTTACACTATCGCTTGCCAAATACTAATAATCCAATTCGATCATTCCAATGGTTTTGATTGGCTGCCGTTTAAAATTGAAATTTGAAAATGCCGAAAGATGTTATTCCGTCGAATGTTGGTGGCTTTAATTTAATCGATTGAACGGTCTGAACCACATGCGTCGTTGATCCACTTGCCTTGACATCATTTAGTTCTTTCTCGAGACGTCGAATCTCCGCTTTGACAAGTTGGACTTCCGTTTCTAGTTTTTGGTCAACCTGTTGAATCTCGCTTATTTCATTGCTCAATTTTCTCCATTTGTTGTTCGCTTTGTTAGTTTATTATGCTTATCTGTCCCATCATGTATATATATATATATATATATATATATATATATATATATATATATATATATATATATATATATATATATATATATATATATACATATATATATATATATATATATATATATATATATATATATATATATATATATATATATATATATATATATATATATATATATATATATATATATATATATATATATATATATATATAGTTACATTCACATAAATCATATAAGTGATGATTAAGAACATTCCATCATTGCACAAGCAAGGTATCAAATAAATTCCAATGAATAACAGGAAACGCTCCGTAATACGATCGAGTAAAATAGGTTAAAGATATAAAAATGCATTATTGCACTTTTGATAAGACATAATATTTTAAATTATAGAAATAAGTATTTAGTTTTAAGATCTAACTCATTCTGTAAAGAACTCGAAATAAAATATAAATAAAATAATTTTTTTATGTTTCTCTCGTAAAGAAACCTATAATTGGCGCAGCCGTCCGGTAGTGTTTAGTTTTCGTGTTAGTGTAACAGTGTATAAACATTAGTGAATAAAAACTAGTGAAGAAGTGAATCCGTAAAAATAAAAAAAAATAGGTGTTAATTTTTTTTTTGTGAAAAACATCTCTAGCTGAAGGTTAAATAACCGCTAAGAGACTTGAGATTCCACCGCATCACAACACGAGCTCTACATTGAACCTGAGACACCACGACTACAAATTATTATACGAAGTATAATATCCAGGTAACAAAGTTTATATAATTTTTTTTTAATTTTTTAAATTGTACCAAATACTTTGATTATCTTTTGGCAAACGTGTGGAACTACTAAATAGCCACAAACCTGCTAACCATACCCGTGCACTACCTGATAGACACGGAAGAAAAATTAATCAATAAATAAATAAATAAAGTGAATGAGAGATAAATTGATCGATAGATTCATAGCTAATCGACAGATCGATCTCGACCACGAAATGGATCAAGCGGTAAACGAATTAACCGTGCAATTGAAAGTTGTTGTTGAGCAATTACAGAAAATGACCACTAAGTCGGAAGAACACGAACAAGTGTTGGCATTTCTGCAACAAAAGGCACAACACACTACAGAGGCACAGAAACCTACTGTAGAACAACAATTGACAGTTGATTTATTCAGAATACCGGATCCAATCAAATCGATACCCGAATATGATGGGAATCGAAAACAATTATCTGCATGGATCAAGACAGCGGAGGATACACTGAACGTATTCGCGCCATTAGTGTCTGAACCACAGTTCAAATTATACTTACAAGCAGTAAGTAATAAAATAAGGGGTAAGGCAAAAGACGCGATATGTCTAGCCGGTAACCCACAAAATTTTGAGGAAATCAAACAAATCCTCTTAGAAACTTTGGGAGACAAACAAGAGTTGTCTTTCTATAAGTCCCAGTTATGGGCAACGAAACAAAGCGAGAACACAACAGTTCACACTTATTTTCAAAAAATAAAAGAAAATGTTCAAAACATTAAAACTTTAGCGAGACAAAACGCTACCTATAGTTACTCATGGACCGCGATAAACGCTTTTATCGAAGAGGATGCCTTGGCAGCCTTCATATCCGGTTTAAGAAAACCCTACTTCGGTTACGCCCAAGCGGCGAAACCAAAAACAATCGAGGAAGCGTATGCTTTCCTTTGTAAATTTAATTCAAACGAGATAATCTCAGGAAATTCTCGAAAACCAATTAATCATGTTCCACCACCGCAACCGAAATTTAATAATTCATACCAAAAACCAAAGGAATGGAATGAAAATAACCAGGTGTATAAGAGACCAGGTTCAATCAGAGAAAAAGCCACTCCTATGGACGTTGACGTTTCTATGCAATCTAGAAACACGTTCAACAAAAAAATGGTGAACACCCATGAGATCAACGCTGAAAGCGAAGAATCAGAAAACCTTCCGAATGAATTAGATGTCAATGCGACAAATTTTCAAGACGATCAGGTGGAAGATACGGAAGATTAAACTTTCTTCCTTACCTTGAATGCAAGGACACACATAACAACATAAATATAAAATTATTAATAGATACCGGAGCAAATAAAAACATAATAAAACCCGGTATCATCCCCAAAAATTTATTAAGCTTCCAAGAAGCTTCTGTGAAAAACATTTTAGGAACTCACGTAGTAAATACCAAAGGTAAAATAAATTTTCTGGGTCAAGGTATCCCGGAACAAACTTACTACGAATTAGGATTCCATAAATTTTTTGATGGAATCCTAGGTTCGCAATCAATGGCGATACTAAACACCAAAATTGATTACAGAACCAATGAGATAATAATAAATAATTCAAAATTCAAATTTCACCGTTATTATCCAACGGGAACAGTCTATAACCATATAGTAACATTTCGAACAAGTAATGAAGGCGAATGGTTCGTGCCAAGTTACGAAAATTTAAATGAAAATATAATAATTCAACCCGGCGTATATAAAGCCATTAATGGTAATACGACCGTAAATATTCTCACAAACGAACCAGTACCACCACAAAATTTACCGAAGTTAAAACTGAACGTTAACAACTTCGAAACGCTAAAACCAGTCCCTATTTTTGGACATGAAATAATTAGCAAAGAAGATATAAAAAACATAATAAATAACGAACTGCATCTCAATGAGGGAACGGATAACACTACACGTGAATCCGAGGAAGTCGCAGAAAATATTCCAAACGTCAATAGTGACGAAATAGAAACAATCCACTCAGCGAACACGTCAGACGATTACTTCATCCACTTCGCTGACAGGCCAATTAATTACTACAGGAACCAGTTAGTGTTCAAATTTTCAAACAAAAACAGTATCATTTCGGAAGAAATGATTTTCCCAAATTTCAAACGAACCATTATTTCAAAGAAATCCTTCGAAGAAAACGATATCACACAGTTTTTAAAAGTATACCATAACGGGAAACAATCAGCAATAATGGCTCCCGAAAGTCTATACGACAAAATCCAAACTTCGTTCAGACAAAATTTTTGTCAAAAAGGTCATTTTGTGATAGTCACAAAAATAGTCCAAGACGTTACGAATGAAGATAGACAAAATTTATTAATAACCAAGGAACACGAACGTGCACATAGGGGCACCAATGAGGTTGAAAACCAACTAAGGCGAGCGTATTTCTTCCCCAGAATGGGAAATAAAATCCGAACTCACATTAATGCATGTAATATATGCAACGTGCATAAATACGACCGCAAGCCTTATAATATTAAAATAAGCCCACGGCCAATCACAAAGAAGCCGTTAGAAAGACTACACATTGACATTTTCAGTATAAACAGAAACAATTTCCTCTCAATCATTGACTCATTTTCCAAACATCTACAGATGATGCCAATGGAAACAAAAAATTTAACAGACGTAACCAGTAGTCTTAGTAAATATTTTACCCTTTTCGGAATACCGAACTCTATTATCTGTGATCACGAAACTACTTTCCAGTCCACCCAATTTAAAGAATTTCTGAACAGCCTTAATATAAAATTGGATTACGCATCTTCATCAGAATCCAACGGACAGATAGAAAAAACCCATTCCACCGTGATCGAAATATTCAATACAAATAAACATAAAGCAATAAGCCCAGATACTTCAACTGCCATCGAAATGTCAGTTGCTCTTTATAATAATTCCGTGCACTCAGCCACTGGCTTTACGCCAAATGAAGTTATATTCAATCAAAATAATTTCATTGGCCCCATAAAAATACAAGCACAAGCTAACGATATCTTCCAAACAGTTAACAACAATTTGGAAAAAGCCGCAAAGAAAATGCAAAAACAAAACGACCAAAAAGAAGAACCACCTAATCTTATAGAAGGTGAAACGGTCTTCTTGAAACCAAATATAAGGACGAAAGCTCAACCAAGGGGAGTTGAGACTAAAATTCAAAACATTGAAAATAAAACTTTCCGTACAAAAAGAAATATAAAACGGAATAAGAACAAAATAAAACGAATAAAAAAGACTAATTAAATTTATTTTTGTATCATTTTCAGAAAAAAAAAGAAAAAAAATATATAACATTAAGATAAAATCTAGATACTAGAAGAAATAAATACTAAATAGTAAATAATATTATAACATAAGTTATTAGGCTTGAATATTGTATTTTAAACATTCTTTATAATTAGCTGGTAATAAAGCCTAAGGGTTTATAAAAAAAAAAAAATTAAAAGAATATTATATCAGTTTTCTAAATTTTAAAGTAAAACAAATAAACAAATCTATTATTTTCCATGACAATGTACTTTGTAATAAAATTAGCAATATTAATAATAATTCCTAAAATTTATCATTTCCAAAAATTAGAAATAAAAAATTTAAATGACGACCCTATTTTAATATTAAAAACTAATGATTGTAAAATTCAAGTAGGTAGCATAAAAGTCGTTCATCCAATTAATTTAAATAACATACAGAAAACAGTAGATTCAATAAACAAATTTATTTATAATAAATTAGATGATAAGAACGATAAATTAGATTTATATAAAATAGTAAAACAAAAGTGCAGAAAGTTGTACGACAATCTACAACAAATTAAACCTATAAAGCATTATAGACAAAAACGTTGGGATGCCCTGGGCTCAGCGTGGAAATGGCTGGCGGGTAGTCCAGATGCCATAGATTTGCGAATGATAGAGAACAAAATGACGGAACTAGTAAATGAAAACAACCAGCAAATCCAAATAAACAACCAGATTGATGAAAGAATACGGATGATAACAGACACAATAAACAAAGCTGTAACAACCACTAACACAGCGAACAAAATAACACTCAGTGAAATAGAAATGATAGCAGCCATCATTAATATAGATAACATAAATACCATACTAGAAGACATCCAGGACGCTATCGTCAAAACTAAAATCGGCCTGGCAAGCAACAAAGTTATATCGCTAAAAGAATTAATGATGATAAAAGACCTAATGACAAGCCAAGGAGTAAACATAACTCTACCTGAAGAAGCACTGCAATACGTGATACCAAAAGTAGCCGTAAACAAGGAAACGCTACTTTTTATTCTAGAAACACCAAAACTAGAAGAGGAAACTTCACTAACAGCAATGATCGTTCCATTAACAGTCAATGAAACAATAATAAAAGAATACCCTCAGCATATCGTAAAGACGAAACAAAAATTATTTACAACAATCAATCGTAATAATTTTGTACAAAAATATTCGGAAATCAAAGAGTTTGAGGACGAATGTATCAAACCTCTTATAATGGGAACTAAAAGTATTTGCAACGTAACCGCAAAATCAGAAACTACAGTACGGTTCATCACAGAAGACAAATTGCTCATTGATAACGCAAAAGAAGAAATACTTTTATCGGATTGCGGACCAAATAATCGCACAATAACGGGTAATTTCTTAATAACATTCCATAACTGCACCTTAATAGTAAAAAATAAGAAGTTCCAATCCTTCGAAATTAAAAGCGAAACAGAAGAAATACAGGGTGCTCTTCATAACCTCGAAATTACACGCAAACTGATCAAATCTGTGGATATAGATTTGATTGAACAACAAAACATACAAAACAGAAAACGGCTAACACATATGAACCTACAACAAGAGAACCACAAATTCTGGATATGGTCTTTGTCAGGAGGTGTATCTATCTCATCGTTTGGGTTAATAACACTTTGTATTTACATCAATGTTAGACAACACATGGAGAAATCGGTGAAAAAAAACACACAAGAACGAAAACCGGAAATATCCAAACAGAATGAAGACACAACATACCCAAATCTACTGATAAAATTAGGGATTAGAACAAAGGACGAGGACGCCCTTCCAATACCCCCGGGAGGAGTTACATTCACATAAATCATATAAGTGATGATTAAGAACATTCCATCATTGCACAAGCAAGGTATCAAATAAATTCCAATGAATAACAGGAAACGCTCCGTAATACGATCGAGTAAAATAGGTTAAAGATATAAAAATGCATTATTGCACTTTTGATAAGACATAATATTTTAAATTATAGAAATAAGTATTTAGTTTTAAGATCTAACTCATTCTGTAAAGAACTCGAAATAAAATATAAATAAAATAATTTTTTTATGTTTCTCTCGTAAAGAAACCTATAATTATATATATATATATATATATATATATATATATATATATATATATATATATATATATATATATATATATATATATATATATATATATATATATATATATATATATATATATATATATATATATATATATATATATATATATATATATATATATATATATATATATATATATATATATATATATATATATAGTGTGACGATTATGGCCTACAACAAGTTCACGTTTTGAACACCGATAGCTCAGACGGTAGGCGCGTATTACGAACATAAAGTTTTTACTATAATTATAATATATACTATAATTATATATATAATCAACATGTTTTCACTATAATTATTTATTGTGGACATCGAAACATGTTTACATGTTTGTACAGCAACGATCTGGAAAAAACACGAACATCCGAGATATAGCATACAACGGCAGGCGTGGTTTAGTGATTGATGAATAAAATGAACAACAACACCATTACATACAGACGGCCCGCCGACAATAATGAATGATGATGATTATGACCAGCCATAAACGATATTTCCAATGATTATGGGTCATAAACAGAAAACACCAGAATTAAGATGATTTATGACACACAATAAAGAAAATTTCGGGAGCAGTATTGAACTGGGATAAAAACTCGACCGATTTGCGAACGTGTAACAAGTAAAATAAATCTGTGGTCATAGCCCCACCAGTGCCAAGCGGACAGTTTTAAATTAGTAAAGTAATAGCGATTATTAAAGTGTATATAGTAAAGTGAAATAAATTCGAGTCAAGTGACGGAAAAGTACACAATGGTTTTAATTGCAAAATTCGGACGAAATCCGAAACCCAGTTTGTAACAATATATTACATAAAATGTTACGTTCTTGCCTTGCCAATCAAAGTTCGAATCGCTTGATTGTGAATAAAACAAAACACTTTAGTTTAACACAATCGAATTTATTTATTTAACACCAAAAATTAATTCAACAAAATGTATTAATAATAATTCCAAAAATCACTTTTTATAATATTTGCACAAATTTTACTAATCACTTTTACTTTTTATATCTCACCAGAACTTCCATAAATTTCACGACTTTTCCAGTAAGAATAGCCTAGATACAATTAGAACAGTTTTATCATGGAAAATTTCATTTTAGTACAGTAAAACTTTGTGCTATTAATTTAGCTTATTCTGTGTCACCACAACAATATTTTATTTTTGCTATTATCTCAAAACATCGGTTTTACATCGGATAGCAAAATAGTAAGATTTTAACTCCTTCCGGACTCTCAATTAATTAAATGCAATTAACTGTAAATAAATTTAAGTGTTCATTTGAATTTTAATATAATAAAATCTTGTAAATAAACCTAGATTTTATATGTAACCTCGAAAGCCTTGAAAAGTTCGAAAACAGTTCAAACTTTTTAAAAATAAACTAATTTTCCACACCTTGAAGTATTTTACAAATTATAACCCCAAAAGCAGATTGAACAGGGACTAAAAATAAAAACTTTAATAAACGGAAGCAAATTTAAACGACTTCATTAAAATAATAATAATAATTTTCCATGCCTTAGCAAAGAATTTAAAATTCGTAATACAAAAATTATTTTATGAATGTTGGATCGAGGTCACCGAAACTGACCACGCCATATAATTTACTCACCTAAATACACAGTTTATTAATAAAACCATAAATTAGTGATTTGTAATCACGTCCAAATCATATACCATTCAATTTTCCATTAAATATAACAAAAACCAAAAATTGTTATGTTTATTAGGTCATGAAAATATATAAAAAATAAAATAAAATTATTATTAGTGTATTACAATAAAATATAATTTTCATTTTTCCAATTTTAAAATTAAAAAAAAATTTCATTACTATTATTATATAGCTAATTATTATTACAATTTGTATAGTAATAAAATTTTAAAGTTTATGGTTTGTCGTGTAATACAAAATTCTAATGTATTTTCTATATTAAAAAAAAATCTGTTGACCATAAAATATTATGTGGGAAAATGGATTTTTTTTACTTTGTTCGATTACATACAACGTTTTTGTTGGTACAAAGTAAAAAACTTACGGAATGTTCAAAAGCTCAACAAATCAATCAAATTAAAATTACAAAACCAAAAAAAAAAAATATGTTCCATTAAAATGCACTATGTGCATATGTATGTTTCATGTTTAAAGTATGATGTCGTGTTTAGGTCATTAAATTGTTGTAATGAAATTTATTAAAATTAAATTTTTTTTTTTTTTTTTTTTTGATGTGTGTGTGTGTACTATACGAAGCAAACTAAAAAAATTAAAAATTAAATTATTTTATAGAAATTATTATGGCGTATAAAGTTTTTTATGTGCATTGTGAAGTACTTTGATAACGTTTTGTTGGAAACCCTTGTAAAAATCTATTTACTGACGAAGGTGTTTTTTTTTTTTTTGTTAACTGCAGCATTAAATAATCGAGCGCACAAAAAAATTCCAGTAGCTTATTTATTTTATTATAAATCACAATAAAACTTGTGGCACATAATCCAACTTCTAGAATCTTTAAGGTGAACTGATTTTTATGCCATATTGCGTTCGTTCATGTGATGGCTTGGCTTGAATACACCAAATATAAATATCGGGTGTTTTAATTTATACAAAATCATACCATCTCTTGAACCCGATAGGCTATTTACTTGTTACGCTCCTGTTCGTTTGCTTTACTACATCGCATGCGGCAACAGGATGTTCTGCTAAGTGTTGTAACGAAGCTCATTGACATTGCTGTGTGCTGTGAAAAATGCCGAACCTAACTTGTGCGTTTTCCAAAGGAACCAAAAATGTAAAAACTCCAAAAATTTAGAAATTGGAATTTGCAAACGGATAAAGAAGTTGTTGACTATTAGAATAAAAAGCATTTTGCGAGAAAATCGATTTACTCCAACATCAAGTTAACACATGGTGTTGATATCTATATTAGAAACGATTCAACGAAGGAACGAATTGTTTTACAGGAGAATGTTGTTAATAGTTCGATGTCAGCTGATCCAAGCAATTTTTGGGTGAAGGTGCATTTACGTCAAGAGCGAGATAAGAAAAAAATATGTATGCAATTCATCATTAAGGAGCGTCGGTTTAACGTGCGCTGTATACAAGCTGTCTGCGTGCATCGTATAAGACAACGCTTCTCAACTATTATTTACCGCGAGACACGATTCATTATCTAACATTTTCAATAAATTAGAGACGTGAAATCGTTAGTACGCAAACTAAAATACATACTCCAGTGGGTCTGTGTGTATGTGTCGGGGTGAAATAAAGTATACATTATTGTAATTGTAATTGTAATTGTAATTGTAATTGTAATTGTAATTGTAATTGTAATTGTAATTGTAATTGTAATTGTAATTGTAATTGAAATTGTAATTGTAATTGTAATTGTAATTGTAATTGTAATTGAAATTGTAATTGTAATTGTAATTGTAATTGTAATTGTAATTGTAATTGTAATTGTAATTGTAATTGTAATTGTAATTGTAATTGTAATTGTAATTGTAATTGTAATTGAAATTGTAATTGTAATTGAAATTGTAATTGTAATTGTAATTGTAATTGTAATTGTAATTGTAATTGAAATTGAAATTGTAATTGTAATTGAAATTGAAATTGAAATTGAAATTGAAATTGAAATTGAAATTGAAATTGAAATTGAAATTGAAATTGAAATTGAAATTGAAATTGAAATTGAAATTGAAATTGAAATTGAAATTGAAATTGAAATTGAAATTGAAATTGAAATTGAAATTGAAATTGAAATTGAAATTGAAATTGAAATTGAAATTGAAATTGAAATTGAAATTGAAATTGAAATTGAAATTGAAATTGAAATTGAAATTGAAATTGAAAGTGAAAGTGAAAGTGAAAGTGAAAGTGAAAGTGAAAGTGAAAGTGAAAGTGACAGAGAAAGTGAAAGTGAAAGTGAAAGTGAAATTGAAATTGAATGTGAAATTGAAATTGAAAGTGAAATTGAAATTGAATGTGAAATTGAATGTGAAATTGAAAGTGAAATTGAAATTGAAAGTGAAAGTGAAATTGATAGTGGAATTGAAAGTGAAATTGAAAGTGAAATTGAAATTGATAGTGAAATTGAAAGTGAAATTGAAATTGAAATTAAAATTGAAATTGAAATTGAAATTGAAATTGAAATTGAAATTGATATTGAAAGTGAAAGTGAAAGTGAAAGTGAAAGTGAAAGTGAAAGTGAAAGTGAAAGTGAAAGTGAAAGTGAAAGTGATATTGAAAGTGAAATTAAAAGTGAAATTGAAAGTAAAATTGAAAGTGAAATTGAAAAGAAATTGAAAGTGAAATTGAAAGTGAAATTGAAATTGACAGTGAAATTGAAAGTGAAATTGAAAGTGAAATTGATAGAGAAATTGAAAGTGAAATTGAAAGTGAAATTGAAAGTGAAATTGAAATTGAAATTGAAATTGAAATTGAAATTGAAATTGAAATTGAAATTGAAATTGAAATTGAAAGTGAAAGTGAAAGTGAAAGTGAAAGTGAAAGTGAAAGTGAAATTGAAAGTGAAATTGAAAGTGAAATTGAAAGTGAAATTGAAATTGAAATTGAAATTGAAAGTGAAATAGAAAGTGAAATTGAAAGTGAAATTGAAAGTGAAATTGAAAGTGAAATTGAAAGTGAAAGTGAAATTGATAGTGAAATTGAAAGTGAAATTGAAATTGAAAGTGAAATTGAAATTGAAATTGAAAGTGAAATTGAAAGTGAAATTGAAAGTGAAATTGAACGTGAAAGTGAAATTGATCGTGGAATTGAAATTGAAATTGAAATTGAAATTGAAATTGAAATTGAAATTGAACGTGAAATTGATAGTGAAATAGAAAGTGAAATGGAAAGTGAAATTGAAAGTGAAATTGAAAGTGAAATTGAAAGTAAAATTGAAAGTGAAATTGAAAAAGAAATTGAAAGTGAAATTGAAAGTGAAATTGAAAGTGAAATTGAAATTGAAAGTGAAGTTGAAATTGAATGTAATACAAAATTCTTATGGTTTGTCGTGTAATACAAAATTCTACTGTATTTTCTATATAAAAAAAAATCTGTTGACCATAAAATATTATGTGGGAAAATGGATTTTTTTTTAGTTTGTTCGATTACATACAACGTTTTTGTTGGTACAAAGTAAAAAACTTACGGAATGTTCAAAAGCTCAACAAATCAATCAAATTAAAATTACAAAACCAAAAAAAAAAAAATATGTTCCATTAAAATGCACTATGTGCATATGTATGTTTCATGTTTAAAGTATGATGTCGTGTTTAGGTCATTAAATTGTTGTAATGAAATTTATTAAAATTAAATTTTTTTTTTTTTTGATGTGTGTGTGTGTACTATACGAAGCAAACTAAAAAAATTAAAAATTAAATTATTTTATAGAAATTATTATGGCGTATAAAGTTTTTTATGTGCATTGTGAAGTACTTTGATAACGTTTTGTTGGAAACCCTTGTAAAAATCTATTTACTGACGAAGGTGTTTTTTTTTTTTTTGTTAACTGCAGCATTAAATAATCGAGCGCACAAAAAAATTCCAGTAGCTTATTTATTTTATTATAAATCACAATAAAACTTGTGGCACATAATCCAACTTCTAGAATCTTTAAGGTGAACTGATTTTTATGCCATATTGCGTTCGTTCATGTGATGGCTTGGCTTGAATACACCAAATATAAATATCGGGTGTTTTAATTTATACAAAATCATACCATCTCTTGAACCCGATAGGCTATTTACTTGTTACGCTCCTGTTCGTTTGCTTTACTACATCGCATGCGGCAACAGGATGTTCTGCTAAGTGTTGTAACGAAGCTCATTGACATTGCTGTGTGCTGTGAAAAATGCCGAACCTAACTTGTGCGTTTTCCAAAGGAACCAAAAATGTAAAAACTCCTTAGAAATTGGAATTTGCAAACGGATAAAGAAGTTGTTGACTATTAGAATAAAAAGCATTTTGCGAGAAAATCGATTTACTCCAACATCAAGTTAACACATGGTGTTGATATCAATATTAGAAACGATTCAACGAAGGAACGAATTGTTTTACAGGAGAATGTTGTTAATAGTTCGATGTCAGCTGATCCAAGCAATTTTTGGGTGAAGGTGCATTTACGTCAAGAGCGAGATAAGAAAAAAATATGTATGCAATTCATCATTAAGGAGCGTCGGTTTAACGTGCGAGTTAAGTATTATCACTTGGTAAAGAAAACTATTTAATATATTTTTAATGTTCTTTATTAGAAGGTTCGTGTAAAACTAACTTATCATATATGGAAAAATGATTTACATGGTATTTAGAAGTGCTACGTTAACAAATAATTAATTATAATTATAATTCTAAGAATTGTATATTAATGTATCAAATAAAATTATCATTAAAGAATTTAGCTTACGTTATAATAAATGATGGGAACAAAATAGTAATTTAATATAATTTAGTTTAAATGAAATTAAATACAGGATGTTGTTGCGATAACGTAACTCCTCCCCTCTAAGAGTGAAGCGACGGCCATAAGGTCGCTGGGTTTGTGGTGTCATTGGTTGTAGCTGTAATCGTGGGTTCATCTTGCTGGATTGGATTCTTCCTACATTGCATTAAATTGAATTGGTTGACAATCTTATAAATTATATAAAATATGATTATTAGAAGAATAGTAAATCCTGCAATTAAAGATTTAAATGATTCATTAGTGGTCTGTTTCAATACAATTATTTCCTTCAAATTTTCCAATGTCCAATTATTCAGTTTTTGAAAGTTGGGTTTTTCAACTATCTCAAGATGTTGAATGTCGTTGTATATTGTTGAAATTATTTCTATCGTGTCCCAATATATTGGAGTTCTGCTTTTGTATTCGAAGCCATTTATGGAAATTGAACAGTTTTTGAAATGAATTAATAATATTCCTTTCAATGATTTGTGTTTTATGTTGGTACCACACGATGTTTCTATAGCAACTTCATTTTGCGATATGATAAGCAGGTGTTCGGGTTCAAACATTTCTATTGTGTCACCGATGTCTGTATTGGTTATTAAGGTGCAATTTGCTGGTTGATTATTGATGATATTTGGGACGCATCCATTTACTGTGTTCGGTTGAATGGATTCTTTTTGGCAATATCTTATCTTTTCGATGGTGAGGCATGGTTTATTCACATATTGTTGAAAATATTCACTTAATAAAAGGAACGGGGTTTTAATTTGGATAGTGTAGGAATTGTTAATTGGTAATTCTTTTAAATGGTAAAAAGAAAATGAATTTGGGTGAAATATTGGTATTTTAATAATAAAAATTATATTAGTATGGTTATAGTAAGCTTGAAGTTCGAGGAATTCGTAAATGTTTTCGTCGGAAAAAACATTAACACTTTGTTCTCTTAACATAACGGAAACGTAATTGATTTCGGTTGGGTGTAAGATATGTTTAGATATGATCCCGAGTTTGGCTAAAAGTAATGATTCGGAAATATCATTCAAATGTTCACTCAACATGTCCATGTTGAATAGTATTTGTTCAAAATATTGATTGATATGCAAGGTTCGTTCAATAACATCTAATTTTTCGATTATATTGTCATGAAAATTATTCAAGTATTTCTCTAAATGCTCCTGTTGTTTGTTTATGTGTTTTGTGATATTGTTAAATCTTCTCAACATTTGTGTGTTAATATAGATTTGATTTTTCATTTGATTACTAATTTCATTCTGAGTTGATTGTAAACTGTTTAATTTGGTGTTAATTTCTATGTGGTCTTCGAAGTCCATATTTCCAGTTATTGTTTTAATGATTCCTCCAAGTCCGTTGATAAGTCCTCGTTTGTTTCTGTATTTCGGCCGAATTAGATCTAAGTCGTTTGATAATGTGTGACATTTCTTCCGTAATAAATTTAGTTTAGGTAAAAAATCAATATATTTCATTGCTTGATTGTGAAAGTAGTCAATATTTCTTGTTATTAAATTTAAATTTATGTCATACTCTGTTAGGTTGATTATGTGAAGCAGTTTCGAATAACTCGTTATTATTCTTGCATTTCCTAATTTTAGGGGTAAAAGTCCGTTGTTGTTATTCAAGTCATGAATTTCTATTTTTTGCTGTACCGTACTTTGAAGTTTAAGTGTCCTGAAAATAAATTAAGTATTGCGTTTATTTTTTATCTTTTGCTTATGAACCTTTCTTTTGTCCGTCGTTACTGTTACTTTATTATCACTTACAACTATATGTTTCATAAACCTAGGTGCTAACTTATTTCTACGGTTTTCTAATTCATAAATCTCTTCACCTACTTCATAATTTTCTGGTTCTACTCTATTTTCATTTAAATTTTCTATGTTTCTCGTTTTATTTACTAAGCTAATATTATGTGCTAACCTGCATAAATCATCATAATTTTTAGAATGGTTCCTAATGAAATCTTCCCTAGATTCGTTGTTTTGTTTTGCCAAATTTAATGGGTTTGATTTGGTATAATGTCCATTTAGTAGCTCGAATGGAGTTAATTTGGTCGTCGAGTGTATGGCATTATTATATGTAATAATTGCTTCGTCCATTATTTCGTTGATGGATTTGGTCTTATCTTGATTAAATATAATTCTGATTATTTCTGTTAATGTTGAGTGGAAACGTTCTACTGGTGAATTCCCTGTGGAATTCTTTGCAGTAGTATAATGTATTTCTATGTTATATAATTTCAAAAAATCCTTAAAAATACTTGAGAGAAATTCCTGTCCATTGTCTGCTATAATTTTCACGGGTATACCATGGTGGGAAATGAAATGTTTTAAAGCTTTTACTATATAAATACTATTTCTTCCTATTAAATGGTAGGCACTTGAAAATTTACTAAATTTATTTATTATAGTTAGAAAGTTTTCTTTATGTGAAGCATATACATCTATGTGTAATATTTTTAGTGGTCTATCCGGGGTTTCCGTTAATTCGTATTTTATTTGTTTAACATTTCTTTCATATTTATAGGTTTGGCAGATTTCACAATTGTTAATTATACTAGAAATAACATTTTTCATTTTTGGAAAGAAATAATCTCTTTTTAAGTGTAAGAGAGTTTCTTGTATACCTCTATGGTTGGATTTAATATGGTAATTCCTAATTATATCTTCTTGGTCATCTCTCTCCACTACGTCTCTTACTATAAAATTACATCTAATTAATTTAACATTAGAATAACTAAAATATTTAGAAAATGTTGCTTGTACGAGTTTAAAGGTCTCATCATCTGTTAGTATTCCTGTTATTTTTTTCGGAATAAAATAGTTTTTGAATATTTCTAACATGACTTCCTCTTTCATGAAGTCATTTCTTCGTATTATAAATCTTTTTTGTGTTTTAAATAATATCTTATATTTTATATCTGGTTTATCTATTATACTATTTTCTAGTATAACCTGGTACGTGAATTCGTTCAACGATCTTTCAGATATTGGTATTCCCTCATCTAAGTTTTCCTCTCCAGAATGTATGGTTTCTAAATCTCCTACATTATTAATAATTGAATCATTCGAACTAGTTTCTTCTTGTAAATTAATTTCTATACGTGATAATGCATCTGCATTTGTATTCATTTTCCCCTTTTTATAATGTATGTTGTAGTCAAATTCTTCTAATTTCAATCGCCACCTTACTAATTTGGAATTTGGTTCCTTTAACGAGAAAAGCCATACTAAAGGTTTATGGTCTGTTACGATGTTAAATTTCCTACCGTATAAATACGGTCTAAAGTATTTCGTTGCCCAGACGATTGCTAATAACTCCTTCTCAATTGTACTATAATTTTGTTCGGTTTTTGTTAGAGTTCTACTGGCATAACACGTTGGCTTATCGGACCCTATTGGTCCTTGGGAAAGTACCGCTCCTAGAGCGAAATTGCTAGCATCGGTCGTTAAGTTAAAGGGTTTGTTGAAATCGGGGTATTGTAATAATGGGTCGTTACACAACAAATTTTTGCAGGTTTCAAAGCATTCCAAGTAGGTTTGATCAATAACAATACCTTTGTCTTTTCGTAAGCATTCAGTGAGGGGTTTTGTAATTCTTGCAAAATCTTTTAAGAACTTTCTATAATACCCTAGTAACCCTAAAAAACTTTTAATTTGTTTTTCAGTTTTGGGTAACGGGAATTCTTTTACAGCTTTAATCTTCTTAGGGTTCGGTTTAACACCTTCCGGTGTCACTACGTGGCCCAAAAATTCAATTTCCTTATGTAAGAATTCGCACTTGTCCAATTGGACTTTTAGGTTTGCTTCCCTGAGTCTTTGAAATATTTTACTTAAATTTTCAGTATGTTCTTGTAGGGAGGTCGAATAGATTATAATATCGTCCATATAACACAGACAAATTCGCCCTTGATATTCCCTTAGAATGTTATCCATTACTCTTTGGAACGTTGACGGCGCATTTTTTAAGCCGAAAGGCATTCGAATAAATTCGTAATGCCCATTGTCAACACTAAAAGCTGTTTTGGGAATGTCCCTTTTGTTGATTTCAATCTGATGAAATCCGGAAGCTAAATCTAACGTACTAAAATATAAGCATTTCCCTAGTTTATCTAAAATTTCATTGATGTTAGGAAGAGGGTATCTATCGTCTACTGTTTTATCGTTCAGTTTTCTATAATCTATAACTAGTCGCCATTTTTGTTTTCCACTAGCGTCTGCCTTTTTTGGTACGATCCAAATGGGGGACGACCAGGGTGAGAAACTGGGTTGTATAATGCCCTGTTCTAACATTTTAGATATTTGTGATTTTATTTCATCTTTGTGGATTTCAGGGTAACGGTACGATTTTGTGTATATTGGTACATCATCTGTTGTGTTAATAGAATGTTTAATTTCGTTGGTGAATGTTAAAAGATCACCGTCTTTAAGGAATATGTCTTCATGTTTTTTGCAAGTTTTAAGTAGTTCAGTTTTTTCTTCGTCATTCAAGTGGTCCAGTCTTAGTAAATTTTGTAGGTCACTGTTTGATTTAGTTAGAATTTGGTTTTTAAATTGGTCGATTGAATAATTATGTAATTCGAAATATTTCTGTTCTATTGATTCTACTTTTAAGGGTTGTTCTAGCCTAAATGTCTTAGGTTCGTTTGATGTATTTTTTATTTCAATGTTAGAATACCATTTGTCACTATGGTATAGTCCTTCAGAAATTTGTATTTCGTCCGTGATTATAGTTGGTTTTAAATAGAAGTCACCGTTTTCTAAGTCTACTGGTAGTCGTGTAATTAATTTAGAGTGTGGGGGAATTTCATATGTTTTTGACATTAAACAAGGCTTTGAAAGTAATGGGATCTTAACTGTGTCAGTTTCTAAATAATTGTCTATGAAATTGAGTCGAATTTTTAATTGTTGCATCATTTCTGTACCTATTAATCCGTCAAAGTAATTATGGAATTTAAAGAGATAAAAGGTCAAGTTTTCGTTTGTTCTAAATTCTTTAAGTCCAGGTATAACAAGTTTTTTGTCTATGTTCTGTTTATTAAATATAGTCGTAATTTCTATAGGGTCAATAACAATAAAGTCTTTTTCGTCGATTAAAATTGGGTTTACAAAAGATTTTGAACTACCTGTGTCAATAAGAAATTTTAAATTTTTATTACCGTTCCTAATATGAATGTAAGGAAGAAGATGGTCTTTATTAGTATTATTATTATTTATGTCTAAATATCCGATTTGTTCTCCGAGGCGATTAAACGAAAATTTTCCTCGTCTATTTCGATTTCTTGTTGAGGTTCTAAATAATCTAATTCTGTTGTATCTGTCACAGAATCATTTGATTCGCCTTCAATATTAAATAGTTCTTCCGATACAAATCTTGGCTGGTTAGTGGGTTGAATTGTTCTATTTGCTTGATATTGATTAGGGGATCTATATTTTGAATGTCCACTTGATATATCCATTGGTTCTGGTTTTGGATAATTGGGTTTTGTAAACTGGTTTGAATATTGTTGAGGTTTATAATATTGTTGAAAGGTTTTGTGATTGGAATTTTGTGGGGTTCTAAAATTATTAAAATTTTGAGGTGGTCTTGGATAATTAAAATTATTTGGAGATTGGTTGTAAAAATTATTTGAAGGTGTCCTGAAGTTAAAATTAGGTGAAATATTCCTAGTTGGTATTTGGTTATATGAAATATTCTGTCTCAGATGTGGGTTATTTTGTGGCTTTGAGATTGAACCAACATTTCCGTGAAGTTTGAATGGTTGGTTATTAACTATGTGAATTTTATTATTTTTCATATAGTTGATATTTTGTTCTCGCAAACAATAGCTAAATGCTTCTGCTAGTGAACTGGGTCGCATTGCCCTTATGATTGACCCTAAAGGTTCCTTAAGGCCAGATAGGAATGTGTTTAGACACATTTGCTCATAGAGTGTTTGTTTAGATTTAACAACGTTATTATCTGTTTCATGGATTTTAATATGGTTTATTATTGTAGAATATATATCTATTATTTTAGAATAAAAACTTTCAACTGTTTCATTTATTTGGGTCATAGAATGTAAATCTTTAATTAAACTAGTTTCATTTCTTTTATCGGAATAGTGAGTCGTTAAATTATTTTTTATATCAGTCCATGTCAGTGGAGTCCCGTACATGTTTAAGACGTCGTTGGCTGGTCCAACTATCTTATTCCGTATTGCCCTTAATATAATTTTAGCGTAACTTGTACCTTCAATATCCTTCATTAAACTAAGAATTTCTTCGACATTGTCGATAAAGTCATACAGACTTCTAGTATTTCCCTCGAATCGAGGTAAATCCTTAATTGCGTCGGGTATACGCAAGTGATTAAAAATCGCGTTATTCGCGTCTGGATTCATTTTGAGTGAATTTAATTTAAATGATACTAAATTATTACTTTTAATTTTAATATGTTCTAAACTTATACCGTAATCCGCGGTATGTTTTGGTTGAGTGATACACGAATTCTTCAATTTACCAAGTTTTTTAAAAGGTGGGAACATAAAAGGAAATAACTATATAAAGGATAGCGAATATAACAAAATATAAGACTTACCAGACCAAACTGCCGATTATTGCCCAATACCAGTTGTTCATCGCCCCGTTGTGACGTCAATAATATTTAAACACCAATATGCCGTTGATGTTGAAATTTTTGTGAATTGAATACCACAACTATAGTTATTTTCTGTTTATGATTTTTACTTTTTTCACTTTTATGCGATGCACTTGAATAAATTTTCTTGATATTTTTCTATATATATATAGATTAGGATAGAAAATTTTCACAATTTATATCACAGTAAACGAAATTTTCGTTTAAAAATTTCCACACACTTTTGTTTTAAATTATTTTATTCTCTTTCACTTATTTACTTTTTCGTTATCTACGTTTATATACTTCTACTTTATTATATTATTTTATTTTGTTATATACTTTTTGGTTTACTTTATATTATGTATATATTATTATTGTTATTTTTGTATATTATTTTTAAAATTTACGATAAATACTTTTATTTTTATATATTGATATTTAAAAATATCAATCCTATCAACTGCGCCAGTTAAGTATTATCACTTGGTAAAGAAAACTATTTAATATATTTTTAATGTTCTTTATTAGAAGGTTCGTGTAAAACTAACTTATCATATATGGAAAAATGATTTACATGGTATTTAGAAGTGCTACGTTAACAAATAATTAATTATAATTATAATTCTAAGAATTGTATATTAATGTATCAAATAAAATTATCATTAAAGAATTTAGCTTACGTTATAATAAATGATGGGAACAAAATAGTAATTTAATATAATTTAGTTTAAATGAAATTAAATACAGGATGTTGTTGCGATAACGTAACTTGCGCTGTATACAAGCTGTCTGCGTGCATCGTATAAGCCAACGCTTCTCAACTATTATTTACCGCGAGACACGATTCATTATCTAACATTTTCAATAAATTAGAGACGTGAAATCGTTAGTTCGCAAACTAAAATACATACTCCAGTGGGTCTGTGTGTATGTGTTGGGTGAAATAAAGTATACATTATTGTAATTGTAATTGTAATTGTAATTGTAATTGTAATTGTAATTGTAATTGTAATTGTAATTGTAATTGTAATTGTAATTGTAATTGTAATTCTAATTGTAATTGTAATTGTAATTGTAATTGTAATTGTAATTGTAATTGTAATTGTAATTGTAATTGTAATTGTAATTGTAATTGTAATTGTAATTGTAATTGTAATTGAAATTGTAATTGTAATTGAAATTGAAATTGAAATTGAAATTGTAATTGTAATTGTAATTGTAATTGTAATTGAAATTGAAATTGAAATTGAAATTGAAATTGAAATTGAAATTGAAATTGAAATTGAAAGTGAAATTGAAAGTGAAATTGAAAGTGAAATTGAAAGTGAAATTGAAATTGAAAGTGAAATTGAAAGTGAAATTGAAAGTGAAATTGAAAGTGAAATTGAAAGTGAAATTGAAAGTGAAATTGAAAGTGAAATTGAAAGTGAAATTGAAAGTGAAATTGAAAGTGAAATTGAAAGTGAAATTGAAAGTGAAATTGAAAGTGAAATTGAAATTGAAAGTGAAATTGATAGTGAAATTGAAAGTGAAATTGAAATTGATAGTGAAATTGAAAGTGAAATTGAATGTGAAATTGAAAGTGAAATTGAAAGTGAAATTGAAAGTGAAAGTGAAAATAATAGTGGAATTGAAAGTGAAATTGAAATTGAAATTGAAATTGAAATTGAAATTGAAATTGAAATTGAAATTGAAATTGAAATTGAAATTGAAATTGAAATTGAAATTGAAATTGAAATTGAAATTGAAATTGAAATTGAAATTGAAATTGAAATTGAAATTGAAATTGAAATTGAAATTGAAATTGAAATTGAAATTGAAATTGAAATTGAAATTGAAATTGAAATTGAAATTGAAATTGAAATTGAAATTGAAATTGAAATTGAAATTGAAATTGAAATTGAAATTGAAATTGAAATTGAAATTGAAATTGAAATTGAAATTGAAATTGAAATTGAAATTGAAATTGAAATTGAAATTGAAATTGAAATTGAAATTGAAATTGAAATTGAAATTGAAATTGAAATTAAAAGTGAAATTGAAATTGAAATTGAAATTGAAATTAAAAGTGAAATTGAATGTGAAATTGAAAGTGAAATTGAAAGTAAAATTGATAGTCATATTGAAAGTGAAATTGAAAGTGAAATTGAAAGTGAAAGTGAAAGTGAAAGTGAAATTGATAGTGAAATTGAAAGTGAAATTGAAAAAGAAATTGAAAGTGAAATTGAAAGTGAAATTAAAAGTGAAATTGAAAGTGAAATTGAAATTGAAATTGACAGTGAAATTGAAAGTGAAATTGAAAGTGAAATTGAAAGTAAAAGTGAAATTGATAGTGAAATTCAAAGTGAAATTGAAAGTGAAATTGAAAGTGAAATTGAAATTGAAAGTGAAATTGAAAGTGAAATTGAAATTGAAATTATAATTAAAATTGAAATTGAAAATTTTTATTGAAATTAATTGAAATTGAAATTGAAATTGAAATTGAAATTGAAATTGAAAGTGAAAGTGAAAGTGAAAGTCAAAGTGAAAGTGAAAGTGAAGTTGAAAGTGAAAGTGAAAGTGAAAGTGAAATTGAAAGTGGAATTGAAATTGAAATTGAAAGTGAAATTGAAATTGAATGTGAAATTGAAAGTGAAATTGAAAGTGAAATTGAAAGTGAAATTGAAAGTGAAATTGAAAGTGAAATTAAATGTGAAATTGAAATTGAAATTGATAGTGAAATTGATAGTCATATTGAAAGTGAAATTGAATGTGAAATTGAAAGTGAAAGTGAAATTGATAGTGAAATTGAAAGTGAAATTGAAAGTGAAATTGAAATTGAAATTGAAATTGAAATTGAAATTGAAATTGAAATTGAAATTGAAATTGAAATTGATAGTGAAACTGAAAGTGAAATAGAAAGTGAAATTGAAAGTGAAATTGAAAGTAAAATTGAGAGTGAAATTGAAAAAGAAATTGAAAGTGAAATTGAAAGTGAAATTGAAAGTGAAATTGAAATTGAATGTGAAATTGATAGTGAAATTGAAAGTGAAATTGACATTGAAATTGAAATTGAAATTGAAATTGAAATTGAAATTGAAATTGAAATTGAAATTGAAATTGAAATTGAAATTGAAATTGAAATTGAAATTGAAATTGAAATTGAAATTGAAATTGAAATTGAAATTGAAATTGAAATTGAAATTGAAATTGAAATTGAAATTGAAATTGAAATTGAAATTGAAATTGAAATTGAAATTGAAATTGAAATTGAAATTGAAATTGAAATTGAAATTGAAATTGAAATTGAAATTGAAATTGAAATTGAAATTGAAATTGAAATTGAAATTGAAATTGAAATTGAAATTGAAATTGAAATTGAAATTGAAATTGAAATTGAAATTGAAATTGAAATTGAAATTGAAATTGAAATTGAAATTGAAATTGAAATTGAAATTGAAATTGAAATTGAAATTGAAATTGAAATTGAAATTGAAATTGAAATTGAAATTGAAATTGAAATTGAAATTGAAATTGAAATTGAAATTGAAATTGAAATTGAAATTGAAATTGAAATTGAAATTGAAATTGAAATTGAAATTGAAATTGAAATTGAAATTGAAATTGAAATTGAAATTGAAATTGAAATTGAAATTGAAATTGAAATTGAAATTGAAATTGAAATTGAAATTGAAATTGAAATTGAAATTGAAATTGAAATTGAAATTGAAATTCTCTTGTGCGACGTTAACTTAAAATATACATTCTAAAATAAGCCCTAATTTGGTATTCTGTGCAACGGGCTATTCGGCCTTTACTCTATTTATGTCCATCGATCTTAGCTGATGGGTTAGAATTGATGTTTGATATTATTTTCGGATTAACGTATAAAAAGCACGTTCGATGATTAATTGTATATTTGTTTTGGAACCCATCAATAGTAAAGGCCTACTACTTCTTTTCTAACTTCTGCCTCTACGTCATTTCAACTATTGAAGCTGGTACGAAATCATAAAGAACATTTGTTAAATATATCATATAGGCATTTGCCCGAGAGTATCCACCTTTAAACAGCTATTTGGAGCCCCTACATCTCTTCTTATTGAAGTGCATTTGTGGTTCTAAGTTCATTTAGGTAAATTTTCGGCAGTCGCTTATAGTTTGATGATGTTGATTACAGAATGCGGTGGTTGTTTTTGAAGATGGTAAGGTTTCTGGAAGCATGTAATGCTTAGCCCTTTGGAGAGTTCATCATCGTGTTCGAGAATTCAAGTAATTTTTCGATCTTTAGGAAATCTGGCTCTGATAGTTTTTGCCGCCAATATTTCAATGTATGGAAGCATAATCAAACTATTTTAGTCTATTGATTTTCCGATGATTATTGCTTTCACAGCCCTTGTCCAAGGGCTCTTAGGTCGCAATATGTTCCTATCACGTAGTTTAGTTTCGGTAATAGATTCGTGGGATCCGGCAGGAAATAAATACAAATTCAAACATCATTGTTGAATGCAGTGTTCAATGGCGTAGTTAGTCTAATCAATAGTCCCTTCAACTTCACACTTAACGGCCCACTCTAACTCAACTAAAATCAACTCAATCTAACCTCTTGCTAACCCTTAATTCGATTCGAAATTTAACACTAAAATCGAATCATTTACTCAAATCCTACTGAACTTCAAGTAAACCCGATTCAGCCCCAACTCGACCTAAACTCAACTCAACCATAAACTTAACCATAACTCTGCCCCAATTCGACATTCAACTAAACCCCAATTCAACCCTCAACTGAACCCAAACTCAACGTACAGCTTAAACCCTTAATCAACACGGTTTGAAATGTAGATGGCTATATGAACTCAACAATGTAATCTGCACCGCAACCATCACTTAAATAAATCCCCAACTGTGCCTCATCGCTCCACCTCAACACTCTACTCTACAACTAAACCCTCAACGCAACCCTTAAATTAACGCCAATTCAATACTCAATTTCAACCGGTCCGAAAAATGCGTACATGAATTCAATTCAGAAAACATCAAGTTAACTTAAAACTCAAATCTCACTTCAACCCCCAAATAAAGTTCAAAAAATCTGACTCAACCCCTAGTCTGAAAAATACATGCGTCTGTGAACTCAACTCAAACTAATTTCCAACTCAATCCTAACTTTATTCCATCATTCCATCATTCCATCATACCATTATTCCATATAATACTATTATTCGACCAGTCCACCTTTTCATCATGCCATTTTACCGCCAAACCATCGCACCATTATACCACTATACCATTACAACATTACACCATAACACCGTTATTTCATCACCTCATTCATCATTATACCATTACATTATTATACTATTACACCATTATCATTAGATAATTATTATTTTACAATTGCCATTACACCATTACCATTGTACCATTACCATTATACTATTACTCGTATACCATTACAAAGACACCATTTCGATTACAACATTATATCATTATAACATTATACTTTTAGACCATTATACTAACATAACATTATACCATTACCATTACCATTACCATTCACATCGCGTGTGGATTAAATTCATCACGTGTAGATTTCTCAACTGCTCACTAAGCTCTAATCCAACCCAATCTCAACTCCAAATCAGCCTCAATTAAACGCACAAATGGAACTCAACTAAACCCCTAACTCAACCAGAAACTCAACACCCAACTCAATCCTCTAGCCACCATTTATATAAAAAACTTGTCAATTGCTCATTATATCCTAACCCAACTCCAACTCAACTTCAACTCAGCCCGCAAATTGACCCCCCATATGCAAACCAACATATCGTTCATTAAGGACCAATACCTTATATCATCCATTCTCGAAATTTAATTGTAATAGTGATTACGTCTATTTATTAACAATATTTTTTGAAACTTTAGTAAAAAGTAGTTTGTTTCGAAATTTCTTGGAGAAACATTTTCATTTAATGTAATATTTGAGAAGTTATTAAGTTTTAGCGCTTCCATATTTGTAAACCAATTGATTTTGGCTCAACTCGTACGGCAGGTACCTCCACCGACTTAACGTTCAGGTTCAAAAAGCTTTATTATTTAAGAGATCCAGACATCCAGACAGAAGGACGGACAATTTTTTTTTTTTTGTTTTTTCGGACTCAGGTGGTTTCAAAACGTTGAAAAAAGTGTTTTTGGACCAACAAAATTGCTCTTTGGTCTTTCGTTTTCTCGAGACATAGAGGGACATACTTGGGAGACCGGAATCTGGGAGACCATGCTCTTGCAGCTTATGAAACCTCACATACAATATAATTTTGTTATTATACGTCTTAATTTCCAAGAATATAATAATTATGCGATTGTAAACATTCTAACTCAAAGTGTATTATTTTATTGATAAAACCATTCCTCTTACAAAATCCATTCCAAGCAAACTTAATCAAATTGTATAATCAAAAAAAAAAAAAAAAATTCAGTTGCTTCCTTTTTTTTACCATCTAAATCACTACTAAATTACTTATTTAAGCAGTTTATTTGAATAAAACGATTAATCTAAATGTCAAACAAGGCGCATACATATTAGTTTACGTTATACGTATAAATGTTTATGATCTAATTAATTTTCACGTTTGAGTAAATATTTTAGAACATTTTTTTGTATGCCACCACCAATTTAACATAAAGGCTAACCCTAAAAATGAAAACAATCCCAAATTTTTTGTTGTTTGTTATTTAATTCTCTATATTGATTTTTAAGCATTTTACCAGCGCCAACCATCGCGTAAAAATGATAAATTTTCCATTGAATATCCTGTCGAAAAATAAAACTACATCCTATGTTTGCTTCTCCATGTTTGTTGGTTTTGATTTTTTTTTGTTTTATTTTTTTTAGAACAAATTATGATATATGGACTCAAATAAATAACAAACAACATATACAAATATCTTTATGTATATAAACAAGTTATTATCCTGAAATAAAACGAAGTTATTCAAACAAATCTGGAAGCACAACATGATAAATAAAAAATCAATAATTTCTAATTTTTGTGTGTTAGTTTTATTAGTGTATACATACATATATACCGTACATACGGTGCCTTTATGGCTGGACAAATTTAATCCACTGTTTCTAATGAAACATTTTCAGGTTTCTCTCTATACAGCTGTAACTAATGTTATTTGTTATTGTCTAAACTACCAATTTAATGTATGATTGTCATTTTTTACAGTAAAATTAATTTTTATTCTTTCTAGTGTGAATTCCACTATAAATTCGAAAATAAATTTTAAAATACGGTACAACCTTTCCATTATAGCGGAATAGCGGAATGATTTTTTTCTAATAACAGTTGGGGATTTATACAAAACCAAAAGAATATCAATTCGAAATATTTTAAATATGGAACAATTGGTTGTGATATAAAAAACTTGTTGCGACATAAATGAATATAAATTTGTATGATTAATTTGCTGTTCAGCACAATGTAGGTACACCGTTGGTAGTCATTTATATTATACACATAAAAATGATATAATTTCTCCTCGAAACTGGGCAAGTTTTACAAAGGAAGTTAACCGCAAAAAAAAAAAAGCTTGATTACACTTTCTTTATGTTTTTTGGTCGTTTTTATACAAATTAACCATCCGGCTGAATTCCGGAATATAATTTGACGGATATTGTTCCAAAAAATTACGTAGATGGATTTATGAATGTTAAATTAACTTGTGAGTGTATCACTGCCCTTGGCAAAATGTTTCAACAATTTTTGACAATTTATTATTGCGTTATATATTGTGTACATTAAAGAAGGGTGAAATTATGTTGACAAAATGTTAATATGCCCATAACCTAATGACTTTCTGTAGATTAATACGTTGACAGGTTATTAAAAAAAAAAACAAATTATTAATTTTTATTTTGCGGTTATGAATTTAGCCTCTGTGTAGTTTACGCATTTTTTGTAATCTAGTTTTGTATATTATTATTGATAAACTAAAAAGCACGACTCCTGACCATTATTTCTAATCAGTATTTTTTTAATACAATTATTTACCACCAGGCGGCATACCACCACATGACAAAACGCCCAATTCAAATAAAATCGTTTCATTTTTATTTTGAACAAATTGCATTTAAAATTGCTTTAGCCAAAACTCTATTCCGACCACTATATGCTGTATCCATTTATCAGTGATAAACATTTTAAAACTATTGGAGATAAAAGCAATTCCTCGGCCACTAATCAAACGTTTAGGTCTACTATAAATTTTAAAATAATCTTGTAAAGCTTTAAGAGTCTTTTTCGTAATTGTGCTTCTAGTAGGATTTAGACGAACGAACTTAGTAAATGCGTCTCGAAAGTTACTTCTAGTGGTCCGTAAAAACCTATGTGAATATCCTCCAAAGGTCAATTATTTTTTTGGTATGGAATGCAAATATTCTTGTTTCCAACACTTCCGGCACATAAAAACGAATCCATTGATTTCGATAATTTTCGATAAATTAACCCATCTCTGAATTCCTACAAGAGACGTTCACTTTGTTCTAGTTCTTTACGCAACTGTGCCAATTTCGGATCTTTTTATGGCAGAATAGCGAGTGTTTGCTCAAAGGTGTTCTTGTCTTTAACTAAAATCGATTCAGCTCTACTAAGAGCATCTAATGAGTGTTCTACTTCTTACATCTGTAGAGGACGGGAAAAGATTCTCGCATTTTTATAGAACCCTAAAACACTTATCTAGACGTAATCCTAATAAATTGGACGAAAACAGTTTTAAAACCCTCGATAAAATATTTAAATGTTCATCTACTGTCTTTGTTGCAATCAGCAAATCGTCAATACAAACAACTAATTGATTTGATTCTATCGAGTCACGAAAAATTAAGTTAGTGTATTTTTGAAAAACAGCGGGGCCATTTTTCAATCCAAATGACATGTTATGTGGTGAAATCCTGACTTAAAGGTCTAAAGTAGGAAAATAAGTCTTATTTACCGTTTTTCACTACTATTTTGTTTATTAATCAATACAATTGGTCAGTGGCGTAACAACAAATGTCGGGCCCGCTCACCGGCAACATTTTTTTGGGCCCCTAAAAATGCTTCTTGTCATGAACAAGTAAAGTTTTCAGTGAAAAACTTATTTCTTCCTATTGTCTAGTCTCGCATTAATTTAAAGTATCTGATTTCGAAAGACTTCATGAAATATCTTGCAACTCTATGCTCTGACGATTTCTAAATATATCGATAAAAGCATCACAAATTTCGAAATAATTCCAAAAATGTCGAATTTTCAAAGTATCTTGAACATTCTTGAAAGTCCTCAAATATCAAATTATCCGTAAGTACGTAAAACCATAGGAAATCCTATGCGTGGTAATCACCGTCATGTACAACGAAAATAACCTGGACATTCTTGAATAATTTGGAACAATCTACAGGAAAACGGAGATGTATCGAAATTTTGGCATAATTTCAAAAAATCTTTCAGGTCGTAGCTACCCGATGAGTAGACCTACTTTTCAGTACGAAACCAAAGTACATACATCTAGTATTCATGGAGGGTTCTCATTTTTGAAGAGTAATACATTGGTCTTACTCTTGGCACTTGGGTTAAAATTACGGGAAGGGGGGTTCTCTTTATTTTTCTGATTTACTTCCTACACATTTTGCAACTAGTCACGGTAAAAGTCCGTGCGATGCGATCGGCGGTTTGGTCAAGAGAAAAGTGATGCGCCATTGCATAAGATCTTCAGCAGAAAAACTAACTACAACTCCCCTGAAGATGTTCGAATATTCAGTAAAAGTAATTAACAGTAAAAGGTGATAGAATTTAATTTGCGGATCATTTAACAAAAAAATTTAAAAATTACCTAGTTTTTATTATGTTAAAATAAATCACTATGGATTCCAAAATAGCGAAGTTCAGAAGCATAAGAGAAAGCTCACTAGAAGGTTCAGCACTATTAAAACAATATCAAACACCAGAAAAATCAAATTTACGAACCTCTTGATAAAAAAAGGTAAAAATTAAACTTACCTCTTTCGATACCAAAAAGTGAAACTATACAACTGAATTTATATTAAAATCAAATGTTGCCTTTGTGGTGGGCTGAAACTTTGAATAAAAAATAGTATAAATTTTACTTGCGAGAAAATATAAATTTTACCGCAGTTAGGATATAAATATCCAAAAAAGTATTTAATGGGTTGTAGGGAGGAGAAAACAAAGAATTTTCTTCTAAAAGTTGGTGCCGTTTGAAGTAAGGCGACAAAAGTTATAGATGTGTGAATATGACATTTTACGAAAAATTGGTGTATTCAAATGCATGTAACTTTAGAAGTTTTTGACTAAATTAAATGTAGCTAAAAAATTTGAAAAGATCATGAAATGGTGAAAAAAATGAGCCTATAAAAAAGTATTTTAGTTAAAATCCATAAATTTGGTGACAACCTTAGAACATGCTGTTTTTAAGAAAATATGATTACAACTTTTTGGTGTCACATTTAGCCAATATTAAATATGAGGATAAGAAACTGACTTCAATTGAAAGTTCAATGAAAAACGAAGAGAATGACGCCTAGAACATTCAAATCAAAGCAACCTAAGTAGAACGGTTATCTAACGAAAAGAGCCTAAAATCACTCAATTTCCTAAATTTAAAAAATCATAACTCGATGGAGCAGGAAGGGGTAAAATTTTGGGAACCTAAGTTGTTCATCGACTACTATTCCTGAAAAAAATGAAGCTAAATCGGTGAATGTAATGAAATGGATGCGCCCGGTTTTTAAAAAAGTAATGGATAGGTAAGCCCATATATATATATATATATATATATATATGTGGAAATGTGCGTCAACTCAGCCGAATGCAATGTGAATATAAACGCCGACACAACTAAATACAAACTTTTTGTATAAAGAAACAAAGGAAAATGAGTTAGTTAACAACGAATACTCTTAGGGTGTGAACGGCAAAGCCGAGTTACTCAAATTGTTGTAAAAGTTCAAGTTGAAATAATAAAGAAATTAAAAGAAAGTATATAAGTTTTGATATTATATTTCATTCGCAATATGATCTGAAAACCATTCATCCTACATTTTGGGGGCTCAACCGGGATTGATTTTTGGTTAAAAGCAAACAATTTTGATACCGAGTGAAATTAATTACTTAAAACATAAAAATAACAGAACAAATTATTTAATAAATAAATAAAAAATAAAAGATTAATAAACTAATTGAGATCTGCGCCAGATTAAATAAATTAAATCAAGTTAATAAAACTGGAATACGTGTCGCATTAAAACAAAAAGTAATGAATGGCGCGTCGCATTAAAATAAAATAGTAGTGAAGGAACCATTTAAGTGATAACAACGCGCCTTGCGGCAAATAGCTAAACAGCAAAGAAACAAACCTATAGTTTTATTCACCAAAAAACACATTTAGGCGCATTGCAATTATAACAAAGTGTGTTCGAAAAAAATAAACTATTTCGGAAACTCCAGGGGAAAATATCAAACAACGTATTAAAATGGATCAAACAATTAAAATGAGTTCCAAAGAAGTCAGAGAATATGCTGAATCTCTTGGGGTAAATTCTAAGGGGAAAATCGCAATAGTTATTTCTAAATTAAGAGATCATTTTCGGAATAAACAGTCAACTCAAGATACTGACGAAGAAGATGATCTTGATCAAACTACAATTCCATCTCAACATGATAGAAAAAAAATAACTTCGAGTAATGAGGATATTACAATTGAGAATAAAACATTGTTTACAAATTGTGACAAGCATCATATCAAGTTTCGAGAAGTTGAAGACGCCATGGAAATTTTCAAGGGCGAAGGTGAAATTGGGGTGGAAAATTGGATAGAGAACTACGAAAGTTATTGTGAAATGTACGATTGGTCTCCACTTGAAATGCTAGTAAATGCTAAACGACTTTTGAAGTCAACAGCCAGAGAATATATCAGTTCTACAAAAAATTTAGAAACATGGGAGATGTTAAAACAGCTGCTGTTAGAGGAGTTTAGAGTAACGCTCTGTGTAGCGGAAGTCAACGAAAAATTAAGACATCGCAAGAAACTCAGTACGGAGACTTATAAACAATATGTTTATTCTATGCAAAAAATTGCTAATTTAAATGACCAAATCGATGAAGAGTCTTTAATATACCACATAATCGAGGAAATCCAGGGGGATGAACGAGACAAAGTGATATTACTAGGTGCTACGTCAATAAGAGAGTTTAAATTGAAATTAGAAGTATATGAAAAACTACAACTAAAACTATCAGCCAATAAAAAGAAACCTACAGATAGACCAGTAGTAGAGTCCAAACCTAAAGGTGAACCAGATCATACAGAAAGGCAAAACCGAAAACCAAAATGTGCAAATTGTGGATATAGAAATCATCGAACCGAAGAATGCCGATTTAAAGAACCAAAATGTTTTAAATGTAATAAGTTTGGGCATAAAAGCCTAACATGTCCAGAGAAAGTATTAGTTTGCACAACAATAAAAAATCGTAATTTAAAAGATATTGAAATTAACGCAGTTAACATGAGAGCCTTAATAGATACTGGCAGCAGTGTTAACATATTAAGATCGGATGAATTTGTAAAATTCCAAGATATAAATTTGAGTGACGAGAAAATAAAACTTGTTGGTTTGGGACATGCAAAAGTTGAAACGATTGGAAACTTCACCGCAAGAATTAAAGCTGATGATCAGATTTATACAACCAAAGTCCATGTTGTGTCAAATAAATCAATAGACTTTCCTATGGTATTAGGCAATGATTTACTTTCACAAGCAGAATTGGTGATAAACGACGAAGGTGTCAAGTTCTTACAAAAAAGAAAACAAAATCAGTTCATGGTTGAAGATCTTCCACACATATTTAATATTAATTTGGACATCGATGGTCCAGAACCACAAATTTCTCATATCAAAAATAAAACCATAAGAAACGAATTAATTGCTCTTATAAACTCGTATGAACCGGCAGTAAAAAAAAATTCAAATATATCGTTTAAGATAGTTCTGAAAGAAGACATGCTAATTTATCATCACCCTAGAAGGATGTCAACCCACGACAAAACTACTGTGGATGAAATAATAAAGGACTGGCTCGATCAAGGTATAATACAGAAAAGCTACTCAGATTTTTCAAGCCCAATAGTGTTGGTCAAAAAGAAAAATGGGAAAACCAGATTATGCATCGATTTCCGGAAGTTAAATAAGCAAATCATAAAGGACAGATATCCGCTTCCATTAATCGAAGATCAGCTAAATAAATTACAAGATGCCAAAATATTTTCCACGATAGACTTAAAAAACGGATTTTTCCATGTCCCAATGCATTCAGACAGCTATAAATACACGTCATTCGTAGTTCCCGATGGCCAATATGAATTTTTGAAAACGCCATTCGGTTTATGCAATTCACCTGCTATATTTCAGCGATTTATCAATGACGTGTTCCGAGAAGCCATTCAAAAAGGAATTGTACTAGTATACATGGATGATTTGATTATACTAGGGAAGGATGAAACCGATGGTTTTAACAATTTTAAGATCATCATACAATTAGCCGCAGACTATGGACTGAACATTAATTGGGAAAAATGCCAGTTTCTTAAAGCAAAGGTTACGTACCTAGGGCATATTATAGAAAATGGAAGAATTCAACCAGGCGAGCATAAAATTATGGCCGTTCAGAAGTTTCCAGTACCAACGACCGTGAAACAGATTCAGCAGTTTTTGGGACTTACCGGTTATTTCCGGAAATTTATTGAAAACTATAGTATCATCGCGAAACCGATTAGTGATCTATTGAGAAAAGATAATAAGTTTATTTTCGGACCAGAACAAAAAGCCGCTTTTAATCAGCTAAAAGAAAAATTAATAAGAAGACCAGTACTAAACATATTTTGCTATGAAGCTGAGACAGAATTGCATACAGATGCTAGTGCTGCCGGCTTTGGAGCAATTCTGTTCCAAAAAGACATGGAAGATTTGAAGTTACACCCCGTTTACTATTTTAGTAGGAAAACGAGTCCGGCAGAAGAAAAATTGATCAGTTATGATTTGGAAGTACTAGCGATTATCAACGCCTTAAAACTATTCAGAGTATATCTGCAAGGTATTCATTTCAAGGTTGTAACTGATTGCAAAGCTTTCACAACAACAATTAATAACAAAAACCCGTCAACGAAGGTGGCAAGATGGGTTTTGTTCTTGCAAGACTTCGATTTTGAGGTGGTACACCGATCAGGCAACAATATGAAACATGTAGACGCTTTAAGTCGAAATGCAGTGATTATGGTATGTTCAAATGATTTATTGTATCGAATAAAACGAAATCAGCGTGAAGACGAATATTTGACGCCGATAACTAAATTGTGTGAAGATCAACCCTATGGTGACTATTATTTGAAAAGCGAGGTCTTGTATAAACAGAAAGATGGTTATGATTTACTAGTGGTTCCACATAGCATGCAAAGGGAGATCATCACGAGTGTTCATGAGAGGGGACATTTTGCGGCGGCTAAGATAGAAAATATACTCAGTAAAAAGTACTTTATCAAAAATGTTTCAAAACAAATTAAACTAGTAATCAACAGTTGTGTAGCCTGCATACTATCTGAGAGGAAAAGAGGAAAACAAGAAGGGTTCTTACATCCTATTGATAAGCAGGATGCACCTCTACAAACACTACACATTGATCATCTAGGGCCGATGTCAGCCACCAATAAAGGGTACCAGTACTGATTTGTTATTGTAGACGCCTTCACTAAATTTGTCTGGGTCTACGTTACCAAAACAGTTACAGCTCAGGAATCTATACAGTGTTTAGAAAAACATTATTTTATATTTGGGAATCCTCAAAGGATTGTATCAGATAATGGTGCAGCATTTAAGGCCAACGTTTTCAAAGAATACTGTGATGAACGGGATATTCAACATTCTGTTATAACAACGGGTGTTCCAAGAGCCAATGGACAAGTGGAACGTATCAACGAAATAATTATTCCAATGCTAACAAAGTTTTCAATTGGGAATCCGTCGAAATGGTTCCGACACGCGCCTAAAATACAAATGTTTCTAAACTCTAGTTACCAGCGAAGTATAGGTATGTCTCCGTTTAAATTATTAATCGGGAAAGATATGCGATTACCCGAAGATTTACAATTGAAGAAAATCATTGAAGAGGAAATGATAAATAAGTTTATGGGCGACAGAGATAAATTAAGGGCGAATGCGAGAGCGAACATCGCGAAAATTCAAGAAGAAAACAAAAGGACTTATAATAAAAAGAGGAAGGCGCCACAGACGTATAATATTGGGGAGTTAGTCGCAATTCGTCGCACCCAATTCGGACCAAGGTTAAAATTACGCATAAAGTTTTTCGGTCCATATAAGATTACGAAAGCAAAAAGCAACGATAGATACGAAGTTGAGAAGGTCGGGGAATATGAGGGTCCGATTAAAACTACTACCAGTTGTGACAATATTAAGCCTTGGATCGGTCAGTATGATGAAGAACTACTTTCTGGGGCAGAAGATTCAGATCAGGACAGCCGAAATGTGGAAATGTGCGTCAACTCAGCCGAATGCAATGTGAATATAAACGCCGACACAACTAAATACAAACTTTTTGTATAAAGAAACAAAGGAAAATGAGTTAGTTAACTACGAATACTCTTAGGGTGTGAACGGCAAAGCCGAGTTACTCAAATTGTTGTAAAAGTTCAAGTTGAAATAATAAAGAAATTAAAAGAAAGTATATAAGTTTTGATATTATATTTCATTCGCAATATCATCTGAAAACCATTCATCCTACATATATATATATATATATATATATATATATATATATATATATATATATATATATATATATATATATATATATATATATATATATATATATATATATATATATATACATATATATATATATATATATATATATATATATATATATATATATATATATATATATATATATATATATATATATATATATATATATATATATATATATATATATATATATATATATATATATATATATATATATATTTATATATATATATTATATATATATATATATATATATATATATATATATATATATATATATATATATATATATATATACATATATATATATATATATATATATATATATATATATATAGTTATAGGTTTCAAAATTTAACAAACATAAAAAAAAACTTTATTTATTTAACTTTTTATTAATTATTACTTTCCATACCAGAGTTTAATTAAAAACTAAAAACTTAAAATCTAAAATTTAACTTTACGATTAAAATTCTCACCGAAATGTTCTATATCAGCAAAAGATTGGAATTTACTTATTTCTACTTATTTCTACCTAACTATACAACTCACGTTGTGTGTAGTCATCAGTTTGATTATTCTAGTTAAGTAACCCTACACCTTACACGCGCAGCATGTAAAATGTTGTTATGTTTAATCTGTTGATTCAGTCATTTATATGACCATAACTATATGTATATATATATATATATATATATATATATATATATATATATATATATATATATATATATATATATATATATACATATATATATATATATATATATATATATATATATATATATATATATATATATATATATATATATATATATATATATATATATATATATATATATATATACATATATGTATATATATATATATATATATATATATATATATATATATATATATATATATATATATATATATATATATATATATGTATATATATATATATATACATATATATATATATATATATATATATATATATATATATATATATATATATATATATATATATATATATATATATATATATATATATATATATATATATATATATATATATATATATATATATACAGGGTGTCCGGGTTTCTGATGCTGATCCGTCATGAGGTGATTTCTTGGTTCATTCTGAGAAACAAATCGTATGTGGAGGGGGGATCCATTTTTGATATCCTTTGAGATACAGGGTGTTTAAAAAATTTGGTTCAGAAACAAAGTACACCCAAATATTAAACTGTAACTTCCAAAATATTTATCGGAGAGCAACCAACTTAGTCTTATTTGGTTGATAATCGTATAGGCTATTATTAAGATTTAAGTGGTTATCTTGTATCTGCATCCATTTGAGAGCTATGGTGATTTAAAGTAAAAAAAAAAAAATTTGTTTTTTATAAAATCGAGTTTTTAATATAATTTTAATTTGTCATGATCTCCTCTACAATCCCCCAATACATTACTTGTACCCACGTGCCATAGTTTTCTTCGTATTCCGTTTATTCTCAATCTAATTAAGAGATGTTATAGTGTTAATATTTTACCAATTTTATTTTGATCTGTAAAACAGTAGGCGATGATTACCAACTCATTTGTTTAAATGTTGAAAAAACAAAAACTAAATATTTTCAGATTCAGTCATTAGTTTCGAGATATTATCTAGTGTTGTATCAGTGTTGTGAATCAAAATTTTAATTAATTTAATAAAATTAATATTATAATGGCACAGTTCTCAGGTGAGGAGTACATTGATATCCATTTTGTTTACGAATTTTGCGATGGTAATGCAGCACGAGCTCGCAATGAATATCAACTCAGATTTCCAACACGTCGCATTCCTGACGCAAGAGTATTTATAAATATTCATAGGAGACTGCTAAATATCGTAAAAAGATCGAATACCCGGGCGGATCCCCATTCAGTCTCACCAAACCATTTGGATGTCGACGAAGGTATAATCCGTAATGTAACAGCAAATCCTTCTATTAGCATAAGGAGGCTCGCTTTACAATTAAACGTCTCCCGCTATCGAATTCATCAAGTATTGCACAAAAAGAATCTTCATCCATACCATACAACACCCGTTCAACAACTATTACCGATAGACCGCACTACAAGGTTGGAGTTTTGTAATTTGTTGATGGAAAGGAATTTGGACAATGCAAGTTTTGTGAAACGTATCCTATGGACGGATGAATCTCAATTCACAAGAGATGGCATAGCAAACTTTCACAATCTACACACGTTGGCTGCTGAAAATCCTCATTGGAAAAAACAAATATCATTTCAGCACCGATTCAGTGTAAACGTATGGGCTGGTGTAATTGGCGATAAATTAATTGGACCATTCATATTACCACCTAGATTAAATGGTGAACGTTATTTACAATTTTTACAAAACGATTTGCCACTCCTTTTTGATGATGTTCCCATTTTAAGTAGATTCTCGCATACATACCAACATGATGGTGCACCTTGTCACTACCATAATAATGTTAGGAATTTTTTTAACGAAAATTATCCAAATAATTTGATTGGAAGAAATGGTCCAATTCATTGGCCTGCAAGATCCCCCGATCTTACGGTATTGGATTTTTATGTATGAGGAAGGATGAAGGCGCTTGTATACTCCAAAGAAATTTAAATAAATGAAGAACTTATACAACAGATACACACAGCAGCACAACAGATAAGGGAGGAATTACCAAGAATTGAAATAACCAAAGGCATACTTAAACGAATATTAGCATGTATTCAATCACAAGGAGGACATTTTGAGCACCTTTTATAACTCCTCGACTCAAACTTGGTATTGAGGGATTGTAGAGGAGATCATGACAAATTAAAATTAAATAAACAAAAGAAAAAATTATAACGTTTTTTTTTGAGAAAAACTCGATTTTATAAAAAACAAATATCTTTTTTTACTTTAAATCACCATAGCTCTCAAACGGATGCAGATACAAGATAACCACTGAAACCTTAATAATAGCCTATACGATTAACAACCAAATAAGACTAAGTTGGTTGCTCTCCGATAAATATTTTGGAAGTTACAGTTTAATATTTGGGTGTACTTTTTTTCTGAACCAAATTTTTTAAACACCCTGTATCTCAAAGGATATCAAAAATGGATCCCCCCTCCACATACGATTTGTTTCTCAGAATGAACCAAGGAATCACCCCATGACGGATCAGCATCCCAAACCCGGACACCCTTAAAACTGTTTTTATTTTGTCCCACGCAATTGTCACTATAAAATATGTTGTGTTGGACTGATTGCGGTAACGATTTCAAATGCGTATACAGACATGAGGCAATTTCATTTCCCCCGCGATTTGCTATGCCTTCATGCCAAATATAATTAAAAAGTTGGTTTGATGCCCCGTCATGCAAAGTTAAATTAAATGTCCATAATGAGCGTTTATAAAAAGAAACGCTTGTACTTAGCCGAGGTGTCGGTAGACACTTTTGTAAATCAAAAGTGAACATTCTTGATATTTCTGAATTTTGTTTGCATTTTTCTTTGTCCTGGTTCTTTGCGGTGTATGCTAAATCGGCCAAAGCATGATGTTCTTTTTGCTGCTTTAATAATTCAACTTTGTTTTCTGTGACTAGTTTCATTTTTTGATGGATAGTTTCACAATAATTACAAGCGTCTAAGCTTGGTTGTTTAAATTTTAGATTAAGGAACTTAAAAATTTCGGAGTACTTAAAAATAGAAGCGAGGTTTGTGTATTCCTTAGAATACAGTTCATACATTATGCTTAAATTTAGCCCAGTTGACAAATAGCTTTTGCTGAATAGTGAGAAGTGTATGCTGGGAAACTGTTGATATGTTTGGAAAATTCCATCCATTGTTTCTTTTGGAAGTTTTTTATGAAATTTAGATGCCGTTCCACGCCTATCTTTTTCCGGTGTAGCTCCGAAGCATTTGTATAATTTATCACAAGCTATATCAATGAATTTACGCGTTTCACCAAAGGTATCTAATAAACATTTTTTGCACACTTCAAAACGACTGCCGCAATTTTTTAAAAAGAATTTGGCTGAATATCGGCGAGGTGTTTTGCAAATAGTTTTTCGGCATTTTGTTGGCTCGAGTTCGATTAAACCACATATATAAGCCGATCTCATATCATAATTCCCTAAAATTTACATTTTATTTTAATAAAAGTGTATAGGTATCCAAACAGGCGTATATAAAAATGGCGGTATGATACTTTTAGTTAAAATAACTAAAAAGTGTCCTAAACTAAATCAACAGGCCTTTTTTAGAGCTATTATTATAATAATATTCGTAATTAGAAAGCTTACCTAGTTTCCAGTACTCATCAAAAATTTTCTTTTGGTCGTCGTATTTTATTTTTAACTGGCATTTTTTCTTGCATTCAGTCAATGGAATGCATTGCCGGTTTTCTATTTGTTTTCCGGAGGATGTAATGTACTGTAAACCTAAATTTCGTTTCGTTTTTCGAGTTTTTTGATTTCCCCTGTTTATAGTGGAATGGCTAATTTCGCTGGCACCCTCCGAATATCGTTCACATTTTAAGTTACTTAATTCTTCAATATTTTGAAAATTGGCACTAAAATCCTCTGAATCAGAAGATAAATTGCAGGCTGGCACATAAGAAACGTCTACATCACTATCATCAAAATCTAATGAATCCTCGGATAGGCTGAGAGCATGACTTACAATTAGTTGAGAATTTTCATCTGTACGCTCAACATTGGTCATTTCACGAGATATAAAAACTAATAAAATTATGTCTTTTTAGATTTTTTCTAACCACAATTTCTTATACAAATAACTGTAGAATGCAGACAAATTTTCTACGAAACAATAAGCTTCTATTTATGCTGCTTTATGTCATCAGTGTTTCTTGCGTTATCATTATAATACTTCGCTTGTACTGCAGATTTTGTGAACTTGGTGCAAAAGGTTATCTAGATTATATTGATTTTGAACAATGAATGTAATGGTATAATTAAACTTAATCCATAATTTATTTCGTTTGTAAAAATGGAGAACGGGTTAACTAGAGAAAGCTCCTTTTTATTATTTTGTATGACATAATTTCGATTTATAGAGCAATATTTTAAAATGTGATAATTTGTGTTATTCTAGGAATTAGTCACTATACACAATTAATAAAAAATGAGTACTATAGTTGTCTCGTTTTCTATATTTATTCAAAAAATAATATCCTATATTAACTAATGATCAAACGGGTTAAAAACGAATTAACTCATTATACAAATTTTGAAAAGTAGCGAAATTTTCTATTAGTTTCTTTTTTATTCAATTTATTCGAACTATCCCCTTTTCCATAAATGTGATTGTTAATTTTTGGAGTTAGTACCATTTAAAAGGTTTAATAATTGATAAAATAGTGCACCTAGAATAGTGAAAATTTGAGGTAACATGGAACAAATATTGTACATTCCGAAAATTTAATAAAGTTAAAAAGCTGATATTTCTGTTATCACCTTTTATATATTTGCCACAGATTATTATTATTATTATTATTGGGGGGGCCATGCGGGCGATCAGCTACTTCGCACTGCGACCTCAAAGATCCATTGTGCTGGACCCTGCTTAATTATCCGTCCAGTCAATATTCAGGTTCTTAATAAACCTGACGATTTTGCCTCCCGGTACGTGATACATACTATCCGGGCTTATTGCTCTCCCTCCTAGATGTTTACTACAGCATGTAGTACCGCTAGAAAGACGGTAGCATTGGAGCTCAAGGACCTCGAGAGGGTTGTCCTACTCTCGTATATTCCTACTCCTGCCCCGTATTCCGTTTGATTTTACTCTTACGAGTTGCTCGGAATTGCAAATCACCTGTAGGTCACCCAGCTTTATTACAGGAAGGCTAAATAAAACTGGAGGGTGCCTGGTATCCAGAGTCCGCATATTTTGGGCTGATTAACCTATCAGCCATTCATCTTTCAGCATATGCTCTTCCACCTTAGATCAGGGTTTTTTGTCAAGGTTTTCCCCTTTAGCGCCGTACTTTAGCCTGTGCCAAATGGCCAAAAATGTGCCAAGTGGCCTTAGTTACCAGTGGTTGCCACGAGGAGGCAGTACGTACACTTGCGAATTTTGAACAGGTTATCCCTTACACAATTGTACCCATCACGCAGCTGCCTAATGACAAGACCAGAAAAGCTCACGTGACGCGCACCCTACTGGAAGGTTACGGAGCTGGTAGATAATTCTACTCAACTTTGACCCCCCCCCCCCCTCCTCCAATATACGCCAAATCACCTTGCCACAGATATATATATTTATATATGTATATATATATATATATATATATATATATATATATATATATATATATATATATATATATATATATATAAAATACAAGGTCAGTAAATTTTTGCATAGGATATAGCTGAACAACCAGCTTAATGAAGTTTTGGGCTAGTAGAAAAATTTGAATTGTACATTTGAGTCTAACTAGTATACAATAAAGTGACCTTCATTTTTAATATTTAACACCTCACGTTTGAATCAAACCTGAATTTCTCCTAAAAGTCATTATTTGAAAAGATATGTGTTTGAGTTTAATGTTATTTGAGTAAAATATTCATTTCGTTGTTTACCCAATTGAAAAATTTAATAAACTCGAACTATTATAAAACAATTTACATTACATCTAATTGTTTATTCAATATGATTGTTATATCGTAATATTTTAAAAATTAATTTTCAATATTAATGAAATTATTTATTATAAATCAAACTCGTTTAAATTTTTTGATTATGTGTGTGGGTAAATGTACATAAATTTTAAGTACGCATAGTAGTAATTTTTACATTTTTAAATTGTAGAGATGTAATTAACAATAATTGTTTAAATAAAAAAATAAAAAAATCGTAATTAGCGTTGCTGCACATAAAATGCATAATATGTAGTAGTTAGATTGAATTGTAAAGATTATTATTTATTCGTATATACATACATAGCTATATTTTATGCACGTATTTTCGCTAAATGAGGGCAAGTCAGCAAGTTGCACATACCAAATTGTAAATGTTACATGTAAATTTTAGCTTTAAAGTTTTTCTTTTTATTTGCTACTAGAGCTTAATTATAATACTTAAGTTCATAACATATTGCGTTACGGTAATAATAGGTATTTTATATTCATAAATATGGTATTTTTGTTCTTGTAGGTTCTAAGATTTGAAAAATAATCGAACACGCTATAATATACTTGAAATTGCATGTGTTCTATGTTATGTACGTATATAGGTAACATTATTGTTTTGTCTAAACAAAAAAAAAAAAAAAAATACAAAATAAATAATTTGTTTTAAAATTAATTAAAATTAGGTTCTGTTACTATAACACAATCGTTTTTTTTATGCTTGTACGTAATTTTATTTATATAACGTGTCACTTAATAGCTTTTAGTTTTATGTTACATATTTCTATGAGTGAATTAGTACATACTCGTATAAGTAACTAAAGGCAAACTAACAAATTTATTCATAAATATGTAAAATAAAAAAATTAAAAATTCTTGATAAGGGTCAGTTACTACACATTACATGAATACTAACTTTCACACAACGTATTGTAGTTTATGGTTTTATTATTTATGTAATGTTGTTGTAATATTTCAAGTCTCACAACTTTATCAATTAAATATAATTAAGTAATTCAGGTCAACGATTTTTAATTTATACTTAATTGGATATAAATTAGTCTAGTGATGGGACTGATTGTGAAAATGTTGTTTTCTACTTCTGTTGCATGCTTTTGTTTTGGAAAAAAAAACATTACTCACATTTGAATTAAAGGTTGATACGATGAAAAGACAGAAAAACCTTTACTGTTCATTTTAGGCACCTCAACTCAAGCAAAGCGCTACTGTCTTCCACCGTAAAAAACGCCTAGGCGCTTTATTCGGGAGTAGCTGAAAATACGAACATTTTGAAAATGAAGGAAAAAAATCAAATAAAACACCCATTCAAATAAAACGCCTAAGCGCTGTATTTGGAAATTCGAATACCACTAAGAAAATAAAAATAAAGTTTCCAATGTAAATATCATGTTATTTTCGTAAAACAAAGAGGAATATAAGGTATTTTCATATTTTATAGAAAGGTACCCTTCGAGCCGAGTAAAAACGTTTTACTTACAGTAAGGAATATTTGAGCTATTACGTTTAAAATTTGTACCTGTAAGCCTGCGAACTGCAATAACGAAGAGAAAGTTTGAATCTGTTATTTGCTTTTTGTTGGTAAGCCTCTAAATTGTCTGCAGTCGAGATCAAAATTCTAAATACTTTTTCAAAAAATCAAAAAAATCTGTGGCTTAGAAGCCGGAATCGACCTTATCGCGCCTCAACTTGTACCTTTCGAACCGTAATTATAACGTTTTGTTGAATGTAGTAGCTGGTCAGCCCAACGAACGGTTGTAAACTCAAAAACGTTTTTTTTTTATGTTTGTCGATGCATGGATGTGGTCAATGTTGGTTTGTGACTAGAATCGAACTCAAGACCGCTTGTTGTAAGCAGCTCTATTAATGCTTTATGTTTGATGACGAAAGTTTCTTAAGCCATTGTTATTTTTTTTTTTTTTAAATTATTATTTTACATAGTATGTAAAGTAAGAAAATTCAGTAGGTTCATAATTCTTCCACCACATCATCATTCTTCCTTCCAACCATGTCAAAAACGATGATTCTACTTACGTCAAATTCACTCGGCATTTAAACTTAAAATTAGATATTTTCTTTACAGAGTACTGCTAATAAAAAAATTACAGATTTTTGGCCAAATGCCTTGAAAAATATTAAATTCTTGGATTTTAACAAGAACTAAATTTGAATTGGTTCGAAACTTCATGTTTCATTACACTACCAAGATGAACCTTTCATTACTTTTCAGGTTAAAAATTTAAGAAATCGACTCACAAATTTTACAGAAATTTGGAAATATTAACAAAATCTCAGAAATTCAGGTTTAAATATAATCCTCCATTCGATCGCAAATTAGATTTACATACTCTAGAAAATATGAATTTTCGATTGATTTTGACACGATTTTTTCGATTGAGCATTTATTTTTTCGAGTCTTACTTTCGAGCTGCTGAACTTCTTATGAAGCAAATAAAATCAAGGTCAAGACAATCACTCAAAGTAATATGAATTTAGCATATGAATTTTTCGAATTGATTTATAAATTTTATAATAAGATTTCTCACAGTATTACGACGAATTATTCAAATTTCGAAAACAATTGTATTATGATAACTTAAATCATTTTACTTGAATAAAACGCTCTCGGCCTATTATTCGAATAAAACGCCCAGTAGGCGCTCTATTCGTTTAAAGCGCCTAGGCGTTTTTTACGGTGGAAGACAGTAGGCGGCAGAAATGCCTTATATCCTCGCTGTTGGTATCAGTTAACAGATAGTAATTCGAAAAGTACTCATCTGATTTTCATGAAACAAAGACAGGCTAATAGACCTTGATCAAATAAGAAAAACAAGGAATGGCTAAGGTCTGTATGTGATCGGATTTTAAAATTATAGATGCGTAAATATTCCCTTCATAACACATTCACGTAAAAAACTAAAACCATAAAAGTCATAGAATACTAGATACTATCAAAATTTTATTTTCCTTATGAAATGTAGGAATGAAAATAGTTTTGTTTTTATGTATATACTAGCGGACCCGGCCGACTTCGTCCGGACTTTTATTGAATACTTAGCTATATTGAAAAATTAAAAATGAAACCCTAAACAATTATTTCAAAAATATAATTTAAACAGATGAATTTTTCTATTAACATGTTTTTTTATTATGAACACTTAGATATGCACTTGGATTTTCTTAAACCTAAATCTGTACATTTTTTTATTTTTTATTTTGTTTTGTATTTTCTTAATTCTAAATTTTTTCATTTTTTTTTTTAATTTTTATATTTATTTTTGTATTTATTCTTAATTTCAATTTTTTTTCTTACTTCTAAATCATTTTTTTTTGTTCATTTTTTTTTAATTCTTAAACTATCTTAACTATTTGGATACTTAATTTTTATCTTAATGCTAATTCATGCACAATATTTCTTGTTGTGCCATCGGGTGCATGAATAAATAAATTTGATGGATTGCCAACGCGTGAACATGCGACGTACAATTAACCATGTGAAAAGCATGGATTTTCGAGATTGATGCCGCACGGATATTGTTTGTCCTTGGGCTTTATTTATCGTCATTGCAAAGGCAAGACGTATTGGAAATTGTAGCCTTTTGAATTTGAAGGGTACATCAGTGGGTATCATTGGTATTCTTGGTATTAATACTTCTTCGCCTTTATATCTTCCACTAATGATTGTTCCTTCAATTACATTTCCCATTATTTCCTTTATTGCCAATCTCGTCCCATTGCATAGTCTTGGCGCATTCAAATTTCGCAGCAATATTATGGTCGATCCAATTTTTAATTCTAGCTTATGTGGAGGAAGATTGGGAATATCCAATGAATTTAAAAATTCTGTTGGATAGTTGACGCATTCGTTCTCTTCCTCCATTGTATCTATTGAACGGAATGTGATAGATTTTCCAGGCAATTTATCTTGGATCCTGTAATTCATTTCATTTACATCAACATTCCGCGCTGCTAGAATCGCTCTTTCACCGAGCCATTTATGGTTTTTATGATTTGTTGCGATATTTGGGAATACTCGCTCAATCAATTCGATTTTCGACTCGACAATGTTGCAGAAATTTTCCGGAAAACTTACAAATTGTGTATTGCGATCGGGGGCCAATTTTCCGTTTCCAATGTCTAACAGTTGTTGTGCAAACATTTCTGCGGATGGATTATCGTTCAGTCTGACACTCATGTTTATGGTGAGCTTCAGTGTATAAACGCTCCGCCATAAAGATGATGATTTGAGACATGCATTTATTTCGTTCGCATAAGTCGAACGTGGGATAACAGGTAATGTTTGCCTGAAATCTCCTGACAACCGAACTAATGCTCCACTGAACAGTCTATCATTGCCATTGAGGTCCTTTAGTGTTCTGTTTAAGGCCTCTAATGAGTGTTTGTGCGCCATTGTACACTCATCCCAAATAATTATGTTGCATTTTTTGAACAGTTTTGCCATTCCTGATTGCTTTTTCACATTGCAGACTGCATTTTCAATGTGCTGTATGTTTAGTGGCAATTTTAGTGCTGAATGCGCCGTTCTTCCTCCTTCTAATAAAGTAGCCGCAATTCCGGAGGAAGCGATCGCCAATGCGATGTTGCCTTGCGATCGTATTTTAGCAAGAATGAGGGATATTAAGAAGGTTTTTCCTGTTCCACCAGGTGCATCCAAAAAGAAAAAGCCTCCTTCTTTTGCCGCAATCGTTAGCATTATCCTCTCATATATTATTTTTTGTTCGTTTGTCAATTTTTGTTCATTTGACAAAACAAATTGCAACAAATCATCTGGATCATAATTTTGTTCACGCATTATTTCATTATTGGCAAGGTCGAGTGCCGGTCGATTTGGTGAGATCATTTTTAATTGCGCCAATGATTCACTTGCAATCAACATGCACGTATCTTCTATTAGAATTAGCGCTTGGTTGTAAATTTCTTCTATAAATTCAAGAGTGGTATCTTGGTATCTTCTACGTTGTTCATGTAGAATATCTTCACTCATTGAATCTTTATATTTTTCCCATAATCCAATTGGATTTGATGGGAAGCATGTCGTCAACAAAATTGCGAATAATTGCCGGATTTGATTTGCTGAAGATCCAAGCGCTGCTTCTGCTAGAGTCGTATCCCAATGGTTATCATCTTCAAGCAATTTTAGTTGTAAGCAAGCGTCGTGATTTGTGGCGCAAAATTGCCCATTAACTGTTCTTAAATGTTCAAACGACGTTGGCCCTAGTACGGTGACTAACAACAGTCGCAAATAAAAGCACTCCCGTTGTCGTGGGTGCACTGTGTATAGTCTACCTAAAGAATTTACTTTGAAGATTCCTTGATAACCGTCTACTGGGGAACCTCTTTTCCGTGGTTTCCATTTTTTTAATAGCTTATTCCATATGAAATAGGATGGCACTTCAGAATAGTGCAAAATTTGTGCAAACTGGCCAAAAATATTATTTTGCTTGCAAAGCTCAAAATATTGTGTAAAAGTTGTTTTTCTCGCAGTTAGTGCTCTTTCTATTGCGTTTTGCGCATTGAAGTAAACGCGTTGGCCATTTTCCAGATGGATGGCTAAATGAATGACAGCTGGGTCTCGTTCATGAATGGGAAAGCTGAGAATTCGCCAAACTGCCTCATTTGAGCTTATATTCCGTCCCATCTTATACCTTGATATTTCGTCGTATTGATTTTGCAAGTTCTGAACTTCAAATACGGCCATGTCGCTGCCTTTGTGCACATATTTGCATATATATTTAATGGATTTCACAGAACTGCAAAATTCTACATTTATGTGGGCCTTTTAGGTTTTTGACAACAAAGGTGAATATGGCACAACCCATCTATTGTCTATTTCAATTTCATAATCAGTTCTCTCCAACATAAATGTATTACCACCATTTTCTTGTGATCTACGACGATATAACGGATATCCATCAACTCCAGTTATGGTATCAGACAGGAGGTCTTTTGGGAAACGTTTCGTGCATTTTCCATTATCCATGCAAGGTGATGACGGATTTAAATCACCGCATGGACCGTGAATCATATTCGATTTCACTATTTCGAATAACTCAGGTCGGTGTTTTGATCTGGTATTTCTGCTGATATTATATTGTCGATTTGTTCCGGTCTTATTTTTTCGACTAACCAGATCAAAATATGGGCATGTGGTAATCCACGTTTTTGCCACTCCACAGAATACATCCAGCAACGTGTTTCACCAAATACATGGTGTTTTACTATAAAATCAATTAATGATTTTAATTTTTGTCTGAATACATCTGCTGTTATATCATGGCGATGTAACGCTAATTGCCCTGGTAACAATATTTTTTTTATTTCTTCCCATTTCGGATTGCAAGTGAATGTAATAAACAATTCTGGCCGTCCATAAGCTCGTACGAAAGTCATTGCATCTTGAATGTATTCCTGCATATGTCTTGGGCTGCCTGTATACGATGATGGTAGTATATATGCCTGACCAATGTTGTTGATGTCTAAATTGCTATCTATGTTGTTATTTATAGCGTCGCGTAAATGTATGTATTCTTCGGCGCGCAATTTTGCCTGAATAAATCGGATATATCGCAGACGTTCACTTTCGATTTTGGCATACATATCAACAACATATTGATGAAACAGTTGTCTGCATTTTAAAATGTGATTATCTTCATTGTGTCTCATCATTAGCCGATAGGCGTAATAGTTCATGGCACTCACATTTTTATTTGTTTCTTGTCTGGTCGTTGGATCGCGATGCTTGATGTTAATTTGATAGCCATCTTCTCCTTCCCAGAAGATTATGGGGTATTGTAATGCGTCGTATGAGCGATGGCTATTTTGAATTGTTTGAACATTATTATTTGTATTAGTTTGAACATTGTTATTTGTAGTATTGTCTCGGCGCATAATTCTTATGTCTCTCTGTTCAAATTGCTCTCCGACCATAACGATGGCTACGTCATTGATGGTCGGTGTATTAAATCGTCTGGAATGTTGGTCGGCGGGTGCTTTCTCTGGTCTTATGACTACCATATAATTATCATTAGCCAATCTTGGCGATACTCCTTTGAATAGTCTTACTAATAAATTATTCTCATGGAGAAATGTTTGTAATAATGCAACAATTTCTCGCTCATTCGCCGCTGCAATGTGATTATAATGGCATCTAATACCCACTTGTTCTTCTTCTTCGCCCATAAAAAAAATCTGCAGGAATTTTGGGTCAGCATTGGGCATTGGCAGCATAGATCCGATTCGATGATAGACTTGCCCTTGAATTTTGAAAGTTGACTCGAAACCTGTGTTTTCCCTTACAGTAGCTCCGAACGATGTCATTTGAAAACAGGAATTGAATTTTCTTATTTTGCTTAAGAATAATTTAGACTGAGTTGAAACACCGGATATCAGCGATTTTAATGGCTCAGGTGGTGGATTGAGTGCAGGCAATACAACTTTTCCAGACGCGCAGCACATGCCATTTGTTTCGTTATTAAATTTTAATGCATCGCAATATTGGCACATTATTTCCATATCACCAATAACTACTTTGGTGTGCGATGAGTAGTCTATTTCTGGATCATATTCAAATGCCAGACGATTTAAAGTTGATCGCATTAATTAACGATTTCTCCGATTACGCTGTCGTTCTGATTCTCTGTTTGCATCAGTTGCTCGTTGGCGCAATTCTCTCTGTCTTAATGCAGCTGCATGTAGACGTTCACTACGATGCTGCGGAGTTTCATTTTGGAAAAATTGTGCCATATGAGCTCTAGAGTCGTCGTTGTCTTGCAGGCGCTGATCCTCTGTTCTTTGTTCTCTTGCTGTCCGAACAAATTGTGCTTGTCGTGTGTGACGACCAATATTAGACTTTGCTTTTGGCATTCTGTTAATAATTTAATTTCATTAAAATAGTTGGCGAAAGTTGGCTATAAACGGAATTAGTAGTTAAAATTACTTTATTTGGGAATGGCTAACACTAAATGTCCAAAATTGAGAACAAAATTTCTTGAGTTGGCAGATGTATCTGGAAAAGAAACGAAAATCGACGAAAATAATCGTTTAAAAAATATTTTTGATCATTTCATTCATTCTTTTAATCAATAGTTTTTTTGGCAAAAACAACAATACAAATTATATTTTTTATTTTTTCTTCTACATATTAGCCATCAAAAACAGTGAAAATAAAAATTTTTCCTTCAATTACTCACTTTTCTGTATGCGGAACACAGTTAAAAAAATTTGTTTTTATTCTAAAGTCAGTTTTCGTGCAAAAAAAATGCTTCTGTTTTTTCTTCTTATCTGATCAATATCTAATCTATGTCTGATCAATTTTTCACTGTTTTAGAAATATATTTTGTTTTCTTCTGTAATTCACTTCTTTATGCCATCAATAAACGATAATTTTCATTCTTCTTGCAGGAAAACTGATTTTTTTTTGTATACCAAACGCAGTTAAAATTTTGTTTTTCTTCAAAAGTCACTTTTCGTGCAAGAAATCTAATAAAAAATTATCGTTCTCTTTTTATCTGTTGAGTTTTTCACTTTTCTGAAATTTTATCTGAAAATATATTGTTTTTCACTAATTTATGCGATCAAATAAATGATAATTCACTTTTCACTCTTGTTGAATGTTTGTTTTTGTATGCGAAACACAGTTAACAATCAGTTTTCCTCTATAAATCACTTATTTATACGATCAAATACATTGCATTCGTTAAGCCACTTCTTTATTATTGGTTTTTTAAAATCACTTTTTCAATGAATATTCGTTAAACAAAAACACAAACGATTATAATTGTCAAATAATACACGTTCCTTTAATGAAAATGGGTGCCATACCGAATGCAAAGATAGAGGAGCCATCTGTAGTGTAGTTGTTTTGTCGCCTAAAATATTTTAAAATTTTATTAATTTGATTTTGAAATTTTTATTGATATAGAAAATAATAACGAACATGCATTTTTAAAAAATGATGCAAGACAGAATTTTGTATTTTAAGTGCATATATGTGAAGAAAAAATTTATCGAAATTTCATATATGTATGCATAGAAAACAGTATATTTTAAATTTACTAAGAGTGCAGCGCCATCTTATGGCCATACATATACGTAAGAAGTATGTTTGCGCCACTTAATGTACTGATATATACACAGAATATAGCGCCTAAAAACATAAATTGCCGTACATCGACACCAGCGCCACATAGCGGGGTAGAATATATATAAAAACACGCGCCGGTCTTTTACAAATATTTTGTGGGCTGGAAGTCGAAAATCGGTTGGGGCATTCAAGAGTTCACCCCTCACAAATAAACGTTCTTTTGATTTTTATATATATAATAAGGAAGGATATATTGAAAGACTGCATTGTTGAGATGCCGGTAATGCGATTACATCCTGTAATAGGTTTTCCTTCTTTACTTCGGTCTAAAAAGACCAAAGTATTGAAATTCTGTTATAAATGATCAAAAATTTGGTTGGTTCAAAACCACTTTTCTCGACGTTTTGAAAGTCCTTAGTCTGGAAAAGCAAAAAAAAAAACAAAATGTCCGTCCGTCTGTCTGACTGTTTATTGGTCTTTACCCATGGTATCTCGAGAACGGCTGGTTCCATTTAGAATTTTTTTTTCCCAATCTGTTTTTATAGTCAAGGCCAAGATTTAAAAAGCTTTTGGAACCTGTCCGTTAAGAACGTCGATAATGTTAAGAATGATCCAGCTCCACAAGATTAGCTAAAAGAAACACAAAGAATCAACAAAGTACGATTAATTATTTTATATTTAACTTATCTGAACAAGCCATCAGCTAATCTGTCACTTCTTCAAAGTAGACATCGTTCGATTATTATTATATCTAAAATTAATTAAAATTTGGATTTTTGTATTATTATAATTAAAATTTTATAAATAATTTAAAAATAACTCACCACAATTGAATTGTAAACACGAATATTCTGACATTTTGACACTTTTATTTATGCCTAAATAATTAGTATAATTTATTAATCCCCAACGTTTTTATGCCTAATAATTGAAATTATTCATAAATTTATAGTAAATGATATTAGTTATCATTTGAAAAGTTAGATGTCTCTACAAGACAATTTTGTAAAGAATTTAAGAAAGAAAAAAAAAATAAATTTATAAAATCATTAGTAGAAAAACAGCGAGCGAATACAGTTTAAATAATAAAATAAAAAAAATATATATATACAGTGATAAAAAATACGGCGATTGCATTTTATTGAAGTTACTTACCTACTTACCCGAAATTACCTTGGACACGATAATATACCGCTAATATTATATTTTGACCCTGCATTAATAAATTGGAAACGAGAAGATACCGCAATACTATTTTGGACCACGTACATTCTTTGGACACGAGATTTTGCTACACATATTTTGTTACGTGAAGGAAGCATTAAGAGCATCAGCGATACACCACCGGCAATACAATTTTTAACTCATATTGGATTTAGGAATTGGAATTTGGGAACAGCGATTTCAACGGACACCGTTAAATTACCAACCAAATTCAAAGGTTAAACAGGTACCTGCCATACGAATTGACCCAACATACCTGGTTATAGAAATATTTACCAATTTTGTATATACTATATGCGCTGATTTGAATATTAAGTTGGGCATTGAGTTTGAGGTTGAGTTGAAGGTTAAGTCAGGGGTCAATTTTCGGGTTGAGTTCAAGTTGAGTTGGACTTAAGTTGGCGTTGGATTACGATATAGTGAGCAGTTGGCTAATTTTTAAATGTGCTGGTTTGAGGATTGAATTGAAAAATAGTTTGCGTATGGGTAAAGGGTTGAATTGGGGCTGTTTGCCGGTTGAATTGGGGTTGAGTTGGGGTTGGATTAGTGTTTATTGAGCAGTTTAGCAACCTATATAAGTGAGTGTTTATATGTATGTACACTCTAAAAAGTTTTTGATGTAAAATTACGCCAATAATCGCTGGTATTCTATTGCCACCAATTCTAATGGTAAAATTACTCTCAGAGTATAATTAGTAATGTTTACGAAATTTTGTGTAAAACAATTTACACCGTAAAAGTTCTCATAAAAAAGAGTAAATATCGATCGTAAGAAGTTGCAACATAACCTCTAAGGCACTTGTCGGCCGTTCTTTGCACCCTCTCAATCCTACTTTTATAAGTTACATTGTCCAGAGTTGGTCATTAAACACCCACGTCGTATATGAGAACAGGTCTCACTACAGCGGTGTAGAGCCGGTGTACCAGCTCCGGATTCAGACCCCATCTATGACTAATGGCGTTCCTACAGGAGTACAAAACTATAGTAGCTTTGTTTATTCTCTCCAACATATTGGGCCTCCAACTAAGCTTACTGTCCAAGATAATGCCCAGATATCTAGCTCTATCAGTAAAAGCAAGTCTCGTGCCATTTAAGGTAGGAGGGACAACTACCGGGATTTTGTATTTCTTAGTGAAGAGTACCAGCTCTGTTTTGGACGGGTTAATACCAAGTCCACATTTTCCAGCTGGTTCGCATTTCGTAACGATGGTAAGCGCATTCTGCATTACGTCTACAGTCGTGCTCAGGAATTTCCCGGTAACAGCTAAAGCTACGTCGTCTGCGTAAGTGATAACTTCAATACCCTCTCTCTCCAATTCTAGTAGTAATCCATTTACCACTATGTTCCAAAGAAAAAGGGACAGAACCCACTCTGCGGGGTTCCCCTAATTACCCGCCTTTTGATGGTGGAGTCCCCCAACTTCGAGCTAACAATCTTGCTTCCCAGAATATACATAATTGATTAACCTTTTCAGAGGAACGTTCACCTCCAAAAATGACAATCCCTCCTTGATTGCCTCCGCTTTCACAATATTAAAGGTGTTCTCTATTAATCGATTTCTCAATCGTACACACCAATGCGTGTAGATCAGTGTCCACAGATCTATACTTTGCGTACGCATGCTAAAACGGTGCTAACTTCCTGGCACCTATTTTATCTTTAATGTATACATCCAGCAGCCTTTCCAAGATTTCAAAAGAATGGATGATATAGTTATTGGTCTTAGATTCTTAGGATAGACATGTGAGCTTTTCCCCGCTTTCGGTATAAACACCACATTGACATCCGTCCATTATCTAGGAATAAAGCCCAGCTTCAAATACCCTTTAAATATAGCTTCCAGGTAAGAAAGAATAATTACTGAGTTGTTTTGAAGTTCCGCTTTTGTAATTTGATCGGGACCAGCCGATTTAAATGGTTTAAAACCCCTCAGTACCCATAGGATCCGTTTCCTGGTTACGATATCCTCTGTGAATTCTGACAGTGATTCCTGATGATTGCTATGCACCAACAGGTCTTCAAAGCTCCCTGGGAAGTGTGTCTCGAAGGTAAGCTCCAAAAATTCTCCACTAAAAGCTGTCCAAGATCCGTCCGGTTTTATCAAAAAACTGGGACTAACTGTACTTTTGGAAAGAATCTTCCTAAGGCGGGAGGTTTCGGATACTTCTTTTATTTTATCACAGAAGATTCTCCAAGACCTCCTTTGTGCCTTTCTTAATTCTTTTTTATAAATTCCGAGTTTTTCCTTATAGGAGTCCCAATCCTGAGCATCCCTTGCTCTATTAAAGCTGTCCTACAAGCCTAGCCTCCTACTTAGCCTATCCTAGCACCATGTCCTCCAGCTCCACAACTGTCGTTCGGGGCTCCAGAGCCCTCGACGGCAACAAATCCTCCAACAATTCTCCACATTTGCTCCAGTTGGTCCTTCTAGGGTTCCTGAAGGCTTCGCGGGTAGCAGGGTGAATATCGAGGTTATAGGTTAAATATCGATGATCAGTAAAGGAGTGTTCCTTATCCACCCTCCAATTTTTAACCATATGAAGAATATTATTTGAGGCAAGGGTCGGGTCTAGAACCTCCTGCCTGTTAGTAGTAATAAATGTGGGTTTTCGCCCAATATCACACTGAAAGGTTAGTACTCAACAAATAATCAAAAAGCGACTCACCTCTTTCATTAATGTCCGTGATTTCCCAGATAGTGTGATGCGCATTAGCATCAACTCCCAGTACCACACCTACCTTTGATTGTTCGCTTCACGGATCAGCTCTTCCAGGTTATCCGGAAATTCAAATTCTGGTTTTCTATTAAAAAATTACGAAAAGGACTCACAAACATGTGTTTCAATATTTTAAGGGGCTTCTGATTAATTTAACTGTTAATTTGTCAACCGCATAAGCCGTAAGTACTTATGAGTGAGTCATATACATTTTTAAAGTTGATGTATGGGAAAACATGTCCCAACATTTCAATGGGTCATACGAAAGTTGAATATATTGTCATGGAATATAGTAAGAGGTTGGTCTATACCATAAAATCATTACTGTGGTTGACAAATTATCGGTGGAATAAATGTTGAAGTTTATAAATATAGCCATGGGAGTCAGTAAAATGTCGGCCTATATAAGACCAAGCCTAACCTAAACTCCCGGGTGACCAATTGAGTAGTTCGAGTTGAGTAGTTTTATTTTTTTAAATTTTTTTTATTTATGAGAAGTGGATAAAGCATAAGGCAACACAATCTCTTAATACAGCGCTCCCCAGTGGAGTCGCACATTTTGAAAAGCTGTGAACAACTAACATAATTAATAACACCGGACACAAAAAAAAAATATTTCAGAACCCGAGGTCTGCCGTCTTAATTCTTATGTATTTTGATGCACTGAATACGAATCCATTGTCCGTTTTGCTTCATCACCCACCAATTTTCACCAAAATCACAATTTTGGGTCAAAATTGCCCAAGAAAATACCAAAGTCTATTTTTTGTACCATTTACTCCAGATATATCGTTTCCGGTGTATTTTGAAACGCCAAAAAAGGATTCCGCAGTTCAAATTTACCCAAAAAAGCCCAACTTTAGGTCAAAGTGGCCAAAAAAGTCTCAAAGTAATTTACTTTTCATTTTTGGTTACTAATGGCTTTTGAATAAACCATTGTTAGAAAGTCATACAAAGAAACTCATACTAAAACCCAGACGCACAACTCACTGAAACTCAGACATTCAAACTGAGACGCAAAACTCACACTTGAACTATGACAAGCAAACTGACATTCAGATAGTATAAGTTACAAATAGAAGACAAATAAGACGAATTCGCGGTTTGTGTGACTGTAACAAACAAAACGATTTCCACTGACCTTGCAGCAGTGTGAGTTTGTCTGCTCAAGATTGAGTTACAGTTTCTTGCTTTTCATCAAGATTTTGTTCATTGACCTCTCAGTAGCGTTCAAGTAAATATTTATTGATGTAACTTCTTGCGTTTATAACGTACTCTCTTGTCCTCGAATGACCTATGAAGTGGATTTCTACATCTTTTTCTCAGATTTGTTTCTTCATCTTTCTCACACCTTCCCTGATATCTCCTTTCCATTTCCCTTACATCCTGGTGAAAGCGCTTTAAGTTCATAAGACATCCCAATTGGCTGTAATTTTCTATCAACCTTGTAACAATGTCTTTGTAATGCTCACTTCTGGTGTTTCCTAAGAAGTTTTCACAAACTTCTCTGAAACTGACCCAGGCAGCTTTCTCATTTTTTTTGCATGGTTTTAACGACATTTTTGTTTTGAAATAGTGTTCGTATTTGAGGTCCGTCAAAAATACCTTCTTTAATTTTAGCATCTGGCAGTTTTAAAAATTGTTGTGCTATGTATTTTAAACATTGGCATTTTTTAACTAATGCCTTCACATATTGCTTTATCAGCCCAAGTTTTATGTGTAGTGGAGGTAAGAGAATTTTTGATGGACCTAATAACGGTTCTTCAATAACATTATGTTTTCCTGGCTGAAGGCAGTCACTTAGCGGCCACTGTATTTTAACGTAATGATTTTCTCGGTCTCTACTATTCTAGAGACATTTAAAACAAGGGTACTTCACAAAACTAGGCTGCTGCCCTACCAGTTTTGTTATAATTTTTAAATCCCCACAAACTTTTCAACTATGCTCGGCGTATTTCATTTTTTGCGAAATATAACCTACACCTCCATAATTCTCTCCCATAGAGATTCAGTGAACTATTGGGACAGTGGCATATTTATTTCCATTGTGCAGTAATAACGCTTTCAGGCTGAGTTTTGAGGAGTCAATGAATCGCCTTCACTCATTAGGTTTGTGAATATTAGGTTTTAAATCATTCGTCAGTGCTGGTATATCTGTGCAATACACCATGAAGTTTTTTTATCTTTGGTAAAGTGCTTCCGAAATTTGGTTTCCCTTTCTCGATAAATTGAATTTTGTCCAAGGACTACCATGTTGCGACTTCGCAGTTCATAACTAAGCCTTCTTCTTTCATTTTTCTTTCTTCTTTCTTCCTTTTATCCCGTTTCCCTATTTTCTTCTTTGCTTCTTTTTTTATTCTTTTTCATTTCTCTCTTCTTCTTCTTCTCGCATTTACTTCCTCTCTTTCTGTCGTCTTTTTTTTTTCTTTTTTTCCTCCTTCGGTTGGGATAGAGGCGATATTTCATTCCGTCATCATGTTCGCATGCGATCACCCAAATTTCTATTATCCATTAGCAAATGTTGCTTGACATTATTGTGGTAGTTGTTCCCCCAAATAACAATTTGGAGTTGTCAAAACGTTGTGCCATCTAAAATTCACAGCAAATTAGTTATAATAGCTTCTTAAAAAATAACCAAAAACGTGAGTTTGTTGGTTGGTCGACGTAATAGCAGCAAAAATGGTAATCGTAGTTTGCATGCCGATATGTTATAACAACGGCAAACAGCAAACTCACAGTAAATGGTAAATTACCTTTGAGACAGCAAATTGATTTATTTAAAAATATAGGTTCTCATATAGCAAAAAAATTATATTTGCAGTTTCGCTTTGCTTAACGCAAAATGATTACATAAGAAAAATTAATGTTATAATAGCAAATACGTAGTTAAAGGAATCGATTTCATAATAGCAAAACAGTCAGAAATAACTGAATAGCTATTATTTTGGGAATTATTGTAACAATAACAATTTGTTGCTAAAAGATTGGTAAAAAAACTTATTTCTATAATTGCATCTACAATTTTAATGATGTCATTCTAATTATGTTTTCTATACTTTAATAATAAATATCACAAACATTTTATGAAATATTGACAGGTAAAATATGACTTTTCTTGTGATTTTTAATCATAAAAATACACGGGAAACAAATTTCATCGACCAGTTTGAAGAAGTAGGTCAGAAAAAAAAAACGAGACTTAAAAATATTTGATATTAATAATAAAATTAAAATCAAAAATTTTTTCGAAAAATTTATTTTTGCTGAAAATTAAATCCAAATCTGTTGAAAAGCTTCTGGTAATCAACCAAAAGTTGAAGATTAGCGTTTTTTTTTAATATTTGCATGTGATAAAGTTGTTTTTGTCCAAGTTTTTTAACCAGATAAATGATGCAGCCATTTTTATGAGAAGAAAAACTTAATTAAAATATGGGTTTAATACAGCGTGTCCCACAGGTACGAGTCCAAACGAGTAAGGCTTGTAGCTGGATCAATATCATAAAAAAAATCCACTACGCATATGCCCGGAAATGAACCGTTGCCCATTTCTATTGCATTTCAAAATTTTTAGGATGGCACACTACCGTGAATGATGTAAATGCCAATAACTCCTTCTAAAAATTAACATAACTCAATTGTTTTTCTATAATTTTAAAGGCACAGAGTGCTTCTTTCTTTTCTGGAAGTAGGAATATCATGCATGATATTTTCCATAAAGAAAACATTGGTGGAATTAAAAAAATTGTGCGAGAAATAATAAAAAAAATCATTAAACTCATTTTTTCTCGAAAAACTCACTTAATAATTTTTGTTTTTTATTTCAAATTAAAATTTAGTAGACTATTTAATACAAAATTGCTTCATCGTTTTTTATCTAGCGTAGTGAATTTTTTTCATGATATTGATCCAGATACACGGCCTACTCATTTGGACTCGTACCTGTGGGACACCCTGTATATGCAACAGCTATATAGCATAATAGATAACCATTTTAACTATTTGTCCTAAATTAAATATTATTACAGCTAAATTGTCTTACGAACTTACGAAAACGTAACCAAAATATATTAAATGTTTTAAGTAACTAATTAGCTTTTAAATGAGAAAATCACTGATCAAAAAATATTATTGTTTGGTGTTAAGCGTTTTAGCTGCTGGACTTTGCATGGAATATTATTAACTTTAACCCTCTAGCAGGCAATTTTTTCTGACTGGGAAAATCATGGAAAAATGTGAAAAAATTCGAAAATTAGGTCTAAAATTGTCTCAGATTAAAATTACTAACATATTACTACATTAACAAACATTATATAATCCAAAAACATCACTAATTGAAATTCTAATTCCCGGTTAAACTGTAAAAACACCAATCGCCAGCCAAATAATATTTGGTTTCACGTAAGTATACTAATATTTCAGAAACACAAGGGTCCGTTGCGCCTTTCAGCAAAGCTAAGCTATTCGATGTGAGATAATTTTGTTTATACATATCACTCAATTGCAAACGAAACCATTTAAAACTTACTAGCACACTTGCGTTAAATCAAGCGAGATACGTTTTCCTGTTTTGAGCAATGCAAACTATTTTCCTATTGCTTCATTATGTCAGCTAACATCGCTCACACGACGTATCGATGTTTTCTACATTTTACATTATTAGCTCTTTGCACACGAAGTACTCCTCCCAAATACTGTCAACATTTGGCGTTGTACTCGAAGGGTGCTTCTTAAGCACACTCTCTAATTTCTACGAAAAGAAAAACAAGACACTAATAATATTTCTTGTACACTTGGACATTATGACGCGACAATTAAATATTTGTCTGCCCAATTTTATTCTCATAAATATTTAACTGAGATGTTTGAATTACACAAATAATAACCGTTATGGCACGTATACCTATAAACAACTTATAAAAACGTAACTCTGCGCAAGGAGTACAAGAGCAAATAATAATTTCCTATTTATTATTCATGCTTTCTGTGCTCCATCTAAAAGCGGAAATACCTGCTATAGAGGGTTAACAATATGGTTTTAGTTATAAATTTACATATAGTACACAAATAGATTCTGCGGTGTGTTAAGCAGTTTTGCTGTGTCTTAAACAATTTTGCTTTGAGTTGAGCAGTTTTTTCTTTTCCAAACCATTTGACATATCAAGTTGTATTTCTGTTATTTGTTATTCAACATTATTGTCAGATTAACGCGGTAATTACTGAATTAGTACATTTTATCTTTAATAATGGTAAGTGTTTGCTATGAAATCATTTTTCTACTGATTTTAAATTTATTTAATATTATAAGTGTATTATTTAATAGGTTTGTTATGATTATTAGGTTTCTGTGTTCTCGAAACTGTAAGCAAGAAGGAATTTGTGTTGTTGTTTGTGTGCCGGCGTGCTGGTTTGAAGGAGACGAAGATAATGCTGTCGTTCATTATCAACCGGACACCAAACAATTCCTCAAATATCAAGGGTTACAGAACAAAAAGCCGATAATTTATGGTGCTCAGAACCGGCAGGCTTGCTCGCCAATATTCGGCTTATCAGCCGGCAGTACAAAGTATGCAAAGGTTAGAAGAAGGAGTCACTTCTGAAGAGGGTCGCTGGGATGAAAAAGAATTCAAAAAAGTAAATACAATACGTAGTAAGTTTAAAGTATCTTGTTAAATTTTTATTAAATTAAGATATATCAAATGTGTCGATTATTTTCAAAAAGCCATAACTCCATCTCAAGCCATTTTATAGAAAACGTAAAAAGCTTGTATTTTATAAACCCAAATATAGATGCTACACTATTTTCAATTGGTCATCAGTCGCTGGTAATTAAAGCGAATTAGAATCTAATTTTGGTTTAATTTTAATGGGAAATAATGTATAAGTTACAAATTGTTTTGGAATTGTTGAGTTTTGTAGGTAACTTAAGGAATTAGGGACTTTTAAAAGCAACTATAGGAGAATTGTTGATCTTTGAAAATAAAAAGTCAGTATTATCACGTAAAAACAATGTTTTCTTACAAAATAAATAAAATAATTTTAATCCAATAATAAAATTCAATTCATAAAAAAAAATAAAAATTGATCTTTTAATTTAAATCATTAAATCGTCTTCATAATGGCAGCATTCCGTTTCCAAATTGTCTGGAATTGCATTATCCGCGTTGTTTTGGTGGGGCGCAGATCGAAGAACTGACTTATAGTAGTCGAGTTCATCCATGTCTTCCCAATTGGCACCAAAGTGTTTTGTGACTAATTTTGTGACGTCATCAATTTTTGCCGATTTCACAGGCACTCCAATATTTATTTGACTAGGCTGTATTTTCGCTATGTGCCTTCCTTTTTTAGGAACAGATTTGGCTATCCCAAAATCCGAACTGTAGTTTTGCTTCCCACACACTAGTGTTTGAGAACAAACTTTTTCCCCTTGTTAAATTTGAAATTTTGTGGTTTAACGCATGCTGCAGTAGCTGTTTTCCAGTCATTTACTGGACATGTAGCGGACCCTAGCCGAATAATCTGCCCATGCTCTGAAAATAGATCAAAATATTCCTCTGGCCGTATTATTCGCTCCTTAGCTTTTACTTTTTTTTCGAGCTGAGCAAACACTCTGTCAGGGGGAATATATGAGTGGCCAGGAACCGGAAATTTTATTTGAACCTCATTAACTTGTGCCGGTGCCACCTGTCTCACCTGTGTTTATTTTCAAGCCAAATATATAAAAAAAACATTGTCCTTACGAATATTTGCTGAGCCTTGCACCATACCAAAATTAAAAAAGGACAATTGCCTGGAAAAGTACGCTGCTTAATCCGGTACTTTTAGGAGCACCATATTTTTCTGGCAATCAAAGGATATGGTAAGCGTTCCATTAATTTCTTCTCTTGCTAGTTGGTAAAAGCTCTGAGCCCACAAAATATGCTCTCTTTTTTTTATCATAATGTCAGACTGGGTGTTGGGTGCGTCTCAATAGGGTAGGGGTTGACCGTCTATAGCCATGTATCTCGTGGTCTATATTCCAACGCTGCAACTATGTAGAAACCACCAAATCTGTCTAGTATACCTCCACGTGGTAACACCCGGGCAACGATGTGAAGCATCGGCGAAATACTAGAGGCGAGTGCAATACACTATAAATGAGCAATGAGCAGAACAAATAAGGAAACTAATACCCCAGGTGGTACACCTGTTGCTCAGGTAAATCCACCCTCTTCGGAGGTCGGTCTCATGGATTCTGGGGGAGACCAGCCATTGCTATACTACAATTATTTTAACCAATCCCAAGACATGTTGGTGAATAAACAAGCTCATTTGAGTGAAATAGAAAAGGATAATTCACATCCCTTCCAGAGGAGTAACAAAGTCGCGTATTCTCCGAAAAGAGGCGGTAGTCCCTCTATTGAGGCCAGCAGCCACAACACTCGTTTTACAAACGAAGAAAAGCTTCACAATGAATTGTGTAAAGCTAATAATGCATTAGTTGAAGCCAACAATATAAATAAGCAACTGAATCTTACAATTGCATGGATGCAGGAGCGTATGAAGACGCTTGAAAACGAAGTTAAAGCTCTTAAGCCAAAGGAGGACATCGGTTCTACTCCTAACCAGAATACAACTCCACAAGAGTATCATACGGATGAAGAAGAACTAGCTCGAGAAACTGAGTGGATTAGAGTTAAAGGTGGGAGAAAAAAAAGGAGACGGAATAATACCCCCTCCCCACCTCAATTAAAGGATAATGTTCCAAATATTATCCAGAAACAACCAAAAAAAATACCTCCACCACCACCAATAGTAATAGATGAAGTCAAAGACTACGATGTACCCTATGAAAAAATAAAAACCATAACTGCTACTGATAAGTTTAATGCAAAGGTGATGAATGGAAACACCATCAAAATAAACTTAGAAGATGCTGAAACATACAGAAAATTGACAAAAATGTTAAATGAAGAAAAACGTGCTTGGCACACGTTTGAAGATAAACAAACCAGACCAATTAGGGTCATGGCTAAAAACTTACACTCTACGTGTAAACCAGATAAAATAATTGATGACCTGAAAGCAAAAGGATTTAAGGCAACTGAAGCATCGATTAAGCTAAAACGGAGAGGCAAAGTACCTCTCAACATGTTTATGTTGACCTTCGATACTGATGAAGATATCGAAAAAATTTATCAAATTAAGTACATCTTGGGGTGCAAAGTGGTTATTCAGCCTCTAAGAAGGTCTAAGCTTATACCACAATGTAAACAATGTCAAGCCTATGGACATACACAAAAATATTGCAACAGGGAACCTAGGTGTGTCAAATGTTTAGGTTAACATCATACCAAAGATTGTGTAAAAGCCCAAAATGTTCAACCTAAATGCGTTCACTGTGGAGAAAACCATCCGGCTAACTACAGAGGATGCAGCGTTGCTATTGAACTGCAAAATATCAAAAATAAGAACGTGATTGCTAAAAATCCAAGTTCATTCAGGAAACAAGCGGTTAAGGTGAACCGACCCGAAGTAAATCGTAGAGTGTCGGGAACTACTCAAGGACAATTTGGTAAAATGACTTATGCTCAAGTAATGATGAGCAACGGAAATCCAGGAAAAACTGCTCAAAATGACGATATAAGTCAAACACTTAAATTAATTTTAAGCAGACTAAATACATTTGATGAGCGATTACAGAAACTAGAGTACAGCACTAAGGGAGCCATCCCTAAATAGAAAAATGGCCCAAGATCTTAGAATCTTATGTTGGAATGCCAATGGACTGATGCAACATCAACAAGAACTGCAAGTGGTCCTGGACACAGAAAAAATCGATGTATGTCTCATCACGGAAACACACTTCACTAGACATTCAAACATTAAATTTAAAAATTATCAAATATATCACACTATTCACCCTGGAAACACTGCTAAAGGAGGTAGTGCTGTTATAATTAGAAATAGTATTCATCACTATGAGAAGTTAAAATATGAAACGGAAGAAATACAAGCAACTGCTGTTATTGTCAAATCCAAAAGCAGTTATATTTGTATTGCTAGTATTTACTGCCCACCGAAGCACTCAATGAAAGAAAAAGATTATCTCGAGTTCCTCAGTAAATTAGGAAAACGATTTGTACTTGGAGGAGACTTTAATGCAAAAAATGTCCACTGGGGATCCAGATTAACAACAACTAAGGGTAAAGAACTCCTAAAAGCTATCAGAAAATGCAGTTGTGAAGCCCTCTCAACTGGAAAACCAACCTACTGGCCAACTGATCCAAACAAAGTGCCAGATCTGATTGATTTCTTTATAATAAAGAACATATCTGTAAATTATGTGCAAGTAGATGAAAGCCACGACTTAAACTCTGATCATTCACCAATACTTCTAACGTTAAGTGAAAAAATCATTCAGAAAGAAAGAAACCCTTTCCTAGTAAATAATCACACTAATTGGGCATGCTTTAGACTATCGCTAGAAGAAAAAATTAACTTAATGGTTCCATTAAAGACTGAAGAACAATTAGACAAAGAAGTGCACAAATTTGTAAACGATATACAGCAATCAGCTTGGGAAAATACTAATGAAATTAAAACGAAAATCAAGGGAAACAATTGCCCTATGGAAATTAGGGAACTCCTCGCAGAAAAAAGAAGAGCGAGAAGAGTATGGCAACAAACAAGGGCCCCCCAAGATAAAACTCATTTGAACAACCTCACTCAACAATTAAGAAAAGAGATCAAAGAATTGAAAGATGAATCAATCAGCAACTATTTAAGAAAATTAACTAATGATAACAGTACTGATTATTCTCTTTGGAAAGCAACCAAAAGAATCAAAAGACCAATAATGCAGATTCCCCCAATAAAAATAGCAGGTGAGAAATGGGCTAGAAATAATGAAGACAAAGCTCGAGAATTTGCCGAACACCTCGAAAAAATATTCCAGCCACATGAAGACCAAACGTTGGAAGCCGAGATAATAACTGAACAAGCTGTGCAAGAAAGTAAAGAAATCCTACCCACAACACCAAAAGAAGTAATGCGTGAGATAACAGCTAATATGAATACGAAAAAAGCTCCTGGGTACGATCTTATTACTGCAGAAATCTTAAAAGAACTGCCAAGGAAAGCTCTGGTGAAACTCACCAATCTTATAAATGCAGCATTTAGAATCAAATGTGTACCAAGCTTATGGAAAATTGCAGAAGTAATTATGATCCCAAAACCTGGGAAACCACCACACATAACATCGTCTTATAGGCCAATTTCGCTATTGCCAGTCATGTCCAAACTCTTTGAGAAGCTTCTGGTAAAAAGATTAAATCCGATAATCGAGAGTAAAAACTTGATCCCAAATCATCAGTTCGGTTTTCGCAACCAACACTCAACAATTGATCAAGTACACAGAATAACCAGTATAATTGAGAAATCATTAGAGGAGAAAAAAGTCTGTTCAACAGTATTTCTAGACGTTGCACAAGCGTTTGATAGAGTGTGGCATGAAGGACTTAACCACAAGTTAAGGAATCTTCTACCAATGCAATTTGCTAAGATACTAGAATCATACTTGAAAGATAGGTTCTTCAGAATTAAATTAGATGATACATTTTCTGAATTGAAAGAAATCAATGCAGGAGTTCCACAGGGCAGTGTATTAGGGCCGGTTTTATACCTACTATATACTTATGATCTTCCTATATTAGAAAACAACACAGTGGCAACTTTTGCAGATGATACGGCGATCTTAGCTGTTGGAAAAAGCAACGAAGAATCAACACAGAAGTTACAATCAGCTATAACTCAAATATATAAATGGACAAAAAGATTGAGAATACAACTAAATGAAGCTAAATCAGTTCACATCAACTTTACAAACAGACGAATCGAACATATTCCGATTACCATAAATCGGGAAATAATACCGCATGCGAACACAGCTAAGTATCTTGGCATGACCCTGGATGCTAAACTACGATGGAAAGCACACGTCAAGAAGAAAAGTGAAGAATTAAGACTTAAATACAGAAAAATGTATTGGCTGATGGGAAGGAACTCTTCTTTATCAACAAACAACAAGCTTCTACTTTATAAGCAAATATTAAAACCGATTTGGACTTATGGTATTCAGCTTTGGGGTTGTACCAGACAAAGCAACGTAAATATCATCCAAAGATTTCAGAATATGGTATTAAGGAACATCGTTGATGCACCTTGGTATGTTAGGAACAATGACCTTCATAGGGACCTTAAAATGAACCTCATCTTAAATGAAATCCAGGAAAAAGCACGGAAACATGAAGAAAGGCTCCGCCAACATGTGAACATTGAGGCAACTCAGCTCCTAAGCATCACGAATTTAGTTCGCAGACTTAAAAGAACCAAACCTTTTGAGCTGGTGTGATTGTCAGTTTAAGCAGCATTATGCTGATCTAAAATCCACAACAAAGATGTGGTTTACATCAATTTACCAAACACTATGGAATGCCAATGGGAAGAAGCCATAGATTAATTTAAGTTAGTAAATTAAGTCAGAAACAAATTGCTAATTAGTCCAGGAGACTAGATTGTAATTACATAAAATAAATAAATAAAATTTATTTTAAATTAAAAAAAAAAAAAAAAAAAAAAAAATAATGTCAGACTTTAATTTTGAGTCTGTTGCCGTTTTAAATTGTTCAATTAACATAAGGCAGGTAGAACATTTGTCGGAGGAAGGTGCGTTAAATCCTGTGTTAAAGCATATATTAAAAATCCGACGAAAATAACTTGTTTTAACGTACATTTCCTTAGATTGATCCGATAGATACATTCGATGCATTTTACTGATGGACAAACCGCCTGTTAAATATTGGCGACGAACATTTTTGGAGCGACAATAGTGTAAGTCAATGAATGGCCTTAAATTTTTTGATAAATATTTTCACCGCTTCTTTTTTTTTAGTAAAAATTTGTTACTGCTACGGTCACCTCCACGAGTTTCAACTGGCAGAGAACGTTTATTAAAGAAACGTTTGCATACGCCAATTACTCGATATCTGCTGATATTTAGTATGCCTGTAAACGCTTTTTGGCAAACCCGTACAATTCCGCCATTTGTTTTTCGAACGAAGTGTTGAATGGTGATAGCTCTATCGAGAACAGATCCAGTCTTCTTGCTAGTTCTGGTCGGTTATTTGACTTCGCAGCACGTTAAGATAAATTTATCTTGTTCTATCTTATTTTTCGAAATGTAAAATGATTTAGAAAATTTTAAAGCATCCTTCATATTTAAACTAGCACAATTTAAGGCTGAACCAGCGTGACGACATTGTGGTATTTTAGGGGGATCCGTCGTTGTGTATCTTTTAGGAAATTACAATTTATTTAACCTTCGAGCGGGCGCGCAGCCGTAAAATTTACGGCGAACTTATTAATTTTCTAATGAATTTTCTAATGTGCAGGCATTTTTAAAAATAAATTATAGAATGCCTAAAGAGAGAGTTCGAGAACAACAACAAGCTCCAAAACGCGGTACATGTCGTTCGTGCGCACGGTACAGAAAAAAAACCTCAGCATCAATGAAATGCAACAATTGTCAGACATTTACATGCTTCACTCTTTAACAAAAATTATGTGTGTTGATTGTGCGAATATAAATGAGTTCTATTCTGACTTGTTTTTGTTTATTTATGTTTAATTATTAATAGTTTTGCAAATAAAATATTTTTTAAGCTTAAATACTATTTTTCTTTAATTATTAATAATTACCAAACTCTATGTTATCATAAAATAGTGAATATTTGTGTAAACTGTAGGACGTAAAATTTACGGCACGCGCTCGCTCGAAGGTTAAACTCTCATGTAGGTATATACTCATATTTTATAATAAAATTAATTTATAAGACTAAAATGCAAATCTGCATCTGCAAATCTGTTTGCGCCACTCTTATTTAAAATCCGTTTTCTGGATTTAAATCCCGATTCACCAATCGCCATTACCATACCGACACTATCCATATTTTCGTATATTATTATTTTATTACACTATTATATTTACATTTATTGTTAATAAATCAAAAGGCACAAAAAATTAACTTTAATGCCACTTCTGTTCCTTAAGAGCAATCTTATCAAACTAACCAAAATACAAACTAAAACTAAAACGAGCCAAAAAAATCATTCAAGGAATTGTGTTGTTTTGTATATCAAATTACATACGTTATATCTCAATTTGAAGGAATTGGTGGTTTTTGATTATAACTTTAGTAAGGATTTATTGATTTTTGATACCAAATTTATGAAGGAGTTAGTGGTTTTTGCAACTAACTACAATTTTCAAATAAATTTTTCTCGGAGAATTACACAATTTTATGCATTTTTTATTTTATTTTATTATATAGAAAAAGTAGCCATCTATCGTTTGGCATCTTTACTTAAATTTTTTTATTTTTTGGAGTTATGGGGTTTTAAAAATAATCGACACAAATATTCCTTCGGTGCAAGATGTAATCAATAGTCGCAAAAAAACAATGGAAAAACCACCAAATCCTACTGTTACGTTACATCCATTTGCATCAACTGGTACTAGTCAATTGCAAGATGGATCTTTATACATAGCATTTGGTAGGACTCATTTGCAAGATACTATATTACTATTTACAATTATTATAAATAATAAATAAATAAAATTATAAATAATGATACAAATCTTTGTTCGCCATTATATTTGATTTTTTGTCATAAAGTTCATAACTAAACCGCACAGCATATTGGATTTTTGTATCCGTAAATAATCATTGCAGAAAAAACAATTTTCCACCTCCAAAATTACTTATAAATTACTTTTAGACTTGTTTTCTAACTATTTGGTTATTTTAACAGTAATTTTGATTAAATGCAAATATCATTGAAAATTACATAAAAAAATAAATAAAGTATTATAGCTGTTATACTTTTTTAGTTGATTACCACAGCAAAATTGATTTTCTCTCGACTGTTTGGCATTATGGCGTACAACAAAATCGCTGCTGGAATGTCTTATATACCAACTTAAGCTAATTAGCTTTTTTTTTCATTGTCACAACATTTTAAAAACTTATTGAATATCTATTTAACATTTATAACTAATTTGTGTAATTTTTCGGATTTCACGACGTTGTAACAGCTTTGTTTTTCCTGTCTAGGACAATTTACCTATCAAATTGTTACTTGGGCCGCATCTTTCACGTCTACTAATATGATTGATATCGTTTCATAGTCTTATAATAACTTAAATGAAACTTTGAGTTCAGCTTCACCTCGGACTAAACTTCACCTCGAATAATTCCAGAGTTAACCGATAGTAACCACCGATAGAATTACCCCTCTTTAACTGTTTTTAGATATCGAACCTTCGAGATGTCGGTAGCCTTCTCACCGTCCCCGCGGTATTGGGAGAATGCACTCAAGATATTTATTCTTTTTCATCGAGATGGACAAATAATCTGGCTTCTACATCTACGCCGAGAAAATCAAAAAGCTTGACCTGCCTTGCACAATCTGTGCCTATTTGAATATAGTGAATCTCCGGCTGTGTAATTTCGGTTTTACTAAATGCTGTATGCTGTTATAGGCCGGATGTAGTAAATCTATTGTTATAACTTTTCACGTTAATTTTTTTCTTCGGTACTCCCTTGTATTTTGATTTGTAATTTTTTTTTATTGTTGTGGTTGCTGTGCGTCCCGAGGACAATTAGAGGTTTCCGTGGTGGCGTTCTGAATCTGAAGTATAGTTATTTTGTTGTTGTCCCTTGTACCTTCTTATTGGTGTATCTTGAATCAAAATTTGCTGTGAAACATCACATAATTCACACCACATTACATATTATTTTCACTTTGAATTTTCTTCAAAAGGCTTTTGCTGATTTAATTAAATTTTGGAATGCAATAAACGAATTACCTAATTAACCCAAATAACTCGTTCAATAGAAAATTTCCTAATTGAATTTCTAAAGAACATTTATAATCTCTATTAATTTAAGAAAGTTTCATATTAATATTTTATATTAGTTTTGTTATATTTACGAGTACGTAATTTTGTTTGTACATTATATACAGACGATAAACTGGCATAAATTATATAAAATATACAGGTGAAAACGAAAGAAGGGAACTTTATGTACAAAAAAAATTAATTTACACATTGAATTTTATGTATAACCAAGCGTGTACACTATTTTATGAAGAATTAATGGTACGCACATACATATGCCCCTTCTAGAGTAAGCACAAAATTTTACTATGAGACAACCAAAAATATTTAACACTTAGAGAAATGAAATATCGAATAAACAGTGAATAAATATTGCTGTTTAGACTTTGGGGGGTTTTGGTTTGCACGAAGTAAAATTAGTTCACGTGTGTTTCGTTAATGAATTCATTTCATATTTACGTGTTTTAAGCTTTACTGAATACTATATACGTATATAAATTATAACGCAACATTATATCAATAGCATTCTATGTTAAGAGTTTAGACTTCCAAAAACTATTACATTTTAGTACAATTTTATAATTTTTATATAAGACCATATGGTTTTGGTTTAATATACCATACACATTATTTGTACTGCAATTTTAATCACATTAAGTGCTTTCCATATTTTTCTCCTGAGTACCTATTATTTCAGCAAAATATTATTTTCCAAAAAAAAAAAATCGTTTCCATTCATCTTAAACATTATATGCTTTTCTAAAGTGTTATCACTTTGCAATATAACATTTTTTTTTTTTATTTCTTATGCCACACAACACAATACAATAAGTCTGTGGCATTAAGAATGTTTATACGAATCCTTTTCATTTTATAAAATCTGAAAAATAAATAAAATAAATTATAACAAAAATCCAGACAACATTTTGCGACCGCAAATAATAGAGAACCATATTTACACACACACACACACGTCCATACAAACATATAACATAAAGATGGATTTTTTTTTGTTTGCTACTTCCTCGTCTTATATATTCATTCTTAACGGCTTAGTTGCGGATTGAATTTTATTTGGTTTTTCTTAAAGTTGTTTGTCTATAATTTTTTGTATTTTTTACTTTTTTTATTTTTGTAAAAGGCAAAAACAAAAAAAATGAATCCCAACGTCTTATCTTGCTCGCAATATAAATATACACAGGCTTGTACACAGATAACATATAAAATCCAGGCGAAAATATTGCAAAGTCTATTTTGATGATAAATTTATGAAAAATGCAGAAGGAAACGGTAAAATGGTGGATTTAAACTGGAAATAAGTTTTGTTTAATGTTAACGGTTCATAGTTGGACTATTAATCACGGTTGCGATGGAATAAAATACTAAAAGCACACACGGTGTATGCATTCATACATGTATTATGGTATGGCAGTAGTTTTACATAAATTAAAAATAAATAATTTTTGGAAAATAACCAAATATTGTATTATGGCTTGGAAAATGTAATATTATTAATAAAAATAATAATTTGTATTATTATTTGTAGTCCTTACGAGAAAGTAAGTACAGATAATTTAACTTACATTTGGCTTGAAATATTGTAATGGAATTATGTGTAAATTTAATTGCATAAAATAAAATATAGAAGTAGTTTTACAAAACGACATCGAGTGTGATAAATTTATCGTTTTATCGCTGAAACAATTAACGCAGATTAAAGTCAAAATGGTAAAATTAAATTAAGTTGCACATAGGAATAGAAGTGTGTGAATCTGAGATAGAAATTTGTAGGAGAATTTAAGTGTGAACAATATTAAATAACAAATCATCCCAGCGCGAATTTCCGAGGATATTTCTTCAACGTGGAAATATAACAAATTCGGTTAATCTGGGCATTATCTTAATGCATGATCGTAACAAGTTATTTTAATGTAAAACATAACAAAGCAGACAAGTATTCAATAAAATTTAAAATCCACAATTTTAATTTATCGTACCGTGATCCAGGCTGATTCTCTCGATTGTTCTCAATATTCGCATATACATATAAGACAAATTTATAATTAGGATTAAATTGGTGTTCGGATTAATCCTTTCCTAAACTTTAAACTTCATAATGACCTGCATAATATTCAGTAACAGAAATGATATTTTTGTTTCTGTAAAATCACAAGTATTTGAAATTTTAATAAATTTGACAACAACAAAATATCAGAAAGGTTTCTTTTAAAGTTTAATGTAGAACGGTTATTTTACAAAATGCTAGACTCCAAAACATAATTTCTTAGACTGTTAATTAAGATAATTTGATCGTTGTTTGGTTTTAGCTTTCTGTAAACTTTAAAGCTCCTAAAGTTTTGTACAATATTCTGTAACACAAACGATATTCTTGTTAATACCAAATATGGCGCGAAATGGAGGATCAACCTCTAAAATCACAAATATTTGAAATGTTAGTTATTTTGACAACAACAACGTTTCATTGGGGATCTTGACAACAAGGAATATCATATCGTTTAATTATATTGAACATTTTTTATAAAATGGTGTTTATCAAAAAATTCTTGAATTTTTTTTTTTTTTTTTTTTTTTTTTTTTTTTTTTGTATTAGGCTTGGCTCCGAAAATAACGAGCCATGTTGCCAAACATCAAATTTTACAATTTTTATTTTTTTTTACATTTGTATGATTTAGATATATTTATTTATTTATTTTTTTTCTAATTATTTTGTTCCTGCAGGAGCCGGATAATCCTCTTACATACCTTGCTTGTAATTCCTTGTATTATTAAATTGTAATTCCACTCATTCTAATATATTCATACATTTCCTTATAAACCAAACCTCCCTCATTCATTACTGTTGTTAAATTTCTCGCATTCCGAAGGATGTTGAACTTGGATCTGTATTGACTGAATTTTGGACAGGCCAAAATCAGATGTTCAACATCCCCCACACATCCACATAAATCACAATCTTTATCTTCACTCAATCGACGTTTCCACAAGCATGCTTTCCAATTACCATGGTTCAGCCTGATTCTCTCTATCGTTCTCAACATTCGCGTATCTCCTTTAAGCTCCTTATAGAAAGGATTTCTTAAAGGAGTACTACATAACTCTCTGTACTTCATTCCTTTCATTACACTTTTTTCAATATATTCGCTCTCCCATTTTCTCCACAGATTCATCTGAAACATTCGAAGTACATCTCTTGCATCCTTCCTTTCATACTCTTGAACCATCTCATTCGCTGTAGCCTTTTTTGCTAACATATCAGCTCTTTCATTCCCCTCGATCTGCCTATGTGATGGAACCCATTGTATGGTCACATCACGTTGACAGATACGAATACATTCAAAAATCAAATCAACATACACATTACCTTGTCTTCCACCTCCACATTTTAACAAACACAAACCACTCTGGGAATCTGAAAATATTACTATCTTCCTATTCCCCTCATTCACAGCCAGTTGAATACCTTCATATATTCCAATCAATTCGGCGTTCATTATACAGATACTTTTATCCACTTTAAAATACTTTTCCACATTCTTACCAGGCATGAAAATACCAACACCCACTCCATTCTCATTCACACTAGCATCTGTATAAACGATATCATGGATTCCCACATATTGCCGACTGATTTTCCCAAACATAATTTTGGCGATAACTTCATTCATTCCCTTATTATATTCCTCCATATTCATGCATACAGTAAGACTATTAGGGACGGGTTGCGGACCAGCATTGCCTATACTCAGAAACATGTTTAAATTTTCGAGTGCAATGCTAGTTCGATATGTCGGTTTGTACACCGCCCTACTTTGTAATCTTACTATCATCTCATTCCAAAACTCATTTTTCTTCGTTATCATTCGCACTGTCTCTCTCACTGTGATCCACTCTCTCTTGTAATCGAGAGGTGAATCACCCATTTCAGACCACAAAGAATGTATTGGGGTTGAATTAATCGCTCCCAATACCACTCTGGCACACGCATTCTCTACTTTCATCAATTGACTAAAAGCCCCTTTCGAACCGTTTCCATAAACACTTATACCATATCCAATTTTGGAGGATATAAGGGCCTTTCTTAACATATCAGTCACACTGGGGTGAGCGCCCCATTTAGGTTTACTCACCCGTTTAATCACATTCATACGATCCTTGCATTTATCTGCCAAAATTTTCATGTGCTTTCCAAAATTCATACGCCTATCAATCCAAATACCCAAATACCTGTACGTGTTCACATGTTCAATTCTATTATTCTCCACTCTAATGTTTAGATTTATGTCATTCGTTCTAAAGCTCATGTAAGCACACTTATTAGGATTCACCCTTAAATTTAACATTTTCATTTTTCCAATAACTTCATCTACTCCCTTTTGCGCCTTTTGAGCCGCCGCATCAATACATCTTCCTTTGCCAATTATAATAAAATCATCTGCAAATTGCAGAACGATTTGATTTTCTGTATTGATGCGGTGTATCTCGCTGGTATATATGTTGAAAAGAGCTGGCGATATTTTACTTCCTTGCGGAAGTCCAACATTCGCCACGCCCTCCAACCTATACCCACTTCCATTCAAAACAATTTTTCTTTCACTCATAAAATCTTTTATCCACATACATACCTTCCGTGAAAATCCCAAATTCGAAAGAATTTTTTGTAATTTCCACGGAACCACATAATCATAAGCCCTCTCAATGTCCAAAAATACCGCAACTACCTTCATATTATCTTTCCTTACTTCCCATACAAACTTTTCCACACACTCGATTGCAGAGTGGTTCTTTCGAAATCCGAATGTTGTTGTTGGCAACAAATTATTCTCATTCATAAAAGCTTCCATTCGCTCTTTCATCATTCCATTTAAAATTTTAATAAATACATTCAACATACATATGCCACGATAATTTGTTGCCACATTCGGATCTCTATCCCGTTTAGGAATGGGGACCACCCTGCTCTCTTTCCATTTGTCTGGTATTTTGGAGCTCATCCATACTTTGTTGAGTGTCTCAAGCAAATTATGTTTTGCTCAGTCACTCAACAACTGAATCATTTTATAACTTACACGGTTGGTTCCTGGAGTGGTAGATTTGGAGTTATCTAACACTCCAAGGAACTCATTCCATTCAAATTTCCTATCCATTCTTTCATTTTTTTCCATTCTCACATCTTCACTTGATATATTCAATTCATTACGAACATTTAGTATCATCCTCAAAAATTCCTCACCTTTTTCACGATTCTCACACACCACATTGCTCCCATTAAAATATTTCCCATTCACCCTGTTAAATAAATTCCATACATCCTTAGTTGTGGTTCTATGTGTCATTTGGGACACATATTCCCTCCAACTTTTCCGTTTCGCTCTGCGAATAGCCTTTTTCAACTTTCCATTCATTTTACTATACATAATCTTATTCAAACAACTCTTATTCCTGTTATATTCACGCAAGGCTATTCGCTTTCTTTCATACCAGAATTGAACTTCTTTATTCCACCACCCATTCACATTGATCTCTGCCATATCAACCATTCTAATGCAATCCTTATTCACTCGTTCTATTTCACTATCCAACTGACTTTGATTTATTTCATGTTCACCGAGAATCTCATTCATCTCCTTCACCCACCTCTTATTATTCATAATTTCACGCTTTTTTTTAAACACTCTGTTATCATTCATGATCATTTTAATCATGAAATGATCCCCACCCAAATTCTCTTCTTCTACATTCCAAGTGACCCGGCCGGCCAATTCAATAGTTGTCATAGGCAGATCTAACGCATTGGCCGTACCTCCCACATTCGCCATTCTAGTTGGCCTCCCATCATTCAAGATCACCAAGTCCGACTCTTGAATCAGGTCAGCCAACTGATTTCCACGCGCGCAATTGTTAAAACAACCCCAAATTCTCGAATGTGCATTCATATGACCACAAACAATCAAGTCACTTTTACCTCTCACCCACTCAAACAATTTCTTAAAATCACTCAAAACTTTTTTCCTTTCATCCTCATTACGTACTTGGGCTACATACACACTTACTAGTATCAGATTTCTTTTCAAATTAGTTGTTGTGGCGGCTACAGCTTCCACAACTTTAAACGCAGGTAGCTGTACTTGTGTGAGCTTCATATTATTGTGATATAATATTGCCACTCCACCATAACCATCGCCTCTTGGTTTGGACAGAAATCTGTACCCCCTCACATACAACGTCTTGTTCATGCGCTCCCAGGTTTCGCTTATAAGGACCACATTCATATTATTGTTGGCCAGATAATTAACCAACATATCTTTTTTGGCGTAAAAACTTTGTATAATTATCTGACCAACAACTATTCTTTCACTCATTTACACATTTATAATTATTACATACCAAACAATACATGTAAAGGGATTACCCGCATCCGCACAATTTCCAAAAAAAATTGTAATGTTGCATTACATTGTTTGTTGTCCTGCGTTGTTGATGTTGTCTCATATACATGTTGATGGTGCTGCTGCAAATCGTAGAGAATTGTTGCACCATGTTGTAGGTTGTTGTACACATGTTTGTAGAGAATGATGATTTTTGTTTTTGTTTTGTGTGTTGTGCGAAATAAAAATAAAAAATAAAAATCGTTTCAAATATTATCCAGTTTGGTTGTTTAAATTTGTCGGTGGTGATGGTGCAATAAAATCATTATTGTTTAAATTTGTGTTCGACGTTGTACTGTTATACTGTTCCATGAATGCTATTCGGTTTTTTGTTGTTGTATATCGTGTTTTTTTTGCTGGTCGACCTCGTTTATTCACATTTACAGCGATATCTTCGTTCTCCGTGTCCAAACACGATGAGTCAGATTCTTGTTTACGCTCTTTTATATGATCACGCAAGTTGATCATCGTTTTTATTTTTGCAAGCTTATTTTCTGCCTCTTCGTGTAGTTGTGTGATTTTCACAATTTCGTTGTATTTAGCTCGTTCATGCGTTGTTGTTGTTGGTGGTAAGGTATTTGTTGTCTGTTTGTTGTCTGATTGGATTTGTTGTTGTACTGGTTGTTCCTGTGGTACTTGCGGTTGTAGTGGTTCTTGTTGAATTTGTTGAACTGGTTGTTGTAACTGTTCTGATATTTCCATATTTATATTGTTCAAAAGGGGACATTCTTGTTTTTTATGTGATTCATCACCACATTTGAAGCACCGCTCTTTCATACCATCATAAAATATTCTGGCTTTAATATTTTCTATGTATATAAATTGCGGTATTTCTCTTTCCAATTCAAGATATATACCTCTAACACCTGAAAATACAGGTAATAGAGAGTTCGCGCCGAATTTTTCTCGCCTTGTGGACAAAATATTTCCAAAGCGGTGCATTGCTTCGCTCAATGTTTTGTCGCTTATTTCTGGCGGCAAATTAAACACCCGCACATACCGCATCACTCCGCTTGCTCCCTTCACAGTCACTTCCGTATTTGTCCCGTTTGCGTAATCAAACTTTAATACACTTATATCGCTAATGAATTCTAAATACTTTTGTTCTACATTAAATTTAATATAGATACATCGCTCGTATAGATCTTGATACAGAGTGTGTATGTCCTTGGTCGTTAATCCAATATTTAATATAAAGCGCATCATTTCCAAATCGGTTGGCTTAGCATCTGTTTTTTTAAATTGAACTTTTGCTGTATTTTTCCTTAAGCTGTCCATTTTTAATCCTCAACCTTAGCCAGGTATATATTTTTATATTTTTCACTGCGCAGAATTGCGCTGAATAATTTTGGGCAGCACTAACTGTAACTTTTATTTTATTTCACTGTTAAATAATTTTTTATTTATTTATTTTTTTTTTTTTAATATTTCAATTCGCTCTGTTCCCTTCAGTGGTTGACAATCGAATGAGAATTCTTGAATTTAAAACCGAATTCTTTAATTCTTTAATTAAGATAAATTAGTCGTTGTTTTGTTTTAGTTTTTTCCCAACTTTAAAGCTCATAAAGTTCTGTATTATATTTGTAAAGTTCTTTACTATATATTCTGGACCTAAAACAGAATTCCTCAGACAGCTAATTAAGATAATTTGATGGTTGTTTTTTTAGCTTTCTGCAAACTTTAAAGCACTTAAAGCTTTGTACAATGATCTGCAACAAAAACGATATTATTGAAATCACCAAATAAGGCGCGAAAATGAAGTTCACCTCTTAACTCACAAGGATTTGAAATTTTAATAAATTTGACAACAACAAAATATCAGAAAGGTTTGTTTGAAAGTTTAATGGAGAACGGTTATTATGAAAAATTTTTGATCCTAAAGGCATTGCCACATGCAAAACGGAAAACCGGCATTTAAAACCGTCAAACCCAATTTATGGTTAAGTTGCTTCACTTTGCAATATGAAAATTATTAATAAATAGTTCAAATCTATAAATTCCACCTTAATCTAAGAAAATTTTATTAAAATGAATTTAATTTCATTCAAAAAATCCCAATTTTATGTTTTGTCGGCAGTCAAGCAAAAATCCGTCCGTCAAAATAAAAAATTGGGGTTTTTTACATTAAATTAAATCAATTTTAATAAAGTTTTCTACGAAGAAGGTAGAACTTATACATTCGAACTATTTTGTAATAATTTTGATATAGAAAATCAAACAATTTTGTCAATAATTGGATTTGATGGTTTGAAATGCCGGTTTGCCGTTTGTGCATGTGGCAATGCCTTAAAACAGAATTCCATAGACTGCTAAGATAATTTGATCGTCGATTTGGTTTTACCGTTCTGTAAACTTTAAAGCTCCCACAGTTTTGTAGGCGGTCATTGCTTAATATGGGACAGCAGCAAAACACACGTTCTGCAAACAAAGAAAAGCTTTACAATGAATTGTGTAAAACTATAATGCGTTAGTTGAAACCAATAAAATAAACAAACAATTGAATGATACAACCGTAGGGATGCAGTTAAAGCTGTTAAGCCAACGGAGGATATCTGTTCTACTCCTAAAAAGAATACATCTCATCAAGATATAAAAAATGATATAGAATAACACGCCTTTCCACCTCAATTAAATTGTGATGTTCCCAATATTACCCAGAAACAGCCAAAAAAAAAATATTTCCTCCACCAACAACAATACTAATAGATGAAGCTAAAGACTAGGATTTATCCTATGATCACTTTAAAACAATAACTGCAACTTATAACTTTAACGCAAATCTGATAAATTGAAACGTTTATAAACAAACAAATGATACCAATAAGGGTTATGGCTAAAAACAAGCACTCTACTTGTAAACCAGAAAAAAATTGCTGACCGAAAGCACAAGGATTTAACGCAGCTGAGGCATCAATTTAGTTAAACACAGCGGAGCAAAATACCTCTCAACATGTGTGGTGATAAATCACCCTCGGTTTGGTTTATAAAGAAATGTATAAATATATTAGAATGATTGGAATAAAAATTTAAAGATAAACAACCATACAAGGAACTACTAGCAAGATATGTAAGGGGATTATCCAGTTCCTTCAGAAATAAAATAATTAGAGGAAAAAAATAAATTTATCCACATCGTAAAAATGTAAGAAAATAAAAATTTGTAAAATTTGATTTTTGACAACATGGCTCGTCATTTTCGGAGCCAAGCCTAATAAAACCAAAAAAAAACATGTTTACGTTGACGTTCGATAACGATGAAGATATCAAAAAAATGTATCAAATTGAACACATCTTGAGCCTCTAAAAAATTCTGAACTTATTACATTAAGCAAGCAACGTCAAGCCTAAGGCCCAACACGTTAAATGTTTAGGGAAACATCATACCAGAGATTTTGTAAAAGCAAAAAGTGTCAAGCCTAAATGCGTTCACTGTGGAGAAAATTATTCGGTTAACTAAAGAGGATGCAGCATTGCTTTGGACTTAAATCTTTAATTAAGATAATTTAGTCGTTGTTTTGTTTTAGCTCATAATGTTCTGTACAATGATCTGCAACTCAAACGATATTTTTGTAATCACCACATAAGTGTAGTAGTACAACATTCACCTTATAACTCACGAGGATTTGAAATTTTAGTGAATATCAGAAAGTTTCTTGGAAACTTAAATTTAGAATGGTTGGTTTTAAAAATTCGACAATCTGAAACCGAATTTCTTAGACTGCTAATTAAGATAATTTGATCGTTGTTTGGTTTTAGCTTTCTGTAAACTTTAAAGCTCCTAAAGTTTTGTACAACATTCTGTGACGCAAACGAAGTTTTTGTCACTACGAAATATGGCGGGAAATTAAGGATCAACCTCTAAAATCACAAGTAAGTGAATTGTTAGTTATTTTGACAACAACAACGTTTCATTGGGGATTTTGACAACAACAAAATATCATATTGGTTATATTGAAAATTTTTTGTAAAATGTTTTTTATCAAAAAATTCTTGAACTTAAAACTTAAATCTTTAATTAATTTATACTATTATTTATTTTATTTATTCGTTCACCTCTTAATTCACAAGGATTCGAAATTTTAGTAAATTTAACAACAACAATGTTTCCTTTAGGATTTCGACAAGAACAAATAAAATGCTAGAATCAAAAACCGGATATTGCGTGTGTGTCAATGTTGTAGGGTTGACCGTCTATAACTGAATATCTCGTGGTGTATATTACAACGCTGCAACTATGTGGAAACCACTAAATATTTCTATTGTATTCCTTCAAGTGGTAACACCGAGGCAACGATGTAAAACATTGGCCAAATGCTGGGAGCAAGTACAGTACTAAATGAGCAATGAGCAGAACAAATAGGGAAACTAACACTCCAGGTGATACACCTGATATTCAGGTAAATCCGCCCTCTTGGAAAGTCTCCATCATGGTTGCTTGGGGAGACATTGGTATACTACAATTATTTAACCAATCCCAAGACATTTTTGGTAAATAACGACGCTGAATTGAGAAAAACAGAAATGGATAATTCACATTCCTTTCATAGAAGTCAAAAAGTAACGCGATTTCCAATAAGAGGCGGTCGCTGCTCAATTGGAGACAGCAGCACAATACACGTTCTACAAACAAAGAAAAACTCTACAATGAATTGTGTAAACCTAATAACTCGCTAGTTGAAACCAACAAAATAAAAAAGCAATTGAATGATACAACTGCAAGGATACAGTTAAAGCTTTTAATCAAACGGGGGACATCTGTTCTACTCCTATTAGAATAGAGCGATTCCAGAATACAACGCAACAAGAGAAGAAAAAATGGAATAACACGCCCTCTCCATCTCAATTAAATTGTAATGTTCCTAATAATATTCAGAAACAGCCAAAAAAATACTTCCTTCACCAACACCAATTGTAATAGATCAAGCTAAAGACTTGCAACTGCAATTTACAACTTTAACGAAAATTGATAAATGGAAACGTTTGAAACCAGACAAATTATACCAATAAGGGTTATAGGTGAAAACCTACACTCTAGTTGTAAACCAGAAAACATTTATGACCGAAAGCAAAGGGAGCTAAACACAGCGGAGCAAAATACCTCTCAACGCGTTTATGTTGACCTTCGATACTGATGAAAATATCAACAAAATGTATCAAATTGAGTACATTTTGAGGTGCAAAGTGGTTACTCAGCCTCTAAAAAGATCTGAGCTTGTACCATAATGCAACCAATGTCAAGCCTAAGGACCAACACAAAAACATTGCAACCAGGAACCCAGGTGTATTGATGATGTTTACCTAAAAATAGTAAACATCATACCAAAGATTTTGTAAGAGCTAAAAATGTCAAGCCCAAATGCGTTCACTGTGGAGAAAATCATACAGTTAAACATGAAAAATAAGAGTGTGATTGCTAACAATTCAATTTTAATCAGGAAGCAAACAGTTAGGGTAAACATACCTGAAGTAAAGCGGATAGAGTGTTGGAAGCTCCTAATGGACAATTGAGTAAAACGACTTACGCTCAAGTAACGATGAGTAACGGATATCAAGAAAAGATGAATCAATCAGCAAGCAGACGAAAAGCTACCAAAAAATTTGAAAGGCCGAAAATGCAGATTCATCCAATAAGACAAAGCTCGAAGATGACAAAAATGCTCCTGCTTTCAATCTTATTAATGTAAAAATCTTAAAAAGATTCCCAAAGAAAGCTCTGGTACAGCTCATCAATCTTAGAATGAAAAATTTCAAAAAAAATGTGTACTCAGCTTATAGAATGTTGCATAAGTACCTTTGATCCAAAAACCTTGGAAACCAACTCACGTCATCTTATAGGCCAATTTCGATATCATTAGTCATGTCCTAACTCCTTGAGAAGCTACTGGTAAAAATGTTAAATCCGATAATCAAGAGAAAAAACTTGATCCCAAATCATCAGTTCGGTTTTGGTAACCAACATTCAACAATTCATCAAGCACACAGAATAACGAATATACTGGAGAAAGCACTAGAGGAGAAAAAGTCTGTTTAACGACACTTTTAGACGTGGCATACGTCTTAACAATAAGTTAAGAAATCTTCTACAAATGCAATTTACTAAATTAACGCGAAAGTATTTCAGGGCAGTGTATTAGGGTCAGTTTTATTTCTACTGTACACCTATGATATTCTAAACTATAAAATAACATAGTCGGGACTTTTGCAGATGACACGGCGATCTTACCGGTCAGAGAAAGCAACGAAGGTAGCAATAAGATAGCGAATCCATATCACAATCAGACGACCTTCTAGGTAGCAAAAAGATAGCGAATCCATATTACAATCAGACGACCTTCTTTATTAACATATAATAAGCTTTTACTTTATAATCAAATATTGAAACCGATTTGGGGTTATGGAATTCAGCTTTGGGGTTCTACCAAAGAGAGCAACGTAAATATCACAGAGACCTTAAAGTAAACCTCGTTTTAATTGAAATTCAAGAAAGTACACGGAGATATAAATAAAGACTCCAACAACATGTCAACATTGAGGCAACTCAGGTCCTAAGCAAAACGGATTTAGTTACGCAGACTTGAAAGAACCAAACTTTTTGTCCTGGCATAATTGTTAGATTAAACAGTATGATGGTGACCTAAAATCCAACAGGTGTGGTTTACTTCAATTTACCAGAGCTATGGAACGCCAATGAGAATAAGCCATAGATAAATATAAGTTAGTAAATTAAGTCAGAATCGAATTACTCATTAGCCAGGAGACCAAATTTCTAATTACATAAAATAAATTAATACCATTTAGTAAATTTGACAATAACCACATTTCATTTTGGATGATATTCTTGTTAATATCAAACCGAACAGTCGATAATTCAGATTGTGTTATCCCAGCCGAAAAAAATGTAGTCGTTATGTACAAGGCTGACTTTATACAAATTTTCAAATGGTTTTTAGAAAATCGAATTTTCCGAAATTTCGCAAGGGAAACTTGAACTGTTTTATTTTCCTATGATAGCTATTGACTGTTGACATATGCAACATTTAACGAATCAGTTGAATGGAGTTGAAATGAAAACAGCGTTTATGATTATAAATGCGGTTTTCATGTTTTGTTTGACATTTTTTTTTTTGGTTTCTACTAATAAAATATATCTCGTGAAGTGAACATGCTGAGTGTTGTATTATTATTTTATTTTTAATTTAGTTAGTATTTTTGAGTGATAAAAGAAAATAATCTGAAATCATCTGGACATCTAACAGGTAGTCTCGATTATAATCTAAAACAGTAAAACAAAATTATTAAGTTTAAAATATTATTTTCAATTGGCATTATGGTGGACTCAACCAAAATACAAATTAACAAACTGAATAATAATAATTATCCAGTGAGGAAATATAAATTGGAATTACTTTTAATAAAGGAGGATTTATGTGATATCGAATGAGTCAGAACCACCAGATCAAGTAACAACATCATGGTCTACAAAAGATGCTAAAGCACGTGCACATATTGGTCTTCTTGTCGAAGATAACCAATTAATTATCATAAAGAAAGAGAAGTCCGCAAAAACCATGTGGGATGCCTTACGAAAACACCATGAAAAATAGACATTGTCAAATAGAGTGCGACTACTAAGACGGCTATGTAAAATGACGATGTCAGAGGGCGACGATCTTGAAAGTCATTTGATAGCAATGTAGGAATTAATGGATGAACCAGCAACTTTAGGTGATGCATTGACTGAGCCATTCACAGTTGCGTTTTATTTAAGCAGCTTGCCGTAGAGCTATTCTACGCTCGTTACAGCATTTGAATCGCGTCCCGAAAAGAATTTAACCTCAAATTTAGTGAAGGGAAAATTGCGGAAGGAATATGTTAGAAGAAAGGAAATAGAAAATTGCAATGGCGAAATAGCACTGAATACACACAATAAGGCGACATTATCAAAGTTTAAGCCAAAGTCAAAGTTATGTTGATTTTGCAAAAGGGCTGGACATATAAAAGCATATTGCAGAAAATGTTTGGCATGGAAACGTTAAAACGAAACTTGTAGTACAAAATTAATAAATAAAGTCGAAAATGAAGAATCGGCAAATCAAGACGTATATGTTTGTATGGTGGTCACCAAACCGAAACAAACTGGTACTATGGAGTGGTGTGTAGATTCGGGTACATCACCACATATGTGGAATGACAAAAACTGTTTCATTGACATCGACGAATCACAAACAAGTTCAGTGACTTTGGCCAATGGTAGAAAACTACAAATTAAAGGAAAAGGAATAGTCAGGTTCAAAACGGCAACAAATCAATTATAATTAGAAGATGTATTATTAGTACCTGAGTTACAGTGTAATTTGTTGTTAGTAAGTAAACTCGAAAGAAAGGGTTGCAACATTGTATTTGAGAAAAAATATTGCTCACTGTTTCACAATTCCAGAAATGATGTCTATAAAGCACGATCAAATCAAATTTTTAGTGTAAAAACAAGTGAAGGGAAATGTGTACATGGATGGCATAAAGTACTCGGCCATCGAAATTTATCAGATATTAGAAAATTGAGTGAAGTGGCAGTAAACGTCAAAGTAGAAAATTGTCAACATTCAGATGAATGAGAAATTTGTCTATAAAGCAAATCTAAAAGGGATTCATTCCCGAAATAATTCACGTTGAAAACGTCAGAAAAATTAAATTTGGTGCACACCGATTTATGTGGGCCTATGCAATTAGTTACTCCCAGAGGAAACTGATATATTTTGACTTTGATTGATGATTTTACAAGATATTCGTTTATTTATTTAGTTAAAAATAAATCAGATGACAATCAATCAAGACCACAAAGTTTTTTGAGAAAAAGTCAAATCAAGGTTCAACTGACAGTACCGAAGACACCACAACAAAACGGTGTTGCTGAACGCAAAAATCGAACCCTAGTCGAGATGACTATCGTAGATGTATGCTTCTAGGTTGTGGTTTACAGAAGCAATAAATACAGCGAATAACATTTTAAACAGATCACCTAGAAGAAATATGATGAAGACACTATACGAATTATGACATAACAGAAAAGCAGATCTAGTTTATTTTCGCGAGTTTAGAGCACCTGTTGTAGCGCATATTGCAAAAGATGAGCGCAGAAAATTAGACAATACAGGGGAAAAATTGGTATTTGTCGGATATGAATTTGGAACAAAAGGGTATCGTCTTCTAGATGCTGAACTAAATAAAATCAAAATTAGTCGGGATGTAAAATTAATCGCCACAAACATGACAGATGAACAAGTTGTAAGTGATTTTAATAATAATACAAGTCCAGTGGTTAAAGACTTTGATCAACAACAAATTTACAAGATGGGTCATCTTCAAGTGACTATAATATAAAACATACAGCTTGGGGTTCCAGGCTAATTTCTCCTGGGAAAGGAAATGCTTTGTTCAATGCCATTCATGAAAACAAATGTGAATATCTGTCTCCAAGGGAGCCAACGTATTGGCCAACGGATGCAGGAAAAATACCAGATCTGCTTGATTTCTTCATCATAAAAGGTTTTTCATCCAGTTACACTAGAGTCGAAGGAATTCACGACTTAACATCTGATCACATTCCTATACTGTTGTCAGTAAGCGCTATAGTCATCAAAAAAAAAAAGAAGCAAAACCTTACTAATAGATTCACGGATTGGGATCTCTTCAGAGAAAAACTGGAAGAGCTAGTTGAATTAAAAGTTAGTATTAAAAGTAATGAAGAATTGGAACAACAAACAAACAATTTCATTGAATACACTCGTATGGCCGCCAGTCTAGCTACTCCAGAATTAAAGGACAAATCGGAGATAGAAGTCAAATACCCTGCTGAAATCAGGGAACAAATCAAGGAAAGGAGAAAGGCAAGGAGAATATGGCATCTCACCAGAAATCCCGCTGACAAAACCACCTTCAATCGAATAAGTAACAAAGTCAATAGGTTAATCAAAAGCTTCAAACAGGATTGTTCGACAACTACTTAAGAGGGCTAGGTCCAGAAATGGATAAGGACTACTCGTTATGTAAAGCAACCAGAAAATTTAAACGACCTGTAGTTCGAGTACCACCTATAAGAAATGCTCAAGGCAATTGGGTTCGACATGACAAAGAAAAAGCGGAACTCTTTGCTCAACACCTAGCAACAGTGTTTCAACCCCATGACATTCAATCCAACATTGACGTAACACCTGTCTATCACCCAAATCAGGATTTTAAAAGTGTCACGCCAATGGAAATTGCTGAAGAAATCGACAAAAGTCTTAGTCAAAAAAAGGCACCAGGAATTGATGAAATATCCCCGGGTCTATTCAAGGAACTTCCACGCAAAGCAATCATCAGGATCACATACTTATTTAATGCCTGTATGAGATTGAAGTATGTACCCAAATGCTTCAAAACGGCCCAAATAATTATGTTGAAGAAACCAGGTAAACCAGACGAAGAAGTAACATCATACAGACCAATTTCATTGCTTCCGACATTATCAAAGCTGTTTGAAAAACTACTACTAAAACGTCTAAAGCCAATGGTAAACGGTCCTGATTTTCAATTTGGATTCAGGAATAACCACTCCACAATAGATCAAGTCCATCGAATAACTACGGTAATAGAGCAAGCGTTAGAAGAAAAGAAATATTGCCCCGCCGTATTTCTGGATGTATCTGAGGCCTTTGATAGGGTTTGGCACGAGGGATTGACATTCAAGACGAGCAAAATGCTACCACAAAACTATGGCCAGCTGCCTGAATCATACCTCTCTGTTCGCCAATTCAGAGTCATCCATGAAGAAACATGTTCTGGGAGTTCCGCAGGGAAGCGTATTGGTACCCCTCCTCTACCTTATCTACACTGCGGACATACCTACAACGAATAAAACATTCATCGGCACCTTCGCTGACGACACTGTAATTATGTCAGTAGACGAATCACAACCAAGGGCAGTGGAAAATCTTCAACGAGCAATGAACAACGTTATTAAATGGACAATTGACTGGAAAATAGTGCTTAATGAGCTCAAATCAATCCATGTGACATTTACGCTTCGACACAAAAATAACAGTCTCCACATATACCTCAATGGGGTGCAAGTGCCGCAGGCTGAATCGGCTAAATACCTTGGTCTGCATTTAGATTCAAGGCTCAACCTCAACTGGAAACATCATGTGAGACAAAAAGCTGAACAGATACGATTAAAACAACGTCAAATGTACTGATTAATTGGGCATCATTCCAAAATTAACCTGTATTGCAAAAGACTAGTCTACCAGACTATCTTCAAACCAATATGGATGTATGGTGCGCAGCTATGGGGTTGTACTCATAAATCCAATAAAGACATTATACAACGTAGCCAAAATAAATTTCTTCGAATCGTCACCAACGCTTACCGATTTGTGACTAACAGGGAAATACACAATGATCTAAAAATACAATTGATAGACGACGTCATCCGCGAATGTGCCATTAAACATGAAAAGAGGCTTCTTAACCACACCAACGTCGAGGCCGTACAACTACTGGACAGTACAAACGAAGTTAGGCGGCCACATGAGCTAACCGTATGAATATTATAACTTAAGGGTACTGGACACTGGTCCAGCAGACCCACACAAGTTTATGCTAATCTCATAAGTACTAATGTCAACCTTACTAATGAATTAATAATGTTTAAGATTGTAGTAGCCATATCAATAAAGATGTTTTAAAAAAAAAAAAAAAAAAAAAAAAAATCTTCAAGTGAATTTAGACAATCATCAAATGAGTATCATACAAGAAATTAATAAAGCATCAGTCGGGACTGTAAATAAGGATCCAATTACGTATAAAGCAATAATAAATGGACCAGATGCTGCAAAATGGAAATATGCGATGGATGAAGAGATAGAATCATTACGTTTACATGGTACGTGGATATTAACTACTTTACCACCTGGCAGTAAAGCAATTGGGTCAAAATGGGTGTACAAAACAAAAACCGATCAAGAGGGAAATGTCACAAAATTTAAAGCAAGGTTAGTGGCTCAAGGATTCTCGCAAAAGTATGGTCAAGATTGCAACTAGGTCTTTGCTCCCGTGGCGAATCCTATAACATTAAAGATCCTTCTGGCATTAGCGGAAAAGAACAAAATGATAGTTAACTATTTTGACGGTTTACCTTAGTGGAAATCTTTCAACCTGAAGGTTACATCAAAGGGAATCAAAACGAAGTTTGTAAGCTTGTTGGGAACCTTTATGGTTTAAAACAGGGTGCAAATGAATGGAATCGGTGTTTTGATGGAACGCAGTTTTTGCAATACAAAAATCTTGGAAGTTTTAAGTTCTACTTAGGTGTTCATTTCAATCGAGATGAAGAAGGCGTATTCTGTATGCATCAACAAAAGTACATTCAAAATAAATTACATGAATTTAGCCTAATGAATGCAAAAGGATCTTCAACACCAATGAATACGGGATATAATAATCAGGATATAAGTTCAGATTTTTTTAATTCTCAAGAGTTTTATAGAAGTGCAATTGGTTCTCTATTGTACCTGTGTACAAACACAAGGCCGGACATAGCAGTGAACCGAGAAAGTGTGATTGGGTTGAAGTAAAAAGAGTTTTCAGATATTTAAGTGCCACGAAAGATTTGAAACTAAAATTAAGAGACGGAAAAAGTAATAATGGTCGGTCCAGTAGAAAGCAGACGTTAGTTTCACTATCCACAACAGAAGCTGAATTTATTGCATTTGCTGAGGCAGCACGAGAACTTATTTGGATCGACAGAGTGTTTCAGGATTTTGATAAGTCAATTCAAAGACCTATACAAATATTTGAAGACATTTAAGGTTGTATCAAAATGCTACAGAATGATGGTGGACACCAGCGTACAAAACACATTGACATAAAATATAAGTTTGCGTGTGATTTAGTAACATCAAAATTTTTGAACGTTATTTATTGTACGACAGAAAACATGATTGCTGATTTATTGACTAAACCGTCAGCAATTAGCAAAATTACCAAACAAAGTTGGTTTGGTGAATAAATTCGTTGATTGCAACATTTAACGAATCAGTTAAATGGAGTTGAAATGCAAAAGCGTTTATAATTCGCGGTTATTCATGTTTTCTTTAACATTTCGTTTTTTTTTACTTTCTATTATTATTAGAGCGCCATGCGGGCTTAGTATTGTTTAGTGATAAAAGAAAATAATCTGAAATCATCTGGTGGTCTAACAATGACGAACGATGAAGTCATCTCTATTCATAACACTCTAAAGGCTGATTTTGTACATTCAGTTGATACTTCCGGTTGGAAACATTTCCAAATTTTCCGAATTCTCCCATGGGAAACATGAACTGAATTCTTTTCCTGCAATAGCTGTTGACAAGTCACTTCAATAAAATACATATCCAGACATAACAATATAAAGGCCGGTTTTATACAAATTTTCTAATTATTTTTGGAAAATGGAATTTTCCGTGACAAGTCACATCAACAAAATACATATCAAGACATAAAACTCTAGAGGCTGATTTTACACACTCATTTCTTACTTTCGGCTGAAAACTTTTCCAAATTTTCCGCGATTTCCCATGAAAAACTTGAACTGGATTTTTATTTCCTACGTTAGCTATCGATAATTCACATCAATAAAATAAATTTACAGACATAACACTATAGAGACTGATTTTATAAAAATTTTCTAATTATTTTTGGGAAATGGAATTTTTCGAGATTTCCCACGGGAAACTTGAACTGAATATTTTTCCAGCAATAGCTGTTAACAAGTCACATAAATAAAATACATATCCAGACATAACACTCTAGAAGCTGATTTTACACAATAATTTCTTACTATCGGCTGGAAACTTTTCCAAATTTGCCGCAATTTCCAATGGGAAACTTGAACTGGATTTTTATTCCCCACGTTAGCTATCGATAAGTCACGTCAATAAAATACATTTACAGACATAACACTTTACAGACTGATTTTATAAAAATTTTCTAATTATTTTTGGGAAATGGGATTTTCCGAGATTTCCCACGGGAAACTTGAACTGAAATTTTTTCATGCGATAGCTATTAACAAGTCATATCAATAAAATACATTTCTAGATATAACACTATAAAGGCAGGTTTTACACAAATTTTCTAATTATTTTTGGGAAATCGAATTTTCCGAGATTTCCCACTGGCGACTTGAACTGAATTTTTTTCCAGCAATAGCTGTTAACAAGTCACATCAATAAAATACATTTCCAGACATAACACTCTAGAAGCTGATTTTACACAATAATTTCTTACTTTCGGCTGGAAACTTTTCTAAATTTTCCGCGATTTCCCATGGGAAACTTGAACTGGATTTTTATTTCTTACGTTAGCTATCGATAAGTCACATCAATAAAATACATTTACAGACATAACACTTTAGAGACTGATTTAATAAAAATTTTCTAAATATTTTTGGGAAATGGAATTTTCCGGGATTTCCCACTGGATACTTGAACTGTTTTTTTTTCCTATGATAGCTATTAACAAGTCACATAAATGCAATTTATCTCCAGACATAACCCTCTGGTTGCTTTTTTTATACATTAATTTCTTACTTTCGGCTGGAAACTTTTCCATATTTTCCGCGATTTCCAATGGGAAACTCGAATTAAATTTTTATTTTCTACGTTAGCTATCGATGAGTATCATCAATAAAATACATCTATAGACATAACACTTTAGAGACTGATTTAATAAAAATTTTCTATTTATTTTTGGGAAATGGAATTTTCCGAGATTTCCCACTGGAAACTAGAACTGAAAGTTTTTCCTGCGATAGCCATTAACAAGTCACATCAATAAAATGCATCTCCGGACATAACACTATAAAGGTTGATTTTACACACTCATTTCTTACTTTCGGCTAAAAACTTTTCCAAATTTTCCGCGATTTTCCATGGGAAACTTGAATTGAATTTTTATTTTCTACGTTAGCTATCGATAAGTCATATCATAACACTTTAGAGACTGATTTTATAAAAATTTTCTAGTTATTTTTGGAAATTTAATTTTCCGAGATTTCCCACTGGCTACTTGAACTGATTTTTTTTATGATAGCTATTAACAAGTCACATCAGCGAAACTTTCAGCTTTAAACTTTTTCAAATTTTCGTAGATTTCCCACGGAAAACTTTAACTGAATTTTTTCCTGCGATAGCTATTGAAAAATCACATAAAAATGATTCAACTTCAGATATACACACTATAGGCTGATTTTATTCCAATTTTGTGGATTCTTCTGATTTTCCGATATTTTTCACGACTAGGTTTAACAAAGTCGATAGTACTTTTTCGATAGTATTTTTTACACACAACAGGTAGTACTTTTTCAGAGCCATAGGTTTAGTATTTTGTTAAAAATTTCGTTCAATTTATTGCAATAAGAAGTCTTTAGGTTTAAGATATTTATTATTGTGTTATTGAGGTCGTGTGAATTATTTTATTCTGACTAAAGTAAATGAAATAAAAAAAAAAAGATTTTGTTGTATTTTCCTTCCTTCAGTCTTATTAACAGGATTTTCGACAATTATCGTCGAATGACCTATTCGCGATAATTTGAATATGCTCAATTATTTGATTTTTTTTCTCCTTGTTAGCGATTTTTTTAAATGAAAGTATATAGCTATCATGAAAAAATCATTAGTATAGATTTAACAACGAAATTAATGAGGGAAAGTATGTATCCTCACTGTATGTTAATTGTTGTAAGCTTCTACCTTACATTTAGAAAAATCGGCTAATTTTTGGGGAAATGAACACACACACACACACAAACCGCATGGCAGAAATCATAATAATCATTAAAGGAATATCTAAGTTTAATTCTAATTGCTCATATTCCAGAACTTTACCTACTAAAAATAATTTTAGAGTTCCATTTTCTTCCTAAAAGTTGAAATGCATAGTACTCCGTTAAGAAATAACCAAGTTTGATTCTGGTGGGCTATATCTCAGAACTTTATCATAAAAATCGGCATGCTAACATTTGCGTAGTCACCATTTTGTAATTGTGCGTCGGTTTAGTACGTATAACAATGTACTGTTAAAATTATTATAAATACAATGATTGGGTCTGTGTGGGTGTGCAAAGGAAAAATAATTTGTACTGGAATATAGAAAAACAAATTGCATTTAGAAAAAACTTCAATTCGAAACCCAGCTTAGAAGAACTCGCGACCTCTCTTAGTGAGGGCTGACACATTATCGTCTAAGCTAATGTACTCTTTACAACAAAGCGCAGATTTGAGTTTATAGTTTGACTACATAATAACAAAATCAAAAATTGGCGTTTCTGTGAACATCAATAAATAATCCTGTTAAAAGTTTGACAATTTACACCTAAAGTTCTTTTAATAGAGACCTCGATCATAAAAAACGTTTTAGTACTAAGCGTTATAAAAGTTATGCTTATGTATACCTAATTATAATGAAAAGAAGAATAAGATTACGTACATTTCCCTACATAATCTTAATAATTTATTCATAAATATTATGAATTCTTCATAAATTTCATTTTTTAAGAAAATAATACAATTTGCACCAATACGCAAACAACATGTTAATGTGTTAAATATACAATACAATAAACTAACCATTTTTAAGTTTATGAACCGTGATTCGTAATATTAACGCACACATTTTTATGGATCTTTTCTAAATTTTATATTTTTACATTAATAGTACGAATTATGGTTAACGAATGCCATTCATAAATAAAATGCACAATATTTTTTTCAGTGTAGGGTCTAAAACACGTATGAGTTTGGAAAATTTTAGTTCTTCAGCAGTTTTCGAAAAAACGTAAGTTGCGCTCTGCAGTAGAAAATGTAACAACATTCACGCAAAACCTTTTAGCACTACAGAGCTTATCAATATTGTAGTCACTAAGCTCATAGTTTGATAATGTCCGCCAAACCATGTGTGAATTTGAAAAGTCTTAGAGACAATGTCTACGGGTACCTAATATGTCGTTTCAAGTTTTATTTATTCAGTAACATTGTATCAAAAATTAACCCTAGCTATAATATTCTCTGTTTAGCATTAACAAACCACTTACGCCAAATAAATATTTTAATTTTAATCCTAAACTATTTAAATTAATTTCAAAAAAATTTATTTTTGTTTTTCTTGTAAAACATAATTCAAATATACGTAATTGTGAAACTTGGTTTGAAATCAACAAACCAAATACTCCACATATTCATAAAACATACAACATACATATATCTCGTACATGTTTACAAAACCATTAATATTACCTAATAAATAATTCCGATAAAACTTTTATAAAAATTTCAAATCCACTTAATTATTAAATGCGAAAGCTTTACCAAAAATAAAAATTTAAGCTCATAAAAAAATTACAACATGATGGTTATCTCATTATTATAAAAATGTATTTATTTATTTATTTATTTATTTTGTTTTTATTTTGATATCTAAAAGCTGCAAAATAAAATGCTTATAACATACAATGTTGCTTGTGATAAAATTGAAAAATTTAACGAACCAGTTATAATGGATTCATAAACTTCAATTACTTTAAAAAATGTTTTTTTTCTTTTTTGTAAAAGCATAAACGAAGCTTAGAGGGGTGTTCTTGTATATAGTTAAAGGAAACACGATAGTGGTGTATAGTATACCTCTATATATAGTGCAGATATAAAAAATCGTTGATAATTTTTTTATAAATCTTCTGGGATTTTATAAATGCGTCTAATTATGTGTGACTAGACATATTTGCATGCAAATTAATTTTATAAAATTCAAAATCATTAAACGCACATCGCTAGCATATAATTAACTTGATTCAAATTCCATTTAATTGCGTGAAAATTTATTAAAATTGCGTGTCGAAATATATTGTAATCCCGAATGTATAAATCCGCAAATACACGTCGTTTATCTCTACACGTATTATAAAATCACCATACATACGTAAATTAAAAGTTATATATATATATATATATATATATATATATATATATATATATATATATATTGTATATATATATATATATATATATATATATATATATATATATATATATATATATATATATATATATATATATATATATATATATATATATATATATATATATATATATATATATATATATATATATATATATATATATATATATATATATATATATATATATATATATATATATATATATATATTGTTATTGTAATAATACCAGTCGCGTGGCAATGGGGGGAACAAAATATGAAAGTTTGTTTATAACCAAGAAAAGGAAATTTATTATTAATTCTAAAAAGCTACGTCAATCATATGTCATTTTGCTAAAACAGTTTTAACATTGCGTGTACACATGAACTGACTAGTTAAACATATATTCTTCATATGTCCAAATATTATAACGCTTACTTTATTAAATGGAATAAGATATGATTTGTATAGTGTAATAAAGTTTAAATTTTTTAAAAAGCTCTAGTTTTTTGTTTATAATAAAATGTATAATTCCCTCCGGTAGTTTCCATTCATATTCTTAATTTATTTTAATTCACTAAGGGTGCATACACACACTCGTAGTTATAAAAGTAAAAAAAAAAAAAACGGTTCCAACTCAATTAAATTAATTAAATTTTGCATTTTGATTTTAATCTGTTTTTTTGCGTTTCAATAATTTCGTTATATATCTGAAAAGAGCCGGGAATATTAAATATAGGCAACTATAGTTGTATGTAAACACTCATACACACATATAGTATAATGTAATATAAAATGAAAAGCTTTTTTAAATCTTTAGTTTTTTGTGTCTGCACAAAATTTTTTGTTGTTAGTTTTTCAGTTTTCCTTCTCACTTTGCTATCACAATATTGTTATACAAATATTTAGCTATATAAACAAATATGTTTGAGTACATACATGTATACGGGTACATATTTAACTTTCGTCTCGAAAGTCATTAATCAAAATAATGGATTGAGTTTTTTTTTTGGAAACTATATGATCTTATCGTAATTAATGTCTGTTACAGTTTTCATTTGAAGTAAATTTTGTTTATTTTTTATTTTTTTATTTTTTAAATGGATATATGACATTATGATGATTTGATTGATAATTAGTGCTATTGGTGTGTTATAGAGTTCTAATCTATATTTATGTATCTGTGGAATGTTTTTTTTTTACAAGGAGTACATTATGTACTTAGGTGTTGTTTAAAAAAGCAGTTTACTTTGTGATAATTGATTAATGAATTTTAGAAATTTATTTAATTTATATTTTCGTGAAACATTCCCTATGTGGTACCTTGTATACGTATACTTTCATATTAATTAATTGATTACTCCTCTTATATTTAATATACCAAAATAACATGAAACAAAACTAAAAAGCCAAAAAAAATGTAGTGTATCTGTGATGTGATAACTAACTTATATACTATATAAGACTTTGGCTCAGTCGACGGAGGTAACCTATTTGGTCGTGAGTTAAAGTTTTCACAGCTGTGATATGGCAAAGGAGAAACCCCCTTAAAATTCGCGTACTAACTCACTCAACTCATCATCCATGGTCCAGCTAATTCGTTCACAAATTCATTATTTTTCAAAGCAGTATTTAAAACAGAAACTTGATTCAGAACAAACAAATTTGTTCGTCATTTTTGACGGATTTCAATAACTTTGGTTAGTTTCACCGATAGACTAACTAGTCCCAGTATAATATTTTTAATATGAATTCGCTTTGATTGTAAATTGGTTGAAATGGGTATCAGTAATACTCAACCCGTCCTGTAAGTGCCGATCTTTCAGCCGTTTTTTATTTTTTAGCTTATGCACTTTTAACTACCCTTTCCATTAAACATTTTTTTTTTTGGTTTTTTCTAATTTCATTTTTAATTGGTAGAAATGTGTGCATTAGTAATACTATCCGAATTTGCCACCTTTACTTAAAAATAAACTAACTTCAAATACTCTATTAAAATTAATGTTTTCATTTTTTAAATCATTACTAAAAAATAAGCTGACTAAATATATATTCTCTAATTTAGAACTAAATGGATAAGGGACATTTCGCAATGAATAATAAATAGCACCTATTTTATGAACTCCCTTTTTAGTACCTAACGGATTTGCAACTTCAAACTCATCAAAAAAAAAAAAAGTTGAATTTGAAGTGGAAATATGTTTTCGGTTAGGAAACTGCTCTTCTAAAAATGTTGGCACAACAAAAGGCACAACAAGCAAAGTCACTTTTAAAGTACATATTGCAAAAATTATTATTTTTAAACAGGGAATATAAAGTTTGTTTTATTGGTATGTATTGAAAAACATTTTGATAAATATTTTGATTTACATCAAATCACCAAAACTTTTTTTTCAAATAAATCTGTATAATATTCATAATCTTTTTAAGCTTGCTTCCTTTTATAATATGTTGAAAGATTTTTAATTTAATAAACTCTTGAATATTTAATTTAATATTATAAAACTTTGTAATAGGTTTAGGTTGTTCAGAAATATTATCACTTATGTTGGACTGTGAAGTAGTTTGAGGTATATTATCAGAGCCTTCTAGAGTATAGGGCCATAATCATAAAGACGTTTTTTTTTACAAGCTTTTAGTTTCTTTTACTCTAGTAAAATAAAGTATAGTAATTATGAAAATGTTGGACCTTGAGATTTTTAGAGATTTATCTTTTTTTAGGTCCCCTGAGTCCGAAAAAGTGAGTTTCGAAATAGTGTCTGTCTGTCAGTCTGTATCCTCTCTACAGCCCAGATGGTTTAACCAATCGAACCGAACTTTCAGATTTAAGCTTTTTTGATAGGTCCCAGTGAATTTTACTCCAAATCGGCTAACCGGAAGTGGCCACTTCCTTGGTCCAGAAAATTTATTTTGTAAATATCTTAAAAAGTCTAAGGCTTACAAAAAACTACTTAAAACAAAATGTTTCCAAAAATTAAAAAAAAACAAAATTTCTCAAAATTCTCTGTTCGTGAAAAAAGTCGTCTGTTGGGCACACCTCCATTTTTTTAATTGTATACATTTTCACTGATTTCCATAGGAATCCATAGTAAAAATGGTGTTTTTTAGCTGCAAGTTTTTCAATAAAAAAAGCTAAAATATTATAAAATGTTTACATAAATGTTTTCTACATACCTTGAACAACAACATTCAAGAACACTATATTGTTATTGGATAAATATTTGGATTAAAATTTGTTTTGGATTAAAATTAAACTATGCTTAAAATATATTTTTCGAATTTCTATTTTGAAAAATACATCAAAGTTGGCTCTGATGAATTAAAATAATACTTGCTGTTCATAAACATCTGGATGCAGCAAGATTGATTCTGAAATGGAGAAAAAATATAGATTAATTTATTTGAATTTCATACCGATCCTTTAGTCACTTAGCTTAAATAGAATTTTCACGGATTGAATTATCACGTCCAATGTTGTGACACATACTCAAAAGAAAAATATCTTAAGATAAAATTCCATTTATTTAATTAAATATTTACATTAGATAATTTATACCTTTGATTAGATTAAGCATTTTCCTTGTTTGTTTATTTTCTGAATTTTGACATTTCACAATAATTATGGCGTAATCATCTAGTACTTAATAATTTATAATTTATACATTACACTGTAAAGTACTACCAATTATTGTAAAGCTACTGTACCGACAAATAATTGCAATCTCATTCTTTAACCAAAACTGCAATACCGATATATGTTTTATTGCAATTTGAAGAACTTTGGTTTCGAATTTGGAAGTTGGGTTCAATTTTAAGATTGCAATTATTGTTACTAATTTTGTGACCATCAAGGCAATCAAACTATTTTTATGAAAAATAAAAAGCGAAGAATTATAATAAAATAAAAAGTGTGTAATAACGATATAAATTTATTTATCAATAAAATTTCACCGGTTTGACAAAACCTAACGGATCTTGGTATAAAACAGTTACGTGGAAATTTACGCACAACATTATTTAATAAATCCAGTATAATCACGTGGATTTCGATTCTCATTGGTTTGTGCCCCAACACTTGCTAAATTTATCTTTAGTTTTACTAGTGTACGTAAGATGTGTAAAATATTTACAGAAAAATACGAAAAAAAATTATTTAGTCACAAAATTATCACTCGTACTTAATATTTTGTGAATTTGTTTTGCTTTTCCTACAATTTTTTTACTTGAAATTTCCTAAAGTGGTAATTTTTGGTATGATTTTACCAAATTTTTACGGCCATCACTGCCATCTATGTAATGTATATTGACTTAATGACCAAACGAATTGTAGTAAGATTTTATTTTAATTTGACCAGAATGCTGATATGATTTTTTTTTATATTTTGGTTTAAATAATTCAATTATTACAAGAAAATGAAAACGATTTACTCAGACGACATTCATATATGTTGAAATTCAAATATTTATGTCATCAAAAAATATATGACGGTAAACCGAAAATTGGCCAGTTACACATCAAGGAAAATATTCCTGACACGATGTAGAAGGTATGGTGTATTTCCTAAACATATTATTAATAACGTGAATTGCCTGTTCACAAATACAGAACCGAATACGCCATTCAATAATAAAATTCAAAATTTATTGGAAAATTTTAAAAGAAAAATCCTGAATGTTGAAATTGAAGTTACGTTTTGGAAAATAAAAGGTTTCAATCGTATTATTTCGGCCCACAAATTTGAACTGAACCAATTAGATTTAGACGGACGGTTTCTCCAAGAATTTTATGCTACACAGGACAAATTATTTTGTAATTTACTAAATTCTTTTTTAAACTTTGTAAATAGGAAGTTCGATGCCATACGCAATCATCAAAATCGCACTTTTGATATTGCACACAATAATGCGTGCCGAAACATAAGTAATGTTGATGTTCCAAACGAAGTCTTGGATATTGTGAGCTTGGGACCAAAATTTAATTTGCCATTTTTTAATAAGGAAGATATTCCGGCGTTTAAAATTTTGGCTCAAACAGAATCAATTATTCAAGAAATTGATGGTGAACATCAACAAAACGTCGCAAGGTTTCAAGTTTGCAATGTTTTTCAAAATTTCTTGTCGTGGAATTGTATCCTAACAATGAAAGAAAAACATTTAAAACATTTGACAATTGAAACAAAAAAATTTTTGAGACACAATCAAAATATTATTATTTTAAGTGCGGATAAAGGAAATATGTCGGTGATAATGTTAAGATCAGAGTATGAGGACAAAATTAAAAATTTGGTGAGCGATCAAAATACATATAAAACATTAAACAGGGACCCCACACTTTCACTACAAAATTTGAACAACAACAAAATTAAAAATTTATTTTTAGACAATCATATTGACCGGGAAACTAAGACCAAGCTTACGACCTACTCTTCAGTTGTACCTAAATTATACGGACTTCCCAAAATCCATAAACTGGATTATCCACTTAGGCCTATTGTATGTTTCATAAATAGTCCTGACCTACGGTATTCAACTTTGGGGTTGTACCAAGAAGACAAATGTACAAATGATTCAATGTTTTCAAAACAAAGTGCTGCGTGGCATTGTAAACGCACCATGGTACATTAGAAATGATAACCTCCATAGGGACTTAAACATGGAAGTGAAGAAATACAAAATCATGCGAAGAAACACATTCAGCGGATATCACGGCACCAAAATGCAGACATACTAGTGATGGGCTTAATCGATCTTTTTTGTTGAAAAACATATGAGAAAATAAACAAAACAGAACGAAAAAGATCGATTTTGCACATCACTAAGACATACGAAGTTTGTTGGATACCACCAATGCAGTAAGAAGACTTCAAAGGCAGAAACCTTTGGAATTGGGTAGTTTAATTCGGATAGAGAAAAATAATTACTATGTAAATTCAAACGGGAGTAACCATTGGGCTACTGCCCGTCAAATGTGAATCTTCATTTAAGAAAGATAAATTACTAAATGATTTGTAAATCAGTTGTAATATTAAATAAAGGAAAAAAAAATAAAAAATAAATAGTCCTACATATCAAACATCGAAATATTTAGCTGAAACGTTGAAAAGTTCAATTGATAATCGGAGGTACAATTGTAAAAATTCGTACGAATTAGTAGATTTCGTAAAACAACAAAATATTCCAAATCACTATGTATTAATAAGCTTGGACGTAGTTTCCTTGTTCACCAATATTAAGATTGATTTGGCTGTAGAAACAATTTCAGATAGGTGGTCAATGATAGAACCACATACCAGAATACCCAAAATAAAATTTCTAGATATTCTAGAATTTTGTTTAAAATCAAGATATTTCAGCCTGTTTAACAACTATTTTAAACAAATAAATGGCATTGCAATGGGTTCACCTCTATCTCCAGTAGTGGCTGATGTCGTAATGGAAGTGCTACTTGACACCGTCTTGAGCTCAATCGATTTTAATATTTTATTTATTAAAAAATACGTCGATGATTTATTGTTGTGTGTACCTGATGATAAAATTGGTTGCATACTTTCAACATTTAATAGTAATCGTTTGGTTTAGAATTTACTTTAGAAATGGAAGCGGATAATAAATTACCTTTTTTGGACACAATATTAGTTCGGAAGAATAACGGTCAAATTGATACTATTTGGTACGCGAAAAATTTATCGTCCGGTCGAATTCTTAATTTTAATAGTTTTCACCCTTTAAGTCAACGAATTAATACGGCGTTTGGTTTCGTCTACAGAGTTAAAAAATTAACCACAGATGTCACAAACACAACAGATGTCATAAATTAAATCATTCGAATATTGTATATTTAATTCCATGTAACCATTGCCAATTGAAATACATCGGTACCACGAAACAATTATTAAAAAATCGAATTTCACAACATAAATCGGACGTCAAACCACCTATCAGAAATTCTCAAGCTACTACATTATGCCAGCATTCCTCTGATACTGGACACACATTTAAATTTGATGAGGTAAAAATTTTGGACAGTGAAAAATTGTATAAAAATCGTTTATTTTTGGAAATGGCTCACATTATTGGTAATAATGAAATTGTTGTCAACAAAAAGAGTGATACTGACGATCTTAACCAAATTTATTCTGGCGTCATTGATTTTATATCTAAATTCCCAAAATATAAATCGTTTGTGGATTCTTGAAATTCAAAATTCAAAAAGTTTGTTTACTAAAAATATTTTGATTGTAGTCGTCCAATTTGAATCAATTTATCGTTTGTGAAAAAATTGTATTTTCTGTTTACAAGTTCGTATGACAAGAAATTTTCTTCAAATTTATATACATATATACTTAACGGTAAGTCGGAGTATGGCATAGTAATTTCTATATATTTTAATAAACTTTGTATGTATGTATGGTTAAAACCGTTGTAGACCTGAAGAAGATAATAAAATTATCGAAACGTCGGTATAAATATTAAAAATTAGTTTTATTGGATGCCAAACCCGAAGACTAGAGGAAATTTATGAAAATATTTCAGAAATCATAATTAAGAATTTGTAACGTTTTCATTTAAAAATTTAGTGTATTTTACTATGAAAAATTTGGTTTTTTCCTCGTTTTTAATTCCTTTATAAAAGCTGTGTTTTTTTAGACAATGGCTTTGTAAAATCAAAGTTGCTTTGGTATTATTCGTTATCTTACTAACCTAAATTATTTCTTTATTTTGATTTATTGGAAGAGTTTGTGTAGCTGACTTATAAGTTATAACGTGTCGCCTTACACCAATAAATGTAATAAATTCATTTGTGCAAGTTCGACTTAATATATAGTACATTTTAAACTGCTACTCTTAGTTTCAGTTATAAAATGGTCATACTTTAAAAGAAAAATACCATGATTTACTGATTTAAAATTTTGCATATTGCACTGCAAACAGAACAACATTTTGTATACTGGTTTGTTAATTGAGCCGAGAATAAATGTATATTAAATTACTAGAAGGCGTCGCACTGCTAATATTATAAAAATAAATAGCAAAAAAAATGAAAAAAATGTAGTAAATTTTGATTAAAATTAATATTAAAAATATAATAGGACTTAAATACTATGGCAAACGCGTCCAAGAAGTAATAATGGAACGGTGTAGTGAGCAAAACATAATTATCACTTTAATTTATATTTTATATTTTTTTTTTTTATTTATTATTAACGTTTTAATTTATAATTTCAATTATGTATGGCTAGCTCGATGTTCAACTTTATTCTGTCTTGTTTTTGGTTTTTTATAATTACCGTAGTAGCAATACCAACATAAAAATTATATTATTAATTAATGTAGGGCTTGAACTCAGTGCCAATTTATGAGTTGGGTTGAGTTATGATACATAATTTAATGTAGAGGTTGAGTTATACTACATACCAAAAAGCCGCTATTATCCTCTGGATTGTAAAGTATATCCTACAGTCATAAAATATAATGATAACATGGGCATTTTCAAATTATTACATTGTAATTGACTTACGATTCCTTCAAATTTATTTTTAGCAACTTTAAATGAATAATGTAATTGCGTCTTTTGAAATAGCAATTTTGATAATTACCAAAATATTTTTTAAAATAATTGGTCAAAATTTTCACAAAAGTTATCCTGCTAGAGAATCTCCAATCCATCCGTATCTTCTTGTAAAAATATTTTAAGACCCTTTAGAACAATATTTTACATATTCAATTTAAAAAAATCGATAAACCCACGAATGTATTAGAAAACCAAAAATAAATGAAATTATTAATTTGAATTAAATATGTACATCTCAACATAATTTTCCTTGTTCATCTCAATTATGGTAATTTCAAAAAATTCAAATCGAAAAATAACATAACTTGCAACTTTTATTACGTTACTTTAATCTGTAATTTACACAAGCAATATGGTATTTCCGATTTCCAATTGGTAACATGATAAAAATAAACGTTTATGTTGGGTAATTAATAATTAGAAATACACGGTCGTAAAGAATTTTAGAAATAAGATGGCAAACATAATAGTTTCACTCGCTTTTATCTGATACGAAATTAATTTGAAAATATGAAAATACAAATTTTAATACTACTAATTGGATTAAAAATAAGTAGGCGATCGCTCACTAAATTTAATTTAAAAAATTTTAACCTCACTAAATTAGTACACTTCAAATTATTAACAGCACATGCTGGAACTTACCTCAGCGTTAATCAATAATTCCGGGCCAATTACAGCATTTGCTCTACTAACTGGCATGCTATTTGTAACGGAAACTAAGAGCTCCACCTCCACAGCAAGCATAATTACCAAATTGTATAATAATGTCCTCCGAGTTTGTGCAGTGTGAATATATTTTCACATAAGTCGTAGGGACTGTTGTTGATTACTAAAAAATAACAAATTTTAAATTATTAAAATACAGATACATAATATCTCACTTTATTCTAAAACATCACTTAAAACATTGAAAATTATTATTTTTTTAGTATTTTGTATACTAGATGTATACTTTGTTTTTAAAAATTTTGTTTTCGACATGTTCGACATGCAGTAATTCAAATTTTCACATCACTAAAATATTACCTGGATACGGATTTACTGAAAGAGAAAAGCAAATTTTTATATTTTGACTACTCACTCATAGGCAAAAAAATTAAGAAGGCAAGCGCAAGAAAAAATGAGTGATCGTGAATAAAATAAAAACCAAAAAATATACCGATTTTGGCCGAAAAATACGCGGGTAAATAAAATCCATTTCTTTCCATAGTGATTGCATTTTTCGTAGATTTCAATACAAAATTCTTGAAAGATAACATTTTGTATTCGATTTTAATATATAATAGTTAAATTGTAACCGAAAAAAGAGAATATACAATTTTTAATCATTTGGAGATATTATAATTAATTCTATTTATATTGCGAAAATTTCTGTAATCATTTTTAAGGTTTAAAAAATATTATTATATTTTTTACCGTGTACGTATGCGCTTTTGTTGCAAATTGATAGCAATGTGTCTCAGTAATATTCAAACTGCAGGAATCTACTACTACTACCGCAAAAGGTGCACAGAATCTTAGGGTAATGAACCCTTCATTTGTTGACCCATTTTTGGTTGTTGTTTGGAACAATTTTTGCAATTCCGGAATGCCCTTTTCGCTAACTCTTGACTGGTCCTTAACCTTGACTGGTACACATTTAAAAATAAAATTATTCACAATCAGTTGATAACATACAGCGTTTCCAACCTCTTAAAGGTTAGAAAATGAGCGATTCCCATGGATACACTTCAGACGGTCAGTAACAGTAAAAAAGGGAGGGGTCAGTATAATAAAACGTAATCGGTTAGTAATGAAAGCAATACTAAAATACCATTTATTGTAAAACAACTTCTCTATATAGTAAAATCGTCTCTCTAAAAAGACCACCTCAAACCACTTCAAAAAAATTATTTTATAATTTGAGTGTATCTAAAATCAGTTTTTTATAACAGCAAGCTTTTCCAGATGTTTTAAGAAATATGTAATACGTTTTCTAAATATACGGTTCATTATTACACAAATAGGAAATCCAAATAACCACCGTTTCACTATCATCAAACGATGAAGTAGAGTTTCGATTCCACTGTCAACAGATTTACTTGAAGTTACCATATGTAATCAGTAATCACCTACTTAATAAAATTAATTTTGGGGACAAATGATAACAGGCTTAAGATTCTCTTGCATATTAAATAAAAAAACTTAAGTTGTTCAAAATTTCTTTTGAAAACAAAAAAAAATCCTTTGTCTTTTCTCCTAACATCATTAATCAGGATTACTTCCAAATTTCCGACGACGAATTGGCAAATTAAATTGTTCAATTTTTCAGAATTAAAACTGGACGATTTTTGAATTTAAAATGGTTCGATGCAGTTTATGTTTTCCTAATTTGGAGCGAACTAATATGGCCATTTTAACGATTCCTGCGCCAACGGCGAACGAGGAGTGTACTTTCTTGCAAATTAATAGAAAAAAAATTAAAAAAGATTTATTGACCCAAAAAAAGATTTTTTTTTTTTTAAATTAAAAAGATTTTATAAAAAATAATCTGGAAGCACTGTATACGAGCAACTTGAAATACATATGTGTAGTATGCACAAATAGAGATTGCGATCGGGAATTATTCTCGGGAATTCTCGAGACCATATGAATTTTTTAATTTCGTTTCTCGAGAGATTTTATTTCATTACTTTCGGGAATTCCTTTTTCTCGAGAAATAATGTTTTTTAAACGAAAATTTCAAAACATTTTTGGCAAAAAAAACTATAATTCAAACTGCCTGCATACAGTGTCCGATGTCCATCACTATCGCTACTATATTGAAGAGAACTGATAGAGGACAATGTGTTTATAAAAAATCGTTATCGGTGGGTATGGTATAACTAGAAGATCCTCTAAATTAAGTCGCTAGAATTAAACTGGTAATTAAAATGGAATCAAAGTTGCAAACTTTGTTTAGAGTTGGATTTACTTTAAATTGCAGGAAATGTATAATTAAATTCGTAAGTAGAGAAAGATACTTTCTGAGTTTGAATCCATAATTTTTCGAGCTTAGTTCCATTTTTGTTGCCTAATAAACTTGGAAATAAATTATGTTCTGCTGAAATAAAATTCTGAAAAATGGAAATTTATTGTTGAATGGACAATAAACCGCAGAATAAATGCGGAGCTACATAATCCGGTCGCGGAATTACCCTCGGAACCCCATATTCCGAATTTCCTACTTTAATTTTAATTTTTCATTCAAGTGGCTCGAATGCGAATTTTATATTTTCTATCTCTACTTATAGGTCTTTAAGTAATAACAACAAACAGACATTTTTGGTACTTTATTGCTGAATAGATCCTGATGTCGATTTTCTTTATGTAATATTTTTCAAATTTTCACAGGCATAAATACTTGTGCAAACCACGGTTTTTCTTAACTTGTCAAATTACTCGAGGTCCCATCAATCAGCGACACGGGTGCCTCACATCTGCCGAACCCCGTTACAGCCGGCCCTGAGAGAGAAAATAGAGAGCTTTGTATCATAATTTTGTAACTTTTGTGAATTTCGAAATATTATGAATCAACGTCAATGTAACAAAAATGCTCTGTTTACTCATTGGCCTGTACTTTAACTAAAAATTAATGAAACGTTTCTTCATCAGGAAACTTGAAATAAATTAAAGCAATAAAAATATTTCTTTGATACAATTTTAGTAATTTAAAAAATACGAAACTTCCCGTTATTTCTCGGAATTACGCGGGAAAAAATTTCAAAACTCTCGAATTCTCGAGAAGTGAAATTCATCGGGAAACAATACTAGTATAGTATAGTATTCTCGGTTTTTTTTTTTGTTGAAATGACATTTCTGAGGATATTGTAATCTCTAGATACAACATTTACACTACATAATCGGGTGGTTAATCAGTACAGGCTATATACACTCACATTTAATTTTTGTATCACACAATGAGTATTTTTCCGAATGTTTAAGAATATCTGATTTGTAAATTTAATGTCCAATTATCATTTGAACTAAAAATATTGTGAATTCATTTTCGGTTAGCATATTTCTCTTAAATGTCAAAATTAGAAATCATTCTGATTATTTTTTTCTTGTCTTTTTAGCATATTTTTGTAGTTAGGAGATAGAATAAAGGTAATCGAAGATGCCGCACATGACTTGTCACAAAGAAATTGGTTGAGATATATGGTTGTAGTGAAACACAAATTGTCAATATTTTAAACAATACAGATGTGGATTAAGGCCGAGGTGAATGGTATGCCAATGGCAACGAAAATACAAAGCGCGAGGGCGCACGAGCATAAATTGTCCGGTAAGTGGACCGCTACTTAAAGAAAAAGTCAATTGGTTTGCGAAAACTTAAAAAAAATAAGATAATTTTGTAGCTAGTAACGGTTGCCTTCATAGATTTTGCGGTTGAAACGCGACAGTGTTTAGAGCCTTGAGTGGTAAAAGTGGTCTCAAAAACTAGTTCACCTCGAACAACAACACATACAGAGATAAGAAAAGTTTGTATTTCGTCAGTACAAGCAAATTTAACAAACAGACCTGTGAGTATGAAAGGCAATGGTAACTCTTTAAGGACGTACGATCTTCCTAATGTACACAAAGAAAGAAGTCCCTTGAGGCCAGTTGTTATCTAGGAACTCCCGGTTCCAATTTCTCAAAAAAATAGGTAAATTTATATAAACCCGACTCCCGGAAATTTCATCATAATTCCCGTGAATTTTTTAATTTTTTTTTTGAAGCCGCATACCTTGACACAAAGTGATTCGGATCAAATCAAAAATTGCTTTGCATTTATGATGTTGAAATCTCAGGATAAAGAAGTTGAAAAATTTTGCAATAGTTGTCTTCGAACTTAACAGAAGAATTTAAAAAACAACAACAATAAAACAAGAATCGTGTTCCATGGATTTTTTTCTACTAATAGCATTTAAACCCAAAAAATCATCAAATTAAAACATGACTTCCTAAAGTTTGTGATTTGACGTATTTTGGACCGTATGTATTTGGATGTAATTCAACGTCACATGGAAATTGGATCTAAAATCATTTTCAATTGAATTTCTGGACTATGGTTATTAACGACTTGACTATTTCTAAACCATTTTTATGAAATTCAACAAGTTAAATAGAAGGATTTTGGTCATACTCAACAAGTACGATTGAATGGGACTCTAAAATTATTGTTAAATGAATTTCTGGAATAGCAATTCAGGACCGAATTTGGTAATTGTAACAGATTTTGATGAGACTCATTGAAGACAAAATAGGATTGTAAAATGATTTTTAGATGTAGTTCTGTGAATTTGGGAGGAACTTGACTATTTATTAACCGAAAATGGTTTTCCCCGAACTTAGCAGAAGAATTTAAAAAACAACAACAATAAAACAAAAATCGTGTTCCGTAGATTTTTTTCTTCTAAGAGCATTAAAAACAAAAAAAAATCATAAAATTAAAACATGACTTCCTAATGTTTGTGATTTGACGTATTTTGGACCATACGTATTTGGATATAGTAAAAGGTCGCATTGAAATTGGATTTTAAAATCATTTATAGTTGAATTTCTGGACTATGGTTATTAAGGACTTGACTATTTCTAAACCATTTTTATGAAATTCAACAAGTTAAATGGAAGGATTTTGATCAAACTCAACATGTACGATTGAAATGGGACTCTAAAATTATTCTTAAATGAATTTCTGGAATGGCAATTTAGGACCGAATTTGGAATTTGATGAAATTCACTGAAGACGAAATAGGATTGTAAAGTTATTTTTAGATGAAGTTCTGTGAATTAGGGTGGAACTTGACTATTTATTAACCGACTATGGTGAAATTCAACATGTGCGATAGGATTAGGATTCTGAAATGATTTTTATACTTAGTTCTGAAATAAAGCAAATTAGTGTTGGATTCTCTAAACAAATTTTTTGATCAAATTCTGAAACGGAAAACCAAAAATTTGTATTCCAAAAATCAATCAAATAAATACATTACATTAAAACAACTACAAAAATAATTTGTTATGCAAATTTTAGTTGAATTTAAACCAAACCCTTTATGCAAGTGTTCTAACTTTAGTTCGCTACTACACACACAGAATATTCGAAATTAATTAAGAATTAAAATAACAAGTTTACAATTGATAGATTTTTCACAAAAAAAAAAAAAAAAAAACATCAATCCAATTAAAATTAACTTTTATATTGTTCAGAAGTCAACAATTCTAAAAACTCAACAATATAACTTATCATGAAACAAAATCAAATTAATTAAAGTTGTGATAAAACGAAATACAAAAGTTCATTTGTACATATTTCATACGAATGCATAAATAAAATTTCGATTAATATTTAAAATCATGTATATTTACAGAGACAGATACTGTTAGTTATTTATACGTTTAGAGATATGATAACAAATGCAATTCATTTCAATTACGACCAAATGAGATATAAAATTGTGATGCAAGTAAAGCCACCTTTTTTTATTTTGGATTTGGAATGGAATATGTATACGGTTCAAAGGTCTTCAATTTCTGTATTTGATTGCCAAGCATTTACCACCTTTATTTATGTACTATATGTATAATGTCCATTTGTATATATGTTTTTGAATTTTCTATAAGCTTTGTGTTTTGATGTAAGTTACGGTATGAATGAACTTAGAAAGAATTATTTTTATGCTTATACATAACGATATTATACGAGTACATTTAGCCTAGAGTAAATTGCATTAAAATTAAATTGGAAATAATATGGAAGGATGAAATGTGTATTGTTCTTCTCTTATCCAATGTTGATTATCAAACTCTACAGCAGTTATAGCCGGTAATCTGTATGTATGTAGTATTATATTTGCCGCTGCTTGACTTTATAAGTATAATGTGTAGAAAATACATTTTGTTCGTTTTATATTTTATCTCAAATTAACTGATCTGGGAATTTTGTTTAAAACTTTTCATGAATTTGCATTAGCTTACACTCATATAAAGTTTTTATCTAACATAAAGATAACATATATGAGTTATTTAATTTTCTCTTCTCTGTGTGGGGTTAGGTTTGATTGGGTTTAAAAGTACCCGAGTATTAAATTCTATAAGTTTAAGCTTTGACCCCACCTTTCGCTCAGAAGTACAATGTTCAAAACCATTTGTTTCTCTTTTCTTATATTTTCATATACAAGATATCACCTCTTATAAGGACGAATCCTCAAATTGTACCGTTTGGAATATTGTTGATAAGCTTCGTTTTATAGTCGTCATTTTCAGGTTATGGTAATTTTAAATTTTTTTCCGAAAAACTGGTATTAATTTAAGTCGAAAAAATGACCGCTTACAAAGGTATTCGACTAAATCGCCTCACTTAAGGTATGAAAATAAAATAAATCTCGATTATCTTCGAAATTTTTCTTAAGTTGACGAAATCACAAATGATAAAATGATATTTTTGTTAACACCAAAGATGAATATGAAATGAATCTCAACCTCTAAAATCACAAGAATTTTAAATTTTAGTAAATTTGACAACAACAACATTTCGTTTAGGATTTTAACAACAACAAAATATCACACCTTATAAAGTTCTGTAACACAAATGATATTTTTGTTAACACCAAATATGGCCAGAAAATGAACCTCTTACCTCCAATATCACAATAATTTCAACGTTTAGTGAATTTGGCTACAACAATATTTGATTAACGATTTTGACAACAACATAATACCACACTGGCTTCATTACAATTTTCAATGAAATTGGCAAAGGGTGATTTAGACTTATTTTCTGAAAGTTTTCGAAATAAATTTCTTCCAAATTATTTCAGTCTAAAAAGACCAAAGTATTGAAATAGTGTGAAAAATGAGGAAAAATTTGGTTGATCCAAAACCATTTGAAAGCCCCTGAGTCCGAAAAAGCAAAAAAAAAAAATATGCGTTCGTCTGTCTGGATGTCTGGATGTCTGGATATCTGGATGTCTGGGTGTCTCGACATCTGGATGTCTGGATGTCTGTACCAATGGTATCTCGAAAACGGCTTGTTCGATTTGGAATTTTTTTCGCCAATCTGTTTCTATATTCAAGGCGGAGATTTCAAAAGCTTTTGGAAACTGTACGTCAAGAAGGTGAGGTACCTGCCATACGAATTGAACCAAAACACCTGGTACTGTAAAAATATTTACGAATTTTTTTAAATATGCTGGTTTGATTTTTCAATTGGGCATTGACTTTGGCATTGATTTGAAGGTTAAGTTAGGGGTCAATTTGCGGGTTGAGTTGAAGTTGACTTAGAGTTGAGTTGGGGTGTGAGTTGTTGACCAATTTTTTATATATGCGAGTTTGTGGATTGAGTTTGGCGTATATTTGGCAGTTGAGTTGAGGATTAAGTTCGGTTCCGTTTGCGAGTTGATTTAGGGCTGAGCCGCGGTTTAGTTGGGGTTGGATTAGGATTTAGTGAGCAGTTGAGCAATTTATATACAGGTAAACCTTACTACAACGGAAATCGAACGAACCAAAAAAGTTGTCCGTTGTAGTGAGGTGTCCGTTAAACTGAGGATTTGTGACTTTTTTTTTTATTTTATTGGGATTCTATATCTTATCCGATTTTGATGAAATCCAGCATTTCCAATGAAATATAATGAAAATTGCCTATTTCTCAACCGATTGTGATTTAATTTGATATGTGCGATGAAAATGAGATTCTTAAATTATTTTTAGATAAAATTCTGGAATATGGCCAAGTAAAATGGAACTTGGCAATTCCTTAGCCGATTATGAAGTTCTGAAACATTACCAATTGTGACGGAACTTGGCTATTTCTTAACAGATTTGAATAAAATTTGACATCTGCCATGAAAATAGGACTCTTACGTTATATTTGCATAAAGTTTTAAAATATGGCGAAGTGAGATGGAACTAGGCTATTTCTTATCCGATAATGATGAAATTTGACATGTGAAAACGGGGTTCTATAATGAGTGTTAGATAAAGTTTCTGCTATATTCCATAACTTCATCTGAAAATCATTTTAGAATTCCATTTCCAACGCAAATGTCAAATTTCATTTATTTATTTTTTTGGGTCATTTTTCAGATTTTTTTTCCAACAATCATTTAGGAATCACCAGTTGCATGGGACTTAAATGTATGTCTGTTGAAGTGAGGTTGCACTGTATTTAAAAGTCAGTGTGTGATATTTAAACAAATGCACACGCATTGAACGATTTAACCCAAACTTTACACAAATATTTTTTAAGACTTAAGAAAGGTCACTGTCGATTGGTCATCTCAAACATTCATCTCCTTCTTGAGATATGGTAATCAGGTTCAAAGTTACTACAGAGGAATTTCTAACACTTCAAAAATTGAGTTGATTTTTGATGACGGAATGATGGTATGATGTTATGATGGTATAATGGTATGATGGTTTGTATAGAAGAATTGTGTGATTGTGATGGAAATGGTGATGGTGGTATGCTGATGATGAAGGTATGATGGTATAGTGATAAGATGGTATGATGGTGATACTATTATGGTATGATGGTATTTTGGTATGATGGTATGAGTTGAGCAGAGGTTTGGTTCGAGATAATAAGTTTAATTGAAGTTGAGTTAGGATTTAGTTCGCAACCCCTGCATTGGGGTTAAGTGACTTGTTCGGCTGGGGAATTATTTAAGAGTTGATTTGTAGTTAGGTTAAGGGTTAATTTTTAAAATTGATTTGGGGTTGATTTGGCGATTTATTTAAGGGTTTGGTTGGCGGTTAATTTAGTGGTTCCGTTTAGAATTATAGTGTGATTAAGATGGAGGTTGATTTGTATATTAAGTTGGAGATTGACTTAAGAGATTCATTTCAGGATTGATTTGGGAGTTGAATTAATCAAGTGTGAATTTCTGACCAACAAATGAGATTTCAGCCCTTTATATTTTTAATCTTTAAATCGCAATTTTGGCGTAAATTGACGATTTTTTTGTTACGTTGATGGTAAATTTGGCAATCCATCATCTATCTTTCTACAAAATTTGAAGTCGATTGAAGCATTGCCTGAGGGTAATTTTAACAAAAAATTGTAAAATAAACTTGAGCTGTTTTCCGAGGTAATATCAAAATTTTCGAAAAAATATTCCAAATTCCAAAAGTTAGATAAAATGAATATGTAACCGTGTAAACCCAATTTACTATGTAGAATTACGTCAACATGAAAATCATGAGAGATTTGGATTAAAACATTTTTATTGGCAGTGCTTTCATTTCATTTTTAATACTTACAAATGTCAACTAAAAGTTAATTTTTGTGACGTTTTTTGGTGCACTCGTATTTCAAATTACGAAATAAGAAAGGGCGATGTGATACTGCTTTCGAGGACTTATTGCAAAGTTATAGGCCTTTCTACAAAAATTACCATATGAGTGCTAGCACATTTCCATATATTTTCAAAAAAATACAAAGGCATTTACAATGCAAAGTAAACACATGACCAAAAGATGCATTGATGCACTTCGCTGTAGTGCTAGGATTCCTAGCATCAGGATTAATGCCTCGTCATATTTTATTAATATGTATATCGAATAAGTGAAGCATCTTTCTGGGTATTTGACTGATCAAATATGCGATGCTATTATCACAGAATTCAAAAATGAATTCATGGAATTCACAAAAGAGAACTGGTTTACCGTTGCAAATGAATTCAATTTCCGATGGAATTTTCCCAATTGCCTCGGTGCAATTTATGGAAGGTATATATACCTATAGTATGCCCATTTAATTCTGGCAGTTAATTTTTCAATTATAAGGTATATATACATATATTGAATTCACTATATTTTTTTTATAGAAATTTTATTCGATCGTATGGTTGGGAATCTGCAATGCTAATTATAAATTTATTCATGTTCATGTTGTTGCTTTTCAAAGCGAAGGTGATAGCGGTGTGTTTGCTTCCAGTAATATTTGTCGGAACATCTATACCTATCGATGAATTATCAAATTATTATTACCAGATGATTCTACAATTGATGGTTAAATAATACGATATGTTTCTATCACCGACTATGCGTTTCCGCTTCAAAATCAAATAACGAAGCCATTTGTTCCATCTAAACAAAAGTCTCTCAAAATCCAGAACGTGTATTAAAAATAGTTCAAGCGTGTTGCGTTCTTCACAATATTCTTATCAATCCAAATACATATTGTCCATCAGGGAATGCTGGATAACAATGGTGAGCTAGTTGAAGGCAAATGGAGAAAAAATTCCAATCAAATGACACGTTTACAAGGCAGTGGACTAACATCTGATAAAGCAAAACAAATTCGCAATATTCTAAAAATTTTTGTTAATTCGATAGCTGGTAGTGTTGCTTGGCAAGAAACTATTAAATAATGAAAACAAAAATTAAAAAATACAAATATTTTATTTATTAATTCAATAATTTATTATGAATCATTCTTTCTCTTCTCTTTAATTGCGTTGTATGTTTCCGCAACAAACTAGAAATTTAATTCAGTGATAGTCGGCTCATCTAATTGTTCAAACAATTTTTCTAGTTGCAACCAAATATGAAAGTGCTTCAATTTTTCATTTTCCGATTTTTCATTTTGTTTTTGTTTTGATTACAAATAATTTGAAATCGATGTCCCGATAAAATGAGCTGCTTCCATCCCTATGTCATCGTGCTGTTTCTTTTTTTTTGTGGGTCATGTAGCTATAGTTACTGGTTGTTGGTGTTTCGTATCTTTCATAACCGAAGATTGATATTACTAGCCGAGAATTAGACCTATAATCACCATCTAACGAAATCGTCTGATGCAAACTAGACGAAGAATTTTCGTCAGGAAATGATCCGTCACAGCATCTCCACTTTTCGTTGGTGCTTTTTTCTCTTTGCTTGTAATGTAGTGATGCGTGTCTTTAATTTTTTTCCACAGATTTTTTGCTTCAGCCGCTAAAATTACAATAAATTCTGCATAAACAATTTCCAAGTTTTCCAAACAAAATATAAATTTATTTAAACAAACAAAAATAGATATGAATCATATTTGGTTTTTTTCCTATTTCAGCCAAAGCCGCAGCGCGTGTACCTATAAAGATTTCTAAAGGATTTGTTCTTTTTATCGCACACACTAGTAAAATGTTTAATTTGTTTCGCCATTTCAATTTTTTCTTTATGACACGAGAGGGTTTTGGATAGTTTTTCTTTTTGTGCTTTTATATTACGTCATTTTGTTGTCGCCAAATAATCTACATCAATATAAGAATTGATAATCATCGATGTGATCATACAAATACTCGACATCTTCTCTGGAACATTCAGGATTTATTCCATTTTGCTCCATTTCTGAAAATTATAAAGAAATTATTGAGAATCACAAGTATAAAAGTGTTTGTTGCCGTCCGCTTGTTCACCCTCCAATGCCTATTAGCATTCGAAAATGAAGAAGCATCGTGAACAAAATAAGAGCTATATTCACCACTTTTAGAACTTTCACGTTCACTGTTCCCTTTTCACTTGCTGTGAACCGTGGTGAATTACAGTTTACAGTCATTTCACTGCGACCAAACTGAAATCATCGGGGAATTGCAAATAATATTGTTATAATAATATGTTATTCATTATTTTGATAATTATCCGATTCATAATTTTAATTCAAGTTTATTTCAATCAGTTTTAAGGGTGAACGAATGTTCGTCAAAGAGGATAGACATGTTTTTTCTATCCTCTTCAAAAATTTAATTTAATTTAATTTTTATTTTATTTTATTAATGTAGTTTATATAGTGTTAATTATAATTATAATTTAAATTCTATTTAATTCAGTTTTCAGTGAAATAATAATTAAAGTGGAAGTGAAATAATTTAAAGTCTAATTTTGGAAAATGCAATCCACCGGGATGCATTTATCAGGCAATGTTTTATATTTATAGATAAAGAAATCAAAATTATTGATTTCTATTCGGTGCATGTTTTAACGTGTGTGTGATTGTACATGGATTTTATTACTAAAACCTAATAATTGGATCGTATGAAAATAGTTTTTAATGTAAATTAGTAGGTATTATAAAATGCATTAAATTATTAAATTTATTTAATTAATGTGAAAAGGCTATAAATTAACTAAACCATTAAATAAAATGCTAACTTGGAAGTGTTGATTTGAGTTGAGTTGTGATTTTGGTTTGCATCACATAATGACGTATTCATTTATGCATGCCAAATTTCGATTAAAAGATGGTGAACGAGGTGGAATTATGTGAACACATTTTCGAAAGGCTAAATGTATTGAACTTAATTATTAACTTAATAGAACATGATTGAAATTTTAGGTTGCAGTTTTTCACACGTAAACGTCAATTTTGCTTGTATAGTACACCGATTAGTTTAGTATGTGAATAATGTTTCAATTTTATTTCATGGATTTATTATTTTACTTACTTTGCAAGCTTTATTTTGCAGGGTAATATGTCCATAAACGGAGTAAAAGTTTTATAGATATATTCATATTTATTTTATTGATAAAAATAAATATAAAAACCTAATTCTTATATAAATAATAAATTTCGTAGGTTTTGATTTTTTGTTTTATTTTAATTATGTCAACTAGATTAGCAAATTAAAACATCAACAATAACAATAATTTTTTGATGTCCTAATTTAGCTTTAGAAAATCCTGAGTTCTGGCATTTAAATTATATTATATACTTTTATAAATAAATAATTAATTTCAACATTATTAATTTCCTTTTTTCTAGATTTGTAGGAAATTGCCGATTAGTTTAAATTTAACAGTATGGTTAAATATATATTTTCAACTTTTTATTTTTAAATATAGTTGCAGTAGGTAAAAAACTAATTAACTATTTACAAGAGAATGGTAACTAATGGAACAAGTGCTGTGAATTTAAATTATAACTTAACAATTTAAAATTTTTAAACATTCTTTTAGAATTTTAGCTTAGAAGTGGGAGAGTTTACTTAGGCAATTTCATAAAATGTTAATTTTTGTAATACTTGTATGTAATATATTGTGTTTTGCTGTTGTTAATTTTTGTAATACTTGTATGTAATATATTGTGTTTTGCTCATTAATATACATATATTAAATAATTTAGTTTAAAAATATTTAAAGGTTTCTCTTCCTTAATTTGCTAATAAATAATTCAATTTTCAGAATATAACATAGTTCTAGAATCAATCTTTAATATGGGGATTAAATTAATCCTGAATTAGATTTGATTTTGATATTATGGTGATTTATTAATTAAAATTAGTTTTCAGAGTTGCCTGGCAAAAATGCAAATTATATATTGATTTTATTTGTTGATTCTTGATATACTTATAGTAAATACCAAACTGAATTATTGATGATTTTAGGCTGCTGTGGCTGTAACATTATCATTTTTAAATTATTTAATATAAATTTTATAAAATAATTGAATTTATAATTATTTATTCTCTTTTTCTTGATCGGTAGGAAATTTCTGATTAGTTTTAAGTAAAATTTTATGTTTAAAATGGTTTGAACTGTTATTTTTATTCTTGTTGCAGTATGTAATAATTAATTAATTAGATATAGAAGGACCATGAAAAATAAAATAAGCGCTGTTTTAGTAATCTTAGCTGAGTAATTTTAGATTTTCTTAAATATTTTATCAGGTAAATTAATGAAGGGCGAACACGGGGAAATTACAACATTATTAATTTTTAATTAAGGTTTGGAAGTCCTGAGAATCTGGCCCTGGATTCCAGAGAAATGATCATCTAAAAATGTAGTTAGATTGTGTTGTCTTTGGTGCCGTTAATTTACTAACTATCGATCGCATTGGTGTCTGTAACCGGGTCGAGTCTGTCCGAACTAATAATCCTATCCTATCCGATAGGATAGGGAAATCCGGGAGACTTGCTATAATGCTTGACCGTACACTCACAATCAATCAATCAATCAATCAAGTTTATTTCAATCAGTTTTAATGAAAAAAATCAAGTAATTACAGATTTATCAACCAAACTTGTTTTCTTGACGTTGATGTTCACGAGAGGTGTAAACTAAAATAATTTGCTGGTAACAAATATTATCGTGAACATTTAAAAATAAATTATATCTAGTAAGCTTTGGCATATAAATTATTCTCATATAAATTATTCTGAGATTAATGCTCTTTGAATGGAGATTCTCAAGGATTTGCAATAGTATATTAGAGCTGGATCTAATTGTTCAAGGTCGAAGATGAAAAATAACGAATCCGATTCTAATTGATGTTCTACACGTTTCACTTCTAACTAATCTAACATTAATTGTGAGTCTACTGTGATTTGGCGAATTGAGAGTAGAAGATTTATATAGTCGAACGTTTCTAATTTTTAATTTCTAAATTTTGGTTTCACTTAACTGTACAAAAAAGTTGTTTCATTTTTACGTAGTCCTACGTGAATAGATTATGTCTCGGATACATACAAGCTCGTCAATGTTGGGTATGATAGAAAACGAGCGATTGCTGAGGATGCCGTGAAGCAACTTGTAATCACATTATCTGGTGAAATCACATTTCTTTATGGAAACAGCGACTCATCCGATAATGGAAACGAGGAACTGTTTCCAGTTGCTCTATCACTACCAGAAATCTTTGTAGAAAGAAAGGATAAACAACTTATTATCTGTTGCTTGGAGATAGTGGATGTCCGTGTAATTACGTTGTAATTTTTATTAAAAAGATAAAGATTTTAGATGACTTAAACTTCCAATAACAATTCAGTGTTTGTACAAATGAAACCATCACTTACGGAATGGCGCCAACTTGGGTATTAGGAACTTCTATCAATTTTCAATATAATTTTCTCATGAATTCCTTTGTCTAATTTTATAATTATGGTCAAATTTGAAAGTTATAATTATCATTTAACGTATATGCAAGTCAATGGCGGCTGCTGATTTAAATTTTCACGCAAGGAAAAATCGAAATAATTTTTGTTTAAGCAATTTTAAATTATTTACAAATCGATATGGGTAGTTTCGAGAAACAAATTCTTTTGTTTTAGTTTTAAATCCTAACTTTCTTTAGGGAGTTGCGTCATTTGTTACCGAATTACAGATAAATCGGGATTTTCGATTTAAGTTTTTAAACGTATTCTAAATTTATTTGGGGCAGAAGCAAATAGTTTAGCTATGAACCCATTTTTAGAAGAAAAAACATAAAATATTTGCGAACCATTCATTTTAACTTCCTCATTTTATTTACAGACCCGAACAAATGTGAGCTTGTATTTTTTTTGAAAAGAAACAAATTCTGGGAAAAATTTTAATCAATGTCGTGATTTATTGTCGCAAAAACTGATCTAAATAAAAAAAACTGAACTAAGCTCAATTTATTCTAAGTAGAGTTCAGCTATTTTGACCAGGTTGGTTTTTTTCTGACTTTATAGAATATGAAATAAAATTTGCTTTGTAAAATTGGTCGAGTAGCAATATTTTCCCACTTCCGAATGTTTTATCGAGTATTTGCCCCTATGAGTGTTGCGTATATACATCAAGATTATGCGACATGATTCAAGTTTAGCATAGATTAATTTAAGCAAAGAATTAAATTAGATGAGGTCTTCCAGGTATAAGATTATTCTAGGATTCCATTCTGGATATTATTCTATTACCATTAATTTGCAAAGTTCTGTAATTATTTGATGTTACAGGAATTGTGATACGAGATCGATCTGACCGATATTTTATAGGATTTTTAAGCTTATTTGAGATTTGTTTGGCTTTAATTATTTTTTCTAGAATATTTAAAAATTTACATATTTCCGCAGTTTATCTTGGCGTTAAATTAAGCATATCCCTAGGTTTCTTGATTTTTAAGAAATGAGGTTACCGAAATTTGAAATTTTGAGAATTTTGGATTATTCAATCGGTGTTGGTAACGAAGCTTTTCGAAATTTGTCTCCTTGATTTTTAAAGATTATTTAACAAATGTACAAAAAAGTTTTGGTTTTTGATCACTAAATTATTTTAAATCTCGATGATTGGTACGATTCGTACGGATTATGGTTAATTAATTAGGTAATTTAGAGGCCTATTAAATATACTACTAGGTCTATTCAATGTGCTAGCCAAACTTTTGTCATCTTTGTTGGCAATGGCCGATATTGGCCCTTTCAGAAATGAGTGTGATTTAAAAAAAACAATTCGTATAACTTTTATTAAACGAACAATTCGTATGGATTAGGGTTTATTTATTAAGTAATTTAGAGGCCTATTAAATGTACTAGCCAAATCTTTATCATCATTGTTGGCAATGGCCCTTGAGGAGGATATTGGCCCTTGAGAGTTGAGTGCAATTTTAAAAAATAATTTTGTATAATTTTATTGAATGAACGTATGGATTGTTTTTTTTTCACTAGGTCTATTCAATGAAATAGCCAAACTTTTGTCATCTTTGTTGGCAATGGCCGATATTGGCCCATTAAGAATTGAGTGTGGTTTAAAAAAAATGTTTAGAAATTTTATTAAACGAACGATTCGTATGGATTAGGGTTTATTAATTAGGTAATTTAGAGGCCTATTAAATGTGCTAGCCAAATGTTAATCAACGTTGTTGGCAATGGCCGATATGGGCCCTTGAGAGTTGAGTGCAATTTTAAAAAATAATTTTGTATACGTTTATTAAAGTACCGTTTTTTTTTTTTTTTACTTGGTGAACTATAGCATCACACGTGAATAGTAGATGACAACTAGCCCTATATAAATGAGACAATATTTTTTTAATCAATTTTTTATTTTGTATTAATTATTAATAAATTAATTACAGAGTTAACAATAATTTTATTTTTTGTTTTTTTGGTTTATGGTTGAAATGTTCGGACTTTTCTCTTAATACTGCTCATCAGACTTTTTACAGTGGTATCAGTTACATAATTGGTTGCCTTTTTCCATTTTTTCTTGAAATCATTAAACGTTTTTGCTTCCCCTCGGATCCGTTTCAACCACAAGTCGAAGCTCCGGACTATTTGGTGGATTTATATTTTTCGATACAACATGCAGATTATTCAAAGTGTACGCATCTTTCGAGTAATGACAAGATGCGAAATCCGCCCAAAACATAGTGGATACACAGGATATTTCATGGTTTTTAAGGAAGGGCACGAGTCGTTGCTGTAAGCACTATTTCATATGCATGTATGTGTTGATTAATGGTACCTGTCGATATGAAAATTTGACTGCGCTTTCCACACGAACATGTCGACTGTCAAACTAAGTATTTTTTAGGAAACTTTGAAAAAATGCAGAGAACTTTGTTTTACGCAAATTCGTATTTCCAGATTTTAATGTGCACAGCCTTTATATTCTAAAATTAAAATAGCTAAACATTACTAAAGCAAGATTTTGATGAAAGAGGTACAAACAACATCGTTATCTCTAAAGTAATATTTCCGCTTGCATGCACTACTCAAATTGCTTTTTCACTCTATTTAAACAGCGATTATAAGATTTTGCTTGTGGTAGCGTGATGTATAGCTAAAAGTTGTTGCCAAGAATTATAATTGAAAATGAGATGCAAAGAAAGGGTTAATGGGGTTATTTTAATGTCACCACAAACCATCTTCTTTGAGCTCACCAAATATGCCGTAAGTACTCCCATTGTTGCATTTCGTTTGCAATATTGCGATACTCTCAGTTCTTACTTTTGTCTCTTTTCCAAATAATGTACCAATGAACTATTTAAATTAAAAAAAATGTTTTACCGTAAAATATCAAAAATTAAGTTTAATTTATTGCGCTGTTTATGGCCACACTTTTTTAACAAATAGTGGCAATGCACCAATCAACTTTTAATAATTCTCGTTTTACATTGTAATATTAAATAAAATAACTGATTAAACTGACGAGACACAATAGAACTACCTGCTGCGGTTAAATTTTCTGTTAAACAATATTTAGGTAGTGTTCTAGTTCAGCATTGTTTTTATGCTGTTTTATGTTTTGCGTCATTATTGGTTTAAATTTTATTGAAATCCTGTCAAATATGATGAAAAATTTGGTTGGTCCAAAACCATATTTCTCGATGTTTTGAAAGGCCCTGAATCTGAAAAAGCAAGAAAAAAAATGTGCGTTCGTCTAACTGGACATCTCGGTGTCTGAATGTCTGGATATCTGAATGTCTGGATGTCTGATGTCTGGATATCTGGGTGTCTGTACCCATAGTATCTTGAGAACAGCTTGTCCGATTTGGATTTTTTTTTCGCCAATCTGCTTCTATGGTCAAGGGAGAGATCTAAAAAGCTTTGAAACTGTACGTCAAGAAGGTGAGGTACTTTCCATACAAATTGAACCAAAACACCTGGTTATATAATAATATTTAAGAAATTTTTTATATATACTGGTTTGATTATTAAATTGGGCTTTGAATTTGGATTGATTTGAAGGTTAAGTTAGCGGCCAATTTGCTGGTTCTGTTGTAGTTAAGTTCGAGTTGAGGTGGGGTTGGATATAAATATTTACGAATTTTTTTATATAGGCTGGTGTGATTATTGAATTGACTATTCAATTTGAGGTTGGTTTGATGGGTTAATTAGAGGTCAATTTGCGGCTTCAGTTGAAGTTGAGTTAGAGTTGAATTGGGGTCGGATATTATATAGTGAATTTTTGATCAATTTTTTATATATGCTAGTTTGAGGATTGGTTTTGGCGTAGAGTTTGCGGTTGAGTGGAGGGTTAAGATGGGTCACATGGGTTGAATTGCGGTTTAGCTGGGGTTGGATTGTTGTGAGTGATGTTTAGTAAACAGTTGAGCAATCTATCTGTATACAAATCGACGGAACCAAAAAAGTTGTCCGTTATTGTGAGGTGTCCGTTAAACTGAGGATTTAGGATTTTTTTTTTTTTTTAATTTTTTGGAGATTCTATTCTTATCCAATTTTGATCAAATCCAGCATCCTAAAATGATGTTTAGATGAAGTTCTGAAAAATGGCCAATTAGGACAAAATTTGCCTATTTCTCAACCGATTATAATGAAATTTGATGGGAATCTAAAATGGTTTTTAGATGAAGTTCTGGAATATGGCCAATTAGAACAGAACCTGGCTATTTCTTAACGGATTTGAGTAAAATTTGACATCTGCCATGGAAATGAGGTTCTAAAATGATTTTTAGATAAAGTTGTTGCCATATTCCATAACTTCATCGAAAAACCATTTTAGAATCTAATTTTCATTGCACATGTCAAATTTCAATAATACCCGTTAAGAAATAGTCAAGTTCCATCCTAATTGGCTGTACATGTAATTTGCTAAAGTTTCAATTTGAAATATAAAAGGAACAAATTGAAGTGTAAAAGTTTCAATTTGAAGTGTACTCGCCCCAAACCCTGTATCATCGCAAAAATATCTGTCCGGGTCCGGTCTAATAAGGTGTCAGCTTATCTAAGAGAGGTTTTCATTGAAAAGCATCAGTTGCAAGGGACTTAAAAGCTTGTCCGTTGAAGTGAGGATTCACTGTATTTAAAAGCGAGTGTTTATATGTATTGGGTGTACAAATAAATTTCCGAACTTTTTAGATAGGTGTCATTAGTATCACTGCTTGCATATTATTCAATGGGGCAACACATGTTGTTTGGAGGTTAGATGCCAAGCTTGAATAATTTCTAGTGACATTTGTTCAAAGCGTAAACAACAATTATTTTCATGTAATTGAAAATGTAGAATTTTTTGCCAAAAAAACAACATTTGCTGGAAGTTTTACTTCATTATTTTTTGTTGAAGAAAAGTGCAGCGGAAACAAGTCGTTTACTTGTGGAAGTTTACGGTAAATATGCTCCACCGAAAACAACATGCAAAGAGTGGTTTAAACGATTCAAAGTTGGTGATTTTGACGTAAGAGACAAAGAACGTGAAGGCAGACCAAGAAAATTTTAAGATACAGAATTGGAAGAATTGCTTGATGTGGACTCTTGTCAGACTGAAAAACAATTGGCAGAAGAGTTGAATATTACCCAACAATGTGTTTCACAACATATACATGCAATGGAATTGGTTCAGAATCTGGGAAGTTGGGTGCCACACAAATTGAAAGAAAGGGACATGGAACGTCGGAAAACCATGTGTGAATTGTTGCTTCACAAAGGAAGGGGTTTTTGCGTCGGATCATCACTAGGGATGAAAAATGGATCCATTGTGACAATCCAAAGCGCAAACCAGCGTGGGTCAAGCCAGGCGAACCAAGGCCATCGACATCAAAAGCAAATTCCCATGGTTCGAAGGTGATGCTTTGTATTTGGTGGGATATGAAGGGTGTCTTTTTTTATGAGCTGCTGAAAGAGCGTGAAACCATTACGGGACAAGTTTATCGACGACAACTGATGGCTTTTAAGCAAGCTCTAGCTGCAAAACGACCGGAATGGGACAAAAGGCACAATACGATTATTTTGCAACATGACAACGCTAGGCCACATGTTGCTATACCTGTCAAAAATTACTTGGACAGGCAGAACTAGGAAATTCTACCCCACCCGCCGTATTCACCAGACATTGCTCCCTCTGATTACCACTTGTTCCGGTCGATGCAATCAGCCCTGACACAGCAGCACTTCACTTCATATGAAAACGTCAAAACATGGGTCGATGACTGGATCGCCTCGAAACCACCAGACTTTTTCGTTCGAGGAATACGTTTATTGCCTGAACGATGGGCGAAGGTTATAGCTTCCGAAGGAGCATACTTTGAATAGAACATTCTTGCATTTTCTACACAAACTAATGTCTTTTATTTCATTAAAAAAGGTCGGAAATTTATTTGTATACCCAATAGCTACAGTATATTTGTGTGATATTTAATCAAATGCACACGCATTAAACGATTTGAACCAAACTTTACACTAATCTTGTTTAAGAATTTAGAAAGGTCACTGTTAATATCTCAAACATTCAGCATTCTTCTTTAGTGATGTTAATCAAGTCCAAAGTTATTACAGAGTTTCTAAAACTTTAAAAATTGAGATGATTTTCGACGACGGTATGATGGTATGAAGTTATGATGGTACAATGGTATAATGGTGTGATGGTTTCGGTTTGTATATAAGAATTGTGTGATTGAAATGGTAATGGTGATGGTGGTATGATGATGATGATAGTATGATGATATGATCGTATGATGGCATGAAGGTATGGTGGTATGATGGTATGATTACATTATGGTGACGTTATGATGGTATTATTTATTTATTTAACTATACACAAATAATGCATAGCCTTTTTACAATATCCAGGGATATATTCCTATGTGTATTCCAGCAATTACACAGAAAAATAATTAGAACAATAATTAAAAATACAGAAGAAAAGATTAAGAACAAAAGATAAAACATTAGAAGACGTGATAATGGAAAAAAGAAAAAAGAAAAAAAAAACGAATTAATGGAAACGAATTATGTGCCAATCAGCCCCTCGAGGTACAGTCCCTTGACCTAGACGGATTCAAACTATTCCAGAGCTTCACTCCATGGATAAAGAAAGCACGTTGTCTTGGCTTAGTTTTGCATGAATTAGGCAAATTTAAATTTAATGTCCTCCGCGATTTCGAGAATTTCAGTTTATCATAAAGGTAGTTCGGAACTTTATTTTTAGTCAAACAAAACATCACAGTCAACACCGACAGTTCCAAAAACTAGTTCAAGCTTACACCAAATATCTATTCAGAAAGGTGCGAAATTGGATCGCCCATTCTCTTCAAAAATATGTATCTAGCACAAGAATTAAAAGCAACATTTAACTTTCGTAGGGACTTCTTGGAACATTGCAATTATTTCAAAGAACAATATGAAAGTAAAGGTGCTCCACAATTTTCCTAAGATACCATAAATTTTACCACATAGGTTATTAACATGGGTACTCCAATTTAATTTAGTGTCTATGATCAACCTCTTGATAACGTCACAAAACTCAATTCTGTGATTGTCAATTAAAAGACTGTTTATCGGTAAATTTATACGTTTTTTGTTAGTTATTAGTATGGCTTGTGACTTCGTAGGATTGATTTGAAGTTTTTGCACTTTGGACCATTCCAAAATATTACATAAAGCTTGATTTAGATTATTAATCACAGCGTCAACCGAATCAATATCCCCGAAAGAATAGATTTGCAAATCATCCGCAAAAAGATGATAGCAAATGTTTCCCGTTTGTTTAATTGATTGACAAATTTAATTTATGTACAATGAAAACAGAATAGGTCCTAAAATAGATCTTTGAGGAACCCCAGATGTAACAAAAATGTTGTCGCTAAAGTTGCCAGTACTCTGCTTGGCACGAAATCCAGATTGTAGTTCATCAAATAGGTTATGTTTAGCAATAAAGTCACTGATCTGAGCACGAATAATTCTTTCAAAAACCTTAGATAATATTGGTAATATACTTATAGGACGAAAATCAGTTACTGTAGATGGATTCGGTATTTTTGGAATAGGCGAAATTGTCGCAATTTTCCACGCATCAGGAAATATCGATTTTGTGAGGCCAGAATTTATAATAAAAGTTAAGTGAGGTAGCCAAACCGGAAGTAGAATTTGAATGAGGTTAAGTGGAATACCATCAACTCCTACAGAACTCGATTTGATTTTATCCAGGTGGAAACAAACTTCTTCAGCAGAAACATTTTTAAAGTAGAAAGCATTTACGTCAGCGGCAGAATGAACTGCATCACAAACAAAATTTACATCATTGGAGTTGAAAACCGAACCGAAGTAACTATTGAACTCATCAGAGGTAATGTCACATTTTCACTCTGGAATTGGCGGATTTACATATGTGTTGAAGTTCTTCCAGAACAATTTACTCGTAGTATTATTGCCAAAACGATCATTAAAAAACTGGCATTTGGCAGCTTTGATCATATAATTCACTTTATTACGAGCTCTAACGTATTTTAACCTATTAATGTCAGTGTTATGCTTTCTCCAATTCTCATGTAGACAACCACGAATATTACGGTACAATAAAATATCATTATTAAAATACGGACCACGCACTTTACGCTTCTCACAAATCATTTTTAGTGGTACAAAGCTATCAATAAGATAACTTATAAATGAATTTAAAAGTGATAACTGTTTATTAGCATCACAAAAATGATATAATGATGCCCAATTTAATGAATTAGCAGCCATCAGTAGCGCGCCCTTGTCAATATTCCAGAAATCTCTCACCTAAATAAATTGGTTACTAACATTTTTGTCAACAGGGAATACATACGACCCATAAATCATATCATGGGTGGTTGCAATGCCAGGAATTGAGATTTGAGTAAAAGTATTTATGTTGTTAGGATGATTGGCGAAGGCCAAATCAATTAAAATGGGAGAATCACCCACAAAATTAGTAGCTACCTTTGAGACTAATCCAAGCCCATAAGATGACATTAATGATTTTAGTTGTTTAGCCGTAGGTGTTGAAACGAGACAGTAAATATTAAAGTCACCAACAATAAAGACCTCATTATATCGTGTCGTAACATCACTTAAGACAGTTTCAAGATCTTTTAGGAATCCTAATTTCGAGGACTCCAATTTGAGCGGATTGTATACTACACCCAGGACCATTTTCATGTTAAGTTGATTTCTAATTTGAATGAAGATTATGTCGAATAAGGAGTTTCTTGCATTAGTGTATATAACTTTTGGATTTAGAAATTTTTTGACATAAACACCAACACCACCAGAACGCCGCCCCGAACGATCTTTACGAAATAGAGTAAAATTGTCAAGATCAAAATGTTTACTAGAGTGTTTAGATTTCAACCATGTTTCTGAAATGGCAATAGCATGGAACGGGATGTCCTTAACGATTAACTTCAATTCTTCAAAATTAGGAACCAAACTACCAGGATTTATATGGCAGAAGTTAAATAAAACTTTGTTGTCATGTAGGGATGATTTTAAAACAACGTTCCTCACATCCACCGAGCCAGCCCCGTCAATATGTCTACTATACCCATCATAATTATGAAGTAACGAGTTTAGTGTCATAAAACTAATAGTAGAAAAGCAAACAGGCACACAATTTACAAAATAGAGATGGAAAAAGGAATAAAATAGTATGATGGTATGAGTTGAGCAATGTTTGTGATTTGGTTCGAGCTAAGTTGAGTTGAAATTGAGTTAGGATTTAGTTAGTCTGCGCATGGGGGTTAAGTGAGTTGTTCGGTTGGGGAATTATTTGAGAGTTGATTTGGAGTTAGGTTAAAGATTGATTTGAATGTTGATTGATTTGAAGGTTTGCGTGTAAAATTATATTGCGACTGAGATGTAGGTTGATTTGTATATTGAGTTGGAGGTTGAACTGAAGATTGACTTAAGAGGTTCATTTCGGGATTGTTTTGGGAGTTAAATTAATAAAGACCGAAATTCTGAAGACCTCATAAGGTTTCAACCCTTTATATTTTTTATATGTTACTCACGTTGCTTTACTTGCAATTACTTAAAAAAATTGTCAAAAAGTATTTTTTTCGTAAAATTGTTGTTTATTGTCTTATGTATAAAACACTTAATAGCGTTTCTATAACAGAATCTACAGCTATCTATACCAGATTATTTTTAAATTGATCGATTGATCAATTGATCTGCATGTGACCAAGTAGTCCATAATGAGGGATATCAGACATTTTGTGATGGAAAACAGAGAAAAACCCTAATTTTCACTTTTTATTCTGCTTCCAGAAGCAAAAGCTTACAAAGGGTTCAAATTTTCCAATTATTTCGAGGGCGCCCGAAAATGAAACCTTGCCTTGGACCCGAATTTCCTTTAATCCGCCACTGGATGCAACGAACCTCCTATTGTCCACAGAGTACTATCCAACCAGAACATGTCGCGTAGCAAATTTGTCCCTAGAAATATAGTTACACAACGGTTTTCACCCACAATGATTTTCGTTGAAACTGAATTCGGTTTCAACTACCCCCATCGCTGGCTTTAAAATTTAAAAGATTTAATTTATTGATCTATTCTTTATGGTATAATATTTTATGTACTGCAGTTTCTAGTGGTGGTGGTAATTTATGGGTACCTAACCTATATGATGCATTATATTTAGTTGACACTTCAAGTGTACTGAAAAATTAAATATTCGAAAAATATCTAAAATCATTTAGCAGATATAAGATAAATTACCAAACAGATGACAAATTCTTATTTTTTACACCAAGCCAATTATAACTATAGGGGGTAAAGCTTTACTAATTTGTGTACCCATGGTAGTAATTTATTACGTTATATACATTTTGAAACCAATTTTTCCTATTTTATTTTCTAAATTTTATCTTACAATTTATTTATTTATAAATATTTAATTTTAGTGATATATACGACATAAGGGAATCTTGATAAACTACACGAACTTAAATTATATTAAGTTTAAGATTTCCTTCTTATGTGTGTGTGTGTGGTTTAAAAAATTATCTCTAAAATATTTTTCATCTAGATATTTCCTATTTCATTCATTATTATTACGATCGTATATGAATAATAATTTTTAGTTTTTTATATTTAAAATATTCTGTTGTATTAGTTATGTAAAAAAAAAGGATGAAAATTATTATGGAAAATCCCCAGGAGATTATTATAAAATGTAATACTAGATCCGTTTACTATAAACATATATGTACAGTACACATTTTCAATATTGCCTTATAGCTAATATAACCTGTTACTATTATAACAAATACCTTCTATGTGATATTATAGAATATGAATAGTTTCAATGCAGTATCTTCATACGTAATAATTCTAAAGCTCTAAACCAAACTGTCATACATTTAAACTACATTTTGTTACGTTAAAGATATGGAACTAAGTTAAAATCGATCGGTTTGACCTACTAAAAGATTAAAATTTTTATCATCATTGTAATAATCTTCTTATTATCGTATAACGGTATATCTATACATAAAGAATAATCTACTGTACACATAATATTGAATATAGGAGAGATATTGAAAATTTAAAATTTATAATTTGTAAAAAAAAAAAAAAAAAATTATTTTCAGACCAGATTAAACCACACCAACCTCATTCCAATTCTTTATCACAATTGGTCAACATTGGGATTAATTTTTTATTTTTTTTTTTTTTTTTGTCCCTGGCTCTCATCCAACTCAATGTAAATTATTATCAAAACATATAACATCGATGGTATATACGCGCTTATTATTAATCGTTTCGTCGTGTATATTGTAACAAAATAAAAAATAATTTCGCCGCAATATATTTCAGCCGCCGTCTTTCTCCCCAACCCAATTATACAATAAATTGATTTCGTTACCAATAATTTCCACTTTAAATATTTAAAAAAAAAAAAAAAAAACGTCGTTTTATAATCCCAAAAAATTTCGGAAATTGTTTAAATTGATGGAAAATTTTTTCGGTTTTCTTCAAAAAAATTTTTTTTTCTTCCTTCCCCTTTTGTTTTGTTAGATAAATAAATGAAATTCAGATCACGTTTTTCCAATGTTTTTTTTTTATTTTTTTTAACTGATTTTTTGCAATCCACTTTGGATTTTCGATTCACCATAAGATGAAGAAATTGTTTATAGTACGTTTGTACTTTAGTGGATTGTAGATTTCCGTTGCCTCTTATTTTTAACGTATTTGTTGGAGTTCGATGATATCATTGTGTGTGTGTTATTTTTCTTTTTTTCATTAAAATGTAATTAAGATTAGAATAAATTATGAGTGGGTTGTGATAATAATGATTTGTTGATGTTCTCTGCTTGTTGCTGAAAATAAACCATTCATATAATACCAGATGTGGTATGATGTTATAGTGAATAGAATTTAATATTTAATTCTTTACATAAAATATGTTCGGACGCATTATGTAATGAAATAAATCAATTTTCCATTTTTCCTATTTTATGATTTTATTAATTAAATATAAATTCAATTAAATAACAAGAAAAGTCATATTGCAAGAATGAACCACTACAGCATTGTACATATGTATTATACATGTACAAATGTGTAATGTAATCAACACAGAGTGTATAACAAGACGATGGCAAAAAACAGCAAAAAAATGGAAAATGAAAAAGTTAATGAAAAAATAAGATTGTGTGTTACATACAATATGTTGACCAAAATTACAAATTAAATTGTCGTAGGGGTGGTTTTATTTAATTACTGTACATACATATATATAAAGTATTAGTTTTATTTCGTCTTAGTGAACAGTTGATAAGAAATTATTTCAACTAGTTTATTTCATTTTACATTAGACGATATAAGAAAATTGCAGTTAAATCATTATTTAATGTAGCACAACTAGAAATGTCGGAAATGTCTGATCTGTTTTTTAATAATTTAATTCTAATTTCTCGAAATATTTTGAATATTTTTGGGATTACTGTTGTAGTGGAAAAACATTAGTATCACTTAAGAAAGTGGAAAAGTTTAAAAAATTGGTTTTATGGAAATATGCAAAATGCACCGGCATGTTCAAGTATAAAACCAATTGATTTTTTCAGCTTTTTATAGACAAATATATTAAATGTTCATTACATTCCCAATATTTTCGATTTGGAAAATCAGAAAAATAAAGAGGCCAATCCCTCATAACATATCTACTGAAAAAAGTAGAAATATCTTTCCCCCCTACCCGTAGCTACCTGAAGAGTAGTCCAACTTTTCAGTACGAAACCAAACTACCAACATACCAACTCAAGGTGGGTTCTCATTTTTGAAGAGATATACGTTTGTATAACTCTTGGCCCTTGGGCTAAAGTACGGGTTGGGGGGAATAATATTTCTACTTTTTTCAGTTTGGCCTCTTTATTTTTCTGATTTACCAAATCGAAAATATTGGGCATGTCATGAACAATTAATATTTTTGTCTATCAAAAGCCGAAAAAATCAATTGGTTACAGACAGACAATTAAAATTTTTAATAACTATAAATCCGTTACAACTACAAAATTTAGAAAGATTCGCCACCGAATCATCAGAAAATGGACAACATTCCACAAGGTCTTATTATAATAGCAGTATGACCGGTGTTCATTGGGCAACGCTAATTATCGAAATTTAAAAGCTCAAAACTTGGGCATCCAATACCGGTACCGGAAACCGCAATACCGGTATACCGGACCATTTTTCAGTACCGGTATTCAGCGATCAATACCGGTATTTCGACATATAAATTTTTATTGATTATTCGCGCAATATTCTTTGAGTTGTAATTAAAGTCAGAATTCTTATAGGAATCGTATAATGTCAAATTTTTTATAAACTCTTGAAAATTTTTAAACAAAGCAAAGTTCAGGAAGAGTAAGGTAATTTACATATTAACAATTTACATTTTGTGAGTGTTGGAACCATCTAACCGTATAGCTCATTCGTATGATTGATGTTTCACTATAAAAAAACAAAACTGAATAAAAAACAACAAAAACGACGTTCCAATAATTTTGCTCCATTAATAAATAAAATTAGAAAGATTATAAAGTTGTTTAGATGATCACCGATCCAAAATATTTGTCTAAAATCTTACGTTAAACTGAATTCGGCAAAGTACAATCTGTAATCTTAGAAACAAAAACAAGATGGAATAGCTTACTTTTTATGATGGAGCGGTTTTATAAATTAGGAAATGGCATCTTAAAAGCTCCGATCGAAATCAAATCAACTATCAGCTTTACCAAAACGGGCGTTCCTACAGTATAGAATCAACGGTTTCTAACTATGATTTTACCAGTCGAACTGGCAGTAGAAGCATTATGCCGGATTGATGCCACTCTTCTTTCGGCTTACACTACCCTGGCATTCGTGGTTTAACATTTGGGAGAAGGATCATTAGTTGACCGAATGAAAACCTCTTTGATCTATAGAATCATGGAAAGACGAACTTATCTTGTCTTTTGCAATATTTGCACAAAGGTAAGCAAGTCCAAAGCACTTTTGGCTCAGACGTCAATTTTATTTATTTATTTATTTAATATTTAATATATTACCTACAGTGGTATATAATCGGCAACAATAATTTAAATCAAAAAATGAAAAGTATGTACATAATAAAATAAAAACAATAAAATGCCTATAAGGTCTTAAAAAGTTCACGTCTAAACGAATCTCTATAGTCAAATTAAAATCTAAAACATCGTATGAATAATTGAAAAGTCGAGACATGGTCAAGGCTGGCTCCGAAAGTTTATAGTTTGTTGAGCCAGAATCGATTAGTAATAAACCATCACGACGACGCAGACAACGTTCAGGAGCATAAATATTGAGTCGTGTGACTAATTCAGCACAATCAATACGATACAATAAAATGGCGCGAACAAATAAAACGCAAGCCGCCACCCGACGCTGTTCAAACGCTGTAATCCCAAAAGGTTGCAGCGCTCATGGTAATGTGGAATCGCATAATTATTCATTGATGGTGTATTGCGAAGTGCGTACAAAACAAATTGCTTCTGAACGCTTTCTATTCTATCAGAATGGCATTTATAAAAAGGAGACCAAACCTGCGAGGCGTACTCTAGCGGAGAACGGACAAAGGCAACATACAACGATTTTAATGTAAGCGGGTCACAAAAGTCCCTGTAGTTACGCTTTATGAAACCCAACATCAAATAAGCCTTTGCTATTACAGAATCAATGTGCCTCACAAACGTCAGATCGGAAGAAAATACTACCCCAAGATCGGACATATACTCTATCCTTTCCACGACTCCAATAAACAGCGAATACCCATGAAATACCGGAGAGCGAATGCGATAGAAAGAAATAATTTTACATTTCGCTATATTCAGGGACACGTTGTTGTTAGCCGCCCAAACACAAAATGTGTCTAAATCCCTTTGCAACCTAAGACAGTCAGATACACTACAAATTGGAGCAAATATTTTCAAATCGTCTGCATACAGCAGGCAATGCGCGAACTCAAAGCACTGAACAACATCATTAATAAACAGTGAAAAAAGAAGAGGTCCAATATGACTTCCCTGTGTGACACCAGAGGTAACTCGAAATAAAACTGAGGACGAGTCATAGATCTTAACATACTGCCATCGATCCGAAAGATAAGATTGAAGCCACTTTGTTGGAATGAATTGACAGTTCAATTTCCCAAGCTTATTGATAAGTATCGAATGATCAATCTTATCAAAAGCCTTTGAGAAGTCTGTGTACACAACATCCAGTTGTTGCTTGATTGCAATACTGCTATATAAGTGCCCACAAAACGAAATCAGGTTGGTAGCTGTGGATCTTCCAGGATAAAAGCCATGTTGAGCAGGACAGATAACGATTTCAAATGAAAAAATAGAAATTTTTGTACCAATGCTTCGAATAGTTTCGGTATAGCAGAGAGTATAGCGATCCCACGGTAATTGCTGATTTCACACCTTTTGCCCGATTTGAAAATTGGGCGAATGAAAAGGAAATCTTCCAAGGCTCCGGGAAAACCTCTGTACGGAGGCTTTCGTTAAAAATAAACGCGAGAGGAACAGCTAAACAATCCGCACAGTTTTTCATAAGGATGGGTGGAATGCAGTCATGTCCTGGGCCCTTATTCACGTCAAGTCGCGCCAAACTATCGGAGATCTCATCTACAGAAAACCTCAACAGACTAAATTCCAAATAGTCACTAGATTTAGTAATAGTAGTATGAGATTGCTCATAGACAGACTTAAAATAGTTGGCAAATAAATTACAGATATCCGAGGGCCGACTTGCAGATGAGTTCTGATAAATCATAGGTGACGGAAATCCAACAACATTTCTTTTGCTGTTGTTGAAATTCCAGAAATTTTAGTAGTAAGATCGTCTTCAATCTGCAAAATATAATTATTATAAAGGAACCAGTTTAAAATTCGAAACTCCATACGGGCTGCATTGAACCCAGAGTGAAACTTATCCCCATGTACCCTATATAATGAATGAAGTTTATTACGACATTTCTCGAGTAGCACAAGTTTATCATTATACCATGGCTCACGAAATTGCGACTTGTCTTTTACCTTCGGAACAAACATGTCGATGTTTGCCAGCCATGATCCGCTCGTCCAGCAGAGGGACAATCTTGTTCAAGTCCACTCCTCGTTGAAGAAAGCTCCCGTCCGAATTGGCTAGAAATTCGTTTCAGGAGACATATTCTGCACATCTAAAATTAAAATGAGAACCATTATTGTAAGTAAAATTAGTAACACACTTTTCATGAAATATATTTATCATAATAGGAGTGTGGTAAATGCTCGCACAGCCAGTGAAATCCTCACAAGATGAAATCTCCGAATGTAAAACATCAGTAGCGAAAACCAGGTCGAAAAACTTGCTGCAGCTGTTAGACACTCTGTTTTGTTGAGTGGTAGCAATGCTCGCAAAATATTCTATCGTATGTCCCACCCTTTCGTCTGTAGAAGACGAAGTAAAAACTCCATCAACATCGAACCAAATAGCATCACGAAGATTAAAGTCGCCAACAAACATAAGGTGTTCGCCAGCTCCTACCAAAGGTAACACACTTGAATCAACAAAATTTGTAATCTCCACATAATAATCCAAGTTTGAGCCACTAAGAATATATACAGCGACGACGATCACGGAGGAATGGGCGACCTTTACACGGACTGCCATAATATCTAGTTTAGAACGACAAGCGATCATTTCGTTTAAAATCGAACACTTCACAGCAATCAACACTCCTCCACCTTTCATGCTGGTTATAGGAAGTTATAACGGTCTTTCCTTTGGACGACATAGTTTGATGGAAAATATTCCTCGGAATTAAAACTGGCTGTACGCCAGGTCTCGTCAATAGTTATAATGTCGTAATCATTGTCAAGAACCCCAAGCCGAAAGCCTTTAGCTTTGCCCCGAATGCTGGATGCATTGTGGTAGTAAATCGACGTAAATGCCATCAGTTTAGGGTTCAAATGACCCATGATAATACTGTTGCGGTTGTCACAATTGAACTCATTTTGAATATTCGACGGAGTAATACTGGTGCTAAAGTGGTTATTATGTAGGTAGTAATTATGATTATTATTATTTTTATTATTATTATTATTATTATTATTATTATACCTAAATTCCAAATTCATTCTGTTAGAGCTGAGCGTGGGACCAAAAAAATTATTGTTCATTGAATTCCGACGTGAATTTAAAAATTCTTTAATCAAGCCTCCAGAAGGCCACGCCGATGAATCAAGCATTTGGTCAAATTTGCTGACAAGAATACCAATTTTAAATGATACATATTCGCGATCTTCATTACGTCGAAAGCAATATAATACAGGTTTCTCAACTACAAATTTTTTTTTGATATACATCATTAGATCATCATCAGTAACGTCGTTACATAATCGAGAAATAAAAATCCACCGTAGCGGCTCAACGGTACGCAAAGTAGAGTTCAAATCACTACTACCAATAAACATTTTTTGAGGCGAGTCCATATTATTGTCTAACGATTTAGCAGTTGAAGCCGTTGTTATGTTATTATTCTCATTACTCTTAGATCTTGTAAGTATTGGTGTGGCAAATTCCATATCAGTTTGTTTTGTTGTTTTTTTTTTTTAATTTTACAGACGACGACTGTTGAGATGGTGTTGGTTTTAACAAACTTTCCACGTTAATATTAATAGCGGCTGATGTTTTATTTAGCAATGACAAGGACGCTGATATAGAATCGATAGAATTACTCATATGATCATTCGTTTTCTTGAGAATTTTATAAACATCAATACATACACTACATCGCCATGAAAAATTAGGAATTATCGAAATGGCATCAAACACAGGATTTTTAATCCCAGCACATCCAAAATGAATAAGTTTATTACATTCACCAGCACAAATAAAAAAGTTTTCAGACACTTTGGCACTACATTCACAGCACACAGACATTAATATTTAAATTAAAAAATATTAATTAATAAAATCACAGTTATGTATTTATGTATCACAGACTATTGATAGATTTTATCATTTTTAGCCGTTTCACAGGTATTAGAAAAATAGTTAATTTAATTGAAAACAAAATATATTTTTTTTTTTTTCTTTTATTTAATATTACAACTGATTTACAAATCATTTAGTAATTTATCTTTCTTAAATGAAGATTCACATTTGACGGGCAGTAGCCCAATGGTTACTCCCGTTTGAATTTACATAGTAATTATTTTTCTCTATCTGAGTTAAATACAACTGCCCAATTCCAAAGGTTTCTGCCTTTGAAGTCTTCTTACTGCATTGGTGGTATCCAACAAACTTCGTATGTCTGCATTTTGGTGCCGAGATATCCGCTGAATGTGTTTCTTCGCATGATTTTGTATTTCTTCACTTACATATTCCATGTTTAAGTCCCTATGGAGGTTATCATTTCTAATGTACCATCATGGTGCGTTTACAATGCCACGCAGCACTTTGTTTTGAAAACATTGAATCATTTGTACATTTGTCTTCTTGGTACAACCCCAAAGTTGAATACCGTAGGTCCATATTGGTTTAAGTATTTGCTGATATAATAGCAATTTGTTATGTATTGTAAGCTCAGAGTTTCTACCTATTAGCCAATACATTTTCCTATATTTAGTGTTCAATTCTTCTTTTTTCTTTTCAACATGCTCTTTCCATCTAAGCTTGCAATCGAGAGTCATGCCGAGGTATTTGGCTGTATTTGCATTTGGAACCGGCCTTGAATTAAGTTTCACTGGAATCCAGTTAACTTTCTGGTTCGTGAAGTTTACGTGAACCGACTTTGCTTCGTTTAGGCTAATGCGCCATTTCTTTGTCCAACTACTCACTGTGTCGGTTGCTTTTTGAAGTTTGGTCGTTGCTTCTGATATACACTTTCCAGTCGCCAGAATAGCTGTATCATCTGCAAATGTTGCTATGGTGGCACCTTCTGTATTTGGCATATCTCTGGTGTACAGGAAGTACAATATAGGACCCAGTACGCTACCCTGTGGTATGCCTGCTGATATTCTCTTTAGTTCAGAGTACTCTTGGTTATATTTTACACGGAAATGTCGGTCTGCGATATAAGATTTAAGAATTTGATAGAATTGCTTAGGTAGATCTCGATGCAATTTAAATTCAAGTCCTTGGTGCCAAACTTTGTCGAAAGCTTGTGCTACATCTAAGAAGATGCTGGAGCATATCTTTTTATTCTCAAGTGAGAATTCGATTATATCCGTTATTCTGTGAACTTGTTCTATCGTAGAGTGATTTTCTCTAAATCCAAATTGGTGTGGTGGAATCAAATTTCTCTCTTCTATTATTGGCTTGAGTCTCTTGAGCAGTAACTTTTCAAATAATTTTGAAATTACAGGAAGTAGTGAAATCGGTCTGTACGACTTTTTATCGTTCGCTGGTTTGCCTGGTTTGGGGATCATAATTACTTCAGCAACCTTCCATTGCCGTGGGACATATTTTAGTCTGAAGACAGCATTGATAATTTGAACCAATTTTCGTAGTCCCTTCTCGGGAATGGCTTTTACGACTTGTCCAGTAATTAAATCATATCCTGGAGCTTTTTTTGCGTTCAAATTACACATGATCTCATTTTTTAATTCCTGTAATGTTACACATCGAATATTATATTCATCAATTTTGCTAATTGTTATTATGTTTTCATCTGCTGTTTACCTAGGTAGCGGTTAAAAGGTGTCTTCCAAGTGAGCTGCAAATAAAATAGCTTTTTGCTTGTCACTTTTGGCCCAGGTTCCTTCCCCATTTTTAATAGGTGGCACATGCATTTTAGTTCTTTTTAATCCCTTTGTTGCTTTCCAAAGAGAGTAATCAGTATCTTTATGTTCGGTGAGACCATTTAAGTACTTGTTGATAGTTTCATTCTTAATTTCTTTTATAAGTTGTTTTAGTTTATTGCATAGAAAATTGAGGATTTTTTTGTTTTCCGGGGCGCGTGTCGTTTGCCAGGTTTTTCTTGCCTTCCGTTTCTCTCTAACTAACTCCCTGACCTCAATAGGATAATTTTGATTCCTACGGGATTCGGTGTGACTAGCAGGAGAACTTTCCCATGCTGCTTGTTGAATAGTACTGTTAAATACCTCTAGTTCGTCTTCCAACTGTACCGGTGTTTTAATCGGCACTCGTAGATTTGTTTGCAATTCAATTAGTTCTTGGAATAGGTCCCAGTTAGTTCTATTATTTGTTAATTTAGGCAGTTTATCCTTATTAATTATCATTGTGCTGAGTGTCATGATAACAGGTGTATGATCGGAATATATCCCTTCGCTGTTTTCGATGTACATGTAATCCTCGAAGATCCCTTTCGTTCCATAAAAATCAATGAGATCTGGTATTTTATTTATATCAGCAGGCCAATATGTTGGTTTACCTCCAGAGTGGAACTCGCAGTTATTTATTCGTCCGGCTTCGAATAGCTCTTTTCCTTTATGGGTTGTAAGTCTTGATCCCCAATAGGTGTTTTTTGCATTAAAGTCACCACCAATAATAAAATTGGATCCTAGTGATCTAAAGAGTCTATTATAATCTTCTTTGTTTAGATTATAGCGTGGAGGGCAGTAGATAGAGGAAATACTGTATTCATTATTATTGTTAGTTACAACTTTTATGGTTTTAACTTGCATACTTTCCTCTTCTATACTAGGTTCTTCATAGTGTTTGAAACTCTTTTTCACTATTACTGTTGATCCTCCTCTGGGTTTTCCTCCTGGGTGAACAGCATGGTAACATTCATAATCACGTATTTTAATAAATGATGTTTTTGTCAAATGGCTCTCCGATATAAGGCAGATATCTATTTTTTCTAAATTTAGAAAAATTTCTAGCTCTGGAACATGTTGCGCTAGTCCGTTCGCGTTCCAGGTGACAATTCTTAGTGATCTGCTCATTTTAGTATATGAGGGCTGTTGCCTCGTTCAAGGTTTGATGCATATCTAGACGCTTATATAAAGCTTCTAGACCACGTTCTTGCTTTACTAGCCTTATATTTATGGCTTCTATGCTTCGACAAATCCTTTCAAGGGGATTATCATTCGTAGCATTAGATGGTGATTGCTGTACAATTTGTGAATAACTTTACCGTTCTGTACCAATAGATGGTGGTTTTGGCTCCGCTTGGGTTTTAGTTGGTTTCTCTTCTCTGGTAACCCTAGGGTTTTGAGGAAACTGATGCGTTTTGATTCTTAGTCTTTGAAGTTCTTTGGCTACTTCACAGCCTCTATAATTTGCAGGATGATGCCCTTTACAGTTTATACATTTTGCAGTGGTGTTTCTACTTTCTGTACGCTCTTTCGCGTTGTGTTTTCCAGCACATTTTACGCATCTTGGCTCCCGTCTGCAATATTTTTGCGTGTGATTGAAACCTTGGCATTTTTTGCATTGAGGTATTAGCCTCGTGTTTTTCTTAAGCGGTTCTATTTTAACCCTCATATTGAGAATTGCTTTGATGTTGAAGATGTTTTCAACTTTCTCCTTTTTGTTAAACGTAAGCATGAAGAGTGGAAGCCCCCTTTTTTGACTTGATTGTTCTAACCTCTCTCTCGTTTTAGGATGTTTACTGCATCTTCTATTTGCAGATCTCTTGCCTTTAGGTCCTCAATTATGTCCTCCTTCGTACACGTTGGATGAAGGCCTCTGGCCATAACCTTAATTGCACGTTCGTTTTTATCTTCGTATGTGAACTATTCTTTACCTTCCGCATTGAGCTTTGTTGCTAGAGCTCTATATGTATCGGAATCCGGTGTATTGATTTTCCACACGTTATTGTTTACTCTACGTTTACTCTATATTCGTTAGCTGTCACTGATTTCATTAAAGATTGTATGCTAGCAAATTCTGTTATGCCGATTACATTAATTGGCGGAGGCGCCTTTTCTTTCGGTACAACCTTTTGTTGCCGATTTTGTTGCTGTTGCTGGTGAGCTCGACTGGTATTAGTATCACCAGTTACTAATACATTAGCTTGCGAATGATCTCCAACTTCAGGCGAGAATTCTGCTTTTCGTTTTTTGGTAGGTCTTTTCTTCCTTTTCAGTACCCAATCTGTTTCTCTCATGAGATCCTCTTCATCAGTATGGAACTCATTGTTATAACTGGTGTGAGTACTTGTTTCATTATAACAAGTTAGCGGGTTTTCAGAAATCTCCATTGGTTTGGGCTTCTTTAATTCTTCATTTTCTTTTTTTAGTTTTTCAATTTCGCTTCTTAGTTGGGTTAAAAGTACATCTACTTCACTGAGTTTTCGACAGAGTTCAGCGTTTTCGTCTTTCTGCTGATTTGCAGAGTTAGTATGATGGTTTGGTGATCTTAACAACATTGAACTTCTTTCGAATGGGTTTAGCAATGATTGGCTCACCCCAGAATCCATTGAGCCAGCCTCGTAAGACGGTGGATTAGCCAACTGGGTAGTTGGTTTACCACCTGGGGTATTGTTTCCTTTTTGCGTTGTATTCATTGCTTTAAAACTGGTTATGTATCAACTACCAACCTAACCAGTACAAGTTGGTAGTGGGTCATTGAAGAGAACATCATTTGCTATGTTCTCGGTAGTCGGTTATTCCGCCGTATCTCGGTCGCCAGAGCCTCGTTAGTTAATTAGCAGGAAGTACCACGTGCAGGTGAGGTTAGCATTTGGGCTAGTATAATAAGACCATCTAAACCGGCGCCCCTTACCCCCCGAAAACAAAATAACAAATTTTTTAAAATTAAAACAAAATGTTATCACAAAATATATAGATAAATTATTTAACCATATGTACGAGTATATATTAAAATTTAATTTTAAGAGCAAATTGTATACGTGCGATCACAACGATCATCAATCGACTAACTAGAAACGAAATAATTAATATAACTGTCCATTTTATACAGCGGCTTTCTTCAACCCTAGCTCTATTCGAAGCTTCATACTGAACATCAGAAATTGTTGTTGATAGTATAGCCCCCAGCATGAAATCTTTATCGATAAGATTGCAAGATAGGCTTCATGTTGCAATAAACAAAGAGGTTAACAAGAAAATTGCACAAAAAATAAATCGAAGTTGATTATAATTCTGATGCATGATTAATGCTCGATGTTTTTATAAGTGTTCCATAACCAATACCGGTATTAATACCGGTATCTCGGTTTTGTTGTCAAGTAAAACCGAAATATCGGTATTCATATTTTGGACAGAAATTGGATGCCCTACTCAAAACTATGGAAGGTTAGCTCAGAAAACTAAATTTTTATATGGTTTGGAAGTTGTCCGAATATGACAATTGGTAATGACTAGGCTTAGGATTCTTAGGTAACAAATATTTTTTATTTTTACTTATTACTTGTGTGAAAAGTTGAATCAGCAGTTTCAATGTTTTTTTTTTTTTTATATATATTTTCAAGTGAAAAATAAGTGAAATCGTGATGTTCTCATCTCCGCCTCAAATAATCAGCAGTCCAAAGCGACACAAAATTTTAAATCCTCAAAAAATTACCTTACCAGGTAATTTAAATCAACGGGAATAGCCCGGTATATTACTGTCCGATCAAAACGAAGAAGAAACCCTTGATCAGCGGCCAGTGTAAGCGCGAATAAATTCTCTAAGCTATCTAGCGTTGAATTAACGCATGGTAATAGGTATTCTTGCTTGGTTGTTGACGACCCACCGCCCGAAAAATTTCCAAAAGCTGAGAAGCCGCCACGAGAACTTGCAAAAACGATCGAGCTTATTACGGAACAGAGTTAATTAAACATTTTGACTAAGTTGGTAAACATTACTACACGTATCAATTAAAGAGCCAAAAAGTATTGGTCGTTATGTTAAATGGAATAGAGAGTTACGTGGTTGCAAACGAAACACAAGCTGCTCTCACTGAAAAAGGTTTCCAATGTATTACCAATATTTTTAATCGGAAGAATGTGCCTCAACCATTGTTTCGTCTGGAATTAGAACCAGACAATAAAAAGGTTAAAGGCAACCATGCAATATTTGATCTAAAATATCTACTGTACAGAAGAGTTACCATCGATAGGGGGTTCTTTTCTCCACCAATATCAGCAGCCATGTTACAATTGTTTTCACTTTAAAGTGTGCAGAAAAAAATTTAAAATAACCGTCATTTGGTGAACTCTAAAAAGTTCATATGGAAAAGCACTTCACACACTGTATATATCACTATCCCTCTAACTTTTCACTTGGTTACCACATATCTATCTTTCACTACCGTATTACATCAGAGGAAAGAAAAAATCGGCACAATAAAAAAAATTGCAAACCCACGTTTTAAAAAAAAAAAATGAAACCTTAGGAACAAGGAGCAAAATTTGAACAATCCTAATAATGCTTACAAATGATTATATGTAGCTACAATTGCTTATAGAAAATTAATTAGAATCAAATAAATAGAAAAAAAGGCATGCAAATACTTAACAATACAATAACTATGAAACACCCGTTGATAATGACCCTTCCAAAAAAATTTGTTGCTGACCGCCTCATCAATGATGATATATAGAGTAACGCTGCCTCTTTGACCACCGATTGTTCTGCATTCACTGGATTCTGTGGCCAATGTTTACCAGCATATATTTTGTTGCCGTTTTGGGGTTGTATAATTCCGCGGATGGATGATATAATCTGCAGATTTATGTTGACAAATTTAGGGTAATACCGTATTTCTCAACAGCGGTTAATATAGTATAGCAAACGTAATCCCATGTAGCAGTATCTCAACCAAACACATTGAAACGCACGATTATTTTCTGTTTTTTTTTTTTTTTTATTACTTTTGCTTTTAATTATGACTTTGTACTGGTAATTTTATTTTATTTTTATTTGATTAACAACAAAAAAATTGTCACAAAAGTAGTTTACACAATATAATTAAGGACACAATTATTGTTCAATTAAATTTATGAGCATCACACTTTTATCAGTACATATTTTGAGACAAGATTTTATTTTTTTTATTTTTTTTATTGTAAATCTTATTTTTATGTTCATTTGTATAACATTATTTTTTCTTGATCAAATGTCGTTTACCCAATATAATTTAAACCATTAAATTTTTAAGAATCACTCTTTATTAGCATTACAATTATTATTAACCAAAAAAAAAAAAACTTATAATCTATGTACATTATTTTTCGATTATTTTCTTACATTTACTTTTTCTTTTAAAATAAACAAACAAAAAGCATCAGTAATTATTTTTGGGTTTGATGTGCTCTGTGCCCAATTCTACGCTTGACTCCCCTTTCAATCGCCCGATTCTATTCTTTTCACCTCGCTTTCCATAAATTAAATTCCCGTGCTTTTTCCACCCCTTCCAAGAATTCGTCACCAATACTAAATTAATAATTATTATTCCATAGAAATAAAAAAAAAAACCAGCTGATCTATATTGTTTTATGGATCATTTAAAAAAAACAGATGAGTAGGTAAATCTAAATAGAGTGGGTCAATTTAAATTTGTTGGTTTATTTATATAATTTAGGTAATACACTATAAAATTTAATGATTATGAGATATACGTATGAACGGGTAAGAATAAATAAAAATTTAATTGCTCACGCACAGTATATGATGTCAAATTTAGTGCGTTCGTTACAATATATGGAAAATCATGATTCTACACTTTGCTAAATAACACAAATCTCAGAGATTGGCTCGCTTAGGCACCATATAAGATAGAAAGACGATACATTAGGCTTTCCAAATCTGTATGTGTTATTCCATAATTATGGGTTGGGCTCTGATGACATATTTTCAAATATTACCAAAATGATCGAATATACGAAAAATCAAGATTCTACACTCTAAATATCACAAATCTCAGAGAACGAAATTGAAAAGGCGCATAATATTATCGAAAATTTGAGCATTTACGATATGATGTGGTGACTACGATTTGTCAGATAGCTCCAGAGTTACCATTCCAGTATGGGTGGCCCTGACTGGTTTTGCCACACAGAGCATGAAAGCATACGACTTGGTAGATTTGTAAATATATTAAGAGATGAAATCGCAAAATTGAAAAAAATATTACAGTTATCGAAACCAAATGAACCAAAATTATTAAAGAGCAAAGTGATTGCCAATCATAATCCTGACGACCCCGACAGTGCTGTATACGAAGAAATGTGGAATAAAAAAATTAAAATGCAGACTTCACCCAAACATTTTGGAAATGAAAGAAGAAACCCAAGTTTTTGTCCATTAATATCAAACCCTAAAGTAGAGAATAGCTGCCATTTCTTACAAAATGGATATTCTTTTGTAGAAAAAAATATTAAATTTATTAAAATAGTTAATACGTGTGCCTTCGACGCCACAGCACAAATTTTCCTTTATTTATTCTCCGTTTGCGGAGGTATTGTTATTGTCGATGTCAAACCAAACAATAATATTTATAACATTAAAAATAAAGGTTATTAGTCAATATATTACCTTATTATATAAAAATAATACATTTTGAACAGCTGAATGTAAAAAATATGCCTGGCCACTTTCGTTCATACATCAAGCGACTCATTAATACGTGGGAACTGTTAGATGATATAGTGCAATTTCCAATAGAAGTATTTTCGGCAACAAAGTTAAATCCGGCAATATTGATTTACTCCAAATATTAAATAAAATCAGGTGGCTCTCATTACTAATCAGTAATTATTAAATATTAACAGCCAGTCGAAATATTGCTAATAATTTAACAGCGATATAGTAAACTGTAGTACTAATACTGTATTTTCATAAACATCTTTCAAATCATATACGGTTTCAGTAGGAGCCAATCCCTCCAAGATCACAGCCTTATCGTGGCTGAGTGGTTTGCGTATAGAAAAGAAGGAATAGGCAATAACCGTCAGGGCCACCCATACTGGAATGGCAACTCTGGAGCTATCTGACAAAACGTAGTCACCTTATCATATCGTACGTGTTCAAATTTTCGATAATATTATGCACCTTTTCAATTTCGGTCTCTGAGATTTGTGATATTTAGCAAAGTGTAGAATCATGATTTTCCATATATTCGATCATTTTGGTAACATTTGAAATTATGTCATCAGAGCCCAACCCTAAGTTATGGAATAATACATACAGATTTGGAAAGCCTAATGTATCCTCTTTCTATCCTATATGGTGCCTATGCGAGCCAATCTCTGAGATTTGTGTTATTTAGCAAAGTGTAGAATCATGATTTTTTAATGATTTGGTTATTTGGCTTATGGTAGGTTCTTGTTTCTCATATAATAATATTTTCTTGAATTACACTATCAAACAATTATACACTTACGTGAAATGTGTTAAAAGGAAGCGTTACAAATTTTGTTTAATAACTTGAATTACATTGTGAAACAAATGTAGGTACACTTGCGTAAAATGTGTTAAAAAAAAGTGTTAAAAACTTCACAACGGTGTGTTTCTGGGCACTGCTCCCGCGATTACGGGATATTGTGGCTTGCAATCGATGGCACCAGGTATAATTTTAATAAAATGATCACTAAATTCCAGTTTGATTTCAAAGTAAAATTTTCAGGCAAATATCGTACGATATATCTTGACGGAAACTTGAATTTTTTCCAAAACGAATATAATCAGCTCTATTATATATTACATTTGCAAATAGTATACATATGTAAGTCTACTTAAAACGTGACTTAATTTAACTCAACAAATAATATTCAAAACCACAGTTTTCCAGATATTATGCGAAAAGGAAAATCTGTAGCAAGTAAAAACATTAATACTCGTATAAACGAGAGCAAAATAATACTCAATGTAAATTCAACTTACTATAAGACGGCACAACGACAATTAATTAAAATTCCATAAACTTTGTCGACAAAATAACAATAAATTTTCATTCAAAAATAATAAGCAAAATTTTCAATATACGAAAAACAAAACAAAAAATTGAAAACCTTATTCACATTGGAAAATTTTGTCTTCCCGGTTTTTTTTTTTTTTTTTTTTTTTTTTGAAGATGCGCTTCTCTATATTTTCGTCATGTTGATAAATAATAACATAAAATATTTTCCTTAAGAAACTTTTATTTTTTGTGCTTTCTTGATTCTCGAAATATTTAGGTCAATATAACTTTATAAACTATTTCATATATTATGCTTTATGTATAGCTCATATTATACATAAAAAAAGAAATAAATTAATATGACATTGTTGGTTGATTATTGATTTTTCCATTTTCTTTTACATATATTTACTTTAGATAAAAATATTAAAATTCAATCGTTGGTAGTTTTAATATAAAATTATTCAATATTAAATAGCAAACTATTTAGATTGCTAAAAATTATGTATCTTTACTATCAGTTTACCAATTTTTTTCTACTTCGGTTTCTTTGTAACATCTACTATGATATGTGTATGTCTCTCTTTTTAGTTTGAGGAATAATACTTCTGGGAAAGCAAACAATATCAAAAGAACTTGTAAGTTAGAAGACATTTTTTTTATTAGAGATACCTTACTCCCATATCTTAGTTACAAATAAAAAAAAAATAAAAAATCTGAATAAAAATTGAAAAATGTCGAAGATTTTATTCATACGAGTAGATACGGGCTAACGATCTTAGTCAATTTTATATTTCATATATGGTATATACGAGTATGTACGTATAACATAAATTTGTTGTTAATATTGATTTGACATTTTTAAGAAGACACCATTAATGATGTTTTTTTGTTGCTAAATATATTCAATTTGGGAATGACAAGGGAAAATCCTCTTTGACAAATTGGTTTTTATTTTTAGGATAATAGCCTTATGTGTGTGTGTATGTACGTACATGTACATATATTACATAATATATGCTTTTAATAGAATACTACGTGTACACAAATTTAATTCCCAATTTAAAGTTTACGATTTTGCTGTCTATACACAATATAATAATGAAATATGATTTGTAAAAGTTAGGCTTAATCATGACTATAAATCTTGTAGAAAATGCTTTTTCACGTTTTCTTAATGGCCTCTTTTTATGCAAATCTCTATGTGTAAGTATAACGGCAATAAATCTTACAGTTTGTAAAACGATAAAAACAGGTCCAAACTTAAATACTTTTTTGAGCTGATGATAATATCATAATTTAAAATATCATAAACGTGAATTTGATCACAGTAATAAAAATAGCATCCAACTGAAGGCACTCTTAAAATATTTAACGTCAGGAGAGCATAAAAATTGTACAGTTTGTGATAAAAAAAGCACATAATACTGAATGTCAAGAACTCCAAAAAAAAAAATCGTAAAATCATAATTGTTATTAAGGAAGCATTGCCAGTGTGGAGAGAGATTTTTGTTACTTCCGTTTATGGATGATATTTATTTGACCTTGAAACAAGCTTTTTTTTAATTTAAGACGTGCAGTGAAATAGACAAAAAAATAAATAAAGCAAAATATCAAGAATAGGCTAGGTGGCTAAATAAAACCCAGTTATTCACAAACAAATCATAAATTCTACCAATCAAATGAAAGCCTCAATATATTTTCAATCAAAGTAAATAATCAATGTATTCTTCTGACCCACATCAAATAATTATTAATTATTTATTTTATTTATTTTATAATCTGTTCTGTGTCATTCCATCGTAATCGTGACAATTTACATCAACATAAACTGTTTTTATTTATTCATAAATTCATCTACACTGTGATTGACTACGATTTGATCGTTAATATAATTATCAATTTAAATAATTAAATAATAAATATAATACAGTTCTGTCAACGTTTATTATAATACATACACCGATAATGTCTTGCAACACTTGCAAAAAAATGTTTCCTGCTCCGTATATTGACATCGTTAAATGTAGTCTCTGCGAGAACCAATTTTGCTATGACTGCAATGGAATTGACCGTGCTGCGATCAATTCAATTAAAAAATATGGCAATATATGCTATCTTGGCGATTGCTGCAAACCACTGATCGCAAATGACAACATGTCCAGGATTCTGAAGAAAATTGACGTCATTGTAGACAAAGCCTCTGAAAATTTAGATTTAAAGAAGATTGAAACGGAGGTTGCTGAAAACCGCAAATTGATCAATACCTTGATAAATAAGTTAGGTGACGATAACGCCACTAAACCATTTTTGTCAAAAGTTGTAGAGTCTGGCTCCAACTCCGTTAATTGCGAATTGCCGAGGTTAGCGCAAGTTGTCGTAGGGACAGGCACACCTGTCAATTCGATTAAAACTGTTTCTATATACCTGATAAGAGATATTTATATATCAGTCGTATTGATCCATCCGTCTCATCTGATCTGATTGTTAACTACATCTGTGAAAAACTGAAAAATTGCTCACCTGAGGAAATTAATTGTAAACTGTTACTCTCCAAAGACCGCATATTGGACAGTTCACTCACGTTCGTTTCCTTTAAAATTGGGTTGAAGGAGGCCCATTTCGACCTGCTAAATAACTCCAATGCTTGGCCTCCTGGTGTAATAATCCGGCCATTTACTAATTATCCACGCATAGCAAAAAACCGGACAGATACCGTGTTTTAACAACTAAAGTAACTTCCCCGTTACTGAAGACACCATTGTTTACTCTTCGTAGCAGTGAAGCAGTTCCCCAGCCGCGGTCATTCTTAAATATCTACTACCATAATTCGAATAGTATCAGAGCCAAATCAAAATCTCTGTATTTGTCAATTGTAGAGGAAGACTTTGATGTTATTTGCATTGTTGAAACGTGGTTAACAATCCACTTTAAAACTGAGGAGTATTTTCCGTCATCTTATGCTGTTTTCCGGAGGGACAGGCATCTGCAAAGGGACACTTACGAAAAGGGTGGCGGTATTGTAGTCGCAGTCTCTAACAAATATTCATCCAGTCTGATAACGTTGGCTAATTGCGTTGCCGAAATTGTTGCTGTACGTATACAATTCCATTCATATTCGCTGATCATCTGTGTTACATATATACCCTGTCATTCGAGTATGCCAGTTTATCAAAGGTTTGTGGACACTGTCAAATCAAATATTGCTCCACTTCTTCAGCCGGAGGATCGTCTATTTATTTTTGGAGATTTTAACATTCCGGATATTGTGTGGCAGTATGTTGATCACAATTTGACTCCTATTAACATGAACGATGAAATGGATAACTTCATCTCGGAAATATTTTCGTTGGGGTTAAAGCAATGTAACAGTGTTACGAATAATAGTGGTAATGTGTTGGATCTGGCTTTTGTACCATTTGATCATGAGGTGACCGTATCGACGTGTGAGGATTTGGCTGAATCGTCTAGTATTTTCCACTCTCCACTGAATATTTCAGTTATGTTTGAATGTTGCGAGTTAGTCGAAGAAAATGTTAATTCATGGACTTACAACTTTATAAAGGGCGATTACAATTCTTTAAATGCATTCCTTGATACGTATGATTGGTCGTTTTTTTATGCTTGTAATAGTATTGATGACATGTTAATCGAATTTTATAGAATTATTAATCTAGGTATTGAGAAATTTATCCCTAGACTGAAAGCTTTTAGCGTTAAGAAGGAACCGTGGTATAATAATGAGTTGATAAATCTAAAAAATAGAAAGGACAAGGCTCACAATAAATATAAATTGCATCCTAATGTTGTTAATTACAACTCGTTTGATGTATTACGTAAGAAGTATATATGTCTAAACCGATTTCTTTACAGCTGTTATATTCTGGAAATTGAATCATTAATTAAATCGAAGCCAAATAATTTTTGGCATTTTGTTAACTACAAAAGTAAGTCTAATGGTTACCCTTCTACGATGTATTTGAACGACCGTTCCTGTGATAACATACAGGATACTTGTAATTTATTTGCTGATTTCTTTCAGAGTGTATATAGTTCGAAATCAAATCTTGGTAATTTCAGTAATGTTGCAAGTAATTCTAAGTTTTCAATGTTTCGTCTGGAAGTGGATACCATTTTATCCGAATTGTCTAATATTGATATTAACCAAAGTGCCGGTTTCGATTCTATTCCACCCATTTTTCTAAAATTAACCGGTAATGTAATTTCTTCCCATATCTCCGTACTATTTAATAAAAGTCTCGCTGAGGGTTGCTTTCCTATTGCATGGAAACGCTCACTTATTAAGCCGATTTTCAAATCCGGATCTCGAAGCGATGTCGAGAACTATAGAGGTATTTGTATTCTATCAGTTTTACCAAAGATTTTTGAGAAACTAGTTAAAGATCAATTATTCTTTCATGTTTAGGCTTTCATTTCTTCCAAACAGCATGGATTTTTCCCTGGTAGGTCAACTATTACTAATTTAGTTTTATTTACTAATTGTATTTCACGTGCTCTATTAAATGGTAATATTGTGCAGGTCGTTTACACTGATTTTTGTAAGGCTTTTGACAAGATCGATCATGACTTGCTGTTGCGGAAACTTATTTCATTGAATTGTAACTACTTGCCAGTTGATTGGATTAGATCATATCTAAAATCCAGAACTCAATTTGTGAAAATTGGCAGCTTCACTTCAAGAGTGATTGATGTTTCTTCAGGAGTTCCTCAAGGCAGCCATTTGGGTCCCATGCACTTCATTCTTTTCGTAAACGATGTGGTCAACTGTCTAAGTCATTCCGACATTCTCATTTATGCGGACGATATAAAAATCTTCAAAACTATTTCTTGCGCCAATGATGCACTTGACTTTCAGTCTGGCCTGACAAACTTCAAGGCTTGGTGTACATCGCATAATTTGACTCTAAACATCTCCAAATGCAAAACAATGTGTTTCACCCGCGTAGTCTTACCCACTAGTTACGATTACTTCTCTGATGGTTGTAGTATTGAAACTGTTGATACTTTTAAAGATTTAGGTAAAACCTTTACTTCGAATTTATCGTTCCATAAACATGTTGAAGGTTGCATTTCTAAAGCGAATTCTATGCTTGGATTTGTTAAAAGGTTTGCTAAGGATTTTCATGATCCTTACGTGATTAAAACTTTATATGTCTCTTTTGTTCGTTCATTGTTGGAATATGGTGTTGTAATATGGAATCCGTTTTATATTAACTATTCAGATCGCATAGAGAGGGTTCAGAAGCGATTTTTAATGTACGCACTACGAAGGTTGCCTAGAGATGCGAATGTACCTGCTTTCATACTCCCTGCGTATCGTGGTAGATGTAAATTAATAAATATGGAGCCGCTATTTATTCGTAGAATTGAAATTAGCGCAATGTTTGTTCGAGATTTATTGGTGTCTAAAATCGATTGTTTGGAAATTTTGAGTTTGCTTGATATATATGTATACTCCATTACGTGTGCTGCGCGATAAAGATTTCCAAATTAAGTTGCCGTTTTGTAGGCAAAACTACGGTAAATGTGAGCCGGTTTATCATTCTTCTGCTTCCTTTAATAAAGTACGGCCGGCTTTTGACTTTAATCTGTCTAGAAATGCATTTAAGGAATTGATGTCGAAGCTTCTTTTGATTTATTGGTAATCTTTACATTATATAATTTTATTAAATTTTTTATTAAGTGATGTAACCAGTTATATATAAGTTGGTAATAAATAAATAAATAAATAAATAAATAAATCCATTATAACAACGTTTCTATTTTCCTCTTTTAGGTATAAGTTAGGGTAGTCTTCTTTGGTAGTACTTTATTCAGTCTTAGATTTACAAAAAAAATACAGAGAGTTTTCTGATTTAGCCGTTTGTCTTCTATTCAGTGTGGAGATTAAGCTTTGGCGAAAAACAAGACTAAAATATTAATAAATTTTTTCGGCGTAATTTTGGTCTCACGAGGTAAAAATAAGCTTAAATTTAAATTGCAATAACTAGACAATGATTTTGCATGCAAAAAATTTTAATAGTCTCTTTAGTCAAGGCTTTCAAATTCCCAACCAAATTACTAATTAGTAGCAGATAAAAAATTATCGAATCTGTGCAGGATCAAGTGAACACAACTGTTCGGGCGGAAGATTTATAGATGAGAGTTCAAATATTTAACCTTAAATAGGCCAAATGTCATATATATACAATTAATTTAAATTATAATCGAAATCAAAATAAGTATATTTTCCTATTAATCGACATAGAGGAATTTAAAAATGTATATGACTTTTATGCCTAAGTGTACGATTATGGGTATCACCACTATGACAATGCAAACTATTGCACAACGTACATCAAATATTAACTTTAAAGAAGCGCCATTAAAACATGACCTTCATCTCGTTGAAGAAGATTTCCAATTAAATCTGCCGGCATATTAGGGAAAGATTCCTTAGATAATAATCGTTGTAAAAATTTACAAATTCTCCTGAATTCTGGAATATTCATTATATTACCGTTATCTTCAAAATTTTCAGTAAACTATACTATACCTTCACAAGTTGAAGAAATTCTCAGCGTAAACAATTTATTATATGACGATAAAGAATATTTCTGTTCATCATTAGAAATTATTCCTGATGTGTACACAAGTTTATCTTTAGTAAAGAATGATTATGGCAAATTTTCAATATCAATTTTAAATACGAATGATTATCCGGTGCCAATTACAGATTTGGATTTAGTGCTCGAACCGTTGGAACATTATGATATTCTTCCTTTACAAATTTAAATTTAGAGGAAAGACAGTCTCTTTTACAGATTTGTAAAGGCAGGAAAGGCAGTATATTTTACAGATTGTAATGTGTACCAGTTCATATCAACATTCTATTCCATTTCTTCCAAATACAAAACCTATCAACACAAAACCATATCGTCTTCCTTACTCTGCTAAGGCTAAAATTAATAAACAAATTAACCAACTGTTGGAGGATGGTTTGATTGAGAATTGTTGGAGCACATGGAGATCTCCGTTACTTGTTGTTCCGACAAAATCGGAAGAAGGGAATAAGAAATGGGGAGTAGTGGTCGACTTCCAGAATGGAGACACTTTCGTATTGCCCAATATTAACGAGATATTGAACCAACTGGGCAAGTTCAATTACTTCACTACATTAGATTTAGCACGCGCGTATCATTAGGTGCCAATGAGTAATGAGGAAAACCAAAAGACCGCATTTAACACCAATTTTGGCCATTTCGAGCTTAAAAGAATGATAAAAAGATTAAAAGGAGCACCATCGACATTTCAAAGAATGATAAACGCTGTGTTGGCTGGCCGAAACGGAATAATCTCTTTTGTATATAGAGATGTTGTAGTCATATACGGCTATGATTTGAATGATCATAACAAAACATTAAATGAAGTTTTTACTTGTTTACGTAAGCATAATTTAAAATTACATCCAACGAAATGTAAATTATTGAGGCAAGAAATAATTTATTTAGGGCACGTAATCGCAGAACAGGGTATTAAGCCGAATCCAAGAAAAATTAATGCTATTCAGTTTTACCCGAGGCCTCAATCAAAAAAAGAAATCAAATCATTTTTAGGTCTATGTGTATAGAAGATTTATCTCGAATTTTTCTCAAATATCAAAACCAATCGCAAGACGTCTAAAGAAAAATTAAAATTTTAGTTGGGATGCTAAATGTGAACATGCTTTCGAAATTTCTAAAGAAAAATTACTAATCCACCTACGAGTATATTAACATATCCGGATTTTTCAAAAACCGTCATCGTAACAACTGATGCAAGTGATAAAGCAATTGGTGTGATTTTATCGCAAAATCATGAATCTAGTGTCGGCCAATTTCATATGCAAGTCGTCTATTACAGAAAGCTTAAAAATCGTATTCAACTATTAAAAAGGAATTAGTTGCAGTAATTTGGGGTTTGCGCCGATTCAGACCGTACTTGTAAGGCAACAATTTATAATCCGAACGGATCATCAGCCACTCTAATACTTCAGGAATCCTTCAAAGCCGTCCAGCAAACTGATTCGTTGGCGTATTGAAATTGAAGATTGCGATTATACTGTACAGTATAAAAAAAGTAAAACAAACATAAATGCTGATGCTCTAAGCCGAACTTTAATTCCAGATATGGTATATGAAAGCGAAATAGTGAACGTTATTACAAGATTCAGAGCTGCACAACTCAAATCGGTTCCACAGAATTCATCTGAATCAAAATCATTAATTATTACGCGTAACCCATTAATTCATCAAACGAATTAAATGCATCATGTGACGTCTCCAAAAGCAGTAACAAACGATATTGAAAAATTATTGCATGAGCATTACTATAATCCAATCGGTGGACATCAAGGTGTTATGCGAACCTATAAGAGGTTAAAAAAAATACTATCAATTTCCCAAAATGCTATAAACGGAAAAAATGTTCATTCGTAAATGTCCTATTTGTCAAAAAAAAAACAAAGCTGGAACATAGAACAGTCATATGAAATTAACATCTACTTCATTAGTACCATTTGAAAAAATATTTTTAGATATTGTGGGTCCCTTACCAATAACCGAATATGGAAATAAATTCATATTAACAATGCAAGATGACCTGCCAAAATTTTCGCTGGCTATTTGTAACCCAAATCGGGAGAGTGAAACAGCCGCTAGAGTTTTTGTTGAAAAACATATTTGTATATTTGTGATACAAAAACCTAATGCCATGGCGTATCCTCACTCAAATGGTACTTTAGAGAAAACACATCAAATTTTGAAAGCTGGGATAAATGGATAGCAATCGCCATGTTTAAATACAATTCTATACAACTCATTTAACAACAGAGTTTATGCCATTTGATATTATTTTTGGTTATTCCTACATAACTCAAACAGCAGCCTCAGCCATTATATTACGATGATTATGAATCCGAATTGCAATATCAATTTCAGAATTGCTGGAAGATAGTAAAAGAAACTATTATGAAAAATAAAATTTTATCATAAAACTGCAAAAAATGTTATATATTTAATGTTGGTGACTTGGTTGTGTTTCGAAATGAAGTAATGCAAGGCAAGTTAGATAATCTTTGGAATGGTCCTTACAAAATCGTAAAAGTAAACACCGATGAAAATTCAACAATTAGCATCAATCAAAACAAAAATGTTGTTATATAATAATTGCTTAAAACAATTTCATGATAGTTCTGATAAGCACTTTTACAAATTTATTTAAGATATTAATTACAGCTCTTATACTGTACATTTGTTCCAGTACCTTAACATCAAACCGAGTCATAGCAGTATAGCAGTCAGGGATGTGTTCCCTTTTTCTCGATAAATGGGGACATGAAACCTTTTCCCAAATTATGTACAAGGAGTAGTCATATTTTGTAGTTTAAAATAGTTTTAACCAGTATAACATGAAACACCATATTATCATTTAATCATACGTTTATGCATATTGAGGAGTCAGTCGGAGCAGCATTCGAAAACGAATACCACAATTAGACGTACTAATGATGTCAACCAAAATAAAATACAATCCCCCAAAATACCAAGCTTATTAATTATAACACTTGTATACCTTAGAGGATTGGGGTTGCGACCACCTAACCCACGATTTATTAAAATACCAAAATCACCAATAATACAAGTTACATAGCTCCACAATAATAAAATACTAAAATCCGAATTTAATAATTCTGTAAGTGTCGACTTTTGGGTAACTGAACATACAGTTGTATATGGAAATATGTAGAAATATTATTGTAAAATTAACAAAACGGAACACGGATAAAATAAAATATGGTAATGTACTTGAATATAATGTAAGACAAAAATAAACATGCATGGTTCCTTTACTATACGAAAATAAAGAAAGGTATTGCCAACATAACAATATAAATTCAACTTTCAACACCCTTACTAGAATTTATATAATTTAAAATTTCAGCCCTAAAGCTTTCGAACATTCTCATCTAAATCGTTAGCCCAATCTGCATCACAATAACCAACCAAATCCTTGTTTTAATTGTTGAAACGCCTCATCATATTCATTGCGAAATTTATATCTGCTCTGGATATATGGGATGCAAATAAAATACTTCCAAGTTCTTGATTTTTCAGACATATCTCACTTGATAACTTTTGATTTGCATCTAACTGCGTAGAAACAGCCTCGCAATCAGTTATATTAAATCTAGCTAAGATTTCTGTAATGTACTGCTCTTGATCGATCCAAATCTTTCCCGCTTTTTTATCGCGTCAAATTTGTATCCCTAATACATAACGAGCAGGACCAATATCTTTCATTTTAAATGATGGCATCAATCCCCTTTTTAAATCATTTTTAAATTTTTCGTCATTAGGGAATATTAAAAAATCATCAACATACCTTCGATTTGAGTTGCACTCTCCCACGTCTGATTTTCGATTAATGAGCTATACTCACTTTTCAAAGCGTATTTTCAAAAATTGCTGTCTGTTCTACAGGAACCTTCTTCAGTCATCAATATCAGAGCCTGGACCAAGGATAACGTCATCTGATTCATCGCTGATATAATACGTATCTTCATCACTTTCTTCTGATGATCTGACCAAATTAATATTCACAATATCAGTTTGCTCTTCTTCCTAATCCCACACTAAATCAAATTTTGAAAATATTTCATAGAACTCTGTAATATTTAACTAAATATGAGACTGATTTTCATAATGCTACCGGACCACAACTCTCCCGGTGTTTTTCGTTCTAAAAATTGATGGGGTGAGCGATTGATCAGCACACAATTTTTTATCGAGTTTTGCATCAAACAACTAGTGCCCTATTCTAGCTCTCTCAACTAGTGCCCTATTCATTCGTTCAGATGGACCATTTTGTTTACGAAACAAGGCTTGAAACGGAGCACTACAAAATTCTGTACCATTGGCTGTTCGTTAAATTTTTAACGTTTTGTTTTCTTTTTTGTCAAACAATCTGAAGCTCCAGATTTTTTCTCTTTAATAAACAAAAGCTTTTTTGGTGTAATCATCAATAAAAACCACAAAACAACGTGCACTACCTGATTAAGTTTCTTATGTGGGATCGCATATAAATCTGAATGGACAATTTCTAAAACATCAGTTACACGCATTCCAACATTTTTGAAAAGATCGAGTTTATTTACCTTTAAAACAAATCGCACATTGACGACTTTCTATTTTGTTTAAATCAACACCTTCAGGTGGATCAACTTTCATCTACTTGTATATTGCTGGCTGCAAACTGCTTGTTTGGGTTGATTAAAACAAACAAATCATTGCGACGATTTTCAGCACTATAAACTTTTGCACCTAATTAACAAACAACACCTACTTCTTCGATATTTTTTCAACATTTATATTTCAATTTTACGCACAGCTACAACAATCATACGGGAACTGTTAGCAGTTACGACTTCACTAATCCCTGGTTCTGAAATATCGTTTAACATCATCCGATCCTTGTCATATGTGACATTGCAGATTAATCAAAATACCAGTATAACTTTACTCATAAACTTTGTATAAAATGTTTTACATGGCGAGCTTTTTGTTTCATTTTTTTTTTGTCCAGGCAGTTCCTTGCAAAATTACCTCGCTTATTACACTCGAAACATCTGACAAACTTGAGATTACCCTTGTTTATTGATATTTGATACTAACTAATTAACGCAACAGTGCTACTACCGTGAGATTCATTTTTGACATCTTGTAGCAATTTATTTTTAATCGTGCCAGCACTAATTTTTATTCCTGGTAATGTACTCTTCCGGAAAACCGACTAATAATAAAGTACCTATCCATTCATCACCAACCTTAATACCTATCGCATTCAGTTTATACGCAGTTGATATAAATGTGCAGTTGATTTAAAACTAATGCTTTTAAATGATTTAAAATGCTTTTTTCCAAATATTCCGAAGATTCTTTAGCTGACTTCACACTTTACCCGTGTACATAATAGAGATTAATGTAATTTTTGAAAGCCTTAAAAGACCCAAAAAGCACGTGAACTATAAATAGATATTTGTAGCGGTTTTGCTCGTTGACAATATAACACTTAGTTAACATTACATTCTAATTCATGAAATACTTACTCAGATAGTCCTGTCAAATTATGGCAATAAAGGATTTTGTTTTTTGGGGCGCTGATTACAACTTAGTTGGCCACAGCCTAACAAATCTAAAATTCCTTTTAAGTCGTGAGAAACAATTTTCAATTATTAGAAATTTTACAAATTTTAGCTTTGTACTAAAAATATTTCTACCAAAACTTTTATTTGTTTAAATTAGGTAGACATACATATTTTCAAGAACGGCTGTTTCTACATTTCTTTCATTCGGATTGTTGTACAAACTGCACAAAAGTAATAGTACAAAAATAAATATTCAATCGTTTTGATTTGTGTACTAAAAATTATAAGTGCTTCTTATGATATGTATATACTAATTTTATTCATATTAATTTAATTTTTTTATTGCACAGAGAGCTATTTTTAGCTGAATAAATAGAAATATCGAACTAATAAAGCGAAATATATTATTTAGTACATATATTATTTAGTACAAACCCAAATTTCGTATTTTGAATCCACTTTTTAATAAAACAGTTTTTTGCGACTTTCCTATAAAAATGATTAATTAAAGACATAGCTAAATCGCCAGAAGTCTATATATTGCTATGGGATGGTCGTAAGAATTGGGCAACTCACTGTAAATCTTGGTATTATTGGCCGCTTTTTATTTCAAAACAAGTGAATTTCGCTTCTTAAATGCAAAGAAAATAGTTTTCATCTAATTTCAGTGGAAAGAAGTTGGCGGTTTTCTGTTGATGCCAATCCCCAACTTTCTTACATACAAGAAAATACGTTTTTCACGTTAGTTTTAAAAAAATTGTGTGGGAGTCTAAAGAATACCTTGCCGGTCATAATCAAAATAGAACGAAACACTATTCTTTGTATGGGTCAGTAAAATTAAACAAATATCATGGATATGTAACAAAAAAAAATTCTGTCACGTGAAAATCATCGAGTTCATCAGTTTTCCTATTTCTTAAGTGGGTGAACATTTCTGAAACATCCACTTTCATTTTTCTCCTAGCCCCAGTGCAAATACGACAATACCTTTTGGAATTAAAAGATTGAAGCTAACTTAAGGTACTAGTTACACCTAGATTATCTCCGATTAAAAGGTCAAATACAAAGTGAACTACAGAATATTATTCGAGATTCTGAAATATTCCACTTAGCTATTTAACTTTTGTGAAATTTCGTGTCACACTAAAAGAAGGTATGAATTTGAACATTTTTAATCAATCTGAAAAATTAAAGTAATACATATATAAGTTTCACATATTGGCTGTGCAGGTAGCAAATTAATTCAGATGTTGCCGGATTTTTGAAGATTCACTGCTGCTTAAACTTAAAATTTTCAGAATTGCTTTTCCCTTAATTATTCGTTTCTATAGGATTCTATAGGAAATTTCTACCTTACAGTTTTTTTTATGTAATAATTTGCATTACCTCCATCGATTACATTAGCATAAGCACACATTACAAAAACGAATGAACTCTCTTGTAACATCTCTTAATCACACTACATCACATTCTAATTTGTGAAATATCCACTCACACAATCCAGTCAAATAAAGGCAATAGAGGATTTTTTTCTCGTTAACTAAACGGTACCCACTTTTGACTATTTTTAATTCATGTTTATTGGGGCGCTGATTAGAAAAAATAGGCATTCGCATACCCTGAAAAATGCAAAATTCTTTTTTAGGCATGAGAAACTATTATGTTTAAATTTGCATTCAAAATACAAATTTTAGCTTTGTACTAAAAATATTTCTACTAAAAATAGAAATATATTGAATTATTTATCGAAATTAAATAAACATACATATTTTCAGAAACAGCTGTTTCTAAATTTCTTTCATTTGGCTTATTGTGCCAACTGTACAAAAGTAATAGTACAAAAATAAATATTAAATAGTTTAGATTTGTATACTAAAAATTATAAGTGATTCTTGTGATATTTATGTACTAATTTTATTCATATTAATTTAATTTTTTTTACTGCCCAGAGAGCTATTTCTAGCTGAAGAAATAAAAATGTCGAACTAATAAAGCGAAATATAATATTTAGTACATATATTATTTAGTACAAATCCAAATTTCGTATTTTGGATCCACTTTTAACAAAATAGTTTTTTGTGACTTTGCTACAAAAATGTTTAGTTAAATACATAGCTAAAGTCTATATATAGTATTGCGATAGGATGCTCGTAAGAATTTGGCAATCCACTGTAAGTGTATTGGTATTAATTAATTTTAAAAAGTTAGTGTGGAAGTCTAAAGAATACCTTGCCGATCGTAATGAAAATAGGATCTAAATCTAATTCTTTCAAAATTCTAACGTATGAGAAGTTAGCAAGAAATTTTCATCCCAAAAAAGTTTTTTGCAAAATGTGTGTCCCGGGTAAAATTCAAGGAAATGTTCATTCCATCCAGAAAAAAATATTCAGAACTCTTAACCAAACGGTATATCCATCCCGGAAAATAATTTTAAAGAATTACATTGAAACAATTTTCACTGTACTATGATTTGTAAGGAAGGGTCAATAAAACTTTACAAATATCATAGATACATGTATGATGTAACAAAAAAAAAAATCTGTCAAGTTAAAATCATCAAGTTCATCAGTTTTCCTATTTCTTAAGTGGGTGGACATTTCTGAAACGTCCTCTATCATTTTGCTACTAGCCCCAGTGCAAATACGGCAATACCTTGTTACGTTAAATGCTTTGGCGCAATTTTTTTTTTTTTTTGAAATCCATGCGGCCTGTGCGTTTAACGTACCAGTGTAAATATTTTAATGTGGCAACCCAATTTTTCAAACTGAGCAAAGAGTTGTTTCTGTCTAATGGAGTGGGGAGAAACGCGTGGTATAAAACGGACTAATTTCGGCTGCTCGTGGTCAGTATTTTTATATCTATTTTTGAGTTATCGCTTAGTATTAAGCCAGTTAGTAATTTTGAGTTAATTAAGATACAACTGAAGTCGGTCGGATTTTTAAGTCGCAATATTTTAGTCGGTTAGTCCGTAATATTAAATGAGTTGGTAAACTATCATAGAACGTGTTACTACTAAGTGATCAATTATTTTAGGTCGGCAAGTTTTTGTTTGTGCTTTTATAGATATATTTGTTCTGTTAATAAAGAAATTAAAAATAATTTAACAGTTGATTAAATTAAACCAAAAACTTAAGTGAATTAAAAGTGGATTGTTGGCCAGAATTTGGTCATAAAAGTAAAAACAAAACAAAACCACGTTAAGCTTATCTGGTTTTATTTTTGTAATTCGTGAAAATGAACATCATTGAATAACGGGAACACTTTAACCATTTTCTGGGTTGAGTATAATTTTTTTTGGTTATTCCTGTATGCACCATGCTTTTATTTCCTTTCCCTTTAATGCGGTCCAACCAGATTTAAGCATCCTCCACGACCACCCACCGTAGCCCTGAGCTTTAGCCGTGCTTAAATGACCGCTTTGGAGGCTCTGCGCAAATAAGGACAAATTCAGTTACGGCAGATATACTGAGGACCAATAAGTTGATGCTTGACATCCCACATAATCTGGCCACACCGTAACAGATGCTAAGTATTTAACGTAACATATCGTGGGGACGACCTACCCCTGAGATGAGTCTCACGCTGGGCTTTTAGTTTCATCAGTTAATTCCTAGCGATTCAGTGATTTAAGTCTTGATGTCCTTGAGGTGGTAAACGCCCAATGACTTACCTTGAGGATCAGAAACTTCATAAGCGAAATATTTAAGAGCAAGTTTAGCAGCATAGTTTTCAGATGCTTTATGCTGGGTAAAACTCCTAACATAGACTTCCTGACCAACAGTCATCGAACTTTGTCTAGGTCTAAAGTTAATAGAAGTTTTGTTTTTTCTCGACGCTTTTTCTAGGTGTTTTTTCACGTATTCATATACTTTGCGGTATGTCTCGGATCGGTCATCTAAGCTAAAATCCTCCCCCGTGAATTGGAATATATTTTTGAGAATTTTGTAGGTAGACCCAAGCAGAATAGCATGCTGTCCAAAGGCAACATATTGTGGCGAGTATCCAGTGGTATCATGAAGAGCCAGGGTAACCGCATTTACATTTTTGTCCCACAGCCTGTGATCCTCTTTTATATAACTGCGTAGAGCTGCCAATAGTGTCCGATTTACACGCTCCGATGCATTGCTCTGAAGCGAATACTTCGGGGTGAATATATGTTTGACACCGTATTTATCACAAACTTCCTGTACCACTCGCGATTCGAGCTGTCGTCCATTGTCGGTCAAACTTACTTCTGGCACACCAAACATCAGGACTATCTGGCATTCAAGGAACCTAGCGACGACATCTCCGGTGGCTTGACGTTACTTAAAAATGTAACCGTCACGAGTGCGAGGATAAGGTTCAAGGAAGTCCAGATATTCCCGCTGCTAGGGACGAAAAGTAACCGAGAATGAATTAAGCAAGGGCCAACTAGAAGTGTTCATGGCCTTGTTTCGCTTGCAAATATCACAACTCTCTCTCTCTCGCCAATAATAATATCTCTGCAATGTCTCAGTGGTTTTTCGTATTCCCAAATGCGCAGAAGAAGGTGCGCAATGAGGTGACTCGATTAATGTCGCTCGTAATGTCTCAGGGACAATTAATTTCCAGACCGATAAGTCACCCAACAAAGAGGTGTTCGCATGTGGTTTCACATTTAAGTAAGCTATGCCGTCAGTGAGCTTGATGAGTGGGTGAGTAATTCTTCGACAATTGTCGATGAGTTTTGTCAATTAAATATACGCAGGAGTTCTAAAAGCAAAGAATTGCTTTGAGTAGTCCGGCGTAGCTAAGACAGGTGAACAAGCCAGCGCGGATTTTAATGAGTCGAAGGATTTTTGATCTTCTTAAGTCCACTGGAATCGCTTGCCCTTTTTCAGAAGGTTCGTAAGAGGAGCCGACAAAACAAAAAACTTTTCACAAACCGACGATGCCATCCCGCGACGCCCAAAAACCGTCTTACCTGCCGAACTGTATTTGGAGTTGAAAACTCTGCAATGGCCTTCACCTTGTCCAGATTGGGCTGCAATCCTGCCTCGCCCACCACAAAACCAAGGTATTGGATTGCCTTGAGTGCGAACCTGCTCTTCTCCACGTTAATCGTAATTCCCGCTTTGTTCAATCTCTCCGAGACATTAGCTGATAGAGAGAGAGTTGTTCATTAAGGGTGGCTGTGGTAATAAGCAGGTCGTTCAAGTAGGCGAACACCCGGTCATGCAGGTGGTGAGGGATAACTTTTTGTATCAATTATGTTTGGGGCGCGTTACAGAGTGCGAAAGGCATCACTTTAAACTGGTAAAGTGGACGCCCCGGAATGGTAAACGTAGTCTTCTCACGCGAGTCTTAATCCAATGGATTTGCCAGAAGGCATATTTTAGATCCAGAGCAGATATAAATCGGGTTTATTCTAACCTATTGAGGAGTCCGTCTATCAATGGAAGAGGGTAGGCATACTTTTTAGTCACATCATTTATCCTTCGCGCGTCCAAGCACAACCGAACCTTGCCATTCGATTTTCTCACTATAGCCATGGGAGAACTCCAGGAGCTATTCCTTTCCTCTATTCCCAAAGAGGAAATAAACGCTATTATCCGGTCAAGTACTTCGTAAAGCTCATGCTTTACTGCAGAAGATAATGCGTAATATCGTTGTTTAATCGGAGTTGCGTTGCTAACTTCCATTTTATGGCTAAGCAAGTTTGTTCTACTAAGTCCCCGTTTTCCAAGGCTAGGCAACGATTCGATTATGGCCTTAAGCTGGGCACGTTGATCTACTGTCAAGTGGTGTTGTTTTGTCTCAGAAGTATGTATATGGAATTATAGTAGAATTATTACCAGAGGATATTACGGACATGATCATGGGCTTTAAACCAAAGTTAGTCCAAAAGTCACATCCAAAATACAACTGTTGTTGCAATGAAGGAACCACCAAAATATTTAGGACGCTGTTGGACACAAACGGATAGGTTATGTAAGAATAGATTATGATCATTAATAAACTTTTCGGCTCCTTTGCCCAATGCACTCACACTTGCTCGGCTGTCAAGTAGTCCTTTAATATCCACCCCTCCTAGATTGACGATGGCATATGGTCGTTGATCATCACTGTGGTAATTTCAGCAATTAGTTTAGTACTAGCGATACGATGAAAGAGTTTTCGTTTTTCACGAAAATACTTTATCGACCTACGCTTTCGAGATGACAATTTTCTGGGTGAGCTATGATCAGTGAAAGGATAATTATTTAATTGATAATTAGCATGACTTATTCTGCTGCTTGTGGTTGTGACCTCTGTTCGAGGCTCGCAACGGCTTCGTTCGAGTTTGGTGTGGGTAGCGGAACAGTCTGAGATTGGAAATGCTGAGACACAGTTGCTCTCATTTTCATTGGGCGGTTTTCTCCTATCTACGATTGCACCGTAGACATTGTGGTAATTTAACCTCAGGCTTACCACATCCATAACAAAATGTTTTGGTTGGTAGGTCGCAGTGCGGGTAATAATGTCCCGGCTGATTACAATTCCAACAAAGTGCGATTCTTCCTCCATTATTCTCATTTTTAGGAGGTACGATTGGGTGGCTGGTAATTCAGAGCAAGATCTGATTGGTTTTAGCTAAGGATTCGACGCGAAATATGAACTTTTCCACTGGCATCCCACCGGGTGATCCATCAAATATTATATTCCACTTATCGATAAGAGTTCCACTGAGTAAACCACTAGGCCTTCTGGATGGTTCGCTAGTCGGTTGTGGTAGACTTGAATTCAAATTAGTGATTGATTAACTTTAGTTAATTTATTGGAGGCGAATTGAACGTGGACGGTCCAGGAAAAGCCACATTCCCAGAGAATTGAGAATTTGGTACTACATGCGTCTGCGAAACCGTCGATGGTAATGCGTTATATCCTTCATGATTGAGTACTAAATACGACGGTAAAGACTGTGAAAATCAAACGTTATTAGGAGCCCATACCGATACATGCTCAAGTTGCAGGTATCTTTACTTGAGTTCAGATCCGTGGGTAATACAGGCGGTTTTGTGCCAGCAATTATTTCCCCTCGGTGGAATCGCTTTGGGCAGAGATTATAGGAATATACAAAATAGATTAAGGATATAACTGGCGCTAAAAATAATCAGCGGTAAAAAATGTAAAATCGTTGATCGTCGCATGACTTATACTACCATACATTTAAATTGTACAATATCCAGCCTTGGCCAAAATTATAAAGCACCCCTCCCAAATTGCAGTATCTACAAAACGAATGAAGACAAAAATTAAAACTCAATATTTTTAGGAAATACTTTTTATATTTTATTAATTTTAGTATTTTGTAGGTCCTCCTTTGGCTTTGATGACAGCCAGGACTCTTTTATTCATCGACCGTACTAATTTTTCGCAGGTATTTCTCGATATATTTTTCTATTCCTCTGTCAGCGCACGTTTGAGGTCTTCCTTTGAAGTCATACTGCGATCCCTGATGTTTTTTTTTAAAATTGACCACAAATTTTCAATGGGATTTAGGTCTGGTGACTGGGCGGGCCAGTCCATGACTCGAATTTGTTTTTTTCGAAACCAACTCATCGTAACGCGATAAGTATGGCAGGGGGCATTATCCTGTTGATAAATTATCGAAGAACTATCCGTTTCCCCAAAGATTTGCCGAATTGAGGCATTCAATGCAGCCTCGAGGACGGTAACATAGTTGGTACTGTTCATCGGACCCTCACAAAACAACAGTTTTCCCACCCCTGATGATGCCATACAACCCCACACCATCAGTTTACCCCCTCCATGCTTTACGGTAGGCACTATACAATCAGGATTGTATGCTTCCCCGACTCTTTTTCTTACGATGGTTGCGCCAGGAGTTCCAAAAATCTATAAGAATTCCATCAAATTTAACATAAATTTCTCTATTAATTCTTTTAAAATACATAGCACAATTTTTTATTTTTTTTTTTGACTAATTATTTTTTAATATTTATTTTTTATATTTACCTCAAAAGTAGATTCATCTGACCAAACAACTCTCGCCCAATCCACGTCATTCCAATGTTTGTGTTCTCGAGCCCATCTCAAGCGACTTTTTATGTTGGTAAGTGAGAGCAAAGGTTTTTTTCTTACTTTACAACCTTTCAATCCAGCTTGCAGGAGCCTTCTTCTAACTGTCCGTGCCGAAATGTGAACTTCTTGTTCTGTTAAATGCTCTGCAGCTATCTCAGCAGATGTTTTTCTTCGGTTTTTGAGAGACTTTCGCACAATTTGTCGATCGTCTCTTACCGAAGTGATACGATTTCTGCCTGAGCGTTGTTTATAGGCATAGTCCCCGGTCTCTTTAACCCTTTTCAATGTAGATTGAACTGCTCAACGAGAGCATTTTAATTTTTGGGATATTTTAATTTGGCTTACACCCTGGGAATCCAACAACACAATTTGTGCCCTTATTCCTTCACTGAGTTGGCACGCTTTAGGCATAATTATCACAAACACACTTTTTTTCTCAAAAAACTTACGAAAACTCTTTTTGATTTAAAACACTTTATGTGAAGACTACACACGATCAAATACAAAACTAAAATAAAAAAATTTTACGACGCTACAACTTCTTGTTAAGAACCTAAAACAAAACAAAAATTGGTGATTTTCAATAATTAAGGGTCGCATTCGGTGGGATGACTCGTTCGTTAACACCCATTGTTTAGAAAGACATAATATTAATATATAATGCTAATAGATAGGGGTGCTTTATATTTTTGGCCAAGGTTGTACCTAAATTTGAATTTGTGTGTATGTAGGTTTATGCATATAGAAACTAGAATGAAGAACATAGCCAGTAAATGGATAAAGAAAAATGAAAAACAAATACTTTATTGAAATGCCTTAGAAAAGAATAGAATCAAAACCAACAATCCATCTAAAATTTTTTTTATTTTTTATTTAATACGTCCACGTGCGCACACAAAGTGTTGTAGTTTTAATTATGTTCCTATCCTTGTTGTACATTATTGTGAAGGCAAACAAAGGAGATTCTTTCGTTTTTATACTATACAAGTATAGTAAACAAAACTTTATGAATGAACGAAACAAAAACCAACATTAATGTACTACAACCGATTTTGTTAAAACGGTTTTGTTTCGTACATTAAAAACTAAAATAAAATAATTTTCTTTTACTCCTTTCTAGCTGCTTTGATTTAGTGTCTCGTTTTAGTGTGTAAGTTGAAACAAAAATAATTTCTATAAGTATACTAGTATGTGTTCAATATCAACACAATTTTACAATTGCTTATGTATTGTATTTTTTATTTTGTTAACTTGGTCGTCACTCGTCCGTATATAATAGCGACGATCATCGTAGTTCCAAAAATTGGAATATGTTGTGTGTCGCTCACAAAAAAATTACCATTCAAGAAATACACCACTTGAATTATCTTATATATTCCCATAATTTCTGCTTTGGGTAATTCCTGAGAGTGTGTATGCCCAGTATTGCTTGATGCATCACGAACAGAATGTGTTGATTGAGAGCTCTTAGGAGTAGATACATTGTCCGCAAGAGGGTCTTGTTTGTCTACGAAATCGGATGAAAGTAAATCAACCATGGTACTGGTTTCAACCTCCACTCCTTTAAGCTCAACTAAAGATTCGTTTGCCGATTCGTTTGAAATTAAAAGAATGAACAAAACCTAAGGAAATATCTACACATAGATTATCTCCGATTATAAGGCCCAATACAAAGTGAACTACACAATATTATTCGAGACTCTGAAATATTCCCATTAGCTGTTTTATTTTGGTTAAATTTCCTCTTACACTAAAAGATGGGGCGAATTTGAAAGTTTTTAATCAAGCTGAAAAATTAGAGTAATATATAAATTTCACATATTGGCTGGGCAGGCGTGCCGGATTTTTGAAGATTCACCGCTATCAGAATACAATGCTCTATTGAAACTTCAAGCTGCTTAAACTCAGAATTGCTTTTCCCGTAATTATTCGTTTCTAGGATTCTATAGATAACTTCTACCTTGCTGTAATAATTTGCATTACCTCCAACCTCCATCGATTACATTAGCATAAGCACACATTACAAAAACGAATGACCTCTCTTGAAACATCTTATACAAACAAAAACCAAATAAATTTCGAAAAGTACAATAAATTATCAACAGACAATAATAATTTGATAAACAGATTATTTTAATATATCATTTTGCCAAGAAGTGGGTGCGGAGGAAAACTTTTGAAACAACCTTTAATATCTCTTAATAACTACTATTGACAGAATAAAATAAGAATTATCACGATCCCTAGAAATACCAAACCTACTTCAATACTAAAGACATTCAGGCAAAAGAAACCAAACAAATATATTTTGTGTATTTCCTACTTTATTCAATTGATTCTAAATCATACACGTCCAACAAATCAAAACGTTAGCCATATTTATGTCTGTATGTATATGCATTCGTTATTCAATACAAGAAGGAGAAGATAAAGAAGGAAAAAGGAAATTTTATTTTGGAAAATTAGTTTTTCCTTTTTTGACTATCCTCTTATTTAAGCATTACATTAGTACAAGAGAGTATTTATATTTCGAAAAGAACGATAAACAATAATAATAACCACACAAAACCACATACAAACAACAATAACAAATTAATGTATCAAAATCAATAATTTGTTGTCTTTTTTGTGTTGAATACCAACAATACCTACAAAAAAAAAAAAAAAAATTAGAAATTGGAATTATATTAAGAGATTTTCTAGGATTACACATAAGAAATGAATTGAATCAAAAATTAATAACGTTTGGTTTGCCTATTGCTATATGTATAGTAGAGTATTTCTTTCACCCAAATATTATTTTCAATTTTTCAATCAATTGATGGTTTTAGGGTAAACACAAATCTAATGTATTATTTAAAGCAATTCTGTGGATGAAAAATTAAATCTAACAATTTATATTATGCAGATTTAGAAATAATAATCTTAATTAATTAATTTCAATGTAAAATGTAATGGTCGAATATCACAGGGATTATCGCAAGACACCATTAATGGGGAATAATAGACCTAAGTGTCGACAATCTAATGGTGTATACCAAATTTCTCAATGTTTAGGAGCAATCATATCGCTTTTGGTCGTTCGGGAATCCCTTCAAGTTATTGTTTTGAACAATAAACAAAACGCTCACAGCGATATGACTTAACAAAAAAAATTAAAATTTCGTATTCCTCCCAATCGTTGCGAAATGGCAATTGATATACACCATTAGATTTACGACTCTTATTAACCACGTTTTTTTTATTAGCTCCAAATAGTAAGCTATCGGGAGTTCACAGGAAATTTCTATTGAAAGTTTTGCTATTGTACACATATATCGCTAGTAAACAAATTACTAAAATTTCACCTAACTTCATGCCAGTTTTATGACATTTCTTCAAAATAAAAATTCGAGAGAATAAAAATATCTAAAAATCATCGGGAAATTGTTGAGGAGTTAAAGTAGAACCCGACGAAGATGAAAATAAATATGTTGATCAAGTGGACATGCAGGGACAAAAGTCGTTTCAAAATAAAGAATTATTGTATGTATTCTACGTATATGTGAAGACACAGCTATCTCAGAAATTTAGACCCCAATTCGGTATATTATATACCAAAAACACGTTCTATGAAGGGTGATCCTGATCCTAAATCACAAGAGTAAAATGATTTTTTTTCAGTCATTTTATGGTTGAGTTCGCCGGAGGAAGCTTTGTACGATTTATTCGAGACACAAAAATATGCTAAACTACAAATATTTGCTTGGGAAACTTATGGAATGGTTTTGTGTACACTTGTTAGCTGAGCTAACTAATTTGGTATTATACAACAAGAATGTGACAAAAATGTGGTGGCGAGGAGCACCCCTAAATTCCACCAAAATTTTTGCTATTCATGGACAAGGGAAGATGTATATTTGAATAATTTGAAATAATTTAATATATTAAATCTTATCCAATTCCAAATGTATTTACGCTTCTTAAATATTTTGCATCTACTACAATTTCCAGTAAGGCTAATTTATTTTAACAATTAGATAACTATTAGCTAAATAACTAGTTAGCATTAATTAACCCCCTTCAGATGATGATCGACCCTTTGTCATTGTTAACGACACATAAAATGCTGTACCACACTGTGTCTCTTCGGACAACACAAACATCATTATAATAAACAACAAAAAATAAAATTAATTATTATTAGAGGTGCCGAAAATTAAACCTCACACTCCAGAGATAGTAAATCCTGCCTTTCCTATTTACGCACCTAGGCTTCCTGAAATTGTGCTGGAAATCTTTTCTGGTGATTTGAAGAAATGAAATGATTTCATAAATTCTTCTGATGATCTCAAAACAAAAATTTTGCCGACATCACTAAGTTCCAATATCTACGTAGTTGATTTTCAGGGACAGCCAAAATAGTCCTAGACAATTTGGACTTTATTGGTAAAGATTATCCGGTGGCGCGCCAATTGCTTTTAGAGCAGTTTGAAAACCCGAAAAGAATTACTGAAAAACATATGAAGGCTCTTTTCACATTTAAGCCTTTGGATAAGGCATGCCCTAAGCGGTTGATGGAGCTTGTCAACCATTTTAATTCGAATTTTCGGTCTTAAGCCCATCTGCCTATAGAGAATTGCGACGATTTTTTAGTATACCTAATTGTCTCGAAATTGGACGCAGATTCAAGGTCAAAATGGATTGACCACTCACCAACCTCAACTATTGCTTCGTGCGATGTCGTCAAAAAATTCTTCATTACAAGATGCTATAAATTACAGAGTCAGCCAGCTATCCATTCCTTGAAAATAAGGCAACCGCAATCATCGGCCGCCAGCCAACCCTCAAAACACAATCCATCGCAATCAACACGACAAGAGCTCAGACAACCTCAGACGTTCCACTCATTCGCAACGAAAATATCGTCAGCGACTTGCATATTTTGCAATGCCAATAGCCACTCTATTTTCAAGTGTGCTAGAAGTTCTCAAGAGGCGCGAGGCTGTTGAGAATTCGAAATTATGTTTTAATTGCATACAAAATTCACATATGGCCAGCAAGTGCCCCTCTAGCAGCACATTTCATGTTTGTAAACGCATGAACCATACTATGCTTCATTTAGATGGTGCCATAACTCACAAAACTACAGTTCCTGTGATTTCTGCTGACACAGCAATGACAATTCTACAGCCTTCTTCAAAATCGATGACAGCAGGGACTTCAGTTTCATCAACCGTAACATTGCCATCACAAAGGTCGTTATATATCATTCTTGCTACAGCTCTAGTCATTGCGTATGATAAATTTGAAACTTCATTTATCGCCTGTGCCTTTTTGGACTCGGGGTCACAGTTGAATTTTATGACCACAGCACTAGCTACACGGCTTGGCAGCGAATCACAGCACAACAGTTCTCGTTAAATCTCGAACTAGCAATTTCTCAGCAAACATCAATTGCTTGATTTTTCCTAAAATAACAGATTGTTAACCAAGCGTGCCACTGAGTAGATCTGATATTAACATCCCTGCAAATCTTCAGTTGGCTGATCCGGACTTCGATACTCCACAGCAGACTGACCTGCTCATTGGCGCTTCATTGTACTTTGAGCTATTATCAGTAGGTCAAATCAAGTTGGCTAAACATCTTCCAGTCCTTCAAAATACACAATTAGGCTAGGTGATCTCAGGAAACATTAATAGTCTCCCAAGCTCATCTGACAATTTGATACTTACGGCATTATCGACTAAGGCGATCTACGACCAAATTGAAAAGTTTTGGAAGATAGATGAAATACCAGAAGGCACTAAGGCCATCAGCACATTTGATCATCCCGTTGACAAACACCTTGCGGCCACACATACAACAAACACTGATGGCAGATTTATTGTTCGCTTGCCGCTTCGCTTAATTCATCAAATATGGCAAAATTATGATTTTTCAATCTCGAAAAACGTCTTATGAGACTTCCAGAGATACATGAAATGTATCGTCAATTTATGGACGAATATCGCACTCTCAACAACATGACGCAAGTTCCGGAAGCCAAAATAAATCCAATCAGTTATTATTTGCAACATCACTGCGTGTTAAAGCCCAACAGATCTACCACTAAATTGCGCGTAGTTTTCGATGGGCCGGCAAAACCATCAAATGAATTGCCATTGCGCTCAACGATTTACTATCAGTAGACAAATGACAAGTTGGCGTGCAAGATGACGACTACTGCTATCAATATATCTATTGGCGTGACGACCCAACTCGAGGCTGGAAACATACAAATTGAATCGTGTAACATATGGCACTTCATCTGGTGCCATCCTTGCAACAACATGTCTACTTCAACTGGCGTTGGAAAATTCCACTCGTGCACCAGCAGCCAGCTCTGTCATACAAAATGACTTTTATGTCGACGATCGGTTGACTGGCGCAAACTCAATTACACAGGCCATACAAATGAGATCCGAAATAGCAGCGATTCTTCACTCAGGCGCCATGACTCTTCAAAAATGGTGCTCAAACTCAAAGGCGGTCCTACATGATATTCCAGATTCAGAATGTGAGAAGGTATTTAATGGCGATGACAATTCCTTCGTCAGAACCTTGGGATTACTATGGAAACCTGAGAAGGATTACTTTAAATTTAACGTTCAAATTTCTTCAGACGAACGTATAACAAAACGTACTGTGCTTTCGGAAGTAGCACGCATCTTCGATCCAATCGGCCTATTGCCTCCGGTAGTTGTCCTTGGAAAACGACTTATTCAAAAATTGTGGCAACTAAAAGGCGATTGGGATCAAGCTTTACCTATGCACCTCCATACTGAATGGCAAATATTTCGGTTTGAGTTGCAACATTTACGGGGATTAGCCGTTCCGCAACACATTTTTGATGGCATCAAGGAACTAAAATACATACAACTGCACGGATTCGCGTATGCCAGCACAAGTTCGTATGGTGCAGCAATTTATACACGTTGTTCTTTAGACAACGGTACTTACGTTGTGCGTCTCTTGTACAGTAAATCTAGACTCGCTCCAATACAAAAATCAACAATAGCCCGCCTAGAATTATGCGCTGCACTTCTTCTCGCACAACTAATGCGCAAGGTTTTAGACAAAATAAATTTCGCCGTCGAAAAGGTATTTTACTGGTCTGTTTCGACAATTGCGCTATACTGGATTCACGGTACACTAAAAAACTGGAACACGTTTGTTGCTAATCGAGTCAGCGCCATTCAAGGTTTGTGCGAATCACATCCATGGATACACGTGACATCCAAATCCAACCCAGCGGATATTGTGTCCAGGGGCATCAAGGCTGCTCAATTGTTGGACTGCGAACTGTGGTTTTTGGGTCCATTATTTTTACACTCACCTGAGTGTGAGTGGTTTGTTAAATTTTCTTCAAGCGCGAACATTAACGATATTCCTGAAGCAAAAAAAAAAACTTACGGAAACCACGCTTACCTGCAATAATGCTGTAAATTACATACAAATTCTGGATAACATAAAACACAGAAACGATTATCAAAAGGTGGTTGCTACGATGTTGTATGTCAGTCGTTTCATAAAAAATCTAAAATTATACCCTGAAGATCGAATACACGACGCCCGCTCGATGCAATCGACTATGAGGCTGGTGTTCTACTCATTTTATATTTGGTTCAACATGATTGCTACGAAGATGTTTTCAAGGAGCTACGCAAAGATAACTCAATCAATGATGTAAACCTAAAATCTCTATCGCTCTTTCTCGATCAAGCTGGCATCATTCGTATTGAAGGTCGACTACAATTTTCATCACTGCCATATACAGTGAAGCATCCCATTCTATTGCCGCCTAGGCATTTTATAACAGAATCACTACTCACATATCGACACAGAAAACATCTGCATGTGGGACCTCAGGCATTACTGTCAATTGTACGTGATCAGTTTTGGCCAATAAATGGTATATAGGTAGCGAAGAAAATTTGTAGTCAATGTGTACGTTGCGCCATACTTCGACCACGCACTGTTTCGCAATTGATGGGAGTTTTGCCTTCTGAGCGAGTAAAAATTGCACCGGAATTTTACAATACAGCAATGGATTTTTGTGGTTCCGTTTTCGTTCATCATAAGGGTCAAGGTAAACCGCCAACCAAAACATGTATCTGCATATTTGTTTGTCTAGCCACCAAGGCGGTCCACATGGAACTAGTTGCAGACCTCTCATCAAGTGCATTTCTCAACGCTTTCTCGAGATTTACAAGCACCAGGGGACTTTGTAAACACGTTTTCACCGATAGACGTACAAACTTTGTAGGAGCCAACTCTGAATTGAACGCAATATACAAGATGCTACAGTCCGATGAAATTGAACAGGAGATTAAAACAATGTGCAGAGATGACCATATCAACTGGCACTTTTATCCTCCAGGTGGTCCTCATTTTGGCGGACTGCATGAAGCTGCAGTCAAATCGGCTAAATTTCATCTTCGCAGAGTGATGGGAACAGCTAGTTTAACGTATGAGGAATTGAACACGTCCTCTGTGTGCAAAACTAACATCCAACGCTGATGAAATATTCATACTCACACCAGGTCATTTTTTAATTGGTCGTCCACTTGTGAGCACCATCCACAGACTATTTGCAGTCGCTCCAGCATAGACGAAAATGGACAACCAAATTCTTAAATGGGAAAAGGGTCGGGTCGCTGAGGTACATCCAGGATCCGACGGACTAGTAAGAGTGGTGACTCTTAAGACTGCCACTGGACTTTTGAAACGTTCAATCACCAAAATTTGTCCCTTACCAATCGAGACAGCAGAGATTGAACCATCCGTTCAAGACGGGGAAAATGTTAACCACACATAAAATGCTGCACCACACTGTGTCGCTTCGGACAACACAAACATCATTATAATAAACTACAAAACAGTTATATTTGAACTCTATTATAAAAATATATTTCTTGTTCTGTAAAAATACAAATTTTCACTTGTTATATCAAACTCAATTCGAACAGTCGAGTTTTATCAGAGCACCCTGTATTTTATAGAGCCAAAATCAAAAAATCTGAGCTTTTATAAGGGAATTAGAAACGAGGAAAAAACGAAACTTTTCATAGTAAAACACACAAAACATATGGGAAATCACTTTTTTTCCTAAGACAAATTTTTAAATGAAAACGTTACAAATTCTTAATTATTACTTTTGAAATACTTTCATAAATGTTTGAATTTCAACATACATGAATATCGTTTAAGTAAATCGTTTTCATTTTTTTGTAATAATTGATTTATTTAAACCAAAATATAAAAAAAATTCATAACAACAGAATTCTGGTCAAATTGAAATAAAAGCTTACTACGATTCGTTTGGTCATTAAGTCAATATACATTACATAGATGGCAGTGATGGCCGTAAAAATTTGGAAAAATCGTACCAAAAATTACCACCTGGGGAAATTTCAAGTTCAAAAATTGTGGGAAAAGCAAAAGAAATTCACAAAATATAGGAACGTGTGATAATTTTGCGATTAAATAATTTTATTTCGTATTTTTCTGTGACCATTTTAGACATCTTACGTACACTAGTAAAACTAAAGATAAATTTAGCAAGTATTATTTTAATTTCTCAGAGCCAACTTTGATGTATTTTTCAAAATGAAAGTTCGAAAAAATATATTTTAGAAATAATTTAATTTTAATATTTATGCAATTAATATTTACTTAATACCAATATGGCCTTCTTGTACATTGTTCTTCAAGATATGTAGAAAACTTTTATATAAACATTTTATGACATTTATTCTTTTTTTATTGAAAAACTTAAAGCTAAAAAACAGCATTTTTACTATGGATTCCTATGGAAATCAGTGAAAAGTTATACCACTAAAAAGCTTCTAAAAAATACGTCATTAAGATTATGGCTCTATACTCTAGAAGGCTCTGGTTTTATTCATAGTGTACATACATATATATATATTTTGCCTTCAATATTATATTGTGAAGCTAGAAAATAAAACAAAGTGCTTCAATATACGTGGTGAATTCAATTCTGCATTTTGAATCACTAATGATCATCTTTACGATAAAATAATCGTAAGCGTCTACAGTCATACCAACCAATTTACCCGCATATATATAGTTACAATGATATAATGACTAACTAAATTATATTATTACCTGAAGACAACACCATTGCTATTGTCACATTCTCATAACTTATGGAATTTAAAACCTCTACTGGAATTTTAGAATTTATAGAAATAACAGACGATTTCTTTTCATCAAGGCTGTTAATTGTTATTTCGGTAACACTTAAGTTATAAAGGGTTGGTTGTGAAGAAGTTAAATTTTTTCAAATTTTATTTATATCTCGACCTCTACTCAACCCTCAAACCAACGCTTAAACTCAAACATAGCTCAATCTCGAGTCAACCTTTAAATCAACTACCAACTCAACATGTAACTAATTCCCGAATTCAATCGCTATACCAACACGGTCTGAAAACTTCGTCTATCTATGAACACAACTCAACGCTAACTAAGCTTCTAACTCAACACCCTAATAGACCCGTTACTGTGAAGTTTATGACAAAGTGACAAAAAACCTTGCAACAGTAAAAAAAAAGTGTGAAAGCAACAATTACAATTTCGACACAATCTATAAGGAGATGGCTTCATATATTTTGTCATGTTTTGCCAAAATTGGGTAGTTTATACATGTTAATTCGAAAAAAAAAATTAATTTTTTATTCAAAAATTTTGGAAACTAAATAAATGTGATGAGTTGTATTAAAGCTCGAAGGTTATACTAAATAGTTACGCAGAAGTATGTTTTAAGTATACACTACAAATGAAATTTTTGTTAATTTTTATAAGGCATTAAAATTCAATACTGTAAATATTTTAAAAACGTAAACAAGCGTAAATTGAAACATTTATTAACCAATGACAGGCCATCGTATAGATTGTTCCCTGGATCTGAGTATGCTATTCCATTGGTATGCTTTTAGTGGCCCAACTGTAATTCGATTTTCCCCAATATCGTCGTTACTTTCATATTCGTTAAAAAGATCTTTGATATGGCTCGGGTTGGGTGCCAAATTTTCTGCATCGCCTAATGAATATAGAAAAATTACATTTAATAAGGTACAGTTATAAAATATTTAATAGCTAGTTATTTGACTCAATTACCAATAGTAAGTTCAAACAAGTGAACCATATTTGGCGTTATTGTAGTATCGGAAAGTAGGTCAGTAAGTTTTATGTTTAATATTGTATGAGTTGTATTCGCACCTTCGTTTTGTAAAAAATTTAAAAATTGAAACTCTATACAATGAAGCGAGCTATAACTAAACTAAAGACTGATTTACATTCAAAAAATTTCGCAGATGCAGATGTCAAATCAAAAATTCGTTTTCTTTACACATAAAAAGTAAATTTAAACAAAAAATGTCCAAATTATTCGTTTTCTTATTTATGTAACTTTATTATAGTTATTTATTCACGCATCGATGATTTTACAGAAAAAAGATGAAACTCGACATCTGCAAAAAAAGCAGACGAGGTTTTTTTGGTTTGTTTCTCGGGTTTCAATTGACTTTTTAAAGCAGATGATAATTTTTTCTCTTTTTGTCTTTGTACTTTTTCCTATGTTGTGTTTCAATTTTTTTGCAGACGTCGATTATCGTTGAATGTAAATCAGTCTTAAGGCAAAGTGTTTTGCAAATTTTCAAAATGTTGATCCGATTGTAATACACCAACAGATTCATCGATCCCTATTAGATCTAAAAATTAAATAACGAATTAAAGCATAAACTAACAATAATTCTATTGCTACTCTAATAGTTACCTGGAACCTTTTGGGTTGGCTATTGTTGCTGAAATTCTAGGAGCAGAATTTGGTCGAAGTGCTTTTATGATTGGCGTTTTCTTATTAATTTTTCTTATCTTCAAAACTTCACTTTTATCCTTTTCTTTTTTAATTAGTTTTTCAAGTTGTAGCGGCTCACTCATCAAGTACATACATTTGTTTACCGCCACAGAATCACATATATCAGCGCTCACTCGTATCATACATTCATATTACAACCGCAACCGCTCGAACATCGATCACTGCCCTTCTTCAATTCATTTTAACTTTTACAGTGTATTGCAAATAAACGAAAAACCAAATAATTCATTTACTTTTGTTCATCGTTCCAAAACTTCGTTTTCACACACATTAATTCGTGCGTTCTTGTTTGGTGGACATTAAGTCAAAATTAAAATAAAAAATTTAATAAATTTTTGTTTCTTTCCTCCGAACATAATACCGTGGTGAAAATTATTAACGTAATAAATTTTCTTGTAAAAAATATTTAGTAAAACATTGTTTGTTATCAGTTGTGTCTGCTACACAAAAAAAAACAAAAACAGAAATACAAAATCCTATTTCTACATTACAGTGAAATATATAGTTTTTTTAATACCTACAAGTTAAGTGGATTACAATACTTAAAGTGTTTCATTGGTTAAAAATAAATAGGTAATGTAAGACATTACAAGTGGTGACCATCGACGCCCTTTTTAGGGATAATAAACATTCAAATATTCCTCATATTCTGGGAATATTACATACATTTCATTATTACAAAATACACACGGAAATCTGGTGCGGTACAACCAACCGTACCAGATAAGAGGTACGTACGAATACACACATTTTTTTTTAAAAAAAAAAAAAAGCCAAACATAAAAATTAAATCAATTGACACCATTTTCATACATTTTTTTTCATACCAACGGCAACTTGAGCCAACAACAAATAATACTATACAGTACATACACATACAACGTGGAAAAAATTTTTTTTTTTCGCATATCAACGGTACAACAGGGCAGCACGTAATAATTGCCACGCAATACAATAAATAAATCAAGCCAAAAAGTTATATCATCATTTATTTTAAACGGAAAATTGTACACAAAATTAAAAGATTTTACAACAACAGTGCGCAACAAAAATAGTCGTATCAACCAAATTCAACAGTACGACAACCGAATCGCAAAATAAAAAAAAACAAAACAAACTCAACAGTGCGCAACAAAAATAGCCGTTTCAAAAATTTAACGGGATGAAGAGACACTTATCACAATAGGTGCCATTGAAAATTCAACGTAACCAGGATAACAACGGTTACAACAGCAGCATCTACAACAACAACAATAAAATAGATGAGTTTTTAATTTTTTTGTACACATAATTTTCTTTTTATTTTCTTATTGGAATTTATATCATTTTCATAATTATTATTTGTTTAATTTCCTTTATTCCAATAATTCTAAAGTAACGTAGAATCATTTTTTTTTTTTTTTTTTTTCCATAAATTATCAAAATTTATATATAAACATTTACATATATTCACTATATTTATATACACATTATTTGGCATTGTAAAATTTTCACCACGTATTTCGGTAAAATCGGTTCGTTCTCATTCACATATTAATCCTTTTGCTTGGTTTTTTCGGTTTGAATGTCAACTAATATAGGTCGTGTAGGATAATTTTTCCGAGATTAAAATTCCGTTATAACTTTACTCAATTCGCTCAAGAACTACATTCTTCAAAATTTCACAATATTTCAAAATTATTATTATTATTTTTTTTTTGGGGTCAGAATAATTCACGAGAATTTGGATTGCCGAAGGCAACTATTCGTGAAGTGTAACAAACTCCGGTGCAGTTTATTAATTCAAATTTTGGAAGATTTTTTTTTTTTTATTTATCATCCAATACCTTGAAGCCCTAGGCGACGGTATTCGGATAGTCAATACCAAGTTAAACCGAAATTAATGCCGGTCGATAATACCGAAAAAGAACTTAAAACAGAAAACGTAAACAGAGACGCCACAATGGCAGAGGACGAGCCCAAACAAATAGAAGCCGCAACGCGGGTTAAATTGCAACCATTCTGGATGGATAATCCAGCTAACTGGTTTAACATGGCGGAAATATTGTTTGGTATACAACAAATAACCTCCGATAAAATAAAGTACGCACTCGTCCTCTCAGCTCTGTCCCCCGCGGCAAGTAACACAATTTCTGACATTCTCGCAACACCACCAACCGAGAATCAGTATGCTACAATTAAACGAGCGTTCCTCGACCGATGTGCACCCTCAGACGAGCGACAGCTCGAAGCTCTGTTGGGCGGCCAGGACATAGGGGACAGGCGCCCGTCAGAAAGCCTTAGACATATCCGAACATTAGCGGGAAATCAGTTCAGTGAGAAAATAATACGGTCATTCTGGCTTCGAAAACTACCGGAAATTATACGAATCGCGATGGTGGCACAACCCGAGACAAATCCCTTAGAAGAGCTAGCAAAAACGGCGGACAAAATGCATGAGATAATTACACCGGGCCCACAGATAGCGGCACATAACATACCATTTAGCACATCAGTACGCGTGAATCCGGATCGCGGCGGGGATCGTCGGGCCTCGTCGAGCACATTCGCGTCAAGCACATTAGAAGACCGCCTAACTCGCCTGGAAACAAAGATTAATCAATTTTTTACGAATAACCGAAGCCGATCGAGGGACCGACGATCCGCGTCGCGTTCCGGAAATCGCAGCGGATCAGCATACCGCAGCCCCAGCAGCAACCGCCAACAAGGCGTGTGCTGGTATCATGAAAAGTTCGGCGCAGCTGCGAACAAATGCACACGGCCATGTAAATTCGACCAATCAACATCCACCGCTAGCATGGACGTAGATACCACTCAAAAAAACTTCCAAACACACGGGTAGAGTCAGCCACTCAAGACACCCATCGTTCAAGCCGACTATTTTTACATGACCAACTAAACCACCTGACGTTTCTCATCGATACTGGCGCGGACCTTTCGGTCATTCCAGCCAAAACATTCGCAAACACAATCCTATTAAATCGAAAATCTACTGATCTAGTCCTATCGGCTGCCAATGGCACAACAATCTACACTTATGGCACAAAATTGCTTCAAGTGAACATCGGACTCAAACGAACCTTCACGCATGCTTTCATCTTAGCTGCTGTGAATCGTCCGATTATTGGCGCCGATTTCCTATACAAATTCGGACTACTTGTTGACCTCAAGAATAGACGGCTGGTTGATTCAGCGACAAAGCTGTCAATCAATGCCACAATGGTTCGAGTCGACACACCGACCCCGATTCATTATTCAATCAACAATGGTTACGGCACTCTGCTCAAACAATTCCCTTCACTCACAGCAGAGCCGAACTACAACTTACCAGTTCGACACAACGTGGTCCACCACATTGTCACGGCAGGCCATCTGCCCGTGTCAAGACCACGTAGACTAGATCAGGTCCGCCACAAAGCCGCACATACGGAATTTCAGCACATGGTGGAATTAGGGATTTGCCGGCCATCTGCATCTCCCGTCTCTTGTCCACTACATATGGTAAAAAAGAAAGATCACGATTGGCGACCATGTGGGGATTATCGTCGACTAAACACGGTCACAACACCGGATCGTTATCCGATACCCCACATTCAAAATTTCTCCATGCATTTACATGGATGCAAAATTTTTTCTAAAATCGATCTTGTCAGAGCTTACCATTTGATTCCCGTCGCACCTGAAGACGTTCACAAAACGGCGATCACAACACCGTTTGGCCTATTCGAATTCACCCGAATGCCATTCGGTCTACGCAATGCCGCCCAAACGTTTCAGCGTTTCATGAACGAAGTCGTTCGTGATTTAAACTTCGTGTTCGTCTACATTGACGATATTCTTGTGGCTTCACATTCTGAGGAACAACACAAACTACACTTGGAACAACTCTTCCACAAGTTAACACAGTTTGATGTTCATATCAATAGCTCAAAATGCGTCTTTGGCGCATCCACTCTTGATTTCCTCAGCCACAAGATCACTCCTAATGGTATTCTGCCGTCTGAAGAACGAATTAACGCCATTAGGGAATTCCCAGCTCCAACATCAATCAAAAGTATTCAGCGATTCGTCGGTATGGTAAACTACTACCACCGATTCATACCAAAACTCGCTGAAACACTCGCACCAATTCACAGCCACTTGGCAGCTTTACTCAAAAAGCCCAAGACAGCTAAGAACTTCTCTTGGCCCGACGAATGTCAACAAGCATTCACGTCACTAAAGGCTGAATTGGCCCAGATAACACTTCTGGCGCACCCACTGAGCGACTCAAAGCTCAGCATAACTACTGACGCATCGAACACTGCTGTCGGTGCTGTACTGCAGCAGTACAATAACGAGTGTTGGGAACCACTGGGATTCTTTTCAAAAAAACTCTCGGATGCCGAAAAGAAATATTCCGCATTCGATCGGGAATTACTCGCAATATATCTGGCAGTCAAACACTTCAGATATTTTGTTGAGGGTCGGGACTTCACAATATATACCGACCACAAGCCTCTGACACGAGCAATTCAGTCAAAAACTGAACGTAATCCAAGACAATCTCGCCACTTGGATTATATTAGTCAATTCACAACGGACATCCAACATGTTCACGGACATGACAACGTTGTCGCGGACACACTATCCCGCACAGATGACAACGAAACGGCCGCAGTCGAGACACACATCGACTTAAACCAAATCGCAAACACCCAAAAAGCCGACTTAGAACTTCAGAATTTACTTTCTGGTTCCGAATGTCACACTAGTTCATCAATGAAACTAGAGCTTTTCAAACTGCCTGGCCTCGAAATCGTCTGCGAAACATCTACCGGGTGCAATCGCCCATACATCGCAGATACACTACGTCGAACCATTTTCGACACATTACATAACATTTCGCATCCTGGAGTCCGTGCAACACGAAAATTGATTACTGCTCGCTATTTTTGGCCTAACATAAACAAAGACGTAAACAATTGGGCTCAGTCTTGTTTATCTTGCCAACGTGCCAAAGTTCAACGGCACACTAAATCACCTCATGGACAGTTCGAGATTCCGCCTGGTCGATTTGAACACATCCACTTAGATATCGTAGGTCCACTTCCTCCATCTAATGGATATTCATACTTACTTACCTGTGTCGATCGCTTCACTCGCTGGCCCGAAGCATACTGCATGACCAATATGTCAGCTGCAACCATTGCCACTACTTTTGTAAACGATTACGTATCACGATTCGGTGTTCCCCTTCACATCACAACTGATCAAGGAACGCAATTCGAGTCCAAACTTTTCTCAGAGTTAACGAAACTCCTCGGATCACATCGCATACGTACAACGGCTTACCATCCGCAAGCCAATGGCATGGTCGAACGCTTCCATCGGCAACTCAAAGCCGCACTAATGGCCAGAGGCAACACAATTCACTGGAGTTCGGAAATACCAATCATCCTACTTGGTATTCGAGCAACGGTTAAAGAAGATCTGAAGTGCTCACCAGCTGAAATGGTTTATGGCTAAACCATCAAGCTACCCGGTGAGTTCTTCATAGACAATCCTCTTAGACCACTCCCAACCGCCGACACAGTCATCGACCAACTGCGACAAACCATGCAAAACCTTGTACCAAAATCAACTCGTCAATCCAAACAAGATGACGTTTTTGTTCCAAAATCACTAGACAACTGTGATTTTGTTTTCATTAGAACAGATAAGGTTCGCACGGGATTATCTCCTCCCTATGAAGGTCCGTATAAAGTTGTACGTCGACTACGAAAACATTTCATCGTATCGATTAATGGTAAAAACATTAACATTTCAATCGATCGGCTCAAGCCAGCATACGGAATTCTTTGTTCGGCTGATCAAACATCAAGCCATCAAAAAAACAAAACCGTCCGTATTGCTACGACTCACACTGTTATTTCCTAGCGAGGGAAAAATCACTTCCGGGGGAGTCCTGTAGCGGCTCACTCATCAAGTACATACATTTGTTTACCGCCACAGAATCACATATATCAGCGCTCACTCGTATCATACATTCATATTACAACCGCAACCGCTCGAACATCGATCACTGCCCTTCTTCAATTCATTTTAACTTTTACAGTGTATTGCAAATAAACGAAAAACCAAATAATTCATTTACTTTTGTTCATCGTTCCAAAACTTCGTTTTCACACACATTAATTCGTGCGTTCTTGTTTGGTGGACATTAAGTCAAAATTAAAATAAAAAATTTAATAAATTTTTGTTTCTTTCCTCCGAACATAATACCGTGGTGAAAATTATTAACGTAATAAATTTTCTTGTAAAAAATATTTAGTAAAACATTGTTTGTTATCAGTTGTGTCTGCTACACAAAAAAAAACAAAAACAGAAATACAAAATCCTATTTCTACATTACAGTGAAATATATAGTTTTTTTAATACCTACAAGTTAAGTGGATTACAATACTTAAAGTGTTTCATTGGTTAAAAATAAATAGGTAATGTAAGACATTACAAAGTCGTTTCGTTTTCTTTCTTGTATAGTAGCTCGCGAGGATTTTGTCGGCGCCATTCAAGTACTGTTTTGTTCCAACCATTTTTATGTTGCTTTAAATCACTAACAGCCGCTGGTAAAATTCGTGTCGCGCTTTGGTATATTGCGATTAGTACTATGCCTAACTGGACACATAGTTTGCTAACTTGAAGAGTTTGATGTGAGTGTCTAATGTCTTCATGCACCCTTTTATAAGGGTATATGACCATAGGAGGAAATAAGATACCTCAAGCAGCAAATTAAAATATTACTGAGAGGTGAGTTTTAACCATTCCCCTATCGACTTCGTAAATATTTCTGGCCCCTTTAGCCGCTAAGATAGACTTAGTTTTTGGGCATAACAAAAAATTGGTCTCATCGCCATTTAAAACTCTTGTTGGGTCATTTAAAACATCAAAAAATTGATTTTCTTTTAAATAACATTCAATGGAGGAAAACCAACCTTAAATATCATTTGCTGCCACAATGGCACTAGCTGCCGTTACATGATCTGGCGTTCTTAGGGATATCGATGGGTGCCTCTGTAAAAATGCCCGAAACCATCCATTTCCAGGCATATTATTTGGGCCAAATAGATGCATCCGTTTATCACGATCTAGGAATTCCTTTACTGCACACATTAGTGTCCTCCTTCCTTTTTGGAAATCCTTTTTTCTGAGAAGTAGTTATCCACTGCTCTAAAATGTCTTCCTCTTCGTTGGTTAAAATTGTTTTAGGTCCGGGCCTGACTTTCCTGGATTTATCACTCTATCGAAAAATTAGAGTTGTTCGGGGAATGCCAAAATATTTCGCTGCCGCTTTTTTGGACATTTTTTTATTTGTAATAGCTTCAAGAGTTTTCTGGACATCTATTTCCGAATATTCATCGGTTGTTTTAGGCATTTTAAAACTAATAATTTCTTAAAAATAAAAATTAATTATTGACACCCCTTAAAACTACAATAATTGACACAGTGTCAATTATTATACTCCAATATATCACAGCCATTGACACCTTGTGTCAATAATTCAATATAACACATAATTTAATCCTATTATTGACACTACAATTACATTTTTATTTAGCTTTAAATTGCATTGTTTCAGAAATAAATATCAAAATTAAATATTTAATAATGCATAATTACATAAAATAATTACAAATATGGTAATATAAAGGCCTTATTTCCATACTTACATATTATTATTCTTTAGCAAAAACGAATCAAAATCACCACAAAAAAATTTCTCTTAAAACACACGTGTTTGTTTCACAAAATTCACTGACAGACTGAATAATTTTAGCAAGAGAGATGATTTTATTAGAAAGAGAAATTATTACGGTTGTTGAAAACACTGAACAAAGGAGAGGATATTTTAAAGAAATGTAGTAAAAACCTTAAGAATTCTAGGGTGTCAATAATCGTATACGTTTAAAATTACGCTAGTATTTAAGTCTTTAACTGTAAACATAGTTTTATTAAGTTTTAAATCCATAAAAGTAGTTGCTTCTTCAAATCAGCCGTTACTTGTGTGAGATTTTAATGAAGGCAGTTATCATGCGAAGTGTAAAAAAATGTTTATCAAAAACATTAATAATTCCAGTAAACTGGAAAATGGATTTGGTTGTAATGAATGCCAAAATCAATTTTTGAGTTCCAGAAAGGCTGCTAATAACATTAATAATAGCACACAATCCAATCAAATCGATTTGCTAAACCATAATGACGGCATTGGTATTAAGGCTTATATAGCGGAAATGAAAAAGTTTAACGAAGATTATTAGGCTTTTATTTATTAATAATTAAAAAATTGGTATTTTAGCCTATTTTTTCCAAAAACGTTTATTAAGCTAACGTTTCAAACAGAATTCCTGTTCATCTTCAGAGCTTCTAAAATTTTTTTTGATATAAAACGGTGTAATTCATCGTAGAAAAGCAAATGATTCCCAAGTTTTATTTCTGTTCTTCGGCAACTAGAAGTATAAATTATTCCTCAACTTGCATAGACCATATTTTTTAAGGCAACCTTTAAATAATTGTTTTAATTTTTGATCCGCGATCTATGATTTTAATGTTACTGATCATATACTAGTACTATTTTATGTCTGTCGCCTTATGATTTTAAAAATATATATAATTCTTACTTGTGGAACAACAGTGGGGAGAATTTCTGTTAATTCAAGATCCAAATTTAGCTTTTTCCATACCTTCTTAAATATCGTGAAGTCTAGTGAAAAGATTAAAATAATTCGTAAAATAGATCAATTTCTAAAAGCTTGGATGACACCTAGCTTAACGAAAATAATTAAAATTAAACATAATATCCTCCCCGCTCCCTGCAAATACAGTAAAATCCGAATTATTTACATCTTAAAGGTAATTATTTGTCATATCGTAGGCTTGTCGTAAAGGAAATTGAAACTGCTAAAACTAATTATTATGATAAAATTTTTAATAATAGTGCGTTAGGTGTCAGGAAACAATGAATCATAATTAATAACTTTATTGGTAAGGGTAATAAACCTAAATTAATATATAATAATATTCAAGATCAAAATGACAATCTAATAAATGATATTAAACTATTATCTAATCTGTTTAACTCATTTTTTGTGAAAATTGCTAAGCATTTGAAAAACTTTCAGTTCGAGTGGTTTAAATTGTTCATAAAATATCATAATTTTTGATAAATTATATTTTATGTTTAATAATCAAAATGAATATAAATCTTGTTTTTTTGGTTTAGCTACCGAAACAAAAGTTTGTAAGATTTTAACAAATCTAAAACAGAGTTTTTCTAAAGGTATTGATGGGGTATCAAGCATTATGGTAAAGAGTCAGTATTTAAGTAAGCCTTTGACGTACATGTTTAATCTTTGTCCGATAAAAGGCATCTTTCCAGATCTATTGAAAATATCTTTTGTTTTGTCTTTATTTAAAGGAGGCAAGCCACAAGTCATGAGTAATTATCGCCCTATACCTCTGCTTTCTATCTTCTCGAAAGTACTAGAAAAACTTCTTTAGGGACGTTTGCTTGATTTTTTTTAGATATGCAGCACAATATGGTTTCAGAAAAGGTCGGAGTACTGAAGATGCCATAAATCACTTATGCGGCAATATCATCGATATGTTAAATGTAAATAAAAAAAATAGGAGTCTTATTTATAGATCTTAGAAAAGCATTTGGTTTAGTTGAACATGATATTCTATCAAGCAAACTGTATAGGCTTGGAGTAAGAGGCATTTTGCTTGAATTGTTCAGGAGTTATCTCAGCAGGTACCGGTTAAGCGATACATCCAAATTTATGTTTTATAGTTTCTCCAGGAAAATATCACCTCAATTTTCTAATGTAACTTGTAATTCTGGAGATTGTTTGGGGCTTAATTGTTCCGCAAATTTTGTTAAAATTGCTAATACTACACAGAAAAAAAAGATTGGTTGATATCATATAAAATGTGGTCTGAAATCAACCAAAGTTTTCTCTGATTCTCTGTCATATAATTATATTCTTCAAAAATACTGATCTGGATTCTCTAGTTTTGCAAATAATTGTTTTGCAGAATTAAAGAATTACTTTTATGATTTCGTATCCCAAATTTAATGATTTAAACAATTCTAAATTGTAGAAATCATAGAATGTCTTCAAACATTCATACAATGCATTCTACGATTACTTAAAACAGATATTCCCAAATTCAAATAATATTATTGCATTAACATATAAAGAATTTGCAATTTGTATTTGAAGATTTATACAATTCAAAATTTTAGGAATCATAGAATATTTTCCAAACATTTATCAATTCATATAATACATTCAACAATTATGTAAAAGTGAGATTTGTGAATTCAAATAATATTATTGCAATAATACAGAATGTTTTGGATGAGTTTTCAAATAATATTTTGTAATTTTAAAGAATGTTTTATAATATTTGCAAATCGAATTTTTTGAAATTGAGAAATATTTGGCGATTTTTATACATACATACTTACTTAATTTGCAGTGCTTTGGAAGATCTGTTTTACTCGAAGTAGCAATAAAAAAAATTTTTATTAAACAAAAACATTTATTTTCTATTTTATTTACATTAATTAATTCAATTTTGTAAATAAACTATGGAAAGTTAATTCTAAATTATTTATGGCTCCCTTTTGCTTAATTATTCATTAATATTTAATACACTTCATTAATACATTAATATCTTTCATATTCACTATACAAGGATATTTTCAGTTAAACAATTTATTAATAATAAGGAGCCTTTAGCTTTACAATGACTCTGCCGTCTGGCAATTTAATAAAATGCAGCGGAGGAAATCTTATATCACATTTTTGAATCAATTCATATTTTTTGTTAACATTGTCTCCAATAACAAAACAATCAAAATGGGTATCAAATTCAATTATTTGGAGCACTTCAGATGCAAAGTACGTTTTATCTTCCGTTTCTACTATTATATAAACACATTTAAATAAAATAATTTCATTTGCTTCATTGGCAGTTACTAAAATATCACCCAAAATCGATAAGGCGTACAATTAATTATTATTTCTTTTAAAGAAAATATGTTGCTAAAACTACATTCTCTTTTTTTCTCTTCAGGTAAGTTATCCCAAATATCAAGATTCATAAAATTTATATATTTGCCATCACCCCAATTTTCCACATTATCCAAAGCAAAATGTCTTTTTGCATTAATATTAAGTGCAAAATGATAATTTGATTTAATAGCCAAACTAAGCAGTATATTTTTTCTTGATGTAGTTGTGCTAGCGTAATTCTTACTTTCTTTGTGTTTGGCTTCAAATCTCATTGTCCATAATCTTTTTATGGGACTTAGTTTTCGCATTGAACTAACATAATGCAATATAAAATGATGCTTTGGGTACAAATTCCTTCCAAATAGGCCTAAATATGATTTGTGATGTTCGATAACAATATCATTGAGGTCCTTTAAGTCTTTTAGGGAATAGGACCAATTTTATTAAAAGTTTAAGTAATCTCCACACTTTGTCGTTCTTAGGTACAAAATCACCAATCATTAGGGGAATAAAGTGTAAAAAACATTTCGTTTCAGAGGCCGACATTTTTAATTTTCTGTTAATTAAATGTTTAATTTTAATATTTGCAGTCTTATTTTTATTATCTAGAGGGCCATAAACAAAAGAAAATTTTCGTGCATTAAGATCGCATACAGAGAAATATTTTTTTTCGGAAATAAAATGGTTAAGTATATCGCAAAGTTCATAGTGCGCTATGCCCTCAAAAATATCATGCATCACGACGTCGCAAGTAGCATTATCAATAACATTAAACGATCTGATGGAATTAAAAATACATTGTTCATTTACGCCTGTCCTTGCAAGATCATTTATATTTACGGCCTCATTATAATTTTCTAAATTTCTTAATTTAGATGTGTCTTCCATAAGTTGCTTTTGCATAGGTATTTTATCACAAGTGCAAATTCTACAGTACTAATTGGCTGAAAAAGATTTTGTAAATCCTAAAATCGAATTTAAACCTAGGTTATCCCCAGTTATAGCTGCTAATATTATATGAACGTGAATGGTACCATTTTTAGTTTTAACAAATAAACCGTCTTCTTCTAGTTTTTTTAATACTTCTATTAGTGGCATAAAATTCGAAACGTTACCGTGTGATATGTCAGCAGATTTTGTGAAACAGCAAGCCAGTATATTTTCCAATTTTGATATTTTGGAATCTTCTAATAAGGGAAAACTCAAATAGACGCCTGTTATTTTATCCAGCCCAGATTTGGAACCAAGAGGGTTGTTAACCTCAAAATCATCTTGGTATAGAATATAGGGAATGCTGATGCTGTTGTATATTTTTGATTTTTCTTTCCAAGCTGAACCGTGAATTATATTCGAAATGTTTGAACTGTTTTCTAATTCTCGAATTTTATCAATCATGGAAAGTAAATTATCATTGACTTCGAGGAAATTTTGTATGTTATACGAAATCGGCAACAAAATACCTTTGGACACCTTTGAATTAATAGTTTCAATGGTTTTTGAAGTATTAATGACATATTCATTAGGGTCTGAAAACAAATTTTTATCTGGCAAAATTTTTTTGAATTTATACTCGGGAATTTATTGCGGAAAAATAATTTTTAAAAATCTCTAAATGATTTTTTATTTCTGGGGCATCAGTCATATTTTCAATTTGAATTATAAAATAGTAATAAAATTTTCAAAATCCTTTATGATTTCCACGGCTAGTTTTCGATTAAGCGAAGTATTTCCAAATAATTTTAATGCAAATTGTAAAGATTGATTAGTGAAATCTGAAAAACCAGGTTTTTCGGTGAGCAGCTCATTACATAGTTCAGGAATACCGTCTGTTTGCACTTCATTTAAATTTTCAACCGTTTTTAATTCTACTGAAACTTGATGTGGGGACCTTAAATCGTTATACCTTATCAAATGGCGCCGAAAAGCATAAATATTTTGGAATGACTGTGGACAAATTGTACATTGGAAATATGAAGTATGGCGTGATAGTTTATGAATGAATTTTAAATGCGTTATGTAATTATTTATATCAGTATGTCTTTTTGAGCAAATAAAGCATAAAAACATGATTATGCAGATGCTGTTTGTAATTCAGTTAACAAAAGAGATAACTGTTTTGATTTTTGTGATTCTAAGCTTATTTCATAAAAATAATGAACTAAAAATTCAAATACTTGCTTGCAAGGCTCAGGAAATTTCAAATTAAAAACGGAAAAAATTTGTACTAGTACTGATAATCCTTTTAAGAAACTATCTACTTCATAAAAGGTATCGTTTAAATTAATGTAAATTTTACGAATATCGCTTACTTCTCCTTGAACAACTAGTAAGGGTTGATTAGTTAGTCCTCTTTGCAACAGATTTGCTCTATGTTTCTTGACCGTATTGTAGGTGTTATTTTCAACCTGTATTGATAAGAAATTATATTAGTGTAATAAATAAACTTATATCAGAAGAAAATTTCAATATATGTAGTACCTCAACATGCAACACCAAAAAACTTTCTGCTTCAAGAATTGACGGCTTCCAGAAAGAGCGTTTTCCTTCCTTATTTTTAGTATGAATACCGGTAGGTATCAAAATAGAATTTAGTAGCACAATAAGTAAATAATTCTCGGAATCTAAAATACAATTAAATAATTTATTTACGTATTTCATACAAGATGTCCGACAACCTACGGACAAGTGACTTGCAGCGGCTTTTCACTATGCTCTTTGAATATGTTGAAATTGGGTGAAATAGTGTTGTTTTGAATGTAAAAAATCGACTTCATCTGGATCAATGCGCGCGAGAAGTACAGTTAATGTGAAAAAAAATATTTTGAACTTTGACCGATATTAGAAGAAGAAAACTGGGTAACATTATTAAATTACAATGTTGCCAATGTTGAGTAATTATTAAACTACAAGGTGAATTTCCTAGAGAAATACAGACCATTTTTTAAATTTTAGAATTATATGTTTAGGGAGCACGTAGAAAGGCAGCTGCGAGCCTCTTGTTTAAAGGTTGTAGAACACTTTGGATATTAGAATTAAAATTTAGAAAAAATATATTTACCAGCACTGATTTGTTCATTCATTAAGCCCAGCTTTTTCTTTGAACAACTATCTTTAATGTTGTTCTTATATATATTCACAATAACCCGCTTAAATTGATCCCATTTGGAAAACAATAGCTGATTTTTTCCGGGATGAGTATTATCAAAATCCAGTTCAATCTAGAAAAATTTTATTAAATTATTAATACAGATAAGTAAAGAGAGTGAACATTTGTTATAAACAATTACCAAAGAGAGTCCTATTTGTTGATTTAAAATCGGCCACTCCGTAAATAAATCTCGATTATTTTTAACCTGACCAAGCCGAAAATTATATGTCAGTCGCCACTTTTCTACAACAAGAGCTTCTGGTTGCTTATTGCTTTTAAGCCACGATTGGCATCCTAGCAAATGTTCGTCAATGCTCTCCTCTTCAACCTCTTCTTGTTCCTCACTTGTGCTGATGTCACTGGGTATACTAGTCTTCTTTATTTTGTAACGGCTTTCAATAATTCCTTTCTTTTGATATTTTCGACATAAGCTGTAATATTTTTGTGCAAGCCGACTCTTAGTTTTTTTATTAGAGCTTATGTAATATTCCTAATATTACAAACAATTGTTGTGAAAAAATCAAAAATTAATTAAATAATCAATAAACTCAATAGAATTGAACACATTCGTGAGCAAAAAAATTAAAGTATTATCCTATCAATACTAGGATTGTATCATTCTCTTTTAATTTTTTTGCTTATTGAAAATTATATCATCGATTTTTTAATTCTGTTCTAATACGACAGTTATTTTAAGTTTCATATATAAAATGATCAAACTAATTTAACTAGATTTAATGTTTCTCTTTTACAGCTCTATTTCAATAACAAACTAATAATTGCAAAATTTTACTTAAACTATTTAATAATTCGTAATTCAGATTTAAAGACTCTTTAAAAAAATAATTACGTGCCATTCCGAGTAGTCGTAGTTAAAACCGATGTCCACGAATGTGTTAACAAATTAATTCGTAAAAAATAGTTTTTTATATTTACCTCAGTTTCGTTAGGAAACAGTTTTAAAATGTCGCTAACGATATCTTTGCAATAAGTTGATGCAAGAACGTGTTCTATGTTATTAGTTATCCAATAATCGACAACAACTTCACATAGGTCATTTCGCGATTTGAATGACAGTGGCTTCTTCATTTTCGACATTTCTAGTATATTTTTACCCACAAACGAATTTTTTAAAATTTGCTCTAAATTCTTTAAATCAACAAAAATCAGAAAAAAAGAAAATCATTAGAAACTACGAGTATATTAGAACTTATATTAGAAAAAAATTCAACAAAAACAATTTATTTTTTATAAACTTACATTGAATTTGATTTGATTACTTTTGTTGTAATGGTCATGCAATGTTGAAGGTTCTGTTATGCATGGAGACGGAGCTGGCGTTGATATAGGAGAAGATGAGTTTGGTTGGCATCGACTTAACCAGTTTAAAACACTTGTATCTGCTAATACCGTTTCGGCAATTTTGGCATCAGTGGGTAGTTCTATAGACCAACAATTTTATAATTTGTACCGTGTTCACAAAAATAAACATGCATGCTATTATTTATGAAATACTTACGTTGATTTTCCGCCATTCTAAAAGTCTAGTTCTAAATAAAATGCGAACACCAAGCGGTTGATCTGGAATTAGTTTGTCAATGTCGGCTATCGCCAGTTCTTTTAAGCACTCAATATTTATGGATTGTGCATTAAAAACCTCTATCAATTCACTAAAATTCCAATCTATCAATAATTGTTGCACTTCAGTTAAATAAAGGACAATATTGGGATCGTCCGTCTCCACCATCGTTTCTTCCATCATAATAAAAACTAAAACACGTGCTCACGATTTCACAATAACTTTTTTTATTTTACTTTTATAAAATTAACTTTAATATTTTACTTTTATAACAAACACACTGTATTGAATTCACGATTCACTTTAGATATTGAATAAACTAATTAATTGTTTTAGTTATTTTTTAAACAGGTAAATGCACTTTGTTAGTGATCTGATCACATTAATATTCCAATTACGACTGTGGAAAAAATTGCACATTCGAATGACGACGAATACGAACTCGACGTTCGATGAAATAAAAAACGAAAATTGTAGAATGTTTTGAAAATTCATCTATTCGTATTATATGATTCTTGCAACAAATTAGGAGAATCATAGAAAAGTTTATTTGAACTTCAGAATTGTTTTTTTGTAGTCTAATTGCGATTAACAATGAGTAAAATAATTGATAATTGCATATACGACCGTAGAAACAATTAGTGTATTTCAATGAGAATTTACAATGCAATTGCTGTTGTAATATCTTCTGATTCTCTTTCTCTTTCTATTTGGATCTATTAACGGACGAATATAACAAAGGAAACGAAAATTGTCGAAATCAAAGAATGAATGTTTCAAAATTCAACTAATCGTGTTATATGATTATTGCAACAAATTTTGAGAATCATAGAAAAGTTTATTTAAACTTTAGAATTTTTTTTCAAAGAATGATGATTCTTTAATTTGACTAATTTTGTTTTTTCAGTGTAGTCAATTTAAATAGCATTATATTATTACAAAAAAAAAGTTATTAATAGGTATTCGGAAACTATATTGGTTGAGAAATATTTGTCCAAAGAAGTTTCATAGGCTTCTCTATTTTACTATGTTTAATAATATTATGCAATACGTATTACTATTTGGGGTGGTACTAAACTAATGACGAAGTTATCTTCAAAATGCAAAAATTTGCCTTAAGTGTGATTTCGTTTAAAAATAAGTATGCTGAATTTAAAAAAATATTCGAAAATTTTAATGTACTTCTTTTAAAGAAGCTTTTTATTTATAAAACTTTAAAAACCTTCTACAAAAATTGTGCTTATTTAAAACAAGAGTACAGAAAGTTGTTAATCAAAAAAGAAATAATCTCTAAAAGATACCTCACACAGAAAAATAAGGTTGTCGTAAATTTTTCAATTATATTGCTCCTTATCTCTTCAACTATGTTCCCGGTGACATTGCTTTGTCGAAGAATTTAAGTATTTTTCAAATAAGTTGATGGCTTCGAAATGGCTTCAAAATATTGATTTAAAATTTTAAAATTAACAAAATTACATTTTAATTATATACCTAAAACATACTTCTGCTAACTATTTATAATCTTCGAGATTTAACACTACTGACCATATTTATTTAGTTTCCAAAATTTTTGAATATAAAATAAATTTTTTTTCGAATTAGCATATGTAAGCTACACAATTTGGCCAAAAAATGACAAAATTCATGAAGCCATCTCCTTATTAGATTCTCGGAAGTGTAATACTTGCTTTTACACTTTTTTTGCTATTGTAAAGTTTTTTGTCAATTTGTCATAAACTTCACACTAGTAATTACAGCTCAATTATTACTCACAACGTAAAAGCGTTTAAATTTGTGACGAAACATTTATATGTGATATTGCATGCGAAAAACATTTAACTTTATATTTCATCTTAAATTTTCATGTCTGCGAAATATTTATGCTGGGATATTTTTGATAAGTATATTATTGAATTGCGATAAAAGTACTTCCATCTGTTCTGTATATTATGTATTCTGAATTTAATTTTGATTTAGGAACTTCAAATACACTTCAATATTCGATACATAAGGAAAAACAACAATAAAATTATTGGGTGCATCCGAAATGGAAATGTGCATGTAAGGTGAAGGCACATTTAAAAAACTACATGTGATGTAGTTTTTATGTGCAGTTTTAATACACTTGTTCGATGTCAATGTCAAATTATTAATTTGGTTTTGTCCAATTTGAATTTATTTAATGATTTTAATGAAATTTTATTTAAACCAAAAATGCGCATTTTGAAAAATGTACATCAAAATTCGAATATCCAATGCACCCCAAGCCTATGAATTGCATTCAAATTTTTTACATTGTCTAAGTTGAAAACTTTTGTCTAGGCTATCGTCGATATTTGCGTGTACACAATCTTAAAATTGGCGTAGACGTACAACACTGGTAAGAGCCCGTTTACAATAAACGCGAATAACGAGCAGCCAGTAATGTGTTGTTATAAAATTATCATAAATATCGTCGTCGGATGATTTAACCGCTTAGGGCATTAACGTGGATATATAAGTGTACGTGAGAGGAAAATCCCTCCCGCAAACATCGCTACACGATGGTCCGTTTAATTATATATTTACCACAGTGTACGCCAGGTATAATGTGACATTTGCTCACTTTACAATATTTTTTTTTTTTTTGTTAATTACCCCACAATAGTAACATAAATTATACTTTCGCATTTAAGACGAATTCCGGTGCGGAAATAAAGCGATACAATGTCTTATGTAAGTACCAAGTTACAATAAAAGATATGTTTGTTTTTTATTCAACTTTAAATCTTCCACAGCTTACATAAGATTTAAGCCTGCATTCAGAAAAGATAAAAAGGAAATATAAGACATGACTATGAAATTTTAAGTTACACAAAAAATGTTTGATATTTAAATGAAACAAAAAAAAAAAAAAAAAATACCATCAACAACAACCACACAGTGGTAAACAAATAGAACATGAAAGAAATATCATAAACGAAATTATGTTTACATTGCTTGAAAAGTCACATAATATATTTTCCAACATTAATCATATCTTTCTGGTTTCTTTTATTTTGAAGTTTATTTTTTATTACCCTTAGTACTTAAGTATCTTAGAATTTAACAAAAAAAAAAAATCCGAATAAACTTTAAAAATAGTTTTCCAGGACTTATGTGGTTGTGTTATATAATATATTTTATTAGTAAAAACGTTGCATTATGCGGTAAACCGAATATAATTGAATATGAGTACCTAACTCGGTATTGTATATCTGTATGGAGGAGAAACATTTTTAAATTAATTCTTGTTTTTGAGTCACGTGTAAATTATACTCTGTGTTTCCCTCCTCAAGTTAAACCACGTCAAAAAATTGTGAAAAAGGAAGGAAACTTAATGGTTCATTTCAGTGATAATTTCAGTCGTGCTTTTTATTTTTAATTTTTTTTTTGTGTTTCTTGTTAAATAAAACTTTTTATTTTTGATACAGTGCTGAAATAGTTGAAAAGTTGTTTTTTAAAAAGATTCAAGTAAATAATATGAACGAATATGTTTAATTAAATTTTAGTTTTATGCTAGTCGAGAGGAATACATATAATCATGCCGACACCAAATAGAAAAAATATCAAAATAATAATTTAAGTTCATCACATGACACTAAACAAGTTGAACCCTGTATCTGTCTGTTGGAAGTATTCCATTCTCGAACTTTTATTTTATGTTGTGTATCGTTTCTAGTTTCATTAATAATTTTTCTCTTTTCTTTGTCCTTCTTAAGGTATATATAAGTTGGTTGATTAATTGACTAAATAAAACGAAATAAGTTCATTATTTATACCATAATATTGTTGCGAAAAAAGGGTTACTAAAAGTGTTCCTTAAAATAATTTAATCGTTGATTGGTTTTAGATTTTTCTAAACTTTAAAGCTCATAAAGTTCTGCACAATGATTAGTAACAGAAATGATAGTTTTGTTAATATCAAATTTGGCTAGAACATGAAGCTTAACCTCTGAAATCAGAAGTATTAAAAAAAATAGAAATTTTAGCTAATTTGACAACAACAAACATTCGTTACGAATTTTGACAACAACAAAATATCACACCAGTTTTTTTTTTTTTTTCATTAGGCTTGGCTCCTACATAAAAAAAGAGCCATATCGCCAAAAATCATTTTTATAATTTTCTGTTTACATATTTTAGTTCAAATTACATTTTTAATAATATTTTTCTCACTCTTAAAAAGAACCGGATTATCCCTTCACATATTCAATCGTCTAGTAAATAGTTGTTTCATATTAAATTGTTATTCCACTCATCCTAATAAATTCATACATTTCCTTATAAGCCAAATAACCAACCTCATTCATTAATTCACTTTGATTTCTTGCATTCCGAAGGATGTTGAACTTAGATCTATATTGGCTATATTTGGGACAAGCCAATATGAGATGTTCAACATCCTCCACACTTCCACACAACTCACAATCTTTGTCCTCACTCAAATGACGTTTCCACAAGCATTCCTTCCAGTTTCCATGGTTCAGCCTGATTCTCTCAATCGTTCGCAACATTCGCGTATCTCTTTTGAGCTCCTTAAAGAACGGAATTCTCAAAGGAGTACCACGGAGCACGCTGTACTTCATTCCTTTCGTAAGACTTTTCTCGTTAAATTCACTCTCCCATTTTCTCCACAGATTCATTTGAAACATTCGAAGTACATCTCTTGCATCATTCCTTTCGTACTCCTGAACCATGTCATTCAATGTACCCTTTTTAGCTAACATATCGGCTCTTTCATTCCCTTCGATCTGTCTATGTGATGGGATCCATTGTATGGTCACATCACGTTGACAGTCTCGAACACATTCAAAAATTAAATCAACATACACATTGCCTTCCCTTCCACCTCCACATTTTAGCAAACATAAACCACTCTGGGAATCGGAAAATATTACTATTTTCCTTTCCCCTTCATTCACAGCCAGTTTAATTCCTTCAAACATTCCAATCAGTTCAGCGTTCATTATACAGATGCTTTTGTCCACTTTAAAAAACTTTTCCACATTCTTACCAGGCATAAATACACCAACACCCACTCCATTCTCATTCACACTAGCATCTGTATAAACTATATCATCTTGCACGTACCGCTGACTGATTTTCCCAAACATAATTTTAGCGATAACTTCATTCATTCCCTTATTAAATTCCTCCATATTCAAACATACAGTAAGATTATTAGGAACGGGTTGCGGACCAGCATTGCCTATACTCAGAAACATGTTCAAGTTTTCAAGTGCAATACTAGTTCTATATGTCGGTTTGTACACCGCCCTATTTTGTAATCTTACTATCATCTCGTTCCAAAACTCATTTTTCTTTGTTATCATTCTCACCGACTCTCTCACTGTGATCCACTCTCTCTTGTAATCGAGAGGTGAATCACCCATTTCAGACCACAGAGTGTGTATTGGGGTTCAGTTAATCGCCCCCAATACCACTCTTGCACATGCATTCTCTACTTTCATTAATTGGCTAAAAGCCCCTTTTGAACCATTCCCATACACACTTATACCATATCCAATTTTGGAGGATATAAGGGCCTTCCTTAACATGTCAGTCACACTCGGATGCGAGCCCCATTTAGGTTTGCTCACCCGTTTAACCACATTTTAACGTTCCTTGCAGTTATCTGCCAAAATTTTCATGTGCTTCCCAAAATTCATACGTCTATCAATCCAAATACCCAAATACCTGTAAGCATTTACTTGTTCAATACTTTGACTATCTACACTTATATTAACATTTGCAACATTTGTTCTGAAACTCATATAAGCACACTTATTAGGATTCACTCTCAGATTCAACATTTTAAGTTTTTGAATTAAATCATCTACCCTTTTTTGCGCTCTTTGAGCCGCCACATCAATACTTCTCCCTTTTCCAATTACTACAAAATCGTCTGCAAATTGCAGAACGATTTGATTGTCTGTATTGATGTGGTGTATCTCGCTGGTATATAGGTTGAACAGAGCTGGAGATATTCTACTTCCTTGCGGAAGTCCAATATTTGCAACTCCCTCCAACCTAAAACCACTTCCATTCAGAACCATTTTTCTATCAGTCATGAAATCTTTTATCCACATACATATTTTCCGTGAAAATCCAAAATTCGATAGAATTTGTTGTAATTTCCACGGAACCACATAATCATAAGCTCTTTCGATGTCCAAAAATACCGCAACAGCTTTCAAATTATCCTTTCTTACTTCCCAAACAAACTTTTCCACACACTCAATTGCAGAGTGGTTCTTTCGAAATCCAAATGTTGTCGATGGCAACAAATTATTTTCATTCACAAAATCTTCCATGCGCTCTTTCATCATTCCATTTATGATTTTTATAAAAACATTCAACATACATATGCCTCGATAATTTGTTGCCACATCTGGATCTCTATCCCGTTTAGGGATAGGAACCACCCTGCTCTCTTTCCATTTGTCAGGTATTTTTGAACCCATCCACACTTTGTTGAGTATCTCAAGCAAATTATGTTTTGCTGAGTCACTCAACAACCGAATCATCTTATAACTTACTCGGTTCGTCCATGGAGTGGTAGATTTTGATCTATCTAACACTCTCAGGAACTCTCCCCATTCATACTTACAATCCATTCTTTCATTTCTACTCATTCTATCAATTTCATTAATTACGTTCAAATCATTGCTTACATTCAATATCATTCTTATAAATTCTTCACCTTTTTCTCTGTTCTCACATACCACATTGCTCACATTAAAATATTTACCATTCACCCTATTAAACAAACTCCATACATCCTTAGTTGTGGTTCTATGTGTCATTTGGGACACATATTCCCGCCAACTTTTCCCTTTTTGCTCTGCGAATAGCCTTTTTCAATTTTCCATTCATTTTACCATACATAATCTTATTCTCACTACTCTTATTCCTATTAAATTCACGCAAGGCTATTCGCTTCCTTTCATACCAGTATTGAACTTCATTGTTCCACCAACCATTCACATTAATCTCTTTCATATCCACAATTTTTGTACACAATTTATTTACCCGTTCAATTTCACTATCTAACCGGCTTTGATTTATTTCATTTTCTCCGAGAATCTCATTCATCTCATTCACCCATTTCCTGTTATTCATTAATTCACGTTTTTTCCTAAACACTCGATTATCATTCATGATCATTTTGATCATGAAATGATCACCACCCAAATTCTCTTCTTCAACATTCCAAGTGACCCGGCAGGCCAGTTCAATAGTTGTCAGAGACAAATCTATTGCGCTGGCCGTGCCTCCCACATTCGCCATTCTAGTTGGCCTTCCATCATTCAAGAGCACCATATCGGAGTCTTGAATCAGGTCGGCCAACTGTTTTCCTCTTACGCAATTGTCTAAACAACCCCACATTCTCGCATGCTCATTCATATCTCCACATACAATCAGGTCACTTTTATCTCTCACCCACTCAAACAATTTTTTAAAATCACTCAAGGCTTTTTTCCTTTCATCTTCATCACGCACATGGGTTACATACATGCTCACTAGTAACAGATTTCTTTCCAAATTCGTCGTTGAGGCGGCAATTGCTTCAATCACCTCAAAAGCGGGTAACTGTGTCTCTTGAAGCGTAAGATTTCTGTCGTACATTATTGCCACTCCACCGTAACCATCGCTTCTTGGTTTGGAAAGAAATCTGTACCCTTTCACATACAACGTCTTATTCATTCTCTCCCATGTTTCACTTATAAGCATCACATTCATTTTATTCTTGGCCAGATAATTTTCCAACATACTTTTTTTCGCGTAAAAACTTTGTATGTTTATCTGGCCAACAATAATTCTTTCACTCATGTTTCACATTCACACAAATAACAATTTGTACATACCAATTAAAATATGTTCAGGGAGAATCCGTTTCCAAAATTTAACAAAAATAAATTTTAAAGAAATAATAAAATTTTGTTGCATGCCTCATAAAGATGTTGATGTTGCGAGTTGTTGTCCCATATTTTTCATTGTTGTCCAATTTCTCGTTTATCTACTATCGATTTTTATAATTTATTTATGATGTACGTTATTATCAAGTTTCATCGGTGTTGGTGGTACAATAAAATTTTCATTGTTGACTTCCGTACTCAACGTAGTTCTGTTATATTTGTCAATGAACGCTATTCGGTTTTTTGTGCTTGTGTACCGAGTTTTTTTGTGTGGTCGACCGCGTTTATTTATATTTACGTTTACTGACCCATCTTCATTTTCGGTATCCATACACGACGAATCTGTCTCTGTTTTTCGCTCGTTGACGTTGTATTCTTTTAAATTAACCATTTTTTTGCTCGTTTCGATTTTGGTTTCTGCCTGTGCGTGTAACATGTCAATTTTCGCTACATCGCTATACTTGACTCGTTCTTGAATGGTAATTGATTTTACGGTATTTTTGTCGACCGTGCTTGTTTGTTGTACGTGTTGTGATTGTCCTTGCGTGTGTACATGTTGCTCATCTGGTATTTGTGGTTGTAGTGTTTGTTGTTGTAGCTGTTGTTCTGCTATATTGGTGATATTACTTAAAAGTGGACAATCTTGTTTTTTATGTGAATGATCTCCACATTTATAACATCTCTCTTTCATGCCGTCGTAAAAAATTCTTACTTTAATGTTTTGAATATATAAAAATTGCGGTATTTCTAGCTCTATCTCTATATACACGCCTCTTACTCCCGAAAAAACTGGTAGCAGTGAGTTTACTCCAAACTTTTCACGTCTTGTTGAGTGTATATTACCAAAACGGTGCAAGGCCTCACTCAGTGTTTTATCAGTGATTTCTGGTGGCAAGTTAAATACCCTCACGTACCGCATTATTCCACTTGATCCTTTTACCGTTACCTCGGTTGATGTTCCATTAACATAATTGAACGTCAAAACATGTGTTTCTCGTAAAAATTCTAGGTATCTCTCTTCTGTGTTGAACTTTATATAAATACATCGCTCGTACAAATCCTGGTACAACGTATGTATATCTTTAGCCGTTAGCCCATTGTTCAAGACAAATTACATCATTTCTTGATCTGACGGCTTAGCATCTGTCTTTTGAAACTGTACTTTTACAGTGTTTTGTCTTAAACTATCCATTTTAACTAATCCACAACCTTGTTATAAACAGGTATTAAATATAACCACTGCGCAGAATTGCGCTTATCAAATTTGGAAAGCACTAATATCACAATATTTTTCAATATTTAAAATTCACTAATTTTTATTTTTATTTTGTAATTCGCTCTATACGCCACAAAGGTTGACAATCGAATATTCAAATTTCATATTTAATAATTTCCTGACTCTTAAAAAGAACCGGATACTCCCGTCACATATTCTATCGGCTAGTATTTATTTCGTATCAAATTATTATCCCACTCATCCTAATAAATTCATACATTTCCTTATAAACCCAACCTTCCTCATTCATTACTGTCGATAAATTTCCCGCATTTTATTGTTGCTTAACTTTTATATAATTTTTTTAAAAATCTTATATAAAATATAATATTTATTATATTTTATATAAGATTTTACGAATAAATTTAACGAATCTTGTAAATTTATTTGTAAAATAAATAAATATTTCTTATTTTGGTCTGCATTATACCTTCACATAAATAATTATATTTAAATTTATGTCTTACATTTTATTTTTCTTTCGTTTCAGGTAAGTCGAATTTTCTTTGGAATTCTGGGCGAGCTACTTACTGGAACAATTTTCTGATAAGTATACGAGTAAACGATAATAATACAATTATAAATATTAAATTATTTAAAAATCATTTTCTCGACGTTTATCGAATACCCTTTTAGCCTTATGAATTAATTATTGTATCTTGGCGGAAGAATCTAGATATTTTATAAAAATGTACATACTCGTATTAATAGATTTGATCATTTATTGAAAGTTCCAGCGGCTTAAATAACATATTCGGAATTTGAGAATTTCAGCAAAACGGTGCTATTGCAGAAAAAGTATACGTTCTTTGACCCATTTAAGTCTGCAAGCTTTGCTAAATAAATTGTGCTGCAATACTCTCCTGATTCAATAGTCTTAATCGCCCGACGCGATAAAACACCTTAAATTTGGTGTTTTTTTAATGATTCACTTATTCATACACACAAACATTCCTCTTTTTCTAATCAATTTTTCCTGTTCCTATATTGCCACTCTAATAGTGATTTAAGAGGGCAGAGCGTCGGAAGCATAGCAACCCTACAAAAAGTTGTATATTTTTTTTCGATGTCGATGTTCCTTAATAAAATGAAATTATGTTTTATTCCTAATTTCGTTTTTTAGGCTCAATTTTACGGATCTAATTGTTAGGTGATTCACAAATCTTGATGTTGTGACTGTTGTAGGGTTATACCCGAATCATAATGATTTTTGCATTGTTGATAGGGCAAAGTCTGTTAGAAACAATGGTTTTTTTTTTTTTTGTGTTTTTTTTCCACCATAGGGAAAAAAAATAATAAAATAAATTAGGGAATAAATTGGGGCTTAACGGATAAGTATTGTTCCTTTGCTTACGTTAAGTTCGCATTTATTACTTTGGTTGGTTTTTTGTTTCTTTTCGTTTTAGATTTCTTGTAATCCGGTTCGGTTTGGATGAAGCGTTCCTTATATTTATTTGTAAGTATTGCGCTTCAATCACGTCGCGTCGTGTTTACACTCGAGTGTAATGTCGTTTAACAACCCCAATGTAGTCTTAAAATCTATGTTAGTCGATAGGTCCTTATTAAATGTAGCTAGTTTCAACGTGCAAAGTTTAGTCCCAAATATGGACGAGATTCGTCACATTTTTAATGGTGCTGCAGTGGACATTCTTTGTTTCTCTGAAACATTTTTAAATCCGAATATCCCTAATTCAGCGTTGGCCATCAAAGGTTATACTATATTTAGGAAAGATAGAGCGGTACCTCCCCTTAATTATGGTGGTTTATGTATGTTTGTAGGAGATCACATTAAGGCTAGATTAGTTACCATACCTTCTTCCATTTCAGAATTGTTAGTATCGGATTTAGAGTTTTTATTTGTCAGTGTTTTCATTAATGGTCGTAAAATCTTAGTCGGTACCATCTATAACCCACCAAAAACTAGTAAGAGATCGTATGCCAAATTTAAAAAATCACTTGTAGACTTAGAAAGTTTATTTAGTTATTTCTCTTGTAGATTCGATGAAATGTATATAACAGGTGACTTTAATTTCGATATACTCCAAAATTCCGGCTTCCCTTGGGATTATTTGAATCTGTTAAATAGTCTTAATTTATCCGTACATAACACTGTGGCACCAACGTTTTCTTGTCCAACCGCTAGCGGGGCCTCTTATTCCCTTATTGATCATATAATCTCTTTCACTAATAACTCTATTTGTTTTTTCAATCAGTTGTCTCTCGGTATGGGATCCCATCATGATCTTTTAGTTTTTCTGTAAACTCTTACTCTCCACCTAAACCTATGAGTTTTAGCTTTAGAGATTTTTCTAGTATAGACAATTCCCGCCTTTACTTAGTTTGTAACTCAGTTCCTTGGGAGGATATTTTTTGTCTTAGTTCTGCAACTAGCCAAATAGAATTTTTCAACTCGTATATTAGTTTGGTGTTTAATAGTTGCGTTCCGCTTAAAAAAGGTACTTGCAAAGCAAAATCTCCGCCTTGGTTGTCTCAGGAAATTTCGAATGCCATAAATATTAGAGTTAGTAAATATCGTGTATGGAAAAGGTGTCCTAATAGTCAGTCTCATTTAGATTACAAGCAGGCTCGTAACAGAGTTGTAGGGTTAATTCGAATTGCTAAACGTAATTTTTTCAAGGACAAGTTAGACTCCTCTCTTCCTCCCAAGGTTTTCTGGCGTAATGTTCGTAATTTAGGCCTCGGTAGATGCAAGATTATTTCAAGTGGGGATTTCAAACCCAATGAAATTAATAGTTATTTTTGCTCTAGTCTGAACTCGGGCAGTAGTTCCGTCGATTTGTTCTCTAACGCGTCCTCTAATTCGTTTTCGTTTTCAAATATTTCTCTCGAGGATTTACAATCTGCTATTTGGAAGGTTAAATCGGAATCTTCTGGTCTGGATAACGTAAATTTAAAATTCGTTAAGGTAGTTTTCCCTTTCGTCTCAAAATACTTGTTACATATCTTCAATTTTATTCTCACGTCCTCTTCTTATCCAGATCAGTGGAAGCTAAGTAAAATAATTCCGATCCCAAAGATCAGTAATCCTTTAGAGCTATCCCATTTTCAGCCAATTAGCATTTTAAGTTCTCTCTCTAAGGCTTTCGAGATTGTTGTTAAAATCAAATTCAATCGCATTTACATAGCAATAGTTTAATTAGTTGCTTCCAATCTGGGTTTAGAAAATTTCATAGCACTTCTACTGCGTTATTAAATGTGTGTGATGATATAAGCCGTAATATGAATAATAGGGAATTAACTTCTTTAACTTTGTTAGATTTTTCTAAGGCCTTTGATTCTATTAATCACAGAATCCTTTTTAATAAACTCTTATCTCAGTTTAGATTTTCGCTTTCTGCTGCCAAAATGATTTTTAACTTACTTTCTAATCGTTCTCAGGCAGTTTTTTTTGACAATTCCTTGTCTGATTTCCTTCCTTTAATTTCTGGCGTGCCTCAGGGTTCAGTACTGGGTCCCATATTATTTTCTATGTACATAAATGACATAGAAACCTCCATTCAACATTGTTCATTTCATATGTTCGCTGATGACGTTCAAATTTATAGAAATAGTCGTTTAGATCAGGATTCTATTGTTAGGAATATTTCTCTGATAAATGAAGATTCAAGTAATATCGTTAGCTGGTCGGTCTCTAACAGGCTCGTTTTAAACGCGAATAAATCTCAGTCGATTATAATTTATAAAAAACCGTTAGATACCTCGTCCTTTCCTGGTATTTTTCTGCATGGTTCGCTAATTGAATATTCAAATACTGTTAGGGATTTAGGCTTAGTTATTAATAAAACTCTTACTTGGGGCGACCATTTAGTTACTATTAGTAAGAGGGTCTTTGGCATGCTTAGTTGTTTGTATAAAGTGGTTGGATTTTCTGATAGTCAGTTTAGGAAAAAATTGTTTTTGTCTTATCTTCTTCCTCATTTTATTTACGGTGATGTAGTTTTATTCGGTATGCTTCCGGAAAATATGAATGTTCTCCAAAGATGTTTCAATGCTTGTACCAGATTTATTTTTGGTATTAGGAAGTTCGATCATATTTCTGCCTACTCTAGCCTTGTTTTAGAATGTAGTTTATCTATTTTTTACGAATTTCGCGTTTGTCTTTTTATTTTTAAACTTCTCAAAGCTAAGGAGCCTTGTTATCTATATAGGAAATTAATGTTTAGTAGGTTTCATTCCTCTAACTTCCGCCTAATTCCGGCTAAAAATTGTTGTAGTTCGTTAAACACGTCATTTTATGTTAGGGGAGTTTCCCTTTGGAATTCAATTCCATTGGAAATTAAGAGATTAGGATCGGCAAAATTATTTAGGTCAAAATTTTTGGAGTGGCGTGATTGATGGGCAATACGTAGTTTTTTAATTTATTTATATTAACTTTGTTATTTTTTAATATTATTTCACCTCGTGCTGTACATTTTATTGTAAATGAGCTACTGCTCAAAATAGAATGTGTAAGCATGAGTTGGAAATTGTTTGAAAAAATTTAAGAGGTTTTTATGCCTAATGGAAGCAACTTCATTTTTTTTTTTGTTTCGATTGCTTTGTTTCCATGTGTGCTTTTCCTTTTAATACTAAATTATTTATAAAATACTATAAATAAATAAATAAATAAATAAAAATTAATACTTCCGATATAACTAACTAATATAACTAACTTTGATGAAAGTTGTTGAATATTATACTACAGTACTGATAAAGAGTGAAACAAACGGAATACTACCTTTTCTTGTGTTATAGACTAAATTAATAAAAATTTAACTGGCAACAGAAACGCCTCAAAAATATCCACAATTAATACGATATTTTGATTTTATTTAAACAAATTAGTTTCGCGTTAATTTATTGAATTTGTTTGGTTAACAATGGCAGCGCTTCCGCGAGAGCTTTAGAAAATTGAATTTAATATGTTACTATACCTAAAACGTTGCTGAACTGGTGGATGTGGGAACAAACTGAATACTACCGCCTATTGTCGATAGTAACAAAATTTTAAAAAAAATTGACAACAACGAAATTTTATGTAAAAAAATTAGTTTCTCGATAGTTAATTAGATTTATTTGATTGATAATTTAATTATTTTCCAATAAGTATTTTCCCAATTTTAAGGTAGAACTTTAGAAATTTGAATTTCGTATTTTAGTATAACTAAATGGTAACTGAACTGATAGTTGTAGAAACAAACTTAATTATGCCACATCTTTTTTTTTTTTTTTTTTTTTGTATAGAGGAGGGGATAACCCTCATGGGCGCTGTGCCGGACTCTAACCGACTAAAAACCCCTCCCCTTTCTCCTCGCAACAACTGGGATCGCAATTATTGCATTAATTCAGCCGCTGGATGTCTGTTGTCAATTTGTTCTACCTAGTTCGAATTACTCGATCACCATAATCATCTGACAAATATCATTCCAGGCTTCTTCTTCAGCTAACATCTTTGGAATTATGTTCCTTACCGTTAGTCGTCCCACCCGATCAGCGCACGCCTGCCGCTCCCTTTGCCATTTTTGACAGTGTATTATGGTGTGCTCCGCTGTGTCCTCTTCTCTGCAATAACAACAGTTAGATGTCTCCGTGATGTGCATCCTACAGAAGTAGCTGTTGAAACAGCCGTGACCCGATAGGAACTGTTTCAGATGAAAGTTGGTGTTCCTTTCCACCCACTCCTTGATGCTATGAATGAGCTGCCACGTCCAGGCTCCGGTGTCCGCATTCTCCCATCTTGCCTGCCATTGTTGCATCAGCTCCTCCTTGGCCTCGTCCTTTGGGGTCCCTCCCAGCACCGCTACTTTATGTTTTGCCATCAAGGTAACAGGTGGCATGTTAGCTATTACGAGAACAGCCTCCTTGGAGACCGTCCTATTAGCACTACATACACATAGGGCGATGGTACTTTGTACGCGCTTCAGTTTCTCACGAGCCCTAGCTACATCTAAAGCTCGGATCCAGATAGGTGCACCATAAAATATTATGGATGTGACCACGGATGCGAGCAGCCTTCTCTTTCCTGCGCTTGGTCCCCCAGCGTTGGTCATCAATCGGATAAGGCCTGCTGTGGTCCTAGTTGCCTTTATCGCCGTTTGTCTTATGTGCTCCTGAAGGCAGCGTCGAATCCAGCCATACACCCAGGTACTTGATTCACATCGTAGGCTTAATTCTAACTACCTCGACATTGAAGGTCAATGAGTGAAGGGCCCTTCTACCTGCCATTACCACTGCTTCAGTCTTTTCCGGAGCCAACTCCAGCCGATGGTTATGAAGCCATCTGGAGATCACTTACACTGAAGCTTCCACATGCGCCACCAGCTGTTGCTCGTGTTTTGCAGAGACGACCAAAGCCAGATCGTCAGCGTATCCTACCAGATTAATACCCTCGGGTAGAGGAATTCGGCGTACTCCATCGTAAAGAATATTCCACAGCGTCGGTCCAAGCCTAATAAAAAAAAAAAAAAAAAAAAAAATCTGCATGGTAGTAGGTGTTCAAGGAGTTTTCCACACGTATCCAACAGGCACAGTGGCCTATACGATGTAGGCACTCTATCTGGTTTCCCTTTTTTTTTAAGTAGAACCAGTCGGGTCGTTTTCCAGATGTCAGGGAATTCTATATTTTTAAGAGCCCGATTCATCACATTCAATACCCGGTTTGGGTGTATTTCTAAAGCAATTCTGACGGCCTCTGGTGAGATCCCGTCCGGTCCCCCGCTCTTCTTTGTCTTTATTTTGCGCCAGGCTGTCTCTAGTTCCTCCGCTGTAAAGGGCGGACATTCTCGGGAATGTATGTTCTCTTGGCTCAGTCGCCCATGCTTCGGAAAAAGAGAAGCCACAACAATACTAATGACTTCCGCTGACAGAGTAGGCACAGTTTTACCAAACCTTTTCATTACTACCTTATGGGTGTCTCCTCATGGGTCCAATTTAAGAGTATTGCAGAGAGCTTTCCAACATTTCTTCTTCGATTTCAGAATTGCCGTCCTCAACTCGTTTCTAACGCGTTTCAGCTCTTGCTGGAAGGATGTATCCGCTTGGCCTCTAGTACACTTATTCTCTCTCTGTAGCCTCCTCCTGGCTTGATTACAGGTTTTGCGTATCACCGCGAATTCTGAGGACCACCAGTACACAGCTTTTTTCCTTCTCCGGCCTCTAGGTTGCAACACCTCATCGCATGCATCTTTAACAGCTGTTACTAGCTGCTGAGGTGTAGCAATATTAGGAGGGTCAAGGCAACATATTATCGCACTACGTAGACGTTTCTCCCCTGGTTCCCCTATACTCCAGTTCCTGCTGATAGCGGTGCTCTGTCCCGTTTGCCTAGATGACCCATCTGTGCTAACCTCAAACATAATATAGCGATGATCGCTGAGGCTTTCCTCATCCAGAACTTTCCAGCTCCGAAGCCAATTCACAATTCTCTCAGAGCCAAACGTTACGTCGAGGACTGCGCCATAGCCGCCTCTTTCAAATGTAGGAAAATTCCCCATGTTGAGACATGTAAGACTACAGGAGCCAAGTCTGACAGAAGCTGGCCTCTTTTGTCCAGAATCTCTCCTCCCTACTCCGGAGACTTAGAATTAAAGTCGCCTGCGACGATCACATCCTTGGTCTGATTGAGAATTATTAAACTGAGCTCATTAGAGTAAACTCCTCTACCGGTTATATATATATATATATATATATATATATATATATATATATATATATATATATATATATATATATATATATATAGATATATATATATATATATATATATATATATATATATATATATATATATATATATATATATATATATATATATATATATATATATATATATATGTTGAAACTGTCAACGTATTGTGACCATACAATGGATCTCGTCGAAGGGAATGAAAGAGCCGATATGTGAGCTAAAAAGGATGCATTAAATGACACGGTTCAGGAGTGCGGAAGGAAGGATGCAAGAGATGTACTTCGAAAGCTTCAGATGAATCTGTGGAGAAAATGTGAGAGTGAGTTTAACGAGAAAAGTCTAACGAAAGGAATGAAGTACAGAGTGCTCCGTGGTACTCCTTTGGGAATTCCGTTACGCGAATGTTGCGAACGGTTAAAAGAATGAGGCTGAATCATGGAAACTAGAAGAAATGCTTGTGTACGTTATTTGAGTGAGGACAAAGATTGGTAGTTGTGTGGAAGTGTGGAGGATGTTGAACATCTCATATTGGCTTGTCCAAGATATAGCCAACGTAGATATAAGTTTAACATCCTACGGAGTGCAAGAAATCTAAGTGATTTAATGAATAAGGGTGGTTTTTTGGCTTATAAGAAAATGTATAAATTTATTAGGATGAGTGGGATAACAATTTCATACGAAACAACTACTAGCCGACAGACTATGTGTAGGGAGTAAACCGGTTATTTTTAGGAGTAAGGAAAATATCAGTAAAATTGAATTTTGAATTAAAATATCACATAAACATATCACACAAGTTTCACTGAAAATTTGATGTGACCCCATTTACTTAATATTCCGAATATCCCAATCGTTTTGTGATTTTATTTTTTTCTAAAATTTGAAGCTCTGCGCAATGCTATCATCTAGAAAATAAGTGACTCCAATTTGTTACTACTCTGGGTACTATATATGAAGTTGGGTTTTTAAAAATTTACTTTATATGAACTAAAGTTCCTTTATACGTAGTTTTTAAATTTCGGCTGTGTAATTGGAATGCACAATATAATTAAGTTTAGTTTATTTGTTTACAATTTTAAGTTTTTATTTTACACGTATAATATTGACAATCGATTTTTTTTTTTTGTTTATTACTATGACCTCTAATTTTGTGTTGTTCCTACCTACGCGCGTCACAATATTGGCCCTGCTACATTCAAATTCAATTAAAAATTTTTTTTATGATCTGCTTAATTATGTAGCTTGTCGTAAAACAAGGAGAGGGTCATCGAGATGAACTCACCACACTCATAATTATTAGAAGCCAATGTTGTAAAGAAACTTGAAAAATTAGTCTCAGGCTTAAATATTAAACGATTTGTCTGTCTTCATTTTTTTACCCTGTTATAGATATTGGCGGCATTGCATTACTTATATCAATCTTAAAATTTTCAGTTACACAGAAAATGATTTAAAAATAAATATAATTTCACAAATCATAAATATTAAAAACTAAAACGATTATTATATACCTACTTGAATGTTTCCTTAAAGTTTAATGAACTACACAATTTTAAAGGTTAATTCAATTTAAATTATTCATTATATACGAATATGTAAACACTAATTCCACAACCTCAATATATGCAGAAGCATAAACAAAGCCCGACCACATACCATTGAGTTGGGTTTCATTCATCACGCTTTGTATGAAAATTCAACATTTTCCTTGATTTAAGTTCATCCGTTTACAAAAACCAAAATATATAACATGTTGTTGTTCTCTTGAACTAAAACAAAAAATAAAAATGCTTTAGAAAGTTTAACATTTTGAAAATTAAGCTTTTGCTATGTCATGAAATGTTAAGCATTTTTAAATACGTTTTTTTTCCGTATGTACATACATGTATATTCTCGTAATTTTGGTTTTGTATTTGTAATTTTTAATAATACACGCGATGGAATACTTTTCTACATCGTAAACAGAATCCTGCAATGTTAAGCTGAATCTTTTCGAAAATAATTTAATTTTATTGGAACCCCTGTGTTCAGGATCTTCACCTAAAAAGAAAAATTTGTAAATATTTTGATTGATAATTTCATAAAATATGTAACTTATCTTGGTGTTGCACAGAAATTATATTTCTTTCACTATATTTATGTTGTATAAAGTAGTGTTTTTTTATTCGCTCCGGATAGCTGCTATCGAGAGCCGTCATATAAAAAATGGCTCCCGATAGCGCTCCGTATAAATAGGTAGAGCCAAATATTTTTTATATGAAGTTTTTGGTAAACAATTGAATTAAAAATGATAGTTTGATGTTAAATAAGTTTAGTTTACCAATAAATAGCGCGTCAAATTTAAATTTAGGCATATAAAAATGACGGCTCTCGATAGCAGCTATCCGGAGCGAATAAAAAACACTACTTAATTCTGAAATCAATTTAAATTATTGCTGTTAATTTATTGAATTGCTTATATATTATAACTTATTTATTTTATACTTTAAAAGCGAAAACTTACACGGTATTATCATTTCAGCTGATTTTCACATAAATAATTTGTTTACAAATTAGCTTTTGACATTTGGTCAATTGTTAGAAATGTATTCTATGTTTTTTAAGAAAGTGTTATAAAGATCGATCACTGCCATCTATAATTAAACATTTAATTATCTAACGTCTAATAGATAGTGCTGGTGTAGAATATACTATTTTTGTACGTACTATTTTGAAATGATATTGCCGCCCTTTTTAGTAAATTCGCGCTTTTTCAGTTTTTTATAACTCTTAATCATTATTTCTCGTTCACTTTGATTTTGAACATTGAGCTGGTACACCAAAATATAAGAGATCGAATAAAAGAAAAAATATTAAAAGGAAATAAATTGTTTGTGCTAATAAAATTATAAATTTAATAAAACAATTGTTTTCATTATCGTGGTAAAGAAAGGGATTTATTTGAACGTTTTTCTTGCTACACCCTGTATGATGTACTTTAAATAAATACAACAAAATTATTGATTCAGGAGTTGTGCAGGAGTTTTCCCCATATAGTAAATAGATTGGAAAATTATGAATTACCAATAAATTAAATGACCGAATTAAAGGTATATTTATCGATATACTGAACATCTAAAAACAGAATGTCACAGTTATTGATCTTCTTTAAAAACGGTTAAGACAAAGTATCTAAAACTATAAAAAGCTTAAAATATAAGTATTCATTTATACATTTATTTTATAGTTTTTACATCAACAAAACTAAAGTGAATCTTTCAAAAAATAATCCTGTTTATATAAAAAAAATTTTTTTTAAAACATATTTATAAATCAGAATATAATAATAATTTTGATTTGATTGATTTGATTTGGGTTGTACGACCAAGCCTTTAGCAAGATCTCCCGGATGACGCCGAGCCCACCGTACACCCTTTTTACATTGACTTGGAAGGATTGGATAGGATTGTTAGTATAGGATTGAGTTCGACCCGGTTACAGACACCTTGACGGTCAACAGTTAGTAGTATAACAATTGTTAATAATAATAATAATAGTTTGTTATCACAGGACGGCATAATTTCTTTCTACAAGTTCTTATTTCCTTAAGACCGGTAACTTTGCTTTTTGTTCCTTCAGTCCTGAAATTTTAACTTTGTATTATTGTTGTAATTTATTCTGACAGAATTATCTAATCTATTGCTAATTTCCTGAGGTCCAACATGTCATCATCTTAATCACTATTTATTTTAATAAGGTTAAATATGTTTCTCAGCAATCCTCGGTTAGTTACTTCCTACCCTAAGTTATACTAAATAAATAAATAATCATCTAGTAACAATCCTGTCCAGGAGCAGGAAAAATCTATTAATAATATTTTATTTAATCCATACAGACACTTGCATGCTCCATCAAGTTTGATCATTTCCTATATAAATAACTAAATTAAACTAAATTAGTCTCAATTCGCTACTTAACTTTTTGGAGAGTAATGAATTCTGCAATGTACCTGAAACAGTTCAAAATTTGAACCCAATTAGCATGTTATGAATAGTCCACCCTTCCCATATAAGAACACAACCAACTACAAATTTGTTCCCATCCGAAAACGCCCACAACCACCATCTCTCCCACCTTGACGTTACAACCGCAAACGCTTCGTAAATTATAAATTATAACAAATAAACTATACATATATGTATTCAATTATTTATTTACTATGTCAATCCATTTATATCTATTTATTTTACCTCTACTTAACTTAAATAAATTTAACTACATTTGTTTAGCAGTTGATTAATTAATTAATTACCCATTAGTTCCTTGCTTGACATCGCTCTGATGTACGTAAGCGATGAATATTTGATAAAAGTTGTAATATCCAACCTACATTACTTTAGCTATCTCTTCTTCCGAAATTTCATCTTCAAGAAGCTCACTTGAATCTGATTCTTCGCATTGGTAAATCCCTTCAGCTGCTTTCCGTAAATCAACTCGAAAGGATAAGAGAGGTTTCCATTCATTATGCGATCTGTTGAGATAATTTAAATTCTGGTGTAACGAATCATGCCAGGTAAAACATGGTCGTCCTAGTTTCCTAGGACCAGCACTGTACGTGAAAGCAGCCTTGAGTATATGGATAGACGGACGGCGGTACACATGTCCCCAATAATTGATCCGCTGGAACTTAATGCGCTTTGTTATTGTTTTACCGTTCAAAATTTCTTTAATTTTCCTTGGGTTCCCGAGGGTGGATTTATCTTTACTAAATTCCAGTAATCTTCTCAAGAAAAAGAGCTCATATTTCCTTAATCTCTTCTGATTTGCAAGTGTAAGGGCGGTGGTTTTCAATCCATAGATCATCATGGGAACTATGACAGTGTTATACATCGTGATGGCTATCTTAGAAGATACTTTATTTCTTTTAATGAAAGATTGCATTAGTTTTGTGACCCCGAGCGCTTGGCGACACCGGGTCCGGATAGTGAGGGGCCTACTAAGCCTAGTTGTGAAGTAGGTGCCCAAGTATTGTAATGTTTTCACTGAGGTGAAAGTAATTCCACCTATTCTGACATTGGATGGGATGGGTATTAAGGAGTCTGGGTTTCTAATAAGTACAGTGCATTTATTTGGATTCACTGTTAGTCCGGCAATCTCTAATCCAGCGATCAACTCAATCAGAATGGGTTCTAAGCGTGCAGGGTCCCGAGTGACAATTAAAATGTCATCAGCATATGCTAGAATTAAAGGAAACTGCAATGTCCCTCCTTGATTTAAACATAATTCTGGATACTGATCGGCAACAGTTACCAATACTTCATTCAAAATGAAATTAAAAAGTCTTGGTGATAGAGGACAACCCTGTTTTACCCCTTTGTTCTTTTTAACTCTAGCTGTACAGGTGTTAAACCACTTGATGGAGGTTTTCTCCCAGAAACAAGCCTTTATGATGCGGTTTACCAGATAATGAGGCACATATTGTTGAAGACATTCGATTACGAACTTTAGATTGACTGTGTCAAATGCTTTTGCTAAGTCAATAGAAAAGGTAAAAGTTTCATTCCCGGAGCGCCATTCTTCATCCAGTACTCGACGAATGACAAACATGTGATCATCAGTCGAGCAATTGGGCAAAAACGCAGCTTGGTATGAAGGCGGTAATTCGAGATGATCATCCAACTTTTCAAGAAGAAGCTTGGCATAGATCTTGTATCCTACATTGCATAGGGTTATGCGTCGGAAATCACTGGTTTGACAAGGATTCTTGTTCTTAGGAATTGGAACCTGAATGGTCTCCAGCCACTCGGTTGGTGGGTCATTGTTTATCCATGCAGTTTCTATGACTTTATGAAGCGCTTCAACAATATTGTTGGGTGCATATTTAAATAGTTCAATGGGAATTTGATCCGGCCCCGGGGCAGTGCCTGGGCGGATTAAATTCAGGACTGACTGAATGTCTTCCTTATTTGGAGGAGGACCTAGAGGAAAGTAATCCTGTTCCTCTACAAGGCTCGGCCAGGTTCCTTCAATGGTAGAAAGTTAATTTACCCAGGAGGAAATTGGTATGTAATTTCCGCGAAAGGAAGAGCAATCTCGTTTGAAAACCTTAAAATATGAATAAGTTCTGCGAAGACGTTCTTAAGGAAAATAGTAAGTCAAACGACTAAAAAATTGTTTGCATTCAGAAGATTTGTGCCTGGAATAGGCATCAGACAAACGTTTCCTGGCACTTTGTAGACGCAATCGAAAGCTCCTCTCCTGTGGATGAACATGTTTGTGAAACTGGGCCTGTTTAAAGAGCGCCAATGCTTTCCTACGCTTAGGTGTCAGGGGCGTCTTGGTGATGAGTAACTGTTGGGAGCTTTCCTTGATGCAAGTAGTTATCAAATGCCATAGATTACAATCATTTATATCTGAAACTGCTTGTGCAAATGATTTTGCTAAAACGGACTGATATTGTTTGTGTATCTTTACTCCTTGCAGTAACGAGAGATTCAAAGATTTGAATGAATAGGTTATAGGTGGCCCTGCAGAGATCAGAACTGGCTTTACATTAGTAGGACAGGCAAGCGACCGCACTTTTCGCATGGTGCACACAATCCATATTAAACGATGATCGCTTAGTGACGGGTAAAAACAGGCGGCTTTCACCGACTTAACATAAATAACCCGATTGCTTTTACGGGTTAAAATATAGTCCAACTGGGAATACAATCGACCATCAGTCCAGGTCATAAGTTTCCGCCGACGTCCATGAAGGGTGTGATTAAAAAGTTGAGTCGACCGAGTTAGTAGTTCTAGAGAAACTCCATTCTCATTCTTCGACTGCAAATCATCTTCTTTTAGATGAGCATTAAAATCTCCAAATAAGACAATATCGATCTGTTGCGGGCAACGATCAATTATCGAAAGTAACTTTGAGAATATCTTTGTGGAAAGACGACGATTGTATTGGGAATTGTGAGGTGGAACATAAACGGATATGGCAATGATCCTCCTATTCTCAATTCTGCCGTTCAGAGTAATTATGGCACTAAAATATTTTCGAATTCCCATGGTCCGAATGAAGGTATGCCTTTTTATCAAAATTCCCACTCCACGTCTTTTTGTCTTGGGATCGTTTGTAAGGTGCCAAATGTAATTTTTTGAAGAACAGGTTCCAGAGGGCATATTTGTTTCTGAGACACTACATATATGGACATTATTTTCTAATAAAATTCTGTCAATGGCGTCACATTTCTGGGAGTTATTAAGGCCTCGAACGTTCCAAGTTCCAAGGCAGAATGAGTTGACGGGAAGGTCCAGGATTGGTGACTCAATTAACTGTGATTCCTCAATTAGTGTATAAGGATTGTCAGTGGTGGAAATTTTCCGGTGGACATTCTCTGCTATGTTAGGCAAATCGGAATACTATGCCGTGTTAGCAATTATTGGGGTATGTTCCTGTTGGAACATTAAGCTGTCATAATGTGACCCAGTATATAGCAAATTAATTTCAGTGTTATACGTTCCCCTAGTCGGTGTAAAAGTGATTTGATGTTTGACATAATAAATATTTATTTTTATTTTTTTTCAAATTAGACACGGCCGAAAGACATTCGGCGCCACCCCAACATCCAGTCTGCTGAAGGTCGGATAGATATCTTAATATTAATTAATTGTAAACAGAGATAGAAGTGCACAATATTTGATTGATGTCATTCGTGTAGAGAATTTTGTCAAAAAAATTTTTAATATTTCTGCCGTGTGGAGTACATTTTTTGGAGATAATAATAACAAGATATTTTATTGTAGGTTTTTAATGATTTTGTTTGTTTTTTTGGTCAATAGTATTTTCATGTAGAGTCATCACCCATTATTTTATTACTTCATTATTTGACTTAATTCAGAAGTAGTTACTTCTAGTAAAAATATTATTTTAATCTGTTGTTGTGTTAATATTTATTAATTTAATATACAATTATACAATTTTAATTATATTAAGTTTATACAATTTTTTTAAAAAATTCTATTGCATGTGAGGATGGAGTTTTTAATGTTAATTTGATTGTTTTATACAGGCAAAACAAATAGTAAGTGTGCATCATATTTTCATACACATTAGTACCAATGATCTATTCTTAATACTTATTTTGATTTTTATTTATATTATATTTTAGTTTTAATGTACATACATTTGAGAATGGTTCCGTAGCAACCGAAATATCATGTTTTTGCTAAATAAATATATTTATAATTGAATAAATGTATTGTTTTTATGAATGTTCGTAATAAGCACACAATTCGATCAAAACTTTTAATAAAATTAATTGATTTCCAGTGTGATTCAAAATTTCCCTGGGATTATAGATCTGATGACATGCATCCAATATTGTGTGAGAATAATCATCAAGATTACCGCGTATAAGCTGACAATTTCAGCTCGGAGATCACTTGCTGAACAGGTTGAAGAATGAGAATCTTGTAGTTGCAGCTGAAGGATGATTGCATTGAAAAGGCAATTTCCATCACTTGGTATTTTGTGTACTTCCATGCCTAACAGTAATTAGGTACTGAGTGTGCAATGTATAATACAATTGCCAATTTACCGATTTATTTAACTTAGCTTACCTTCTAATTTTCTAGTTATTAATTCCAGCTATTCCACTACAATTGTAGATTCTAAATTCTTAACTCAATAGCATACTAAATAATTTAATTTATGAATTATTTTAATTTTAATTTTAATTTTAATTCTATTTCATCACACACTAATTTCATCACATCAACTCACTACATTTCATATAACCCTACATTTCAAATAAATTCTACACTCTATATTTCAAATAAATTCTTTAAACACATAGACACTAGTTTAATAATTAGTTAGCCATTTATCATTTATGTACTTAATTATTCCTTTATTAAATTCAGTACCCTTTGTTATATGACTCTGTTATCTTTTAATCACTAAACATCGTAACTCTATAGTTTGCTCTAATAATTAATAAATTATCTAATTTTTGTTTTATCTTTTATATTTTCTTTCATCACACTTCACCAATAGTTTCATTACATCAAGGCTTCTTTTAACATCAATAAACTGCATTTCCAGTTTGGACATATATTCCAAGACTTCCCTATTTCACCTGCCTAATCAAAACTTTACACATTATACCTAATGTTTTTTCCTTAAATGTTGAATCGGATGCACAATCATGCACTCTTACACAATTCACAATTCACTGAATTTATCGAATTTTAGTTTGAATAGCCAATTTACAATAAAATAATTATTTTTAATAAAATTTAATTCTCGAGGAAAAAAACACAACCATTTGACTCGAAAGTCATGGCCAACCATAAATCAGAATATAATAATAATAAAAAAAATTAATGAAATATTCAATTCAACCATTTTGTTGCTCTTTACTTTTAGCATTTTCCGTTCAGTGATTCTGTAAGAAAATGACAAAAACAACTTTCAAAGCATTTTTCTGCATAAATTCAATTTCTGTTCTTTTTCACCTCTGTTCGAGTATATGCATACCGGATAGACGGACTCTATTGCACTCGTTGTCTCAATCTATTAATCTTTTGATGAAGACTATGAGAAAAAATAAAATAAAATTTGTATTAACAAAGAAAACTTTAAATGATTTGTTTCTTTATAATTTGCGTCGTCGGTTTGATTTTGGATTCTTATTTCTATAACATATTTTATTAAATATGCGAAGTACTCTTAACACAATTAAAAGAAGGCGCACTTAAACAAATTAACAAATTTCGCATCCATATTTTTTCTGGACAAATTTCAAAAGTTGAATGATTTCAAAATTAATTAAAAATTTGCAATTTCCTTCAGCAAAGGAACCAAAAAAAAAAAAAGGTAAACGGGGGTGTCCTATGTAAAGGGTCGAACGGAATTCAAATTTTCTGCAATAACAAATTACAAAGAAAAGTGCATTTTTGGTTTAGAATATGCAAATTTTATACCGAGTTTTTTTCCTCTAAAATGTGTGCTTGGTTCCAATGCGGATAGAAATTAAGCGCGAATTTATTGAACAACAAAATTCGATTAAATTTCTTGTAATTTGCTATAGAAAAACGTACGTTCATCGCTAAACTAAAATATTTTTTATAGCAGATGTTATTTGAATATTTTATTTTTTGTTTGCTTCAATTTTGGCATTTTAACTGTTTCTAGATTGTAACTCTTCCGATTCGTATCTAAACATTGTTTAAGCTGTTACTGTTTTGTTTTGTATATAAAAAATCTGTAACAAAACTCTGCTTTAAAATAAACTTTGTCTCTTTGTTTAAATATGAATATCGTACCTTTTTCAGCCTTCCGCTATGAAAACCTTCATCATAAGAAAATTTTGAGGAAATTTATTCAGAGGTATTTTATATATGGGTCCCGGTCGATATGCCATATTTCATTACTGAATATGAAAACTGCATGTTTCAAAACAGCATATGGTGCACTACGGCTTATGGTACAGTGCGGCATATTTCAAAACGTCTTATGGTACACTACGGCTATGGTAACTATGGCATTAAGATGAAATTCAACAAGTATATTGGAAAAGGGATTATAAAATAAGTTTTTTAACTTAAATTTGCAAGCTTACAAAAAATTAATGTGATTTTTTTAAATTTTATTAAAAATTTTCTTACATTTCTTTTCTCCAAATTCTCTATTTAATAATTTGCTAATTTTACATTTTTCATTGAAAATTGAATAAAGTTCAGAATCAAACTTCAGTCTTTTTTTATAAATTTATAAGGTTTCCGACAATTTCCGATTATATTTGCCTAATTAGTCCATTACAACGAAGATGGAAAAGCCCAACATTAGAAATTCATGATTGGTTTTAATTCTAAAATAATACGCCGGTAATAAATAAATTTTACTTTCAGTGGCTGTTTCTGTTGTACTTCGAAAGTTTTTTTTTTTTTTTTTTTTTTTAAATAACAACAAAACTGGAGAGCGGTTACTAACTGAAAATATAAGTGAAATAAAACATCTGCTATGCTATAGTTGAAACATTTCAAAAACTAAATAAAAAATCGGTGAATTAATAAGCGAATTAGCAATTACGTTGCAAATTATTGTTATTCGTAGAAAATTTGTTCAATCACTTAGCAAATAATTTTATTTAATAAAAATAGATTTAATTAAAATTAGATTTACATACAAGTTTATTTCCATTAGAAGAATAAACTTAAATTTTTTAAGTAAAGGGAAATTCTGCTAAGCGAAAGAAAATTCTGATAATTAAAGAAAAATTCCAATAGATGAAGGAAAATTTAAGTAAATCTAATTGGAGGAAAATTCTCCTAGGTGAAGGTTTAAAGAAAAATCCGTTAAGTGAAGCCAAATTCCATTAAGAGAATCGATTTCGGTATAATCTGTTAAGAAAGAGCCAATGGTTGGTTTGTTCTTCAATGGACATATTCACGAAAAATCAATATTTAAATTTATTAAAACAAACAAACTTTTATTTTTGGTTAAATTCTTGAAAACACATTTTATTTAATAAACATTTAATTGTACATGTTTTCAAATCAGTTGTCGAGTTCTTACTGACTCACCACAAACAATACAACACAAAGAACCCGAACCAAGCAGAATCCGAAAACGCAAAAGAGAGAGCGAAAATTATACATAATTGGGTTCTTCTTCTTTCATTAAGGTTAGAGTACAAAGAGAAGAAATATGATAATTTTGTTGTTGTTGTTTGCCTCCTTGAAACACTAGATTTTTCAATTATTTACATTTCATAAAAATAATAATAATAATGTTAAAATACTAATTGTTGTTATCAATATAATAAGAGAACAATACATATATAAATTGATGTTATGCAAATTTGTTTGAATTCAGAAAGTAACATACAACGTATTACACCAGAGTCTTGAGTTGCGTCGCTAATGCGTTCCAGGAAAATGGGACGCAACTCAAAACAACGCAACTTGGAAACCAAAAAAAACTGTTTACCAAATTATTAAACAAAAACAGTTTTAATTAAAAATGGTTTCATATTGTTTATTACTCCAAGAGATAAATAAAAAAAAATGTATGTGCCTCACCCTTATAAGCACATGATGGAAGTGAAACGTCTGTAGTAAAATGATTGGAGTCGGTTTCTAAAGTAAATAATAGAGTTGTGATATTATTTTTTATTATTGATTTATTTTATTGTTTTTTTCTTGTATAACCGTAACTAGAGGCTTATGATAGCTAAAATGTGATACAAATATTCGCGTTTCTACAGTATGCAAATATCGACTAAAAACAGCGTCTATTGTTGCTCCCTGCCTCGTTGTGGATTTTGCAGGATCGCTTGTCATACTCAAATTGAATTTGTCTTTGAAAAATTTTATAAGTTGCATAGATGATTCTGCTGCAAAGTTTACATTAAAATCCCCTCCAAGAATTATGGGTATTTTTTCTAAATTTGAGTTAAGTATTGGTGCTTCAGAGGAATATTGAAGTAACTTTTCATAAAGGAATTCAATTATGTTTTTAACACTTTGATGTGGTGATATATATACCGCTACCAATAACATCGTTTGACCGTGCTCTGTAGAACATTGACAGGCACATACTTCTCCTACTTCATCAATTTGCACCCCAAATGCTAGTGGTTTCTGTACTCTAATATCCCTTGATGTCGTTAAAACATGAGCAGTATCATCTGCATTCTGGTAAATAGCAACGCCACCAGATCGAACACTTGGCCGTTTATATTTAACTATACAGTTGAAATTCGGTATAGCGACATGTTCGTCGTTGTGAACCCACGTCTCCGACAAAATTAAAACATTAGAATGTTTAGCAACTCTATCGATTAGATCAAGATTATGAGCCCGTAAACTTTGAATGTTGAAGGTATTGTAGCAACCCGTAGATAGCAAGCTATCAAAGGCTGTTACTAGAAAATTTTTCTATTCCCTCAGAGGCTTTGAGGCGGTCTTCTTTGGCCGGCTAAGCTCAGTGGATTGGGGTGGGGTTTCTCAAAGCTTAAGGAAATTTAGTTAAACCGCAAAGAAAGGAACAGGAAAAAAAAGGACAGAACTCAAGAGAGGGACCAACTTACCATGATCGACTGTGATCACACCTACCTCTTCCTCTACACAATTAAGCTTTTAGCTTCTCATCCTGAAAAGCGAAATGCGAATATTACCAAAAAAAAATTTTAAAAAAATTTAACCCGCAGATGTTGTAATAAAAAAAAATTATTTGAAATAATATTTTTAACCGGATTTTATTGAGAAAAAAAAATTAAAGAAAAGAACAAAAATTTAGAAAATGTGAAAAATTCAATAAAATGGTTAACTTAAACCCTATCACCTGTGACGTCACAATCTAAATCTAATTTATTATTTCTTTAGAAAGATATAAAGCAAATAGATAACTAATAACTTAAAACTAAAAGAATATAATATAAATATTTATAATTAAAAGATAACCTGATTCCAGAATGTTAATATGTAGGTCATAGCTTTTAGCGGTTGCACCAATGCCAACATTTGGCTCAATTTTTTATTATTATTAACGGTTTTTGTCTTTTTGTGTTGGTTTTTTTTTTCCACACTACACTATATAACTGTTTTATTTATTTACGATTAATACTCAGTTTTAGATAGAATTAATAGTTTATTTTAATTAATTATGTTCCACAATTATAAAAAAAATTTGTAGGTCTTACTATTTATACACTTTACCATGAACATGTGGCGCTTGTTATATTGAATTTTGAATAATCTGTTCATCAATTTTGTTAAACTAGCCCACAACCACTTTTAATTGTTATTCTTTATTATTTTTAGCACGATCACAAGATCATATTCACTGTTAAAGGTTTTTATTTTGTTGTTTTTATATTTGTACACGATTTAATTTTATTTCGATTACACTACATAATGTTTTGTGTCGTTTACAGATTTTTAATACAATACGTATGATAAAAAAAAATGTTATTCAGACTATATAATTTCACTTGTGATCAATGGATCATATACACTTTTGTCCTTTAACTCATTCATAATTTTATTAACGTTGAGTTCGGGCATTAATTTCAGATACCGTTCGATTTGGACAATTATGATTATTATTATATTTTTTTTTTCTTATTATTATTTAAGAATCATATAACAATGTATTCACTAATTACAAATGATTTAACTATTAGTTTACAAATTTTCACTACGCTTAATATTAGATAACTGAGAATTTAACTAACTTTTCTTAAAAATTACTTGTATAAACCATAACGTTATTTAGAATTTTTCCACATTTGTCTATTTATTTTATAACGTTTAAAATAATTTTATTTTTATAGTATTAACAACATCATAGCTTGTTGTTTTAATATATCACCATATTTCAGATATCACATATGGTTATTTTAACAAAAATAGAAAACTTAGATAAAACTTAGAACTTGAAACCAAAAGCTTGAAATATATTTTTTTCCAATTTTTGGTTATATCGCAACAGAAAAAAAACTTGTTAAGTTATCACGCAAACAGAGAGCCGTGTACTATCCAAAATTGTTCATCTTGATCCAAAAAAAAAATTTACAACAAAAAAAAATTCCCACCCAATACAAAATGTTTTATTATTTCTTTATTTTTGAACGGGATTATTCAGCTTAGTAATTTTTTTTTTCTCCTACAAACTTGATTTTCCCGCGCTTCAATGTTTTTGTACGATTTTTTATATTTTTTCTAGATTGTTCTTAATATACGGTTTAATCATTAATTATCAGGGATGGTTAACCAACTTGGAACGCAGAGCAGGGCCAGTCGTTACAGTATAAAGCGACAAACCTGTTGCGTTTGTGATGAAATCAATTAATTCAGATTCTAATGTGATGAGTGGATTCAGCGAAAGTCGTTTAAATTCCAGCTTCAACAGAAGAGTAGACGATGGCTCCTTTCTGCAATGATAAAATATTGAATCCTTATGTTTTGACACGATGTATAATTTTTCGAATGTAGTGACTCTGGATAAAGCAACTATAGTAATTGCATCGAGTGGGTTTTTTCATACTCATACACGATTTCGTTGAATGTACCACCTTGAGATTTATGAATCGTCTAGAGCAACCAGATATTAGAGGAAAGTGACTTCGTTTTACTATCATTGTTCTGTTATTATTTAAAGAAATCGTAGAGTTGCGTCGATTGATTGGCACTTCATTCAATGTAATATTATGTTGTTGCATATATCCAGCAGCCTTCATTCGTAATTTTCTTCCAATTTTAATGTCAGGAAAAGTTAGCCAAACACGAGTTACTTCTTCATTCTCGTTTTGTTCAACGCGAACTAATTTGCCGACGGCGCCATTGGCTAATCCATCTGATACATCGATATTGGTTGTTATTATGTAATATTTGTCAATAACAAAAATTATATTATATGGAAGTCCGCCTGTGTCAATAGTAGACTTTTTGTGCAGTTTTTGACGTAGTGATGCCAACTGTGTAGCGTCGTTGTAGCCAGAATATACATCAATCGCGATGGACGTAATTTTAACCTCAGCTTCGTTTAAAATTTTATTATTATATGCGTTAACAGATTGATTCGAATAAAATAGCCGAATACCATGAGGACATAATGCATTGACTTCGTTTTCCTTAAAGAAACGTGACTGCATTAGAATTAACTCATCATCATCAAGTATTTGACCGTTTCCTATTTTCGTTAAAATATTCGAAAATTGAACGTTAGCTTGGCGCATAATTTCATCGAGTTCATAGAATTTGAGCCCTCTCCATAATATTGGTCCAGACATGCTTTGTTTCGGTTGATTATAAATGGGTGTTGCTTTAACTGGTGGTAATTGACGTAAGTCACCAATTAAAATAACGTCATATCCTCCAAAGTTAACATCAAAGATACCGCTAATCTGTTTGAGTCGTAGATCGATCTGTGCTAATAATTCTGCGCCGGTCATACTGATTTCATCGATGATTAAGACTCGGACGTATTTGAATAGTGTGCGATATTGGAGTGCGATTTCACAAGACAATGGAAGTAGTTTTGACAACGTGATTTTTAAAGCAGTATGCACTGTGGTACCGTTAATAGCCACAGCAGCTTTGCCAGTTGAAGCGCACGTAATGTAAGCGTTACAACAACCATCGTTATCGGTAAAGCGATTGTAAATCTCCATTAGAAGTTTAATGACAAACGTTTTGCCACATCCCGCCGGTCCAGTGAAGAAAATTTGCAATGGTGGAGAATTAGGAGACGATAGATGCGATATTGTATGTAACAAAAGGCTTCTTTGTTTATCATTAGTCATTCTCATTAAGGCCAAGAACTGTTCATTGTCCATTAAATTTTCTCTCCTTTTGGCGATGGAACCAAGTTTATCTAGCAAAGCGAGACGAAGGTCATTGTTATGTTCAGAATTAGGATCGTTGTATAATTGTTGGAACGGATTAGGATCCGGAGCACCGCCAGCATCGGCATGATTAGTATCGTCTTCAGTATCATCATGGACACGACATAATTTTCGACAAATCTCGATGGTTTTATCAATATCTAAATTGGATTCAAATTCTTTTCTTGCTTCCAAAATGAATTCTTCATTGTCCTCGTAAATTTTTAGGAAGCACATTTCAGCCAATATATCACGTTCTTCATTTCTAAACGGTATATGTAGAGAAACCATTTCCCGTTTATAGTTGGTGAAATCTGTAGCCATGCCATAATTTCTGTACCGAATGATCCGCGATTCATTTCTTTTCGCAAATGTTCCGTCTTGTTTGACATTATAATGAGCAACAAATTGTGCTATAGAAACATTTTCTAGCTCTTCCCGTCGTTTCTCATATTTATCAAACCAATTTTCCTTCCAAATATTCGTAGAATCATCACCAACTTCTAATTGATTTAATTCTTTTTGAGTTTTTCTCATCCGCTGTCGTTCGATAGGCCATACAGTTGGAATATATTCAACTTTATGAGATGATTTGGACATAGGTTCTCGAAGAAGGTACCATGCTGCTTCTTGACTTGTCATTTCGACAGTATTCAGCACATTTACACTCATGTTTCTTGTAACATCGACAATATCGAACTCAGGATGTTTGTCCATCGTTTCTATTATTTGACGCTGCAAATTACTGATTCCTCTATTCGTTTTGTTGACATATTCTAGCACATATGCAGCGCAAGAATATTCTTCGGTAATAAATTGGATGTCCATATTAGATTTGAGAATACTGAAAAGGAATGGGTTGAAACCGTTGTGCCATATTTCACTAGTTTTTATTTTTAAGAACACCCGCGGTCGTTCAATTCCAGCTTGTAGAATTTTAATGTAATCAACTTCACACGTAATTTTATTTTGTTCGTAAAACGTATCTATATCAGGATAGTAGATATTTTCCAAATTCAATCTTATTTTATTGTATCGTTCTTTAAGGTTACGAAATTGTGGTTCGTCTTTTGGCATTGGTATCAGAATCATCGTTGATTTGCATGGCATGAAGGGAGCGTCGAAGCGATATTTTTGCGGCCTATTTGATGTAATTCCTTTGTAGCAAGTGAAAGTATGTTTATGGGTTTGTAGTTTGATGTTTCCCGATGCTTCTGATGCTGAAACCGATATCAAGTGATCGATCAATTGAAGACTGTCGTACAATCCGGCATTCAATGGATCGTCCGGCGTCTCCTCCAATCATAAAAGTATATGAGCATTAGGACTTCCGCGATGCTGAAATTCGATCCTTTTAAAATATTTCCTGACGAAATAACGACCAAAAGGACTGTTTTTTTTATATTTAGATTGCAAAACAGTCATTACTGTATTTATCAGCTTATTGAAATAAATGGCACATGTAACTGCATCATCATAAACTAGTGAGCTTTTTTCCATAAAATGTAGTTGATTAACGGCTTCAACCGTGATTTCTTTTCCATATTTCAACCTATATAAGGTTCGTAGTAAATCAGTCCATCCTATTTCTTTAGCGCTCATCGTAAGAAACAATGTGGGTTTACCATTTTGTCGTATCATTGCAAACAAGTCTTTCTTTCGATTTGCCCAATACCACGTTGAATTGGGAATCGTTCGGAGGAAAGCGAGGTTTGTATTAATGCAATCGTGAATATATTCTTCAGATTCAATTTGACGACGGGTTATGGCAGTATTATTTCCCACGTGTTTAAATGCAATCGTAAGACAATCGCGAACTCTCAGTCGCATAATTTTCATTGCCATATACAGCAAGTGGTACGGGGTAACGCCACGTCGGTCTGATCTTCGTAGCTCACTAGTTGCCATCATGAATGGCGTGATGTGTGTGCCGTCTCTGAAAATTCGAAATTCGCCAAGATAAATAGACGGAAAAGAGAGTTCTTCTGCATGCTCATCAAAAAGTAGGCTGATAGGAAGTTCGGTTTCGCCAGGGGCAATTCGCAAATACATATCTTCATTCCAAAGTAACGTTTGTTGTTGCGCGGTAAGGCTATCTTCGATAGGCACAACTTCACTAACTTCATCCTGTGACGGTATGGTTTCTACTGCATTCTCCGTAAAGAAAGAATTATCAATCGTAATATTATAGCGTTGATAAAGCGGCGTTCGAATTAAATATTGTAACCAAGCTTTGATTGTTCCTTTGTTGACCAAGCCAAACAAATAGGACGATTTGTGTATTTTTTTCTTTTTAATGTGAACGTTAATGCAGTAATCATCGTTCAAACTCCGAGGTAATCGAGATACCATCGTATTAACATCGACCGGAACGTTTATGATTTGTCCATAAATGCCGTATTGACCGTGACTATGACGCAATCTACGAACTTGCATAAACGGCAAGCGCGGCGAGATCAACCTCTCCGTAACCATCTCTAAAGGAGGAAGATCGGTTGGCATTTTAGGATATTGAAATCCATTAAATACTGATAGAGTCGGTATAGTGTTTTTCGACAATGCCCTTTTGCACGTAAAGCATACCTTCGCGTTATCAACGTTCGGCAATATGTCGTTAATAATACCACTATATTGAGAAGAGACAGGCGATAAGTCATTCTTGAACCATAACCAATCACAAATTGAGCACGCGTACCCAAATGGATTGTTCAAGAATTTCATAAAAAAAAGTTTTCGAGCACCTACATGCAGTTGATAACCTTCACACCGCACAGGCGTCTCGTCCTGATTACTCGTAGACGGTTCACAAATATTTGATGCTTGCTGAAAATTATCGGAACATTCCATAACTGGAGGGTTGTTGAGGTTTGACACATAGGGCGCATAATTATTTCCATCTCCAGTGGTAGATGGATTAGCTATGCCCGGTAAGACACCGTTGGAGCTATCTAAATCATTTAAATTACTATTACATATACATAATATAACTTAGCCAACAATGAATGAGTATAGTGACAATATAAAATTTACTAACCATTCATTACATTTTCAGTAGATAAACAATTATTTTCAAAAATACGTGCACGATTCTCTCGCTGCCGTTGTCGATAATCACGTAGACGATCAGCCGCTGTCCGGTTTCCTCGAGGCCTTCCTGAATTTTGCCTATAGCCACCACGTGGTCGTTGCCCTTGTTCTTGTCGTTGCCTTGCTCTGAATTCGCGAACGCGTTTCGTTGATGATTGTTGTGGCATTCTGAAGTATTAATATTGTTTCGGTATGATTTTTCGCATTAAAATTTACTATTGTGTAAATTCATATATAGGATACTTACGTTGTTAGTATATTCTAATAAAATTGTTCTTTTTAATCACTTTTCAATCACTTCACAAAAAATCACGTCTATAAATTTAATTTTTAAAGCATTTTTCATATAAGGAACGCGATTTTACATTATTTCCTAAATAAAAATATGACATTCACCTTCATCGTTGGAAAATAAAAGAAAATGCAAAAATAATAATACGTATGTAATAGCAAAAAGTAGGCGAATTACGAATTTACGATACAAATACGAGACGTAGTATGTGTGGATTTTGTTACGCATTATAAATAATACCTTACTTGTTTTCTGTATTAAAATTGTTTATACAAGCAGCAAATGTACTAAATAAACAAAAACGATAAATCGCACTACCAAAGCGTTTCACTTTGATTAGCGTTTCATTTTTTCAAGACTCACTACCTTCGCTAAGGAAGTTTCACTTCAAAAATAACAATTAAGAAGTGAAACTCGTCGAAAATGCGACGAAAATAAAAATTATGGGTATTACATTTGTTTGCGACGCAAGTCGGAACGACGCAAGTCGAATGACGCAACTCGAGACTCTGGTGTATAAACAAAAACTTACTTAAGCTAAATAAAAGTTAATCAATTAATTTAAATATGCCGGCCTTTGTTTTTACTTCGAAGTCATTTAGCTTTAAATTTGGTTTAATATCCTTCCATTTATAACGTTGTTAAAGCTTATGCAAATATTCAGTGCTAAATCGCTTCCAAAAGCTTTGAACCAGCTGAGTGATTCGCTTCCAATTTGACAATCTGTTAATTGGAATATTTACACAAGAAGATTCAGCCGGAGCCACAATAGATCCACCTGTCAAAAAATATGCGAGTGTCAATGGCTCTGGATCACAAGGATCAGACGATAAAACAGTAAGCGGGCGCGAATTAAGAATTCCTTCAATTTGTACGATTAAGGTGTGCAATTCTTCATAAGTGAGAACAATTCCAGAAGCAATTTTTCGAAGATGAAATTTTAACGACTTTACCGATGATTCCCAGAGTCCGCCAAAACTAGGAGAACGTTGCGGAATAAACATTCAGTTAATGCCTTCTGTAATACAATATTTAATGATATCATTGGATTCAATTTCTGCTTGAAAAAATTGGCGCTGTCGTGCAAGCTCATTGCTGGTACCCTTAAAATCAGTTGCGTTGTCTGACCAGATTGTTCCACATTTACCTCTTCTGTAAATCAATCTTTTCAAACAGGCAATAAAACATTCAGAACTGAGATCGGATAGAATTTCCAGGTGTAATGCCTTTGTTGTGAAGCAAACGAGCACTGCAACATAAACTTTCTTACACATACTATTTCGTATTTTTTTAATTTTTAATCTGGAAGGGGCCACAAAGATCAACACCAGCAGTATTAAATGGTTTGCTACAGATGGTTCTGTCTAATGGAAAATCACCCATGATTTGCTTTGTCAATATCGGCTTTGTTTTGAAACAACTTATGCAGCTTCTAACTATTTTCTTTGCTGTATTTTTAGCGATAATTGGCCAATAAACTTGACGTAATATGGAAGTCAGAAGTTGCGAACCAGCATGCAGATTTGCGCAATGCTCATAACGAAACAAGATTGTTGTGAAGTGATGATTAGCAGGTAATAATAACTGATGTTTCCAATCATATTCCAAATTGAAATTTTTTAAACGTCCCCCAATACGGAGCAGGTTATTTTCATCGATGAACGGGCTTAAACATCGTAGTTTACTTTGCCTTTGTAATTCTTTATTATCAGAGATTCAAGTTAAATCGGATTGGAATTCTTGCTGTTGAATAATTTTAACCAATGCCAACGTTGCAATTTTGGATTCTGTTACTGAAGGTGGACCGGACAATTTATTAATTTTATTTTTGCAATTGTGTACAAATCGAAGTACGTAACACATACAGGGAATTAATTTTAAAAGAGAGCTGAATCTTTCTATAAAAGAGTTAAATATGTTTATTGAAACGGTGAAAAAATTCAATGATGATTTTTCTTTTAATTCTAGTAATTCATTGTCGAAATTAATAGGATCATCATGAGATAGAAGTTCAGATCCAACGCATTCAGGAAGTTTTAAAAATGTAGGTCCATTCCACCACCATTCAATGTTCTTTATATTCTGAGGCATACAGCCTCGCGACACTAAATCGGATGGATTGTTTGCTGAACTGACGTGTTGCCAATTGAAATTGCATGTCAATTCTTGAATTTCGTTTACTCGGTTAGCAATAAATGTTTTTAATTTATGAGGCGAGATTCTAATCCATTGTAAAGTTATTAAGGAATCGGACCACAAAACTATGCGATCGTATTTAATCTCCATTGATTCTGCTACGGTTGTTATTTGTCGTGAGAGCAATAGCGCATCACATCGCGATTTACTACATAACAAACGAACGGAAATGTTTTTGAAATTATCTGTAGTCTTAACATAAATGCAAGCACCATAAGCTTGCTCTGAAGTATCTGAAAAACCATGCAACTCTACAGAAACACGATTTTGAAGAAGGACACATCTCGGAAATGAAATGGTATTAGCATTGACTAAATTTGATCTAAATTCATGCCATATACGATAGAAGTCGAACTGACCTTTTAGTGATGTGCTTATGATTTCCATTGGACTGATATTGAATATGAAAATATCGGAATTCGGTTTCCATAATAAACCAAGTGCCTTTATTGATTCGCGGCAACTAGCATCGTCTAATCTTAGACTTTTTCTGTGGCTTTCCGGAATTGGTGCCAATAGCTCATCTGTATTGGCTGACCATTTATGTAAATTGAAACCTCCACTAGATAACATTTCAATCAGCTGGTGCTGTAATTCAAGCGCTTCATTGATCGAGTCGGCACCACCAAGGAAATTATCAACATAAAAATTTCGAATGGACTCTGATGCTAGAGGGAAGTTTTCTTTCTCATCAAATGCAAGCTGATTTAATACGCGCGTCGTAAGATATGGGGCAGAAGCTGTACCATACGTTACCGTGGTCAATTCATAAATCTGTACTGGTTCATGTTGATTTGTACGCCAAAATATTCTCTGTAAACTTGTTTGTGTTGGATGAATTTTCACTTGGCGATACATTTTATTTATATCGGATGTAAAAACATAGGCATATTTCTTAAATCTTAAAATGATATTAAAATGATCCTGCTGTACGGTTGGCCCTATGTACATTAATTTGTTTAGGGAAACATTTGTAGACGACTTAGCCGAAGCGTCAAAAACAACGCACAACTTAGCCGTTGAGCTGCTTCGTTTCAAAATCGGATGATGAGGCATATAATACGATTTCATTGTCTCAGAATAGACAGATTTATTAACAAGTTTCATATGTATGTCCTAAATCATTGTATTCTTTAATGAAATTGGTATATTTCTGCCTTAATCCTCGTTAGAATTGAGTTTTTGTTCCAGATAACCAAATCTGCGTAATGCTTCAGGTTTAGAACTACCGATTTTGTCAACATTGTCCTTCAAAGGGACAAAAGCAGTATAGCGTCCTGTCTCGTCTCTGAAATGGGTTTTACTGAAATGTGATTCACAGTAGGCTTCATCCTTTGACAAAAATTTCTTAGCTGGAATGGATTCTACCACCCAAAATCGTTCTAAATTTTGGTTTAAACTATCCAATTCGTACGGTTGTTCATACGCGTTTACAAAACTAAACTTATTTTGTTCAAAGTAATTTCCACTGAATATCCAACCGAAAATGATTTCTTGAATTATTGGAAGGTTTGGATTTAAATGGATCCGATTATTTCTTCAAATTTTGAAAAATAGTTCAGCACCTATAAGCGCATCAACCAATGATGTTGTTCGGAATTGCCCAACGCAAAATATCGATATTGGATTGTGGTAATGCATTGGAAATTGTTGGAGCAATAAAAAATGTTAAGTTATGTTGAAACTTGGCAATATGGGATTTAATCGTTGTAGTTGTACATTCGGATACATTTGTTTTTGTGTCATCCAAACCGCAAATTGAAATATGGCTAAGAGCAGTGGGATTTAACTGCAATTTATTCGCAAAATCAGTCGATATGATACTACTCTGGCTACCGGAATCGGATAGTAAAACTATCTTTTTAATCAAGTTATCTGGAGTAGAATAGGTTGACTGCCCATTAAAACTTGTTGTGGGTTTCGGTGGTTTTCTTATCTTCTATCACTACGTCAGGTTGACGTGAGGCTTCTGTACGGTGTAGTAGTGTGTGAAGTTTACGTGAACACAATTTACAACCAACTTTTTGGCAGTTTTTATTGAAATGATTAGCCCCGAAACAATTTAAACATAGTTGCAATTCCATTATTTGTTTGAATCTATCGGATGACGGTAATTTAATGAATTCTGGACACGTATAAAATAGATGAAAACTACCTTTACAAAACACGTATGAATTTGTTTTCTGATGGTTTAACGTGGCTTGGCTTGAAATTTGGGAAGAATATGTGAATGTGGAATTCGGTTTAACATTAGGAATTAATGTATTTCGACCTGTGCTCTGTCTAATTGATTTGTTCGGTAACGATTTCCCAGAATCACTGAAATTTGATCCAACTGATGATAACACTCTACATCGTTTCATCAAAAATACTTTTAATTGAATCCACGTGGGTAAGACGTTTGGAACTAACTCATTTTCCCATTCTTTCCTTAAACTAGCATCTAATTTTTTAGTAACAGTTTTAATAATAAATACACACTTCTAAGGATGAAATGTGCGAGATGCAGGAATTCACCAATTTTTTAAAATTCTATGGCATTGTCTCTGGAAACCCTCGGCAAATTCAAAAGAGCACCCACATGAACTTCTACGACGATTCGCTGATCGTCATACTGACCTACTAACTCGGACCAAGCTTTTTGAAAACCAGCAGCGGATAAAGTAACATGGCCTATTGTATCTCTTGCATCTCTCGTTAATTTTTCTAACAATAACGTAAATTTGACAATGTCATCAATGTCGTCTCTATTGTGCACTACGGTTAAATAGGTATCTTTGAAAGTGAGCCACTCTGTTGGGTTTCCGTTAAATACCGGAAGATTCACGTGAGGTAATTTAACCGCATTAAATTTTAATTTGGTAACCAATGCTTTGTCATCAGAAGTAATTGAATTATATTTATAATTTTTCATTAAAACATTCAAATTACCCGTTACGCCATGGAATCGATCCTCCACCTCCTCTATTTCCGGTTGCATATCATCGAGATTTTCTGCATTGATTTTAATTAAATCGTCCCAGATTTCTTCATAGTCGGTATATATTTTCTCGGATATGGACAATCTACTTTCTAATTCTTCTAGCGGTGGAGGTTCGTCATCAAATTTCTTTAAATAATTTTGGGTTGCCCTTATGCGCAACAATACGGATTTAAATGTTTTAACTATTTTAAACTTAATATATGTTATATATGTAATAAACTAATAACTATAATATAATAAAATTTTAATTAAATTGTATACCTAATAATACCAAAATAATTTGATAACAAATGTTGTACCCAATTTCGATTATAGATAAATGGTTGATATAGATAATTTTTTATTGTTGAACCGGTTGTTTCAAAGATGATCGTCAATTTCAATTATTGACTTAATTTAATTCCAGAACATATAAATAAATGTTGTTGTAACATAACTCCTTATATATAGTTAAACGCCAGTCTTATGATAATTTTGTTGGTTTTTTAAATATTGAAGACCCAATTCTTATTCGAAAATAAATTTTATAGTTGAACTGCAATTATTATTCTTAAATTGCATAAAACTATTGAACAGGTTTACAACGGTTCCCACAATTGTTGAATAGGCTTAAATCGGATTTGTAAATGTTGGACGGTATACGGCAATCAATTTTTTACTTTATTCATTCAATTTTAACAACGTACAAAATGGCGGCTTTGATATTACAATTTTCTCTGTAATCGGATTTTATGATAAACACTGGATTGTACACAAATCACTTTATTATAAAAAATGTATCGGCTCGGAAAACAGTAGATGAATTATAATATTTCATACACTGCCCAATTTCACGGTCGGCTTGATGAAGACGCCAAATTTTAATTTATTAAAATACCATCCGGCTCGAAGGACCAAGACAGCCAAGATCCATCCTAATTAACCATATTCTAGAATTTTATCTGAAAATCATTTTAGAACCCTATTTTCTTCGTGTACGTTTAAATTCATCATAATCGAGTGCATACTAGTAATTGAAAATTGGTGAAAACTGGATGAAAATTGGTTCCTTCTTTAAAAATAATTTCAGTATATAAAAATAAACCTGAAGTAGCCCTTATACACATATTTGTACTTTTAAAATTAGATTTAACTAAAAATTAAAAATTATAGATAGCACTTCCCGATTATAACTTCATTACCAATATTGTTATTTCCGTTGGAAGAATAACTTTAATTTCATTAAGTGAACGAAAATTATATTAAGCGAAATAAAATTCCAATAGGTAAACGGTAATTTTAGTAAGTATAACGAGTAAAATAACTTTATTTTCGAATCCCATTTCCACCGCACTTGTTGAATTTCATTACAATGGATTAAAAACTAGTCAATCTCCATCCTTACTGGCCATATTGCAGAACTTTGTCTAAAATCCATTTTACTATTCCATTTTGATTGCAATTGTCAAATTTCATCTTAATCGGCTAAGAAACAGCCAAGTTTCACAATATGCCGTATTGTACCATATGCCATATTGAAATATGCCGTCGTGTTACTTATGCCAAAGTTTACCGTATGCCGTAATGCACCATATCTCGTATTGAAATATGTATGCCATAGTGTACCATATGCCGTCGTGTACCATATGTCGTTTTGAAATATTCCTTTTGCCATGTTGAACGGCTCCCTTTATATTTTATTAATACTTGATTGTATTTTAATTTCATTTTAGTTTCTGTTTAAGCTGTTAGCTGTTCTCAATCTTTTGTGGAGCAGAAGCTATACTAATAAACAAGTAGGGGTGATGCGCTGGCTAACTTAAATTTTGCAAATCGTCAATGCCCGTGGTTCAAAGCTCAAAGCTTCCAATTCAGCTCATGTGATCCAGAGTGGTTTTTTCATAGATGATCTGTTAACCGAAAGTGACAGTATTCAAGAAGTCATATCACTAAATGAACGGATTATTTGTTATGCAGAATTCGGCGAGTTCTCTTTCAAGGCCCGTCGACTTAAACGGCTTGGACAAATAGTTGTCCTTTTTAAGCTTTTGTTTCAAAAATAATTTTACCGAATCATGGAAAAGTATTCACAATTCGCTACAAAAACTGGAAACCATTCACATTCCTAGACGATTGGCTATAATAGCAAACCCAAATCGCCTTAAAGTTCACGCGCATTTACTGACGCGTCTGAAGCAACGTATGGCAGTTTTGCCTATCTACGAGCGACTAATAAGAGTGGGATACCACACTCAATGTTACCTAAGCTAAAAGTAGGATCGCGCCACTCAAATAAATGTTACTGAAATTATTGAAATTACTTCGGCCTAAAAAGATCAAAGTATTGAAATCCTGTCAAAAATGGCGAAATTTTCCTCGACGTTGTGAAAGCCCTGGAAGTCTGGATGTCTGGATGCCTGGATGTTTCTACCCTTTTTTCGCCAATCTGTTTCTATGGTCAAGGCGATGATTTAAAAAGCTTTTGAAAGCTGTACGTCAAGAGGGTGAGGTAATTGACATATGAATTGAACCAAAACACCTGGTTATATAAAAATATTTACGAATTTTTTATAATGATCTTATTTGTTGGTCTTCTTGTATATTTTATATAATTCTTCGGCTAAATTATAGACCAATTGGTATATACATAGTTTCTAATTCATTTTGTTCCAATTTAATTTCCATCAATCAAAAAATCTACGTAGTTTTTCAAAAAAGTTTTAGCTATTATGACGGTTTGTTTACTATAATCAGCTGTGTATAGAAAATAATAAATCAAGTATACAGGTCAAGGACATTTGCAAAATAAAAACGTTTTCGTTAGTGTCATTTGGAATAATTTTTCTGAATGGTTTTCGTTTTTGTAAAGGAGAAAAAAATTTAGTGTCTTATAAAAAAATAAAAAATAAGAACAATTTGTTATTGTATGTATAATTATTGTATATATATATTTTGGTTAATTTGTTATAAAGTATAGTATATAAATAATTTTTTAAAAATTGTCAATTACATAGTTCCCTTGAAAATGATGTAAAACATCGAAAATTTGGGATAACAATAAAAAAACTTTGAATTTGTAAAAAAGTTTTTTTAAAAAATTGGTCTATAATTTAGCCGAAGAATTATATAAAATAGAATTTTTTATAGAGTACTAGCAAACCCGGCGAACTCCGTTTCGCCACCGTTTTCGCTTCGTTTTATGTAACATTTCGTTTGGGGATTAAAAGATGAAGAAAAATTATTTTTTTTGTTTTATATTTGAAAAGGAAAAATTTTATTTCATTTCATAACAGTAATGAATTCATTTCGATTACAAAAATGAAGTGTAATTTAGTTGAACTTCTCTAAGTAAAAAATGAAATTGAATCCAAAGTAAATACTGAATCGAAGCGTTATACGTGTCCGCAAATTATCCGTTTCATTGAAGTGCTCTTTGGTAAACCACATTTTTTGTTTTTTGGTCTGACGTTAACACAAACAAAGCGGATGGTTTTCCAACTCGTGAACACGCAACGTATAGCTGCCCATGTGAAAAACAATGATTTTCTAAATTTATCCCGCAAACACTAAGCGATTGGCCTTGCGACTTGTTAATTGTCATTGCGAACGCAAGGCGAACCGGAAATTGCAATCGTTTGAAGTCAAACGGAAGATCAGTCGGAATCATTGGTATTCGAGGAATACATACATTTTCACCTGCGTACTTTCCGTTAATAATGGTTGCCTCAATCAAATTCGGCATAAGTCTTTTCACCGCAAGTCGAGTACCGTTGCAAAGTCGCAGTGGATTCAAATTACGCAATATCATTTTAACTGAACCAACTTTGAGTTGCAAGTTATGTGGTGGAAATCCTGGTAACTCCAGAGAGTTCAAAAACTCCGTTGGATAATTTGCTACATCATCGGGATTTGTTATGGAATCAACGGATTTGTATGTCACCAAATCGCCATCGATTTTTGATTGAATGGTGAAATTCAGTGCGTGTACATCATTATTCTTTGCGGCGATAATTGCTCGTTGACTTAACCAAGCATAATTCTGATAATTCTCACTAATGTTTGGGAAAACATTTTCAGTAAGAGCTAATTGAGAGTCTACAAATCGGCAAAAGTCGTTGGTAAGAGTAATTAATCCAGTTGTCGCATCAACTGGGACTTTTCCATTTCCAACAGCTAACAATTGTTTGGAAAATTGTGCAGCACTTTGGTCATTTTGAAGTTGAACTCTCATATTAGTGGTTAGCGATAATTTTTTTACGTTATTCCACAAAGATGATGCCTTCAGGCAAGCATTCAATTCATCTGCAGGCGTTCCACGGGGAATTATTGGCAACGTCTGCCTGAAATCGCCTGCCAACAATATCATCAAGCCGCCAAAGATGTTGTTATTTCGCCGAAGATCCTTCAGTGTGAAGTTAAGTGCTTCAAGTGATTTCTTATGTGCCATTGTGCACTCATCCCAAACAATGAGCTTGCATTGCATCAACAATTTTCCCATTGCACTGGATCGGGAAATATTGCATGTTGGAGTATCAATTGTGTTTAAATTGAGTGGCAACTTAAGCGCAGAATGTGCAGTACGACCGCCATCTAGAAGAGTCGCTGCAATTCCAGATTATGCTAACGCCAAAGCTATGTCACATCTTGATCGAATAGTGGCCAAAATCAATGAAATGACAAATGTCTTCCCTGTTCCTCCAGGTGCGTCCAGGAAGAATAGACCACCAGTATTAATGTCCACCGCTTGCATTAATATATCGTATACTTGTTTTTGCTGTTCATTCAGCAACGGCACATTATTTCGAACGAATTCCTGCAATGTATCAACATTGTATTGCAGCTCTCGATTTAATTCTTGGTTGAATGCATCGTGCATCGATCGATTTGGCGCAATCATTCCTACTTCAATCAGTAGCTTGTTTGCAATAGTCAAGCATTGATCCTCAATCAGAATCAATCCTTCATTGTAGATTTCATCGGTTATTTGCATGTCGGGATTATTCGTTCGAATGCGCAAACGATGCAAGATATCTTCATATATGTCGTCTTTGTATTTGTTCCATAACTGAATTGGTTGTGAAGGAAAACATGTGGTGATGATAATTGCGAACAGCGTTCGTATTTGGTACGCATTTAATGAAACAACTGAATCCGCAAGTGTTAAATCCCAATGAGAATCGTTCTCCAGCAAACCCAATAGTTGACATGCTTCTCGATATGTTTGGCATTGGTGGCCATTCACAGTTTTCAAATGCGCAAATGATTTTGGTCCACGTACATTTACCAACAGCAGTCGCAAATAAAAACATTCATCATTTCTAGGATGAATAGTATACATGCGACCTAGCGCATCAGTGGAAAACACCTGTAGCCAATCTGGAACTGGGGTTCCTTGTTTGCGACGTTGGAATTTCTTTGTTGATTGATTGCAAGTGTAATACTTGGGCATTTCAACGTACATCAGCGTTGCTGCGAATGGATCTGCTTCACACATTGCAAAGAAGCTAGTCAATGTTGTCGATGGTGGTCTCTCAGCTCGTTGTGCCGCATTAGCCTCAGTGAAGTAAACTCTTTGTCCATTTTCCAAATGCACTGCTAAATGTACAACTGTGGGATATCTTTCATGAATTTTAAATGAAAATAATCGCCACAGTGCTTCATTAGTACTGACGTATCTGCCCATTTGGAAGTTCCTGATTTCGTCATTCGCATTTTCCGACGCAATACCAAACACAGCCATGTCGCTGCCTTTTGTGACGTACTTGCACAAATATTTGACTGATTTGGCCGAATGACAACTCTCAACGTTCGCATGTGTTTTGAAAATTCGTGATAGCAGCGGGTAATATGGTACAATGAATTCATTTCCGATCTCAATCTCTTGATTTTGAACTTTAACTTTGATAGTTCGACCATTATCTTCTTTTGAACGCCGACGATAAACTGGATATCCATCGTTCCCTGTGACTGTTTCAGCAACTAACGGTCGCGGATATCGTTTTGTGCACTTTCCATCAACCATGCAAGGCGATAATGGATTTAATGCACCGCACGGTCCATGCAGCATCTGTGTCGTCACAATGTCGTGTAGATGGGGATCAGTGACTGGATCATCATTTCAGCTGATATAATGTCATCCACTTCATTTGAATGTAATTTGTTCAGCAACCAAATTAGGATATGAGCATGCGGTAGTCCACGCTTCTGCCATTCCACCGAGTACATATAACATCGTGTGTCACCAAAAACTCGATACTTAGTAAGCACATCCATCATAACCTTGAGTTTTTGCTGAAATACTCTGGCGATTATATCATGGCGATCTAGCGGTTTTGGCCCGGGTCCAACTCACGTTCAATTTCCGTCCACTTCGGATTGCATGTGAACGTAATAAATAAATCCGGAGTTCCATAATTTCGCACGTACGTCATGGCGTCTTGACCGTATTCGTGCATGTGGCGTGGGCTTCCGATATAAGATGATGGGACAATCGTCAGGCGTCCAATATTCTGAACATTAACGAATGCAAAACCGTGGAAATCGGTTCGTGCGTTCTGGAGTTATAGCGTCAGGAAGGAAAACCTGACTTATTTTTATATATATAGAAGATATGCTGGTTTGATTATTGAATTGGCCGTTGAACTTGGGGTTGATTTGAAGGTTACGTTAGGGGTCAATTTGCATGTTGGGTTGAAGTTGAGTTGGAGTTGAGTTGGGGTTTGATAGGATCTAGTGAGTTGTTGAACAATTTTTTCTTTAAGCTGGTTTGAGGATTGAGTTTGGCGTAGAGTTTGTGCTTGAACTGAGGGTTATATTAGGTTCCGTTTGCGAGTTGAACTAGGGTGGAGTTGCTGTTTAGTTCGGGTTGGATTGTGGTTTAGTGAGCAGTTGAGCAATCTATATACAGGGAAACCTCACTACAACGGAAATCGGCAGGCCCAAAAAAGATGTCCGTTGTAGTGAGGTGTCCGTTAAACTGAGGATTTGTGATTTTTTTTTTTTTATAAAAATTTTATTGGGATTCTATATCTTACCCGATTTTAATGAAGTCCAGCATTTCCAATCGCAATGGAGTTCGCAAATGATTTTTAGATAAAGTTCTAGGATATATGGCCAAGTAGAATGGAACCTGGCTATTCCTAAACAGGTTATGATTAAATTTGACATGTGCGTTGGAAATGCGATTCTAAAATGATTTTTTGATAAAGAAGATATTGCAGAATTGTATCTAAAAATCATTTAAGAATCCCATGTCAATCATGGATGTCAAATTTCACTTAAACCTGCTAAGAAATAGTTCACTTCCAGCCTAATTTTTGGCCATATATATAATTTGGTAAAGGTTCAATATGAAATGGAAAAAGTTCAAATTGAAATGTTTAAGGTTCAATTTGAAGTGTTCTCGTAAAACCTGTATCATCGCCGAAACATCTGACCGTGTCCGCTGTAATAAAGTGTCAGCTTCCGTAAGGGAGGTTTTTAAAATAGACAAAATGTGTTGATCGTTGTACTTCTGCAAGATTGCATTTCCCATGATTTTATTCTTCAAACGTTTGATGGTTTAGTTTTTTATTCTGTGCTGATAACGACTTTGTTGTCTACAATGTCATCAGCTTACACCTTTTGTGTGGGAATATTATCTGACGATTTATTATGTGGGACCATAACTCCTTCCGGGAGTGATGTGGATTGGAAAACCAATTTCGGTACTTCTAGTATATAAAGGAGGGTTTCTTCATTTATTGCAACCTTTGGAGTGATAAATTTCAGTGTTTCGTCTGGTAACGTTATATTTATCCCTTGATCTACAAATGTTCCTCATTGACATGATTTCCTTCAATGATAGAATTTTGTTACTTGGTAGTGCTACTTTTGTCCTCACTATAGCATCTTGTATACCTTCTAGAATTGTGTTGATAGTGTCGATGTGCATAATCGATGTCATTATTTCTAGTTCGTTCAAAGCAATTCTGTTTACTGTCGCTGTGCTAGTTATGACTTCGTTTATTGTATTTGTTAAAAGTTGTATTATTTTATTAATCTGCTCGTTCACCTGGTATTGCTGATTATTTTCGTATATAAGTGCATTCATCGTTGTATTGATTACTCATAAATCTTCAGCATCTGGATTTCCCGCTAGCCATTTCCAAGCGGTTCCAATTGTGTCCCATCTTTTGTGTCTGAGGCTTTTCGGTGGTTTTATTATAGCTATAGTTTCTAACTATAGTGTAAAGTTTTATCATGTTTTTATCTATTTTATCTACTACATTTTTGGTAACTAATTCTATTGTATATTCTAAACAAGTTAAACTTATTGGATGCAAGATTTTAATAGACTCTATAATTTCTGGGGTAGGAGTATCTGAGTATTTATTTTTATTTAGATCAAATATTTCAAACTGTGGGCTCTTTCAACTTGCCCATTCGACTCTGACGATGATGCGTATTCTATTCTGATGTTTAGTTTACTCAAGAATTCTTGAAATTGAATTGATTTGAAAGTTGTTTCGTGGTCGGATATTAAGTAGTTAAGTAATCCAAAGGAGATGAAATATTTGGTTATTGCATTCTTAACATCTATTAAGTTTTTAGATTCGAGCCGTACCATTTGAAGGTGTTTTGAGAATGAGTCAATTATTGACAGGAAGTTTGCTTTGTCGATACTAAATATATCGATGTGCACCCTCTCTAACGGCTTATTAGTGTTAGGCCTTGGCGATACTTTGATGTTATATGGTTTCCTGTCATATTTGTGAGTGTTGCATGTGGTGCAGGAATTTGAATAACTTTTAACTTTTTTTGTGATATTGGGGAAGAAGTATAAACGTTTAATCTGACCCTCCCCTTTCTAAGAGAAATTCTCTCTGAACGATTCCTGTATCTTCTGAAAAAGGCTTTCTGATGGCAAGATTGCTGTTTGTTTACCATTGTGAAAATGTTTGATGTACTTAGTAATTTCGTCTTTTTCAAAAGATTCTTTTACGATGGTGGTTCGATTGAAATTGGGGAATACTTGTTCGGTTATGATAGTATCAAGTTTAGATCAATTTAATTGTTTGGCATTCTGCTGAGAGCATCTCCCACCATATTCGTTTAACCCTGTTTATAAACAACGTCGTAATCGAAGTTCTCGAGTTCTAGACGCCAACGTAGGATTTTAGAATTTTTTTTCCAATGTTTTAATAAAAGTAAGGGGTTAATGGTCCTACCGTAGAGGTACGGCTGATATTTTTTAACAGTCTAAATTATGGGTAACGCTTCTCTTTCGTTTGTCGCATACTTGGTTTCAGTCATGTTTAGCGTTCTGGACGCGAAAGCGATTGGTCTTTCAACCTTATCGTGTATTTGGGAAAGGAGAGCACCTAGTGCAAATTCGGATGCATCTGTGGTTAAGATAAAGGATTTTGAAAAGTCAGGATATGCAAGAATTTGATCCGTGGAGATAATTTTTTTTATGGTTTCAAATGATTTAACATAGTCTGGATCCTTGACATTAATAGCTGTGCCTTTCTTTAGGAATTTTGTCATATGTTTGGTTATTTGAGAATAGTTCTGAATGAAGCGACGATAATAGCCTGATAACCCAAGAAATTGTTTAATTTGTGGTTTTGTTCTGGGTGGTTAGTAATGGTCATTCAAGTATTTTTTCTAACTTATCCGTGTTTGGTCTTACTCCTTCCTGAGTAATAATATGACCAAGAAATTATGTTTCCTTCTTTAGGAATTCGCATTTATCTAGCTGGATTTTTAAGTCGAAGTGTGATAACCGTTTAAGTACATCACAAAGATTTTTTTTATGGTTCTCTAGATTTTTATCTACGATAATAATGTCATCGAGGTATACATAACAAATTGTCCCGATCAAGCCGTGCGGGACATTGTTCATAGCTCGCTGAAATGTAGCTGGACCGTTTTTAAGTCCAAATGGCATCCGAGTAAATTCGAAATGACCTTTTTCAATCAAAAATGCAGTTTTCTGTTGGGAATTGTGATCCATTGGGATCTGGTGAAATACTGACTTCAAGTCTAATGTGGTAAAATAAGTAGACTTGCCTAAACTATCCAGAATTTCTTCATTTCGATAATCTATCACCATTCTGATCTTGCGGAGATCTGAAGTATCAGGTTTTTTTGGTACTACCCAAATTGGTGATAAATAGGGACTGCTGGAATTTTTAATGATTCCACTGTTCAACATCTCTTGTATGTGTTCTTCCACGTCACGTTTAAAATGATAGGGATACCTCTACATTTTGGTGTAAACGGGAGTTCCGTCGTTTGTAATAATTTTATATTTAATCACCGTTGTTGCAGAGAGTTTTTCATTCTGGTTCAACAATACAGTTTGGTGATTATAAATTGTACTTATGAGAATTTGTTTTTCATTCTCACATAAGTGGTTTATCCTGATTAGGCTTTCAATTTTTTGTTTATCTATGGGCATATTCCCATAAGCTTCAATAGGTTTAATGGCTTCAAAATTATTTATACTAAGTCTAGCTTTGGTAAGTTTTTTGGCGGATCTGGATCATTTGTTAAGACTTTTATAGTAGATTGAAAGTTTTTGGATTTGTATAATCCTGGTTGTATAACAATATTGTCATTTAATTTTTTATACTCTGTTGTTACCCAGTCACCACTATTTACAGTATTGAAGGTCACTATGTGATTGTAAAAATGTTCATTAGGGTAATATCTATAACATTTAAGAAGGTTATTGTTCAAATAAATTGTGCCAGATTTGAAATTAATTTTGGCATTCATTTGAGCCAATGAGCGTGATCCTAGTATTCCGTTAAAATATTCATGAAATTGTATTTCATAGTATGGTATTGAGGGTAAATTATGACTAAAAAATTTATTTTTCCTACTTTAGTTACTTTTTGGGTTCCTAACAGATTTTTTACGGATGAATCCTTTGAAAATAAAAGATGTTTAGGGATTATAATTGATTTGATAATGTTTTTGTTTGCGCCTGTGTCAATGATAATTTTAATGATTTGGTTTGTCATTTTGTTATGACATTTCCAGGAACAGGAAGTTTAATCCTCTGAAGCTGAATTTTAACCTTCCCAAAAATTTTCTGTATTGACGTGATAAAATATTGTAACGTGGGATGGTGGATTGTGAATAAAACAAAATCAATTCAATTTTTCAACAACGAATTTATTTATTTCACACAAAAGTTATTACAACAAAATTTATTAATGATAATTCATAAAATCACTTTATATAAATTATTCACACACTTTTACTGTACACTTATAAATTTTATTTCGCACAAAAACACTTTTTAAATCACTTTTCGCTTATCAAATACTAATAATGCAATTCACCTATCGCTTACCAAATACTAATAATCCAATTCGACCTCGTTCGCCTTTTTATATACGCAAACCAAACTTCTAGAAAGCTCATGACTTTTCCAGTTAGAATAGCGTAGAAACATTTAGAACAAATTATCATGGAAAATTCCATTTTAGTACAGTTAGACATTGAGCTATTAATTTAACTTATGCTATTACACACTAGGTGTCACCGTTACATTATTTTTTTCGTAGTATTTTTCTGTAAACAACTATAGACATCTAATGTAGACTAGTAAAACTAAAGATAAACTTATCATGTATTATTTTACTTCGTCAGAGCCAGCCAACTTTAATGTATTTTTAAAATAAAAGTTCGGAAAATATATCGTGACGGTGACACCTAGTGTGTAATAGAATAAGTTAAATTAATAGCTCAATGTCTAACTGTACTAAAATGGAACTTTCCATTGTTATACTTTTTACTTATTTCTATAACACCAAGTTCACTTTATTCATTCACACAACACCAAACTTCACGAATTATTTATTTATAAGACATTGAATTCACAATTTATTTATTTGTATGGAATAATTTTACAATTTACTTATTTATCTAGATTACTTTCACGATATCTATTTATATGGAATAATTTTAGAATTAGGACCGTTATGGTCGATGCAATTTAACCAACTGCCGTTTTTCTTAACACTAAAAAATATTTTGTTTAAAAAATTGCCAATTCGGCTTAATGTGTAAATACTATATATATTTGTTAATTTTATGGACAAATGACATAAAATTGGGCCAATGCTTGTTTTGTATTTTTTTTGCTTTTAAATAAATATTGTTGACAATTTAATTTCTTAGAAATTTAGGGTTATTGAAATTATAAAGTTGGGAAATTATTTTTGGAATCTGAGTTGTCAATATACAACAAAATATGTTTTTTTTCGAATTCAATGTATTATTTTGCTGATTGTCTCAACTTTAGATTGTATAATGAATAAAAAATGATGACTTTTAAAAAAAAATTTATAATCGAAATGACTTTACTACGTTACGTTAAAAAAATATTTATTTCTTATGTTTATGTATTATATATTATGAATATGTGTAAATGGTATTTTTCTGTAACTTAAGAACTATTTAATTTTTATTTACTAATGTTATGGTAGGTTAGCGTTTTACAAAGGTTATTCTAGGTTAGTCATGTTGTTAATAATTTAATTAAATCCATTCATCGTTGGTACTCGATTGATTCTCTATTTTTCTGGTTTTACCATCGGCCTCTTATTGGAAATGTTCTGTGTTCGTGGGTATGGTATTACTGATGACAATGTGACTGCTAGGTTTACTGCTTCTCCTACTCCTCTTCGCCTTAATACATCTGGTAGCCACATAAAGGAATATTATTGACCTTATTATGCCATACGTTGTCAGGTCGTGCATGCTGGGTAACCAATGGTCTTGGCTTCCATTGTTCATTTGGTTCTGCTCCAGTAGTTTGATTTCATTTTCTATGTCTCTCAACTTTGTGTTTGTGTCCAGGATTGCTGGTAATATTACTCTGAGTGTATCGTGCCTTACTTTTTTGTAGCTCTTCCAGCTCAAAATTCTTTCTGGTATACGTCCCGGAACTTCAATCATAACGCTTGAACTTACTGATTTCTCCATGTTGTGGATGTAAATTTTGAATCCCCTGGTGTTAATCTCGCAGGATATTGGTTTATTTACTTTCAGTATACCTTTCCCTTCGATTGTTAGGCTAATATACTGGTTATCGCAAATAGCGTCTGCCACTTCAGGTTTGTCATATATATAGATCACGTTCTCTGCGTCGCATACGATCCACATATTTTTTTCTACGTGAACAAAATGTGTGGTGCATAGATCAGGTGTTATTCCCGAGAATAGCTGCATTTCGCACGATTGATGGGTGCTCGATGTATATGAGACTATGGGTTTTGACACAAGTATGTGTTTGTTGCTTGGAAACAGGAACTTAGAATGTCTATGATAATATAGCTTGTATTCTTTAATGCGATTATTTGTTTTAATTCTATTATGGAATATACTTGGTCTTTAATTTCCACGGGGATAGGTGTCAGTTTGAATACTTCGTAATATTCATGTTCTGCGATTGGTGTTTCAATTTCGAAAACTATAATATTTTTCTCCTTATATGCCTTTACTTTGATTAGCTTGTAAATATTATTCAAGGATATTTTGGGTATTCTGATTAGGGATATGGAATTAAATGGGATGTAATTTTGTATGAATTCTAGTTTTGTCTATAGTTGTGAGGGGCTGATAAGGAATTGATGGAGCTTAGAGTTCGTAGCTGATATCAGTATTTCTATAAACTGGTTTTGTCGTAAGTTAAGTTGTGCTGTTGAATAAGATAATATAGTAAGCAGATCATTTAGGTGTTTGATCGCCTTAAAGTCTTCAATCTGTAAATTGTCATCTCTTATTTGTCCTATGAAAACAGTCAGGTTGATTATAGCTTGGCCGAATCCTTTAAGACTGTTTCTGGTATTAATTTGTGTTTCATTTAGTTCATTGTATATTGAATGAATAATTGAAATTTTTTGCTTTATCAATTCTGTGTTCTTGTTAAGTTTTTCGCCGTCCCTGTCATCTAGAGTGCCAAATAAGTATTTTGAAAATCTTCCTATTTCGTCCAAGATTTCTCTCTTGTTCCTATAGCTGTCCGTTAAAAAATGTTCAATTATGTCTTCTTTAGACAAAAGTTCTTCGAAAGCTACTTGTACCCTTGCTCTGATTTCTTTGCAGTATTCGTGGTCCGTGGTATTTAAGAATGCATCACATAATTTTCCTAGTGAGTCCTTATTACTCTTCGATGTTTCTAAGTCTTGTTGATAATTTGATAAGTTCACACTTGTAATGACCGTCCAATGTTTGTTTTCGTAATATATACATTTAACCTGCTTAGCTCTTAAATAAGTTTGTTTCATTGTCTACTTTTAAGTTAGTGATGAATTGCGATTGGACATATGTGAGAAAGACTATTTGGAAAAGGTTTAGTTTCCATTGGTTGAAAATCATATTCGTTTTTTCTTCTTGAATGGCAGTTGTAGGAATTGAATTCTATGGAGAATATTTCGATGTTTGGGAAAATATTTAGAGGAATTTTTTTTTTAAATTAGTTTTGTTTTTAATTTAATTTTAATCTGTAAAAGAAAAAAAAAATGTTTAATGCTATATTTACTATTAACATATAATATAATGTGTCACTCATGGATATATCTAAGAATTTAAAAATATAATACAAAGTTTAATTGTACATATGTCTACTAATAATTCATCTATTGCCGTTTTACTAAAAACATTTGTTAATTGTTCTGCAACCATTTACTTTAACTTAAGGTCAAAACGTTTTGAATGAACTTTAGAATCGTGTTTATTTTATTTACTATGGTTAACATTTTGAGGAGATACATGCCAGTATTTCCAATAGCAAAATGCAACTTTTTAAGTAAATTGGCTTTCTGGGGTGATGGGATCATTCTGACGGGATACGTGCGAGTACTTCCAATTGTAGAATGTATTTATGATTAGGTAGTGTTCCACTTTAATATTTTATGGGTTTAGTATTTTATCAATATTTGGTTCATTTATTATTAGTTTACTTCTAAGCCTATACTACTTTTTAGTTCGAATCGAGAGATTCGTACTAAGGGATATTGGGATTATTAGGGTAGGTATATTTGTTATTATCTTATGTTAAGTTCTTGTTCCTATTTGAGTTCTCTTATCAGTCTAGTTTAAGTCAATTATTGTGTACAATTTTAAGTTTATTATTTAATTTTATAGTTGTATTCTCGGGTGAATTTACTTGTACTACTTGATACGGTCCTAGGTATAAGCGGTCTAACTTTGATCTTGCGGCTTCGTTTCTGAGCCATACGAGGTCGCCTATGTTAATTTTGAATGGTTCTGATTTTTTTTCATATAGGTTTTTTACTATTTGTTTTACTTTTAATTATATTCTCTCTGGCAAAATATCGTGCTAGTTTAAACCTTTATTTCATTTCAATTAGGTATAGTCTTCGTAAGAGTATACGGGTTCTGGTTCTCCTTGAATACTTGATGGAATCTTTGGTGATTTCCCGAAAACCAGTTCATAAGGGGTGAAATGTGTTACTGAATGAGGGGTTGTATTGTATACAAAAATTTCGAATGGTACCATATCGTCCCAGTTACGACAATCCTGCTGTATAAAGCATCTAAGATATTATTTTACAGTACGATGGGATCTTTCTAATGCGCCATTCGTCATGGGGTGGAAGGCTGTTGTGGATAATTTCTTAATTTTTAGTATTTTACACATTTCAACAAAAATTTTACTCATAAAATTCGTGCCTTGATCAGTAAGTATGCTGTCTGGGAATCCGAATTTAGTGAATACTTGAATAACTATTTCCTTAGCTACTGTGGATGTTTCTTGGTTCTGGATAGGGATGGCACCTGAATATTTTGTAAGGTCATCTTGAAATGTGATGGTATATTTGTTTCCATTATCTGACTCTGGTAATGGACCCACTATATCAAACGCTATTCTTTCAAATACTTCTTTTGAGGTCGTAGTTAGTTTCAATGGTATTTTTGTGTGTCTATAGATCTTGTTTTCTTTGCAGAGTTCGCAATTCTTTATAAATTGATAAACGTCTCTCAACATTTTTGGCCAGCCATATACCATTCTAATTCTTTTGAATGTCCTGTAGATACCAGAATGTCCCCCGCAAGGTGAGTTGTTAAACTCCTCAAAAATTTCTATTTTTTCACTCGGATTAAGGATCACCTGTGGGCTCTTTTTAAATATGTTCGAGGTATTACTGACGATGTCATGTATTATCTGGTTGGATCCTTCTTCAGGGTTTCCAGGATGCACCTGCGATCGTTTATTATTATTAGGATTCATAGGATCATGGGAGCTTGTTTCAACTTTTTGTAGATTGTTTTCACTCTTCTTTTGGGCTCTAGTCATTACAAGACTACGATCATGGTTTATTCTTGATAATGCATCAGCATTTGTATTTTTAGAACCTGACTTATGCACAATTGTAAAATCATATTCTGCTAATTTCAATCTCCATCGCAAAGACGGGAAGGAGTGTTTTTAATTTCCTCTATTAAGGGCTTATGATCCGTCACAACTATAAATTTACGTCCATAAAGGTACGGGCGAAAATTCTGTATTGCCCACACCACAGCGAGCATCTCCTTTTCAACCGTGGAGTAATTACGTTCAGCTTGATTTAACGATCGGCTAGCGAAAGCTGTTGTTAAGTCATCATTCTTGTATTTCTGGCTTAACACGACCCCGAGGCTGTATTCACTTGCATCGGTAGTAAGAACGAAAGTTTTACTGAAGTCTGCGAAGTTTAAAATTGGTGAAGTAGTAAGTTTCTGCTTCAGAATTTGGAAAGCGTTTTCACAATTTTCTGACCATCTATAGATTACATTTTTTCTAAGTAGTTGGTTGATTGGTTCGGCAATCTCCGAAAAATTTGATATGAATTTCCTATAGTAATTCGCGAGTCCCAAGAAGGACTGAATTTCACGCTTGTTCTTGGGAACAGGATATTTAATGACATTTTCTACTGTCTTAGGGTTTGGTTTGATACCTTCGTCTGTTATGATATGTCCTAAATAATTAATTTCTCTGCTCAGAAAATTACATTTGGATGGTTGCAGTTTTAAGTTGTATTTTCGAAAAATTTTAAAAATGTCTTCGAGCTTTTAGTTGTGGTCTCATAATGGCCATATTCGGTAGTAAACGCCGTTTTATGTCGGTCATTAGGATCCATTCTAATCTGGTGGTAACCGCTAGCTAAATCTAATGTAGAAAAATACCTGGACTGACCCAATTGGTCGAAGATGTCTGTGATGTTAGGCAGGGGAAATGTATCGCCTATTATAACGTCATTTAACTTCCGGAAGTCTACGACGATTCTCCATTGTTTTTCCCATTTTCATCTGATTTTTTGGGTACTGCTAAAAGCGGCGAGTTAAAAGGACTAGTACTATGGCAAATTTTTCCTTCGTTAAACATTTCTTCGACTTGCTTGTTACTTTCTTTTTTCAAAATTTGAGGCAGACGGTATTGTTTAACATTAATAGGCAATGTATCCGTGTGCAGTTGAATGGAGTGTTGCACGCCCGGGATGCAAGATAAACTCTCTCCCTTTAGGTGGAAAAGGTCCGTATATTTCAAGCAAACTCCGAGAATGGAACTACGTTTTTCGATATTCCAATCTTCATCCAGTTTTTCGTTTATCATATCTATGACAACTTGGTGGCGGTTTTCGTTCTGCTCAATGAAGGATTGTTTGACGCAGTTCTCCGTATTCTCCAATTTCTGAATGCTTGCTGGTTGCACACTACTCTGGTATTGGGGATTTGAGAAATAACTATGATTTCGGTTGTTATTTGACTTAACAGTTTGGGGAGGTTGGGCGTTATAGTAGTAGTATCCTGTATATACCTGAGAAGTCCGTGTATCATTTCTGTGTTTAGTTCTACATTCTTGTATTATATGCCCGTTTCTCTTATAATACCGACAAAATTTAATTGGTTTTTTCTGTGGTGGTGCAATTTTACCATCTGGTACTCTAATACAAGTGTTTACTCTTGAATAGTTCGTTGCGTCGTACAAGTTCTTTTCGAAATTCAATTGTTGCGTTGCTATTTCTAGACATTTTTCGAGAGATTCACCTTGGTGAATTCTAACGATTCCGGTAAGCCAATGATAAATCTAGGAATTATTCTTTTCTCCGCGATTTTTCTAGATGCAACGTCGTCACTCACATTGCACTGTGTTTTCAGTAGTTTGTGGTACTTTTCTACCAGATTAGTAGTTCACATGGAGAACTCATGGAAATTTTCGAACAATGGTTCAAATTTTAATTGTGATATTCTTCTTTCAATATCATCAAAAGTGTCCTCTACTTGATAAATTTTGGAAAGGTGTGATTTGATGTCTGCCCAGGTATTGGGTTTTGCATTAGCTATTATATTATACACTTTACTCCCTAACTTGAATAATATGTAGTCAACTAGAAGACTACGCTCGTTATCTGGTGTGCACAGTTCATATACTCTGTTCACGCTGAAGATAAATTTTAGCAGCTCATCCGGGTTACCGTTAAATTCGGGTATTAGGCGAGCAAGGCTTTCCATTTTCTGAAATTTTTCCATCTCTAATTTTACTATATCACACGGGGGATTAGAATACTGAATTTTCAGATTCGCGTTTACGCTTGCTTTTGGATTTAAGTTAGGAGGGTTGGATAGATTCTGGTTTGATACTTCTGTTTTAAGATCACCGTTAACACTGGACATTAATTTCTGTATGTTCTTATATGGCGGAATGAAGAACGGGTCTTTATTTGATTTATTTGACATACACTAATTTCTAATTTAACTATATAAATAAATTAAATAAAAATAGAATACTTACCTTAAATTCGGGGAATCGGGAACGTATTCATTTTTTCGGCTGCGCTAATGTTATACTTTTTACTTATTTCTATAACACCAAGTTCACTTTATTCATTCACACAACACCAAACTTCACGAATTATTTATTTATAAGACATTGAATTCACAATTTATTTATTTGTATGGAATAATTTTACAATTTACTTATTTATCTAGATTACTTTCACGATATTTATTTATATGGAATAATTTTAGAATTTGGACCGTTATGGTCGATGCAATTTAACCAACTCCCCTTTTTTCTTAACACTAAAAAATATTTTATTTAAAAAATTGCCAATTCGGCTTAATGTGTAAATATATATTTGTTAATTTTATGGACAAATGACATAAAATTGGGCCAATGCTTGTTTTGTATTTTTTTTGCGTTTATATAAATATTGTTGACAATTTAATTTCTTAGGAATTTAGGGTTATTGAAATTATAAAGTTGGGAAATTATTTTTGGAATGTGAGTTAATGTAGGTTCATTAACTCACGGTTAGGATTTCACAACACCATGATAAAAATTGTTCTAAATGTTTCTACGCTATTCTAACTGGAAAAGTCATGAGCTTTCTAGAAGTTTGGTTTGTGTATATAAAAAGGCGAACAAGATCGAATTGGATTATTAGTATTTGGAACGCGATAGTGTGGCGATGAAAAATTTTATCATTAAAAAAGCTTCTAAAAAATTATGTCTTATGATTTTATGGCCCTATACTCTAGAAGTCTCTGATATTATGGTAAAATCAATATTTCTTCATTCAAAAGTTTATAAATTTTAATTATGCAAATTTATGGAAAATGTTGTGCCGGAGTTCAATTTATCTGTAAAAGTAACCATCATTTAAACTTGATTTTTTTTTTTGTATATTTCACTAGACCACGTATTATAATATTTTAAAATTTTCAGTAGATATATTAGGAGCGATTGGCCTCTATATTTTTCTGATTTACCAAATCGAAAATATTGGGATTGCCATGAACAATTAATATATTTGTCTATAAAAAATGCCGAAAAATCAACTTAATATTTTTAAAGTAAAGTTGCCGAAAGCATTTCGCTACATTGTAACAATTTAAAAAAAAAAAAAAAAATGCAACTTTAAATCAAACAATTCTTTTTCCAACAGCGCATAGATTAATTGTTTAAATGTAATCCAAACCAAAAAGCTCAACACACAAACTATATACATATTTGTCGGTTTTATCCTATTTACTCGTATGCATGCGGATTAATTTATTTTAAACTGTGTACATAATATGTACACGAATGTAATTTACGAATCATATATCTTCAATTGAAAAAAATTCATATATTTACATATTTTATTTGTTTTATCCAAAGTAAATGAACAATAATTTATTTATTTCTGTTAAAAATTATGTATTGTACCAAAAACAAAAAAAAACTCACAGTACACAATAAACAAAAAAATGATTTTTTTGTAATTTTTTTGATGAAGCTTTTTGTTTTCGAGTTTTTTTAAATACATTTTTTATGCTGTTGTTATGATTTTTCGTACTGCTGGTTTTATTATTCGTATAATTATGAGCATAATTTTTATTTTGCTTTAATGTTTTTTTGTTGTTGTTGTTGTTGTGTTTTATGTGTATTTGCGAAAATTGCTGGTTTGGAAATGGAAATAAATAAAGCACACCAAATGTTAATTTGATTTACAAAATGTGTTTGTTATCACGATTTTTTGTTTTTTTTTTTTTTTTATTATTTATTGTGTTTTTTGTATTTTGGACGGAGGAACACATAATATTATATGAAGCTTGCAAATTTGAAAATTTTTAGATTTTTTTTATGTATTCATATAATGTTTGTATGTATATAGTATATACGGCATCAATAATTTTTTTTAAATTTATTATGTTCATTTTAACAAATTGAAATAATGAAATATTTTTTTAATTATATTTTAAATATCACGAACGAAGGAGCAACATTTTGCGATTAACAAGAAGTAAGAATTAGTGTGCTACTGCGGTGTTTCATGTTTACGCCACTTCACGTAGTACCACTGATATTGAAAACGCAAGAAAGCGAACAAACTGACAACATTAGAATGACATACGGACGGTAATAGATCATGTTTAAATGTTAAATTTTCTTAAACCGCAAGAGCTACCATCTTTCGGAAAACTTCGAAAACATAAGCAATTTTCATGTAATGTAACTAGGTGTCACCAAATATTTGCTGTCAAAAACTGTATGACTTTTATAAAAGTGATTATTATTAATACATGATAATTAAATTGATTTTCAGAAGTTTTTTTAAACGTCCTTTTGAAAAACGTCAGTATAATTTTTTTGATTATGTAGGGACTCCAGTGGCAAACGCTCTGTACTTTTTCTTTGATCGTGCTGCCTCTTTCGAAAAACATGATCTATAGCAATTGAAATACGTAAAAACAAAAAAATACACAAAACCGAAAGACATACAGAGAAAAAACATAAATTAGAGAATGACGCACTCATAACAAAAGCCGATAAAGGACATACACCCATTATTAGGAAAACAGATGACTAAAAGTAGTTGAACTCCATGAAGACCCAATAAACAAATCTCGCAAAAGTAGCAGCGCTTGAGGACCGGCGTAAAGCAAACTACAGTGTTCATATTGGACAAGCAACTTGAAAAACAAATGAATGTGAGGAAGTAAAATCTAATGTATGTAATGATCAATCATACGATAACAATAAATTTTGAAGTTCTATTTTTCGTCCGCCACTCTCAGAACTCCATTATAGTCTGAGAATGGCGCTAATATTCGCAAGAGGTTTTCTTGAAGAAAGGTATCGCTGCTAACACTAGGTTAGACGCTCGATATAAGAAATAGTATGTAGAAGTAAAAAACTTATGATTTTCCTTATTTAAAACATCACAAATGAGATTTATTCGTAAATTGAAAATCACTTATAATTTTATGGTTAAGTTGATATTATTATGATTACACTATTTATTATAAATTTTATTTTAGTATAATTAAATTTCCACCACAGAGAACGATTTATTTTATAAATGCCGATGCTTATTGAATGCGCACAAAAACCGACAATCGTTTTTATCACGAACTGTCATCCGAAAAATTCGGAGACGATGAATAATCGAAATGAATTTATGTTTTGCTTTTTTGTATATTGGTTGCGTGGATGAATTGATTGCGATAATGTTTGTTGGTGAAGTTTGCTAGTGGAATATGTAATAAATAAGGCGAGTTATAAATTTTAACTAGAGCGCGTGCCAAATATCAAATTAACCCTTTGTAGTGTTCAGTGTATTTTAATTTAAATAAATAAATGTTTATTTATTTAAATGAAAATGCGTGAGGCGCTACAGGACTCCACCGCAAGTGATTTCCCCTCCATAGGGAATTGCTGAATGATTAATTGCAGTACGGACAGTTTTTTTCGTTTTCGCAGGCTTGTTGGTTCATCTGCTAAACAAAGAATGCCGAATGCTGGCTTGAGTCGATCGATTGAAATGGTTTGGTTTTTACCATTAATCGATACGATGAATTGTTTGCGAAGGCGGCGTATGACTTTATACGGAAATTCATAGGGAAGAGATGGTCACGTTCTAACTTGCCTGTTCCGATAAAGACAAAATCGCAGCTGTCGAGCGATTTCGGAACACAAACGTCATGTTGTGTGGATTGACGAGCTGATTTAGGTACAAGGTTCTGCATGGTTTGTCGCAACTGGTCAATGACTGTGACGGTGGATGGAAGTGGTGAGAGAGGATGCCCGATGAAGAACTCACCGGGTAGCTTGATGGTTTGGCCGTAAACCATTTCAGCTGCTGAGCACTTCAAATCTTCTTTCACGGTTCTTCTCCGAGCTCCAATTGATTGAATTGCTTCTGGCCATGAGTGAGGCTTTGAGTTACCGATGAAAGCTTTCAACCATGCTATTGGCTTGCGGATGGTAAGCCGTGGTATGTATTCGAGGAGCTTCGTTAACTCTGTGAAAATCTTGACTCGAATTGCATTCCTTGATCAGTTGCGATGTGAAGGGGAACGCCGAACCGTGATACGTAATTGTTTACAAAGGTGGTGGCAATGGTTGCAGCTGACATGTTTGGTATGCAGTATACTTAAATAATTCCAATAAAAAGGCGAAAGAAATCAAATTTGCAACGCGGTAGTGTAAACTTGTAAGATTATTAGTAGTATTTGGAAAGCGGCAGTGTGAAGATTAAAAAGTGTACGGAAATATTGTATGAAAATTATATAAAATGATTTTGTGATTTTTTGTTTTTTTTTTTTTTTTTTTGTATTTGGCTTGGTTCCTACATAGAAAAAGAGCCATATCGCCAAAAATCATTTTTATAATTTTCTGTTTACATATTTTAGTTCAAATTACATTTTTAATAATATTTTCCCCACTCTTAAAACGAACCGGATTATCCCTTCACACATTCCATCGGCTAGTAAATAGTTGTTTCATATTAAATTGTTATTCCACTCATCCTAATAAATTCATATATTTCCTTATAAGCCAAATAACCACCCTCATTCATTAATTCACTTAGATTTCTTGCATTCCGAAGGATGTTGAACTTTGATCTATATTGGCTATATCTGGGACAAGCCAATATGAGATGTTCAACATCCTCCACACTTCCACACAACTCACAATCTTTGTCCTCACTCAAATGACGTTTCCACAAGCGTTCCTTCCAGTTTCCATGGTTCAGCCTGATTCTCTCAACCGTTCGCAACATTCGCGTATCTCCTTTGAGCTCCTTAAAAAACGGAATTCTCAAAGGAGTACCATGGAGCGCTCTGTACTTCATTCCTTTCGTTAGACTTTTCTCATTAAACTCACTCTCCCATTTTCTCCACAGATTCATATGAAGCATTCGAAGTACGTCTCTTGCATCCTTCCTTTCGTACTCCTGAACCATGTCATTCAATGTACCCTTTTTTGCTAACATATCGGCTCTTTCATTCCCTTCGATCTGTCTATGTGATGGGATCCATTGTATGGTCACATCACGTTGACAGTCTCGAACGCATTCAAAAATAAGATCAACATACACATTGCCTTCCCTTCCACCTCCACATTTCAGCAAACATAAACTAATCTGGGAATCGGAAAATATTACTATTTTCCTTTGCCCTTCATTCACAGCCAGTTTAATTCCTTCCAACATTCCAATCAGTTCAGCGTTCATTATACAGATGCTTTTGTCCATTTTAAAATACTTTACAACATTCTTACCAGGCATAAAGACACCAACACTCACTCCATTCTCATTCACACTAGCATCTGTATAAACAATTTCATTTTGCACATACCGCTGACTGATTTTCCCAAACATAATTTTGGCGATGTTAATTATCGTTAATAAATAGTGTTGTTATAATTTATTTCACAATCCAGTGATACGAACCTTGATAGACAAGTCAAAAACGTAACAATTGGTGACAGCGGTGGGATTGTGAATAATAAGATAAAGAAAATGATTCTCAACGAATTAAAAGTTCCAGAATTAAAGAGGGAACTTGAGAAACGGAGTTTGGCCACTGATGGTAGTAAAGCAGCTTTACAAGCGCGACTACGTGACGCCATGGAGAAAGAAGGGTTAGACGCAGATCAACATGATTTTAGAAAGAAAGTAACGGATGCGGCAACCGTAGAGCAGAAAGAAGGAGATAAACAACCGTCAGCCGAAACAACACATCCAGCATCTGGAAGTTTCAATTTGTCACAGTTAATAGCTGCTATAAACCAGCCGTGAGCCTAATGAAACATTAAAACGAACGACAACTAGGAGAAATTAAAAATCAAATGGAACAACAAAATCAGTCTAACCAAGAAATTAAACACAAAATGAAAAAACAAATGGAGAAAATTGTGCAGTCAAATGAACGACAGTTGGAGACAATAAACCAAGAAATAAAATGCCAGATGGAACAACAAATAGAGAAAATTGAACAACCAATCCAGGAAATTGCAGATGGGTAAAAGAGAATGGACGAGAAACTTATCGAGTTATCCACTTCGCTACGTGACGAAGTAGAAAAATTTGCAGACGGTATTGCAAACTGAAATTCAACATGCTAAACCGGAATTTAAAATGGAGATTAAAGATGTGGAACATAAATTACAAGCTGAATTTCAAACGGAGGTTAAACATCTCGAGAAAGAATTAACAGATGTCAAGGCAAGTGAAACAACGACACATGTGGTACAAACCGTCCAATCAATCAAGTTAAAGCCACCAACATTCGACAGAACAACATCTTTCGTCATTTTCAAGTTTCAGTTTGAGACGGCAGCCAATCAAAACCGTTGGAATGATGAAACTCGTGTTGCAGCAGTAATAGTGGCCCTTAAAGGTGAAGCAACGGAGGCCCTCGCAACAGTTATCTCGAAATTATGAAGGTGCTGGATCGGAAGTACGGCAATGACCATAATGGGGAATCTATCCATAGTATGGAACTTAAAAGCCACTACCAAAAGGAAGGAGAATCGCTACAGGAATTTTTTTCGGCAATCGAGCGATTTGTACATTTAGCACATACCAGTACGTCGGCCGATTATATGGAAAGGCTAAAAAATGACGCATTCATTGACGGCATTCGAGATCCAGAGACACGCAAGGTGGTGATGTTGTCACCTTCGCGGAAACCATCGCTTATGCGTTAACAAATGAAACTGCACAAGCCATCACCAAACCGACAATGAAAATACGCCGCGTGGAAATCGACACCAGCATAAACAACGAGCGGTCAACACCAAGATACTGAGACGGAAGCGGCAAAATCAGATGTTGGACATGTGATAAAATTGGTCACACATCTCGTGACTGCTGGGAAATAAGAAGAAAAAGGGGAAGATCACTATCTACTGTGCAGCGACGATCAAGCGGCGAGCAGGTAGTGGCCAGGCAAGAGGCCCAAATGGCGACGGAACCGTTAAACTACAGGGAATCAGCTTAAAGGGGCAAAAGCTGACTCCCACAACCGATTGCCCCATAACCTCCATCCGCGTTTCGAAAGTAGCAAGAGGCGGTGACAGCTTAACAATCAAAGGCGACATTGATGGCACGGATTGCATCATCACCCTGGATACGGGAGCAAATCGCACGATTGTCCGGAAAGATCTGATCGATGAAGGTGTACAACCAGCTAATGGATTGAAGTTACAAACAGCAACTGGAGATAGTTCAATAATAAAAAGTGGAGGGAGGTTCTGAGTCACCCAGGTTGTGAGTTGTTGAAGCTAACGAAGAGAAGAACGGAGCCAAGGAAATTAAAATCGGAAAAGCCCTAGTTAAACCAGATAACGACCATAGAGTACCAATTAGAACTCTAAATCTCTCGGATAAGATGAAAACCATCAAGAAAGGGACAGTCATCGGCAAATGTAACGAGGTTTCAACTATAGTAAAGTGTGAACACAAAAGTCCGATTGAAAAAGCCGACATGCAAGGACAGAAAGAAATGGTAGAACAACTTATGCAGAAATGGACTGAAGATCTTACCGAGGCACAGAAAAATTCTGCACATCAACTACCCAAACGGTACATGTCCATATTCTGTAGTAAGTCGGATAATAATGGAAGGACCTCAATGGTAAAGCATCGAATTGATATGGGAGCGGAGATGCCGATTCGTCAACCACCCAGGCACCTTTGGCAAAACAAGAAGAAGTCAATCGAATGGTAACAGATATGCAGGCAGCAGGAATAATCGAACGAGATTCTGCGTTGATTGCCGAAAACTCAATGCTGTGACGAAAACGTATACCTACCCACTGCCAAGGATCGGTGACCGGTTAGACACGTTATCGGGTGCTCCAATATTTTCGACATTAGATCTACAAAGCGGCTATTGGCAGGTGAATGTCCATCAGGAAGATCGCGAGAAAACAGCGTTCAGTGTGGGTAACGGGCTTTGGCAATTTAATGATATGCCTTTCGGATTATGTAATGCTTCTGCGACTTTTGAACGATTAATTTAGCGCGTGTTAAAGGGATTACATTGGAAGACTTGCCTAATATATCTGGAAGACATCATAGTCATGGGGAAGAATTTTGACCAGTATCTAAGGAACTTGGCGGTTTTGCATCGGATACAGGCCGCCGGATTTAAGTTAAGCCCAAAGAAGTGTAAACTATTCAGAACTGAAGTCGAATATTTGGGTCATCTTGTAACAACTAATGGAATTCACACCGACGAAGAAAAGATCGCAGCGATAAAGAACTGGCCAAGACCTAAAAATTTACACGAATTACGAAGCTTTCTGGGATTGTGCACCTATTATAGACGCTTCGTGCCAGGATTCGCCAACATCGCCAAGAGTTTATACGAGTTGACCAGGAAGAACAAGCCATTCAAATGGAAGGATGACCAGGAGGAAGCATTCGTAGAACTAAGGAGACGATTATGCATCGCGCCAATCCTCGCATACGTGTCAAGCATTTCCATAAGTATCTTTATGGCCAAAAATTCCATTTACGGACAGATAACGGCGCTTTACGGTGGCTGTTGCAATTCAAGAATCCAGAGGGACAGGTAGCACGCTGGATCGAACGTCTTCAAAGCTACGATTTCCAAATCGAACATCGGAAGGGAGGTGCATACGGAAATGCCGACGCATTATCAAGACGGCCGTATCCAGTAGAATGTAAACATTGTAGCCATGTTGAAGCAAAGAAAGGCATCATCGACGCTAGGTTTACGCAAGTGTTACCTGATGAGGAATGGACCGACGAAATGATAAGGAAAGAGCAATTGGATGATACGGATTTATCAGTTATAATGGAATGGAAGGAAAAGGAACACCGGCCAACTTGGAGCGAGATCGCGGACAAAACTCCCAATGTCAAGGCTTATTGGGCTCAATGGGATAGCCTCCGTCTTGAGAATGGCTGTTTAAAACGACTGTGGGATAGCATGGATGGCAAAGTGAAGCAATTTTTGCTGGTGATGCCAAAGTGCCGGATTGCGGAAATCCTGAATAAGTATCATGGAGGAGCAAGTGGGGGCCACCTAGGAATTAATAAAACACTAGCAAAGATACGTCAACGATTCTACTAGGCAGGATGTAGGCAGTCTGTGATAGAATGGTGCCAAAAATGTGACCAATGTATGGCGGTGAAGGGACCCGCACGCAAAAGTCGTGAAATCATGAAACAATATAACGTCGGACCACCATTCGAAAGAATTGCAATGGATGTAGCGGGCCATTTCCCACCACTGAGAGCGGCAACAAATATGTGCTAGTAATCATGGATTATTTCAGCAAATGGCCGGAGGTGTACCCCATTCCCAATCAGAAGACGACAACAATAGCTGATGCCGTGGTCAACAACTAAATTAGCAGATTTGGAGTGCCGATGGAGATTCATACCGATCAAGGAAGGAATTTTGAATCGGTGGTATTTCAAGAAATATGCCAGATGCTCGGTATAAATAAAACGAGAACAACGCCTTTGCATCCACAGTCTGATGGTATGATGGAAAGATTCATTGGTACATTGGAGGAATATCTAGCAAAGGTCATTGAGAAAAACCAACGCAACTGGGATCGGCATATATCGATGTTTCTGATGGGCTATCGATCAGCAATACATGACACAACCGGAATAACATTAGCTAAAAGGTAATTTAGGATAACTTCGATTACCTGGAGATCTAAAGTTTGGGACTGTACCATCAGCGGCTTTATGTGAATAGGATTACGTAGAAAGGATGATAGAGGAACTCAATGAGATTCATCAATTTGTACGGGGAAAAATACAGATGTTAAGTAACCGGATAAAGACTCGATATGACAAACGAGCAAATAACCAGGGCTTCCAGGAAGGGCAATTACTGGCTTCACAACCCGCAACGGAAAAAGTGTTTATCACCGAAGCTGCAACCAGCATGGGAAGGACCTTACACTGTCATCACAAGGATGAACGACGTGATTTATCGGATACGGAAGGGATATCGAGGTAAACCAAAGGTGGTGCATTTGGAGAGGCTGGCCCTATACAGAGGAGGTGATTTGGGTCCTGTTCGGGACGAACAGGCTTAAGTGGGGTAGTGCGACGGTGACACCTAGTGTGTAATAGAAGATGTTAAATGAATAGCTCAATGTTTAACTGTAGTAAAAAGTAATGCTTCTACACTATTCTAACTAGAAAAGTCATGAGCTTTCTAGAAGTTTGGTTTGTATATATAAAAAGGCGAACGAAATCAAATTGGATTATTAGAATTTGGAACGCCATAGTGTAAACTTGTAAGACTATTAGTAGTATTTGGTAAGCGATAGTGTGAAGATTAAAAAGGAATTAAAAAGTGATTTAAAAAGTGTTTTAGTGGAAATAAAAATTATAAGTGTACGGAAAAATTGTATGAAAATTATATAAATAGATTTTGTGAAGTACCGTTAATAAATAGTGTTGTTATAATATTATTCACAATCCAGTGATACGAACTTTGATAGACAAGTCAAAAACGTAACAATATTATAAAATAGAAAACTCCCCAAAACCGGTCAGCATTGGTCCTCTGTGTGCAACGAACACAAAAAATTATGTATGTTTATGACCAATTTGTTTCCTTTAGAAACCCTAATTCTCCTGACAAAAATGTTATTTCTGAGTTTTAGTAGTCTCAGTTAAAGTGATCAGTGTCATCTGCTTGCGGTCGAACAGATTAAGTTTTATTTCGATTCGTTTCATTTTAAATTATTTGCGAATTACAACATAATTTAGCAAGAAGTTTCATTAAATATAATTATTAAAGTTATACGAATATGGGCAAATATATATTGAAAACTATCATATGAGGTGATAGCGAAACTACTCATAATTGTTATATACCTCTGATTTTTGTTACTTGTTCTCTACTTTGTTACTATACCTGGGTATAAACGTTTTTTTGAATGAAGATGATAAATATTAGACATAAATATGATGATATTGCTGAAAGTTAGACAAGAATATATATAAAATTGTATATAGCATATGCTCAGGGAATTACTCGTGTAAACAGACCATATATATGTACATAATACAACAACATAAATAAAAACGATTATGTGATGTTGATGATGATGATATTTTAGTTTAGTATTATTTTCATGAGTCTGTGGTTTTTAAATTACAAAACATTTTTCGAAATGAAAACAACAGCACCAGGAGCACAAAATAATTATGAGCGTACAACTTTTTTTGACTATTATAGTCCTAACACATTTCTACAAAACAGACGAAAGCAATAAGTATCAAATAAAATTTCCAGCAGTGTGCATTACATATAGTAACTATAGAAGTAAACGAGCAAAGTGTGGAAATAGACACCTTTGAAATATCTGCTGTAAAAAAAGAAAAAATGGAAAAGTTGTTTTCTTTTTTAAACGTGTAGGTGTATAGAAATAAACTGTACATAAGAAAGACTTTTTTTCTTGATATATTAAATTCGACGTCTAAAATAAACCGTTCACAAGCAAATACTAAACTTGTTGATTGAAATGAAACTTTAAAAAAAAAAAAAAAAAAAAAAATCAAATAGAAACACAACTTTACGTTTTGTTTATTTTGGAAACGAGGAAAACTTTAAATCGCTTATCACTATACAACAGTTTACAAGATTTGCTACTGATTGATTTAACGAACGAAAGGTAAATTAAATTTTTTTTTTTTTTATTTATTTATAAAGTTTTACTGAACTTTTCCGTCTTCTTTTTTACCTTTTCGCTTTTTTTGAAATTTCGGTTTTTTTTTTAAAGCATTCCAGTGGTGAACCATTTCAAAAATAGCAGCGTGCATTAAAAAGTTTTGAGTTTATTATAGAACCTTTAGAAGAAAATAGTGGCCGTACGTTGTCTAAATGGCTATACATTTGACTCTGCCCGGTGGAATATCGAATTTACCGTATGGTGATTCTTTGTGTCTTTGAACATTATATTATTGGCTGGATAAATAAGATTTTGCAGTCTGGGCTACGTCCTGATTTATGCTAGGCCAAAAGTATTTAGATAGTGTCTAGACGTTGGATGCGAATTACTGTGCAGACTGTCGATGATGGCTCGACGTAATGGTTCTTCAATGTAAGGGCAATTGTTGCCTATTGATGTTCCCCAGAATACCTCCAAGCCAGGTAATTTTAAAAACCCAAGTTTTATTGATAAGCAGGTATAACATTCGAGACCAAAACCAAATTCTGAAGTTCGAAGTCGGCAGATTATAACTTCAAGATAGTGTTATAGTCAAATTGAGTCTCAATTGTGTATCTGCAACCATGTCTGTGACATGAATGTGTTGAATCCAGCTGATGTGCTTAACCGAAATGCTTTTGTCAGAAGCTTGTGATCTGTATAAAGTTCAGATCATCAACAAAATATTTGAAATTTTTGGTTGCAAGATAAATTGCGAGTAGATCCACGTCGAATACTGAGTATTCCTTCTTGGCCTTTGATAGTTTCTTTGAGAAAAATTTTAGTGGTTCTCAACATTCCTGAATATTGTGTCCTCCAGAGGACGTGCCAGCAGGGTTAAGTTTGCTAATTCACTTTTGAATTTTTGGGCTATCTTGACCGGTGTGAAGTTTTTAACACTTTTTTTAACACATTTTACGCAAGTGTACCTACATTTGTTTGACAGTGTAATTCAAGAAAAAATTATTATATGAGAAACAAGATCATACCTTAACCCAAATAATAAAATCATTAGAAAATCAAGATTCTACACTTTGCTAAATAACACAAACCTCAGAGATTGGCTCGCTTAATCGCAAAATATATTTAATATTTGGAGTAAATCAATATTTATTTATTTATTTACAAAAATCTATTCTACAGTTTAAAAAAACAACTTAATGAATAGTAACTGCATAGCATATTATAATAATTAAAATTTGTACAATACGGAATATATGTCAAAAATATTATAAAATCAAAAATCAAAAATTGCAACTACGAATTTCGTACCGAAAGCATTTTCTCGATTTTTCAAAATGAAACAAATAATAATAATCATTGAAAATTCTGGCCATAGAGGCCGTCGGTTCATTATAGCCATAATTAGTTCTATGTAATTCGATAAATAGAAATTCCCTTTGCCGCAAACTTCTACCCAGCACATAAATGTTCCAGGCAGAAATAAGATTAGGGCATCTTATACGACCGTTCAAAGAATCCCCGACAAACATTGCTGACGCAATTTTTCGACGCTTCGCTAAAGTATCAATTCGAAGGCTTTGACACCGATTTTCATACCCTGGAAGATTACGCAAGTTACATTCCGATAAATGGAATCGCAACAAAATAAAGAATTCCAAGAAATTGAAATGCAACAAAGTAAAGATGCTCATAATACAATTTTATACTAACAACATAAAATATTATCATGACCTAAAATTATTATTATACATTTAATGTATCATATTTTATGTAAATCAAATTATTGTTTTGTCTAACAATAAGCATTATCAGTTATAAAATAACATGTTGAACCATGTTTATAAAATATATTATAAAGAAAAATCATGTAACTAAAAAACTTAAGAAAGTATTCAATAAACTGACTCCAAAGAGCACAGTAACAAAATATTGATTCCCGGCTCTAAAGAGACCGGCTTTAAAAAAAATAAATAAAGTTTAATTAATTGTAATAAATATAAAGAAAATAAAAGTGAAACAAAAGTGAAATAAATGTTTTTTTTATATTTTCTATTAATTGCACAACATAAATCGCACTTGCTGCCACATGGCTGATTACGATCTGAAAGATAACCAAGCTTTCTATAAATGTAAATGGTAAAACGTTTCTGAATTGATTCCAATCTTTTAATCTGTACTTCATGGTGAGGATACCAAACAACCGCCGCATATTCCAGGTGAGATCTAACTAGAGAAGTATATAAACTAACACATGAAAAAATATCAACAAACTCTTTTGTCATTCTAAAAATAAAACCCAACATAGAATTGGCTTTTAATATTATTTTGTCTAGATGTAAAGCAAAAGTTAATTTTTGATCAAAGACTACACCTAAGTCAACAATCGAAGCTACTCTACAAAGTTCATTACCCTCCAACTGATAATTGAAAACAATCGGATTTGATGTTCTATAGAACGACATGATGTTGCATTTATTAATATTGATCAACAATTTATTCGTAGAGCACCAACGATATAATGAATTAATTTCTGATTGAAATACTTCTGCGTCATTTAAAGATTGAATATGTTTAAAAACCTTCAAATCGTCTGCAAACAATAAGCAGTTACAAAATTTGAAAATATTCGGAATGTCATTCACAAATAAAACAAAAATGATTGGGCCCAAATGTGATCTCTGCGGAACCCCAGAATGGCAATATATATAATCCGATTTGACTTGATTCAATAAAACAAATTGTCTTCTTCCCACCAGATAAGAACCAATCCATTTTAAAAAATTAGGGGCGACACCAATTTCTGAGAGCTTTTTTATAATGATTGTATGGTCAATTGAATCAAAGGCTTTAGCAAAATCAAAGTAAATCGCATCAACCTGGGCGGCTTGTGACTCAAGTGACTCAATGGCGAATTTAGTAAATTGTAAAAGATTGGTAGTCGTAGATTTTCCACTGGTGAAACCGTGCTGAAAATCCGAGATAATTTCTTTTGTATGAAATGACAGATGTTTTGTCACAATTAACTCGAAAAGTTTTGGGATCGATGAAAGAATTGAGATTCCACGATAATTGGATACATCAGAGCGGTCCCCCTTTTTGTAAATTGGAACAATATGTGACACTTTCCAAGCGGTTGGAAAATAGCCGTTAACTAACGATTGGTTAAAAATAAAACATAACGGAGTTGCAATATATGATGCAAAACATTTAAGTATTGACGAGGGAATACCGTCGGGCCCACAACCATCATTAAAATCCAAAAGGGAATTACATATATCATCTTCAGTTATAGATAAATAAGGAATATTAAATTGACAATTACTGACAATAGGGTCATCAACAATAAGCCTACTATTATCTTTATAAACCGATTGAATGAAACTTGCAAAACCTGTACATATTTCTGATACAGTGCAGAGCTGAACTCCATCATAATTCATAATCGATGGAAAGCCCGTTGTTTTGCGCTTATCATTAACAAACTTCCAAAATGATTTGGGGGTTTTGTTTGATATTAGCTTCGATCGTTTTTTTGTATTGTAGATATTTAGTATGAAATTCGGATTTAAATTGATCCCGAAGATTGACAAAAATAGATTTGTTAGAGTCACAATCATTGGTTCGAAGTCTGTAAAAGGCTTCATTCTTACGGTTACGCAGATTAATCAAATCCGAATCAAACCATGGAGGGTAACTGTAGTTACGTTTCCTTTTCAAAGGTACGAAACGGCAAAAGCCTAGAAACAGCAAATCATTAAAACTTTTTACATTTACATCAATATCATTGTTAAGAAATAACTCATTCCAGCATATGCATCGGAGAAACTCAGACATACCGTGGGAATCGCAAGCTTTAAAATCATAGAACGAATCATCCACAGAAAATTCACGACATTTAGCATTAACGTTATCAACATGAAATTCAATTTCGAGAGAATTATGATCTTTATCATTGTTCTTAAAAGATGTCAAAGATTCGTAAACTGACAAATATTCCGTATTATTAACAAAAATTAAATCTAGAAACGAATTATTATCATTAGAATATAAATTAATTTGTTTAAGATTAAAACTAAATAATGCGTCTATTACCGCCGAGTCATTGATAGACAGAACATTAGAAGGTTGTGGTGACTTGTCATGCACCACATTAGTAAAAATAATATTTGTTTCCATCGGTGTATTTTCAACATCCACTGCATTATCATTATTTGGAATATATAAGAGCAACAACAACAAAACCGTTTCCAAATTTTTTACAATTTGCGGTAAGCAAAAAATTTTGATCAGTCCAAATACACCAGTCTCGCGAAAATAATATAAATTAAAATATAAAACATAAAATAAATAAATCACAGTTATTGTTCGTGGTTCGAGAAATCGGTACGGTTATTGCGTCGTAATATATACATAAAATAAAGTTATTTAATAATTTAATATGTTAGTAATAATAATACTTAAATAAAACTATGAAATAAATGCACTAGTCGCTAATTATTAAAAGAAAATTGTTAATGAAAGTGTTAATGAAAGATTATAAATTGAAAAAGCAAAAGTGTACGGAATTGTTTCATTCAATCACAGTGTCCAAATTAAAACATTTTGCGTGTCTAAAAAATAGAACATTAAGTGCGAAAATAATAAATGTTGGCTTACGGTATTGGAAATAGCGCACCAATTCCATTACCACACATAGTAAGTACAACAAGGTAATATATCTAATGATTCGGAATCAACCGACCAATTAATATTGGTTAAATTAAAATCGCCCAACACTACTATAGTATCATTACAATGAGACATATTAACTATTTCACTTATACAATCTATGTGATTTAAATAAATATCGATAGAAGATCTAGGCAGTATATATAGAACTATAAAATAAAATGTTTTTTTACAAATAAAAACTTTAACACATAAAAATTCAATTGTTTCACAGCCCGGTACAATGATACGCTCACAATGAAGTGATAAATGAACAGCCAAGAGGACACCAGCTCTCGTTTGTTTCGAGCTATTCAAAGGTGATCTGTCACATCTAAAAACAACAAAATCATTTGGAAAGAATTCAGCGTTGTAAATTCCACAATGAAATCCAGTTTCCACAATAGCATATAATTGGAAATGCATCGAATAAAATAAATTGCGGAATTCCATAGACTTCGATGACATTCCCCCAACATTGCGATAAAATAATTTATAGAGTATGCAATTCGATTTTTGGCTGGGATCTGTTATTGACTGCGTGGAGGTCGTTGAAGTAAAGGAAAAAAATTATTGTTCTTATTTTGTTTCCTCTTATAAATCACAAATTCCTTTATCAATGAACCTGATGGCCATGAGCTAGGTTGAAGCAAGCTATCCACGCTAGATACCGTAACCGGAAATCCACGCTAGATACCGGTACCGGAAAAATTACGGTCTTCTTCATTGATTCGACGTGATAATATGCGTTTGCAACTAACATCCACAACACCAAACTTGTCTTTTAGATAGGATAAAACTTCCAGTTCAGAAACGTCTTTATGGAGTCTGGACACAAAAATGGTTTTCCGAGGTGCAACCACTTGGAGTGATGAAATCAAGTCACCGGTGTTGATTATAATTTGCCGCTGTTTCGGAATCGTCGAATGTTTAGATGAAATTACCCGTTCATGTTGAGAACTCGTTGTGTTACTAGATAGGGTCAGATAACCATCATTAGTCATCATCGTCGATAATAAATTCGTATCCAGTTCAGTCTGAACTGGAGTTACGGTACCACCATTATCATTACTTTTATCACCACTACCAATAAAAATTTTATTAGGCGAGTCCATATTATTGTCTAACGATTTAGCAGTTAAAGCCGTTATCATGTTATTATTCTCATTTCTCTTAGATCTTGTAAGTATTGGTGTGGCAAATTCCATATCAGTTTGTTTTGTTCTTTTTTTTTTTTTTTAATTTTACAGACGACGACTGTTGAGATGGTGTTGGTTTTAACAAACTTTCCACGTTAATATTAATAGCGGCTGATGTTTTATTTAGCAATGACAAGGACGCTGATATAGAATCGATAGAATTACTCATATGATCATTCGTTTCCTTGAGAATTTTGTAAACATCAATACATATACTACATCGCCATGAAAAATTAGGAATTATCGAAATGGCATCAAAAACAGGTTTTTTAATCCCAGCACATCCAAAATGAATAAGTTTATTACATTCACCAGCACAAATAAAAAAGTTTTCAGACACTTTGGCACTACATTCACAGCACACAGACATTATTATTTAAATCAAAAAATATCAATTAATAAAAGCACAGTTATGTATTTATGTATCACAGGTTATTGATAGATTTTATAATTTATGCCGTTTCACAGTTATTAGAAAAATAGTAAATTTAACCTTCGCATGGGCAGAATTTACAAATGTAAAGATTTCAATTTTTCTTTTTGAATAACTACGACGTTTTTCCTTCATCTGGCAATTTTTCCTAGTCAGTGAATATTTCTTTGTTTTGTTTTTGAAAAATGCATTTTATATAGAAAAACAAAAAAAATCTTAAAAATTGTCCATACAAAACAGACACAGAAAAATTATCCTTACAGGCGTAAAAAAAAATTGCTGCCCATGCGAAGGTTAATTAAAAACAAAATGTTATCACAAAATGTATAGATAAATTATTTAGCCATACGTATACATTAAAAATTTAATTTTAAGAGCAAATTGTATTGTGATCACAACGATCATCAAGCGACGACGATACATGATATACCATAAAAATTGTATACCATATATTCGATCATTTTGGTAATATTTGAAAAAATGTCATCAGAGCCCAACCCTAAATCATGGAATAACACTTACAGATTTGGAAAGCCTAATGTATCCTCTTTCTATCCTATATGGTGCCTGTGCGAGCCAATCTCTGAGATTTGTGTTATTTAGCAAAGTGTGAAATCATTTTCAAATGATTTTGTTATTTGGATTATGGTAGGTAGGATCTTGTTTCTCAAATAATAATTTTTTCTTATATTACACAATGAACACTTACGTGAAATGTGTTAAAAAATGTGTTAAAAGGAGGCGTTAAATATTTTGTTTAATAACTCGAATTACACTGTCAAACAAATTTAGGTTCACTTGCGTAAAATGTGTTAAAAAAAGTGTTAAAAACTTCACACCGGTGCTATCTTGAGCATCTTGAGTAGAGCGGCAAAGTTTGTGTGGATTGGAGCTCCGGACCAGAGATCCAATGTTAATGAAATCTTGAAGGCCAATAACAGGCCATCGTAGTGATTGTTCCCTGGATCCTTGAGGGCTGCGTTAATGTGGTGATTACTTTCTATTCTCTACTAAATGTCATTGGTTATTAAATATTTCAATTTACGTTTGTTTACGTTTTTAAAATTTGTACAGTATTGAATTTTAATGCCTTAGAAAAATTAACAAAACATACTTCTGCGTAACTATTTAGTAAATTCTTTGGGCTTTAACACAACTCACCACATTTATTTAGTTTCCAAAAATTTTGAATATAAAATTAAATTTTTTTTCGAATTAGCATGTGTAAGCTAAACAATTTTGTAAAAAAAATGACAAAATATATGAAGCCATCTCCTTATAGATTGTGTCTAAATTGAAATACTTGCTTTAACACTTTTTGCTGTTCTAATATTTTTGTCAATTTGTCATAAACTTTACACTAACGCTGTAATTGGAGTTTAGAGGGGTTTAGAGTAAGAAGATTTTGTTAAATATTATTTATGTCTGATTAACTTAATTTTGTCTTAAATATTTTTTAAACAAATTTCTTTCTACTTCTAAAACTGTTGCAAACCTGAAAATATTGCATGCGTCATCAAAAATGTAAGTTTTGAATATTTGACGTGCATCAGTTTTACGCGTCTTGGCTTGCAGCAATATTTATGTTTTGCGATATTTCTGTCTTGCGATACATCTATACCAAAATTTTTTTTGCTACATTAATTGTTGCAATTTCCTTCGAAGATAATCTTTCGAAATTTCTGTCGAGCGCTTATTTTCGCTGTAATGCTTTAAAACATAACCACCATATAATTCATGAATTTAGCTACACGTCGTTCGCTTTGGCTTTGCTACGAAGTGTAGCGATTTTTTAGTTAGAGATTTCATATCTAGAATTTCTTCGAAAATGGTCCCTGATTATATTTATTGTTTTAAATATGGATTTGATTTTAGATTTACTTCCTTCCGTTGAGCATCATCAAAAATTTTCGTTATTTGTCTTAATTCCGTGAACATAAACGGCAATAGGACTAATTTTGTACTTTCTTGGATATACACAACTTCTGCCATATTTGTTTTGGTAAAGATAATCTCTAACTTTCCTGCTGTCTCGAAGCTCAACATGTTGCTCGGAGGTTAGTGATGGTTTTCCAGTAAAACTTTCCATAGCGGAAATCACAAGGATGCACGGGGGCGTTGAAATAATTAAACATGGTGACCCCATCTTCGAGGTGATCCTCTCATCGTCTTCATGCACCGTACAACCAATGCTTCCCTGCTTACTTTTTCTTTTAATTGATAAATATTTCCATGGAATTTTTTTGAAATCTTGATCGGTCGATTTTGTTGTTAAGTCTATCATTTCCTGTAGATAAAAGTGAGCAGATCTTATTTATATATTATGCCCCGCATTCCATTAGCATATTCCAATTTACAGTACTCTTAGCCTTAACCTGCTCAAAATATTGAAGCCAGAGTTTCCGTTTTCTGTTGCTTAAATTGCTTTCAAAGCAGCTCTTCAAAATCAGGATGCATATTAGGTGATATTTGATTTTCTATTAGATCATTGTAAATTTTTGTCACACTCATAGCGGATTTCAAATCTTCAAAATTCTGCATCAAATACAGTAAAATTAGCTTACACAGAAATAGAGCCGTGTGAATGTCGTGAAGAAGAAAAATTGTAAGAGAATTTCGCTCTATTAGTATAATTCGCTAATGCAACCTGCACAGTACATTCTGTATAAAGTACGTTCCGGATAAAAACCATAGAATCCTCTAACAGTCGGTTTCATTGAATGATTGTTCGTAAATACGAATATACGTCTACATGTTAATTTGTAGAACACATCAAAAATGGTCTAAGAGGACCGGTTGCATATTAGAAATAACACGAATTAATTAATCAATAATTTTACAAATTAAAATTTTTTTTTAAAAAATCCCGAAATTTCTTGAAATTCTTAAAATTTATAAAATTCCTAAATCTGCCCCTTTCAGTAAAATTATTTCCTTTGTGGTTATTTTAAAAGTGTTCACATTTGAAATTTAATTATTATTTAAAATTTTTGAAGTCTTCTTTTTCAGAATTTTCACCTCACCCATATCATGCATGGGATGGGATTTTTGAAAAAACAAAAAAAAATCTTTTTTAAAAATAGATTGCGGACAAAGTATATATGACTTAGAACAAGGTTAAAATTAAAAATAAAATTTAAAATTGCAAAGGTCAATAATAATGCAAAATTACATAAAACAAGGAAAAAGTTAGAACATCTTGAGATTAAAGGAATTTATTGTATAGTTTTGAATATTACATAATGAAAGCTTAAATTTACGAAAAGCATTCCAATCATTCAAACTTAACTTGTAAGATCTACCCTTGAATGCTGGAGGTAAAAATAGGTGGAAAATGTCAGAATCAGGGACTAACTGTTTAGAAGACGGATCGATCCAAACGTTAGCTTTATTTTGTGTACAAAACTGTTTCCTTTTTCTTTGTGGCACATCGACTGCACTTTTACCATTCCCTCATCTTATCCCACCACAATAGTTCTTCCCAATTGCCTCGATTTTCCAAAGCGTACTAACACTTATTTTTCAATTTGAACATTGAGAGTTGGTGGAAGCAGAGAACTTTTAAATCTGAAGTGTTGTTTTAGTGCACTCCGAGTTCCCTTAATTGTTCTTGCTGAGGTTGCAAAGAGATAGGTTCTGTTATTCTGGGCAAGTTTTTTCTCGCAGAATTAAAATATTTCTAGTGTAGTTGTTATGTAGTCCCCAGCTTTTAAGCTCTCTAAACGAGTACATTGTTTAACCACAGCCGATTCAGCATCACAGCATACCATACATCCGCATGGTAAAGTAGGTTGATGAAGTTCATGTAGTTTTTTTATTGGGCACTACAACCATCAGATATGTAGTAAAGCTTCTTGATCATAGGATAGGCCTGCACTAGTTTCCTCATTACAAACTCACGGAACACACGAAATGTGGTATGGTTATATGATTTTTAATATGTTCCGAAGATTGTAAGAGAATTCAATCCAGTTTCGAACTGATGAGCTTATGATTATGAAAAAATCAATCTTCTCATCAGGCCGCGGCTACTCGACTGATTATACCACAATTTACATTCTATAAATACAGAATGTGCTGTGCGTTAAGTACTAGCGAATCATAACTAATACAGATAAACTCTCTTACAATTTTTCTTCTTCACGATATTCACATAGCTCTGTGTATCATTCTGGGGTATGGTTATGTTTAAACAGTCACTTATTACCACGTAAGTATGTTGCATTAGTCCAATGTTAGTCCAATGAAATCCTGGAACAGAGTCTTGAACTATAAAGGTATAATTTTGAGCGAAATCTACTTTCATATTTGTTGCAGTGATGCAAGAATAGCTGATGCAGACAAATTGATCCCAAAAGACTCCATAGATAGCTTAATTTCCATGGATTGTAACAAGTACAGGTGTTATTGTAGCCGTGTTTTCCTGGCCATGTGCATTTGCTCTTGAATTCTGCATATAAATCTTCTAAATTAAGCTTTCATCGCCGTTTAGCTTCAAGAGTGAAAAATTCAGTCAAAACGTTTTTAACCATAATCGCCTCTTTAAAACTGGGAGAAACCCGACTGTTGTCAGGATCCAAGTAAAACTCGCATACTTTAGCTGCGGTTTCAATATCAAGCTGTTTTCTTTTCTTAGTAAGTGGATAGCTCTGTGGTCTCAATTTTTGTCATATAATGCGAACACCCAAGCTCTCAAAGTAAGTTAGAATGTTGGAATTATCATCCCGACTTCAAGTTAAAACACTCATTGGCTTACCGTTGTTGTATTAATAAATTTAAGAGTTGAGGGGCCTGTGTATAAAACCGGGGGCAAATAAACTGTATTTTTGCTTTTTGGTGTTTGATCACACCTCACTAAAAACACGTATCGCTTATTGAATTTACAACACAATTCCGTATCTCCCTTACCCTTACTCGTAAGTATGATCCTCTGGATGTGGCTTCGCCATCTGATTAAGATGGTTGGACCAGTAATCTGGTTGTCATTTGATAAATTTTGTTAATTCTGCCACTTGACTGTTGGGTGGTTCATATGAGACTGCTTCGTGGTAACTGTGTATAGTCTTCGTAGTTCGTTCTCTTTTCCTTGATTGTCAATGTAATGCATCTTGTTCCCTAGTTATTGGTTTGTTCTATCTGCTGACTTAGTTTACGGCGGACGACGAATGACGGATGAAGAAAATCTCGGCTGTAAAAATGACGTTTCAGTGGATTGACATCGTATTGGTGGTTTTAGTCGGACATTAGTGAATTGGCAATGGACACAGTTTATGAATAACTCCGTTGAATTATACCTTCTGCGATCTTTAATGTGAGGAGACGTACCCTTCCGTCTGAACCCGGCTGTAATCGACAAACTTTGCCCATTCTTAACATCTTTTGGACTGCTTGTACAACGGTCTGTTATTTAGCATAGCTTCAATTTGAACAAACAATGTGTGTAGCTCCTCCGTAGATAACACCTTCTCCCCGGTAACTTTCTGCAAATGTGTTTTTATAAAACGAACTCCGGCTTCCCACGGACCACCAAAATGTGGGGCATATGTTGGTATGAAATGCTATGTTATCTTGCTGTTTCAATACGGCTAATCGAATCTGCCTGCACTTTTTGTCACAAATTGATTTAACTCGTCAAGTTTTCGCCTTGCGCCGCGAAAGTTTGACCCATTATCTGAATAAAGGTCGGTTAAAGGACCTCGCCTTGCCACAAACCGATCAAATGCACCAAGAAATGCATCGGCCGTTAAATCAGTAACGAGTTCGATGTGTAATGCCTTCGTACACATATAGACAAACAGACAGCCATACGATTTTCGACCCTTTTGCCCACGTCCATGAATTAAATAGGTGTGTATAGTGGGCCAAAGAAATCTACCCCTGTTCGATGAAATGGATTTACTATTTCAACCCTTTCACGAGACAAGCCACACATTTTGTGTTGCATAAGTCTTGGCTTCTGCTTAATACATGACACACATTGCCGTAGTATACTATGGACGGTTTTCTTGACACCAATTATCCAATATCGCTAACGTATTGTGTGTAATAAATATGACGAAACGCAATGAAAGTTTTTAACATGCTTATAGATGACAAACTTTAGGTCCAAGTATTGACCGCACGACAAACATATGGAAACACTATAATAAATTTGTTAAAGTTCGAATATTTTTCTTGCAATTCTTAAACGAACTTTTACTCCAAGTTTTGCTGACACATCATAATTACCATCCCCCTTTGAAGCGCCATTGGGCCAGTTTTAGGTCGCTCGTCAATTTTAGGCCAGTGTTCTTGTGACGATAATAAAAAGTTTCCATGCCACCACAATCGGTGTTGTTGTAATTCATGTGGCGTTAACCCCCGAGTTGCACCTTCTGCTAAATTGCTAGCGTATGGAACATAAAACCAGTGCTCCCGCGGTAGTATTTTTAGGATTTTACTAGTGCGATTATCCACATACACCTTCCATCTTTGTGGAACATCTGACAACCAATCAAGTACTATGCGAGAATCAGTCCTTGCATGCTATCGATTCTTTGGAATTTCTAAAATCTGTCATATGTGGCTCAGGATTCTTAACTAATGACTTATGCTGGAGGTCTAAGTAATCCTTCATGAATGACTTGTATAACCGGTGGAAGGTTGGATCCCGCTTGAATTTTCGTTCCATTGTCAGGAGCCTGACTTGAGCCAGTAAAAATGAATCTCCCAACGGTTCACAAGCTTCAACAAATGGTAGTTTCATTATTTAATGGCCATCGTTGCCTAGAATATAATAGGTTAAATAATGTTGTTCACAAATATGATGCTCGGTAATTTTCTCGCCTACGCCCTCCGGGAATATTTCTTTGGTTTCTCAGAACCTTCATAGTGTTTTGTCTATAGTGTCTTCAATCGTGATAGACATTACTGATGCCACTTGATTATCACTTACTGCTCCCGACACAATCCAGCCTAACTTGCTGTTTTGTGCAATGATCTTATTCTCTGTGCGTAATTGCCCTTCCACTAACAATGACAAAAAGTGGGCAACCCCAATCAACACATCTAATCTTGTGCTATTGCTTGGACTCGGATCTGCGCGCATTTCGTTCCTCAGTTTCTCCAACATTTCATGATTTAACGAGAGTGGTGGTCTAATATTTGTGGTTGCTGGTACTATGCATGCGTGAATAGACAGTGTAAATTCCGACGTAAAGTGTGGCTTCAATTGAAATTGCGTACTACCTCGTTGATCACCCAAACCTCTGACTGCCAAAGTTTCCTCTCTTCGACTTAAAGCTAATCTTTGAACGCAGTGCTCCGAGATGAAAGAAGACTCTAATTGCCATTGTCCAGTACGATCCTGTATTTTTACCAAGGCAGTCGGTAACACTGACATGGTTGATGATGGTTCGGGGCAGCTCATAGCCATTACTAATTGGGATGATGTAGTTGACGTATCTATGGTAGTTGATTTGACCTGCACTTACTTGGTTTATCTTCGTCTCGTTGATTATGTTTGAATGACCCGTTTGTTGCGATTGGTTCAGTCGCATCGGCACCCAAGCAATTAAAGCACCGGTTTGACGTTTTGATTACGTTTTTGCGCTTCGGAACTTCCATTATTCGAAAGAGCTGGCACTGATACATTTGATGGCTATTTGTGTTGCATATGGGACGGCTAATTGGCACTGTGAGCAACGATTTAATGTTGTGCGATTTAGGCCTTGTGGAGACCCTTGGTACTCTTGGCTGCTCTTTTGGTTTACACTGGTATTCTAAGGCATCCGCTTGGTTGGTTATAAATTTAAGAAATGCCTCGAGAGTGGGATAATCTTCGTCAACTGAACGCTTCATCCATAATGTCCGATTAGTGCCATATAGATCTTTGTGACAAGAATGTACAGTAACCACACATCGCACCCTATGGCTTCATTTCCTAGTACTTGAAATGCACTCACTACTTCGTAAGACACATCATACATATTCCTTAAACCATGAGCGCTTGGTTTCGAAATACTTGGCTGATCCAAAAACATCTGAATCAATTTATTTAAAATATGGCGGTTTCGGTCGTATCGGTGCTTTAATTTGTTCAATGCTAGAATATAGTTGGCTTCGGTAATATCCATGTGGCGGATTAATCGTGCTGGTTCCTCCTCAACCGAATTCACCAGAGGATTGGAATTTTTGCACAGGATATAGGTTGGTGCTGTTGTGTATGGTAGTGGTAAACAATTGGTAGAAAGTTTGCCATTCGGTATATTGGCCATTGTGTTTGGTAAAATGTTAATATTTCTTTTTAAATAAACATAAAGTGACAAAGAAGTTAGCTGCTACAACCAAATTAATAATAACAATAATTTCAAATTTATACAAATAAATTCTGCCTGTAATACTAAATACGCAAATAAAAATGGTTTTTTGTTGATTTCCCTCATCAGCTCTTTGAGCAATCATAACCAATCGGCAGTCAGCCTCTCAATGCCCAACAATTTTTAGGTAACATACATTTCTCGTTTACATTTTCATACATCACACTACCACGTGGATAAACCAAATATAGTGTTTAAATTAAGAAAAAAGCAATTTGAATTGTGCATGCAAGTGATAAAATTATTTGAGAGGGAATGATATTATTTGTATTTCTTAGACCAAAAACCTTGTTTCAGCAATATCTAGAGTACAGAAGTTCTCTTCTGTGATTGTGACCTTAGTTGGACAAAAATCAATATTTTTTTTAATTTTGGAAACCTTTGAAAATATCGAGTAACAACTTTTGAAATTTCGAATATCACTCAAAAAAATTCGAATAAACTTAGGGTCCCAGAATAATCTTGAAAAGCTAAGACACTACAAAGAACCTCGAATAATTTAATGATGGACATTAACTTCCGCAAATTCAGATTAATCCAAAAACCTAAAAATCTCGAATTTTGAGAATCACTTTTCTGTAAGATCCTGTAACTTAGTGATATAATTAATTCTAAGCCTAAATAAACTGTAAACCTAAACCAACCTTCGAAACGATCGCCAAACACTCTTGTGAAGGACTGACATAAACGTTCTACTGATAGTTGCAGAAATCGGGAAAGGTCAGGAGCGTCCTCACGCGTTATCATTCCTTCACAGCAGATAGCTCATTATAACCCAGGAGGAAGCATCGAACTAATCACTGTCGCATTATGCAAACCTTATTGGTCACAACAATTTTGTGTGTTATCTAAATGTTTCAAATTAAATTTGCAATAAACTACATTGCAATAAAACTAAAAAGCTTAAACATGTGAAAATCAGATCAGGGGAGCAGATTTCTAAATAATGTTTAAAATGAAACCAAATATTTTTTTTCAATTTCGATCAATTGTCGATCCGGCACGTTGTTGTGTTAATATTAGAAAACCAATTTTTATATAACTATCGTAATGTCAGCTAATTCTTAATGTGGAAAACTAATGAATGATTATGTTTGTTTTAGGTTTTTATATTTTCCAATTTATTTCAGTTAATTAGTATCTCTTATATATGTAGGTATAAAATAAAGAGCGAGTAAAATACGGGCGTTTAACATAATAAAACTGTTTTGTCATTTCGGTTTAATTAAAACTATTCGTCTTCACACACCTCCTTATTTTATAGAAATCTAAATTGTACATAAAATATTTCCGTATTTCAGCACATCACAATAATGATATAGGCAATTAAGTTTTATATCAGGCGTTTATGCGTGATTAGCCGGCCCAAAAAATAAAAAAAAAACCGAATAAAATTTGAAATGTAATTATAAATATTGAATAGCAACTGAATATAAATCACCTGCTAATTTTTTTTTTTGTTATTATGTGCACAAATATTTACCATAATATATTATATACAATTCTTTCCAAATCCTTATTACGTTTCTATTGTTGGTCTTGAATCAACTCGTTAAATTTCTAAGCAAACAAAGACTTGATTGTTGCCCACAGAAAAAAGCACAAAAACAACAAAATAAAAAAATAAAAGTTTAGAAAGTATAAAAGTCGGTTGATATTTTGAGATACATGGATTTGTTATTTTTTTTTTTTTTTTTTTTGCTCTCTAACACAATATAAACTAATAAGCATTACACCTATTTTTCTTCAAATAATAATAACAATAAATGAAAAGTTAAAATAAACTGAACTTTTCTACCTGCTATTTTTATATTCTTCCCTCTTACAGGTACGAATATAGTACACACGTATATATTTTCCTTGAATCATCTCAAATAAATTTTTTTGTATTTTATCCATCTTAATCAAAATAGAAAAATATACAGAACAAAGTTTATTTTTTGGTGGTACATGGCTGTATACTCGTACTATTGTTGTTAGTGTTAAGAAAATGCTGGGAAAAATAAAATTCAAATTGTTTGCTCGTTAAAAAACGTATTGTTTATTTGTTGGTGTTGTTGTTGGTTTTTTTTTTTTTGTTATAATGACTAACAAAAAATATTAGCTTGCTTCGGAAAACTACTCGGAAATGTAAAGAAACTTTTATTTTATTGTAGTGGAGCTTGTACGGCGTCAAGTCAGTCAATTGTGTTAAAAAGATAATTTAGAAATGCGTCGAATACTGAATCTTCAATCTCTAGAATTGTAATTTAGTGATTTGAGTTATCGAATTTGATGTTTTAATGGCCAATATTGATTTCCCGGAATTGCTAAGCCCCTATAATTTGTATGTTCCTTGCCGGATGTTTTATTGGTTTTTTTTTTGGGTAAGCTGTATCCAGATTTTTTGTAAATGTGACTAACGAAGTAATTAAAAACATCTAGGAAAAGATTGTTATTGCAAATAGTGTACAAAAAAATAGAATCTTAACAAACTACACAAAAGGAAACAGAAAGTCATCCAAAAACGAAAAATCGTACAAAATGTTGCATTTCCAAAGATTCTTGTGCAAAGCGGTATACTGCCAAGTGGCTTTGAGTAGTTTTCAATTTTAGTGCGTAAAATACAGCCTTGGCCAAAAATATAAAGCACCCCTATCTATTAGCATTATATATTAATATTATGTCTTTCTAAACAATGGGTGTTAACGAACGAGTCATCCCACCGAATGCGACCCTTAATTATTGAAAATCACCAATTTTTGTTATGTTTTAGGTTCTTAACAAGAAGTTGTAGCGTCGTAAAATTTTTTTATTTTAGTTTTGTATTTGATCGTGTGCAGTCTTCACATAAAGTGTTTTAAATCAAAAAGAGTTTTCGTAAGTTTTTTGAGAAAAAAAGTGTGTTTGTGATAATTATGCCTAAAGCGTGCCAACTCAGTGAAGGAATAAGGGCACAAATTGTGTTGTTGGATTCCCAGGGTGTGAGCCAAATTAAAATATCCAAAAAATTAAAATGCTCTCGTGGAGCAGTTCAATCTACATTGAAAAGGGTTAAAGAGACCGGGGACTATGCCTATAAACTACGCTCAGGCAGAAATCGTATCACTTCGGTAAGAGACGATCGACAAATTGTGCGAAAATCTCTCAAAAACCGAAGAAAAACATCTGCTGAGATAGCTGCAGAGCATTTAACAGAACAAGAAGTTCACATTTCGGCACGGACAGTTAGAAGAAGGCTCCTGCAAGCTGGATTGAAAGGTTATAAAGCAAGAAAAAAACCTTTGCTCTCACTTACCAACATAAAAAGTCGCTTGAGATGGGCTCGAGAACACAAACATTGGAATGACGTGGATTGGGCGAGAGTTGTTTGGTCAGATGAATCTACTTTTGAGGTAAATATAAAAAATAAATATTAAAAAATAATTAGTCAAAAAAAAAATAAAAAATTGTGCTATGTATTTTAAAAGAATTAATAGAGAAATTTATGTTAAATTTGATGGAATTCTTATAGATTTTTGGAACTCCTGGCGCAACCGTCGTAAGAAGAAGATTCGGGGAAGCATACAATCCTGATTGTATAGTGCCTACCGTAAAGCATGGAGGGGGTAAACTGATAGTGTGGGGGGGTTGTATGGCATCATCAGGGGTGGGAAAACTGTTGTTTTGTGAGGGTCCAATGAACAGTACCAACTATGTTACCGTCCTCGAGGCTGCACTGAATGCCTCAATTCGGCAAATCTTTGGAGAAACGGATAGTTCTTCGATAATTTATCAACAGGATAATGCCCCCTGCCATACTTCCCGCGTTACGATGAGTTGGTTTCGAAAAAAACAAATTCGAGTCATGGACTGGCCCGCCCAGTCACCAGACCTAAATCCCATTGAAAATTTGTGATCAATTTTAAAAAAAAAAATCAAGGATCGCAGTATGACTTCAAAGGAAGACCTCAAACGTGCGCTGACAGAGGAATGGAAAAATATATCGAGAAATACCTGCGAAAAATTAGTACGGTCGATGAATAAAAGAGTCCTGGCTGTCATCAAAGCCAAAGGAGGACCTACAAAATACTAAAATTAATAAAATATAAAAAGTATTTCCTAAAAATATTGAGTTTTAATTTTTGTGTTCATTCGTTTTGTAGATACTGCAATTTGGGAGGGGTGCTTTATAATTTTGGCCAAGACTGTACAATAGAAAAACAATTTGGAAAAGTTTGTCTGTGAAATCCTTAAATAGATTGATTATCTTCTCCGATCTCCGAAACACAATAAAACTGTGAGATTGTTGTTGCTAGAATAACATATTTTGAAATAACATTTAGTAGTCATCCGATCAATGATGAGTAGGAATATTCAACGTGCGTTACTTTCTGCTCTATTAAGTGACAGGTAAGCTGAACGAAAAGTTCTTAAAGTTTCGCCGGTCACTAACATACACTTGTTATGTATCGCGTTTTTACTTAAAGTTATTAATAATTCGCAGGTTCCTTCAACAGTCTAAAAAATGAAGCTTTTGTAAGGGAATTTGAAATGAGGAAAAAACCAAACTTTCCACCAAACACACCTAAAACATACGGGAAACCTTTGTTATTATTGTTGGCAATGGTCGATATTGGCCCTTGGGATTTGAGTGCGGTTTCCAAAAAATAATTTTGCAGAACTTTTACTAAACGAACGATCCGTATGGATTAGGGTTTTCTAACTAGGTAATTGAGCAACCTATTCCATGTGCTAGCGAAACCTTTGTCATCATTGTTGGCAATGGCCGATATTGGCCCTTGGGGATGGAGTGCGATTTCCAAAAAATAATTTTGCAGAACTTTTACTAAACGAACGATCCGTATGGATTAGGGTTTTCGAGCTAAGTAATTAAGGTACCTATTCCATGTGCTAGCGAAACCTTTGTCATCATTGTTGGCAATGGCCGATATTGGCGCTTGGGTGTTGAGTGCGATTTCCAAAAAATATTTTTACAGAACTTTTACTAAACGAACGATCCGTATGGATTAGGGTTTTCTAACTAGATAATTGAGCAACCTAATCTATGTGATAGCCAAACCTTTGTCATCATTGTTGGCAATGGCCGATATTGGCCCTTGGGATTTGAGTGCGATTTCCAAAAAATAATTGAACTTTTACTAAACGAACGATTCATATGGATTATGGTTCAATATTCAAAAAATAATTTTCAAAAGGATTTTCAAAAAATAATTTCGTAGAACTTTTATTAAACGAAAGATTCGTAGGATTAGGGTTTTTTTACTAGGTATTTGAGGGACCTATTCCATGTGCTAGCGAAACTTTTGTCATCATCGTTGGCAATGGCTGATTTTGGCCCTTGGGGTTGAGTGCGATTTCCAAAAAATAATTTTGCAGAACTTTTACTAAACGAACGGTTCGTATGGATTAGGGTTTTCTAGCTAGGTAATTAAGGGACCTATTCCATGTGCTAGCGAAACCTTTTTCATCATTGTTGAGTGCGATTTCAAAAAAAAAATTTGCAGAACTTTTACTAAACGAACGATCCGTATGGATTAGGGTTTTCTATCTAAGTAATTGAGCAACCTATTCCATGTGCTAGCAAAACCCTTGTCATCATTGTTGGCAATGGCGGATATTGGCCCTTGGGAGTTGAGTGCGATTTCCAAAAAATAATTTTACAGAACTTTTACTAAACGAACGATCCGTATGGATTAGGGTTTTCTAACTAGATAATTGAGCAACCTAATCTATGTGATAGCCAAACCTTTGTCATCATTGTTGGCAATGGCCGATATTGGCCCTTGGGATTTGAGTGCGATTTCCAAAAAATAATTGAACTTTTACTAAACGAACGATTCATATGGATTATGGTTCAATATTCAAAAAATTATTTTCAAAAGGATTTTCAAAATATAATTTCGTAGAACTTTTATTAAACGAAAGATTCGTAGGATTAGGGTTTTTTTACTAGGTATTTGAGGGACCTATTCCATGTGCTAGCGAAACCTTTGTCATCATCGTTGGCAATGGCTGATTTTGGCCCTTGGGGTTGAGTGCGATTTCCAAAAAATAATTTTGCAGAACTTTTACTAAACGAACGATTCGTATGGATTAGGGTTTTCTAGCTAGGTAATTAAGGGACCTATTCCATGTGCTAGCGAAACCTTTCTCATCATTGTTGAGTGCGATTTCCAAAAAAAAATTTTGCAGAACTTTTACTAAACGAACGATCCGTATGGATTAGGGTTTTCTATCTAGGTAATTGAGCAACCTATTCCATGTGCTAGCAAAACCTTTGTCATCATTGTTGACAATGGCCGATATTGGCCCTTGGGAGTTGAGTGCGATTTCCAAAAAATAATTTTACAGAACTTTTACTAAACGAACGATCCGTATGGATTAGGGTTTACTAACTAGGTAATTAATTGACCTATTCCATGTGCTAGCGAAACCTTTGTCATCATTGTTGGCAATAACCGATATTGCCTCTTGGGAGTTGAGTGCGATTCCCAAAACATAATTTTTCAGAACTTTTACTAAACGATCGATTCGAATTATTTTTTGGAAAAAATAATTTTGCAGAACTTTTACTAAACGATCGATTCATATGGATCAAGTTTTTTTAACTAGGTAATTAAGGGACCTATTCCATGTGCGAGAGAAACCTTTGTCATCATTGTTGAGTGCGATTTCCAAAAAATAATTTCGTAGAACTTTTACTAAACTAACGATTTGTATGGATTAAGGTTTTCTAACTAGGTAATTGAGCAACCTTATCTATGTGCTAGCCAAACCTTTGTCATCATTGTAAAGATTATCATAAAAAGATTATCTCGAGTTCCTCAGTAAATTAGGAAAACGATTTGTACTTGGAGGAGACTTTAATGCAAAAAATGTCCACTGGGGATCCATATTAACAACGACTAAGGGTAAAGAACTCCTAAAAGCTATCAGAAAATGCAGTTGTGAAGCCCTCTCAACTGGAAAACCAACTTACTGGCCAACTGATCCAAACAAAGTACCAGATCTGATTGATTTCCTTATAATAAAGAACATATCTGTAAATTATGTACAAGTAGATGAAAGCCACGACTTAAACTCTGATCATTCACCAATACTTCTAACGTTAAGTGAAAAAATCATTCAGAAAGAAAGAAACCCATTCCTAGTAAATAATCACACTAATTGGGTATGCTTTAGACTATCGCTAGAAGAAAAAATTAACTTAATGGTTCCGTTAAAGACTGAAGAACAATTAGACAAAGAAGTTCACAAATTTGTAAAAGATATACAGCAATCAGCTTGGGAAAATACTCCTGAAATTAAAACGAAAATCAAGGGAAACAACTACCCTATAGAAATTAGGGAACTCCTCGCAGAAAAAAGAAGAGCGAGAAGAGTATGGCAACAAACAAGGGCCCCCCAAGATAAAACTCATTTGAACAATCTCACTCAACAATTAAGAAGAGAGATCAAAGAATTGAAAGATGAATCAATCAGCAACTATTTAAGAAAATTAACTAATGATAACAGTACTGATTATTCTCTTTGGAAAGCAACCAAAAGAATCAAAAGACCAATAATGCAGATTCCCCCAATAAAAATAGCAGGTGAGAAATGGGCTAGAAATAATGAAGACAAAGCTCGAGAATTTGCCGAACACCTCGAAAAAATATTCCAGCCACATGAAGACCAAACGTTGGAAGCCGAGATAATAACTGAACAAGCTGTGCAAGAAAGTAAAGAAATCCTACCGACAACACCAAAAGAAGTCATGCGTGAGATAAAAGCTAATATGAATACGAAAAAAGCTCCTGGGTACGATCTTATTACTGCAGAAATCTTAAAAGAACTGCCAAGGAAAGCTCTGGTGAAACTCACCAATCTTATAAATGCAGCATTTAGAATCAAATGTGTACCAAGCTTATGGAAAATTGCAGAAGTAATTATGATACCAAAACCTGGGAAACCACCACACATAACATCGTCTTATAGGCCAATTTCGCTATTGCCAGTCATGTCCAAACTCTTTGAGAAGCTTCTGGTAAAAAGATTAAATCCGATAATCGAGAGTAAAAACTTGATCCCAAATCATCAGTTCGGTTTTCGCAACCAACACTCAACAATTGATCAAGTACACAGAATAACCAGTATAATTGAGAAAGCATTAGAGGAAAAAAAAGTCTGTTCAACAGTATTTCTAGACGTTGCACAAGCGTTTGATAGAGTGTGGCATGATGGACTTAACCACAAGTAAGGGAATCTTCTACCAATGCAATTTGCTAAGATACTGGAATCATACTTGAAAGATAGGTTCTTCAGGATTAAGTTAGATGATACATTTTCTGAATTGAAAGAAATTAATGCAGGAGTTCCACAGGGTAGTGTATTAGGGCCGGTTTTATACCTAATATACACTTATGATCTTCCTACATCAGAAAACAACACAGTGGCAACTTTTGCAGATGATACGGCGATCTTAGCTGTTGGAAAAAGCAACGAAGAATCAACACGGAAGTTACAATCAGCTATAACTAAAATATATAAATGGACAAAAAGATGGAGAATAAAACTAAATGAAGCTAAATCAGTTAACATCAGTTTTACAAACAGACGATTCGAACATATTCCGATTACTATAAATCGGGAAATAATACCGCATGCGAACACAGCTAAGTATCTCGGCATGACCCTGGATGCTAAACTACGATGGAAAGCACACGTCAAGAAGAGAAGTGAAGAATTAAGACTTAAATACAGAAAAATGTATTGGCTGATGGGAAGGAACTCTTCTTTATCAACATACAACAAGCTTCTACTTTATAAGCAAATATTGAAACCGATTTGGACTTATGGTATTCAGCTTTGGGGTTGTACCAAACAGAGCAACGTAAATATCATCCAAAGATTTCAGAATATGGTATTAAGGAACATCGTTGATGCACCTTGGTATGTTAGGAACAATGACCTTCAGAGGGACCTTAAAATGAACCTCATCTTAAATGAAATCCAGGAAAAAGCACGGAGACATGAAGAAAGGCTCCGCCAACATGTGAACATTGAGGCAACTCAGCTCCTAAGCATCACGAATTTAGTTCGCAGACTTAAAAGAACCAAACCTTTTGAGCTGGTGTGATTGTCAGTTTAAGCAGCATTATGCTGATCTAAAATCCACAACAAAGATGTGGTTTACTTCAATTTACCAAACACTATGGAATGCCAATGGGAAGAAGCCATAGATTAATTTAAGTTAGTAAATTAAGTCAGAAACAAATTGCTAATTAGTCCAGGAGACTAGATTGTAATTACATAAAATAAATAAATAAAATTTATTTTAAATAAAGAAAAAAAAAATTTTGGTTTGAATAAATCAATTATTATAAGAAAATGAAAACGATTTACTTTAACGACATTCATTTGTGTTGAAATTCAAACATTTATGAAAGTATTTCAGAAATCATAATTAAGAATTTGTAACGTTTTCATTTAACAATTTGTCTTAGGAAAGAAAGTGATTTCCAATATGTTTTGTGTATTTTACTATGAAAAGTTTGGTTTTTTCCTCGTTTCTAATTCCCTTATAAAAACTTTGTTTTTTAGACAATGGCTTTGTATATTCAAGGTTGCTTTGTTATGTCTCTATCAGAGCCTACCGTATAAATAAGAGCCTACAGCATCGACTGTATTTTTTACTAAGCTTAAAATAAGGTGCGTACAATTTTTTCTTTACTTTGAAACTACATGGGAAAACGAATATTTTCATTTACAATTTTAGTTTATTAGAATTATGAGCTTTTGTTTTGTTTTTATTTGAAAATGTTCATGAAACATGTAATTTTATTTGATTGAAAAATCGGGTTATGAAAATGTTTATTTAAAATGTTGTTGATTTTGTAATATACGGCATAAACTTATAACTCGAAATTTATTTTACAATACAATAATCATCTCTTTCATTCCTTCCATTCAAATTTGAATTAGAATATCTTTCCATTGTTGTTTTGAATTTGCGAAGCATGCTAGAGTGTTTTAATTTTTTGTTTCCTTCACGCTCGTTTATTGATCTAATTTTTTCTGTTTGACTCTTTTTGATTTATTTTAATTTCGATTGTTGAGCGGAGACGTGTTGTCTTTTTCTTACCATTGGTTTTAGATGTAGATAAATCATGACGTCACTAAATTGAATTTTCTCTTTTTAATACATATTTTTATTGTTGTAGAATGTTGTTGAATTTAAATTTTCTTATTTTCTTTTGATTATTTCTGGAAAATAGGAAAATTTGAGAACCTGTGTCTTAAACGAGTAAGACATTGGGTTGTTTTTTAGCGATATCAGACAACATTATTTAATTGGGGTTAATTTTTAATTCATGTTTAAGCGTCAATCCAAATCGCGTTATTTCATGCAAACCATATGAAAATAAATTATGTTTTAGTGTTTCTATGTACCTTATTTTAAGTTAATTTTTCACAGGTCGGCCCTATTTACATCAAGACGGTACTGGCTTCATACTCTAGAAGGCTTTGACATTGTTCGTAATCCGTATCAAACCCGGCCCTCCCTCTCAACTCGTAATGTCAATTACATTTGTTTTTGAGGGCACGCAAATAACTCGCTGCATCTGCATATTGTGCGGGAACCTACAATAACATCTACCGAAATCCGTAGAATTGTAATTAAATTTCTGCATTATAATTTATAAATCGTTTGTTGGAATATTAATTGGCATGATCATCAAAAATGTACAGAATGGGGTAGAAAAATCCCCTATTTCTGTGTCTCAAAAATAGAGATTTTTCCTACTCTAATTTAGGTAAGAAATGTTATAATTATAGATTCAACCCGGTTTCAGCCACCTATGGAGCCAGCAGTTATTAAATTCTGTTAGTTTTTAGCAAGATTTCGTTCCATCATCATGTTCACATGCCATCACCCAAATATATACCAACTATAGCAAGTGTTGCCTGACATTGTTGTTGAAGTTTTTGTCTCTTTACTGTCTCTTCTACAAAAAATTTTTGCTTGGTGAGATTTTAATCGGTTTATTACCACCCTTGAAATTGAGTACTTACGAAACTCACTGTGAAAATAATTTAAAATAACCGAGTCGGTTCAGTCTTGTTTGCGATTTCATGCGAAAAACACAAATTTTTACAGCTCATCAATTTAGAAATAAAAATTTTTTGTTTTTAGTTATATTTATTGTAATTATTAATTAATTTAGTGTTTTGAATTGGTGATTTCAGTGAGTGCACAGCTGATACAGCAAGCATATAAACAGTTTTATTACAAGCAAATAATTACAAACAGAGTGAAAAAGTGCAAATTTCATTTAGTGAGGGACGAAAAACAAAAAAAAACCAATTTCCGTGAATCTTTAACGGTGTCTGCCTACGGGCAGGATGCCGATACCTACAAAAAATAGGTTTAGCACCTTAATGAAAATGAAGGGACATGCTAATCCTATATTACCGGATACAAACAACCAAAAAAGAAGGAGATTATTTTTTGATGACAAAGGCAGTCAGAAGTATGTGGTAATAAAACAAACAGATGGGGAACACAGTTTTAAAGGCATTTCACCGTTTTTAATCGAAAAAGGGCTAGCAATGGTAACAAGCCACATAGATGAAACACAAAGATTGCGTAGTGGGGACCTACTAGTGCTTACCAGCAAAGAGGAAGGTTATTTAGCTTTGATGAAAGCAACCAAGATCGCAGAGATGCCAGTGTCAGTGGAAGAACATACATTTTTGAATACCAGCAAAGGAGTGATATATAGCCACGACCTAATGTATGTAGACCCTGATGAAATTCAGAAAGAGTTACAGAGTCAGAAGGTTACAAAAGTCTAAAGGATCAAGAGGAAAATCAACGGGGAGCTTAAAGACACACCCTTGCATATACTTACGTTTAACACGAATGAGCTACCAAATGATGTCAAAGCAGGGTTTTTGAAATAAAATGTAAGGATATACATTCCAAATCCAATGAGATGTCATAATTGCCAGAAATACGGACACACAAAAATCAAATGTACCCGAGGGCCGGTTTGTCCCAAATGCGCAAAGCAAATTCCAAAGGGACATGAGACGATTGAATGTGCACCCATCAAATGTGCCAATTGTCAAAATGAACACACCACTTTTGATAAGGACTGTCCTACTTTCATCATGGAAAAGGAAATAATGAAAATAAAAACGGCGCCAACGGCGATATGATGCGGACTTATCTGGCCAATAATTATGTGAATGTAATGCTGTTAAGTGAGACATGGAAACGTGAGAACAAGACGTTTCGAGTGAATGGTTACAATTTTCTATCCAGACCGAGGGCCGATGGTTACGGGGGAGTAGCGATATTGGCGCGATCCAATATCACGCTGCAAACAGTGCAGGTCCCTGATTTTGAACACATTGAAGTGGTCGCTGCCAAAACTCGGAATCTGGATAGAGATTTGTTAATTGTAAGTGTATATGCAACCACAATTGAATCTGCGGGTGATAGAGAGAAAGGCCTGAGGGATATTAAGAAATTTTTTGACTGGGTGCGTGGAAAGAGTGACATAATTGTGGGGGGTGATATGAATGCACATTCGAGGGTATGGGGGTGTGAAAGGAATAATGCATGGGGAAACTTGTTGGCGAACCTCATTCTGAATTCCGATCTTGTAATACTGAATGATGAAAGACCAACAAGGATGGCGTATGTAGGGGCCACAGCCAGCGCGATAGACATTACCATAGTGTCTAGCGAGCTGGCGGCCCAAGTCACTTGGAATGTTACTGATGAGAATTTGGGTAGTGATCATTATTTGATTCACGCTTGTATAGGTGGTGTAAATGTAAACATTGAGCAAAACGAGCATTATAAATAGCAAAAAATGGGTCAGATGTTTGAATGAAATTCTCATGATGAATGAAATAAATGAGGTCAACCAACTTGAGGATGAAATACAGAGAGTGAATAATATGTGCAGTATGCAAATAAGAGTGAATGAAATTAAGGTACATGGTTGGTGGAATAATGAAATCCAGTATTGGTATGAACGGAAACGGATAAGCTTGAGTGAATTTAATAGGTGTATATGCCACCAGTGTAGGTTAAGGTATGGAAGGGCGAATGCAAGGCTAAAAAAAGCTATCCGTAGAGCGAAAAGGAAGAGTTGGCGGGAGTATGTGTCTCATATGACACATAGAACTACAACGAAGGATGTATGGGATAAATTTAATAGAGTGAGAGGTCATAAAACACAAGGCAGAAATGCCGTTTTAGATGACAGAGAGAATGGAAATCAATTCCTACAAATGATGACGGATGTACGGAATAATTTAGGTGAAAGTAATGAATGCGTGTTACCTGAAAATAACAGTGAATCTGTAAAGGAAATGTGTGTTGAATTTGAATGGGACGAGTTCTGTAGGGTTCCGGATTCATCAAAATCCACTACCCCTGGAACTAATAGAGTGAGTTATAGAATGATTGTTGATTTGGAATTTGAGGCAAAGGGAACGTTGTTGCAAATTCTAAATAAGGTGTGGATGAGTATCCAGATACCGGAAAAATGGAAGGATACCAGAGTGATTCCAATTCCTAAGAAGGACAGAGATAGGAATCTGGCAACAAATTTCAGAGGAGTATGTATGTTGAATGTTTTTGTTAAGATGGTGAATGGAATGATGAAAGGAAGATTGGATAAATTCGTGAATGAGGGTAATTTGATGCCAGAAACCACCTTTGGATTCCGGCGCAATCACTCTGCTAATGAATGCGTGGAAAAGTTTGTGTGGGAAGTACGAAAGCTATGGCGTATGATTATGTGGTTCCAGGGAAACTATATCAGGTTCTTTTAAACTTGGGTTTCCCTTGGAAAATTTGTAAGTGGGTATATGAGTTTATGAGTGAGCGTAAGTTAGTTTTGTGTGGAAGGGGGTACAGGTTGAGGGAGCCGTGAATATCGGCCTTCCACAAGGGAGTAAGATCTCTCCGATTCTCTTCAATTTGTATACGAGCTCGATGCATGCACTTAATTCCGCACACAAGGTAATTCTGCAATTTGCAGATGACTTTGTCTTGATAGGCAAGGAAAGAAACATCGACGAGGCACTGAATCGGGCTCAGGAATGTGTGAATCAGGTAACACAATGATTAATGGAATTGAATTTGCGTGTAAATACGAGAAAATGTTACAGTATGGCTTTTCGTTCAAAACGAAGAATTCATGTGAAAATATATAACGAGAGTATTGAATATGTGACTTTCACTAGGTATTTGGGAATCTGGATTGATAAGCGATTGAATTTTAAGGTACATATGGAAAAGTTGACCGATAATTGCAAGAGCAGATTGAATGTGATCAAAAGGGTGAGTAAACTGAAATGGGGAGCTCATCTTAGTGTGACTGACTTGTTGCGAAAGGTGCTAGTGACTTCCAAGATTGCATATGGGATAAGCGTGTATGGTGACGGGCCAAGGTCGGGTTTGAAAAGCTAATGAAAGTTGAGAATGCATGTGCTAGAGTGGTATTGGGGGCGATTAATTCAACCCCAATACAAACTCTATGGTCTGAATTGGGTGATTCACCTCTCAATTATAAGAGAGAATGGATCACCGTGCGAGAGACTGTGCGAATGTTGACCAAAGACAACGTGTTAGTAAATGAGATGAAAGTAAGGTTGCAAGGAGGAACGGTTTTCCGGAAGACACAAAGGACGAAGATAATTTTGGAAAATATTCACTTATTTTCCAAGATCCGACAAGTGTGTCCGAGAGTTCCTCCGAACGGTCTTACCGTTATAAGAACATCTCTATAATGAATGCAGAGTTGATTGGGATTATGGAAGGAATTAAGTTGGCAATGACAGAAGGGAGGAGGAGAGTAGTTATATTGTACGACTCCCAGAGCGGATTGGATTTAATTAACAGGGGTGGGGGTACTCAAGGCAATGTGTATGTTGAAATGATATATGAATACCTTCAATCTTGTGGGAGTGAGGTGATCATTCAATGGATACCTTCGCATCTACAGATTGGGGGTAATGAAAGAGCTGATATGCTTGCGAAAAGGGGTTGTATGCTTGAGGAAGAAACTGAATATGAATTTATGGATGCAAGAGATGTAGTTCGTGTATTTCAGGTGAATCTGTGGAGAAAATGGGAGAGGGAATTTGTTGAAAAGAGTCGTGTGAAAGGCAAGAAGTACTTTGAATTGTGCAAAGCTCCTTTGAGTAAACCTTTCTTTAAGCAACTCAAAGGGAACACTGCAATGATACGAACGATGGAACGAGTGAGATTGAATCATGGAAACTGGAAAGAAAGTCTAAAGAAACGTCATTTGATTGAGGATGATCTATGTGAAAGATGTTTGATTGTGGAGGACATTGAACATTTAATTCTGTACTGTCCTAATTTTACTCAGAGTAGAAGAATGTTCGATGTCCTTATGAGTGCAAGGAATTTGAATGATTTATTACGAATAGGAACAAATGGGTATAAGGAGGTGTATGAATTTATTAAAATGAATGGGATAATAGTATGAAAGAGCATCGATGAATGAAAGTTGAATAAGAGGAAAAAAAAAAATAAATAAATAAAATAGAATTTTGTATATAAATTGTAAATCTTGAAATCGGGCCATATGGCTCCTATTTTTGGGGCTAGTGCAAATAAAATTAAAAAAAAAAAAAAAAAACCGAGTCGGTTGGAATTAATGTAAATCTAATCTATTTACGTTCTGAATAAGAACTTTTCTCTGTAAAATCGTTTTTTAGGTTTGAACGTAATATACGTAAAATATAGTACGAAAATTGTCCCTTACAAGGCCCTCGTGATAAGATCATTTATAATCATATTTTATCCGTTGAATTGAAATTACCACTTCAATGCATTAAGAGGTGCAATACAATTCCATAATGTAATTACTTCTCGATTCATATAGACTAAAATACACAAATTAAGCATTATTGTAATTCACAGTTTATTTTAATGTTAGGAATAATACAACATCAATTTGTGTATATTAGTCCACATTGAAGCCAAGTTAAACCCAAATTAAATTTATAAATATGAAACTTAATTCTCAATTCCTGTATAATATCTATTTCAAAATCTGAATAAATCTACAATTCGTCAAATAGCGAAAAGTCATCCTGAAAACCACTACCATCATCACTATCTCCATTATAATCACTACCACAACAACCATCATTACCACCATCATCTAAATCCCCATCTTTATCACCACGACCAAGATCGTCATCAATAGAATCACCGTCTCAATCCCCATCTTCATCAACATGACCATAACCATCATTAATCTCCATTACTTCCATCTTAATTGTTCATATTCTAGAACTCCTTCTTAAAATCATTTGACAATCAACGTCCATAATACACGGCAAATTTCATCATAATCGGTTGAAAAATAGCCATTTTACATGCAAATTTTCCATATTCATAAACTTAACCGAAAAATCTCTAATTTGTTTTCAAAATAACTAAGTTCCATTAATTTCATCTAAAAATCGGAAAAGAATCCCATTTCGATCGTACCATTCAAAATTCATCATAATCGTATTCAAAATTACCAAGTTCCATGAATTTCATCTGAAAATAATTATAGAATGCCATTTCCGTCGTATTTGTGAATTTCACCATAATCGTTTAAAAAATAGCCAAGTCAAAAGTCAATCAAAAAATCGGGCCTAGTATATTTATTTTCAAAACATGGGCACCTTTGTGTTTTTAATTTAAAACAGTCCCAATTGTTTATATTGTTTGACGTTAGCCCCCCACAAAGATTGAATTTCTATTACGAAAAGAAAACTGATTACTTTAAAAAAAATTAAATAAGAAATGCATAATCCTTATTTAACAAAAACGAAATTATAATTTGGAATAAAAAAATTTCTGAAGATCACTAATTTCAGTTTCGTTTCTATTATAGATTTGCAAGCCTGTGAAACACAGTATGAAAATATATTTGGGTATGGTAAGCAATTCCGCAAGTTAAAGAAATGAGGATCCGATGCCGCCGTGTACCTTTTACTTCGTTCCAAATCGTAAACATAGAAATAAAGGAACTATGCATTTTAATACGATCAAATAAATGACCGATCATCACAAAAGGGTAAGTACACGCAAATATATACATAAAAAAAATAAAAGTTTTGGGATAAATTGGCAAAAATTCAAATTCAAATATAAACATAATATTTGGTCTAAAGGCTGTCAGATACTATTGTTACGTTTTTGCCTTGTCAATCAAGGTTCGTATCACTGGATTGTGAATAATACAAACTCAATTCAATTTATCACCAACGAATTTATTTATTTCACAAAATTTATTACAACACAGTTTATCAATAAAAATTCACACTTTATATATAACAATCACTTTATATAAATTATTCTTAAATTTTACTGATCACTTTTACTTTATTTATCGCACTACAACACTTTTTAAATCACTTTTTAATTCCTTTTAATCTTTATACTATCGCTTACCAAATATTACTTATAATCTTACGTGTTTACTTTATCGCGTTCCAAATACTAATAATCCAATTCGATCTTGTTCGCCTTTTTATATACACAAACCAAGCTTCTCGAAAATTCACGACTTTTCCAGTTGGAATAGCGTAGAAACATTACGTAACAATTTTTATCATGGAAAATTCCATTTAGTACAGTAAACATTGAGCTATTAGTTTTACTTATTCTATTACACACTAGGTGTCACCGTCACACTATCATATTGTGACGGTGACACCTAGTGTGTAATAGAATAAGTTAAAATTAATAGCTCAATGTTAAACTGTTCTAAATGGAATTTTCCATGATAAAATTGTTCTACACTATTCTAACTAGAAAAATCATGAGCTTTCTAGAGGTTTGCTTTGTGTATATAAAAAGGCGAACGAAATCGAATTGGAGTTATTCGAATTTGGAACGCGATAGTGTTAACTTGTTAGATTATTATTAGTATTTGGTAAGCGATAGTGTAAAGATTAAAATGAAAAGAAAAAGTGATTTAAAAAGTGTTGTAGTGTAGTGTGAAATGAAAATTAAAAGCGATCAGTAAAATTGTGCGAATATTAAAGTAAAGTGATTTGTGTGAATTAATTATAATTAATTATAAATTGTGTTGTAATAATTTTTGTGTGAAATAAATAAATTCGTTGCTGATAAATTGAATTGATTTTGTTTTATTCAAAATTCAGTGATACGAACATTAATTGACAAGGCAAAAACGTAACAGTATTTAGTCGATATTGGAATACTTTTAGGAAACTCTTTATATTTTGTTAACTTGGCGTAAACTTTACATCGATTTAATACACTTTTTTAAGCTTTAAGTTTGTAATAAAATGATTTTGTTGGTTGTTTAGTTTAATTTATTTTTATTTTTTATTCATTTTTTAATAAAAAAAACCGACGTTTCGACGGCACATCTGATCATTACGTGCCGTCGAAACGTCGGTTTTTTTTTATTCACATCGATGTTTTTATTAAATTATTCTATTTATTTAAACATTGCTTGATTTAAGGCTAACGCTTAGGACGGTTCTTTTATTAGTAACGGATTAGTATGGACGATTCAAATTGTAATATTTTTTTTGCCATTATCTCAATCTACCGAATAGACTGTTGCCTACTGTTAAAGTTAGCCGAAAGTTGCCCGCCGAAAGTGAAAAGCCGATAATGCAGATTGTGTTAGCCTAGTCGAAAGTAAAAAATGGTAATGCAGATTGCATGCAGATTATGATATTAACATTCTAGCCGAAAATAAAAAATTTAGTAGCTATCAGCCGAAAGTAAATAGGATCCTTGGATTTGAATAAAAAATTTTGTAAATAGTTGTACGTGTAAAACCTTGCTTAACCTATTCGTAGAAATTATCGGAAAATCAGAAGAATACACAAAATTGGAATAAAATTAGCTGATTTTTCGGCATTTTTTATAGACAAATATATTAATTGTTCATGGCAATCCCAATATTTTCGATTTACCAAATTGAGAATATTGGGATTGCCATGAACAATTAATATATTTGTCTATAAAAAATGCCGAAAAATCAATTAATTACAGACAGACAAATTAAAATTCTTAAAAAATAGAATCAGCCTCTAGGGTGTATATCTGCAATTGTACGTTTTTATGTGATTTGTCAATAGCTACCGAATGAAAAAATTCTGTTCAAGTTTCCCGTGGGAAATCTCGGAAAATTCGATTTTCCAAAAATTATTAGAAAATTTGTATAAAATCAGCCTCTAGAGTGTTATGTCTGGAGATAGAGAATTTTCCGAGATTTCTTACGGGAAACTTAAACTGATTTTTTTCCTTCAATAGCTATTGACAAATCACATCAATGCAATCCATCTCCAGACATAACACTCTAGAGGCTGATTTTATACAAATTTTCTAATAATTTTTGGAAAATCGAATTTTCCGGGATTTCCCACGGGAAACTTGAACTGAATTTTTTTCCTGCGATAGCTATTATTGATAAATCACATCAATACAATCCATCTCCAGACATAACACTCTAGAGGCTGATTTATTTTCGGCTGGAATGTCAATAATATAATCTTCATTATCGATTTTTTACTTTCGGCTGGAAACTTTCGGCTAGTTTTAACTGGGTGATTATTGTTTTATATTCCACATTCTTACTATTTCTTTATATTTCTCCACATATCTTACCGGGCTCTTTCGCTTTAAATATCACCACCCTTTTCCAAATCATTCTGCGCCTGCCCACTGTATATTCTTCCCTTGTGAATTATACTGTAACAGCCCCTTGAAGTTATCCCAGTGTTTCATCCCATTAAAATTTGAAAATACCTCTGACAACATGAGCGTAAAAATTTATTTGCTACACTATTTAAAGTGTACAAACTTTAAAATCCATCCCAGACTTTTTACTCAAGCGAAAAATTCCATCCCAGGATTGTAATCTATTATAAGATATTTTTCTCGTAGGTAAAAATGAAAAAAAAATAATATCCACCATATCCATAAGCCTAGACTGTGTTTGCAGGGCATTATGGAGACCAAAAGGCATGACATTAAAATGAATGGAAATGCCCCCTGGAGGATACCGAATCTGACAGATCAACACTAGATGGAAAATTAGTAGAATGGAACCTCCCGAGTATACGTGCGAAATGATGTAACAGATAAGACATACCCTAATTCTAACATTTGGTTTATGAACACAAACCAAACGATTACTCCAGCGACTATTGGAATGTTCGATAACCTTCAGCTTCAGCATGCGATCCAGTTCGACGTCTAGTTTCTCTTGCATGTAGGGAGATAATGGAAATTTCTGCTGTTTTATCGGTTTCCAATCACCCGTATCAATGTAATGTGTTAGAAGCGTCGTTTTGCCTAAATTATTATCATTTGCAACTAAAAACTGAGATACAACTAAATTCAATCTTCTGCCTTGATCTTTGATTAATTGGTGTTGGCATTCAACAATATTAGTATCAAACTGGGTTTCTGATAACGATATTTCACCAACTACTGGTTTGATATTAAACCGATTCCAGAAATCGATTCCCAAAATTAATTGCATCTAATTGAAGTCACAATCAATCAGAGGAACATTTACATACCCTTTCGTAATATGTTTGGTGCCGTCTGCAGTAGAAATATTTGAGTCAATTTCGAATCTAGTTAATTTAGTTCTTTTGAATAGCCCTTCAACCACCGTATCAAATATTTTCACATCAATTGACCACCATCCGTCATCACAACACTGTAAAGTCAAGTTTAAACTATTGGCAAAAAATGAGAACGATTCCGACTTATTCTGTTTTATTACAATTGGAGTCTCAGAGTTATAGACAATAAACCGACTTCTAGGTTTAATATCTAATCTAAGTTTTCCGTAGCAGTAGTAGGCGTGCACTTAGCACAATTACTCATTGTGAATCCTTCTTTCCCGCACATTTGTAGCAGAAAATTTTTGTTTAAGCTGCTTTACATGTGTGAAAGGTACATCCTCGTTTTAAACAATTCCAACAAGTTGGTCCGCTCACTATCGCAATGGAAGAAGGTTTAATTATGTTTTCTTCGAAATCAACTATGGATCCATTAGCAATCCTACCGCAATGTGATCCCTCAGAGTCAGATTGTATTTTTAATATGCAATCTATTCTTTTGTGCGAGAGGTTTATTTGAAGAAGATATTCGGCGGTTCATGTTAGACTTCAAATCTTCAATACGCTTACAATTATTCTTCAATTCCTAAATAGAATTTATTTAAGATATGAGAAGCTTCTCAATATAAAATTGTTGTAAATTATGATAATGGTCATTAATTTAAAATTTTCAGATACGGGCTCATTTAAACTATCAAAATATAACAACATATATGAGAGATAAGTGCAAAATAGTTCGTCTTTACCCTGAATTCTCTCTTCTATCACCCGAATCAAATAAAAATCATGATCTTCAAAGAGAAACTCCTTCCTTAACGCTTCAACTAATTGCTTCCAAGTTCTAAACTTTTTATATGAAGCCTTATACCATATTTTTATATGAAGCCTTGTACCAAAACATTCATTTAATGACTTAAAATAACTTTCCATTTATGAATGGAAAATGCATGTTTATTGCTTTTACTAGGCAATTTACATAAAGCAGACGATCTTGCTAGAGGTAGATCAGCCTAACTTGCATGAATTACATGCAAATTCATTTCATCCGAAGAACTATCTGATACAATTAATGACCTTAAATCCGATATTTCAAGTTTTTCTAAATCTGTCGATACATTTTGGCCTGGCTGTAGTTTGCTTGGATTTTGGTATTGTCTTTTTGACGAATTTTTGTTATGTTTGGTCTAGATGTGAGCTTTGTTTGCTATCTCACAAGGAATTTACTATTATACCTATTACCTTCTAATTGTCTCACCCCGATTGGAACCTTCATCAGGTTTTTTATTTTTCCTCACGGTTTCGAAACTCCTCCTGGACATTATAGTAACACATGTTTTTAGTGGATATTCGTAACCTTTCGCCTCACTTCTCAATTAATCTCGGATTTTTCTCTTAGTTTCCTCCATATCTTTTGGACCACTGATCCCTCAAACCGCCAGTTCATACTCGAAAATCGAGTCGCCGAAAGAAAATCAAATTAAATTAATGAATAAAAATTAAAAAAATTAACTGAAATAAAGGAAGTATTTTTTTTTTATTTTCGATGAGGTATATAACCTCGCATTGCCCCACCTTGGGCGCCAAATTATGTAGCGTTCGAAAAAGAAACAATTACAAAAAAAAATTTGCCGTTCAGAAATCAACATATATACAAAAATCCAACCCGTTACACGACAGCTCAGGAGAACTAAAGGCAACTTAGGACAAATTAAATTTCACGTACATGCTAATATGGTTTCATGGTTGTCGTTAATAACTGCGTCATGTTCGTTGTATTTAACTTTGTTTCTCTATGTTTATTTACAAATACATTAAAAAAATTTCTTGGACGACCCTGTTGAGCAATATAACTAGAACTTTTTGGATCATTCGAATTTACATAAACATTTATTTATAAACATTTCTTGGGAGGTATTAGTATGATCTGTAAAACTTCTTCCTTGAAGCCACCTTAACAATTTTAGATAATTAGTATAAAATCCATTAAAAAATAATTATTGGTGACACTTTTATTGTGCTGTTGAGGAGGAAATGCCTCCCCAGTTCTTGCGAAATTCTACCATTTAGCTTAACTTTTGACCTTCAGCTGACATTCTATTCTGTTCTTTCTATTTCTGTAGTCAAAAATAAGTGTTCCAATTTAAAAAATTTACTTGACCTGTAAATCACCTTGATCCTATACGTAAATGTCAAGATCATTAATCGACGTCCCACATCGAACCACACAACTTTTGTTTAAAACTTTTCTTCCAATAAGGATTTCCTAAAGAGTTATTTCCGTGGATGGATTAAAATGGGCCACCCTGTACTATAAAAAATTGTACAACAAGCAGATATACAACCCTCTTGATTTACAGGTCCTAAAGCTTCTTAATTCTCCATTTTGGCCATAGAAATAGATTAACGAATAAAAATACAAATCGGACAAGCCATGTTTTTGGTCATTTATTAAGGTTATCTATCAAATTCTTTTCAAATACAATGCCGTTCGTTCATTGCCAGGTATTTGGAATTAGCAAGAATTGTTGAAAAATTGTATTTTACTTGTTTTATTTGTTGTGCAGTTTCAATATATACTAGTTTAATATATAACCAAATTTCTAAATCTGTGCTGAGTTATTAAACTCTTGCCTGCATGATTTACTTTAGTATCCATAATATGTATGTGTACCAAGAGCCGAATCCCATAAAACATAAATAAAAAACTTAATTTAGTATATAAACATTGTTTGTATTGTATGTATATTACACATTCAACCAAAACAAATAAAGTTTCATGTTCCAAATCAGGTTCATAAAATCTTCTAGAAGATTGATTAGCTTATATAACAAAACAAAAGAAAATGTAATTTAAAGTAACATTCATATAATGAAAAAGGTCAAGTCTCCCTATATATGTATACTATGTATTATAAATAAACTGTATACATCAAATAAAGTTGAACAAACAGACTAGGGCAAATTAATCCATAAAACTATTTTTTTTTATTGGTTATAATCCAACACCGCACCAGACATTGTTATTTAGGAGCCAGAATCACACAATAGTGTATGACCAAATAAGGCTAACCAGACTATAGATAATTAAATTAGTCAGAATGTTAAACCTAAATCATAAAAAATTAAATTTTGTAATAAATTAGATATAAAATGTTTATATTACTTGTATACGCAAATTTTTGGATATTTATTGCAGGAACATTCGAGTACACTAAATAATTAAAAAAAATATAAATAAAAATTAAAATATTTTACGACAATTTAATAGTGCAAAATGTAATTTTATTTACATAACTTCTATGGAGTAAAAATATAAACTAATGCCAATAATGCCAATGGAATAAAAAATGTGGATCATTGCATTTTCACCATGTTAGATGTTTTAAAAGGGGTTAATTTCTTAAAATTTTCGGAACTAATGGAACGTGTTGCATTTAAAACAGAAGAAACTGTGCCAGAAAGATAAACGGTCTTAAAAGTAAAGCATTATCTCAGCTGAAAACTTTTCATGTTAGTGTTTGTGAAAGACAAAAAATTCTCCAACATTGTGCGGAGGCTAAAAGATTTTATATTATTTACAAAAATCAGCACAAAAATCAGGGCTTGAGGGTATTATTAGAAATAAATTAAGTTCTTTTAGTACATATATAAAAATAATGTTAATGGATGTATTCGAACGGCTCATCATAATCAATTTAAGAAATACATTGAAATAGAAGACAGTCGGAGTAGGTACACAATTATTAGCACTAAAACATCGAACGACCCAAACAATGGTAATGTTAAAGAAAAACTTAGGAAATTGCCAAACAACCAAAAAGGAGGTTTTACTGTATGTTAGTAGACTAACAAAAGGTAGTATCAAATATGTACATAGGTACGGGTAATATAAAAATCAATCGATGAACATTAATAAAAAAGAGGGCAATAAAAATCGTCAATCTGATCACATCAAAATGGGCTTGGGTGGAGAAGGAGGGAGGGGGTGTTACAGTTTAGGGTCGATTTGTGAGTTTAGTTGGAGTTAAGTTGGGATTGAATTAGGATTGAGTGAGCAGTTCTGTTGTAAATTTATTTGGAGGTTAAATTAAAGGTTGAGTTAATTGAAGTTGAGTTCAAATATAGCACGTTGATTTGGTTATTTTCCGATCATCATTTCGTGAGGTTTTAGCCTTTTATAGTTTTATAATCGAAATATGAGGTTTTAATTTTTTTTTTGCTTTATTTATTTAAAAAAAAACATAACTTTTTTGTTTTTTTTTTACAGTCACTCCAGTCTTATAAATGAATTATGTAGCAACCCAAGTACATAGTTTCTTAATATTAAAATAACAAAATTATTTTAGGCAGTCCTAGTTAGATTCAGTTCAAATAAAAAAATAATTTAAAATGACTATAAATTAAAATACAGAATATTGCTCTGCAATACATTTGTTCTAAAGTTGCAAATTTAATAGTGCGAAACCCTTTACCAATCTGTTTTAGTAATCTATAAGATGGATCAGTTTAAAATCATTTATCTTTGGCGCAGGCTAAGATGATTATTTTTAATAAAACTTAATATTGAGTATCGGGCTGGGAGATCATAAACATGTTTAACAGGACGCTTTTAAAGCAAATATTGTTCATAGGGTTTTGTTCGAGAACATCCGTTCCATATTGGATCCAGCTAGAAAATTACTAGGCATTGTAGATAAGGATCAAAGTTTATTTGAGGGGTAATTCATTTTTTTTATTGAGTCTATTTGATCATCTCATGTTAATCTATTATCAATCAAAAGGCCTTGGTTCAATGTTGGTCGATTAAGAATAGTCTGTAAAATAATTTCAAATTATTTTGGTTAATAGAATCAATCATTTTTCCCAACAGAACAATATGTTCTTGGTTTTGTGCTGTTGAGTGCCAGTTGACGGAAATGAATTTTGGGCATGTTATAAGAATAATTATTCGCTGATTGCGATTGCCTTTAATTGAGACCAATTAAATTCTATTTATCTGATATCCTTATGTAAAGATTAAGGGCATTATGCTGTAACAGAATTTGTTTAAGCTTACAAGGAAGAAAATCGAGGTCGACCAAATCAAACCCTTTTCAAATGTACAAGAAGGTACAGCTTACAATCTCTAATTTTTCAAGATGTTTTGTTGTGAAGTTGGTACGATTAAGGCATGCTGCAACGGTATTTAATTTGGTTAAGCCTTAGTAAGTTGTTTTGAATGACATAAGATTTTGTTTTGTTGAATATTTCTCTACCTACAATTTTGAATAATGAGGCAGTGATTGATTTAGAAGTCTGTGCAATGAATCAATTTGCTGCGGACGAAAATGTTTCATAAATTTTACTGAAGTTTTATCTAAATCCGTTGCAGATGAACCTTTGATATCATCACGTTTATGTGTGACGATTTCTTCCATGTATGAGCATTTCATGAGTTGACAACATCAACAGGGTTCGAAAACATCTCATTATTTTGATCAAATTTTGATCAATTTTTTCACAGTATTTTTCAAATACTGGGTGCCGAGGGAATCACCAGTGTTGCCTGATATTTTATTTTCTAGATTTCTCCTGTTTATTTGAAATTACTGATTATGGTTTTTGAAGAACTCAGATTTCTCCGGAAGATTGAACACTTGGATACTTCAATTTTAATAAAAAAAAATTGAACAGTAAAACATTTTGGTTTAGGGTGTGAGCTTATACTTGGACATCTGAGTCAGGTTTTGAAGTACGTTTAGGTTAAAATCACCTATTACAGTTAAAATGGGATTATTTGTAAGATTGGGGTCAAGATCAGAGAAGAATCGGTTATCATCAATATTATGTGGTCAATACTATCGTAATAATACGTCATTACTATATTCATTTACAACAAGGCTTTATAGGATAATTGAATTTTTCATTTATCATTAATGGAATTAATCAATTAAAGATTAACCGATTTAAATTGTTGAAACCAAATTTAACAAGCTTTTGGTACATGTTGCGGTCCATTTATTTTCTATTTCATTATTGTACCTTCAGCCAAACTATCGTAATTAAAGTGGCGAAATATGTTGCAATTTGTAATATGTATAAACCACCTAATTGTTACTAATAAAATTACTGTACATGATAATTTCCCATTGCCGCCAACTAACAATTGTTTAGAGTAACTCGCAGGCAGAAAACATTGGCCCAAAATGAATACTTACGAACGGAGAGAGATCAATGTATACATTTGATATTATCAGAGCTCACATAGGCGAACACTCCTTTCGTTCAGCTTGTGGATTAAATTACAGAGCTGTTAGAATGAGCCCTAGTCAAATTAAAAGAAAAAGGGGAAAAATTAAAATGAAATTGAAATTTGCTTGGCATTTACTAGTAAAATATGGACCAATTTTCCCGAAACTCTTTACAGTTTACCAACCGGAAAGTTTTCAACAAAAAAAAATGTATATCTATTGGTACAATGTTAGTACGGTAGGTCAAACAATTCCTAAGAATAATCAGATAGCTAATTAAGCAATAAACAATTATAAAAATATTACCTATGTGAGTTCCATGTTGAACGCTCCGATAAACCTAGGACAACTTAGACCTCTCAGAGATATTGGTTCATTGGTTCGCTTCACTTAAGGTACCCCATATCACAGATCTTTCCTGTGTGCTTTGCTCATAAGTTATTAAGATTTAATTATGACAATAAAAAATCTTTTGTGGTTGAATCGGAAAACTACTGAAATTATTTTGAGATAAGAATTTTAGGGGTTTGTCGTACTACATATTGCCCAAATCACAGAATTTTTCAGACTAAACCGCGCAAAAGACTTTTTTTTATAATTAAATCTTAAAAATTTTAGAATAAAGCCACCTCCAGTAGCATATGTCACACTCCAGGAAAAAATCTGTGATTTGGACAACTTCAATTGCAAACCAAACCGTAAAATTTTTAAACTCTGATTTTGCTGGTATTTCCTCAAAATTCTTGTTTCTGGAATTCTTAAATTTCTTAACATTTACTTTATATTCCTTAAATTATCGGAATTTTCACCAAGAAAGTTCCTCAAATTTTTTATTTATAAAAAGTTGTTGTGACATTTTTCAAATTATATTTGTAAATTTTTTGTTACTTTTGAAATTCTGCTAATTTTAACAACTCTCAACACTAAATTAATTAAATTTATTGAAATTATTGAAATATTTAGCTCCATGTACCATGACGCTCCTTAAATCCTTAAAACGAATTCTAAATTTATAAATTTCTAAAAATTCTAAAATACATAAATTTTTAGAATCGAAAAAATAATTAAATCTGAATATTCCCATATTTTTAAAAATTCTGACAACTTCTTAATGTTCTTCAAATTTTACGAAATTCTCTAAATTCATTAGTTTATTTGAAACTCTAAAACCCCTCTAAACCCTAAAGTTCTTGATAAATTAATCGTTTCAAGATTATGAAATTCTAGAATTTGGAATATTCAGTAAAGTTGTAAGAGTACAGGAAAAGATTGAAAAATTACCGTAACTCGAAAAAAATTTGTGCACACCCCTAACTCTCGTTAAAGGCTCAAAATAGGTCAAAGTTCACGAAACAAAAAAGTTTAGGAGTTTTACGAATCCGCGGAAACCTCTAGGTGGTGAAAGGGGTATTTTTAATTAAAAAATCTATTTTTCTTTATTTTCTCGGGAAATATGGCATTTACAAAAAAAAAAAAAAAAATTTGTCCAAACCAAAGTTGTTTCTGACCAAATTATTTTTAATTTGGTGTTTTCAAATTAATTTTATAGCAATATTTAACGGAAATACGGCCATTTTTCGATCATCAAAGTTTGCTCGAACAAAGACTATTACGCCATTCAATGCTGTAGTTTGAGCTTTGCAATTACTACATTTAAAGCCTTCGCAAATTTTACACATTACAGAACATTTTAAATCTGCTTTCAAGCATTTGCATTGTAACGTGAAGCAGTTTCCTTTACACTCCAATACTATTAAATCTAAAATGGCTATTGGTGCAGCATCTAAATAACTCGATATACGCTTTAGAACTTTTTAAGTTTAAAAATACTTTCTTTACTTGTGAAAATGTATTTTTATAATCTACTAGTGTCGAACATATTTCTGTTTATCATCAGGTAATTTTTAAAACTGAAAGTTCAGTTTTAAAAATTACCTGATGAACAGAAATATGTTCGAAACTACTTAGTAGTTTGTAAAAATAAATTTTCACAAGTAAAGCAATTGTTTTTAAACTTAAAAAGTTGTTTTAATTTAACCTTCCTGTCAACACGACACACCTGGGTCTGTATTTGGATTTCCATATTATTTTGGAAATAATGGAAATTTCTTGTCATACTGAGTTTTTCAGTAGTAGCCAATAAAATAGTGTCAATATTTACGATTTTCATATAAAATGCACTATAAAATTTAATACACACCAGGGTATGCTCGTGTTAATGAAAAGTAGTTCGATACTCGTGTTGACACAAAGGTTAAAAAAGCAGCATCTAAAGTTGTTTGGACTGATTGCAGAATGTCTTCTTTTTTTCCCATCCCCACTCTTCAGTAAACTTTTCATACCAACGCATTTTTGCACCTGATAATATGTTCTGTATGAGTGTTGTGCTGCAAAAGCCGCCGTTGGAACCAATGATTCCAAATGACTAGTTTTTTTTAAGCAATTGTTGAAATATTGAAATCTGTGTTCGTCTAGTGTTATATTTTTTTACATCCATAAAGACTCAAAAAAATTCTCTCTCCTGCCTCTTTTACTTCATTTAAAGAAGTATTTTCGGTATAAAAAGCTGCTATAGCATTTTGCTCTCGAAGAAAACCTTTTGTAAACAGTTTTATTGTTCCTTTTGTTTCTGTATTGTACTAAGCGCTCGTTGTATCGCAGCCGCTGATTGCGTGAGGTAAAAGCAACAACTTTTACTTTCTTTTACGTAAGTAAAATCAAGTATAGTAATCATAAAAATTTTAGACCTTGAGATTTTTAGAGATTTACCTGTTTTATGATCCCCTGAGTCCGAAAAAGTGTGTTTCGAAATGGAATCAGTCTGGCAGTCTATCAGTCTATCAGTCTATCAGTCCGTCAGTCCGTCAGTCTGTAAGTATATCAGCCTGTCAGTCTGTCAGTCTGTCAGTCTGTCAGTCTGTCAGTCTGTCAGTCTGTCAGTCTGTCAGTCTGTCAGTCTGTCAGTCTGTCAGTCTGTCAGTCTGTCAGTCTGTCAGTCTGTCAGTCTGTCAGTCTGTCAGTCTGTCAGTCTGTCAGTCTGTCAGTCTGTCAGTCTGTCAGTCTGTCAGTCTGTCAGTCTGTCAGTCTGTCAGTCTGTCAGTCTGTCAGTCTGTCAGTCTGTCAGTCTGTCAGTCTGTCAGTCTGTCAGTCTGTCAGTCTGTCAGTCTGTCAGTCTGTCAGTCTGTCAGTCTGTCAGTCTGTCAGTCTGTCAGTCTGTCAGTCTGTCAGTCTGTCAGTCTGTCAGTCTGTCAGTCTGTCAGTCTGTCAGTCTGTCAGTCTGTCAGTCTGTCAGTCTGTCAGTCTGTCAGTCTGTCAGTCTGTCAGTCTGTCAGTCTGTCAGTCTGTCAGTCTGTCAGTCTGTCAGTCTGTCAGTCTGTCAGTCTGTCAGTCTGTCAGTCTGTCAGTCTGTCAGTCTGTCAGTCTGTCAGTCTGTCAGTCTGTCAGTCTGTCAGTCTGTCAGGATGTCAGTCTGTCAGTATGTCAGTATGTCAGTCTGTCAGTCTGTCAGTCTGTCAGTCTGTCAGTCTGGCAGTCTGGCAGTCTGTCAGTCTGTCAGTCTGTCAGTCTGTCAGTCTGTCAGTCTGTCAGTCTGTCAGTCTGTCAGTCTGTCAGTCTGTCAGTCTGTCAGTTTATCGGTCTGTCAGTCTGTCAGTCTGCCAGTCTGTCAGTCTGTCAGTCTGTCAGTCTGTCAGTCTGTCAGTCTGTCAGTCTGTCAGTCTGTCAGTCTGTCAGTCTGTCAGTCTGTCAGTCTGTCAGTCTGTCAGTCTGTCAGTCTGTCAGTCTGTCAGTCTGTCAGTCTGCCAGTCTGTCAGTCTGTCAGTCTGTCAGTCTGTCAGTCTGTCAGTCTGTCAGTCTGTCAGTCTGTCAGTCTGTCAGTCTGTCAGTCTGTCAGTCTGTCAGTCTGTCAGTCTGTCAGTCTGTCAGTCTGTCAGTCTGTCAGTCTGTCAGTCTGTCAGTCTGTCAGTCTGTCAGTCTGTCAGTGTCTGTCAGTATGTCAGTGTCTGTCAGTATGTCAGTATGTCAGTCTGTCAGTGTCAGTCTGTCAATCTGATAGATAGTGTAACCAATCGAACTGAAACTTCAGATTTAAAGTTTTTTGGTAAATTGGGAGATCCCAGTAAATTTTACTTTAAATAGGCTAACCGGAAGTGGCCACTATCTTGGTCCAGAAAATTTATTTTGCTAATATTTTAAAAAGTATTTGGTTTACAAAAAACTACTTTTCAAAAAATGTTTCTAAAAAATTAAAAAATTAAAAGTATAAAATTTAAAAAAAAAATTAAAAATTAAAAATTAAAAAATTATAAAAAAAAATTCTCTATTCGTAAAAGAAATTCGTGTATTGGCGACACCTCCATTTTTAATATTATTATACTGTGCAAATCTATAGGAACCTTTGAAATTCGAAATTATTGGTTAAAATTATTTGAAATTCCTGAAATTTATTAAAAGTAGTTTCTCTTCATGAACAGAAATAAGTTTTTTTTGACAATCATGGCAGGCAAATTTAAAAAATACTTAAATATTTAAAAATACGTCGCTTTGTTGAATTATCCCGACCCGGTAACACATGAACAAAACCATTTAAGGATAATTTTTGTAAACCCAGAATTTATCACTTCTTTCGCAAAAACATCAAATTAGCTGGAGGGTATAGGTACCAGAAACGTGTATTTTATAATTATTTTAAGCGAAAAATGTATCTACGAGGACAGCAGTTTATCAAAAAATTGTTTGTTTACGCTGAATATTGTCTGAACGGTCCATCTAGAAATGGTTTGTTACTCAATCCATTTGGCAAGGAATTGGAATATTGATTTGGATATCATGAGAATTCTTATTAAAACACTAATTGATGTAAACCCAAGCTTTAAGATTCACCAAAGTTGCTGAAAATCGCAATAGTTGCGAATGGTTTTTTATTTAGAATATAAATGTAAAACTAAATAGCTTCCCACCATTTTCCCATTTCTAGCCGAGAGTTCTAAGGCGTCCCTGCACAACTAGTAAATATCCCACGTCTCACCAACTTATATTGTGCTCTTGTCAATATTAAAGAGATTATCGTCCAACAAAAAATATTGATTCAACATTGGTTGGCTGTCCTACATAATTGATAAACAAAATACTTGTCTATTGATGAGCGGTTAACTATTGTAAATATCGTCTACATAGTATTGCCTTCAAATTCCGGATCAAAAATTTGCCATCAGCAATGATGATTTGTAAATATTAAACCAACATTCGCCTAATTACTCCTCCACATTTCAATGAAAATTGAATTTTTATTGAGAAAATCTTCTCCCTACAAATTGTTGATCAAAAACTTGCAATCTCTAATTATGCATGGAGTGTCATGGTTGGTTTCTCTAATAACGATTTTTCGAATCTGTAAATATTGTGCCAACATTCGCCTAATACTTCTTGCATATTTCATAGAAAATTTAAATTTGATTGAAAATATATTTTACATGGTATTGCCTACAAATACTGCATCATAAATTTAAAATCTGCAATTATGCTTCGATTGCTGTGGGTTGTTTCTGTACTAATGGGTCTTGGGATCTGTAAATATTGTGCCAACACGCATTTGAATTTTCTGATTATTCCAACACATTTAATAGAAACTTTAATTTACATCTGCAATTACGCTTCGGTTGCCGTTTCTTTATTAATGGGTTTTGAGATCTGTAAAGCCATTATGCGTTTGAATCGCCTAATTATTCGTATACATTTCATAGGAAAGGTAATATTTATTAAAAATATCTTTTACGTAGTGTTTCCCACAAGCTCTGGATCAAAACTTTACAATCTGCAACTACGGTTCGATTGCTACGGTTTGTTCCTCTAATAATAGGTTTTAAGTTAGGGGTCAATTTGCGGGTTTAGTTCAAGTTGAGCTGGAGTTGAGTTGGGGTTGGGTTAACATATAGTGAGCGGTTGACCAATCTTTTATAAATGCTGGTTTGAGGATTTAGTTAATAGAGATTTTGCGGTTGGGTTGTGGGTTGAATTTTGGGCCGTTTGCGGGTTGAATTCTGGTTGAGATGGTGTTGGACCAGTGTTTAGTGAGCAGTTGAACAATCTGTAAAATAAGTGAGTCTTTGTATATACATATGTACAGCATATGTGAATGATATTTAAAACAATCCACACAACTTGACCGATTTGAACCAAACCTTATACAAATATTGTTTAAGTCTTAAGCAGTTAATATTTCAAATCTCAAATTGAACCTTTTACATTTCAAATTAGAGCTTTAGCAAATTAAATGAATGGCCAATTAGGATGGAGCTTATCTATTTCTTAACTGATTTTAGTGAAATTTGACTTCCGCGATGGATTCTAAAAATAGTTTTAGATGAAATTTTGGAATATGGCCAAGTATGATTTATGGAACTTGCCTATTTCTCAACCGATTAGGGTAAAATTTGACATATGCGTTGGAAATGTGATTCTACACTTCCATTCGATGGAACTGTCCTATTTTTTAATCAAAAAAATAATTTTTGGATGAAGTTCTGGAATATATATGGGCAATATGAGGGAACTTGCCGATTCCTTAACCGATTATGATGAAATTTGAAAGAATTTGGGGATTCCAAAATGATTTGTAGGTAAAGTTCTGGAAAATGACCAATTAGGGCGGAACTTGCCTTTTTTGGATGAAGTTCTGAAATATGTCCAATGAGGACGGAACTTGAATATTTCATAACCGATTATGATGAAATTTGATGTGAGTGATGGAAATGGCCGTGAGTGTTTATATATTATGTACAGTATATGTATGTGTGTCATATTTAAACAAATGCAAGCGCATTGAACGATTTGAACCAAATTTTACAGAAATATTGTTTGAGACTTAAGAAAGGTCACTGTAAATATCTTAAACATTCATCTATTTCTTGAGAAATGATAATCAGGTCCAAAGTAACTACAGAGGAATTTCTAAAACTACAAAACTTGAGTTGATTTTTGATGACGCTATGATGGTATGATGTTATGATGGTAAAATGGTATGATGGTTTATATATAAAAATTGTGTGATGATGAAGGTAATGGTGATAGTGGTTTGATGATGATGATGGTATGAAGAAATGATGGTTTGATGTTATAATGGTGATGGTATGAGGGTATGATGGTACGTAGGTATGATGGTATGAGTTGAGCAGAAGGTTGAGATTTGGTTCGAGCTAAGTTGAGTTGAAGTTGAGTTAGGATTTAGTTAGCCTTTATTGGGGTTAAGTGAGTTATTCGGTTGGGAAAATATTTAAGAGTTGATTTGGAGTTAAGTTAAGGATTGATTTGAAAGTTTATTTGTGGTTGATTTGGTGATTGATTTGAGGTTTCAGCCCTTTATGTTTTTAATAAACATTTCATATAAAATTTAAATTTTATTGAATATATCTCCTACATACTACTTTGCTGTTCAATCCCACTAGTATAAACATCTGTGTTGTACCTAAGTATCTTGGCGACCATACATCGGATACAATAGACGAAGTCAGTTGCTGTCGATACCATCTCTGCAATTACTGCAGAGATGGTATCCTCTCTGCAATTACTGTAACTCTAATTAAATTTGCAATCGCTGTCTTCTTCGAACGTCGTTTCAGTCTATCAGCAGCTTCACCAATGCCATCAATTTCTTCATCGTTTCGGTTGCGATGATAGCTATCGACGTCTACAATGTATAATGCACATAATTGTACCATGGGTATAGGCGGTTATTAATCTATGGCAGCATTCCTTATAACAATCAGGCATGTTCTGAAAATAAGAACCGTTTGGCTATTTACTTCAATCAAGCCCTATAAAATATTTTGCCGCATGTATATTGGTTTTTATCATCAATTGGCAATCCACAAATATCACATCTGTTTTAATTTGTAATTGTGGTCTCAATTCATGTAACATTTTTGACTCGTTAACATGAGGAAAGAGACGGAAAGTTAAGCTATTTATTGTATAATGTAATTTGGTTATATAATACCGTTGAAACAAACATTGATCCTTCGAGCCACAAAACAACCGTGCCTTTGCAGAACAGTCCAAAAAAAAACCCAAGATATCAAAGGGGTAAATTTAATCACTTCAAGGGATAAATGGACACGGTAAAAGCCTAACGCGAGCAGACCTCTACTGGAAAGCTGATCAACAAAATAAAGAGCAATATCAAGAAAGATGGACCTCAATGAACAACGGCTCATCAACTTACAACTTCTCTACGAAAAATTCTGCACAGTGGATGCCCAATTAACACATACTTTACCTGATGACCATGAATATCGGAAACAAAATTATTATAAACAGGTGAAGGATGTATTTGAGGAGACAAGAAATCTACTTCTCGAGGCTCAAAAAAGAGCAGCACCAGGCCAAACTGAGGAAGCAAAGCAACAGACAAAAGTAGATTTATAACACGAGGTAGCAGACGCCTCCTCCTACCAGATTTTAGATGACGACGATGATTTTGAAAACGAAGATAAAATCTCAGCTGTCACGTTAGATAAAAAGGATCAGGAGAAGCGATACAAAGTTCAAATGGCGAAATCAAAAATGCTGAAACAAAATTTAAGCAGCATCACAAAATACGGAGCTAAGAATTTCAACACTCAAGAATTTCAAGAATTTGAAAACGCATACTTTCAAAACAACTTGTTTGAAGAGATCCAAGCGAAATACGAGTTGTGCGTCACGAAGAATGCAAACATAAAACTGCCAACCATTGAAATTCCCTTATCTTTAGGGGATTACAAGCAATGGACAAGCTTTTATAGTCTGTTGAATAAAACGGTACATCAAAATGAGAGTTTGTCAAACGAAGAAAGGATGTATTATCTACTTTCCATGGTAAGAGGACAAGCAGCGAAACTAATCAATCATCTCACACTATCGGAAGATAACTATATGACTGCATGGGATACTGTTATTGCCAGATACAATGACAAGCGGCTATTAGCTAGCACGCACGTAAGTGTATTGTTAGATCTACCCAGTTTGATGGTGGAATCTGCTAGCGGGTTAAGGATAATACACGACACCGCTTTGGAATGTCTACACGCAATAAACAACTTAGGTGTAGAGACAGAACACTGGAGTGCCCTAGTAATAGGCATTTGAACGAGGATACTTGATGCTGAAACACACCGTATTTATGAGAGTACGATCAAAAATCCAAAAGAAATTCAAACGTCAAAAAATTTCTTTAGTTTCTTGGAATCAAGATTTCAATCTCTAGCAACTATAACTAGAGAAAAGGGAAACAAGGAGGAAACAACCGCAGCCACAAAACCAACAAAACATTGCAAAGAAGGCATGTGGCAACAACAAATGAACCATCCTGTTGCGGTGGAACTCATCAAGTTACAGGTTGCAAGCATTTCCAAAACTTAGCGATAGTGGAACGAACTTCAGCTGCTAGAGCAAAATCCTTGTGTAGAACCTGCCAACAGAATTATCATGGAAGATATTGCCACAAAAGATGTGCAACATGCAATGGATCTCATCATATGCTACTCCACGCCAACGAAAAGGCAACCAAAAAACCGAAAGAAACCCCTGCAAAAACAACCTTACAAATAGCTAAAAAAGCTGCGCAAGGTAGCATTTTATTAGCTATCGCCATGGTAAAAATAACATGTAATTATGAAGAACACTTGGTCCGTCTTCTAATTGATCCAGGCTCCCAAGGCACCTTCATAACTGAAGAGTTAGCAAACAATCTCAATTTTACAAGAACACCGATTCAAGCAGACATCGCCGGAATGGGTCGGACAGAAGCCGGTACGGCTCATTCATCAGTAGAGTTCATCATTAGTCCGCGGTTTTCTTCAAATTTCAAGATCAAAATAAAGCCTATGGTGTTCAAAAACATAACCGGTAGTATGCCTGATAAGGTCATTGAACCAAATTTTTGGAACCATACAAAAAATCTTATTTGGGCAGATCCAACGTTTTATGAACCCGGTCCTGTGCACCTAATGAGCCTATTGCACAACAAACCAAACTGGGATGGATTCTTACTGGGAATACATCTGCTAGTGTCAATATGGCAATGTATCAGACAATGATTGTAACCACCAACGAGATTGACAATCAATAAAAAAAGTTTTGGGAAATCGAGGAAGTACATAAACCAAGAAGTCATACAAAAGAAGAAAAGGAATGTGAAGAAATTTACGATGAAACTCATATACGCCTAGCCGATAGAAGTTATAAGGTAAGAATTCCATTTAATAACGAATTACTAGTTGCCAAACCACTCGGTCAATCAAAAAAAAAAACAGTCATCGCTCGACTACTCCAAGTCGAAAAACGTCTGGCCAAGAACCCTGAGTTGGCTTTGCAATACCAACAATTCATGGGCGAGTATGAGGCCTTAGGACATATGAAGAAAACTGAAAGCATAGATGGAGATACCCAACACTACTACCTTCCTCATCTATTTATTTATTTATTTATTTATTTATAGTATTTATAAATAATTTAGTATTAATAGGAAAAGCACACATGGAAACAAAGCAATCGAAACAAAAAAAGAAAAAAGAAGTTGCTTCCATTAGGCATAAAAACCTCTTAAATTTTTTCAAACAATTTCCACCTCGTGCTTACACATTCTATTTTGAGCAGTAGCTCATTTACAATAAAATGTACAGCACGAGGTGAAATAATATAAAAATTAAAAATTAACAAAATAACATGGTTATTAAAAATAAATTAAAAAACTACGTATTGCCCATCAATCACGCCACTCCAAAAATTTTGACCTAAATAATTTTGCCGATCCTAATCTCTTAATTTCCAATGGAATTGAATTCCAAAGGGAAACTCCCCTAACACAAAATGACGCGTTTAACGACCTACAACAATTTTTAGCCGGAATTAGGCGGAAGTTAGAGGAATGAAACCTACTAAACATTAATTTCCTATATAGATAACAAGGCTCCTTAGCTTTAAGAAGTTTAAAAATAAAAAGACAAACGCGAAATTCGTAAAAAATAGATAAACTACATTCTAAAACAAGGCTAGAGTAGGCAGAAATATGATCGAACTTCCTAATACCAAAAATAAACCTGGTACAAGCATTGAAACATCTTTGGAGAACATTCATATTTTCCTGAAGCATACCGAATAAAACTATGTCACCGTAAATAAAATGAGGAAGAAGATAAGACAAAAACAATTTTTTCCTAAACTGACTATCAGAAAATCCAACCACTTTATACAAACAACTAAGCATGCCAAAGACCCTCTTACTAATAGTAACTAAATGGTCACCCCAAGTAAGAGTTTTATTAATAACTAAGCCTAAATCCCTAACAGTATTTGAATATACAATTAGCGAACCTTGCAGAAAAATACCAGGAAAGGACGAGGTATCTAACGGTTTTTTATAAATTATAATCGACTGAGATTTATTCGCGTTTAAAACAAGCCTGTTAGAGACCGACCAGCGAACGATATTACTTAAATCTTCATTTATCAGACAAATATTCCTAACAATAGAATCCTGATCTAAACGACTATTACTATAAATTTGAACGTCATCATGCTGTCTTGAATGAGAAGAGCATAACGACAAAACTCAGAGTCGTTTTCGATGAATCGGCAAAAACATCCACAGGGACATCATTAAATGAAATAATGCTGAATGGTCCCACATTGCAGCAGGGCTTAATGAGCATACTTTTACGCTAACGAAAATATAAGTACGTCTACACAGCAGATATAGAAAAAATGTTTCGTCAAATAAAAATTCATGAAGATCAGGAATATCAACGGATTTTATGGAGAAAGTCTCCTGGAGAACAGCTGCAAGAATACAAACTTACAACCGTGACCTATAACACTGCGGCAGCGATCTACTTAGCGTTGCAAACCTTGCAACAATTAGCGAAAGATGAAGCCCATAGATATCTAATCGCGAAGGAAATCGTTCTCATTGATTTCTATGTTGACGATCTCATATCGGGAAACAACACGCTCAACGATGCATTATTAGCATAGAAACAGCTTATAGCAATGCTCATATGTGGAAGTTTTAACCTCCGAAAGTGGACTTCCAACAACCAAGCCCAAGCCGAAATCTGCGAAATACTGGAATCTTGGAATTTAAGCTTGATGATATAATAAAAACACTCGGGCTTCGTTGAAATCCTGCCACAGACAGCTTCGGATTTCGCATTTCGTTATCGGAGTCTGATAACAGAAACGTTACCAAAAGGAGTCTACTTTCAGAGAGCTCAAAAATCGTTGACCCCCTAGGACGATGGTTAGCACCAGTTACTATAATAGCTAAACAAATCATGCAAGACCTTTGGGTAGCAGGCCTTTCTTGGGGTCAAACATTACCTCAGATACTAACCACGCAATGGCAGGATTTTAAAACTGCACTTCCTTCATTAGAATTAATATCTAACCTAGATGGCTTTGTTTCGATGGTCAATCACCGCTCAGTTTACATGGATTCTGCGATGCGTCTGAAAAAGCTTATGCGGCAGTCGTCTACGCTAGGAGCATGAACAACGATGGAGATATCAACGTGACTCTTGTTGCATCCAAGACCAAAGTAGCGCCGATAAAAAACATATTGTCGATTCCACGACTCGAGTTATGTGGCGCGTTATTGCTCACTAAGTTAATGAAACAGGTGTATGAAGCGTTACACATCCAAGATATAGAGATGTCATTTTGGACAGATTCAATGATCACGCTTTCGTGGATTAAAGGCCGTCCCCAAAAATACAAAACATTCGTCGCAAATAGGATTTCTGAAATACAAGAATAATCAAATCCAGCACAATGGCACCATATAAGCACCAAGGAAAATCGTGCTGATTGTGCGTCTAGAGGAATTCAGCCAACACAGTTGAAAGACCACAGTTTATGGTGGACGGGTCTGAAATGGCTCAATAGGCTGACTCACGATTGTCCACAACCTATTCAAGTCAACGACACCGCACTAGAGGTGAAGCATGTGATGTTAACTGCTACTGCTAAAATAGTTAATCCATTTGTGCAGCTAGTAGAAAAAGATTCGGACATCAACAAAATATTCCGCATCATCAGCTATTGTCGACGCTTCATAAAGAAAAGTTTAAAGATGCAAGGCAGCCATATGACGCACGACATCGTACCTACCGGTTTGGAGCTAAAGGAAGGAAAAGAAGAAATATGCAGAGCGATACAACATGAGGAGTTCCAGAAAGAAATTATTCGTTTACAAAAACAAGAATCTGTTTCAGCGAAAAGTCATATCTTATCGCTTAATCCATTTATTGACGAACAGCAAATCCTGCGAGTAGGAGGTAGGATTGCGAACAGCGCCCTACATTTCGAAACCAAGCATCCAATCATACTACCTTCAAAATACCGTTTAACCAATCTGCTGATAGCTGATGCACACCTACGAACATTGCACGGCGGCAGCCAGCTAACTCTAGCTCTTATTAGAAGAAGGTACTGGATCACAAACGGCAGAAGTAGAATTCGGGCAGAAATAAATAAGTGTATAACATTTCATCGCTTCAAATCCGCCAGCAAATTACAGTTCACGTCCATTCACACACACGGGAGTAGACTTTGCAGAACCTATTCAAGTCAGAGTTTCCAAAGGAAGAGGCACGAAGTCCTACAAGGGACACATAGCAGTCTTTGTACGTTTTTCAACTAAGGCTGTCCATCTCGAGATTGTGAGCGATTTTACTGCAATAGCCTTTGTAACAGAATTCAGAAGATTCATGGCGCGCAGAGGTATATGCCAACATATTTATTCTGATAATGGTATTTATTTTGTCGGAGCTCGATCAATACTCGACAAGGAAAAGCGTGAGTGTATAAAACAAGCCACCCCAGAACTTCAAAAAATGTTGGCTAATAATGGCACAGAATGGCATTTTATTCAACCATCAGCACCACATTTCGGAGGGCTATGGGAGGCAGCAGTCAAGACAATGAAGTATCCTAAGCGAATAATCAAGGAGAGCACACTAACATACGAAGAATTTTCAACAGTAGTTTCCCAAATCGAAGCATGTCTCAATTCTAGGCCACTAGTAACTATATCGGCAGATCCGTCTGAAGTAGTCCTAACACCAGGTCACTTCTTAGTAGGCGCTTCACTACTCACCGTTCCAGAACCTGATTTGTTGCATGAAAATGTAACTTTAAGACAGCGTTGGAGACTATTACAAAAGATGGTTCAACAATTTTGGAAGCGATGGTCGGCCGATTACCTATCAAGCCTTCAACAGCGGGCAAAATGGAATTGCAAACAGCCAGAAGTCAAACTAGATGACATTGTTTGGATTAAAGACCACAATCTTTCACCGACTAAGTAGCCCCTTTGGCGAATTGTCGAATTGCATCCGAAGTTAGATAAGCTGACTAGAGTCATGACAGCAAAGGATAGTCACAGCATCAAATTTAAACGACCAATCTCGAAGATAAGCATCCTCCCTATCAAAGACGCAGAAGCTCCAGAAAAAGAGCAAAGCAGAGAAGCTCGCAGTAGATACATAAAGGCAAGCACCAAAATCAAAATAATGCCCTTGTTCATATTGAGTTTTCTAGCAATGTGTAACGTTTGTTCAGGAACGTCAGCAGCTAATCTTCCGTATAACTTGACTAGATTTTCATATCAGCTCGGACTAAATTTTGAATACACTGGAAACATGCAGTTTACAAATAACCAATGGAAGATTATTGTATATTTTAACATGACAACTTATCACAATGAGCTAAGTTTGTATCAAGCTTGCGTGAGAAAGCTGACCCAGCTTTGTTTGAACAGCTCTATCCCTGAAACATGCTTAGTAATAACCAACCAACTGCAAAACAGCTTAGCAGATATCAATCAGAGAAACGAGTTACTCCACCAGGGCAAAAATTACAGACGAAAAAGAGGTGCTATCAATATAGTAGGAAATATAGCAAGGGAGCTATTCGGGATACTAGACAATCGTGATGCAGAACATTATGAGCAGGAAATAGAAAAAAGCAAGGAGAATCAGTAGTAGTTACTAAAGCTCATAAAATATCAGATATCTACTGCCAATGCCACCCTCAGTCTACTTAAGAAAAACAAGGCAAAAATGATTCAGCATTGGAAGATATTTAATCAGCAAGTAAATGAGCATTTGAACGATCTCAACAACATTAACAGATTCACAACTATGGCAATTCAGGCCTTGATGTCAATGTTGAAATTTAAAGAGATTCAACAGAATTTAATGGAAGCAGTTCTGGATACTCACAATAAGGTAGTTAGTACTGCTATTTTAACACCACCACAGTTTGCAGAGGAAATCAACAAAATAACACAGCACTTGCCACCAAATGTAGTTCTGCCAGGACATCAGGACACTGATCAAATAATAACCTTATATCAACTGATATCTTGCAAGGGACGTCTGAATGGACAATATGTTATTTTGGAGCTAAAGCTGCCCCTATTAACCAAGGCAAAATATCAATTGTTTAAGCCCTTATCATTCCCAACATCAAGTTCTTCATACAACCATCAATGGATTACTTGACAACATCAATGCATCGTGATCAGTACTACATGCCATCCAGCTATGAGTTCCATCATTGGAAGCTCATTGAAACTAGCTATATCTGCATACTTCAGCATCCAATGCATACTGCTTATTTCAACAACACTATTTGTGAGTTTCAATTACTAATCTCAACGAAAACAAATAATTGCGCGACAGCGAAACAAAAGGCAGACAAGTCACAAACCAACTGGGTCAAACTTAGGAACAATAACAGGTTGTTTTCATCGCAACATCCACAACCAGCCATTATAGTTAGCGGGGAAGATGTGACTACGTTAACTATTCCAATAAACGGAAAGATTTCACTCAAGGAAGGGTGCACAATGAAAGTTGGATTAGTTACACAAAAAAGTCACAAAATCATCAAAAGCAGAGAAGACTTATCATTCACACCAGCAGTCAATCTATCGACCAATTGGACGACCCTCTACAATACAACTATTCTTCAGGAAGTTCCAAATGAAGGAGAATTTACTGTTCTCCACAAGAAAATAGCTGAATTACAAGATGCTAGTGTAAATGTATCAAAGCATGATGTGCACCACTACGCAGTGACATATATCATAGTTGACTTTATCCTAATAGGCGTGATAGCATACCTATGTAAGGTCAGAAGAAGAGCGCCATGGGAAGATGACTACAGGCTAGAGGCTCCAGCAGCTACCGGATAGAGATGTTAACTCAGCGAGTCATCTACGCCATACAAATCAATACATCCGCGGAGTATGTTCAACCTTGTAAACAGTTTTTTATACATTTGCAGAAATTAGATACTGTATGCACTATGCATTATATTGCATCTTTTTTTATATATTTTTTATTGTTAGCAGTTTACCAAATATAATATCAATATATTTCATTGTCAGCAGTTTTTACCTGTAAATTTAAAACATCTCGTATGGAGATAATGTTAGTCAATTTGGAATTAAGGAATTTGTTTACTTTTTAACCGTTAAGAAGTGACTGTTGACAAAATTCAGCATATCATGCACAAGCCGACCAAACCAAACGTCTTAGTAGATCAATATTAGCGGCCAGGAGCAGTTATATATAGAATGGTTTTCAGTGATGGATTTTGGAAAAAAAATTTAACTGTGAACCTTTCATTTGACAATAAAACATGGCTAAATCTTTTACTAAATTAAATTTAACGAAGTAAAAATTATGGAACTACAATTTTTCAGATTAAAAATCAATTGAATGCTATGTGGTTGATCCTCAATAATGATGAGCATTTATTGCTGATAGGTAGCTGTTGTAATTTTGGATATTAATTTCATCATTTTTCAGACATATACATTTGAACCGTTTTAATGGTTATTTACCATTTTAGTAAATGACATTTAAACTTCCCTTTACATTCCATTCTGGTCATTTTTAACAATCTGGAAATTAATCATAAGCTTACTAAAATTCTAATGTTTTAACCGAATTAAAAAAAAAAAAAAAACTAAAAAATAAAAAATTTAAAATTCTACTCATATTCAATTACATTGTTACATTGCTGGAATCGTAATTCGGAAAATTAACAGACATTGGCGACTTTGTGTGCATTTAAGCTTTAACTTGCAATTTTACTATAAATGATGAAATTTCTGATTTAGAAAATTTTACTCTAACCTTGACTATAAGACAACTTATTGAAATTTAATTTCGGTTTGAAATTGTTAATTGAATTAAAGCGATTTTTAAAATTCCTAAATGCTTAGTTATAAATGAAAAATACTTCTAATTTTTTAGAATTCAAAAACCTATATTTTGTAAAAATCAAAACTGAATATAAAATCAAAGGTGATTCCATCATTAATTTTGTTTATTGAACTACTTTGTTTTGAAACAAGAAATCGGGTTTTCTAATAAACATCCGCGACTAAATAACTCTTTTCATTTTCAGCTTTAATTATTATTAGAATTCTACTAAACCTACGACATTCAATTTTGACCTATTACACTACTATACTAGTAAGCAATTACTAGAAACACTGTACATAGAAAATCTCCGTCCACATTATGCAGTTGTCGGCGGAATGCGTCTATACTATCTGTGATTTGCATAGTTATACATAACAAATATGTATAATACAACATAAATATTTATTTGGTCACATAATCACAAAATAAATAGGCCACAGAAACAGATATTAAAATAACATCAACGTAATGTATGCCAAAAAAAACTAGATTTACCATTCTACGTACATTGCACAACAAAAAAAAAAAAATTGCAAGGGCCATTATTTATGCTCGCTCACCACCAATCCCAAACCACATACATATTTAAATTTTCCTAAAACCAAGTATAAAAGTGTAATTCTGGCGCATATTATGTTTCAGTTGTAATTGTAATCATGTTATTGTATCATATTTCACTATTTTTTATTACGAACATTATATTATGTCATACACTATATACGACGAGTACATACAGCAGACATAACAACACATCGCATAAATGCAAGAGTAAACATAAAACACTAGATGGTTTCATTTTTCCTCGCACCAAACCAGAACAAAGTATGTACGTACATACCTACATACATAAAACAATAATTTTTTGTTTGGAGTTTTACCATATTTCTAACTCGTATGTATGTACAAAATATTTCCATACTGATAAGAGATAAGGTATGAATGAAAAATTAAAGAAGTTATTGCTACACATTTCACCTTCCAACCAAATTTATAATTTATATTATTTTTAAAACCAAATATGTTTAACAACACATAATGAATGTGAGTCTGTGAATATACATACATGATGATTTTCATTTCACACAACATACAAAATTTTCCTAGAGTACGTTGAGCTCTCACATCATTATCGTCATAATATTTTTATTCTATGCTGAAAATTACAAGGGAAATGAATAACGTTTCAACCATAGGTCTACGGATAGATTGTTTCTCTATTTAACAAACTATAATTAAAGAGTACAGTTAAAATATAAATTATCACTCAACAAGAAATAAAAATCACTCAAAATATGCTTCGTGAAAAATCGAATATTTTACGACAAATTACGTATATCCAAGTCTTATAAAAAAAAAGGAAAAAAGAAAATCATGATGTGTTTTTCATGAATTAAATTTTGTAACTATGCTGTTTAGCAAAAAAACAAAAAATATTATTTTCCAGTCGAATTTTCCTCCTACCTCAGGGTACCTATACAAAAAAAAAACACACACACACACACACACAAGGTATAATGATTTTATTTTTGATGTTTTTATTTTCCTTTTTATTATTACTTTCTACTGTTTTTTGTCTAGTTTTTCCTTTTTTTTTTGTTTTTTTTTGTTGTATAGTGACGACGACCATGGGGAAAATATGCTTGTATATAACTTGATGTTCGAGTTTTTCCATTCGGTTGTAATGTAATACGCATGGGTTGATTGAAAATGGGAACATTACAAGTTTTTGTTTGCTTGTGTTTTTCTTTTCCGACAAGGCCATACAATTTGTATGTTAGGTTGGAGTTTCGTTAAGTCTCCATGATTGGTTGGAAGAAGGTAAAGAAATATTTGCTTATTACTAGTTGAAGCAATGGTGGAGTAAACCGTTTTTATTTATCGCTTATTATTTTATGTTAAAGAATAATATCTGTCTAAGATTATTTCTAAGCACGTTTTAAATACTCGAATACCAAATTACAGCATGTTGAAATTAAGAATCTGATCGAATTTTCATTGTTATTTCATCCAGGGCCATGGGAAGCGCATTAATGCTCGATTTTTATAAGTTTAAATATTTTTACTCCTACTGTTACAGTTAAAACAGTCCGTGCTTCTTCAATCTCCAAAACTCTTAGAAACCCTTGTTTAATATTTCCGTGTCTAGGGCAAGGAATGATTGCTCTTCCAAACATTCAGAATGTCTTCGGCAGTTCTTGCAAGTACCAGCTTGAAGATCATATGACATCATAGAATGGTTTTGGATGGAAATACGTGCGGCTGCTAAAATAAATCACCTACGTTTTTGTATTGCCGCTTGATTTAGGCACAACGTATAACGAATCTGTAATAGTTCAACAATGCAGTATATTCATGTCGAATTAATAAAATGGATCAGTAATGAAACATTCTCTTGCAATCAGTAATGTAACTGTTCACCGAGAGAGGAAATGGAGGGGGGGGCGAAATTGCAGTCCTGAAGAGTTCTATGAGTTATATTTGCGACATGCAACCTGTCTTTTAGAATATAGTGATAAATTTAATTGGAATTTGGTGAGGTTAAAACCTGATATTTCCATATTTATTTGAGGGTGACAACTTCAACATTGTCATCTTTTCCTGGATGTAATTCCAATATTTTACCTATCAAGCATATTCATGGGGGCAGGTTGGCTCCCTTGATGAGAACAATGTCAACAAATTTGGCATTGTTTTATTTTGTATGGCATTTACTTCAATGCTCTAAGTTGATGAGATATTCCAGATGACACCGCTTCCAAATATGCTCATTAATTTTTTGTGGTAATAGCCATCTGGATAGTCTTAAAATTTTAACATCTGCTAAATTTTCACTGGGTAGCTGCGTTACAGGACGACGGATTAAAAAATGTCCTGGCGTCAAGTAGTCCAAATCATCGCTCGAGAGAACGCAAATAGGCCTTGAATTGAGCATGGCTACAATCTCCGCTAATATTGTTGTCATCTCTTCAATTGTAAGTATGTGACCATCAGTTACTTATCTTAGATGATATTTCCCACTCTTTTCGACCGCCTCGCATAGTCCGCCAATGTGTGGTACGTTTGCTGGGATGAATTTGTATGTTATCTGATCTGCTAATAAAAATTCAGAAAAACTATTAGAATTTTGGTTTAAAAATTATAAAACTCATTTTAGTGATTTCGAGCGCCGGCAAAGTTTGTCCCGCTATTGCTGTATATTTCGCTGCATATTCCTCTACGAGCCACAAATCTCCGCGGTGCTACAATATATGTTTCTTTGGTGAGATGAGAAACAAGCTCGATATGTACGACTTTAGTGGCTAGACAAACGAAAGGGCAGATATAACTTTTGTACGTCTTCTGTCCTCTTCCCCGGATTAAATGAGTTTGAATGGGGCCTGCGTAATCTACTCCAATATTATAAAATGGACGGATCAGTCATAATTTGACTAAGTTCCGTTGCCTTATACTTGGTACATTTCACGTAGCTATGGGTAATCTTTCTAATCAAATTCATGCAGCCAATAATCCAATATTTGTGTCGAAGGGTGGCCATCATTAATATTGGTCCAGCATGAAGGTTTTTTAAGTGATGTTCATTTGGACTTCATACGTTACAAAAGCATTTCGTAATTTTCCGCTAACTCGTAGTATACCGCAGTCGTCGAGTAACGGTTTTAGGTAATTTAGGCTGCTTGCTGTTGGTAATTCTTGGTTCGAGTTAACAACTTAACGAGCTTTCTGAAGTTCTGAACTGAGTAGGTGAGGTGGACAAGAATCATTTGGTAACTGTCTCAGGTGCATATCTATAAATCTCAATACATAAGCTAATATTCGTATAAGTTTGCTGAAGCTGGATGACTTTGGAGATTGCATGTGTGCTGTTTGACATCGTATTTCGTGTGTTGTAATGGATCGGTCTTCTATATTGTCCGGCCCAAGGTCCTAATGCTACGTCAACAAGCCACGTTGGACCATACTACCATAAGCTGCTATCTTGAAGTTTCTCATATGCCTCCATTGAAAACGGCTCATATGAGAGAGTATTTCTTCAGTTCGGTTGCCTACGAAGGTATTCCATTTTGTCGGATGTGCGGGTAGCCAGTCTAGGAGTATCGTAAAATCTGTCCATGCGTTGATCTCGCTCAATTTCGTTCTGTAAGGATTGTTTCACATTTTCGAGTAGTTTGCTTAGAAGTAAATCCCCACACCATTCTTATCGTGGTATATACAGCTGTTTGATAGGCGCTACATTGGTTTTGGAAGTCAATAAGTTAATGTACGGATTTTTATTTGGTTATGGTTTGGATGTATACTACTGCTGAGTATGCATATTTAGCGACATCTGAAATAATTTTGGTATTCGAGGTTGTGCCTAAATGCCTGGCTATTCTAATATTTTCTAATTTTGAAAGTTGGTCATCCCAGCCTAAATTCTTCAGCCATAATGTTTGGAAAAATATTTTGACTTTGACTGTTGCAGGAGCCAACCACTCTAAGAGATCAAAGAGACGACTGGCTTCAAATAGAATTCCTCTTTTAGTGATGACTGGTTGTGAATTAAGATTTACTCTGAATTGAAAGCAGTCATTTTTTGTCCCAAGACTTTGATCGAATGTCTGTCTAAACATTTTCTCAATATCGGCAGTAAATCATATTGTGAACGGATAAGAATGTGGTATAGCGTAGATTTAACGTTGGTCTGACTGCTATAGACAATCATTTAAAGATATGTCCGTAGTTGCTCGCGCGGAACCATCAAAAACGACTCGAAGTTTAGTAGTGCTGTTGGTGTTTTAATGACTCCATGATGCGGTAGGTAGTATTCATAGAGTTTTGCTTTCTTATCACTAATTTCCTTCATATGTCCTAATAACACATATTCTGACATGAAATTTTTTACTTGGCTGCGAATTCGGTGTCTCGCTTAAATTTTCTCTCTATTGCGTGCATTCGTTGTAATGCTGCAGAAAATGAGTTTCCAAGTTTAGACGGAGATATCTTAGAGGTCAGGCGCAACTCGAATCGACCAGAAGTGTCTATCATTTTGGTGTTTTGGAAATGTTGTTCACATGCTTCTGTTTCCTGAGATAATCGTCTAAGTGGAGCTTCAGCTGTTTCAATTTCCCAAAAGCGAAGATGGGATCTTTAGACTATGTCACCAGTGATCAGTTTGAACTGAATGAAGTAGAGCGTAATACATTAGCGGCTGGATAGATGGTAGCACCCTCCTGCGATTTGTTCCTTGCGCGCATCACTAAAAAATTTCATACGAATCTGATTAACACTTAATGTCCCTGTATAACCAAACTCAGCAACAGGACAAGCAGTACCAAACGTAAACAAAACCTCCCGCGCTTTCAGGTTCGACAACATTTTGCGTATACGTATCGGTATCACATTTATATGATACATGGCTACCATCATAGAAGTGACCTGAACGCAACTGATTGGGCATTAGTCAAAGATGTCAAAAATTTAACATATTGTTGGTTATAAGACAGTTCAAGATGGTTTGAACCAAATTTATTGTTGAATTTTTCGAAATTTAGCAAATGCCCCATTATTTTTATCATGAATTCAGTTTTGAAAGTCTCTTTATTAAAAATGCCGAACAAAATTCCGAGGGTACAAAATCCCGTAATCTCGAGGACCGCCCCTTCTGATGAAGGAAAATTTTAATTTAAAGTATAATAAAAATCAAAACCGGGATTTTTATTTTTGTGGAACCGGGGTTTTTATAGCAGGATTATGAAAATATGGAATTTAAAAAGCGGGATTTTTTTTTGGGCACGATTTCAATTCAGCGGGATTTTAAAATGCGGGTTATGGTCGTTATGATCCCATTGTAACCATCACTATTTTCGATGTTCCATTTTTCGTGTGTATATATATTTAAATCAAGGGAAAACTGCACCAATTGGGCAACAACTAGATTTTGGAATTTTCAGAGGCTTGTACCAAAAACTATAGTAGATTTCATAGAGACGTCTCATGTTGAATAAATGAACATTCAAATTAGTTGGGTCCCTCAAGGCGCAAAAATGTATACGTCGAAAGTGTACATTTTACGAACAGTTTACGAACGTTTTTTTTTACACTAATACACATACAATACGTTTCATCAACATGTATTTAGTATTATATACACACAACTCACCCACTAAACTTACAGTTGCAATTGTATTTTTGGCTTTGTTTTCAATTTTTCATTCTAAATACAACTGCGCATCAAGATAATCTATAGTGAGAAATTTTGTTTGGTAATTTTTAATTTAATTTACATTTATAACCATTTAATTTTGTATATTATAATTGTCATTAATATTATTATAATTGTGTGTATTTTTAAACATTTTACTTTTTTGAAATTTTGCAATTATATTTATTGGCTTGTCGTCGTCGATTAATCTTTTAAAATGTTAAAACTAAAAGATTATAGAAATGTGCGAAAAGAAATAAATAATATTTATGAGAGTGCGCAAACTATCCCAGAACGAAAAATTATTCCTGCAAATATTAGTTGTGATGGGAATATTGTGCAGCAAGAAGATTTAGAAAATAATAATAGCAATAATTCTATTTGTATATCAGATGATAGTGTTGGGTACTCTGATTTTAGTGAAAGTAGTTTGCCGGCTAGCGAATGTGATTTTGAAATAAGTAATTTGGAATATGATATTTGCCGATGGAGCGTAACCCACAATATTTCTAGGGAGTGTGTAAATTCATTATTAAATATACTTCGCAAATACCATCCTGAATTACCGAAAGACAGTAGATCTTTAAAAAAAACACCACGCAAAAACACTAACATTATTCCAATGGGCAGTGGATCATATACGCATATCGGTTTAGAAAATCAAATACGGTTATTTATAGATCGAACACAATATAAAGCTAGTGAGTTGCTCATAGATATTGGAGTGGATGGAATACCATTAACTAAAAGTTCAAAAAGTCAACTATGGCCTATACTAGCTAATATTGTTTCCCATAAAGAGATTTTTATAGTTGGTATTTACCATGGTTACAAAAAGCCGTATTCAGCGGATGAATTCTTGGAAGCATTTATTAAAGAGACCAGGCATCTACTTGAATATAATATTGTGCATAATTGCCGGACCTTCACTTTAAAAATCAGGGCGTTTATATGCGATGCACCCGCAAGGGCTTTTCTATTGGGTAAGCAAAATTATATATTTCTTAATTCTTTTATTAATCCTTGTAATCATTTTAGGCATTAAAAGTCATTCTGGATATTATAGTTGTACTAAATGTACAATAAAAGGATCCTATACGGAACACAAAATTTGTTTTCCTGGATCTGAATACATATTAAAAACAGATGAAGCATTTCGTAGCAAAGCATATAACGATCATCATATTAAATTGAATATTGCATTAGATAATCTACCAATTGGGTGTGTTAGTCAATTCCCCATTGATTATATGCATTGTGTTTGTTTAGGCGTTATGCGACAAATGCTAAACCTTTTCTTAAATTATAAGAAAAAGAAGTGCTCCTTAAAACGTAATGCGATAGACAGAATTAATAAAAATTTGGAAATAATACGAAAATGCATTCCAGTAGAATTTCAACGTAAACAGCGGACGTTTCATGATCTTAAAAATTGACAAGCATCAGAATTTAGAACATTTCTGTGTTATACTGGAATGGTAGCTTTTCATAATGTTTTGGAAAAAAAGTATTACGAACATTTTTTAATGTTAGTGTGCGCTATTCGGATTTTGGCTCAACCAGATAATTGCTTACGGAATAATGAATGTGCTGCAGAAATGCTTCATGCATTTTGTGAAAGATTTTGTACATTATTTGGAAAAGAACATATTTCTAATAATGTTCATAATTTATTGCATCTAGCAGCAGATGTCAAAAAATTTGGACATCTAGACAACTACAGCGCATTTAAATTCGAGAATTATATGCAGCAAATAAAAAAATTAATTCGAAAAGCCTCACAGCCGCTAGAACAACTAAATAATAGGTTGAGCGAGATCAATAATATTCAACAAAAGATCGAGGAATATAACTACCTACCAGTTTTTACACTAAGTTCACATTATCCAAATAACTATTGTTACGTAGATGGAAATATTTTAAAAATCAACGAAATTGATAGCAAACAATTGAAAGGCAAATTTATCGTTAACCGTGAAAATTGTTTCGAGTATCCAATATCATCATCTGATTTAGGCATTTATTGCAATAATATTGAAGAGCATACAGTAGAATCGTATACATTTCAAGTACAAAATGTTTCAACCAAAATAATAAAAATACAATCTGAAAATATTAATGTATATATACCCATGCAACATTTATAAATACTTAATATGTATATTTCAGATAATCTTAAATTATATTATGGAACATTCCGAAGATATTTTTGAATATACCGATACGGAAATGAACAATTATTCGAATGAAAATTCACAAAATTTTGAACAAACAACTTCCAGTGCACTGAAATTTGTATACGTGAAAGAGCCACAAAATTTTAAAATTTATAGCGAAACAGAAAAATTTGGTGCAGATTTAGAAATGAATTATAGAAACTTTTTAAAAATAAATACCAATATGGAACCAGCAGTATCAACACAAAAAATTTGTACACAAAAAATCGCTGATCAGCCTTCAACAACCGGTACTATAATGCAACCAAAACCTCTTCAAACACCTTCTAAGTCTATTGCACTAAAATGTACGCATAAGCCTGAAAGGATTGATTCCAGAGTATCTTCCGCTGCAACGACAACATCACAATCACAGATTCAAACAGAATCAAATTCACAACCGGATTTAGTGGTGTTAATTAAATCGGTGCTACGGGAAATTAAATTATTACGCAGAGAAGTGCAAAATAACAAATGTAAGTGTTCGATGACTTCATGTGATTCAGATGTGCAAACTTCAAAATTAAATATACCGGCTACTTCTATTGAAGAATTTAAAAATTTGGAAAATGAAGTCAAACAAGATTCTATTAAAGAGAAATTGGTAGTACGTATTAATTACGCATTATTTATTAATAAATACATCTTTGGTTATTTAAATAGATATTCGGAATAATATTTTGAATATTTCTTATAGTTACAACATCTCAGAAGCACATCAGATACAACCCATGAAAAATATATTCGGCGATGTCTTAAAAAAATAATAACTGACGAAGCAGCCTGCAGTTTCTCATGGCACGGGCAACATAACAACATTCCAGTTAAATCATTTACGATTTTAAATATTTTAAAAGGTATTATCTGTTATTGGTAGTTATTATTCTATAGTTAAATGTCTTTATTTTATTTTAGAAGAAACAATTGCCAAATTTAATACTGTTCGTAGTAATGACGTGGAGACTGTAATTAAAAAGTGGTTCCAGTACGCCAAAGATCGTCGGCGACGAGAAAAAAAATAATTATGTAAATCGGCTTCTTTTGATGTTACTTTTTATTTATTATTTGAATTTTTCAATTAATAAGGAATTATTTTTATTTTTTATGTTACCTATTTTTAATGTTACCTATTTTTTATGTTACTTATTTTTTCATATGTAAATGAATTTTCTTGAAAAGGCAGAATTTAAAGTCCTTTAATTTGTCTAGTTAAATGCCATTGGTGATATGAAATAATTTAAGCGCTTTAAGTATCCTTGAACTTGAAATGTGATAAAATAATTTGTTATACAATTTAAAGTCGCTAAAGTAGAAATGTAATTTTTAAACTGAGTAATTTAATGGATATATTATTAGTGTATCCATAAGTATATTATATAAGTATTAAAAAAAAAAAAAATATACAAATAAATTATATGTACGCTTGAATAGTACATTTACAATCAAAATAAATTTAATTTAAAACATAATTTGTTTGTATTTATTATTTAATAATTAATTTCCATTTAAAATTATATGTCTGGGGACGCATTCTGAACTTTACGTAAATGTTACACCTAGATGGCTCATAAATGTTACGATTAAGCCGTTCGTAAATGTAACGTTTAAACGTACACATTATGAACACATTATGAACAGTTTTATACACACCAATACATACAAAAGTCTTCGCAAATGTTTTTCACTTCTCATGTGAAAAAAGTACACCTTACGAACTATATCCGTACTGTTTTAGTGTACAGTTTACGAACACCTCAGTAGAATGAAGTCTTCATAAACTGTACGTTTATGTTACGCCTGTATATAAATTTTGGTCCCAAATTTCCTCACTGCCTCATGAGAATTTTGTATACGTACAAGGAGTATAAGATACATTTTGTTATTGTGTTCTGTCATTTTCGTTGTTTGTATTAGTGTATCGTTTTGTGACGGTAAGTATCAAAAATAAGCCAATCGGTTGAAATCAGTTGAAATCGGGAAAATTTTTTGATGCTTATGCTCACCTGTGAGAATATTTCACTTGCTATGAAGCAGGAGAATTAACAATACATACTGTGTTGTTCGTTGTAAATATTTTTTGAATATTCTACTTTTAGTAAAGTTCTATTATTGTATAATAAAAAAATGTATTTCTTTAGTTTTAACTTCACATGTTTGTTTATTAATTTTTTAGATTTCGTGTTGCAAAAGCAGATTAATTTTTTATTAAAAACTTAATTAAATCAATCAAATATTGTGTAAGTACAGTTTACATTATGTAAAGGTTACTAAAAAATACTTACACTGAAATACATTCAAAATACATAATGTAAACTGTACTTTCACAATATTTGATTGATTTAATTCATTTTAATATTAAAGCCATCAAAAAATTCTGTTGAAAATTTAATAAATTTAAACAAATCGAGAGTAATCGCAATTTGTTTTAACAAGCTGTATTTGAAATTGATAATGATGTTTTACGAAACCTTTTTTACGTACAGCGTCACATACATATGTATGTACCTATTATTAAAACTCTTTTTTCTTATTGCTTTATTTTCTGTTTATCTTGCTAACTACTACATGCATTTTATACATTTTTCCAATGCCATATGGAACGTAAACAAAATCATATGGGATTTTCAAATTCATTATTTTACATCGTCTTTATTATCAATTTAAACGAAATTTTTTTTTTATAAATATAAATAATTTTAAATTAAATATATCGAATAGGAGGTTGTACACAATTTTAATTGAAATTAATAAAATTTTAATACACAATTTTGCATTTTAGTGAATTTATTTTTTTTTTCAAACATCATCATCTTCGTGTCCCTTTAAAAATTTCATTCGTATACGAAACCCTAATCTCAACAAAGAACACAAAATAAGTATACGAAAAACTAAAAAGAGCATGAAGAGCATAATTAGTTAAAGAGCATTCGAACACACACACAATAACTAATACCATTACGATCCAGTAATTCTCGCCTCACCGACTCATGAGACGACCAAAATTTATGTCCAGGACATAAATTTTGGTCGTCTCATGAGTCGGTGAGGCGATAATTACCGGATCGTAATGGTATTAGTTATTGTGTGTGTGTTCGAATGCTCTTTAACTATTCATGCTCTTCATGCTCTTTTTAGTTTTTCGTATAGTTATTTTGTGTTCTTTGTTGAGATTAGGGTTTCGTATACGAATGAAATTTTTAAAGGGACACGAATACGACGACGTTTGAAAAAAAAAATCAATTGACTAAAATGCAAAATTGTGTATTAAAATTTTATTAATTTCAATTAAAATTGTGTACAACCTGCAATTCGATATATTTAATTTAAAATTATTTATATTTATAAACAAAAATTTCGTTTAAATTGATAATAAAGACGATGTAAAATAATGAATTTGAAAATCTCATATGATTTTGTTTACGTTCCATATGGCATTGGAAAAATGTATAAAATGCATGTAGTAGTTAGCAAGATAAACAGAAAATAAAGGAATAATAAAAAAGAGTTTTAATAATAGGTACATACATATGTATGTGACGCTGTACGTAAAAAAGGTTTCGTAAAACATCATTATCAATTTCAAATACAGCTTGTTAAAACAAATTGCGATTACTCTCGATTTGTTTAAATTTATTAAATTTTCAACAGAATTTTTTGATGGCTTTAATATTAAAATGAATTAAATCAATCAAATATTGTGAAAGTACAGTTTACATTATGTATTTTGAATGTATTTCAGTGTAAGTATTTTCTAGTAACCTTTACATAATGTAAACTGTACTTACACAATATTTGATTGATTTAATTAAGTTTTTAATAAAAAATTAATCTGCTTTTACAACACGAAATCTAAAAAATTAATAAACAAACATGTGAAGTTAAAACTAAAGAAATACATTTTTTTATTATACAATAATAGAACTTTACTAAAAGTAGAATATTCAAAAAATATTTACAACGAACAACACAGTATGTATTGTTAATTCTCCTGCTTCATAGCAAGTGAAATATTCTCACAGGTGAGCATAAGCATCAAAAAATTTTCCCGATTTCAACTGATTTCAACCGATTGGCTTATTTTTGATACTTACCGTCACAAAACGATACACTAATACAAACAACGAAAATGACAGAACACAATAACAAAATGTATCTTATACTCCTTGTACGTATACAAAACTCTCATGAGGCAGTGAGGAAATTTGGGACCAAAATTTATATACTGGTCTGGAGGGGTGTAGAAAATACCTATTTGGGTGTAGAAATTATATTTCGAACAATACAGTGAGCCCCTACGCAATATACTTGAAACCACAAAAACATAATTCTCTCTTTGACTAAATTTACTCTTCAACTAATACGAGATTGTTTTGAGCGAGGTCAAAAATATGTATTCAGAAAAATTTTCGTGTGTTAAACTAGTTAGTATGCGCTGGTACACCGGTGTCGGTGAGCATGATTCAAACATGGTTAGCTCGATGTTTCGAGTCACGTGTTCGTGACGTCACACAATTCTGCCACGTGTATGTAAATAAATAGAGAAAAAGCGAATGAACCATTTTTATGTTTGTTTTTAGTTTTCGTTTTTTTACTTGTTGTTGTAATTTAAAGGTCTCCTTTAATACTAAAATTGAGTGTCGTCATAAAACAAAAAATGATCATTTGTTTACATATTTAGAGCTAAACTGGTATTAACTGAATCACGACCGGTGAATAAAGGGAATATATGTTTATTTGTTTTTTTCTTTATTAACAAATTAACCAGGGGTTTTCATTGGGTTATTTATTGTGGCCAACCAGCAATATACATTTGAAAACGATACTGACTAAATGTGGGATTCTAAAATGATGTTTAGATAAGATTCTAGAATACGGCCAAGTAGAATGGAATTTGTCTAATTCTCAACCGATTATGATGAAATTCGACTTGTATGATGGAAATGGGACCTTCAAATGATTTTTAGATGAAGTTCTGGAATATGGCCAAGTAAGATGGAACTTGTCTATTTCTTGAACGATTTTGATGGAATTCGACAAGTGCGATAGAAATGGGATTCTAAAATGAAATTTAGAAGAAGTTTTGGAATGTGGCTAAGTAGGATGGAACTTGGCTATTGTTTGAACGATTTCGACGAAATTCTACTTATACGACGGAAATGGGATCTTCAAATGATTTTTAGATGAAGTTCTGGAATATGCCGAAGTAGGATGAAACTTGACTATTTCTTGAACGATTTTGACGAAATTCGACTTGTGTGATGGAAATGGGATCTTCAAATGATTTTTAGATGAAGTTCTTGATTATGGCCAAGTAGGATGGAACTTGGCTATTTCTTGAACGATTTTGATGAAATTCGACAAGTGCGATAGAAATGGGATTCTAAAATGATATTTAGAAAAAGTTCTGGAATATGGTCAATTAGGAAGGGACTCGGTTATTTCTCGATTGATTATGATGAAATTTTACTTGTGTGTTTACAGAGGAATACCAATTTGTGAACAACCAAAATTGTTGGTTTAGAAATTCGATATGAAGTTTTGCAAGTATGTCAAAGGTGTTAAAGATTTTTTCTATTAGATTGATTATTTACTAGAAGATATTTTTCCGCAAATAAAAGTAAATTATTTAAAAAACACTTTTGATTGAAATATATTGTGACTCTAAAGAAATAAAATAAACTTTGTTTAACTCTTAGCCATATTATGGTTCTCACCTCACCAAAAAACTTCATACAAATCTAGTCACATTTGCTTAGTATTTCTCGGTGAGGTGAGAACCAAAATAGGAGTAATAGTTATTATTAAACATTTTATTATTAATTTTTATAACATCTCATGTTATTCATGATGCTACAAAGAAGCAAACTACTTATAGGATCAGGCCGAGTCTATACCCCATGATTGTCCTTGTTTCGGAAGGACTTTGAATTTGGTATTATCAAAAGCCCGTGGAATATCAATGAATGAACATAATAGTACCTCTTTGTTCCGGAGTGTGTCATCAATTTATGATGTCAGGTCGCGTGAAGGCGTTGAATCTAATCTACTGAACCGGTTTTTTATGTAAGGTTTGGTTTTCAGAATAAATAATGTGCGGCTAATGGATCTGTAAGGCCTAACATCCTCAGGGGATCTTTCCACCATTTCTGGAATAAAAATCACACGCACATTCCTCCTGGTATAGGTAAATCTAATTTTAAAGCAAAGTTCCCAAGTTTTCATGGATTTCCCTATTTAGAAAAAACGTCAAAAATATTACTATAGCTTCTTGATCGACTGATCATTTTAAATTGTAGTCTAATTAATGAAACTGTAGTTAGTATCCCTGTAAAGTGTAAAATGAACATAATTCTAAAATAAATTTATGAATCAAACAAGGGGTCTATTCGATCAAAAACTTTTCATTTTGCATATATCACTTATTATAATAATTAATATAATTATCACTTATATTTAATATTACTTTTACCTAATATTACATATATGTACATATTTCATTAATTAATTTGCTTAAGTATTAGCGGTGTTTGTATAAAATACTTATTTAATTACAATTTCAACTGTACAATAACCGTGCTGCTTTTGTATGTGCTTTTCTTTATCAGGTGTTAGATATGTTCCATGATTTTTGCTAAAGATAATTATCATCAAGTCGTTCTTGACGTCAAAAATGATTCGATTTGAATTATTATTCAAACAGTATGAGATCGAGGAATTTTTGATATGTTGGCTTTAAAAAATAAAGTGGAAAATTAAAGCACTGACTCCAACACAGTCGCTTTTAGTAAGCTTTCAACGGCTTGGAAATGGGTGTCATTGGGCGCTGTCAGGTCCCTCAACATGTTGGCTTTCAAAATTTACTGAGGGGCAAAGTGACATTCGATACATAACATTGCCAAGGAATTTTCGATAAATCGGGGCATTCAGAAAACAACAGGGTTATTTTAGTCAACATGTTGCCAACAGTTGGTAGAGCTGAAAGCGCCCAATATTATCTCATGTTATTCATGATGCTTGTGTAGTGTTACAAAAACAATTTCGAAAAGCTGTGTTATGGCCGAAAAACATGACTGCATGAATAGGTGTAGAACAGAATTGTCAATATCGTCATATTTAGAACCCTTTCTGCTTTATTACTAGCGTTTTCTCGCTTTGCCTATACTAATTTTATATTGTATATTAAAAGAATTCTAAAAATAAGAAAGACCGGCTCTTGCGCAATTCAAATAGAGATTCTTTTCAGCCAATCTCCATTATGCTTCTCAATGCTTATTGTATAGAAAGTGTTTCTAACCAGCTTTGCTAATTGAGCGACGGTGCGACAAGTCATATTTATTCTAATGCCCCCTCATTTAACTTTTTATTAGCTCAATTGTTAGTAAAATCCCCCAAACAAAGTTTATTTTATTTCTTTAGAGTCACATTATATTTCAATCAAAAGTGTTTTTTAAATAATTGCGGAAAAATATCTTCTAGTAAATAATCAATCTAATAGAAAACATCTTTAACGCCTTTGACATACTTGCAAAACTTCATATCGAATTTCTAAACCAACAATTTTAGATGTTCACAAAATGGTATTCCTCTGTAAAAACACAAGTAAAAATTTATCATAATCGATTGAGAAATAACCGAGTCCCTTCCTAATTGACCATATTCCAGAACTTTTTCTAAATATCATTTTAGAATCCCATTTCTATCGCACTTGTCGAATTTTATCAAAATCGTTCACGAAACAGCCAAGTTACATCCTACTTGGCCATATTCCAGAACTTCATCTAAAAATCAATTGAAGATCCGATTTCCATCATACAAGTCGAATTTCGTCAAAATCGTTCAAGAAATAGCCAACTTCCATCCTACTTCGCCATATTCCAGAACCTCATCTAAAAATCATTTGAAGATCCCATTTCCATCATACAAGTCGAATTTCGTCAAAATCGTTCAAGAAATAGCCAACTTTCATCCTACTTAGCCATATTCCAGAACTTCATCTAAAAATCATTTGAAGATCCTATTTCCATCATACAAGTCGAATTTCGGCAAAATAGTTCAAGAAATAGCCAAGTTCCATCCTACTTGGCCATATTCCAGAACTTCATCAAAAAAATTATTTGAAGATCCCATTTCCATCGTATAAGTCGAATTTCATCTTAATCAGTTGAGGAATAACCAAGTTCCTTCCTAACTGACCATATTCCAGAACTTTATCTAAATATCATTTTAGAATCCCATTTCTTTCGCACGTGTCAAGTTTCATCAAAATCGGTTAAGAAATAGACAAGTTACATCGTATTTGGCTATATTCCAGAACTTCATCTAAAAATCAGTTGAAGATCCCATTTCCATTGTACAAGTCGAATTTCATCATAAGTGGTTTAGAAATAGCCAAGTTCCATACTACTTGGCCATATTCCAGAACTTCTTCCAAAAATCATTTTAGAATCCAATTTCCAACGCACAAACCGAATTTCATCATAATTAGTTGAGAAATAGGCAAGTTCCATTATACTTGGCCATGTTTCAGAACTTCACCCAAAAATCATTTTAGAATCCCATTTATAATGCACCTGTCAAGTTTCATCATAATCGGTTGAGAAATAGGCAAGTGCCATCATTCTTGGTCATATGTCAGAACTTCTTCCAAAAATCGTTTTAAAAGCCCATTTCAAACGCACATAAAAAATTTCATTATAAGCGATTGAGAAATAGACAAGTTCCATTATACTTGGCCATATTCCAGAACTTCATGTAAAATTCAATTTAGAATGCCACATTTAGTAAGTATCATAATCAAATGTATATTCCCAGCTTGGCACAACAAATAGTTCATAACGCAATGTACACCCATGTTATGGCTGTATGATACTCACTTTTTTTCAAGTACAATAAAGTGCTGCAAAACTAGTAAAGCGAAACAGAGAAGGGTAGTGTAGACAATACTATAGGCAAATATTTTGAAGTTTCGGATAAACAAAATTTGTAAATAGAATCAAATTTTTTTTTGTGTTGGACCATATTATTGAATTAATTTGCATTAGCTGCCGCAATTAATTGAAACGAAATAATTTATATGTTAAGTTAATTTTTATATTTACAAAAAAATGCACGTTTCAAATATTTTGGCAAACAATTAACAATGCAAACCCAAAATTGTATTTCAGTATCAAAAGAAAAATCTAAAAAAGGGGGAAAAAAATCATAACAATAATGGCGAACAAAAATGGAAAAATTGTTTACTAAATTTATTTTAAAAATAAACAAATAAATTCTCTTTGGTATACAAAATACAAATATTTTCTTTAATATTTCGGAAATGTCAGAAAAAAGTATGTAATGTCAAAAAAAAGAATCAAATCCAATTCTTTTTTTGCTATAATTGCTCGATTAACTGCTAGAAAAGTTGAGCTACCACTTTTTTTTTGACGTTTCTATATTTTTTCCAAATCTATGGTGTATACACTCACTCTCACAAATATTTTGTATATATATTTTTTATCTCACTCCGTTTGTCTTAACTAGTCACTGAAAAAGTGGGGAAAAAAGTGAGTTTCATACAGCCTTTAGTAATATAAATTCGCTTTATTTTCATATACAAAATATGAACTCCAGCCGAAATATGTAGTTTTTTTTATTCAGCCGGGAAAAGGTTAAATAAAGGTTAAAAAATCCTAAACCAGTAACATAAACTTATTAGGAAACTATACGAGAAGCGTTTATTTTCTATATACGAGTACATTATCTAGCATAATGTTTTTTATTTATTTGTTGCAAACAATCACAAATTTTGTTTGAACGGATGTACGTACTCACACATAAAAATTGGTAACACAAAAAATAAACAAAAATAAAAGTAGTGAGAAATGCGAATTTTTGTTCGATTTGTTTTTTAAATTTTTATACTCGTAGAGCATACTCAATTCAAAGTCAAACGCAAATCAAGAAGAAGTAAGAGGTAAGAAGAAATTAACAGCAGAGAGTCTGATTTAAAGGGATTAAGAAGATAAAGTTATTACAGTTCTACTGTATTTTCCATTTGTTGTTGTTGTTTTTTTATTTTTTGAAAATAAATGTTCACGAGACGTCTCGGTATTACATCGTTTTTGCTTGTACCCTGCGGATTTGGTATTTTCGGGATTAAGTAGTATCCTCGGGATTTTGTACCGTCGGGGTTTTGTATCCTCGGGATTTTTTATCCTCGGGATTATGTATCCTCGGGATTTTGTATCCTCGGGATTTTGTACTCTCGGGATTTTTTGAAATCCTCCGGATTTTGTACCCTCGGGACTTTGTACCGCGGGATTTTATACTCTTGGAATTTTTTGAAATCCTCGGGATTTTGTACCCTCGGGTTTTGTACCTTCGGGATTTTGACTCTCGGGATTTTGTCTCAATCCCGATAAAGTTTTGATTACTTCTTTTCATATTTGTTTACTGAATTTAATATTTGAGGGTACACTACATACTATTTATTTAATCAGAAATGGGTAAACGCTGGGTAAAATCTAACAATTTTGTAAAAAATAGGTGAAAACTTAAATTATGGTTAAAAACTGCCGAAAAGTGTCAAAAAGTTTGAAAAACTACCGGGAAAGTGTTAAAATCTGTGCGTACGATATTAGGAAACAAAATATTCTTATTGTTTCGTGAGCAAGCTTTTGAAATATACTGGTAAATTTTGAAACTTTTCAAACTATTCAAAAACACCTTACATCTTGTTCGTTTCTTTTCACTGTCATGAACTTTTGTCAAAAAGAATCGAAAACAGTGTCATAAGTACTAGTTTTTCACACTAATGTGTGAAATCCATCTCTGATTTTAATTATTAAACGACTATGTACTCGTAAAGCAAAAATAACATTTGTCACATCGGTATTGCCATATGCATTTTGACCCATCAATTGCGTTCAGAATTCAACATGTTTTATTTTTTTTAATTATCCCCGCTAAAAATGTATTCACAACTTTCGTAAAGGCCATTTTGCAATCACGTATTGCCTATTACAAAAAATTATGCTACATCCAGCAATTTGAACAAAACTTATCACAACTAAAAGTTTTATGGAAAAGTATTAATTAAACTCTGAGAAACAATGCTTGCCCAAAAATAAACTGAATAGAGTTAAAAAATCGAGTTTTTCAGTAGTAAAGGTACTAGAATTAGCAGGGACTATCCTCCCATTACTAATTTAGACATTAATATATCATTTGGGTATGATCAAATTAGTGGTACACACATCAAAATACTAAAAAATTGAAATACACCATTATTAACTAAAATTATTAACAAATGGATTGACAAAAAACATTTCCCACTTTTAGAGAATTACCGACCAATCTCTGTCCTTCAAGTATTTAGCAAAATATAAGAACGTTTTCTATTAACAAGAATAGTAGATCACTTAAAGATACTCATAAAACACTAGTACGGTTTCTGTAAAGCAAAATGTTCTGTGTCAGCCAGATTGAATTTATTTGAAAATATTTATGGATATTTGGAGGAACATAAGGCGACTACTTGCATGTTCCTGGGCCTTATGAAGGCATTTGACTGGGTAGATCACAATAATTTTCTATATGAAAAATTTGCCTCATATGGTTTTAGTGCAAAAGTTGTAAGTCTAATCGAAAGTTACCTTACAAAAAGATTCCAGTCGTGGGATGTGTTGTAACATCACTTTCGATTCGATAGAGTTTATGTCTCTTGTTTCATGAATAAAATTGTTTTCTATTTCGCTTTTAAATTACGCTTTTTCTTTTGCGATCTCGTTTTTTTTGCGTACTTTTCCTTTCTTTCACATCGATAAAGTATCACAAAAAACAATTTGCGTATAATCGAAAAGCGAAATAGTGTACAATTATATTCTTGAAAGAAGAGGCAAAACTCTATCGAATTCTATTCGAAAGTGATGCTGTAACAGGGCACCCCCAGTTCATCAAAATAAGCAATGTTACTTCTAACGTTCCTCCGGGATCCATTTTAGGTTTTGTTCTTTATTAGCCATTACTTACGGCTGTAACTACGCTACAGAACTTAAAGACTAAATGGAATCTGATCTGCACAAAATCACTATGGAAAAAAAAGGAATCAAGTTGAGGAGGACACTACGTCTATATGCAAATGTCACCAATAGGGTAGACAATAGTTTTCGACGTAGATAATGTAGAAAATTCGTAGATAATTAGAATATTATTTTTGCTTTGGGTTTTCCCTTTATATAGAGTTCCTAGCTTCTGCAAAAAAAATATTACGCTCATATTTGAAGTTTTCAAATCGATAATATAAAGTCAGAAAGCCCGAAATCAAAAATATTTTAGGTTTTTAGGGATACAAAGAAGCGCTAAGTTTTAATCTTTAATTTATACACCGACTTTACTAAGGCTTTATTCCTTGATCATGATGTGAATTATAATATTACTTAAAAAATAGTTTCCTTACAAAAAACCAAGTGCTTACCAAATGTTCATTCGATCTAAGCTCTGAAAATATTTTATACTCGAACTACCGCAAATTGAATGTAATTTAATTTAGAAGACTGTTATCGTAGTAGTTTAACAAAAATTTAGAAACTTCTTGGAAATTTAATAAATTTGTGTTTGAAGAAGTCCGATTTTGGTTTTAAGGGATAACCAAATCTTGAGGGAGCGAAATCAAGTGTCATTTTCTTTTAGTGGTTTGCATTATCGAAAATATCGGAAATCAAAAAAATTTTGAATTTTTTTCCAGAATATTAAATTAACGGGTGTCTCGAATTATTTTGTCGCGGAAATTTTTTAACTTCATTAAAACCTTAAATTGGGACAAAATAAGTACAAATAGTTATTAAAATAAAATCTACTACAAGATATTTCTGTCCGTTGAGCATCTGGCAATAGTTTGCCGTTTATCGTTTGATCAACGTTCTGGCTCCGTTTTCCAACTTTATTTTTAATAATAGTTTATTAATATTTTTCCTAAAATAATTTGTTTATATGAAATTGCTTCTGGATTGAACTGCAGGGGGGGGGGGGGATTTCTTCGAAACATATTAAAAATCATTTAATTAAATAAATAGAATTATGTCTATTAGTCGGTTTCGTTGAATTACTGTTCGTAAATACTAATATACTTCTCGTGTTAATCGAAACACTAAAATGGTCTAACCACCGGTAGCATATTAGAAATTACATGAATTAATTAACATTCAACAAAAAATTAATAAAAAGTAAAAATTAGCTTACACACAGAGCAGTGTGAATATCGTGAAGAAGAAAAAAAATTGTAAGAGAATTCATCTGTATTAGTACGATTCGCTAGTACTTAAAAAAGCACAGCACATTCTGTATATATAGAATGTAAATTGTGGTATAACCAGTCTAGTCGCCGCGGCCTGATGGGAAGATTGATTTTTTCATAATCATAAGCTCATCAGTTCGAGACTGGATTGAATTCTCTTACAATCTTCGAAACATATTAAAAATCATTTTGCAGGGGGCCCTTAAATCGGTACTCTTAGTCAATGGCTGGACTTACTTCCTTTTACTGATGCAACACTTTCGAGTCCTGCCTAGACAATTATTAATATTTAAAAGGGGTGTGAGGATTGTACCTACAGATGTAAAAATTGGAGCTAAAACTAAGAAAGACATGGTTTGCCATTTATGAGGATACCTGTATTTCTGAAGCCGAAGAAATTATGTAAAATTATGTTCTTATTTCCCGAAAATCCGGTTAGGTTATAGGGCGAAAAAGGGGGTAAAGTTTGAGGGTAGCTGTATTATTATATCTTACGTAAGACAACATTTATTGTATCACATTGATTTTGGCTAAAAGCAAACTTCAGGATTTTCTAAATTCGACTTCTCCATGAGATTTAACACTTCCCGAAAAGTTATGTCACATAAAGCACAAAATCAAAAAATATCAAGCCCATCCCTATTGCCTATATAAGGGAGATATTTTATATGATGTTGATGAGGAGGACATTCTGTCGTAGGTGGAGAAAGAACTACTAGGCATTACACTCCAATCAATGGATGAAATTAATAACGAATGTTTTTTGTGTATTGAGGATACAGTGGAACCTCAACCAAAAAGACCCGGAGGAATTCTGAATAACAAGGCCCCGGTGGGTTGTTTTTCTTAGATGCTTCTGCTGGTACTGGGAAAACCTGTTTTATTAACTTTCTTCTACCAAAAATAAGAACCAACTATGGAATAGCCTTGACTATTGTATTGTGAGGCATTGCCGTTACTCTGTTGGGTAGAGGGAGGATGATCTATTCTACTTTTAATTTTCCTCTTAACCTAATTCATTCTGAAACTGTTCTAAAGTAGTCTCGTAGTCGACACACGAATCATTCAATTGCTGAATAAATTCAAAGCAATCACGTGTGACATGTAAGCGTCCGAACCACCTAAACACGTCGTCACTCACCACATAGTGACTCAAGGATCACTGTTATTTGCAAGGCCTCGAAGACTTAGTGCAAAAAAATTAACCATAGCGAAAAAGGAATTCTAATATATGGTCGATCAAAGGATCTGTCAGCGTTCCAATAGCTCATTGGCTGATTCGCTGTATCTTGCGACAAAAAGGAACGGCGAATGTCGACCCTGCGGTGACTGTCGGGCACCAGATCCAAGATTTCATACATCATTGATTTTCTCGACACTACATCTAGTGTGGGTTTACCGCCAGATACCGATTGAAGAAGAGGAAATACCAAAGATGGCGATTGCTACATTCTTCGGGCTATTTGAATTCACAAGTATGACTTCCGGGCTACGAAACGGAGGAAGCACATTTGAGCGTTTTATGCACTTCATACTTCAAGGCCTAGAGTTTTGTTTTGTATACCTGGGCGACGTACTTGTGGCATCTAACATTTAGATACCATATTTACCAGAATGCTCAACGCAAATTCGAATTATCAAAATGGCAGTTAAGCGAAGCAACTCGGTTTGCCCATCAATCATCAACGGCAGATGAATCGGATACCGCGATCGTTGTAGTGATGCAACAGCGCAGGCCAGGACACTAATGCCAGATGGCAGCGAATGCATTTTTTTAATTTTTTTTTATCTGAAGCTAAACTCTGTCCAGATACCGTACATCGCTTACGACGATTCAAGCATTTAAACGAGGGTCACATTTTTACTATATTCACCGACCACAAACCAAATTTTAGAGAAATCAAAATTTAGCGAAAGTTTCTACGCATCAGTTCCGTTATTTTGACTTTATAGGACAATTCTCCACTGACATCGCAGGGCGAGAAAATGAGATAGCAGGCGCAATGTTTCGATTATAGGTCATCCAAATACTCTCTTTTGAGATGATTTGTTTGTTTTGCCGGTATGTGTAAGAAGTGAATGTCGGTTTGGTTCGTATTTCGTTCGATGTATTTGAAAGTTGATCAGGCTGAGGAGCTTCTATGTAACAGGGTTTAAGCCGATTTATTAAAACCGTCGATTATACATTTAATCACTTTAATTCAGAGTTTAAAGTAGGATTTCATTTCGCTCTTCGCTCTTCATTTTTTTTCAAGAACGATAATAAAAACTATTAAAAAGCTCTTTATAAAGAACGATATTGTAAAAAATAATATCGTTCTAAAGGACAGAAGCATTTTGTTTATTATAAGGCTCTTGCTCTTCCACTATTGCGTTTGTGTTATCATATTTTCGCTCTTTGATATTGAGCTATATTGAAAAAATAAATACGCTCTGCTCTGATGAATAAAAACGTCATTATTATATTTCTCTTGCTCTTGTTATTACAGCAAACGGTTACATTCAAAACCTTCTAAAATTCTCTCTTTAGAAAGCCTAATGGCCTTTTAAAATGATTTATGGATAAACTTCTGGAATATGGCCAATTAGGATGGAACTTGGCTATTCCTTAGCCAATTGTGATGCAATTCGACTATGTGTTGGAAATGGGATTCTAAAATGATTTATGGATAAAGTTCTGGAATATGGCCAACTAGGATGGAAGTTGGCTATTCCTCAACCGATTTTAGTGAAACTTGATATGAGCAATGGAAATTGGGATTCTAAAATGATTTTTAGATGAGTTTCTGAAATATGAAAAATTTAGATGAAACTTGGCTGTTCCTTAACCGATTGTAATGCAATTCAATGTATGCGTTGGAAATGGGATTCTAAAATAGTTTTTAGATAAAGTTCTGGAATATAGCCAAATTGGATGAACATTTCAGAATATTTCTCTACCGATTTTGGATCTGCCTCACAGCAGATAAACCTCGACAGCTGCTTGGATTAGGAAACTGCCAAAGACAATAGCTTTTGAGGTTACTCATATTGATATATTTATTATACATATGCCATAACCTGTTTAGGTTACTCATATTAATATATTTATTATTCATTCTGCCGGGAAAATAAGAAAAAATGGACGACAGCATGCTAATGTTAGTGTAGGGTCCCGGAATTAAGAAAATCATTTTAGAAACTCATTTCCAACGAACATATCAAATTGCATCACAATCGGTTAAGAAATAGCCAAGTTCCATCCTAATTGGCCATATTCCAGAACTGCATATAAAAATCGAAGTACAATCCCGATTTCATCACACATGTTAAATTTCACTAAAATCAGCCAAGTTCCATCCCAATTGGCCATATAGAATCCCATTTACAATGCGCATGTCAAATTTCAATAAAATCTGTTAAGGAATAGCCAAATTCCATCCTAATTGGTCATATTCCAGAACTTCATCTACTAATCATTGTACAATCCCATTTCCAACCCGCTAGTCAAATTTCTCTAAAATCGGTTAAGGAATAGCAAAGTTCCATCACAATTGGCCATATTCCAGAACTTTATCTGAACATCATTTTAGAATCACAACTCACATGTCAAATATCACTAAAATAGCTAAGTTCCATCCTAGTTGGTCATATTCTAGAAATTTGTCTAAAAATATGTTTCGTTACGTATGACTACCGGAAATGGTCCTTCGTACGGATGTTGTAGTGACTGACGGACTTTAAACAGGAAAATTTGTTCTTTCGAATATCGTAACATGGCTGAGGGTTTAATGTCTTTAAATTGATTATGCAACTGTGTGACGCACTCAGACCGATGAATGTTTTGCTTGTTTGAATGAAACCGCTGATAGTCGTAAATGTTCTCCGTAAACGAGTTCGGCCGACGTACTTTGAAAATCGTCCCGGAATAAAGTTCTCAGACCAAATAGTATTAGCGGTAAAGACTATGTCCATTGTTTTTTGGTGACGCACATTATTGCACCTTTGAAACTACGGTGCCATCTTTCTATTATACCGTGGCATACCGGATTGTAAGCTGTGGTTCGTTTGCGATGAAATCCAAGTGATTTGGGAAGCTCGTCGAACAAAGTTGCTTCGAACTACGCGCTCCTATCGGTGATGACGCCAAAATCGGCTGATCTATGTTTTGATCAACGAATCGTTTGCTGATCCATTATTAAGTTTCAGTCTTTTTTTTTTGACGTGCCTCGTTATTTTACATTTTTGGCAATGTGCACACACTGTATGGGCCGAAAACGTATTTGTTGGTTCCTTGCTGGCCACACGGATCATTTTCCGATTTGTTTCGCTGTCGCACGGATACCGGATTCGTAAATTTATCGGTGATTTGCCTTAGGAATAAACGGATATTGTGTACCCGTTGAAAGATCGCATAAAATTTGTTAATTGAAATTTTTTGAATTTTAAGACCCGTTTGATTCCATTAGGTTTACGAACTCTAAATCATTCGTTTGTTCATCGGTGATTGATGCGTAGTCGAAGGTGCTTCCTATGTAAATCTGCGACGATGTTGTTGTCCCCGAAAAATGACGAATATCAGATGCATATAGGCCATGAAGCCTAAGTGACGGCGTTGTCTTGGTAAAGCTTTCTCGAGATTTTGACATAGTGAGAACGTGTGAATAAGCAGCTAAAAGTTCCCGGTCATACGTACTGTAGTTCGTTTCGGGGTCGTTTAGCTTTCACGAGTAGAAGAAAAGTGGTTGCCAACCTTTTTGCGTCTGTTGTTGCAATACTGCCGAATACACTTTGTACGCTTTGCTTCGTTACATTTTATTTTTTTTTTTTATTGCTTCGTTAATTCAATCTCATCTTTACTGAGCATAATTTCGTCTTTGGTCCACTAACAGCCTTGGTAAGAACATCTGCTGCGTTGTCGTCGGTTGAAACATAAGTTAAATTGATTGTAGCATCTTCAATTTTCTGTCGCAAATGATGATACCTGATGTCTATACGTTTCGTTCTTTGATTGTAGCTATCCAATATTGATAAATTGATGGCATTTTAATTGTCCATCTGAATATGAGCTGGTTGAGCGATGTCTGGATCTAATTCACGACCAAAATTTTGTAGACAAATCGCTTCTCTAACCACCCATGATGCGGCTATGTATTCAGCTTCCGTACTCGAAATTGCGATAGTACTTCGCCGTTTGCTATTCCAGGTTATAGCACCGTTACCTAGTTGAAAAACAACCAGTACAAGAGCGTCTCTTGTCGATGTCTGATGCCCAATCTGCATCGCAATACCCGATTAAATGCTTTACATCAGATTTTGAATAACGCAATTTGTAAACTAATGTTCCTTTTGTGCAATGAATAACAAACAACCAACTAATGACTGACAAGGAATTTTCGTCATTTCGTCTTTTTCTTCTTCAGTTGTTGGGTATATTGTAATAGACAGCTTTTGACATGGATCACTGGGTGTTGCAACTGGATTTGAATTTGCCATACCAAATTGACCAATCACTTCTGATATATACGATTTTTGATCAATGGCAATTCCATTATTCTCGTACGTAACATGCAAACCAATACATGTAGTTGGAATGCTCATGTCTTTTATCTTAAATGCATTGCATAACGCCTCTTTCAATTTGTTCAGCATGACTTGATTTTTCAAAAAAATCAGGAAGTCATCAACATAGATCGTAATGATCAAAGACAGATCATCATTAAAGAACACACACGGATCATTTATTGATTTCTTTAAGCCGTATGTCTTTAACATCTTTGTTAATTTCTCGTTCCATACTTGTCCACTTTGTTTAAGACCATACAGCGCCTTATTTAACTTACAGACTTTATTTGTACCATCGTGAAAGCCGTCCGGTTGAACCATATATATGTCTTCATTTAAATCACCCTGCAAAAATGCTGATACTGCATCCATCTGATCAATCTTCAAACAATTTTTGACAGCAAGTGCAATGACAAAACGAATCGATGAGTAACGTACCACTGGTAAATACACTTCTTCATAAAAGATTCCATAGACCTGCGAGCAACCTTTCGCAACCAATCTTGCTTTAAATCTAGTAACATTTCCAGATTCGTCACGCTTGAGTTTAAACACCCATTTTGATTTTATTGGTTTGCGATTTTTGGGCAAATCGACCAACTGCCAAGTCCCATTTTCGACTAACGAACTAACTTCTTCTTGCATGGCCGATTTCCATTGTTCATAGTTTTCATTATTCAACGCCTCATTATATGTTATCGGCTCATTTACTTGAGCAAGTAAACCACAGGCACCATATGTAACATATCCATCAAATTTCTTTTGCTTTGGTGCATGACTTGTTCTTATTCGAACTGTTTGTTGTGGTGTAACACTACCACTGTGTTCACAGGTTTTATCATTTGCGTCATCATTTATCGTTTCAATTGAACTATCAAATGGAACCAATGTTTCTTCAAATTCACTTTTGATGGGCTCACTAGTTGATTTTGCAGGAGTAGTGGTAACGAGTTCATTGTTGATTGTGGGAACACTTTGTTCGTTGTCCCTCACTTAATTTGATACCTCCTTTAATTCTAAATCACCTGAATCTTCTATTACAACAACTTGATCAGAACCACTTTCGTTTATAAACACAACATCTCGACTGATATCAAGTTTCTTACTGATCGGATTGACACAACGATAGTCTTTTGCACCTTCAGAAAATCCCACGAAGACCAATTTCTTTGACTGTTTATCCCATTTCTTCCGTTTTTGCTTTGGGATGTGCACCATGACCGGACTACCAAATAATTGAAGATGACTAACATCAACTTTATTGCCTGACCAAACTTGTTCTGGAGTTCTTGTATTTAATATGGCATTTGCTGATCGATTTATTATATATGTTGCCATGTTAATAGCCTCAGCCCAGAACGAAACATCCAACTTCGAATCAAACAACATACATTCAGCCTTTTCTTTTTGCTCGGGAGTATACACAACTGATGTTTGATGTTTGATACCATTCATCTTAAAATACTTCTCGAACTTTTGATTGACTCTGTGCCATTGTCTGATCAAAATGCTTTATTTTTTTTCCCCGTTTCTTTTTCAACTACAGCTTGAAACTCAATAAATCCTTTCTGAATATTTCAGACTTTTCTTTTAAAAACTACACGAAAATCTTTCTTGAATGGTCATCTATAAACGTAAGTATGAATTTAGCACCACCGATTGATTTATTTTCCATTGGTCCCATTAAATCTGAATGAGCCAAATCTAAAATATTATCGGCACGCGTTGTGCTACTAGCAAATAGTTTTCGAGTTTGCTTCCTTTCATTGCAAACCTCAAAATTTTTAATTTCAATTTCATTTTTATCATTAAAATTGATGCCATTTACTAGACCATTTTTCATCTTACACATGTCCGCAAAATGACCCAACTTTCTATGCCACAATAAGCCACTCTTTGTCTGTGTCATGGCTGCTAAACATTTAACTTGTTGCACCTGAAGTCGATATACACCATTATCTGATTTAATGTCACACACTAACTGTTTTAATTTATTGAAAATTTGATATCCATTTTGATCAAATATGACTTCATTACCATTTTTTATCTTTTGTGCTACTGACAACAAGTTCGCAGATAAACCAGGAACGCACAAAACATTATTAAAATCTATCTCGAATTCGTTTACATGCACTTGTATTTTACCGACACCTTTAACTGGAACTTTACTTAAATTTGCCGAAGTAATTTGTGTAATTTCGGATGATTTTATATCGGTGAACAAATTTTCAAATGGTAACATATGCTGTGATGCCCCACTAGTGGCACTGTTTCAAAAAATATGCTGCACTTGTAACTTGAGCCAAATCCTGAACCGGTGATAAAAATGCAACTTTTGCGTGTGGGCTTTGGTTTTTAATATTTTTATTATATTGTGGCTGTGACTTATTCTCACTTTTCGGCAAACGGCAATCTTTAGCCATATGCCCACGTTTACCACAATTAAAACACTTCACATTGCTTTTTGACGATGATTTTGATTTATTGCTGCTACCACTGTTTCTAAAGAACGCTGATCGTTGACCAACCAATTTCGAACCATAACCGCAATCTAGTAATTTCGATTTGATTGAATCACCCGTTATTGTGATGCAGCTACTTTCAAGCCCCATTATGATAAGAGCAAAATCATTCGGTAAACCAGCCAACAAAATGCTACCAAGCCACTCATCTGGCACAGAACAAGCGATACTGTTTAATTTATTTGCAGTTTCAAATGCTTGTGAAATATAATCGTTCATGGAATCACAACTTTCCAAACGTATTGTCACCAACTTGCGTAATAAACTGATACGACGCGAATGACCGCGATCCTCATATAAATCTTTCAATATCTTCCATGTTTCAGTCGCTGAGGTTGAATTCGCAACGTGTACGAATATACTTGGAGAAATACTTCGTTCAATTCTGGCTTTTGCTTTTCTTTTTGTTTTTTGTTTCCTCTGTTTCAGTTTTTGTTCCCGTTTCATAATCATTCAATTCGAGAAAATTTTTGATTGAAAATTGCCCCGACTGTATTGGGATTTGCCTGGACGTCATGCCGCCACAGAACAACTCAAACTTCCAACTTATGTAAGAGTAGGAATTTATTTGAATAAGTCAGTTTTCGTTCGCGGACAGCTGAATGTCGCTCTGTTAAGGCGATAGTAGAAAGTGAGATAACATCAAGTTCAATTAGTTTTCTAATAATTTCATAAAAACCAAATAAAACATTACAGATAAACTTAAACAATTGTTAATCAGCGGTTATTATAAAAAATAACAAAATACTTAACCCCTAAAAATTACACTTGAATTTCATATAAAAAATTTTGCTCGTTATTACGTATAAAATATTGAACATAATAAATGCTACCATTCAACCTATAATAAATTTAACATCTCGTAAAACCGCCATCAATGATTTTCTATGTTTATATTTCTCAACACACATACACTCATACAAAACTCATCTCTTCTTTAAGCGGTTGTTGTTGTTGTTTTCGTATTTTTGAACGAAATCTCGTTTATTTTGGTAGTTTTTGTTGGGATTTTCAGCAGATAGAGCAGAATTGTTTTATACTATACTATACAAGCATACAAAAAAACATAAAACACAGAACAAGAAAACAACACAACCGACGACGAATTTTATTAACGTATGCGCATAAATATTCTGGGATTTTTAACGAGCAAAAGGCGAGGGTCACGTGATAATAAACAGCAGTCGAACGAAAACCACAATGGCAGATAGATGGTCACAGTTATTAATTCAACATCGATTGCTCTGTCAGACAATTTTTTTTGGGTTGTTTTAATTTTTCAAAATAACTAATTAAAAATTTTTGTACAAAAGAATAAATTAAAACGGTAAAATTTGTTAAACGGTAAAGTGAATATTTAATTCGGTTTTTTTTTTTTTCTTATATACTCTCTCTCGCTATAAGAACTGTGTTTATTTATTATTATGATGCAAATGACATTTGTGTTCTTGTTTTTGTGTATTGTGTCAGTTTTGTGTTAAAAAAGTGCGAAACAAAAATCCAATTGGATTGAATAAAAAAAAAAAAAAATTCAAGAGAATTACAACACACCAACAAAATAAAAGTATAAAAATTCTCTTCATGTGTTGTATTTTGATTGTGTTTTGTTTTTGCTATATACGGTGTTTGTGAAACGTCAAATTTATCAGAAAAATTGGAAAAAATTAATTAGAAGTGAGCGAATTCACGAAAATATTTACGCAAATTAGTGGAAAAAAATTATTTTGATAATTTGACGTAAAAATTGGTGTGCATTTATTAATTTTCTTGTGATAAATCAAAAGATTTCGAAAATTATTTGTTATGCGTCAATTTTTGATTTGGTTGTTAGTATATTGCTTAGCGCGATTTAATTTCGATGTCCATCCGTTTGATGGTTAATTATGTGTGTTTACATAGCATTTGAGTGATTTATGTTAAGTGATATTTTATGAATTTCTGAACACTTTCCATTTCTTTTTTGAAAAAAAAAACTTTTCACAAGATTTATTTATTTCACAAAGGCTATGATTTTCAATTTGATTTTCCCCATGTTAAACACGAATTTGATTCCTGATTTTATTAATTAAACTCATTTGAGTGATAAACAAAAAAATTCGCTTCATTTGGTACTCAAATATACAAAATCCTAGAAAATCAAATTTATCGCCTACACAAATTTCCTTTATCGAATTTCATGTTGTATGTATGCGGCACAAAAAAACAAAAATAAAAATATTTTTGATTCTTCTTGAAATATGTACAATATTTGTGTGAATAACAAAGTGTCACATACCGTAAAATATGTCTGGCTTAATAATTTGATTTATCTTTTCGAAGCCTTAAGTATTTTAGAATGTCACATCGTAATCTTGAAATTTGCGAAGAACTAGAATGGTACGTGTGGTGTGTTAGATAAATAGGCTTTAATCACTGTATTTTGAAAAACTGACTGAAAACATCAAAAAAATAATTTTAGAGGATAGTGATCGTATATACGGCCAAGTATATACTTGTTGGCCCCAGGGTGAGTGGTTACATTCACAAATTACGACAATCGACAGTGGTCTTGAATTATTGAAATGTTTCTTACAAATTTTGGTAGTTGTCCAAATTTAATGGACTGCATAAAAATATTTGACAAGCCGTTTTATTAGTAAGCATCTCAAACATGTTTTACAAAATAAATAAAATATCTGCACTAATTGTCCAATTAATCTTCCTAACTGCCGCTCCTTACTAACAAACAAACAAAATAATAACACGCCATAATTTATCAGCATTAAGCGAACTGTCATAAATTCTGTTTGTATATCATCATCGTCGTTTTAAGTAACAACTACAAAAATCAGAAATCAAACCACTTACCATTTAGCTTGGGAACAGCACACATAATTAACTTAAAAGCAAACCAAATACCAATTAAATTTTTCATGCGTAGGCTAAATCAATAATCAACGACTGGCTCGTTAATTAAAGCCAAAACAAATAATAAACGTACAAATGTACTAACAGCCAAATAACAATTTTCGATATAGTTTATTAATTTATTCTAATTAATTCTAATATTTTTTTTTTATTTTTTTTTTATTTCTAGTATCATAATTAATTTGAATTTTTATCCAAAAAAAAAAAAATTTGGTTTTTGCTTTATCAAGCACATATACAAAAATTTATTAAAATAACTAAACTATGTGCATAAAAATTAGTTTCTATTTCTAAAATATGATTTTGTTTGTTTAACATTAAAAATAAATTAATAATATTGAATATCTTTAATAAATAAGAAATCATTCTTCTCTCCGCCGCAAGTTTATTAAAACAAAGAAACGATAAAGTTAATTTCAAAGTAACAAAAATAAGATTATTTTAATGGCTAAATTTATAAAAACACATCTTCATATTATTTATCAGTATTGCGGTTTTATAAATTATATTTTTAATTAGTGATACTTAAATAATTTTTTTTTTTTTTTTATATAAAATATAATAAATTAAGTATAGTGAAACACAATTTATTTTATTTTATTTTAATTAAGAAGTTAAGTGTCAAATAAAAGTTTATAATAAATGTGCTTAATTTAAAAATTATTTATGTGAACTTTTTTTTTGTGCGTGTAAGTTTTAAAATTAAGTGTTTAAAAAAAAAAATTAAAAATGAAGATGTCCCAAGAACATTTTCTTGGTGCTGTGATTGTGATCACAAGCATTTTATGCTATTACAATAGTATACAATGTGGTTTTGTATTTGATGATATTAGTGCAATTAAAGAAAATCGTGATTTACGTCCACATTCGCCAATCAAAAATGTGTTCCTAAATGATTTTTGGGGGACACCAATGCAAAAAGTAAGTTTTTTTTTTGTTTAATTTAATTTCATTTAATTAAATTTAATAATGTAATTATTTTATTTATATTCGAAAATTTTCCTCTTTTCTCGTTCATCGTCGATGATGGTATATGAGTGTACTGTACGAACGAACGTATTATCTGTATAAACCAATCTATGGTAAAAACCCAACCAACAAAATAATTTTTTCGGTTTTTATTTTTTTTATTGAAAATCTATTATTAAAGAGGATATAACACTCACTCTCTTTCGCAAGGATACTTTGTTAGGCTTGGTTCTATACGTTTTGGATTGTGTACACAGCTTTTGTATATTCCATTTAATGCTTTAATATTTTATGCCTTCGTATTGATTTAGGAAAAATCTTGTAGGTAGATTTTCTTTTGATAACAATTTTTGTTTCTTTTTTTTGTGTATTTCGGGGTTATATGTGTTGATTAGAAAAATGATAAATAAAATATTAATCAACATTGTTTTTCAGTATATACTTACATAAATATATTAAATTAGGTTTAAATTTTAATTATGAGACCAGAATATAAATTGGGAATTTTAGGTTTCATTGATTTGTACGTGTGTTGACTGACATTTATTATTTATCGTTGAATCGTTTAAATTAAAGATTCAATCGATTTGCAAATTATTTAAAGCTATCCCACTCACCCACGTAAAAATCGCAGATCTTCTTACATAGACGACTTTTTATTAATATGCACAAAGAATCTTAAAAATATGCGTAAGTACGCAGTGTGAATATGGAAATTTTTATGTTTTTTTACAACAACCTTTTAGGATTTTTGTAAAGTGTTATACGTTTGGATTGTAAAATTTTTTTCGTAGAATCATTTTTTTATCAAAATCACTGAAATTTATGATATGGTTGGTTTTCCAGTTTTTCTTCATAAAATTTGGTTATAAAAAACCAAAATGATGTTGATAATCCTGTGTGTGTGTGTGTGTGTGTGTTTATCAAGGTGAGTAGATTGATGACCTGAAGAATGAGTTTTCATTTTATTTGTTCCAGATTGGTACATTTTACATTTAGCAATTTTATTTACGTTCTTACTCTTCATTTTTTATCCTTGGAAGGTCAATTTCAGATGAGATGGAATGTAATCTCAAGCTAAATTTCTGAGTGTTTCACATTTTATCAAATTCTTCAAGGTTACAGGATTTTATGTTTCTATCTGTTTTATTATTATATTTGGAGTTATATCAATGTATTACTCTTCAAAAATGAGAACCGAGAATTGGTAGTTTGATTTCGTACTGAAAAGTTCGTCTACTCTTCAGGTAGCTATACGAGTCCAGTGAAAACATTGAACGGAGTACGTTTAAAATTTTCAGGGGAGTATTTCTAGTCAGAAGGGAGTACAAACGAAATAAAATAGTTACATCTTAGACATAAATAATTGTTGGTTGAACACTTTGAATATTAAAACTGTTTTAAGATCGCCCCAACACTTCACGAAATCACAGATATTTTTAGATTATCGTTTGGAGATTTTTAAATTTTTATCGTGGTGAAAAGTACCGATCAGCGAAACCGTAAGCGAAAGTTTTAATTTTTAGCTATTTTTACCTAAATTTTACGCGATAAATAAAAATCTTATTTATCTTATAGCAACTTTAAGTTCGAACCCTTTTCATTTTGAAAAGCATAATTTTGGCAGATATGCGGGTTCATACATGTAAAATATGCGAACGTGTATGTTCATCATTTTCATAAAGCTGATTTTTGCGAATTGGAAGATATTTTGGTGCAATTTAAAGAAATGCATTGCCAGACGATACCATATTAGGTACCTACATAGGCTAACCTGGAGGAACAGGACATAAAATTGCTTTGATGGGGACTCAATATATGCACATGGTGAAATCTCTTTTAGAAAAGTTTTAAACCCGCTAACTGGATTAATTTCATTGCTAAAGAAAAATTTGTGTTTTGCTTTCATAAACACTCCAGACTTTTACTACATTTTCAGGTTCCAGCACCAAATGAAGAACGTTTGTCAATGGATTTTAGTGAAATATTATAGCTGAGTTATTAAGCCGATTCTATCAGTAGTTCCTAATATAAAACCGAATTATTAATGCTCTAAAAATTTCTTGGGTCACAAGATATTATTATAAATGAAATAAGAACCTATTCCAAGAAATATTGCAGAATATAACTAATAATATTTTGGTTGAAGTATAGAAATAATATTTCACCAATTTTTCTTATTTTTACATAGACAACCAATCCAGGTAGTGTACTACGTCTCGATGGAACAAGAATATTTGTTGAGTGAAATTTATTCTCTGCAATGTGTTGTAAATTCTACAACTAGTTCCTATTACAAAACCTATTATTTCTGGGCCTGAAAAGGGATCAGAATTTTTAAAATAAAACATGTCCCAACGACAACAAATATTTTGGAATACTAAGTATTCGTACTAATGGCATTTTAATCGATACCATACAGACAATTTTCTACGCCTCCATCACCGAATAGAACACACACTTTTAGTGATATTTTATTTCAAAAATATTATTTCGATTCGATATAATAAGTTCCTAACCTTAAACATATTAAATCACGTCCTGAAGAATTTTTTGAGCCAATCGTTTTGGCTGGAGTTCGAATTAAAATTTGTTGCAATTATTTTTTTTTTCTGATCCCTCCTGAATTTTGCATTGCCGCTAATAAATTTAACACAGAAGTTTGAAAATTCAAAACAGGTCTAGAAAAACCTGGACGTCTGTCACCTTATTCCTACCTAGATCCTACATATGCGAGAAGGAGAATGTCAAAATAAAATTGAAAGATCATTTCTGGTGTCAGAATTTAACCTTGCCAGACAAGAAGGATGCATTAGTTAGTCTGGATTTTATTCAAATGTTAACAAAGGATTTGAGAATATTAAATTTCCCATATAAGTTTTACCAATAAATCCTCAGATTCTGAAAGAAAATCATTGTATAGTTGGAGTAATTTAGTTCGGAAATTTGACATGTTTGAATTTATATTGTCTGGTAAAGTGGCTGACACATTAATGCAAGAAAACCATTTTATGGTTTTTTGCTGGAGAATGACAGAAACTATTATAAATTAGCTTTGAAAAATGTTGGATGAAAAAGCTAGGGATCTCCCAGCTTATTTCGTTCTGAACTGTAAAATGCTTCACCAACAATTCGTATATCATAATTTTGCAAACAAAAAACGTACCGAGTATTTTCAACGAATAAATGTTGGATTTTTTAAATAACGAAATATCATCAATTTTAAAAACGAATCCTGGGGTGTAAATTTTAACGGTAGTAAACAATTTTATGAAAAATTTAGAATAAATTAAAAAAATGGTCCACGGGTTCCCAAGTTAATTTATTTATTTTATTTTATTTTAAAAAAGAAAAATTTATTCGGAACCATAAGCTCCAGTACAATTTTGACTAATAAAAACAAAAAATACAATTTTCTCAAAAAATTAAATTATTAAAAGCACAAATAAATTATTCAACTGAAATAATTTTTTTTTCAATGATTGTCTGATTTCCACTTTCGTCATGTTAAAGTCGCAAAATATGCAAAGTTCGTTATAAAGTTTCGACATAGAATTCAAAGGCTCGTCGCTTCCATAATTCGTTCGGTGAAAATTAATTTTCAAGATTGTGCGAGTACGTAGGTTTTTAATAGGAGCATACAATTTTAGGTTCATTAACAAGTACGCACTCAAAATATTACCGTTAAGTAAATCGGAAATAAAAATAGCTCCAGCATGCTGACGACTATTTTCAAGTGGCTCAATTTTCAAAGATTTACATCTATCTACATATGAAGGTAGGTTCCTAACATTTTCCCACCAAGGTAATCGACGGTCAAACTCCCCAGTTTTATATGCATAAAAATGAGAAAAGATTTTTGTATTGATTCAATTCTGCTTATGTGATCATTATAACGTGGAGACCATACGCATGATGCATATTCGAGCTGTAAGCGTACAAGAGATTGATACATGCAAACAAAAACTCTAGGATTATTAAACTCTTTCATACTACGTTTTAAAAATCCCAATATATAATTGGCTTTGGCACACATCAAGTCAAAATGACGATTAAATGATAATGTAGCAGTGAATATAATTCCAAGATTCCTTATTTCGTTAACACGATTCAAAGTGTTATTTGCAATGTTGTAATTATAAATATGATGCGAAGAAGAACGTGTAAACGTCACCATTTTGCACTTAGCTACATTCAAATGTAGTAAATTATTCTTACACCAAGAGCTTATCCATTGGTAATTTAACTGCATCAGATAGACTACGAATAGGAGAAAATATTTTTAGGCCATATCAGCATATATTAGACATCGGGAAAATTGTATGCTTTTTGAGTACTTACTTATCATCTACAAATAATATGAAAATAAGTGGACCAAGATGTGAGCCCTGAGGTACTCCAGAATAAACATAAATTGGTTTAGAAAAACTGTTGTTAATTGCTACATACTGTACCCGCCTAGTGAGGTACGACTCAAGCCATTTGATTAAATTATCATTAATTCCGAAGGATTTTAATTTTTGCAAAACAATAAAGTGATTGATTGAGTCAAACGCCTTACTGAAGTCGGTCTCAATCACCTCCGTGGCATGTTTCGTAAACTCCACTAAATTTGAAACAGTAGAACGTCCACGGAAAAAACCATGTTGCTAATCTACAATAAATGACTTTAGTCCATAAAACATATAATCACACGCAATTGACTCAAATAATTTAGGAATGGCTGACAATAACGAAATACCTCTGTAGTTAGAAACATCACTCCTGTTACCAGATTTAAATATCGGTACAATATGAGACGATTTCCAGGCAACCGGAAAAACACCTTTTAAAAGTGAATCATTAAATAAAATTGACAAAGGCAGAGCCATTTCATTACTAAAATTTTTAAGAAAGTATGAAGCAAATAGGTCAGCAATATCCCCAAAATTACTACTAGTAACATCATTGAACCGCATAGTTGATGGAAATCCAAAAGTTTTCCTTTTGTAGTCAACGAAATTCCAAAATGATTTTGGATTTGAAGTCATATTATTTTGAGCCTTAATAATAAAACTTTTATAAGCAATATAATGCAAATCGTCAAAATGTTTCGATAAAATTAAAAATGCTAATCTGTCGTCAGCGTTTTCGGATAACTTCCATCTTCGATATAATTTTTTCTTACGATTACGTAAGTTTATTAGGTAGTTATTAAACCACGGAGGATTATTACGATTAACTTTTTTATTAGAAACCGGTACAAACCTGTCGTAGCCAATGAATAAAATGTCATAGAAAATTTTCACGTCGCGGTCAATAGCCACCAACTCTACTGATTTGAAATAAGAAATCATACCAACATTATCAGCACGCCTAAAATCATAAGATTTAATAAAATTACAATTATTAGTATTAAAATTAGACACCAAAAACTCTGATACGTTTAAATTGATTTCCATAGATTTGTGGTTGACATCGTTGATGATATACGGAACTGGTGCCAACTTTATCATAAATAGATTGGCAGAGTTAGCAAAAAACAAGTCCAGAAATTTACCATTAAGTTAGAAACGTTATTTATCTGAACGAGAACAATGACAAAATGGAATCAATACATATTGATTCAGCCTCCGACTTAACATTGTACGGAATGACGTAGTTTACGTCGTCATCTACCAGCCATTCAACCTTTGGCAAGTTGAAATCGCCAACTATCAGCACGTTGTCAACTAAGTTGAGTTTATAAATTATATTATACAAACAGTTTGTATATGTCGTATAAACTTCAGATGAAGACCTCGGTGGAATGTAAATGCCAATAATGGAGATATTTTTCTTAAATATATTTAACTTGATGCATAAAAGTTCAATTGTTGGATCACTGTCAACTGCCACACTTACAATAGATGAATGAACTGCCATCAATACACCTCCTTCACTTGATTTGACACTAGATAGTGCCGAGCGGTCACACCTGTGTACAATATAGTCTGTCGGAAAATACTCAGAACTATATATATTCGGATTTAAATTGTTCTCTACAATCACGTAAACGGGATATATAGAAGCGACGACAAAGCGATAGAACTCAGCGGATTTAGAGGCAATACCGCGAACATTTTGAAAATATATAAAATTGTTTCTTAAATCAATACTATTAGGTGTTTGTGCTTTAGGCACTCGTTGAGGGAGCCGCCGACCTCCCCGAAAATTTTTTCTATTTTGATTGAAGTTGAATTCCTTGATAAGAATCTCAAAGGATTCGAGTGGCACACTTATTTTATACGAAACATAAGGCGCTGCTACTCCATTCTGCGAATCTTTATTGATCCGTATACAAGTAGCATCCGAAATTTAAAGATTATTTTTCACAAACTCAGTGAATTCACTGTCAGTAATGGTAGGTTTAAGTCTCGACGAGGTTTAAGCTTTTTGTTTTGCAAAGCCACATTATTATTATAAATCATCGAATGTTTCGATGAAATTACCGGTGAAACATTTTTGCACATGTTTATATTTGAGGTTTTAGTTTTAATTCGATTCATACAATCATTATTAGTCATCATCGTCGGTAATAAATTTGTAGCCCGTTCAGACTGAATCTGAGCTATTTGTAACAAATCGCAATTACATAAAGGTTTAATGGCATTTAAATTGTATTTTAGAATTACATTAAAATTGGTTGCTGGCTATTATCATAAATCCTGAAACCGTAAAATGTACTTAATGAAATATTTGTCGCATAAAAATGTGTCGATAAACTTTCACTTATTTGAAATTTCATACAAAATATCTTGGGTAAAGGTGCCTTTACACTATGCGATTTGTATGCAATATATTTTGTACAAGAGGGGAAATAAATCGAATACAATTTTCCCTATAAAACTAAAAATTGAATGAGCTGCTTAAAAAAAAAATTTGAATAGTGGTTTAATTTTCTACTTAAAGAAAAGAAAAAAAAATTAAAGTGGCGTAAAATTAAAAATAGAACGATGTTGGCAAGGAACTGGCTACAAAGACGAGATTTTAGAGAAAAGGATATTCAAAGCCTCGTTTTTAATGAATTAAGTAAGACTAAAATATCCTAAAACATTTAAAAATATTGCAAGAGTGATGCCCTCGTCCTTCGAAATATTATTAAAAAGCGTAAAATCACACATACAACGTCAATATACAATTTTGAGGTAATGTCTTCCAGCAAAAAATTGCAATTTAGGTGTAGCTGTCAAAAATATTGTACACACATTTTATGAAAATACAAAATGAAATTTTTTTACAACACATTTTCCTAACGTATCTAGGATAGAATTTGTAAATAGTAAAATACTCAGTTTAAAATGTAAAAATAAAAACTTTAAAAAATATTTACAGTATGTTCGTAATAATTTAACAAAAATTTAGGAACTTCTCAGGAACAAAATCTCAATAAGATATTCATTTTGGAACGCATTTATGTCAAAAAATATCAAAATTTAGTAACTGTCAAGAAAGTTTCCAAATTTTTGGTAATGTCACTTTGTAATTTTATAACTTTAATTATTTCGATTAAACTTAGTATTTTACAACTTTCAAATTCTCTCCTAGTTACGTTATTAAAACACGCGTTACAAAAAATTTTCGTTTAAAATATTTTATAAATTGTGCGCTTGAGAATGACATGATAGAATATACCGTCGAAACGTTGGTTTTTGATTACAAAAATAATAAAAAATTGTTAAAAAATTAAGCTTCGAATAGTTTTATTATTTCATTGAAAATAAAATTCTGAAATTCTTTGTATCTTTTCGTGTTAAAATTATTTGTATGGTTAGGTATGGTAAGCTACGTCCTCCGTAATTGAATTGAAAAAATCGTTGCAACTGAAATTTTTTTGTTGAAAAATAACCGATACAGAGGTAGGAAACGTGGCATATAAAACCTCAAGAGAATGAGTCCAATATTCAAATTTTGGAAGCATAAGCCTCGGAAAAGGTATTAAAGTCCTTCCAAAATGTTATACAAACGGCGACTGCCTTCCGATTGCAAATTAAACCGCTATCGATTATGGCGCTTTTCAATTTGGGCTTTTGTAGAATTTGCCTTGAACCGAACCAGCAACTTACCGATGGTTGGAAAATATTGACATGTGATTGTTTTAGTTGCAATGGCGTGTCGTTGAACTGAAAATGCATTTAGTCATATCAAGGGCATAACTTCAATAATTTTCAAAGCAAAATCAACATTTTCATACCAAATTAAACATTTTTCAAATCAAATTCTAAATTTTTCATTTCAACTTCAATAATTTTTAAATCAAATTCACACAAATTGAAATGGATTCTTGATAATAAGCCAATATTGATGTGAACCAGTTGCCCGCAGTTTTTCAAATAATTCTTGTAGGAAAGTACAAAAAATGGTTGAGTTTACAGTAGAGTTTCTAACTGTTTTTGTATGGATTACTCCTTGGTTATTCATCGCAGAGATCAATGAAACATTTCATTCTCGAATTGTCGGAATAATAGGTTTAGCTCTTGTATTTTTTTAGATCTGGCCTTTAATCGGTGTAAATGATTATTAAATCTCGCCTCACCAATAAAAATAATATTCTCCCGTTCTTGAGGAGCATTTTCACTGAAAAAACTCCAAGTGTTCTTAATCCTTAATTGTGCATTGAATCTATGCTAATGGAAATGACTTTAAAGTATTAGATTTTTTTCTTAAATTTTTTTGATTGTAATGGACGGATTTTGTTCAGCAAATCTTTCAATTTCGTCTAAAATATCTGCAATCAACTTTAATGTCCTACTTCCCCCACATGGTTTTTGAATAAGCCTTCTCAATCCTTTTTATAGCGTTGAATAATAGTAGCCGCAGTATTCCTGTTAATGTTTGCCATTTCCGCCGCATCAGTAATGCTTTTTTCTTCTTGATTTAATTTTATAAGGATTTTCTTTTTATCTAAGCTTGTTCTAATGTAACAATGGTTTTTCTATTATTATCTGCTGCAACTGGTGGTATCTCAAACGTCGTATCAATATTAATCGTCGTGTCAATATTAATTAATTTTATAAACTGCTTGAAATGAACTGATATATCGAACTGAATTTTTGTCTATTGTATCACCAATTTATATAAACAGCAATATCCAATACCAACATAAAAGTTTAAGCAAGCTACACACTTGCGAAAAATAATAGATACACCTATACATGAAGTATACTAGAGCTTAGTATTAGTGAAATCACGGAATAGGGCCGAAAGGCCGAATGTCGGAAGGCCGAAATGGTCGAAAGGCCGAATATCGAGCAGCCAAATTTCGAAAGGCCGAATGTGTCGAAAGGCCGAATAGGTCAAAAGGTCGAATGTCGAAAGGCTGATTTTGTCGAAAGGCCGTTTGTGTCGAAATTGATTTTAATTTTTCATCTTTATACGAAAATTTATATTTTTATCAAATTTTTTGGTATACAAATGTTTAATAGTAAATCACCTTAAATATTAAAATCTTCCCACGTTTTTTTTTGCCATAGGATTAAGATTTATTTAATTATAATAAAAAAAGGAAAATAAATAATTTTTTTTTCCGACAAAATTTGATCACATTAATATGCTATATTTTACGATTTATTAGCACGTATTTTCAATTTATTTAAATCATTTTATATTAAGAAATAAATTCAATAGTTTTAAATATTGATTTCAATCAATTAAGTGAAGAAACATTTATTGAAAATTCGGCCTTTCGACCCAATCGGCCTTTCTACACGTTCGGCCATTTGACTGATTCGGCCTTTCGACCCATTGGGCTTTTAGGCATTCGGCCTTTCGACCCATTGGGCCTTTAGGCATTCGGCCTTTCGACATATTAGGCCATATGACATTCGGCCATACGACATTCGGCCTTTCGAGATTCTTTCTTCCGACCCATTCGGCCTTTCGGCGTTTCGGCCTTTCGACATTCGGCCTTTCAACATCGAACGAACACATTATAATGAGAAGAATGAAAGAGTTCCAAAATAGTTTAGAAAAAAATAGAAATTCAGATTCGAGGAAGATATTTAAGATTGTGTCCAACCCTGTTCCTCTGTAACGTATGATGCTTTTAACCTCATTGATGGGAACAATGAAATTAGTCGAGTTATGCTCAAATGGGGACGACTATTAATTATTATTATTATTTTTGTAATCATCTCATCGAGCATTTCAGATTTTTCTGAAGTCGAAATTATTTTACTTTTATCTAGCGAGAATAAATATGCCAGTATAGTTTGAGGCTTATAACCTTTTGGCTGAGTTTATCTTGCTAACATACATAGTTTAATATATTTATTATGTTTTTAAGAAAGGTATAGAGTTTTCACAGAGTTTATAATCAAAATAAACACTTAAAACCTTTCAGTCGGAACTGTCATGTGGATGGCATGATTGGAAAAATAATTTAAATACTCAAAAATTTTAGAATCTATTAGATTAGGGGGTCTGTTATCGTTGAAGAGAACTTAAAAGCCATGATTTTGTCGACAATTATTTGTTGATACATAATTCAATCTACATGTAGAAAGCCATAAAACTTAGTAGAAGGATGAATATGTGAATAATAGTTATGGCTAGGTGCAAAATTGTTGGATGGTCAGAAGTTAATTAATTTTTTGTTTCTATTTTGCTATTTGTTCTACTGCAATCCCAGGTAAAAGCTGAATTGATGTTTGTAAGTCGATTAACAACGTGTTTAAAATTTATATGGCTGAAGTAAGGGGAATAGCTGGTCGGTAAATATAAAAGTAAAGCTATGTTTACAATCCTTATAGGACTAGGCTACGAAGAACCGAGTTTATAATTTCGTATTATTTAGTTGATCAGCTTGTTGTGGGTTAGAAAACGTGTTGTTCTTCAGTATATTAATAAAGGATGGTCTGCCTGTTCACTTCCGATGATGTTGTTAGTTCAACTTTTAACTGTGGTTTACCAGATTAGATGATTTGAAGAACAAAAAATTAATAGTGTGGTTTATATTACAGTTTGCACAGTGAGATTTGGTATCGGAATCATTAATTGTGCATTCTTATCCTTTAATAAGGAAAAATGGGAAAGGCTGCTATATTAGCACTTCGATTTCATATGACAATTGATCGTGGTGTGCCCACTGCCTACACATAAAACGGTTTATAAATTGTGTTAGATGTTCGGGTATTTTGTGATGTACATATCTATATCCCAAGTAAATGCGATACTGTCGATATAGCGAACAGTTTTTAGATGTTTAAAAGTTACGGAATCCGGAAAGAACCAAAATAGATGGCACAATCTGATAATTTTATTTTTACCAAGAGCGTAATAATCAAGAGTTTTGCGAGTTCTGTTTCGAGTATTTATTTTTACTTCAACATTTTAGCACGAATTTCAAGAGCTCAATCTAAGCTTAGTTCAGAACAAACTCCAATTGAGTTCCTTTTTATTATAAGAAACACTATGAAAATTGTGATGCTGGAACTGAATGGAACTCAAAATGGTGTGCTAGTTGGGTAGAAGGGCTCGTGGGCTGTTAAGGTTTAAGGGAGTTAAGATTTGTTATACTTTCTTGGAAAAAATTAAATTTAACGTAATTCTCATTTAGATCGAAACTTAACTAGCAAAACTCTTGCTAATTTCGTTCTTGGTAGATAATTTTGTATAAGTTAGCATAACTTAAATCTATCTTCACTTTCAAGATTATTTATTTATGATCATTATAATTTCAAAAAATTACAGAAACGTTTAAGTATAGTAAAAATAAATGTAAGATTGGGTAAGAACGATAAGAATATATTGGCTAAATCATAAAGAAAGATGTTTTAAGTGTATTTTATAACTATGTAACAATACTTCGAATTTTTCGAATCAAAAATTTTATGCTTTACACACATATTTTGAATTGAACTACGAAAACTTAAGAAATGGACTGGTTCGTTCGAACAGATTACCGAGAAATATGAACTCTAATAAAATATTCCTGTACAACCGGTTTGGTAGAGAGAATTTTAATAGAAATTAACCAATCGCGTGTAAATATCATGATGTAATAGAAAATTCCTGTAGACAGCATTTTAGCAGACATAACAATTCAAACATTCACAATGTTCTTAAATATGCGAATTTATTTCATTTTCACAAAGCTAAATGTTTGATAATTTAAAGATATGTTCGTAAAATTTATGAAAATATCAGACAAACGTCACTGTTTTCAACACTGAAACATAATAAAATCCCGACTTCCTCTGTGGAAAAAGAGGAGTTCAAACAATTTTTGGTATTATTGTACAGAATCTGTAGAGCTTTATTAGAAATAAAGCTTTTTATTAGTAGAGCAGAGCTCTACTGTACTGTTTACGTCTCTACCGTCTCTACTGATTCTGTAGGGGCAGGTTATAATTAAATGAACGATTTCATTGTTGAATAACTCAGTAACTAAAAAAAAAATCTTCAAAGTTACGATGGCACCATTATAATTCGTTGTGCTTAGGTATCAAAAATTACTCCGACCAACTCTAGCGTAGAGCAGTTTTTCGTGTTAGATGTTAGAATGTTAGATTTTCAGATCAGCAAAAGACTGTGGACGATTGATGTACACCTTGTTTTTCAGGTGGTCCCCACAAAAAATCGATCACATTTTCCTTTTTTTTATATAGTTTATTTCATAGTTTTTTACTTGAAGTTGAGAATATTTTTTGAAAAACTAAAAAAGTCCGGGCAAAAGCCTGGGAAAAAGCGAATATTTTTGTTAATCTTGATCCTGGTAAAGTTTAGGAATCAAGAGGCAAAAAAAGAGATATTGCCAGAAGCGCTAACAATGGTCACTGCTTGCTGTACAGTTGTAACGCAAAATGTAGCAGAAAGTGGTATATAAAATCGAAACTATTAAAATCGAATTTGCAATTTTATTTCTTGGAAGCTGGCTTTAAGTTACACGTCGACGGTAGCACGTTTTTTCCCTTAAAATTTATTTTTCTACAGACTTTTTTTTTTTTTAAATTGTTATTCACGAGCAAATTATGGAAATTGCACGGACCTTATCCAGCCCATACATTATTCGAAAAATAGATTCTGATCAAAGTTCACAATTTATTTGGATGTACAAACCTGAAAATTATAAATTTAAATTTAGAACATTAGGCGGAAACAGTCAAGTATATCGTACAGGGCACAATATATCCAATATTCGTTTGCGTCATACTGAATTGTATTCAAAACATACGTAAGTAGGTGTTGAAACAAAAAAATCACGATACATTACAACATCATTATTAAAATACGGACCAAGCACTTTACGCTTCCCGGAAATATTTTTAAGCGTAGAATTATAAATCATATAATTCACGAGTGGTCGCAATGGATGGTAATGAGATTTGAATAAACGTTTTAAAGTTATTAGGATGATCGGCAAACTGATTTTGTACCTGTTGATTTCGAGTAACTATAATTTCCAACCTTTTAGATCTATTTAGAATTCAGGGATTCTTTAAATTTTTTTAATATTAAATAATAAGAAACCAATATTAATATATGGCCTCTTAAGTACTTATCTGTACAACGAATTCTGAAAATAAATCTAAACAACGCAATTTAGCAAACCCGTCAGGTTACGAATAACTCTAAATTATTAAATTTAAAAATTTTACATCTGAGTTTGTTAATTAATTAATTAAATTTCATTTTGCATCCTTCACTGTATGTATCCCACTACACTCAAACGAAAACCTGATTTTATTAGCTCTCTTTCATATTTTGAATTTTGGTGTGATTTTTGGTCCATAAATTAGTCATATTTGAAGCGTGTAAGTAAACACAATATAAACAAGAAACGTGTGCAATAAAGTTTAGAAAGTTGTGAATATGGGTAAGCTTAAATCGGGCTTTTATTGTGATACAAAGAAGACGTAAGTTTCATACGGACATTAATGAGTATTTTGAGTTAAACAATTTTGAGTTTGTAGCTGTAATGTCGTAACATGAAATAACGTTGAACGTAGTTTAGTGTGTGTATTTGTGCAATATAGGATGGTAACGGTAAGTGAATTGATTGATTTCTATTTACGGTATTGTTGGATATGCGGTCTGAACCATAATTCAAATTTCCTTTGTGGCAGATTCATAATTTTGTATAATATTACTTATGTAACATTTTTGAAATTTTACAGGGTTCAAAATTATTGAAATATTTTTTGGGGGCTGAATTCGAAAATGCTAAAAGGTTTAAATACTGGGGTAAGGAAAAAATTTGTGGCGTTTTTTTTCCAACAGATGTTTTTAGAATCACATGACTTACTTTGGTTATAGTTACCCTATCAGGGGTGCTATTCTTGAAACATTACGAAAATTTTCGTAACCGAAAATTTTCGTAATGCTATTTTCGTAATAGTAATGGTGAAATCATAATTTAGTATTCTTGAAACCATTACGAATACAGCGAAGAGAGGAAAAAAGAAATAATAAAATTTCGAGAGAGAAGATGAAAATGTAAGTTACTAAAATGGTATTCTTGAAATCCGGATTACGAAAATTTTCGCAACGGAACGTTACTAAAATTTTCGGATGGTTTTTTTGTTCCTTATTGTATTTCGTAATGAAATCATTTAGGTTTTTGTTTTAATTATATTCATATAAGGATGTTTATAAAACTCAATAATTTCTGTTGATGGTTAAAAATAATATGTATTTACATTTCGCTAAATATTTATTATTTTATTACCACCAAAAAAGGGTACCTATTTGCTTGTGGTATGTTTATTATATTCTTAAAAATAAGGGTAATAGCTACAATACTAATTGACAATTTGGGATGTATTTTTAAATGACGCATGCTGTAATTGGAATTGGATTCATATAATGTCACAGGTGGCTAATACTAATGGTACGTAAAGTCAATCAATCATACCATCATACCATAATAGTATCGTAGACAATACGATCGAAATTCATATCGTCATAGAATCATAGGACAATGCCACTACATAAACAGCCGTGACATCAGTCTAAAAAGTCAAATCCCCAGGCGAATAAAGATTTTTATTTTCCTATGAAACGTAAACAAAATCATATGGGAATTATTTTGTGTTGCCTTTATTTTCAATTTAAATGAGCATTTTTATTGATAAATATAAATAATTTTAAATTAAATATATCGAATTGCAGCTTGTCCATAATTTTAATTAAAATTTATAAAATTTTAATTCACAATTTTGCGTTTTAGTAAATTGATTTTTATTCTCAAACATCGTGAGGTTCCGTGCTTTTTTTTACAATTTCATTTCGTAGATTACTAGATTAGTTTTATTACTTTACCAATGCTACTACATAAACAGCCATGATTTATAATAAAAACTAATCTAGTAATATACGAAAAGAAATTTAAAAAAAACACGAAGCCTAACGATTTCTCTAAATTTCCCTAAATATCAATTTACTAAAATGCAAAATTGTTAATTAAAATTTTATTAATTTCAATTAAAATTCTGTACAAGCTGCAAGATATATAATGTGTTTCGTCGGCAAGTGGCCGGCCGGAAAATTCGGAATACTTAATTAAAATTATCACAAAAAATCCTTTAAAGTGGGAGTCTCTTTTTCAAGTTATGGGCTCGATTTTAATTCTGTTTGCGGTTTTTGAAAGTTTATGAGTCATTTTATTTGATAGTTTGTGCACTTAGCCAGGTTTATTTAAAGAATGTAAAAAATTACGGGAAAATAACATTTTTATTAGTAAAGAAAACCTCTACTTTTTAAAAAACTGAACTGTAAACCGTGAAAATGTCCCATTAAGTTAATTATTTTAATTATTATTATTAATCTACAGCATAATATCTACAAATTGACAAAACTTTGTTACTAGCTAACTCTTAAAAATACCGCGCAAAAATCACCTAGAGAAAGTAGGGAAATTAAACAAGGAAAGATGTTTAAATTAAAGTCAAAGAAACAAAATAATACTGTTTTATTAATAATAAATAAAAATTTCTATTACAAATTATTAAACATTTTTAATTAAATGACATGTTCGAAATGCTTTCCACCCTCTTGTAATCAAACTTGGCTCTCCTGATCACACTAGTTGTTGTCCAACGCAATTGTTAGGGGTTGCCTCTTGTTTCTGCTGCAGCAGCGAAAATTCTTGCTCTCAGAAATAAAAATCTAGGGGCATAAGATCAAGGGACCTTGGCGGCCAGGGTACAGGACCTCCTCTACCGATCCACCGTGGATAATTTTTATTCAAATGATCACGTATTATCTTTGCAAAATGTGCTGGAGCTCCATCTAATTGCAGCTGCATTCGCCTTCCCCTCAACAATGGCACTTTTTCCATGAGCAAAGACAACGTGATTCCTGAAAATTCTAATAATACGTGTTAATCAAGCCTGTTTGGTAGCACGTAAGGTCCGATAAATTAATCGTAGATCATTCCCGCCCATACATTTATAGAAAATTGGCTCTGGAAAGCTGTATTCTTTACGACGTGTGGATTTTCGACGGCGCAAACATGGAGGTTTCTATAATTTATTATACCCGCCCTGGTGAAAGTAGCTTCATCTGTCCACAATATTCTCCTTATAAAATTGACATCACTTCTTTGCTGTGAAATTATCCAGTTACAAAAAACTGATCTGGCACGATGGTTCACATCTTGTAGATGTTGAGCACGACGGAAGTGATAAGGATTAAGGCCTTCTTAATCGTAATATCGTAATAAAATATTAATCGTAAGTATTAATCGTAATAAATCCTCTTCCAACGTGTATGTTAATATTCACGCTGTATATTTGTTTGATCAAATTTTTAACTTAACACAAACTGTCCTTTTCATTATCGCATAAACTTAAAATTGTTAAAACACAAAACACTGAGAGTACATAGTTTCACACTATCGGTTAGCGAACAACTGAACTATTTATTATTACTTACCAATTTGAGTGAAAATGATCGATTTAAAAGATTTGGTTAGATAACATCACTATACCTAAACGGCTACAAACGACATTTTTTCGACAAATTGATGTTCGTATATTTTATGAGTTAGGTAGTAACAATGTTTTAATAATTATAAATAAAATAACCATGTCATGGGACATTTTTTCGACTTACAGTTCATTTTTTTAAAAAGTAGAAGTTTTTTTAAATAAAAAAATCGTTTAAGTAAAAAAATGTGATTTTCCCATAATTTGTTACATTCTTTACAAAAACCTGGCTTATTGTGCAAATTAACCAATAAAGTGACTCATAAGCTTTCAAAAACCGCAAACAGAATTAAAATCGAGCCCATAACTTGGAAGATATGAAGAAAAATGTGAAAAGCTATCACCAACACACAAGGGTTCACTTGCCGACGAAACAGATTGTATTTAATTTAAAATTATTTCTATTTATCAATAAAAATTTTCATTTAAATTGAAAATAAAGGCAACACAAAATCCCATATGATTGTGTTTACGTTCCATTGGAAAATAAAAATCTTTATTGCCTTAACTTAACTTAAGTTTTTTTTTCATGACTTTTTATGTAGTGGCATTGCACAGGATCATATTATCGTACTACCATACCATCAAACCATCATGCCATCATACACGACATAACATTATATCATCGTGCAATTGTACCATCATACAATCATATGTACCGTCGTACCATAAAAGCCGATTGGTGGAAAAAAAAATTCTAAATCGGATAAGCGATTCTCGAGATATCATGGGTACAGACATCTAGACGTCCAGAAAGACGGACAGACATATTATTATTATTTTTTTCTTTTTCGGACTCAAGAACTTCCAAAACGTCGAGAAAAGTAGTTTTGGATCAAACAAATTTTTGGCCATTTTTGACAAGATTTCAATACATTGGTCTATTTAGACCGAATTAATTTTCCCTTTAAAAGAAAAAGTAGCATACACAATCATTTTTAATATATTTAATTTAATATTAAATAAATAAGCTATTATTTACAAAAATTCACAACAATTATTAATTTTAAGTAAAAAAAGCGTCCGCTTCGCTTAATATTCTCAGGTATACTAACATTTTTAATCATCTCTTTCGAAATCTTCTTAGTTTTTTATTCCTCTCTTCGTAATTTTCGTAATGGTTTCAAGAATACCAATTTATGATTTCACCATTACGATTACGAAAATATTGTGCATTACGAAAATTGTCGTAATGTTTGAAGACCGGTAATTTAAACTAATAAAACAAAATTGTTCCAAATGAACTTAATGAATGATAAAAATGACACTTTAAATTACACATTGCATTAATTAATTTCCAATCATTACAATTTTAACAAATAAATATAAAAGTTAAATAGGCAATATGGCTTTAAATAACATATTTTTATTTCATATGCAAAAAATCTCATACCCTTACACGTATTGTTTAAAATTAAAAGGTGGTCAAGTATTAAAAAAAGTATCTCAAGGTTTAGGACGGCATGTAAATACAAAATATCCTTTTGTCTAGTTAGGTAGTAAACAAAACCGAATGCATATAGTTATGTACATCGTTATCTCGAAATAAATAATACATATTTTTAAGAACACGTGAAACAAAGAAAAAAAGATGATTTTGTTTTCACTTTTTTATAAAATATTGAGAATAGAAAATATTGAGTTTTATGAACATCCTTATCAATATAATTAACACAAAAATCCAAATGATTTCATTACGAAATGCAATGGGAAACGAAAAAACCATTACGAAAATTTTAGTAACGTTCCGTTGCGAAAATTTTCGTAATCCTATTTCAAGAATACGATTTTAGTGTTTTCGTAATACTTTGACACTAACTCGCAATACGAAAGTTTTCGTAATGGTTCAAGAATAGCACCCCAGGTCCTACTATAGTGTATTTGAAATGATCTTTTCTTAGATTATTAAAAAATAAACATTGTGACATTTGTGAATTTTCAGAGCCAAAATTCTGAGCAAATTTGTGGTGTTTATGGTGAAGATGCTTTTTTAAAATCAGCACTACGCAAATGATTTGCTCGGTTCTGCGCTGAAAATTTCGATGTTAAAGACGAGAAGATATAATACAAGTGTACTCTTACTATACATGATTAGATTAGTATATTCGGAACTCCGATATTGCGATTAGTATATTGCGATTCTTGCAAGAAGTGCGATTCTCTTTTCAAAGAACTAATCGACTCACTAATTTTATTTAGTTTCACACTGTTTTATTAACTGGTAAGCTTAACATTTAAATGAAAACGCATCGACCGTTATACTTTTTTGACTCAGTTTACGATATGAAATAAAAACTGGATGATCATCGATGATAAAGAATTTGATTATACTTATGTAGTTGTTGAATCGATCGTTAATTATTGTGTTGAGTTTTCTCTTAGAACGAGTAAATATCGTTTATGATGTATTTTAATAGTTAGTCTCATTGATTATAAGCTGACTTGCAACAAAGTTGTGGTAAAGACTATGTAAAATTGAATACCAAGACTTCTTATGAACATTTATTTTGGAAAAATAAAACAACAACAAAAATATTTGGAAATTACACCCCTACTTACTTTTTCATTTTATGAATCTGGGGGATAGTCCGGTATTTTCATATTTTGTTGATATTCATTTAAACAAAGCACAATCCTCACCCTAAATTAAACCTGGACTTTTAAGTGTTAGTTAAATTCGTTGGAAAATAAAAAAATTAAATTAAATTATATGTCTGTCAGATGTCAGATGACAGTTTGCCCAATATATGCCCAAAATATATTGATGAAATTTTCAATTTTAGTGGTTATATCGGACGGTTTAAAAATAAAAAAAACAGAAATAAATATCGCCGATATCCACGACTAAAAGCTAAATCTAAACTTTGATCTGTAACCTTATTGAGTTTAAAAATATCAAAAGGCATAGTTTAATTCTAATCGTGAATTGATTGTGGCCTATCGATTTGGCCCCTAGTCCTTTGGCCCCTGCCCACCTTGATTTTCAATGGCGTGGAAAGACATATTTGACAGCAAAATACGTGAATATTAGACAGAAAAATATGAGGAAACCAACATAAAGGATTAAAATTAAATCGAAAAAATTATTCGCGATTTGTTTTGATTTCAAGCAAACTTCCCTTTCTGATTTACTTTAAACAAAAAGTCTTAGTTGAAAGCATCACTTTCGACACGTTTGCAGAAAAATATTTTTTTCTACGAACTTGTCGAAAGCGATGATTTGGGCTACGAATTTAATGTTTAAAATAATGCAAAAAACGATGTATTGCCTAACATAATGTTGCACTATTATATTGTAGGGTGTGAGCATTTTACTGAATTTAGAGCATTTATTTTTTGGCATAATTCACATAACTTGATGACTTTTCTAATAAAAGGATATAAATTATTGAAGTAGTAGTACCTTTTCATACGCTGTGCTAACCGAAACACTCTCCGAAATTTCTCTATTACCCTTTCAATTTCGGAATCATCAGTAAGTTGTATTATTTTTCATTTAAAATAGTTTGTATCATGTTCCGGTATATCAAGCTTATATTCAGTGATTGTGTTTCTCTTCGATCGAGTAACGACAATTGTTTCATTTCCAAATAATTTTAATTTACTTTGTGGAGATTGATTTGTTTCAATTCATATCCTATTCGCCATTTCATTAGTCTAGAAGAACGATTTTTCAAATTTAAAAACCATGTTAACGGCTTATGATCAATAACACTCTGCTAGTTGGAAAAATTGACAAGCTGGGCATCAAGGAAGTAAACCTAACTCGAGTACGCTTAATCCAATGATGCTAGTCCCATTTCAAAGTTAGTCCCCATTTTTGAGATATCGCTTTTGACATGTTTTGGCTCAGAGTCAAAAATTTGTCAAAATATACACTCTCTTGAACCATTAAGATTTTTGTTATGCTTTCTTCGGCAAAGTTGTTGCGCAAGTCAAGACAAATAACTTTGCCGAACATATATCAAGACCGAAAAATCACATCTATAAATTAACATTTTTCTTAACTTTTTCAATTTTAATTTTCTGATTCTTTTGCATCGTCTTCGGGATCTTCTTCCTCTTGTAAATTCCAACAAATGTCACCCAAGGGCGCCTGCAGCTTTTTGCCGCTGGATCAATGTTCGAGCCTTGCCGTCACTTGCTCAAAACGCTCGCCGTGCTCGTCGGATTCGGCTATTTTCAATGACATTCGAACATTAATATTAATTCCGAGAACAATCTTTATATCTTCTTTTACATAATTCTGTGCCACAAGCTGTCGCACATTGAGAGCATTTTCTAATGGATCGTTCATCAAACGACGAATAGCTGCTCCATTGAGTATTCCTGTATTCAAAAACATAATGCGAAATTGATCAAAACTTAGATTCGAATAGATTCAAATACCAACCTTCATTTATTTTCATTCCACTTAACCGTGGAAAAATGCAACGCAATTCGACGAACGCATTTCCATCTGGATTCAGCGCTTCTATAAAAGTTTTAACCATTCCAAGCTTGATATGAAGCGGTGGTAGCAATATTTTTTCAATTGGCACAAGTGGAGTCTCAATGTTGTTTTCGTGTCGCAATCTAATTTTCCCTTTTACGTAAAGCCCAGTTCTGTTCGTTGTATTGGTCGCCTTCAAAACGTCTATTCCACAAGCACATAAAACACATGTTTTTAGTGTAACCCTATTGCATGCCTCTTAAAAGAGCTATTACTCTTAAGTCTGCGCAAACTTTTCACTAATGGTCAAAGTGGGTTTCGAAATGGTGTCTGTCTGTCAGTCTATCAGTATGTCAGTCTGTGTCCTCTCTACAGCCCAGATGGTTTAACCAATCGAACTGAAACTCTATATTTAAGCTTTTTTGATAAATGGTGAGGTCCCAGTGAATTTTACTCCAAATCGGCTAACCGGAAGTGGCCGCTGCCCAGGTCCAGAAAATTTATTTTGCAAAAATCTTCAAAGGTACATGTTTTCCAAAAAAACTACTTAATACAAAATGTTCCCAAAAAATTAAAAATTAAAAATTAATTAATTTAAAAAAAAATTAAAAAATTACAAGAAAAAAATTCTCAAAACTCGCTGTTCGTAAAAGAAAGTCGTTTGTTTGGCCACACCTCCATTTTTTTCATTGATGCATAAGTTTCCTTTGTGTTTGTGCTGAGTGCAATTGGAACGGAATTTTTTAAGTTGGTGATATAAAGGAGAACTGCCTTTAAACTGGTTTTGGAGGAATCGATAAACCATCGCCAATCTTCAAAATTATATGCATGGTGCATCGTTGATACCAAACCACGGATATCAGTGCAAAAAGCGATTGAATTATTTTCAATTGATTTGAAAAAATTCGTAAAATGAGGATGACGATTTATTGCTCTATATGTCCGAATATTTCAATACTTTGACAAAAGAATGACATTTGATGGTTTAATACATTGATACAGGTGTGTATCCGGTTTCATCAGATTCAAATGTTGGTGGTAAATATTCTTCAGTTGGGTTTGATCTTTCCGGAACAGGAATTTCATCTGAATGCGGTAGTGGTAATTGAGCATATGTCGTAGCAATCGATTGGTCATAATTTTAAATTTTACACATACGTAACAAAAGCAATTGAGTTTAAAACATCTACTTATCCATATTTCACCAGATTTCACAAGCCGATTTTCACTTTATTTTTTGTGTTCTTTTGTCACTTTAGTTATATATTTAAATGAAAAACTTTTTATTTTTTTTGTTTAAGGTAAATGTCCCAATTGCGGATCGCTAATAAAAATTTAAGGGTTTGACGGTTTCTATATTAAATATAAATTTTTTTTTTTATTTTTTGTCGAATTTCAGTAATTTTTTTATAATATAGAGTAATTTTCACTTGTAGGATTCATTTTTTAACAAAAATGTGCAATAATACTAAGGTACCTAAAGTGGATCGCTTTAAAAATTCAATTCCCTAAAGCGGACCGTTTGCCGTCCATAATGTGGATTTCAAAGAAGTTCGCACTTGGAAACATAAAAATTAATATTTTTGGAATGAAAATCTTTTGATTTTAAGAAATAACAATTCAAGGTTTAAAAAATAAATAATAAAAAATACTAATAATATCAATGCTCACATAATTCAAAAAATAAAATAAATATAGGTAATATCACATACAAATTGACTTCATTGGTATTTGGTAATACAAAAACTCTGAAATATAAGCGTAACTTAATACATATCACCAAAAAAAAAAAAAATAAACTGAAACCTAGGTAATTCACATTTTATACAATAAATTTTACTTAAACCTAAATAATTTTTTATTTAGTTGCTATCACGGACCGATTTAATTTGCGGAACAGAATAAACTTCTCTCGCGTTAATCAGTTCTGGTTCCGGTATGGGATGGATAACATCAGTCTTGTTGTATCAGCAAACATCATCTTTGTCAGACCATTTCCTATTGCCCGACATGCACATTACTTTTACGAAGTACTCGTCATTTTTTTTATCTTCAATGATTCCGGGGAACAACTCACCCTCATATTTCACAATTACATACTGTTGAATTTTAAGTTCAACTTCAACTCTTCGCTCTCTTATAAAAATTTGCTCTGGTTTGTTCTGGTATTCATTTCCTTTAATGTTTCGTTTTTTTTCTTCTCGTTGTCTTTTCCTTTCTTCTTTCTCATTTTGTTCTTTTGTTTTTTTATCTGTCTTCAACTGAGTATATTTAATCCACTGTTCAGAGGATACTACTGCTGGTAATTTTTTTTTTTCTTTGTTGGAATTGAGTCTGCAGGTGAAGGCCAAATTAAATTTTGTTTGAACGGAGTCGGTAAGTTTTTATTGATTAGACTTTCCACTAATTTGATTGGTGTGTGAGGTTCATTGTCAACCGTTACTGTGCCGTCGGTATCTACATTCAATTTAACGTTAGTTTTATCTCCCTCATAGTATTTCCAAATCAATTTCCATTTCATTATTGGCTAAAGAAGGTTCTGAAATATTCACCTCAGGCGCCACATCATTGAAATCATCTGAAACTACGTTAATTTTAAGATCTCTTCGATATTCAAATAATGAAGCATCCTCTATATCGCCATTCCAGGAATTACATGAAAAGAAAGATGTTCGAGATTTTGTTGTACTAATTTATTTGTTCCCGTTTCCTTAGATTGTAGTGCTTGACCTTTATTGCTAAGCAGTTTACCATATTTTATCGCGTTGGAGTCGAAAAAGCACAAACCACAAGTTTTAAATCCGTTACTCAAATTCTTTTCGAAGCAAGGAATATTTAAAATTGTTGATAGCAATGGAGCAAAATCTTCCCGGCGCATTTTTCGCCATTATTTTCCATGCGCCACTTTTTAACTTCTGTTCTCCATTTTTCTTTCAAAGGATGGAAGTAAGCCACATCCATTGGTTACAGTATTGATGTGAAGTTGGGTAGAAGAGCAATCTATATGATTCCGTTCTCGCTGCAAAACTGGCTCAGATTTAATGTCATATATGATGTGTGGCCATCCACAAAAAGTACAACTTGAAATTGTATATTATTGTTTATTGCCAAGGGAAAAATATATTGGCTATGTATCGCTTCTTCCAATTCCCCAACTGGCTGGCATACTTTTAGCTACACTAACAGGAATTCTCTTATACGGTAAAACCACCATTGGGCGACCAAGTTTCCCTAGTGCATTGCCCATGACAAGTGTTGTCACATTTTCTTTTTCGTCGTTGGCTACTAACGAGTAAACTGATTTCCGCCCTTTTGTGACTACAACAGAATTTTCTTTTGGACTTAAAAAAAATGCGGTTTCGTAACAATTGAAGATACGCTCCAGATGATCGAATATAGATAAATATCCGTTAGCTTCCAGGTAAACTGTAATTTCGGTGAACCATTCTTTAATTTTATGTTCGGTAACTTCTGCACGACTTTTAATTAAATATTGCGAAACCCTTTTAGAAACTGAAGGGTTTCTTTTCAAAAAACGTTCGTACCAGTGGCGACCTATCAGGAAAAATTAGATTATAAGACGGACTGGAATGTAGTATTAATTGAAACTTATTTACCTGGTCTACCGCCTCAAAATTTGTATGTAATTTGCAAATCTTTAGCAAGTAATTGCACAGAATCTAATAAAATATCTTTCGATATGGGAAATCCAATTTTGGCCATGTGGTCATCAATCCATGAGCATAGATGTCCCTCTTGTTCTTTAGAAAAAATACTTGGTGCCCCTTGTTTTACGTCAGCACTTAGATTCTTTTTGAAGTGGTTGTATAATGTTGTTTTGGGAACATCGAAAGTTTTACTGGTCGTATGAACAGCCATGCAATTCTTTACTGCTCCTAAGGCACTGTTTAAGGCAACTTTAAAATTCGCTTTAGCACCCTCACTATTTTTATTTGCCATTCTATGGTTTATTTAATTATTTTTAACCATCAATCTAAAAAAAAAAATTGATTAACACGATCTCCTTTAAGTACAAAATACTTCCCTTGTAGCACTTAATTCGGATCGCGCGATTCGCATTTGGGACATCATTACAATTTTGTAAAAATGATAATTTTTATTAAATATGGTTAATAAATATTATCCAAAATGTAATATTAATCACAAAATATCAGAAAAATAAGTTGCTCTAAATTGGACCTACCCTTTTTGCTTAATTTAATATATATTTTATCGATTAACTTTCCCATCTAACACTAAAATTATTTCTGTTTTTAATTAACTTTACTTTCTAAAAACATGAATATTATTGAAAAAATTTAGATCCAAATTAGCTCATCTCAAAACAGAATTAGTAACACACAATATAAATTTAGATTTTTTATATTAATTGTTATTATTAATATAAAAATTTGAATTTAAAATATGTAAGTTATGAACATAAAGTGGATCATGCGATCCGCATTTGGGTAAGTGCGAAAAAATAACGTATATAATGTGGATCTACTTAATTTAGATTAAACAGTAATTTTTTGCTATAAATAATGTGTTTTTTTTATTGAACAATGATTAATTACTTACCGTTTACTAGTAAAAATCACGAAAAATATAAATTACACGACCTTAAAACCTTATTTTATCATTGCACTTTCCTTAAGAAATTTATAAGCAAAAATCAGTTACAGCACTTAATGCTTCACACCTGCGATGCGATGAACAACTAAAGGATAAAATGAATAGTAATATTACAGTTATCCCGCCAAAAAACTAATACAAGCAACATAACATATGAATGTATATTTCTTGATATCCAATACATTGATAAACCAAATATTTTTCTTATTTTTAACAAAATGACGTTAAACGATCCACAATCGGTAGAACGATCCACATTATGGACGTTTACCTTATATTGTAGTTTTTATTTTTTCCTTATTGTGACAATTTTTTAACTTTTTGAAAAATATCGATTTCGAGAATAATTTCTTCTTCGGTTTCTTTTTTACTACTATTACATAATTTATTTTGAAGCTGTTTATATACTGTTGCTATGCACTGTTTTTTGGCACCTCGTTTATTTTTAAGTTATGGATAATTAAGTAATTTGTAAATTTTATTGTTTTTTGTGTTGAATTTGTCGTTAAGTAAATTGTTGTTGTTTTTGTTTTTGCATATTTCTAGCTCTTCTAGCCTGTCTAATTTCGGTCTTTTTTTGATTCTGTGTAAAACGGTTAAAGTTTTAATAAATTCAGTGTACCTGTGATTGTCAGTTTTTATATGTTGTGCGAAATTTGATTTTATGTCCTTTTTGGTTATGTTACAATAGTTTCTATTGGATCTATATTTGTCGATGCGAAGTTTATTCGAAAAAAAAGTGTTTTTCCTCGGAATGAAAAGAAAAAAAAATAACACAAAAATGTGAATGTGGACGTGGTTTTTCGGTCTTGATATGTTCGGCAAAGTTGTTGGAAAGCATAACGAAAATCTTAATGGTTCAAACTCTATTGCTGAAAAACGAAAAAAAAAATTGATGCCATTTTTCATATTTAATTGATCGGCAAAACTGTTGTCCGGAATAATAGGAATAAGTTTGCTAAAATTAAGATAACGTATGGGCGAAAATGATGATAGCCCCATACCATCGTCAATCATTTCTTCTCAATAGTAGGATAGTTTTGTTCTGCCCCGTTTAAAACTCGAGTAGAGAGATAAGCAATCGGTAGATCAAACTCGTTCTCTTTCTGGGAGAGAATGGCACCTATTGCTGGGTCACTCGCATTAGTTATTATTAAAGGTAGAGTAAAATCGGGATGTTGTCAAGTAAGAGACTTTAGTAAATGGATGAAATTGGCATAAATTCCAAAGTACTAAAATGTTGAGCAACAGAGGACTAAATTGGGCTTTAAATTACTTTTTAATTTTTTGATCTGTTTACATATTGTCGGCTCAGAATTATCCTTGTCCTTATATGCATTTTCCCTAAATTGGAGAAAACGGCATTTGAAAGTTAAATTAGTTGGAGAGTCAAAGATGTTCCTGAGATTTGTTAGAATAAAGCTTAGTTACGAAGTACAATGCTTGAAACTCAAAAAGTATTTTAACTATTTGAGTTTGAAATTTAAGAGTTTTGGACCAACTTTTCTTAAAAGGCTTGTCTATGTCGTTACGATTTTGTCTATATCCTCGATTTTTGTGAATACTAATTTTTAGCATACATCAAGCAAGCAAAACAAAATTCTAAAATCTATTTCTTTAACCCGGCTACTCCACCTGACATAAAAATTACCATTACAATTACCATGTCTGGTAACAAAAATATAAAAAATGGCGTCGGGTGAGGAAAACATACAATAAATTCGACGGTTAGAAATCATTTGAGTTTTCATATTTTAAAGAAATTGTGCAAACATTTTTTGCAAAAAAGATCGTCACACGTATATATATTTTAATGATTCTTTTTTGGCTGCCACATTTTTAAGTTTGTGTTTAAAAATATCTCAACAAAAATTTATTTTTATTTGTGGAACAAAACATTTTTGTAAAACAAGTTTCGAACTACAAATTAGAAAACTTCGATTCAAAACTGGTAGCCATGTTTTTGAATCCAGCCAAAAAATGTAAAATTTTGGTATACAATCAAGTTATGCCTTCTTGGCAGCAAATGATTGTATGACATATGGCAAGTTGTTGCAATTTCGTGTCTCCAATAGCAACTGTTCGAATTTTAATGGTATAACTCGATGTTAATGGCAGGTGGAGAGTAGGTGTAAACCTACTTATACCATTAAAATTCGAACAGTTGCTAGTGTAGACACGAAATTGCAACGATTTGCCAGATGTCATACAATCATTTGTTGTCAAAAAGGCACAACTTGATTGTGTACCAAAAAGGAACCCACCGTTGAACATTTCGAACGCACCCGTTAACGTGAAAACGTCAGTCAATGTAAACATTTTTATCATGGTGAAGTTCACGAACGAGCAACGTTTGAAAAATATTTAAAATTGCTACCGCAATTCTGAGTCGGTGGTCACAACTTTAAGAGCGCTTACTCCAATTTTCGGTCGTAATAATCATCCCACCAGACGGTCTGCATGTTATAGTGGATAAATTCGAGTCAAAATATTCAATATTGGATGTTTTTTGTCCCAGTGAGAGGTCGAATTACCGATTGTATCGCAGCCTTAAGTGCTTCAGTTCAAAATGAGCCAAATCAATTGATTCCACACCGTTTATAGGAATTACGAATCTCTCAAAACACATTGTGACGAATTTTGCATAAAGATCTTGGCTCACACTCTTCCAAGACTAAATAACCTCAAGAGCTGAAGCCTCTTGGTCATTTGAAGCGCTGAAACTTCTCCGATTGGGCCTTGCTAAAGTTTAGAGAAACTGAATTTTATCGAAAAATCATCATCAGCGGTGAAGCTCATTTTTGGTTGAATGGCTTTGTCAATACCCACATGTGGTCCAAAAGACTTCTTTACAACCACTAAAAGTGACCGTGTGGTGTGGATTTCATACAGGAACATGTAAATGTAACATGTGTATTGCACCTGGAACAAATTTTAGCCGATATATTTAAATTTGTTTTTAAAATTTCTTTCCAAAACGCTAGGCACAGAGTTAATATCTTGTATATTGCTGTGGCCGCTTCCGAAAATTTCTGTTTTACAATGTGTATATTCCGAATTAATATGTACAAAATTTCATTTAAAACTTCTTTATCACCATGAATCTTTCCCTTTAAATTATACACGCAAAATTGTCGCTTATAAAAGAAGTTCGAATTGTTAGCTTAAAGGAGTTGGAAGACATTTTGCATATCAAGCATCACTTAAGGATTCTGCAAAACTCTAGGAAGTGAAGAAAAAATTAGCGGATATAGACCAAATCGCACGGATATAGATAAAACCACATCTAACAAAATTAAATCAAAATTTTTTTACAGCTTTGCTTTGGAGGTAGACAAAAAACGAATCTGAAGGATATAGACAAAATAAAACAATGCGACAATAAAAATTTGTGGAAATAGACAAATTTTTTAAAAAATATTTCAGAAACGATTGGAGCTAGCAGAATTTTGATGGAAAATTTGGATTCATTTTGGTCGTTTGACCCTAGGTTTAACTGACGACTTTTCACTTTTATGTCACTAAAAGTAACAAAAAGGCATTTAAACATTTTTCTCTTTCGGAGGGTTCAGTTAAAAGGATAAATGCTGATTTTGTGAAGCATTAGAGACATATGTATATGAATTTGTTAAGAATTAGAGGCTATCCACATCAAGCATGAATTGCAATGCGAGTAAACATTTTTTTTTTAGAATTACGATATAAAATCACTAATACATATATACAAATTTTACTTATGTATAATATTAGCGTGATGTTTTCAATCAATTTAAATTTAACTAAAACTGAAAATTAATTCAAAATTAGAGAAAACCAAATTCGCTCGTAGATATAGTATGGCATATTACATTTGAATTTCGTGTTTCTCTATCTTTGAAGTAATTTTCGGATTTATTTAAATTAATTTGATTGAAAATATCGCACTAACATTATAAATGGACAAAAATTTTATATCAGTGTTTTTTGTATAATGATTTATCCATTTTAGTTATTTATAAGTAATATAATATAGATACAACTATATTCCCCTCCGACTGAACTGTCACAAGATACAATTACAAAAACAAAACCACTATCCTTGCCCACCAAAAATACCAGAAAAAAGCGTTATTATGTTATTACGTTTGTTTTCCGTCGGTATTCGGTCGTCCTGGCGGTTATAATTGAATTTAGTCGAAATTCGAATAGTTGTTCAGAAAAGAAAGTTTAAGTTTACGGAAGAGGAAGTTTACAGAAAAAAATTAAATATAAATGTATTTTCGAAAGGACTGAAATGTTGATCAAAAGTATCGAAGTACTTTTTATTTTCTAAAGGACCGAAAAAAGTACTAAAGGATCAACTTTTTCATCCCTGCTTCAGTAGATACTTTTTCAATTTAGTAGGGCGCTTTTGAATAGGGAGGTAACGTTTTTTGCCTTAACAAAATTAGTAAACAAAAATTAAATTTTTGATCGTAAAATTTTGTGCAAAATTTTATTAAATACATAAATAAATTTAACAGCAATTCAAGATATATTCTACAATCAATTTCAGACACAAATACTTACTTATATATATACATACTGCAATATATAAAAATTGTGCTAAATATATACATTGGAAAATACAACATCCAAATAAATCTATCTTCAATCTACAAACAAAAAAAAAAAAAAAAAAAATGTCATCCCTGAACTCAAATAGGGTTGAAAAATCTAGAAATAACAATAAATGTTGATTCACTGTAATTTTATCAACTCTGAGGACGTATAAATATAAATTGAATCGTTCGTTGCTTTGGATTCAAAAACGAAATAAATTTTTATTTTATTTTATAAATGTGTAATACATTGACAAATACGTATCTTCTTGGCCATCTTCTTTCCAATGCCAACTCTGTTATGTTTTGCCGTTCAATTAATTCATCACATAAGCAAAAGACTTTAAACTCTGAATGATTTTAACACTTTTTGTATTTTTATTATAATGTACAAGTATGAAAATGTATAAAATCGTTTTTTTTTTTTATGAAGATAATGTATTTCTTGAGTCGTTGCTTCTTTTGGTTTACATTTAAAAATAAATGATTTTATTAACTTTGTTATAAAGCTGTTGAATAATTTGTTTTTATATTATATGCTGAACTTTTATATAAAATAAAAAAAACGTTTTTTTTATGACACCTCAATGTGTTATTTATTAGTTACCATTTGGTTAGTTAGTTAGATTTTAATCAATACTAAAATTGTTGTTTTATTTTATTTTTGCAACGAAAGTGTATAATTTGAAGATGTTAAAATATAAAAATTCTAATTGACGATTAAAAAGAATTATTAATTTTTTATTTTTTATTGTTATATACCCCGGGGCATTTAATTTGTTTTAAACTCAACAATAAAATTAATTATTAAAAAGTTTTATCGATTTTTTTTTAATGTTTAATTATTTTACTTACTTATAAATATAAAAATTGTTATTTTTTTTTTTTTTTTTTTAAAGTTCGTTCTAAAGAAAGTTTCGTTATGCTATCACAAACAATAAAAATCGATCGTTCTTAGAAACGAAGTGCTGGATGTACGTAGTTATATATTTATATAATTATCGTTTACACATTACAATTGATTGACAAGTTTGGATGAGACACACGTCATATAAGTATATAGGATTTTTGGTGTATCATAAATTATTTAGAAATAACATACTTATGACCTCCAAAAAAAAAAACTAATAAATTTTAAGACATGTGTGGTATGTACTTAGTACACACACATACTAAAAATAGTACATAAATATTTCAACATAATTTAAGTTCATTTTTCCCTAATCCTTTATCAAAAATGAATTTTTGTTTTCGTAAACTTCTGACATGTTCAGTCAATTCTTGGAACCAAATTTGCGTAATACATTTTTTTTTTTAATTTTCTCTTTCAGTTCTGTAAAATAAAATGATTTGCAAAAAACTTTTTTTGGTTCTGTTTACACGCACAGACAAGTTAATATTTTGTTTTGGGAAACCAATTATTTAGAGTTATTTGGTTTGTATACATGTTTTTCTGGAGATGGTCAGTGCTCCGAAAAATTTATTAAATAATTTTAAATAGGCGATATTTTTATGACCAAAATATTTTCTGTAAAATGTTAGTTTCGTCATTTCGTCGTTTACAACGATTCTTTAATAGTTTTAGAAAATTCACACCGAATTGTGATTTTTTTTAAGCTTACTTAGCAATTAAGTATTTATTACTTATTTCAGAAAAATAAAAATTGCAATTAGTTTTTACTACAAAGTTTTGTTAGCGCCACTTTCTTATTAATTGCTTAAAAGTTAATTTGAAACATTAAAAACATTTCTTCTTTACGGATGCTTCTTCACAAAATGCGTTGATATACTCTTATAAATCAGCCATAAAACGGTTAAGTACTTAGTGATGTGATTACTATCTTTGGTTTTTCTTCCGAGTTAAAACCTAATTGAATGTTGTTGATGTATTGACTACAATAGGTGTTTTATTTATTGAAGGAATACAGATCGTAAAAACTATTTTTAATTAATTTTGTTATCACTTCCTCGAAAAAAAATTTAAAATGTTCTAAATTAAAAAAAAAAATCACTGAGATACATTTTTTTTTAATGAATATTTTGATTGGCTAAGATTTTGAACAGTTCTATTTTCTCAGGAATAACATCTTCATTTCACTTTTACAAATTATCTGAAAGAAGAGATACAAATAATTGCTTCTCGTTTGGTTCGGCTGCAATGAAATTTGGTGACTTCAAAACATATTTTGGCCTGCTGTTGTTGAATCACCGATTGTCTATTTAGTTTTGCGAAAATAGGAAAAATTACCTGACAACCATCTCTGTTTTATACAAAGAACTAGCTGTACCCTGCGCGCGTTGCTACGCTACCAACTAAAATAAATTTGAAGGAAAGACATTATACAAATGTTCAATTCATTTTAAGTCATTTTATTGATTTTGTTCATTTCGAAAAAATTGTGACACTGCAGCGTTTCGTTTCAATTCGATATTTATTGACGTGCTGCGGGATGCACAATATTTCTTGTTTTTCCATCTGGTGCATAAACGAATAAATCAGAAGGTTTTCCGACGCGTGAGCAGGCCACATAGAGCTGCCCATGTGAGAAGCATGGATTCTTCAAATTTAATCCACACGCTTGCAACGATTGTCTTTGTGCTTTGTTGATAGTTATTGCGAAAGCGAGTCGCACCGGGAACTGCAAACGTTTGAATTCGAATAGCATATCTGTCGGAATCATTGGGATACGTGACAACAGTACGTCTTCACCTTTGAATTTTCCAGTCAAAATTGTTGCTTCGATAACATCTTGACTGAGAGTCTGGTTCCGTTGTAAAGTCGTGGTGGATTTATGTTTCGAAGAAGAATGATGAGTACGCCAATTTTCAATGCAAGAACGTGCGGTGGTATGCCTGGCAAATCAAGCGAATTCAAGAATTCAGTTGGATAGTTGACAACTTCGTCTTGATTCACCACAGTATCGATGGACTTATATGTTGTCGTTTCGCCGGGTATTCCATTCTGAATAGTGAAGTTGATGGTATTGACATCGATGTTTTTGGCCGCTAATATAGCACGCGTACTGAGCCACTAATGATTTTTGTAGTTCTGTGCAATGTTTGGGAAAACTTTTTGCACCAATTCCTCTATGCTTTCTGTGATCTTACAGAAGTTTGCTGGCAAGATGAAACATTGCGTAGATTCATCAATTTGCATTCGCCCATTTCCTATATCCATTAATTGTTTTACAAAATTTCCAGCCGATGCATCCCGTTGTAGTTGTATACGCATGTTGGTTTTCAAAGTCAATTTCTGTAAATGACGCCATAAAACTGATGATTTGAGACATGCATTAAGTTCATCAGCGGCTGTTGAACGTGGTATAACCGGCAGTGTTTGTCGAAAATCACCAGACAATAAAATGAGTGCGCCACCGAAGATCCGCGCGTTTCCTCTCAAATCTCACAGTATACGATCAAGCGCTTCCAATGTTTTCTTGTGAGACATTGTACATTCGTCCCATATGATAATTTGACACGTTTGGAGTACTTTGCCCATTCCAGAGTTTTTGTTGATGTTGCATGTTGGTGCCTCAGTGTTTTGTAAATTCAACGGCAGTTTCAATGCTGAATGCGCTGTTCGGCCACCATCCAAAAGAGTTGCCGCAATTCCAGATGATGCAATGGCCAGTGCAATATTATTTTGTGATCGTATGGTTGCCAAAATGAGTGAAAGAAGAAAAGTCTTGCCTGTACAACCGGGCGCATCTATGAAAAACAGTCCACCGCTTTGTTGTGTGATTGCACGTATAATTCTGTCATACGCAATGCGTTGTTCTGGAACCAACCGCGGAAGATTTGTCTGAACAAATGTCCCCAGTTCGTCAGAATCAAAGTGTGTTTCTCGTTGCAAATCACGATCGAAAAGGTTGTTCGCTGGTCGGTTCGGAGAAGACATTCCCAGTTGCACCAGTGCTTTGTTAGCGATTGCCAAACATGTCTTCAATCAAAATCAATGCCTCATTATACACGTTTGGTGTGAATTGAATGTCCGGATTTTGATTCGCAGCACGCAAACGATGTAGAATATCTTCACTCATGTAGTCCTTGTATTTTTCCCAAAGATCTTTTGGATTAGATGGGAAGCAGGTTGTCAATATTATGGCAAATAACGTGCGTATTTACTGTGGTCGAGCAGTATTCGAGTGCAGTGTCCCAATGTGCATCATTCTCAAGAAGATTTAGTTCCTGGCAAGCTTGGCGATAAGTGGCGCACAGCTGACCGTTCACTGTTCTCAAATCTTGGAAAGATGTCGGTCCACGTACATTGATTAAAAGCAATCGCAGATAGAAGCATTCTGTGTTGTTCGGGTGAACAGTGTACAGACGACCCAATGCGTCATTGGAATACAAATTGGGATGTCCTTCAACTGCTTTACCTTGATTGCGACGTTGAAACTTTTTAGCCGATGCATTCCATGTGTAGAATTTCGGTACCTCAGAATAAAGTAGAGTCTTTGCAAAAATATCATCTTGGCACAATGAGTAAAATGCAGTTAAAATTGTTGCCGGTGGAACCAATGCTCTTGCACGTACATTATCTGCTGTGAAGTACACGCGCTGTCCATTCTCGAGATGCACCGCCAAGTGTACTACTGTTGGATGTCGTTCATGGATTGGAAATGATAAGATGCGCCATACTGCTCCAAGTTGGTATTGGTTGATTTCATCGAGCGGTGCGGCCACATTCTCTACTCCGAAGACTGCCATGTCGCTTCCTTTGTTGACATATTTGCAAATGTATTTGATCGACTTCACTGAATTGCAATACTCAACATTAATGTGTGCTTTGAAGGTCTTTGAGAGCAACGGTGAATATGGCACAACCCAACGATTATCGAAGAACGATGGATTGGCCGCCATCCTCAACTGATCGTCGACGATACAGTGGATATCCGTTATTGCCAGTGATGTCATCAGAAACCAAGTTTCTTGGCTATCGTTTCGTGCATTTCCCATCAGACATGCATGGTGAATTGTTGTTGAATGCGCCACACGGACCATAAATCATATTTTTGGTAACGATATCGGATAAGTCTAGATCAATGTCCTTATCTGGTATTTCTGCTAAGATGATTTAGTCAATTTGATCTGGCGTAATTTTGTTGATTAACCAAACCAAAATATGTGCATGTGGCAATCCTCTTTTCTGCCATTCAATGGAATACATCCAGCAGCGTGTCTCTCCAAAAACGTGATGCTTGATAATAAAATCCATCAAATATTTCAATTTTTGTTTAAATACGCATGCGGTAATGTCATGGCGGTCCGAAGATGATTGTCCAGCTAACAGAAGTTCTTTAATTTCATCTCATGTTGGATTGCATGTAAATGTGATGAACAAATCTGGACGACCATATGCGCGAACGTATGTCATCGCATCTTGTGCGAATTCATGCATGTGCCGTGAACTCCCCGTGAATGTAGACGATAATATGACCATTGTTCCCAATTCGTTTGGATTCACGTTACCATCATTAACGATTGCGTCTCGTAAATGGATGTACTCTTCACAACGCAACACGGTTTGATTCAATCGAATATATAGGAGTCCTTCGGTTTCAATCTTCACGTACGACGATGTATTGATGGAACAATTGTCGACATTTCAGAATATGGTTCTCAGCGTCTTGATGAATCATCAATCGATACGAATAATAATTCATGGCACTGACTTTCTTATTCGTTTCCTCGTCTGTTTGTGGATTTCTCATTTTGAAGTTGAAATGATATCCATCTTCTCCTCGCCAAAACAGAATCGGATACTGCAATCCGTCGTATGAGCGATGAGTATCGGAGACTCGCTGAACGTCACCACTTCTGCGATGAAGAATTATGTCGCGCGATTCGAATTTCTTCACCAACTATCACGATCGCCACTTCATCGATTGTTGGTGCATTGAACTGTCTTTCGTGTTGGCCAACGGGTCTTTTGTCTGCTCGAATTACAACTTACTGCGTAGTCATCGGCTGGCATTCGTTGAATGGCGGTTTTAAACAACTGAACTAATTCATTGTGTTGATCGAAAAGGGCTTGCAACGCAGCCACGATTTCTCGTCTAGTGCCCGCATTATAATGACATCGTTGTTCAATTTGTTCATCACTGTTTGCCATGAAATAAATTTGAAGAAACTTGTGATCTGCGTCCGGCAATGGTAGAAGCGATCCGGCACGATGATAAATTTGCCCTTGGACTCTGAATGTTGGCATGTAATTTTCGCGCACGATGTTCGTTGCACCGAACGATGTCATTTGAAAACATGAATTGTATTTGCGGATGTTTTCCAAGAAACGTGTAACACCTGATAGCAACGTTGATAGTGGTTCGGGTGGTAGATGTAATTCTGGCAGTTTAACTTTTCCATTGGCGCAACACATTACTGGCGTTTCGTTCTTAAATTTGAGGGCGCTACAATACATGCAAATTTTATCCATTTTTTCAATGACGACACTTGGATGAAGACTGTAATCATTATTACTGTCATAATGGAATGCACCAAGATTTAAATCAGCGTACACTGTTCGTCTTGATCGAGCGGTGCTTATTCGAACATTTTGCAGCCTTCTTTCCCGTTGTTCAGTTGTCTTAGACGAACGGGCCTGAGTAGTACGTATTTGATCAGTTTCTAACCTCACTTTTCGTTGTTCAGATGATTCAGACGAACGGGTATCAGCGGCATGTACTCGAACATTTTCCAGCCTTAATGCTCGTTGCTCGTCTGATTCTGAGGCTCGTAATGCTCTTTTCTTTCGTGCTTGAGGTGTAGATCGGCAAATTGCTTGTCGCTTTGGAGGCATAATTGTATGGGAACGACGTGAAAAATGCGTTTGAATTTATTAGATGTCAATCAGCAATCCAAATCTCACAATATATCCAATCCAATTGAACCGGCTGTTCACACACAGATGGAAATGTTAATATTGACGGTGATCACCAATTCGCTGAGGGAAATTTGAAGTGAAAAAAATCAGCATTCGAAAATTGTTGAAATCGGTTTTAATTCCACTCACGATGATATCCGAAATAAAACTGCACAACAAATGCGTTGGGAACGTCAATCAGCAGTCAGATCCTTCACATACACATTCGATGATCTTCGTGAATTCACTGTAGAGAATGAATAAAATCAGCTCACGGAAACTACGAAAATTCAATTCGATTGAATTATTTATCTAAATTATTAATTTAACTCACAATGAAATGCACAAAACTATTCGAAAAACGCTCCCAAATATAAAAATACGCACAATATTGTCTGTTCAATATGAGCCGGACATGAATTTCACAATTTACATAAATTCTTATGTCACCCACAACTCAAAACGTCATCATTCGTTCACTGTTTTCGTTTCAATTCAAATCAGTATGAACTGTCACGGCAATATATGAAATTGATTGGAATGACAGTGGCGCCATCTGTCGAAAATTGATCGTACCAACTCACAAACCTTCGTGGGCTCATGCACACAACTTTGCTAAAGATCATCACATGATCAAATGCATAGTTTACGATTCTATAAAGGACATACAGACAAACATTCATTTTTCTATATATAGATAACGCCTCAAATGGGAGGTCTCATATCATCACTAATTAAATTATTATAATTGTATTCGACTTTTTTAAAAAAATTGTGTTTGCATTTTTTTTTTTTTTTGCAGCAATTAAAATAAATCTGACAGCAAATGAATGAATAAACTAAGAAAATGAAAAATAATAAATTTTCAATTTTATTGTGCGAACATTAAAATTTTGAACTAAGAATTTTAATTTTTATTTTATCAATAAAAATTATTATTGCAATTGCCTTCTTAATTCATTTGCTATCAAATTCATTTTAATTGCGCTAAAATTGGAAAAAAGAAAAACAAGCATCGCGCGATTTAAGGCGATGGCAATGGGCGCTTTCAGCATGCCCGGTATAATAAGAGTTTACCGTATATTTTTCGAAAAATCAAACTGAAAACGTCCAGTGTGCTCTAGACTTTTTAGTATGTTCTGTAAATTTTTTTATAGGTTTTGCATTTTAGCTATTAATCAATAGATGGCGGAAGCAAATAAGTTTATTAGGTTTTTTTTTTCTTTTCCAATAATTCCAATTCAACAGAACCAGTACACTAAAACCTTTGTTCGGGAATAAATAAGACTCATTTCCACGTGAACATTATAAAAAAGATGTTGATCCAATATTATTACATTTTAATATTTTATAATTGATGGCCGGACTATGTAGTGGAGGATAATTTTTTTTCTAAGTTTTCTACGCACACGTTTTCTTGTACCCTTTGCAAGAGGCGCTTTTGATAAAAAACAATAAATTGGCAACATTTATAATTTGTTGGGACTACTGCACAAATTTATAAATAAATTAAAAATTAAAAAATTGAAATTAGTTTTAAAATATGTATTCTGGAAAATGGAGATTTATTTTTAAAATTGCTTCGTCAACGTTAAATAATTTGTATCAGATTAAATTTGATCGTTTGTCTCGATTTTTTTTTTCTGGTCCAAAATATTATTTGTGTTGCTAATTTGTTATTTTTAATGCTAATGTTTATCGCTACAAAATTTTTCTTGTATGCTCATGTAAATTGTCCCAAAAAAACTGTTCATCTTTCTCTATCTTCTATCTCTATGCAAAGAAAAAAACCTTCTCCTCTGTTTTAAAAGAAGTAGTAAAGTTGTCCTTCGTCAAGTGCCAAGAGTAGATTTTATTAATTAAGTATTTAGTAATTGGACTAAAGTATTTACTAGCATTTACTTAATGTCAATAAAGAGAATGGGTGAAGTAAATAAAAAAGAAATAAATACTTTCACATGACTTTTTCAAATTTAATTAAATGTCTTTGAATATTTCCTTCTTGGATAAAAAAATATTTGAAGGTCAAGGTAATACTTTTCATACAATTTAAAAATTTGATTTAAATGGTTTACTACTTAGAAAGAATTTTTTTTTACAAAATTTTAGTACTTAAGCATATTTAAGCGTTTTTTTCTTAATCTCTTCACCCATTGCCTGGAATGCATTAAAATAAGTAAATACTTTTTCTAAAGTAAATTTATATTAATGTACTTATTTTCATGGTTGAGAATCCAATAGATTATTGGAAAGAATTAATATTTTTTTAGTATTAATAAAGTTACACTTAAAGTCCAGGCCGAATGAAAGACAATAATTCCATAGTCCTGGTCTGAATTCTGGCGGGCGATGGTTTGGATTCCACAATAATAGACAGCATGTAAGAATGCACGGCGGCGGGGTTCTAGCAAATTTAAACTATACGCAACGAACAAGGAATATTCTAGTACCATCGAGAGACGAATGCTCGTACACAAAACTGCAGATTGTTCAATGGCTTAGGTCAGCTTAATGGGACTTTATATTAATGACATTTCTAAAATTCTCAGAATGACACAGTAACAACCTTTAGTATCGCAAATGATCCCTTTTAAATACTGTCTAGGTTTGGTTCTATGACTGTACAGTTAAGAGTTTACATTCCAGCAGGCAAACAGAGAAGAACCCCGAATTAGTAGGATGTTTGGAAAATAACGAAACTTTTAATTTCAGATAAATGATCGTGTCTTGCTAGAAACACTAGGTGTTTAGTGCATAGAAACGTCTTTTATAGGTGACCAGTTTTAATTTGGCGTATTCACTTGTAGAAATGGTACAATCAAATCGAAAACTAACTAGCCTTTTTTTAACATATTGAATTGGAAGGTCTGCGCGCTTTTCCACGGCTTCCAGTAAAAACCCCGTTAGTTAGTAAAATCCATAACCTAAAAATTTAAATGTTTGAAAAACTATTAATGCTGTTTACTTCAATCGACCAAACTACCTAGACTAAAAATAATCTTGAGCTTCAGCTATTTTCCCATAGGTGACTACCGAAAAGTCAATTGGCAAGCTTACTTTTCAATGACTTTTCATAAAACGTGAATTACTTTTGCTTATCTCATCTTTTTGTTCATTTCGTGAATTTTAGTGATTTCAATGAACGCTATACGTGTCAAAACAAATACTTTTCTGATGAAATAAACAAAAAGCGTTTTAATAGTTAATTATAAAAATAAAACATTTTCTTTGGCACCTTAGTTTTAAAATACGGGATCAAAATACCATTGAAACTAAAATGCAGTGAAAATTCATAAAAATGCTTTTTGTTTAAATTTTTTTAGGATATGTTTTTAAAGTTTAAAAAAAAATCCAAAAATTGTTAAAAGGCAATATCTCCGCGATAAAACATCGCTTGTGTGTAAGTTTGGATATATTTAAATGTTTAGGATTTATTAGTCTAAATGACTGCTTATAAGCTGGCACTATTGAAGCACTGTATTGAAGGTTTTTGGAAACTCATCTTGAGCTATTAGATTCCAAAATTTCTAAAATTCTAAAACTCCTCTAATTTTTTTTTAAATGCTTAGTTTCCCTGCCATAGCGCATTTAGTTAAGCAAGATACCATTTTAGCCTCTTAATGAAGCCTATTTTTAAATGATGATTTAGCCTATTTAAAAATGATCATTTGAAATAAAAGTAAAAATGTTAAATAATCTATTGTAGTTTTTTTACTATAAGTCGACGATTTAATTCATGTCGGGCGAAATAATCTCTTATGTATCGGCCAAATTAGTTAATTTTTTAAATTATGTTTTCACGGAAAAATACTTTTGATGTTATTCCGTCACGAAAAAGTACTAATAAAATTTGTTGAATTACAAAAGCGGCGGATTTAATTCTTAATTAAAAATAAATTAATTCCGCTCAAAAAATGAATTAATTTCACGCGGATTTAATTCATTTTTTTTTTAAATTATTTCGCGAAACTAATTAGCTTTTGTCAGCAGGATTACTTCCCACATACTTACTTTATTAACGAGTGGAGTTGTAATGAATCTAGTTTCTAAATCATCCATAAATTGATTATAAAAATATTATCCATACATTAAATTTGCCAAAATATATCGTTTAAATATATACATACGAGTCCATGTGAAAACGATCAACATTTGTTCTGCCCCTTTTGATTTTGACAAAAATTGTTGAAAATGTTCCCCGATTTTCTTAAAAACTCAAATTTTCATAGTGGTTGTGGCTCATATGAATGGAGTAGACTCTTTATTTATATACTTAATGATAAAATTTTTTATTAAATATTTTTTGAGTTAAAGTATGTTTTTTTTAAAGGTCATGTTCGGTGACCTTTGCAACACGGGGTCACCAAGAAATATGGCGTCATCGTAAAATGGATTCAGCTAATACAATTTGCATTTATTGGGTCCTCTGGTGTCCTGTTTCTTCAGCAAGTTCATCAGAAACATCAATTGAGGAGCTGTACATTCATGCTGTTATTTCTATCTACGATAATTTAAAATCAATTAAGAGTTTTCCTATCGTGCACAAGAAAATGAAATGTGAAAAAAAAATAAACAACAAGAATTTCAAGAAGTCGCAGGAAAAATTTCTAAGGATTTTAGCTACCGTTTAGGTTCTAATTACCAGAAACATATGAAAGTTCTAGTCTAGTTAGTCTGTCCAAAGAATTAAAGACAACTTCGGTATATCGTATTTTATGGCAAATGGGGCAAAAAAGATTCAGAAAGAAAAAGATATCATGTCAACCCCGAAACACAAATTAGGATGTAAAACTCTTCAATTAAGATCTAGAACTCTTCAACAATCCAAAAATGAAAACCAAAATGAAGATCAAAATAAAATTTTATGAAGTGAAAAATTTGAGTGATTTCTTTGATTTTTGCTTTTTTAAAATATTCAAAACCAGATAATTAAAAAAAATCTTATTTTGTAAACGGAATACAACCAATTTGTCTTGTTTTGTTGTTTTTTTTAAAGGTAAATAAGGTTTCAGAAAATATATAAAAAATGGTGACCCCTTGTATCAAAGGTCACCAAACATAACACTTAATAAATTTTATAAAACTAAATAGAAGCCTAGGGTCTTATTTCACTTTCACTAAATAATTTAATGTAGGAATCACTATAGGAAAAAAAGTGATTCTATTTTAGAGTTACAATGGAAACCTCATTTTCCAGAATATTTTAAAGATTAATCTTCCCTTTCTAGAAATTCTGGAAAAGGAACATTTAATTTTAGGAATAAACATCGGAAGATTTAAAATTTTCATAACAACAGCATTCTGGTCAAATTGAAATAAAAGCTTACTACAAATAGTGGCAGGGCAAATTTGGTAAAGAAGAGATAAAAGTGTATAAGTGTATAAGGTAAAGTGTATTTCATTCTGTTGTTTATTGAATTAAAAGCTTCGATCCTTTTTATTGGTACAGTTATGATTATCTCATCAACAGGTTGAAAATCTAAAGAGTTTGAAACTTGAAGCGCTTAGGTGAACCAAAAATTTCTTTATAAATTTTGTTATCAAAAGAAAATTCTGATTTATTTAAAACAATGTCTAAAGCGGTAAAAAATTGTACTTCATTAAATTTGATTTAGAATTTCCTTTCATATTTCTCCAATTTTGGCTGTTAGTATTATTTTATAATTTGGTTGTTGATATTAGTAAATAAAGAGGTGACATCTAAAGAGATTAACAGAAAATTTGATGGAATGGTCACTTTACTTATTTTATTTTTGAAATTTTCAGAATTTTGGTTAAAGAATTTGGTGTCCCAACGCTAGGTTTCAGAATATTGCTTAAAAATGATGACAGATAATATGTGTTCCGGCTATAGAACTTGCAATTGATTTATGCATTTTGGGTAAGGCATACAATTTGGAATTCACTAAAATTGTTTTTGTTTGAGTTATTGTTGAATTGTCTTTTGAGATCTGCGCGTATATGGATGTGTCACTTTATAAGTCACTTTATAAGTAACTACTACGAATAATAACATGATCACTATCATCTAAACTGAAAATTGACTTTCTACGTCTGAGATAATTTTGAAAAATACTATTGCAGTACCAATAGTTGGTGGACACAATTTTTTTCCTAAACTTAAATTGAATTTGATATGAATTTGATATTCACCAACCAAACTACTCTTATTATTTAAACTACCTTGCTTGATTTGATTTAACTTATTTTTGGATATTATAATGATTTAAATACTTAATAAATGTTTTGGTAATATCTGTTTATGAAGGTCCTTACTTCAAATTCTGATATCCTTAAGCAAAGAAGTATTTAGTGTAGCTGAAAATTATTATAAAATTTAAATATTTTTTTAATATACAATACAAAATATGCCTCTAAAAACAAAATGAAAATAACTGTTTATGACTCAATACTCCTTAAAGAACCTATCGTAAAATAATTTAAATTAAATCTGGCACGCATTAAATAATAACAGCACACATCACAAAACCGAAGGATTAAAAAGGTTAGTGAATAAAGACAGAATTGACCCTATTATGGACGCCTGTCTATTTAATACTCGTAGTTAGTATGTTTTGTTAGCACTGCATGTAATAAAATAAATAGTTAGGACAAGATAACACAATTTCTTAACAAAAATGATCATCGCTTTTAATCCGCACATAAATTCAATCGCATTGAAAAATTTAATAATTACATCTATATATTACCATTTTTATTTTACACAAGAACAAGACGAACTCAAAGAGCGCAAAATTATAAAATTATTACTTTTATTACTAATTTAATATATTCGCGTAAATTCGATTCTAATTTAATTCACATAAAAATTTAATCACTTGAAAATAATTTATTACTAATTTTTATAAGCAAACTTAATATTTTAACGTGATTAACACGTAGAAGCATAATCAATTATTCAACAGCCCTTAGATAGACAGGCAATTTTTAATTTTATTTGATGTTAATATTTCCGGAAATTGTAAGAGAATTTAATCCAGTTTCGAACCGATGAGCTTATGATTATGAACAAATCAATCCTTTTCATCATGCCGCGGCGACTGGACTGATTGTACCACAATTTTCATTCTATATATACAGAATGTGCTTTGCAAGTTGTATTAGCGAATTATACTAATACAACCAAATTCAGCCTGTCTATCTATAGGGGGTTGAATAATTGATTATGCGTGTAAATAATACTAATATACTTCGACGTGTTAATCACATTAAAATAATCTTTAGGATCGGTTGCATATTTGGTATTTTCATGTATTAAAATAATTAATTCAAAATTAGAGTAAAATATTAAGTTTGCTTATAAAAATTATTAAAAATTTGCTTACACATGAATAGAGGCTGTGTGAATGTGGCGAAGAAAAACTTGTAAGGGAATTTGGTTTTATTGGTATAATTCGCTAATAAAATTTGCACAGTACATTCTGTATATATAGTATGTACGAGTACATATATAAAGTTAAAATTATGGTACAATCAGTTCAGTCGCCGCTCGAAAATAGCTCGAAAAACTTAGCCATCGATAGTACCTACCTATAGTATGAATGGCTAGTGATAAGCATGAAATTTCGAATAGTTAAATATGATTTTCTTCAAAAGGTCGGCTTCATCAATCAATTTTGAAATACAACCTTTAAGCTAAATACAATTTTTTTTTAAATTTTGTATTCATGTCTATGGTCTGTGGTAAATATTGAGAACCAAATCTCTTGAATCGCAGGTCTAATCCACCTTTATTTTTTAGCTAGAATGCGCACAACCAAATCAGCCACTATTTTGAATGTAAAGCAGCTTTTTCCTTTTTCTGTGAACAATTTGAATTCTTATAAATTTGAAATTGCTGACAGTGGTATTCTGAAAAGTGGTAATTTCTCAATATTTCAAAAAATTCATATTTACTTTTTGTGTAAAAATTGTCCAATTCTTAAACGAAGCGTCAAAGGGACAAACTCACTTAAAAATTATTATCCATGCATTCTGTATTTTTCCTTCTTTTTATTCCTTTACTCTCAGCATCGTACAGGCATTAATTTTTTCCTGTTTTTAAAAAAAGGCAAAGTTCTCTTTTCTTGTAAAAAAATCTAAAAGAAGTTGATGAACAATTTTAAAAAACTATAGCTATTCAAACGTAACGATACAACAATAAAATTTGTTGGCATACCACCAAAAAAAAAAAAAAAACCAAAGTTTTAATTTTAAAATCCTCACAAAACAAATATTATTCCATTTCAGGAACTTTACACGTAAAAAAAGCAAATATGGAAATTTATTTTTTGTCATTGGATTAAATCGGATGTAATGAAGTGTATACATATTATGATTAAATTCGATAGTTCTATAACACTGTTTAACTTTATTGATGTGGTGAAAGTCGAATTGAAAATGTTTTTTTTTTTTTTGTTTTTTTGACAAAAATTAAATTAAAGTCGAAATACACGTATTCAATATTATGCATTTCTTAAGATCAAATTGTGTGCAGTTATAACCAAATATAAGTTTTAAAGTAAAAACAAACCGCGTTCAAGTCATAAATATAATCTAACGTTATGCTGCGGCGAATTATAGCTGTCACAGTTGTTTTATGCACCATATGCTACACAGTTTCCAGTTTTCAAAACTTTATTAATATTTCTGCACAAATAAAATATCCACAAAAATAATGACTATACTTTAAAGTACATTCAACTATCGAAATCTTTCCCAAACAGAAAATCAACAAAAATATCTAAGAATCAAAGACAAATTTAATAAATAAATAATAAAGTCTCCTGTGTATCTAATGTTCATGAACTTAAGTGAAGCAAAAAATTGTCTGGATAAAAATTATTGTGGAATATTATTTATAAGCGTTTCTAGATCAAACACATGTATCTAAATAGCAATAATAATTCTGCAATAAGATTAGATAAAAGTTTGATTAAATTCTTTAGCGTGTGCGCTCATAGTATTCAGTCCATTCCCTTTAAAACTTTGAAATTTATTTAAAAACAAAAAGCTATTTCATTTTATATAAGTAAATATGTATATACAAGTACTCGAGTACATAAGGGGTATTATAAAGTAATTGTTAAAAATAAAAAAAATCGATTTCATAAACTAAAAAGAAAATTTATAAAAAAAAAAAAAAATGGTTAATAAAAACTGTTAATGATTTTTTGTTTTTGTTTTTTGTTTATATTTTCTTCTTCTTAGTAGTAGCATTATTATTATGATTAAGTATAAGTAGATTTTCATACTTAACTTTATTTTTAGATTTTTGTTCTTTTCTTTTACATATTAAAAGTTTGACATTGAATTATTATTGCGATAAAAAGTTTGACGATAATTTGATTTGTTTTTCGTATCGTATATTTTAAGCTAAAAGGGGAAGTGTAAACAAATAGAAAAATAATTAAATTGAACGTTTTAATTTTTTTTTACTGCTTACTTAAGTATAATGTTATATAAATATTGTTATGTAAATTAAAGGTTTAAGTGATAATTTAATTGAGAATTTTATTTTTGCACTGAGCATGTGAAAGTTTACACAAAATAAATTAATTAATTGATTTTTTTGTAACATGTATTTGATTAGAGAATTTTAATTAAAAATTTTATTTTTCGTTAAATTATGTAGAAAGGTAATTTTTAATATCTTTTAAGGGTGTATGTAATTTAATAATCTGCATATTTAAATTAAGCATTTATTTTAATTATCTGTTTGGTAAATATGATGAGCACAAAAAGGACAATTTTTTTGGATTTTCTTACTTTTAAATAAATTTATTGATTTATCGGTAGTTCAACGTATCTAAATTTTTAAAAACTACAAATTTAGCACAACTAGACTTGGTGTAACTATCGTATTGTACACATTTCTTCATATTTGAGTTTTTTTACTATTAAATTTTACTCCAGCCTCCCGTAAACGTCCTGGTGAAATAAAATGCCGCTTTGTACCGTCTTTCTACGTGTTTTTTAATTACATCGGAGGGACCAGAGGGATTAGAGATATCCGACAATTTTTAATCTGAAAATACCTATTTTACGCTAAAATTTTTAATTTAGCAAACCACTCTTTTGTAATACACTATGACTGTACTATCCGAAATAAATTTCAGATTGAAAAACAGCAATCTGTGATTGTTCGGATATAATAAAAAAACGCAAAAATACTTAATTATCGGATCGATCCGAGATAGTAAAAAAAAGCAAAAAGTGTTTTTTATATCTCTCTGATCTCTCCGATGTAATAAAAAAACATACCAATTGTCTACTAAAGTGGTGACTAGCGAAAAATTATAAACTTAAAAATGAAGAATTAAGCAAACTAAAAAATGCGGTAAATAGCTTTTCTATATTATCGCCTAGCGAAAAATTAAGTCACTAAAGAAGTATGACGAAGCTTCGTTAAATTAGATCTGTCACTTAAGAAAAATTAAAGGCTCAACCAGCGAAAAATTATAAACTTAGAAATTTACACTAATTCTTCTTAATTTTGTTTGACATTCCAACCAGCGAAAAATTATAAACTTAAGAATTTTAGTGGAACCATTGTTTTTCGACACTTAATTTCCACCAAACTTTCTGTAATTCTAATGAAATAAACTTGAATATTTTAAGCTATTTTACTGTGTAACACTATTGGAAAAATATTAAATTACAAATTGTTATTCTTTACATGCAACAAAAATGAGGCTCTGTCATTATTCATCAATATAAAATTTTCTCATTTTTACCAGTTAGAAAAAAATTCGGCATAGTTGCCAATAAATATAAATAAAATACTTTATATCTGCTTCATTGAAAATTTATTTGGATTTGCGCGCATTCTTAATTTTTCTTAAGTGACGGATCCAATTTAACGAAGCTTCGTTAAATTTCTTAAGTGACGTTAATTTTTCGCTGATTTTTCATTTAGGTAAATAAAAATTTATGCAAAATTATGTTTGTACTAATAAGGTGTAGCTGATAAGGGTTTAATTCAATTATTTTTGTCGCGTAGCGAGTTTACTTCTTAGACGGTAAAAACCCCTTGCGCGTCTTGCTATACCAACAATCACCATCTTTGTGTGGCCATTTCCAACTATTCCCGGACATATACATACATCACCCTTACAAAATATTCGTCTATTTTTATATTCTATATTATATTCTATTTTGACCAGTCAAATCAATGACACAGAAATAGTTGCTGTGACTAGCAAAAATATCCTCAACCGTTGGAATTGGATAATGCTCCGTTTGCACAAAACCATTAATTGTCACTTTGCAGTCAATACAAAGACGAACTTCACCATCTTTTTTTGGAACGACAACAACTGGACTTGCGAAACGACTATATCGGACTGGAATTATAATATTTTGACTTACCAACCTCTCAATTTCCTTCTCCACTTGCTCCTTAAGACGATAAGGTACAGTGTAAGGTGCATGAAAAATCGGTGTTGCATTCTCCAGCAATACAATATCCGCCACATATCCCAAAATCGGAGATGCCAAACTCGTATTCAGTATTTTTAAAAATTTCGATTTAATATAATTTATTATCTCTGTTCTATTCGATTCGACGTCAATTTTATTTAGACCGGAGTAATTTATACTTCCTATTGGTTTAAAAAGCAAATTATGTCTCCAGTTTGATCGCAAAATATCCAGCCAATCCCGGCCCAATAAAGCATGTTAAATGGCCGTTTAGGCTTAATGATAACCAATTCCAAATTTTTCTTTTGATTTAATGGACCCTCTTGAACGCCCACTGAAATTTCCCCAACAATTTCGATGCATTCTCCTGAAACATTATAGAAAAGTTCAAAATTAGGTTTAATTTTAATTAAACTAAACTTATTTAGATACTCAGCTTCGAATATCCCTGACACTGATGCTCCACAATCCACTTCGAATTCCATATTTGTATCCTCAACAGATAACTCCAAAATGATTGGTTTATTTCCACTAGCAATGTTGTTTATACAATAGAATTGTTTGGGTGAGGATTCATTGTAGCATACCCTTTTTGATTACACTTATAACAGATCTATTCCACAGCCGGGCAATTTATTTCCTGATGTCTCCCACTATTACCGCATCGACGACAATGATTCGAAAACTTTGAATTTCGAACACGACTTCCTGAGTTGATCGATAACCTTGTTGACCGTAATATCTTACTGGTGAAACTTCTCGATGTCTACTATTCGACCTTGTACTACTTCAACCTTGATTATTACTAGGTGACCTTGCTCTACTTCGGCCTTGATAGCCATCAGAATCACGTGTCACAGCAGCTATTGTTTGGGTTATTTGGGATTCAGAAAAACTCATTTCTAAATTCAAAGCGAGTTCATATGCAGACTCAAAACTGTCCTCTTCCTTTTTAATATTTAATAGAGCTTGAAATATTCTTTCGTCTCTCACTCCAACAATAAAACGGTCCAAAAGAGCTTCTTGTATTAGCACATTTCTTAGTGCAGCGTAAGCCTTGTATTTGTCCTTCACTAAAAACCCACCAAAATCACACGAAGACGCCAATGATTGTAACCTGATTATGAAATCATTTAATGGTTCGCCAACTTCTTGTTTGGCCTTGTGAAATTTTGCCCTTTCTGTTCTGATATTGCGTTTTTTTTTGAAAAATGTTTGCGTATTTTATAAGGGTTACCCCTTGACCCCCTGTTACCCCTGTTCACAATTCGCAAGTGTACATGATGCCTCCTCGTGGCAACCACTGGTAACTAAGGTCATTTGGCACATTTTTGGCCATTTGGCACAGGCTAAGGTACAACGCTAAAGGAGAAAACCTTGATAAAAAACCCTAATCTAAGGTGGAACAGCATATGCCGATGGATGGATGGCTGATAGGTTAATTAGTCCAAAATATGCGGACTCTGGATACCAGGCACCCTCTAGTTTAGTTTAGCCTTCCTGTAGTAAACCTGGGTGACCTACAGGCGATTTGTAATTCTAGCAACTCGTAAGAGTAAAATCAAACGGAAGATGGGGCAGGAGTAGGAATATACGGGAGTGGGACATCTCTCTCGAAGTCCTTGGGTTCCAATGCTACCTTTCTAGCGTCTTTCTAGCGGAACTACATGCTGTAGTAAACATCTAGGAGGGAGAGCAATAAACCCAGATAGTATGTATCGGCTGGCAGTATTATCGGGTTCATTAAGAGCCTGAATATTGACTGGATGAGTAATTAAACAGGGTCCAGCACAATAAATTTTTTAGGTCGCAGTACGAGGTGGCTTATCGCCCACATGGCCCTTGAATAATAATAATAATAAACTATATTATTTTTTGAATATAAAATCCATTTTTGTGGTGAGACCACTACTGGTAACTTATCCCTTCTAGATGAAATTTATTCAAGCTTAGGTGTCGGCCAAATTAAATTTTGTTTGAACGGTGTGGGTAAATCGTTATTAATTTTTTCGTCTAATTTTTTTGGAGTTTGATGTTCACTTTCGACTGTTACAGAGCCATCAAATTCTGCATTTAAAGTTAGAGCACAATTCTCTCCTAATATCCCATTTAGATCAACGTCGATACCTTCGAGGCCTAATACATGATTATCTAAAGTTTCTCCAATATTAAGATAGGGAGGCTCTTCACATCGCAGTTTCCGTTCACTACATTTGTTGCTGCAATTTTATTTTTGACATACTTCCATTATTCGAATAAACATGTATCCTCCTTGGATCCAGACCAGGAATTGCATAAGAGAGCCATTTTAAACAGATTTAATTTTAAATCTCCCAAATAACTATCAAAGTGTTCTAAGTGATCCTTCAAATTATTTTGGGATATTGCTTTGTTAGGCAATGCTATTGTTATTTTGTATAAGTGGTTTCACTTCGTTGCTAATAAGTTTCTCGTAATTTATAGAAACCGTTTCGTAAATTTTCTTCAAAGTGCACGTTTTCCAGTATGAACGATAACAAAGGCCTAAAGTCTTCTCGGCGAATTCGTGCGCCATTATGCTCCACATGCCAGTTTTTTACAGCAGTCCTCCATGCTTGTTTTAATGGATGAAAGTATGCAACATTCATTGGTTGTAGTATAGATGTTGCATTAGGTAGCAAAGAAATGAAAATATTGTTACGTTTTTGCCTTGTCAATCAAGGTTCGTATCACTGGATTGTGAATAAAACCAATTCAATTTAATTTATCACCAACGAATTTATTTATTTCACACAAGAATTATTACAACACAGTTTATTAATACAAATTCACAAAATCACTTTATATAAATTATTCTCAAATTTTACTGTTCACTTATAATTTTTATTTCCACAAAAACACTTTTTAATTCACTTTTTAATTCCTTTTAATCTTTATACTATCGCTTACCAAATATTACTAATAATCTTACAAGTTTACACTATCGCGTTCCAAATACGAATAATCCAATTCGATCTTGTTCGCCTTTTTATATACACAAACCAAGCTTCTCGAAAGTTCACGACTTTTCCAGTTGGAATAGTGTAGAAACATTACGTAACAATTTTTATCATGGAAAATTCCATTTAGTACAGTAAACATTGAGCTATTAGTTTTACTTATTCTATTACACACTAGGTGTCACCGTCACACTACCCCCGACCTAAGCCTGTTCGTCCCGAACAGGACCGAAATCACCTCCTCTGTATAGGGCCAGCCTCTCCAAATGCACCACCTTTGGTTTACCTCGATGTCCCTTCCGTATCCGATAAACCACGTCGTTCATCCTTGTGATGACAGTATAAGGTCCTTCCCATGCTGGTTGCAGCTTCGGTGATAATCCCTTTTTCCGTTGCGGGTTGTGAAGCCATACTAATTGCCCTTCCTGGAAGCCCTGGTTATTTGCTCGTATGTCATATCGAGCCTTCATCCGGTCACTTGACATCCGTATTTTCTCCCGTACAAATTGATGAATCTCATTAAGTTCCTCTTTCATTCGGTCTACGTAATCTTGTCCACATAAAGCCGATGATGGTACAGCCCCAAACTTTAGATCTCCAGGTAACCGTAGATTATCTCCAAATAACGTTTTAGCTGGTGTCATTCCGGTTGTGTCATGTATTGCTGATCGATAGGCCATCAGAAACATCGGTATATGTCGATCCCAGTTGCGTTGGTTTTTCTCAACGACCTTTGCTAGATATTCCTCCAATGTACCATTGAATCTTTCCACCATACCGTCAGACTGTGGATGCAAAGGCGTTGTTCTCGTTTTATTTATACCGAGCATCTGGCATATTTCTTGAAACACCACCGATTCAAAATTCCGTCCTTGATCGGTATGAATTTCCATCGGCACTCCAAATCTGCTAATCCAATTGTTTACCACGGCATCAGCTATTGTTGTCGTCTCCTGATTGGGAATGGGGTACACCTCCGGCCATTTGCTGAAATAATCCATGATTACTAGCACATATTTGTTGCCGCTCTCAGTGGTGGGAAATGGGCCCGCTACATCCATTGCAATTCTTTCGAATGGTGCTCCCACGTTATATTGCTTCATGGTTCCACGACTTTTGCGTGCGGGTCCCTTCACCGCCGCACATTGGTCACATTTTTGGCACCATTCTATCACAGACTGCCTACATCCTGCCCAGTAGAATCGTTGACGTATCTTTGCTAGAGTTTTATTAATTCCAAGGTGGCCCCCACTTGCTCCTCCATGATACTCATTCAGAATTTCTGCAATCCGGCACTTTGGTATCACCAGCAACAATTGCTTCACTTTGCCATCCGTGCTTTCCCACAATCGTTTTAAACAGCCATTCTCAAGACGGAGGCTATCCCATTGAGCCCAATAAGCCTTGACAATGGGAGTTTTGTCCGCGATCTCGCTCCAAGTTGGCCGGTGTTCCTTTTCCTTCCATTCCATTATAACTGATAAATCCGTATCATCCAATTGCTCTTTCCTGACCATTTCGTCGGTCCACTCCTCATCAGGCAGCACTTGCGTAAGCCGAACGTCGATGATGTCTTCCTTTGCTTCAACATGGCCACAATGTTTACATTCTACTGGACACGGCCGTCTTGATAATGCGTCGGCATTTCTGTGTGCACTTCCCTTCCGATGTTCAATTTGGAAATCGTAGCTTTGAAGACGTTCGATCCAGCGTGCTACTTGCCCCTCTGGATTCTTGAATTGTAACAGCCACCGTAAAGCGCCGTGATCTGTCCGTAAATGGAATTTTTGGCCATAAAGATACTTATGGAAATGCTTGACACACTCCACTATAGCTAACAATTCTTTTCGTGTCACGCAGTAATTACGCTCCGGTTTCGATAATGTTTTAGAGTAGTACGCAATAACTCTTTCTTGACCATTAATTTCCTGTGATAACACACCTCCTATACCGTCATTACTTGCATCGGTGTCCAAAATAAATTCCACGTTGGGTATAGGGTACGCGAGGATTGGCGCGACACACAACCGTCTCTTTAGTTCCACGAATGCTTCTTCCTGGTCATTCTTCCATTCGAATGCCTTGTTCTTCCTGGTCAACTCGTGTAAACTCTTGGCGATGTTGGCGAATCCTGGCACGAAGCGTCTATAATAGGTGCACAATCCCAGAAAGCTTCGTAATTCGTGTAAATTTTTAGGTCTTGGCCAGTTCTTTACCGCAGCGATCTTTTCTTCGTCGGTGTGAATTCCATTAATCGTTACGAGATGACCCAAATATTTGACTTCAGTTCTGAACAGCTTACACTTCTTTGGACTTAACTTCAATCCGGCGGCCTGTATCCGATCTAAAACTTCAGCCAAGTTCTTTAGATGCTCGTCAAAATCCTTCCCCATAACGATGATGTCGTCCAGATATATTAGGCAAGTCTTCCAATGTAATCCCTTTAACACTCGCTCCATTAATCGTTCAAAAGTCGCAGGGGCATTACATAATCCGAACGGCATAACATCAAATTGCCAAAGTCCGTTACCCACACTGAACGCTGTTTTCTCACGATCTTCCTCATGGACTTCCACCTGCCAATAGCCGCTTTGTAGATCTAATGTCGAAAATATTTGAGCACCCGATAATGTGTCTAACGTGTCATCGATCCTTGGCAGTGGGTAGCTATCTTTTTTCGTCACAGCATTGAGTTTTCGATAATCAACGCAAAATCTCATGCTACCGTCCTTCTTCTCGACCAATACTACCGGTGAGCTCCATGGGCTATTAGATGGTTCAATTACTCCTGCTGCCTGCATATCTGTTACCATTCGATTGACTTCTTCTTGTTTTGCCAAAGGTAGCCTCCTGGGTGGTTGACGAATTGGCATCTCTGCTCCCGTATCAATGCGGTGCTTTACCATTGAGGTCCTTCCGTTATTATCCGATGTACTGCAGAATATGGACGTGTACCGTTTGAGTAGTTGATGTGCAGAATTTTTCTGTGCCTCGGTAAGATCTTCGGTCCATTTCTGCATAAGTTGTTCTACCATTTCTTTCCGGCCTTGCATGTCTGCTTTTTCAATCGGATTTTTCTGTTCACACTTTACTATAGTTGAAACCTCGTTACATTTGCCGATGACGGTCCCTTTCTTGATGGTTTTCGTCTTGTCCGAGAGATTTAGAGTCCTAATTGGTACTCTATAGTCGTTGTCTGGTTTAACTAGGGCTTTCCCGATTATAATTTCCTTGGCTCCGTTCTCCTCTTCGTTAGCTTCCACAACCCACAACCTGGGTGACCCAGAACCTCCCTCCAACTTTCCCCATAGGATCGTCTCCGAATTCGGTGGCAGCTTCTCCCGATGATCAATAATAATTCGCCTGATAGTTGCTCCGGCACTGCTAGATTGAAGTGGCAACTCAATGTTATCGTAACTTAAAACTCCTCGTCCAACATCCACTACGAAGCCATTTGCCCTCATGAAGTCCATCCCCATTATGACTTCATCCACAATATCTGCAATCAGCACTTCGTGTTGGAAAAGAGTTCTCCCGATTTTTATTTTCACGATCTTTTTGCCTTTTATTATTGAACTATCTCCAGTTGCTGTTTGTAACTTCAATCCATTAGCTGGTTGTACACCTCCATCGATCAGATCTTTACGGACAATCGTGCGATTTGCTCCCGTATCCAGAGTGATGATGCAATCCGTGCCATCAATGTCGCCTTTGATTGTTAAGCTGTCACCGCCTCTTGCTACTTTCGAAACGCGGATGGAGGTTATGGGGCAATCGGTTGTGGGAGTCAGCTTCTGCCCCTTTAAGCTGACTCGTTGTAGTTTAATGGCTCCGCCGTCATTTGGCCTTCTTGCCTAGCCAACGCCTGCTCCCCGCTTGGTCGTCGCTGCATAGGAGATGGTGATCTTCCCCGTTTTCTTCTTATTTCCCAGCAGTCCCGTGAGATGTGACCGATTTTATCGCATGCCCAACATTTGATTTTGCCGCTTCCGTCTCGGTATCTTGGTGTTGACCGTTCTGTGTTTATGCTGGTGTCGATTTCCACTCGGCGTATTTTCATTGACGGTTTGGTGATGGCTTGTGCAGTTTCATTTGTTAACGCACAAGCGATGGTTTCCGCGAAGGTTGCTTTAGGTGACAACATCACCGCCCTGCGTGTTTCTGGATCTCGAATGCCATCAATGAATGCATCAATTTTTAGCCTTTCCATATAATCGGCTGATGTACTGGTATGTGCTAGATGTACTAATCGCTCGATTGCCGATGAAAATTCCTGAAGTGATTCTCCTCCCTTTTGGTAGCGGCTTTTCAATTCCATTCGATAGATTTCCCGCTTGTGATCACTGCCGTACTTCCTATCCAGCGCCTTCATAATTTCGAGATAACTGTTGCGATCTTTTTCCGGAATTATTTGTAAGGCCTCCGCAGCTTCACCTTTAAGGGCCACTATTAACGCTGCGACAAGATGTTCATCATTCCAACGGTTTTGATTGGCTGCCGTTTCAAATTGAAATTTGAAAATGCCGAAAGATGTTGTACCGTCGAAGTTTGGTGGCTTTAACTTAACTGATTGAACGGTTTGTACCACTTGTGTTGTTGTTCCACTTGCCTTGATATCAGTTAGCTCTTTCCCGAGACGTTGAACCTCCGCTTGTAATTTTTCTTCGACCTGCTGAACCTTCGTTTCAAATTTTTCGTCAACCTTTTGAATCTCCGTCTTAAAATTCGTTTGCAGTTTCTCTATTTCGCCTTGTACATTTGTAGACAATTCCAGAATTTTCTCGTCCGTTCTCTTTTGCCCATCTGCAATTTGGTCTTTAATTTCTTGGTTAGACTGGTTTATAGTCTCCAACTGTCGCTCATTTGACTGCTCAATTTTCACCATTTGTCGTTTCATTTCTTGATTTGACTGATTTTGTTGTTCCATTTGTCGTTCGTTTTGTTGTTTCATTAGACTCATCTGTCCCATCATCTGGTTCATAGCACCTATTAACTGCGACAAATCGAAACTTCCAGATGGTGGTTGTGTTGTTTCGGCTGACGGTTGTTTATCTTCTGCTTTCTGCTCTACGGTTGCCGCATCCGTTACTTTCTCTCCAAAATCATGATGTTCCGCGTCCAGCCCTTCTTTCTCCATGGCATCACGTAGTCGCGCTTGTAAAGCTGCTTTACTACCATCAGTAGCCAAACCTTGTTTCTCAAGTTCCCTCTTTAATTCTGGAACTTTTAATTCGTTGAGAATCATTTTCTTTATCTTTTTATTCACAATCCCACCGCTGTCACCAATTGTTACGTTTTTGCCTTGTCAATCAAGGTTCGTATCACTGGATTGTGAATAAAACCAATTCAATTTAATTTATCACCAACGAATTTATTTATTTCACACAAGAATTATTACAACACAGTTTATTAATACAAATTCACAAAATCACTTTATATAAATTATTCTCAAATTTTACTGTTCACTTATAATTTTTATTTCCACAAAAACACTTTTTAATTCACTTTTTAATTCCTTTTAATCTTTATACTATCGCTTACCAAATATTACTAATAATCTTACAAGTTTACACTATCGCGTTCCAAATACGAATAATCCAATTCGATCTTGTTCGCCTTTTTATATACACAAACCAAGCTTCTCGAAAGTTCACGACTTTTCCAGTTGGAATAGTGTAGAAACATTACGTAACAATTTTTATCATGGAAAATTCCATTTAGTACAGTAAACATTGAGCTATTAGTTTTACTTATTCTATTACACACTAGGTGTCACCGTCACAATATGTTTTTTTGAGTTGCAAAATTTACTAAGCGCTAAGGTCATATGTGAAGTGTGCCCATCCAGGAAAAGGACTATAGGAAATTTAATTCGTTCTTCTATCAACCTTGGATAGAATATATTGGCAATATATTCAAAAAATAGCTCGCCAGTCATCCAGCCGGAATCGCTTCGTCCGATTCCCCAACTGTTTGGCATACTCTTGGCAATAATAAGCGGAATTCTTTTGTAGGGAAGCACTTCCCTTCGGGTACCAAGCGTTCTTTTGGCGTTACGCATTACGAGGGTAGTTATATTTTCTTTTTCATCATTTGACGCAAATAAATAATCGGATTTTTTGACCTTTTTTAACCAAAACGGAATTTTCTTTGGGGGTTAAAAAGAAAGCAGTTTCATCGCAATTGAAGATTCGGTAAGGATAATCAAAGATCGTTAGATTTTCGTTTGTTTCTAAGTATCTGGTTATTTCGTTGAACAAGTTTCTAATTTTTGCTTCATTGACCTGCGCACGATTTTTTATTAAATGCTGTGAAACACGTTTGGAAATTTAAGGGTTTCTCTCCAAAAATCCATTATGCCAGTCGCGACCTAAAAAAAAGAATTCATATTTAGACAAGTTGGAATATAAATTAGAAGAAGAAGCTAAAAGTAGCTTACCTGGTCTGCCACCTCGGAAGTTATTTGAAATTTTCAAGTTTTTCACAATTAATTGAACTGAATCCAACAGCATGTCCTTAGATATGGGGAACCCAATTTTAGCCATATAGTCAAACCACGTACATAAATGTTGCTCTTGAACATCATGTTGCTAGTACATGCTTCGTGAACAGTCATGCTACATTTCACTGCTTTCAAAGCATTTTTTAATTCATCCCTTGGGATTTGTACAGCTGCACTGGATTTGGTAGGAGCCATTTTAGTTTGCCAGGTATAAATTCTTTGAAATTAACAGCCTCTAATAAATAAATTATTAACACGATCCTCAATAAATACAAAAAATTTAATCAGTAAAACCTAATTGAGATCGCACGGTTTACTTTTAAGCCATTAATGAGATTTTTTAAAACTTAAAATTATTTATTAAATTTAATTTATGAAAGTTAGGTGTGAACAATTATTAATTAAAATAATTTAGGAAAATCAGTGGAAATAAATTGGATCTAGGAATTTTGCTCTAATTAATTAGTAATTAATCAGATTATATACCCGTTATATATCACAATTATTTATAAATTTATGTAACTTTAACTATAAAAAAACTAAAAAAATGGTAAAAAAAACAAAGCAAAGTGTCCATTTCGTTTACATATTTGGCGTTTGATCCTGGTATTTGCTTTACGTTAGTTATAGTATTGTAAATGGCGGTATTTGTGACCGTCTCAAAAAAAAAAAAAAAAAAAATTATCTAAAAATCTGTAGGTTAGGTTAGGTTAGGTTGGAGTGGCTGCTTATGTACACTTAGACTGGTGACGGTCCATTGTGATACCACAGAATATCTCCCCTTTTACCCCTATTGGAACCATTTCGAGCTACTTATGCAGCGTAAGACGTCCCGCACTTTACTGTTTTCGGGATCCGAGAGGCAGTCCACCCTGAACTTACCCAAGTGTTTGTGCCTTCTGAGAGCCAATGCTGGACTCGAGCAAAGGAAGTGGACCAACGTCTCTTCCTCCTCTTTGTCCAAGCAGCTTCTGCAGAAGTCATTTGCCTCCAAACCCAGCCTTCTTGCATGTTCTCCAAAAAAGGCAGTATCCCGTGAGAATTCCTACGACCGTTCTTAATTCACGTCTACGTAGGGATATTAATGCCCTAGTGCACCCCAAGTCCAGCTTTGGCCAAACTTGTCTTGCAACTCTACAGGTGAGGATGTTAGACCACCTTTTCCCCTCTGAGGATAGCGCCTGCTTCCTAAGTGCTTGTCTCAGCGCTGTGATAGGCCTCCCCAGACTTGCCCTTTCCAGTTGCAGCTGGAGAGTCGTACCATGCCTAGCAAGTTCGTCCGCCCTGCAGTTCCCCCTGACGCCCGAGTGACCTGGGGCCCAGATTACCTGGATATTGAAATTCTCACCCATCTCATTTAGAGATGAGTGACAACTCAACGCCACCTGTGACGCCAAAGACACCGATTCTAACGACCGGATCGCCGCTTGACTGTCCATATAGATTGTGATATCGTCTGAGGATAACACATTATGCTTCAACGATAGCGACATACTCGCTACGACTTTAGCTTGGTACACGCTGCAGTAATCAATGAGACGAATAGAAATGTTTACATTTAATTTGTCACAGAATATTCCAGCTCCCACATTGCCATCTAGCTTGGCGCCATCTGTGAAGAATTGCAACGCTTCGGTTTCCGAAAACGGTCTATCCCTCCAGGATTCCCGTGAAGGGAAGGAGGTCCGAAATCGCTTCTCGAAGCGTAGAGTAGGTTTAATGTAGTCAAGATTCGCCAGCTCATCCTTCAACGATCTAACAATAGTAGTGTCCTATACTAAGACACCTCCACTGAGAGACGGCTTCAAGTCGTACAGCCGTATTTGCCGCCATCTGTTTGCCAAGAATGTCGACCGGAAGACGGTGCAACATAACCTCTAAGGCACTTGTCGGTGTCGACCTCAATGCCCCGGCTAACAAGCATACAGGCCGTTCTTTGCACTCTCTCAATCTTACTTTTATAAGTTACCTTGTCCAGAGCTGGCCACCAAACACCCCCCCCCCGTACATGAGTACAGGTGTCACTACAGCGTTGTAGAGCCAGTGTACCAGCTCCGGCTTCAGACCCCATCTATGACCAATGGCGTTCCTACAGGAGTACAAAGCTATAGTAGCTTTGTTTATTCTCTCCAACATGTTGGACCTCCAACTAAGCTTACTGTCCAAGATAATGCCCAGATATCTAGCTCTATCAGTAAAAGCAAGTCTCGTGCCATTTAAGGTAGGAGGAACAACTACCGGAATTTTGTATTTCTTAGTGAAGAGTACCAGCTCTGTCTTGGACGGGTTAATACCAAGTCCACATTTGCCAGCCCATTTCGTAACGATGGTAAGCGCATTCAGCATTACGTCTACAATGGTGCCCAGGAATTTTCCGGAAACAGCTAAAGCTACGTCATCTGCGTAAGCGATAACTTCAATACCATCTCTCTCCAGTTCTAGTAGTAACCCGTTTACCACTATGTTCCAAAGAAGAGTGAAAAGAACCCCCCCCCCCCTGTGGGGTTCCCCTAGTTACTCGCCTCTTGATGGTGGAGTCCCCCAACTTCGAGCTAACAATCCTGCTTCCCAGGATATAATTGATTAACCCTATCAGAGGAACGTCCACCTCCAAAAATGACAATCCCTCCTTGATTGCCTCCGCTTTCACACTATTAAGGGCGCCCTCTATATCCAGGAAGGCCACCAAATAGAATTCCTTCGAATTAATCGATTTCTCAATCGTACACACCAAGGCGTGCAAAGCAGTGTCCACAGATCTACCCTTTGTGTACGCATGCTGAGACGGTGTCCACTTTCTGGCACCTATTTTATCTCTAATGTATACATCCAGCAGCCTTTCCAAGGTTTTCAAAAGAAAGGATGATAGAGTTATTGGTCTTAGGTCCTTAGGATAGACATGTGAGCTTTTCTCCGCTTTCGTTATAAACACCACATTGACCTCCGTCCAGTACCTAGGAATATAGCCCAGCTTCAAACACTCTTTGAATATAGCTTCCGGGTGGGGAAGAATAATTACTGAGTTGTTTTGAAGTTTCGCTGGTATAATCTGATCCGGACCGGCCGATTTAAATGGTTTAAAACCCCTCAGTGCTCATATGATCCGTTTCGTGGTTACGATATCCTCTGTGAATACTGACAGTGATTCCTGATGATTGTTACGCACCAACAGGTCTTTAAAGCTCCCTGGGAAGTGTGTCTCGAAGAGAAGCTCCAAAAATTCTCCACTAGAAGCTGTCCGGTTTTATCAAAAAACTGGGACTAGCTGTACTTTTGGAAAGAATCTTCCTAAGGCGGGAGGTTTCGGATACCTTTTCCATTTTATCACAGAAGATTCTCCAAGACCTCCTTTGAGTCCCAATTCTGAGCCTCCCTTGTATATTTGGCTCTATTAAAGGCTGCCAATAAAAATTGAATGATGTTTGTAAGTACTGTTGAAAATTTAAAGAAAATTGAAAATATTCTGATCTATACCTTTTCAATTTCAATTTGAGAATTATCAATTTCAATTTGCGAATTAACAATTCCAAAATGGGAATTAACAATTTCGATTTAGAATAAACAATTTCAAGGTGCATTTAGAAACCACAAGTCAAAATGAGTTCATAACGGCATTGTCTTAGAAATTCTCAAAATATGTCCCAGTCAGTTGAAAATACTGGTTGTTAAGCTTGTATTTAAAGTAATTTTTCAAAATCTTTTCTTGGTCATCGCTTGTTAAGGCTTAGTACACATAACCGAATAGTCGTTCGGTTAGCCGTTGAAATGCTAAACATTCTAGCTCGAGAAGGCAGAAAAAAAACCGAATATATGTAACCATCAATGTTAACTGTTCCAAATATGTCGCTCACAGTATAGTTCTCATAGGAAACACGGCTGAAATAGAGATTTTAAAGTTACTAATTAGTGTCAATAATAAAATTCGAGGAGTAATAATTAAGTATTTAAATTGTATGAATGTGTAATATTCTTGGTCTTAAATTTAGAAAAAGGAATTTCTAAAAATTCAACAACAGATTTCTTAAATTCAACAGCCTTCAATTCTTCAATAATGTGCAATGGGGCAGGCAGTTCAGATAATTGCCAACTTCAGAAAACTAAGGAGTAGAGGGCCTATTTCAAAATGTTGATGAATTTTAGAATTTGGCTTGAAACTTTATTTTGAACCATAAAGAAATAAAACAAAACGATGATCCTCATTATTTGGCAGAACTGGATTTCGCTGATTTAAATGCATTGGAAAAAATTATCTGAAATTTAGTGATAATTTGACCTCGATACCAGAATTTATCTTTAATACGGTTTGCTTAGCCGTCTTCCATTCACTGGTGTAAGGTAATCGTGAGTACTTAGATAGTTAGGTAGATTTTAGTTGTGAAAATTCCAATAGATGGATTTTAGAACTTTTTCGATATTTTTCGAGAGTTTTTATTATGTTCGAGTTTTGTTATTTTTTGGTAATATTAAATGTCAAATATTGTCGATGTTACATTTTTAAGTAAAATGGATTTAAATATCAATGCGGTAAATATCAATAAATACTTTCGGAGAAAAGTGGTTCTCCTTGTTGAGTTTACCTCTGTAAGGTTTGCACCTTGCAAACCAATTCCCAGTTGTGGGAATCAGTTACCATAGGTACTTATCTACAAATCCTTTATTTTAACTTGGTATGGCTCTAAATGGACCTCCGGCACCTGCTTAACAAATTGAGTTGGACATAATTTTCATATCTTAATCTTTTTATCCTTGAACCTTTATCATATTCAAAAGCTTTTTTTAAAAGATTAGTTTTAAAAATAAAAAAATAGTAAGCGAGCACTAATAAGAAAATGATTAGGATTCTCGGATTTTTTTTCGTACAATGAAACAATACCATAAAATCTTGAAAGATATTTATAAGATATTTCTCCGAACTGACATGATATGTACAATTTGCTGTTAGAATTTCTTTCAGAAAATCAGAAATCACATGAGTTGTTAACAAAAAAAAAATAAAAATTGGACCGCCCATTTGTAAACTTTACAAAATTTTTAAGCTCTTTCTATTTACTCGTAAGTAAATATTCTCCATATACAACTCATTCTGTGGTTAATGCATATTTCATATTTTATTTATAAATAAAAAAAACTTTAATGAAAAATCAAACCACTATACTTATCTTTGTACATCCTTTGAGTTTACTTGTCAAAAAATATAAAAAAAGTAAATTTAACCCAATTCGACATTTATGATTTAGACAAAAACAAAAAAAAAAATTGTTTCCTCTCCCTGTTAAACTTATATTCAAAACGAAGGAAACATTTTTATTTCTTTTTATTTGAAGTTTTGATAAAACCTTATTACCCATTCACTCTTAAGACAACATGAGTTAATTCAATATATTCACCGAGTTTTTAACTTTTTTGTTTTGCTCTATTTTACTTGCTCTTAGTTCTTTTGTATTTGGTTGGATGTACGGAAGTAAATACATATGTACATACATATGTATAGAATATAACGAGCTACGTAGTCGATTGCACAATTTTTTTTTAAGCATTATGAACATAAAAAATATTACAAAAAAATCGATGTAAGTACATAAATATATTTATATACACATAAGACGTCTTTCTCATACATAAAATATAATAAATATACAAAAAAAAACTCATAAAATAAAATAAAACAAACCAAAAATTTTTTAACCATACAAGAAAAAAAACCCAGAAGAAAATGGTTTTCTTTCGTTATGCTCGTTTTCTTAATTCCAGGAAAGTAAAAAGTTTCTTTTATTTTATTCTCTTTAAGTAAAAATGACACACAAAGTTTTATTTTTTATGGATTTAATTTTGTTTTTTGTGTTGGTGTTCACTTTGTGCTTTTTTGATTGATAATGCTATTATGATATCCTTTTCTAGGATTTCAACTTTATTTTTGGTATATTAATCTTAAAAATAACATAACAAAAAAATCTCCTTGAGATTTTAACAGTTCTACTTACTACCCTCCGAATGTGTTTAGTAAGAAACCAAAAAAAAAAAAAAAAAAAAAATTTGGGTAGGTATACTTTATGACCTCTTTTTGCCAAGGTAATTGGGTAGTAATTTTCAAAATATGGCTCCATAAATTTGTACGATTTAAAATGTATATTTCATTGTGTATTGTTGTAATCTGTATTTTCTATATTTACATTATATACAATAAAGTAAACGAAACTTTTGCCTAAGTAAATTTTTTGTCATGTGCTACCTCTATAAGTGAATACCTCTCTATAAGTGTAAAACTATTTTTGTTTTGTTTTTGCTGTTATATGAGATTGTGCTTTTTATTTCATATATGTAATATACATAAATATTATGATAAATGTTATTAAAATGGTACAAAAATAGAGCAACAGAAAAACAGCACAAATATATATTTTTAAGGTTATGTATATAAAAAAAAAATATTTAGGTTGATGTTTCGATGTTATTCAAATATTAAAATGAATGTACGTAGATGTTAATTTTAATTGGTGCTCATATTTCTCTATGTGTATACAATAGATACTTTTTATTACAATCATAATTATGTAATGTAATACATAATTTAAATTTTGGTTATTAAAGTTTTTTCCTTTTTTTTCATTCAACTCCAAGTTAATTAGGTTTGGAACCTTCTACGAAAATATCTTGTTGCTTAGTTAGTAAGTATTTTAAAAATATATATTTGGAATTGAAATTATTGATCTAGTTTATTTGTGCAATTAAATAATAATAAGCAGCGTTTATTTTGACGTGATGACGTCTTACACCTTAGAACCGCGAATGTTCGGAAAGTGAAATTTTGCCCTTAGTCATGTGTAATTACCCATCAACAGGAAGCATTACCTTTCAAATATATGATTGCTTAGGTTGGTGCCTTAGATTCATGCCTGACGCAAAATATTATCGAAATGACGTCATCAGGCGGCGAGGAAAGCCGCACCGCGAACCTGTGATTTAAAGAGATTTAAATGTTTAAACTCTAGTGGTTGTTGATTTATTTTAAATTAAAATAATTAATCTTCACATAAATTTTAATTTTAATTACGAACTACAAAATAGCGATTTACATTGCTCGAGGTCGCTATAGCGATAGAACTCCTCATCTGATTGGACCAATTCTGGTGTTAATTTGTGCATAAGAAAACTGTGACAGATAATTTATTTTAAATTAAAATAATTAATCTAACACAGTAGCGAGAGGACGCCTCGTCTGATCGGAACAAGTTTGTCAATTATCTGAGTTGAAATGTTGACTCCCACATATACCGCATTTTTTTCCACTGGTTATATGTAGCATTCTTACGTTTGGATTTGCACCAAAATATGCTGATTTGTTGGTGCGATTCGTTCTTTGGTGTCTAATTGCTTCCAAGGTACTGAAACTTGCTTCCAGAAATGTTAATAATCAATTCAAAGTCTGAAGTTTTTTTTGGGTTATTAACTGATGCTTCATAGAGTCGCAGTGTATCGTTGTCCAGCTTCTTTAACATTATGTGCACTATGATTGGATCCCAGTTATCTGTGTCCATTCCTATATTCTTGATGGCATACACGGATTCAATTATTGTGTGCATCGATTTTATACCTGTCACAGATTTTGTTCTTAATGAAACCAGCTCCAAAAGGGCGTTCAGTTGATTTGATTCAATACATAATCCGCCTGTTGTTATATTTTGAATTCAATATATCCCATGCAGCTTCGTAATTTTCTTCAGGTAAATGATTACCTGAAATATGCTTTACCTTATTTGTTTCTCCATTTATTCGAGAAGATTGTTGATATTTGAGGTAATGATTTTCTTCTTCACTTCGAACCTTCTTCTCATCAACGTTTGTTCTGGATTGTCTCTCTTGTTTCAGAAAGTTGATTTAGACTCACGTGTTGTTGATCTTGAATTTGCTTCAATTTACTTCCAAGCTCATTTCTATAATGCTTGAATATGGTTTGTGCAACCTGAGCATAGTACCGACAATTCAACATAGTCAGTTGAAAATGAAACATAACACATGAATTTTTTATAACATGTATTTTAGAGGGGGTCTATCCATCGGAGCTGGCTTTAATTTATTTTTATCTTTCAGTGGCATTACAAAAATACTGTAAAAAAGGCAGAAGGTATAAACTATTTTAAATATAACACTCAATAATGCAACTTTACATTGGCCTTGCGACAGGTCGGGTCAAACCCAAGCACCTGTAAATGTGTTTTATCGCTTAAATAGGTCTAAAATACAAGTTATAAAAAATTTGGGATGGCAAGAATTCTCTGATGCATACTTTTCTTCGCAGCGTCGGCCAAATGAAGCCAATTTCAATGCAGCGTCGCGAACTATTTGCCACGCTTTTACTAGCTCGATTTACATACTGTTATTGATGACGCCACATTTTACCAAGCCTATTTATGTTCTGTTTCACAAATAACCCTTACCTTGGTAAAACCCGAACCTTGTAAACTCAAAGTGTTTATAGCCAATAGGGTCAGCCAGATTCAGTTTCTGTAGAAGCAAATCAAAACGAACCGATCGATCAATATTGATAGGTCAAAGAGTCTTCGAGTTACTGTACCACTGCCCACAGAGGAAATACAAACCGCACTAAGTATATGCGTTAGCTCGAGTAGTTCAGGAAAATCATTTTTACTATTAAATTTCGACGCTGCTTAAAGTATGTCAATTTCAGCGGAAATGTTCAATATTTGAATTGAACCCTTTTCTCGACTTAATAAATAGGTTTGCTTAGAGTGGGAGGATGAATTTCTAAGTCTGATCCATAACAACAATCTTACAAAACTAATGTTTCGATTCTACCATCAACACAATCTACACGCTGGTGCACAGATACTCGTGTCTCTCGTGAGAAACAAATGTTGGTTACTCACTGAGAAGAACATAGCTAAATAATGCGTAAGAACTTGGGTTGTGAGTTTTAGAGCAATGCCAAGAACAATTGCACAGTTAATGGAGGGACTTGCCCACATAACGTTTTAAGACAGCACGAGCATATTTGTATGGTTTGTGACGAAGGTTTTTCGCTTTGAGGTGATGTTAAATTTGTAACAAAAAGCTTTATTTCTTGCTTGAAGAGATTTATATTTCGTCGTGGAAAACTAAACACGATATGGAGCGATAACGGCACAAATTTTCTTGGTGAAAGGAATTATTCAAAGGATACGTACCAATTGCTTAAAAACGAACTTATGGTTCGTGATATCGAGCAACTTTGGTCCATTGAGCAAATCACTTTGAAATTTATACCTCCACCATTAATCCCTTACCTTTGGAGATTTATGGGAGGCACGCAGTTAAATCTCTAGAAACTTACCTGAATCGTATAACGTTTAATATGACCTGAAATTACGAGGAACTAAGCACCAGCAGAACCTGGTCCAATTGAAATCCCTATTAATCGGTTAACTAATTGGGAAAAAATCACTCAAGCCGTTTAACGGTTCTGGAAGAAATATTCGATGGATTAACAACAATCCCTGTAACTTGAAGATCGGAGACCAAGATTTAAGAGTAAACGATAAGGTTCTCCTACTTGACGAACGATTACCCTCAACTCAGTGGTCCTTAGGGCAAATTGTTGAAATTTGTAAAGGCCAGGACAACAAAGTCCGCGTTACCAGAATATTATCAGGAAATAGAGTTTTTGCAAGATCGATATCTGGATTGTGTAGACATCCGGTTGATGATTTAAATTGAAAAAAAAAAAGAAAATTTTGTTTTCGGTCCATTGAGCCTTTGTTAAATTGGAACAATTGAAATTTGTCGATGGTTTGAGAATTTTTTTCTTTGAAATATGAATTTAATTTATTTCATTAAGTATGGTGTTTGGTTCCATTAAGTAAACCCTTCATTGTGTTGTTATCATAACGTTCCATAATCGGGACCGGTCCTTCGAACACGATATTGTTCTAGAAAATCTTAGCAGATTAACAATTCGCTTACAGTAATTCTTGAATTCCTAAATAGAATTTGTTTGCGATATGGGAAGCTTCTTAATATAAAACTTTAGTAAATGTCGAATATTGGTCCTCCATTTAAAATTTGCAAATAAATGCAGGATCATTTAAACTATCGAAGTACAATTTGATCAAATTTGACCCGGACTGGTTGATGTAAACCGCGCGCGTAAACTGAATCGGTAATTTTTTTTTCTAAGATTTTTAGTCTGGCGATTTTTAGTAAGGAAAAATAAAATTGAACAACGAGTTTGCTTGAAATTTTGTGTTTCCAATGGAATTGCGGCTATTATTATTACTGGTGACGAGACGTGGATTTATGAATATAACGTCGAAACTGCCCGACAGTCTAGCTAATGGCGCTCCAAAAATGAGCCAAAACTGAAAAAACACGTCAAAATCGGTCGAAAATCAAGGTAATGCTCATCGGTTTCTTCGATTACCGTAGTGTGGTTCACCAAGAATTCGTTCCAGACGGCCAAACGATCAATAAAGCTTACTACTTGGCCGTTTTGATGCGTCTACGTGAAGCAATTCGTCGTAAATGGCCGGATTTGTGGGCAAACAATTCATGGATTTTTCACCACGAATTTTTAGCCAAACACGAAACAAAAGTCATCGCTCAGTCACCGTACTCGCCATATTTGGCTTCTTGTGACTTTTTTCTGTTTCACTCAAAATCGTTGTTCAATTTTTTTTCCATAGTAAAAATTGCCAGACAAACTTTTCGCGTCGTAAACAAATGGCTGTCAAACTCACACTAATGGACGTATTCTGCTCAAACGTCATACGAATAACAAAGAAGATTGTACCAACTATGAAAAAAAAAATTTACTGATTCGGTTTATGCGCGCCGTTTAAATGGACCAGTCTGGGTCAAATTCGATTAGATGAAGTAACACAATATATGAGAGAAGTGTGAAATTGTTCCTCTTTACCTTGAATTATGCCTTCTATTTCGCGAATAAAAGAAAAATCTTGATCTTCAAAGAGAAACTCCTTCCTTAACGCTGTAAATAAGTTCTTCCACGTTCTTAATTTTTTATATGTACATTATACAAAATTTTCGCTGGGCCATCAAAAAAATGAAATGCTGATCTGATAAAGTCGCCACCAGCATCGTTTTAAAAATTGTTTTAATCACCTTCCCTGTCCAACTCCGCTAAAAAACTCCATTTATGAATGAGAAATGCATGTGCTAGGCAATTTACCTGCTTGCTTGAGATAGATCAGCCAAACTTTCACGAACTATATGCAAATTCCTTCCATCTGAAGAACTGTGTGATAAATTTAATGACCTTAAATGCAATATTTCTAGCTTGTGCTAAATATTTTGATAGGCTATGATCTTGCCGTAATTCGCCTGGGTTTTATTATTGACATGTTTGGTTTAGATGTGAGATTCATCTGAGCATTCAATGTGGATAACTATCGACGTCCTTAGAAGCAGCTATATTAGCATCTGCAGACGATCTAACTCAGCCAAATATGTCTGAATCCTATCTTCAATGGGGAATTTTGCGAAATTTTATTATGCAGTCGTTCTAGACTTGCCCTTGAAGGAATTTACTATATTGCTTACTCTTACCTTCTAATTATCTCAATCCGATTGAGACTTTTATCAGTTTTTTGTTCTTCTCCTCCCGTCCAGTCATGTTCTTGGTGGGTACTCTTATCCTTTGTAACAGAAACGGTAGCCGAATATCGTCTGTTACGAAAAATTATTCACGCAGAGTGTCTGAGACGATCATCTGTTGCCAGCTAAAGCTCAGGGTGTTGGGGTGGGAGCATACGTGAATCTTATTAGACCGCAAGGAAGAGGAAAAAAAAGGAAGATAACAGGAATCAAGGCATGAACCAACTCACCAAATTAGACTGTGACACACATGCTCACCTACCGCATCCTTTACACGGGCTTCTAGTCCTTCATTCTCCTCACGAAGTCCTAGGGCTCAGGAAACAAATTGTAAAGCAAGCAAAAAAGCTCAGTAAAAAAACCCAAGAGAAATCGAAGAAATAAAACGACGAAAGAGATAGCTGAAAACCAATATTATTTAAGGAAATCTTTTGACAATATATATGTTTAAGTAGGTATCACGTAAAAAAACCGAATTACAATGACAGTTAAAGAATACAAAAACAAAATGTATATGACCCCAAAAATAAGAAAAAGCAACAAATAAAAATAAAACAAACAAAGCTTTTATTAGCAAACAAAATTTACATCTTAAACTCAAAAAAAAATTAATTTCAACGATTTTATAATATCATGAGAAGTAAAAAGAATAGGAACTCGATATAACAAAAACAATATAATAGAATAGGAATAATAAAACAAAAAAAAACAAACTGTTTCTTTACCCCTTGCTACCACTGCTCCTCATCACCACCCGAAGGTCGAACAGCGCAAAATTTCCACTGGTATAGCACAACAGTGAAATCTGCAACTGGTAAATTGAAGGACTAACCGCCAAATATAGCGCAATTAGCAACCCACTAAAATTTGAACAATTATGCATTAACAGTAACAGCGCTCAATTATAAAGCACTATCTGGATATCGTAGAATCGCACCGGCTATGCGACGTCAATTTTCAACAGGAACACTAGATATAAACATAGCTATAAACTTTTCCCTCTAACGAAATGCCAAAACACTAAAGTGGACTGCAATTAGCACACCAGCCGATAATCGACGGTAAATTCAAGCGGCACAATTTTAAGTCGTACACCAGCGTTCGCAGCAATCCACTAACAACAATTAATTTTCAACGGGAGCAATAACGAAAAAAAAACTATCGCGTATTAATTTAGCACAAATATCATATTGTTACGTTTTTGCCTTGTCCATCAAGGCTCGTATCACTGGATTGTGAATAAAACAAAATCAATTCAATTTATCACCAACGAATTTATTTATTTCACACAAAAATTATTACAACACAGTTTATTAATGATAATTGACAAAATCACTTTAAATAAATTATTCGCACAATTTTGCTGATCACTTTTACTTTTTATTTTGCACTAAAACAGTTTTTAAATCATTTTTTAATTCCTTTTTAATCTTCACACTATCGTTTACCAAATACTACAATATCGATTGCCTTTTTTTATACACAAACCAAGCTTCTAGAAAGTTCATGACTTTTCCAGTAAGAATAGTGTAGAAACATTTAGAACAGTTTTATCATGGAAAATCCCATTTTAGCCCAGTAAAACAATGAGCTATTAATTTAACTTATTCTATTACACCCTAGGTGTCACCGTCACAAAATAATAGAATTTATTTATTTTAAAGTTTTTATCTTATGTAGTGTTTTTTTATTCGCTCCGGTTAGCTGCTATCGAGAGCCGTCATATGAAAAGTGGCTCCGGATAGCGCTCCGTATAAATAGGTAGAGCCAAATATTTTTTATATCAAGTTTTGGCTCAACAATTGAATTAAAAATGATAGTTTAATGTTAAATAAGTTTAGTTTACCAATAAATAACAATAATTTAATTTTAGCCGTAGAGAAATGACGGCTCTCGATAGCAGCTATCCGGAGCGAATAAAAAAACACTACTTTAATTAAAACTTTTTATTTTTTATTTTTTTTTTTACAACACAAACCAATAGAATTATTATTATTGTTATTTTGTTTAATTTCATTGTTTACCAATTTTATCAATCCAATAAAATTTTAACAGTTCAACAGTTTGACTGTATTGCTAAAATTTAACTGTATTGCTTTTTGCTTTTATTTTATGTTTATTTCAATAATGGCCTACGCCTTAGTTCTAAAAAAAGCAAAACAGTTCATTGAATTGTCGAGATAACAATATTGTTACGGTGACACCTAGGGTGTAATAGAATAAGTTAAATTAATAGCTCAATGTTTTACTGTTCTAAAATGGAATTTTCCATGATAAAACTGTTCTAAATGTTTCTGGACTATTATTACTGAAAAATTCTAGACATTTCTAGAAGTTTGGTTTGAATATATAAAAAGGCGAACGAAGTCGAATTGGATTATTAGTGAATTAAACGAGATTTACCAAGTGTTTTAGTGGGAAATAAAAAGTAAAAGCGATCAGTAAATTGTCTGAAAATGATAAAAAAGTGATTTTTTGAATTATTGTAAATAAATTCTGTTGAATTAATTTTTGTTGTTAAATAAATTAACTCGTTTGTGTTAACTGAAGTGTTTGGTTTTACTCACAATCCAGTGATACGAACCTTGATTGACCAGGCAAAAACGTAACAATATATATGGAATCAAATCATATCGAATTCAACATTGTTTTTTTTTCGGTTTGATCACAATCGAAAATTTTATATTTTATAACTACCTACTGTCCTAGTGGACCGCCACCCAAACCTAACCTAACCTAACTACCAAAAGCATTAACAAAAACACAGAGTCTCAAAACTATATTAAACACAAATAAAAACCCCGGTTTAGCTACTTACAACAAGTGATACAAAAAAAACTGACTTGTCTCCTCGAGACCAAAAATTAGACTGCCTTAATTACAAAAAAAAAAAAAAAAACGATCGCGAAAATTGTTTGTTTTTTATATATATATATTTTCCCCTCTCTCCCTTCGTTCAGTTTCACTTCCAAATGCAACCAAAAAAAAATTGAAATGTATGTACTGAACTGTACAACTTGCTATTGCGTTTACGCAAGCAAGCGGCATAACCAATGTTGGGAATTCCTTACACCCAGGAGATGAGGAGAAGGCGGACAAATCATAAGCAAATGCGAGACGATTATAATATTAAGCATAAAATCAGAAACGTCGAACATAATGAGAAAAAATATCAAAAATAGAGAACATCAGATGACATAATATGTAACTGCCAGCTAACTCAATTATGAGATTTGATTAGATTTGATCGTCTGTCAGTCTGTCCTCTCTACAGCCCAGATGATTTAACCAATCGAACTGAAACTTCGAATTTAAGCTTTTTTGATAAATTGGGAGGTACCAGTGAATTTTACTCTTAATCAGCTAACCGAAAGTGGCCACTCCTCTGGTTCAGAAAATTTATTTTGCAAATATCTTAAAAAGTATAAGGTTTAATAAAAACTATTTAATACAAAATGTTTCCAAAAAATAAAATAAAAATTAAAAAAATTATAAAAAAAATGAAACTTCTCAAAATTATTTGTTCGTAAAAGAAAGTCGTGTGTTGGCCACACCTCTATTTTCTTCTTTAGTTTCAGTTTTGTTAAATTTTGTTTCCCTTAATTTTATTTTTGATTTAAAATAACGTTTTATCATACGAATTAATTTTAAAGATGAACTGGTTTGTTGCTTCGGAAAATTAATTTTTCGGATTTTTCCTTCGTGTTTTGTCGTTTTACTATTCGATATCACTGAATATTATCCTTCAGAAAAGTATCCTATCAACTGCGCCAGATAAATGTTTAGAGTAAAACTTCTACCTGTTTGACCGATATTTAATTTTGAAAAGGAAAATAAAGAACAGAATTAGAAGTATTAGAAGTTTATAGTTACACCTCTGCTAAACTGGCCCTCATGCTTCACGTATTACATATAATGTTGTACACTTGACCAAATTTCCAATTTCAAGTGTTTTAATGGAAATATTCAAGAGGTTCACAACGTAAATTCACGTCTACAAAATTAATATGCAATTAATTTACAAAGAACTTAAATATATTTTCCAAAATATATAATTACCCCGCATTATAACCGAAAAAATACTAATTCCCACAGATTATAATCAAATTTTGCTCAAAATGCATACAATCTTCTACTTCAAGTATATGTATTGTATAAACGAGTACTTGTAAAAAAAAAACAAAAAAAAAAAAACGCTCGAACATAATGTACTATCAATTTAAATTTGTATAATAATACCACACCACCATTTTGCAAACATTTAATATTATATTTAATTGCATTCTAATTAAGTTCATACGCTTACTACATATATACGTACACAAAAATAAAATAATAATAAAGCACAACACCAACAAATAATAATAACGATATGCAAATTTAAAAAAACCAAAAAAAATAAACAGATTTCATATTTCTCCAAAACAACATATAATAATAAAAAATAGTTTCTATATAACTATAGGTACATCTACATTACTATGTACACGGATAAAAGCATAATTTTTCGTTTTGGTTGCAACCGAGTAAAAATTTATAATATTCATGAGCGTATAAATCATGAAAAACAACAACAACAATGTCGAAGAATAGTTTTTTATTTGGTTTAAAAACGTTGAAAATTTTACACAAATTTTCCGGTTCTCTTTATAGAATATTTTTGGTGTATTTTTAACATACACACACACACACACATAATATATACACCCGTTATAAATGGGAAAATATTTTCTTTATTGATTAAAATTTTTCGCCGCTTTTCTTTTTTTTCCTTTTTTTTTTCTAATTGTTCCAAGTTAAAAAGAAATGTAATAATAATTTTTTTGTTTTGTTAATATAAGTGTAATAAATTGGTATTATTCCATAAAAGTTTATTTAACTTTTTTGACACAAAAATCGATAATTAAATATTTTTTTTTTGTTAAGTATTTGGTTTTTTTACTCTTTCTATAGAAATGTTTAATTTATAATAGTTAGAGAATATTATGATAAATATATAAATGACAAGCTTAACAATAGAATTATAATGTTTTCATATTATTTTGAATGAAAGTTTAAATGGAGAAATAAATATTTTAAAAATTATACTCGAGATAACTTTGGTGGCTTTAGAGAAAAATATGAAAAATTATTGTAAAAACAAAAAATTCGAATTGATAAAAAAAAGAATATTAATCGCTTTTAATTATGTAAAAAAAAATTCATATTGTGTAAATTATTATAATTTTTATTTTTTTTTGGTAAAATAAAAACATTATTAATTACGATAAATTAATTTTATTTATACATATACTTAGTATACGGTGTGTATTTATGTATGTTTATTGCGTTAGGGGAAAATTAAAGCTAATTAATGCTCTGTTTACAGGGGGTACGAATAAAAAAAAATATTTATGATTTGGTGACCCATATAATGGTGACCCAATTGGTGACCCATATCATAAAATTGTTGAATAATTCGTGGATTAGGCATTTTTAAAGTACTTAAATAATTTACCACCTTGAAGTTAAGCCAGACTTTGTTCCCGCAGGAAAATTTTAAATTACTTATGAGAGAGCGAGTTACAGCGCATTCACAATGCAAAAACTTTTGACTTTTACTTGCAGGTTTGTATAAAATGTATTTTGAGAAAAAAAATTTTTTTTGCTCGTTATGTTGGCGGTTGCCCTAAGGTAAAATTTAACAAACTTTTATCTTTTCCTTTAAGGAAAAAGAATGAAGTTAACTACAATTTCAAAAGAATTATCAAAGGCGTTGCTCCATTGCAAGTGATAAGAACTTTTCGTTAAAACATTTTTTGATTTTTTGATTTTACATTTGTAGTTATAGCCACTTACTTTACAATGTAAGCGGTTTAATTTATTAATTACCGAAATGTTTAATATTTATTCATATTTTTATTTTTTTTGTGTACCTATGGTGAAATCGTTAAATCGCATATTGAAACATAAATGTATTTTTGAATGAAAATATATATTTGGTTGTCAATATTAGTACCAAAAAAGTGGTCCACCACACTTATTCGGTAATTTCTTTATTAAAAATATTTAGTAAAAGAATCAAAAAATGTTTTGCCTAAATTTTCATATCAGTTGCCAGGAAGCCTTTACTCGGAGAATTGCTTTCGGAGCCAATTACAAAACAACTAGGTACATTTTCATGTTTTATGGCACTTAGCGTCTGTTGCAACACAACATATTATAATTATTGTTGAAGTCATCCATCGTATCGCAGAAGAACTCTTCCTGATAATAATGAATTCACATCTGCAAAACACAAACAAACATCAATCAAATTAATCACAACAACACAATTTTTAAATACTTAGCCTTGAACTTGAATTTGTTGTCACATAAAATACAGTAAAATTTATCATTTTTATTAACTTTTAATTTCTAATCATAAAATATTTAATACTTATCTTGTTAACTTTTTAGTAATTATACTTATTCATTTCATTATTCATTTTAAATCTTGTAACCTGAAATACATAATTAATCCATTAATTTATATAAAATTTAATTGTAAAAAATTCTTACCATATTATTGTATTTGTAAACAAATGTCATTTGACAATTCTGTAATTGATTAACATTTATGAAGATAGTAGTAATTTGCGTAGCTCAATTAGAATAATTAGTACGTTTCATGTTTATGGATTAAAAGCTTATTAATGAGCTTTAACCCTCTATTGGGAATTAAATGAATTAAAAACTATTGTAAACTACTTCTTAAAGCTAAAATAAAATATAATCATTCTCTTTATCATCAACCGTGGAAGCGATAACATCAATTTTATTATACGTAATTTATCTTATAATAAATAAAATTTGTCAGCCATTTGGTGATTGATTTTTTACTCCAAGTCATTGGATAATTTAACTGCTGCCTTTTCTACCATTGCGATCGACTTCAATCTTCTCAAATTGGTTATCGAGGTAAGAATTGCCGTTCGTTTATGAATTGTGGCACGGTATTAATCCACAAAGTGATTTGCGAGTTTAACAGCGTCATTTAATATATTTGTTTTTAACTACCTACATATATATAGTAGAGTGTTTGAATTTACCAGAATCTTTTTTTTTTTTGATGTGGGTGACTATTCAGAAAGATTTATATTTAAAACTAATAAGTAAATCTGTAAAAAAAAAAAAAAAAATTTGAAAAAGGTTATTCCAGGGCCAGCGCCCTATGAACTGGAAATAAGCACTAGAGAGTTTATTGAAATTTGAGACATTTTAGCTAAAACTTGGCGTATAGTTTTGAACGTTGTGAGTAAAGAAGAAATATTTTAATGCGGATCTTTTCCGCTAAAAACAAAAGAAGCATATTCAGGACAGCGATTTTGGTCGTAAAATGAGGATTAAATTGAGAATTACCAAAAGGCAATAGGATTGGTAAATTGAATTGGTGTCGAATGTGCGTTTTTTTTAAATTTTTCGTTTAACATGATGCAAATAAGAGAGATAAAATGACACAAATAAGAGGGATAACATGATGCAAATTAAGCTCAGAAGAGAACGATCGATACAAAAACATGAATTTCTCATGTTAGAAGAAAGAAAAAAAAATGACTCAAGGCGAGCGTAAGCACCAACAATTTTAAACGATTTCACCCGCTTCGCTTAATTTTGAAACTTACCATCATGAGAAAACACACTAATACAATAAAAATATTTGACGGCACACAATAGCAAAATATATAATATACGCTGTCTAGATGGTAGGTTACATTTTGAAGCCATTGAAACATCAAATTTAATGACTGAAATTTCGTTAATGTAAAGTTTACTCAGCTAGTTTCCTACCGTTATTTTGTTAATTTAGTTAGGACAAATCTACTTGAAATTCAAACATTTTTTTTTGCGTTTTTCGATGATTTTCATTAATTTTTTCATATTTATTAAACAGTTTATAGTTTTTTATTTGTGGAACTTTCTTGTCATGATCGGCTACAACTTGCAATAAACATTGCTTCTGCTCTTCATATTCTTCTATAAGAGCGACGCTTCTTTCTGCTACAACATTCGTTACTCTTAAATTTTCGATAACGGGGAGGCTATTTTGAAAATGAATATTTTGATTCCAATTTGATACCAACATCTTCAACCAACATCACCAGCAATGTCTTTAATGGAACCCCTAAATTTCCAAACACTTCGAGTCAACACGGACTATATTTATAGGCATCGCATTATTTTAGAAAACGATCAGAGGTGTAAATCGCTGTATTATAAAAAAAGATGGTTTTACTCCCTATGTGCCTAAGTTTTATTTATTTTACCGTTATCTCCATTTAGAAGCATAAAGCGTTTACTAGGCTGGACCACTTCACTCTTTTGGGGGCTATTGTCTTCAGCTCTCTCCATGTAATTGACCAAGTTCTTTCGCTTCAGCTAATACCGTTCCTGCAAGGTCATTGCCGGCCTTCCCACTTTCCGCTTACGTTGCGGATTCCTTTCTAATGATGTCCGGGTTTTGTCGTTTAATTATTTTAGTACCTGATCTATCTCCACTTCGTTTTCTAAATTCCGTCTTAATTCCTGAACGAAGAGACCGACTCGCCGATTTCATTTGTACAAACCCTAAATTGTTACCGATAGGATCTTCAACGCTAAATCCGTTATCTTTTAATTTCGAATGCTTTTTTTTTCAAACGAGTTTAGCGAATATCGTTTAGTACTAAAAATCCAGCAAATCACAAGTAGTTACTCGAACATTCACCTAAAGCTTCCTGATAGTGACAAGGCGGCTGAGGGCTGTTATTCGTTTCCAGCGGTGGCTTCTGACCTAAATTGTCGCTCGTCGGAATAAATCGATTGGCTTTTTATCAATTTTAAGTATTTACATACGATTTGATTCGGAACGCTCTAATACAAAACTGTCTGCAAACAAATTAAAGCTTATCGCATAGCTGTTGGAAATATTACTGGTAGGGTTAAAACAGATTAAGGTTAATTGATTAATTTTAATTTTTAATCAATCCCATTAAAAAAATTAAAAATTAAAAATAATTGTAAAAAAATGCCTGTTGATTGTCTAAAATATGGAACGACCGTTATTGACAAGGTTTCCTACTCTCTCTCCAAACGATTCGTTGCCACATAAGGACGACTGAACTGTTGGACCCACCATTAAGGATTTGTGTTGCTTGTCTTGGCGGGCGCATCAAATACGAGCCGATACGTTGTTTTCAGAATCCCGTGATAAGGTACATACCTACATAGCTATCCAGTTGTGTTATCTTGCTAGTGGTTAATAACCTCATGTGACCAAGATCCATTGAGTATTCTCTTAATGGTAAACGTTCAATTCGTTTAATGGTAAACGAACCATATACTTTCCATCTGGAGTTATTGTTGTTGTTGTTTAATATTTTTGTTCCTCTTTAGGGAATGCAGACTGCTTAGTTTGCATGTAGTGTCTCGCCGATTTTTTCTAATGCTGTTAAACTTTTTACGAAATTGGATTGTGTTTCGAGAGACTTCCTTCCAACCACTACCCAGCCGAATTTGCTGTTTTCAGCTATCACTAGAATTTGATTATTTCGAATTTTTCCGTCCTCTAAAACATTAAAAAATTGATTGGCGCCGCATTTAAAATTTTTGCACAAATTATTCGGAGAGAAGAAGTACAACGTGGTACAGTAAAATTTACAGACAATATCGTTGTTTTTTGACGATCGCACCAGATGAAATAGGAACAAACCAGGGAAATCAAAGTCTCACAAATCGATCGCAATAACAGCAAATTCTACATATTCTACCTTTAGGAGGACTATAATTCGATTTATGCAGACTCAGAGCGTCAATAGAAAATTTGAAACAGGCATATCGAGCCACATTATAAAAAATTGGAAACTAAAGTGATGCGCGCTCTGAAAAACAACCCAAACCTATCTCTGAGAGATTTGGAGAACAAAATTTAGACGAAGCCTGAGCTGGACTCCCGGATGGTGCCGGGCCCTCCGTACACCCTTTAGACTTACCAAGACCGAAGGAAAGGTAATATATGTTTAGTATTAAAGGCTCGACCGGATCCAGACACCTAAGTAGTTGATATTTAGTCTATTTTTCGTTAGTAATTTTTAGACAACACATTCTGCTAATCAGCATTCCTTAATTGTGCCGAAAGCTTTCTGAAAAGCTGTAATGATTTTTTTTTTTTTTTTTTTTGTGTGTCTTCACTATTTTTTCCATCACTAGTCGGGGGGAGGGCGAAATTTCCTTCCATCATCATGCTCCCGTGTTGTCACCCAAATTTATACAAACCATAGCAAATGTTGCTTGACGTCGTTGTTGAAGTAGTTGCGGAGGGGATTTGGCGCAAAAAATAGCACAAATCATGTGCGAATTCTTCGGATTAAGAAGAGGTTTGATTTACGATCATTCAGCAAAATCAAAGTACCACGGCAATTCGATGAAGTCAAATGCTGTAGAAAATTTTAGCGAATTTCTTTAACGCTGATTTCAAATCTCTGCCAGATAATCAATATTTTTCTGGAAAGGATAAACTGATTGTCGACATGAAATTAAAAATTATCAAACATGAAAAGTTTCCGGAAAAATACTTGATTTGGCAGGCTATTTGACAATGTGGCTCTAAAAGTCCATCGTTCATCACGCAAGGGATACTATTATCAACTGCCTCTTCCCGTCGAGATACAGATGAACACTGAATCATTCAAAATTGAGACAATTAAAACACCTGCGTCGATTATCAATTGGCAATGCCCTTAACTTAGCCTTTGGTAGCGCCCTTGTAGTTGGTATATTCTCTTCTGATTCTCTTCCTTAAGACAAGGTCACGTGCCATCTGTGGATGAAAGATGTCCACGCAGTGATTGCCTTCTGTGACTTGGACCTCTCACGTATTTTACGGCGTTGACATTTTTACCGTTTTCAAATCTTTCAAGGTCTTCGAGCGCGTCTGTTCTTGCCTGAAGAAAATTGTTGGATATTTGAATACTCCTCGTCCTTAGAACTATTTGCCCATATTTATCTTGTGCTATCAACCTTATTAAAGAGGAGCCGAATGATCCAATGATCTCGTGACACAGCCGCTGGTTCCAATGCCTTCAAGCCCGCAGTAATTCAGCGGAAGTGTTTACTAGTTGTTTAAGCGAGGTGATGCCGGACGCTTTAACTGTTACTTGCTTCCTCTTTCAGATATCCTTGCAGAAACAGACATTTTTGACAATGGAGTTAAGTTGGCACAAAATCATAAATTATTCTCATTTTTTCCACGAGAGCCGTTCGTGGCGCAACTAACCCTCATTATCCGTTTGTCGGTCATGATATATTACGAAATGTACTTTATATTTAATATCACTTCACTTTATTTAACTTCTTTTTATTTACCAATATTCAAGTAAATCAAGTTTTTTCGACCCTAACACAGGGGATTAAGGTTCTGGTAAGGGGTAACCTGTTCATAATTCGCAAGTGTACGTGCTGCCTCCTCGTGGCAGCCACTGATAACTAAGGCCATTTGGCACATTTTTGGCCGTTTGGCACAGGCTAAAGTACAGCGCTAAAGGAGAAAACCCTGACAAAAAACCGTAATCTGAGGAACAGCGTATGCCGATGGATGAATGGCTGATAGGTTAATCAGTCCAAAATATGCGGACTCACCCTCCAGTTTTATTTAGCCTTCCTCTAGTAAAGCTGGTGATTTGAAATTCCCAGCAACTCGTAAGAGTAAAATTAAATGGAAGACGGGGCAGAGGTAGGAATATGCGGGTGTGGGATAGCCTTTTCGAAGTCCTTTGGTTTCAATGCTACCGTCTTTCTATCGTCCGTCAATGAACCCAGATAGTATGTATCACTCATCAGTAGCAGATATCAGTAATTATCAAGTTCATTGAAAACCTGAATATTGACTGGACGGATAATTAAGCAGGCTCCAGCACAATAGATGTTTTAGGTCGCAGTGCGAGGTGGCTTATCGCCCACCTGGCCCTCCAATAATAATAATAACACCGCAATTGCCATTTGAGTTACGGATTCGGTGGCTAGTATGGCAAATATTGTAAGGTTATATTTAAGTTAAATTTAAAATAGGTTTAGAATTGGCTAAATTTAGTCGAATTTCATCATCATTTTTTCGACCGACTTTTAGTTAAATTCTATTCCAGTTCTTGTTAAAATTCTAAAACAAATTTAATTCAAATTAGAATCGAAAGTGGAACTTTACGAGTAAATAAAGGTCTCGTGTTAGAAGCTAGCTACTGATGACGCTAAATGATTTATGTATGTATTGTAAGATTCAGATTTGTTATTCGGATTTCATTTAAATACGTTTGTATGTACGAGTATTTTTCGGTTCATCGAATCCACATTATACTGAATAACAAAATGTTCACTCTCGTAGAAAAAAAAAAAAAAACACTTCAAAACTGCCTGAAGATAATTTTAACTTCTCGTGTATAAATTAAAATTTTCTTTCATATAGTTTGTTAGTTTCTTTCACTCATAAACTTTGGTAACTAATTATTTAGTCTATAAATTATATTCAAAAACAAATGACATTACTCTTTATTTTATAATTATAAAAATTGAATAATTATTTAACTTTTTTTTTTTTTGTTGTTTTTTGCTATGAAATTTTTACAATTTTAGCGAAAAACTGTGCGAAATTTTGGTTGAATCTTTTGTATTGTTCAATCTACATACACCAACAATTCAATTGTATATTTATAACTTTCTTTTAAACTTTTAATGATTTCAATTTTTATTTTTATTCTATCTGAGAAAACTCTACAAAACAAAAAAAAATAAAATGGAAATATGTAATTGAATTGCTTGAAATTTTAAGAACACAAGAAAAGTAAAATAAAATAATTTCCTCTTGAAAATGAAATAGAATTTTACATTTTTATGTCTGCATTTAGAGATATTTTTTTTACAATTAGTTAGACGCACCCAAAGTAGCTAAGGTTTTTTGAATACATTGTGGGCTACGCGTTTAATAAGCTCTACTGAAACAAGTTTTTAAAAATAAATTTTGAGAATTCAGAATATTATATGATATTTGCCTTAAGGGTAAACACTCAAGCGTCTAATTTAAAAAAAGAGTTTCGTTGGGTTTTTTTGCAATAATTTAAATTAATCAAAAACACTTGATAAAACATTTCACCCTATCCAATTCTAAAATAAAATAAAGAAAATAAAAGAAAATTTCTTGTGTTTTTTGTTTTTTTTTTTTTTAATAAACTGAAAGTCACAAAAAACCGATTCGAAATACATACAAAAAAATTCAAAGAAATTTTTCTTAAGAAAATGCCAAATATACACACACAGAAACAAGGTTCCCTCTTTTCTTTTTAACTTTATTTTGTTAAATTTTTTTTTTTTTTTTTTTAATTAAATTAAAGTTAAATACAAAATTTATTAAAAACAGTGAAACCGCAATTTTAAAGTCATTACAGTCAAAATTAAGGATTTTTAACATATAACAAAAAGTAGCAACAACGCTAAATGAACACCACGCCGTATATATACAATTCTTAAGACTTCTAGTAGTATTACCAAGTACTAGTTAAATATTTAATTATTTTCTTGTGCTTTTTCTTTCCTTTTCATTCTGTTCATCAACCGCCCCAACTCTAAATACAAAAAAAAGATGGAAAATATAATTTCTGTCTTTATAAGTATGTGTAATGTGTAAATGGGCGGGAAGTGTAAGAACGAAATATAATTTATTTGTCGTGGGTGGTAGAGAGTTTTTACTCACAATGTAAAATATAAAGTTTTGATTGTTTTGATCTAATTTGTGCTTCGTACATATTTTGCTGAAATGAAACTTTCTTCAACCCAACTTTATGTCCATCCAAGTTTTTTTTTTTTTTTTTTGTTTCAATTATGTTATCATAATTATAATAACTGTATTATAGATATTTAACAAAATATTTATATAAGTAAATACTTAATGATAATAACAGAAATACTTTTTTTTTTAATAATATTTGTATTTTTATTTTATTATCGTAGATCATTCCACCAACATTATAAAAGTTTTAAATAGAAATAAATAAATAGACAAAAATAGATTTAGATAAGATTTAACACCAACAACTCTTTTCTTATACCATTGGAAATAAAGTTGCTTATATCATGGTTGATGTAACAATATTCTAAAGTCGACAGTCAATTTACAGGCAATCAATTTGTATATGAAAATGTTTGGTTAGTAAATACCAGTGGCCCTATTCTGGCTATTCCCTGGGAATTGAGAATTGAACTATTTTGACAATATTCTAGCAGTTTGGAATTATTTTTTCCAAAAGTGTATTCTGGCGATTGGGAATTTTTAATGTAGGGAAAAAATAATTCCACTTTATGTAAAGTTTTGACGTTTATTTTTCCCAAATTTTGTTTGGGGGGAATTAGAAGAACCTGGTTGTTTTGTGTATTTTCATTGTTTTATTTACAACGTACATAATACCGGTAAAGTTTTTATTTGTATGTAGAAAATAGAATTTTTTAATAATGGCGGCTGTAAAATTTGAAATAGTGTTTTTTCCCATTGGATGATTCCCAATTATGCCAGAATACACTTTTAGGAATTGGGGAATACCAAATTGGGAATTATTGAAGTTTGGAAATATAGCAATATTTTTCCCAATCCCCAATTCCCAGAGAATAGCCAGAATAGGGCCACAGAAGTAAAAGAAATATTCACTTTCTTTGCCTGCTTATAGGTCAATTATGGCTCTGACGTGAAAGCTAAGTTTAGTCGTGTGTTTATCAAAGTCAGAATATTTTCTTGTTACCCCTAACAATTGCCAGTATTCACAAATTATTCCAGTCTTTTGTTATTGTTCGGGAAAGGCGAAAATTGGCCCTAATAAATACGACTGATATAGGAATAATTTGATTTTAGCAATTTTAAAAGAATCCAACTCCAGATTTCGTGAGGTGAACATTATTTATTATTTTGTTGCTATGATGATCATTTGCTGACTAGGATGTTTTCTGATGTTATGGTCGCCGCTATTCATACTTAGTAGGGTGGTCCATTTATCTGAAATATTAATATTAGGTTTTCCACAAGGTTGCTTTTATTCCAAACATGCTAACTAACGACTTTACAAAATTTCAGCTACCTAGGACAATATTTAGAGGTCGCTATAATTGATCATTTTTAGGGTAAATGTTTAAATGATACACAATTCAAGTTTTTACAAAAGTTATTTATTAACAAAATACAAAAAAATTCAAAATTATTGAATTAAATTAAAAGACTCAAATTGAAAGTGTTACTCGCTCAGATTCATCTTCATGACGTTGGCCTTCGAAGCGGTGGGAAATTTTTTTCTATGTAGGTCGACTAACCGAAGCAAATATTGTTTTTGCTGTTCATTTTTGGTAATGCTATTGTTAAATTTTTGAATTAATACAATACCTCGCTCTGCACAGTCGTTTACCACTTTTAACTGGCGTACTTTTTCCCCCATTTCAATAAAAATTGCATCGTCCTTCCATTCCGTGGGGTCCTTTGTAAGAAATGACGCAGCCTTTTCTCATCCTTCATTGACTAACAAGTCAAAGAAAATGGTTGTGCGTTGGGTAACGAAGGACTCAATTGGGCTCTGATGATTGAAAGTTTTACCGTCGAGTCTTTTTAACGCTTTAGCTTGTGGTGGTAACATGAGATGTTTAACCATTTCTCTTTTAGACTCAACTGTTACTCAAAAATCGAAAAAAGCTAGTCCAATGAGATATTCCGAAAAATACCAGAGATGACGACGAAATGCTTCCGATGCCGCTGTACGAATATTTTTATTACGATAGCTGTCAATAAGATGAAGTAGATTGGCGTCATTTAAAGGGGATTTCTCGGCTATGGGGGCTTCATTCCAATAACGGCCATATATTAGACTAACAAATACACTTATATCAGTGACCCTTTTTTCTCTGCTGCAGTAAGGACGAATTGGTTTTGAAACAAGTATATTTTTAGACAATAAATTGATTTTGCCATTCAACGAGCTTGATGTAAGGCGCCGGGTGCACGGAACTTAACCTCAGTTTTTCTGAACATCCTAGAAAAGTTTGGCACAGGATCAATAGTTCGAGGTAATCGTCCCTAGGCTGTTGACTTTTTATAGCTTCGGCGTAGTAATTTTGCATTTCTTGAAGAAGTTCTATCAAATTATTGGTACTAAATAACGATCGATCTCCCACTATAATTTTTTTTTATCTATTTTCGACCACTGTCTGAAAGCGTTTAAATAATTGGACATCTGGCCCTCCGCATGATCCAAAAACTTCTTTAAAAACATTAGAAAGCATTACTTCAAAAATGTGATGACGGCAAGGAATCCATATGAGCTCCTTATCAAGGGATTTTTCAATTAAAGTGCATGCACCTAAGTTTAACTCTGTGTTAAACGCTGCGGTATCGAAGCATAGTGCGCGAATGTGACCCTTGAGACACCAATCGTCAAGAAGTTGCAAGCATGCGTTGGCTTGTTATTCACCCGTACCTCTTTTGATCTCCGGAACTCCTATTAGTTTTTCTAATCCACCTCCACTGACGATAATCGCAACTCTATCCACCTTTTGTACTCCGCCAATAATATCGCTTAATAATTTGCCATCCCAGTGTAAGATAAGTGGACATGGACATTGTGAAATAAATGAAGCTTGATCCGATTCTACTAAATTTTTACGAATTTGGTTTCTTGTTCGACTTATTGTGCTTCGTGATAATGAGATATCTGCTATTGGTATACCCAATGCCTGAGCTACAGATCCAAAAACAAACACTGCATTTCGATCAGTAAGGTTCACTCGGTCAATAGATGCAATAACATCCTTGGTAAAAACAGATTTTTGCAAGGAAGGTTTCGCCTTTGCCTTGCAGGTCGAGGTCGAAGGAGCCTGATACTCATCACATGATGATGTGTTGAAGCTATTTTCACCGAAATGGTCAGAATCCATAATCTCAGAAAGAGTATCAACTACTTCTTGGTTTGCTTTTTGTTTTTGGATATTTACTAGTCGCCTGGTTTCAGTTTCCGCGTCTCTCTTTCGTTTTCGGTTTTCTTTATTTTTTAAATAATTGTCTACTCCTGCCATGCTGCAGCTCATGTTGTCTTCTCTTTGCATGATAAGAAATGTTTTGTCCTCTTTATTTTTCGTTTTAGTTAATGCGTCCTTAACTGCTATGTCAAATATTTCAACCAAATCTGCTTTGAATATGTTTTCTTTCATTCGACAACTTTCGAGATTGGTTTTCCTATTCTTTTTTAGAAGCAAATATTCACCAACAAGTTTGTTTAATTTCCTTTCGACTGAGTCAATCCTTTGGAAAGGAATTCTGGCTTTTTCCCAAATTTCCATCACTCCAACTACTGCATTCCGAATACTTTGCTTAACAGTCATTTTTTGTTCTAAATGGTGATAATGGAATCTTTTAAGAAAATCCCCCTTTGATGAAAGCCTTGCATGGGATAGACTTTCTGTTGACTTCCCAATTAGCCAAGCTCCAGCTGAGGTTCTAGTAGATTTGGACGTGTTAGTGGACGCCATTTTCAATCCTTTAAACTTCAATTATAATTTAATTATTCACTGTAAATGATTATTTTAATTACAAATTACACTGCACACTCAAATTAAAAAAAAATATATATAGCTAATGATTTAAAATAGTATATTTTACTTGTTCTGCAAACAACTTTATTCATTGAAACAATAGACACAAATGATAAATTTCTCGTTGAAATATATATCCTATAAGAAATTAAGGGGATTTCCCTTTTTATATAGACTTTTATTCAGCGTAAAGGCTTTGCCACAGCTATTTTTCGTGCGATGCGATTTATTTTTTCTTTTCAAATTCTATTGCAATTAGAATAGATCTGATACTAAATATATGAAAAAACTATCAAATACCATTATCATCTTTAAATCCTATACATTTGTTTTTTGAAATATAATTTTTATTCATATCTAATATTCATTTTATATTTTATCGTGCGGAATTTGAAATTTCGCAATTGGAGAAACATTTTTTTCGCGTTTGGAGACTTTCCACATACATACGAATTTTTTTAACGCATGTTTTTTAACCTCACTTTTTTAACATTTAATAGAAGACATGGAAATGTACAATACGAAATGATCGGAAAATTCGCAATAATTAAATATTTTGATATGTGTGCAATACACAATAATTAAATAATTAAAATAAGTAAAAATAATTAAAATTTCGAGAAAAACTGTACAAAATAATTTAAACCAATGACTATGAAAATTGTTACGAAAAAAATCGCGTCACTGTTAAGTGTGGCATCCAGTGCAAAATTTGACGCGAATCGCATCGCACGAAAATAGCTGTGGCAAAGCCTTTATACAGCATTTTTTGCTTGCCAGAAATACATATGGAAAAATTCTACGAAAACATATCATATCATATTATAGCGACCTCTATATATAGTTCAAATGGGCCAATTTTTGATATATTCACTTCGTTTGGTCTATAGAACAAAATTATGCTTGTGGAGAGCAACAAAAAATATGGAAAAATATTCACATAGGAATGTGGACCACCCTAATACTTAGTGATATAGAATTACAAGGGATATGGTTGCATGTGGTTTCTATTATTCCATGGGATTGGGGTGGACTAATTGTGAATTTATTGAGTTTGGGGTTCGTAAAGGAATTAATATTGCCCTAACAATCGGAAGAATTGATTGAGTTTTTATTTATTAATTGTTTTTATTTATTAATTATCTATGTATAAAGTGGGAGGGGCGAGTAGATGAGAAAGATGAGGCGCAGCAACTAGCACCGCACCGGGTGACCGCATGGAAACGTGATAATGTTGGAATGAAACCTGGCCTCCTCCCTCCGCCGTACTGTGAGCAAAAAATGCCTTTTTGTGGTCAAAAATGGGAAAGAATAGTCTACAACACGTCATTGCTACTTTTCGGTTAATCTGTAACCTAACCTCAAAAAAACGCAAAAGACTACTGTTTAGAAATGATTAATGATAGAAATGTAAATAAAAACATAGATGTTTGCTCTTTATTATTTCAAAGATAAATTCGAAATAATTAAATATTTGATCATACATCGAAAAATTATTAAGCAAGATATCCCTGATCTTGTTCCTGAGGCTTCTAAAAGCCAAAAAATTATTTTTATCGGTTTAAAGCATAACTCAGATTTGCAAGTTCTTTCGTTTTGATATTCGTAAGTAATTTTGCGATCTACTTCTTTGTGCTAAATCCGAATGTAATGACATAATTTCTCCATCACGTCAGGATTTTGAAATATCCTAACCTAAATGTACTACAATTCCGTTCGGTATAATATACAACATATTATGTTTAAATATTTCGATTAGATCTTTGGAATAATAAATAACAAAAATCTCAGAGTGATTTAAAAAAATAAAAAATAAAAAATATTCAGATCCCTTAAAAATTGTAGTGGAAGAAGATTTTTGTCCACAAAAAGTCATTTTTTGCCCACTGTTTGCCGTTTAAAAAAATAAGGGAAAAAGGCGAAGGAAAAAGGAGTAAATAAAGTAAATATAATAAGAATTAATCAAGTTTCTCACACTGTTGTTCATTATTAGGTAGGCAGTGGTTGTCTTGTGCTTTATTAATTTTGTCATTCAAAAAAAAAAAAAAAATACTACCAAATTTTCTAACTATCGACTGCATAGGTGGCTGAAACCGGGTTAAGTTTTTAATACTAATATTCCTTTCCTATCCTTCGATGTTGTTGTATGTATATAGGGCGACCTACACTCGGCATATTCCGTTTCCATTTCATTTGTCCTTTTATCATATTGTTGTTTCGTTTTTTGTTTACGGCGTTTGCCAGGCTTAGTCTTGCTTTCAATTGGCTGACATAGTCGTCGCAGTTATATGCGGGTTCCGGTTTCTTTTTAATTGCGCTAAAAATCAGTGCCCGTCGTCCTTAGATAAGTTTATGTGTCGCAAAATTTGTTGAGAAATGTAGAATGCTATTATAAACAAAGATAGCGACACAATGACACATTTCGTCCCAGTAGCTTTTGTCTCTCTGTAAAGATACGTAGGTATTCTTTAAATGTGCTATACAGTATAATTTTTATAAGGCTCCATTTGTTTCCACTGTTTGCATATTTCGTTAAATGATTGAGAAATTAACTTACTTCCTCGATCTGTTAATATCTTTTCTGGAATCCCGTATTTAGTGACATAGGTTTTCATAAGGCTTTTGCAACGCTGTTTGCGTTTTGATTTGAGATTTGGATTACTCCCAATTTATTGAATTTTCCGTTGTAGGAAGTGATACTACTAAGTCGAATCCAACTCTTTGGAAATGATAGCTTGATGTGTTGGTTATTTGGAGAGAGACTCTGGTTTTACGGTGACTTCTGTTCTTCTTAAATAGCTGATATTTTCTGATAAAGTCATATTTTGGGTTGGAAGGTGTACAGAATCTGTTTTGTCTATAACTACATCGTCATTTGTTTGTGGTGTATTGGTGGTTTTGTTTTCATTGTCTTTCTGCTTCTTTATTCTTACTTTGTGATCTGACCGCTTAGTGCATCAGCATTTGTGTTTAGTTTTCCTGATGAATTTTTTTGTGATCAGCTACAGATATGGCCTGAAGTTGTTTACCTCCCACTAAATTGCTAACATTTCTTTTTCAATAATTGTTTGGTTTATTCCATAATTTCTTAAGGCTCTGCTAGCCCATGCTAATAGCTAGCGTCAGTTGTGATTATGAATGGTCGTGCCTTATCGGGGTGTTTCAATAACGGTTGGCCTGTTAAGCTAAATTTTTTGTTCTCTGAGAATTTAAAATTGGAACCTTTTCCGTTAAGTTTTATTAATGGGTCAGCTATGTACGAGAAATTGGGGATAAATCTGCGACAGTAATTTGTAAAGCCTAAGAAGGATTGTGTTACACGAACATTTTTCTGTTGACGAAAGTTTTGTACAGCTTTTACAGTATTTGGGCTTTGTTTGATAACATCTGGGGTTATCAAGTGTCCTCTTAATGTAATTTATTTTCTTATGAAACGACATTTGGCGCATTGTAATTTTAGCTTGTTTCGTCTGGCTTTCCCGTTTATGTTAATGTCATCAAGGTATAAGAATCACTTGAGACCCTGGAAGCCACGGAATATGCTGTTTATCATGCGTTGGAAAGTGGCTTGGTATTTTTTCAACCCGAAAGGCATTGTCATAAATTCGAAAGTCCGTAGTCAGTGCTGAAAGCTGTTTTGTGTGCATTTTTTGAGTTCATTTCTATTTTATGATACCCGCTTGCCACGTCTAATGTGGCAAGAATGTCGCATATGTTTGGTAGTGGGAAAGAGTCACCTATAGTGATGTCTCTCCATTTTCGTTTGCCGTCTATATAATGTCTATTTTGTTAATGCCAAGTCCCTGTGTATAATTTCCGCTTCGTTGATCTGGATGTCATTTTTTGTTTTGTAGAAAGTGTGTTTGATGTTTGTGTTTTAATATAGTTTCCGTTCTATTTTTGGTGAACTTTCTGTTTTTATCTCTTCTTTTCCTATATCTGTTAGTGAAAGTGTGTCTTGTCTGTTTCGTTCGTTATTGCCTAAATATTGAATTTTTAGCAGTGATACGTAGCACCTGAGTCTATTAGTAATATTCCTTTTGTCCGTTTTCCCTACCGTGTGCGTCCGATCCCACCGTTCTCTTCTGCTCCGGATAGAGTAGATTACCTAGGGTGTTTATGTCTTTCTGCTAAACATCGCGGTGTTGCCTACTGTCTACGAAATTCGTTGTTGATTTCCGCGTTTATGTTTTTTCGCCTGGTTTCGATTTTGTCTTGTGGTGATGTTGTTTTGTTGTGGAATGGGTATTCTGGTTCTTGAATGTTTGATAAATCTGTTTGAACTGTTTGTTTGGTTTGAAAACAAATATTTTTGTTTGGAAATATTGTTTTTTATGTTTAAGCTGGTTTCTGTTTGCCTAGTAATAGTTTGGTTGTCGTTACTTTGCGCCGGGGTAGTGGAGGCTTTTGTTTGTGTCGCTTGTAATGTCTGCTTCTGATTTGTTGGGTTAGCTTGAAAACTTGTTTGCTTTAATCTGATGAGCTAGTGTGAACGTTATTTTCTGTGTAATGGTGTCTTTATTTCTACCTGGGTTGAGGTACATTGCAGGAATGGTACCCATTGGGACAGTGTAATATTTGTTGTCCTTAATTTGGCTTTGGTGTGATCTTTTTGTTTTGTTAGGGGGATCCAACTGTAGTGGGTAACTGAAGATCTTCTCTATTCTACTGTCTGGTGAATGTGGTTGTTGTTTGAGATTTTTCAATTTGCTTCTTCATTCTTCGAAGGTATGTCCTGTTGTGATTTTACGGTGTGAAAAGACTTACAACCACCAACCGCTATTCTCCTAAACTAAACTATTTTATTAGTATACGAGGACTTTCAGCGTTCTCACCCTTTTAATGTGAACTACTCTAATCCACCACTGACGAAAGTCATATGCAATCTAATCCTAACTAATAATAGACCATTTACTTGTAAAAGAAAAATAGACAACCATGATGTTAATTTCTACGATTACAACAAAAATATTCCCACATTATAATATAAATGGACAAGAATTTGTTTGAACATTTGCTTGAATTCAACCTTGAAGGATAATGTGAAGACAACTTAATTTTACTGTTTCTTTGAGTGTTGGTCGTTTTTCACAATCGAAAAACGGTTATTCGGATTTCTTTTTGTGGTAAATTCCAACTCAAAGAAACAACAATGACCCTATCAAAAATTATAGTTTTGATATCTGTCTTCATTCTACAATATTTTATCAGTTGCTTTTCCTTACCAAAGACTTTAACTTGACTTTATATTTCGATAATATTTGGGCAGGTTCTAATCATCTTTATATTATTTATAATTTTTCTGTATTTCATTCTTTGGCAAGGAACCTGGGGCCTTACTGTGTAATTCGGCGACTGTTTTGATAGACATATGTAGTTTTGTATTAGTAAGCGAAGGTACAGGAAAACGAAAATCTTTACCTACATATATGGTAATGAGATACTCGTCTAATTGTCGTTCTAAACTCCATTTTCCAGCAGTTGTTGTTTTTTTGAACTTCCAATGGTTAGAGTAATTCGGGAATTTTTTGTCAATATTTAAAAATATTGTCTGAAAATGTTTTTAACTAAGCAAATCGATACCGATTAAAAAAGAAGGAGAAATCGAATGCATTCACATTTTTCTGTTTACTTTGAAAGACTCTTGTTGGAGATGGCCCAGTCCACATAAAAATGTAATCGGCCTTTTGAAATTCGGTTGCAGATAGTCCTAACTATTCGTAAACTGCGACAAGCATAAATTGTTCATATTTAATAAATAATTTAAAATGTCATCAAATTTTGACACTGATAGCAGAGTCAGTGAAAAAGCGCTGTGAACGTCTTGAGTAACAATGAAAACCGTTTTAGAATTTTACAAATTTTGAATTTTAATGGGCCTTCAGAAATTCTGAAGAAACTCTAAAGTTGAATGGTTTATCGAATTGCGAAAAATTGTGAAATTTAAAATTTTAGGCTGAATTGAATTTCAGCCTATTTTTCAAAAATTTCGAACGCCGTGAAATATTTAAGTTTTATAGTAATTTTGAAGAATAGAAAAACTTGTTTATAATTTTGCAAACTTTTAAAAGCATATTGAGCCTTACAATTTTTTGAGACAGAGGAGTTATTAAAATTTTAATGTTAACGTTTTCTAATTCTATAATTTTCCAGGACAAAATATTTCCGAAGTTCTATGGTTTTAAGCTAGGTGGTTTGGCGTCTAATGGGGGGGGGGGGGGTTAAAGTTGAGTAGATTAATCTACCAGCTCCATAACCTTCCAATAGGGGTATGGGTACAATTGTATAAGGGTTAACCTGTTCACTAAAGTACGGCGCTAAAGGAGAAAACCTTGACAAAAAACCCTAATCGAAGGTGGAACAGCATATTATGCCCATGGATGAATGGCTGATAGGTTAATCAGTCCAAAGTATGCGGACTCTGGATAGCATGTACCCTCCGCTTTTATTTAGCCTTCCTTTAGTAAAGCTGGGTGATCTACAGGCGATTTGCAATTCCCAGCAACTCGTAAGAGTAAAATCAAACGGAAGACGGTGCAGGGGTAGGAATATACGGGAGGTGGGACAGCCCTTTAGAAGTCCTTGGGCTCCAATGCTACCGTCTTTCTAGCGGAACTACATGCTGTAGTAAACATCTAGGAGGGAGAGCCATAAGCCCAGATAGTATGTATCACGTACCGGCTGGCAGTATTATCAGGTTCATTAGGAACCTGGATATTGACTGAATGGATAACTAAGCAGGGTCCAGCACAATAGATCTTCTAGGTCGCAGTGCGAGGTGGCTTATCGTCCACATGGCCCTCCAACAATAATAATAATAATAATAATGGTTTTAAGCTAAAAAAATTGTCTTGTTTAAATTTGAGTAAGGCTTTGAGGTGGCTGTCAACAGAATGTTTCGATCACTACTTTAAACTAATATGGGTTTTTATTAGAAGGTACCAATGGACAAATTGGCTAAATACTGAAAAAACGTTTAAATTTTGATTTTTCAAAATACAAAATAACAAAACATGAGAGAATGCAATTTGTGAATTATTATGAAAAATTTAAAAATCTTTCTAGAACATTTCAGTCCTCAAACTTGTTTAAAAATCCTATTACTCCTTTGAATTAATATTACAAAATTAAAATCATGATCTTTAAGAATTCTTAGCGTGTAGTTGGACAATGCTGTTCTTTATTCAAATAGCCAAATACTTCTAAATATTACCATTCGAAACTTTTATAAACCGCATTAATTTGAGATAACTAAATGAGCATAGTTGCTGGAAAGCGGGCTTTATTACTTGTGGGAAGCAGATATCATGATCTTATTTTTTTTCTTAAAATCAACAATGTTGAAATTCCGCTAGTTTGGAGTCAAATTCCGGCCAGCTTATTGACGCTTTATGGTAAAGCACTGACGATACGAAATTCCAGGCTTAACTGTATGTATTAGGTAGCTGTTTAAGTAGGGCTACAGAAATTCTGTATAATTAGTTGAATTTTTTACCGGGAGGACAACTTACGTTTGCCCTATATAACTCTAAATTAAGCATTGTCGCAAAAACGCAGCAGGACAAAATTATTTATTTTAGGATATTGTTTATATTGCAGCGGTTCACACCACTACAATAGATTCACTCTACTCCACACTCTGGCCGCCATCTACAATATCTATTGTAAATAACTAACATTAACATTTTTATATACAATGTTTCTGGTGCAATGGCCATATTTCTCCTACGTCTGCTGGACCAATCACGGCACGAGAAGTCAAATACAAAACAAAATAAAATATTATTTTAATCAGTCTCGTCGCGATCTTGTAAGCGATAACACGTCGCTCGGAGTGTTGGCTACCAAAATAATTTTTTTGTGACAAAATGGTGGTGAAAAATATCTCAAAAAAACTGTGTTATAAAAAATGTTGCTGCATTTTAATTTTTTATTATATTTTCCGGTAAAAAAATTTACACACTAACACACATCAACATACCAAACATAAATATTTAAAAAAAAACATTAAGCACATGACGCGAGCATATTTAACGGTACGTCAACCACACCATTCACAAATGACATACACACCGATCAACTCACACCAACGGGACCAGCATCAGCGAGACAAACACCATCACCGCAATCACCGCCGTCGCCACCATTATCGCCATTATTATCACCATCAATCGGATCATCGGCGTCACCGCTATCATCATCATGATCGCCATGGTCAGCCGCAACGTCGCCATTAGTGGTAACGGCCATCATCGCCATCATTACCGCCTGTGATGACATCATCACCAACCGCAAAATTGATGGCAGCAGCAAAAACATTCCGTTCTTATGAGATACGCCACTAAAATCGAGCGATAGCCACCACTATTGACTGATCAAATATCTGGCACTCGAACATACCGACAACCGGAAACCAACCATGTTTCGCGGAGAAAGGGAAATCAGTTGCGAAGGAGTCCTGTAGCAGTTCACCCAATCACCACTACAATAGATTCACTCCACTCCACACTCTGGCCGCCATCTACAATATCTATTGTACATCACTGCCATCGCCACCATTACCGCCATTATTATCACCATCAATCGGATCATCGGCGTCACCGCTATCATCATCATGATCACCACGCACGGTAGCCGCAACATCGCCATTAGTGGTAACGCCCATCATCGCCATCATTACCGCCTGTGATGACATCATCACCAACCGCAAAATTGATGGCAGCAGCAAAAACATAATCAGCACCATCTAATTATTATTATTTTTTTTTGCATACATTTGTAAATTTTTCACCATTTTGTTTTATTGCCTTGATCAACGGCCACATTCTTCCCCCTTTTCCATGTCGCGACACATCGTCTCGATTAGTGTTCTGGCACTCGAACACACTGACAGCCGGAAACCAACCACGTTTCGCGGGAAAGGGAAATCAGTTGCGAGGGTGTCCTGTAGCGGTTCACCCAATCACCACTACAATAGATTCACTCCACTCCACACTCTGGCCGCCATCTACAATATTTATTGTACATCACAAACATTAACATTTTTATATAAAATGTTTCTGGTGCAATAGGCATATTTCTTCTACGTCTGCTGGACCAATCACGGCACGAGAAATATCAAAATAATAAACAAAATAAAATATTATTTTAATCAGTCTCGTCTCAATCTTGTAAGCGACAACACGTCGCTCGGGGTGTTGGCCACCAAAATAATTGGTAGTGATACACAAAATGGTGGTGAAAAATAAAAAAACAAAATTATTTTAATCAATAAATAAATAGTTATAAATCAAAAATAATAAATTAAATTAAATTGTGTGTAAAATTATTTTTTGTGTTCCACAATGTCAAATTAATATGTTTATTAAAATTAAAGAAATTCAAATTAATTAATTTTTTCAAATTTTTAAAAATTCTCAATTTTTCTGTATTTTCAACTTTTTCGTTATTCTGATCAAACAGTTTAAGCTGGTAAATTTGACATTATTTTATAGGAGGTTGAAATTCGGTAAATCTGCAAATAATTTAACTCTGGAACTTAAATAGAATTTAACAATTTCAAATAACAAATTGGTTGAGAAAGATAAATCTGTTTAAAATTTAGAAATTTGCGATTAATCAAATTCTAAATTTGCTGAAATATTCTAACCTATATGTAGGTAATTAAAAACGACATTGGTCTTGGCACTTTGATCAATGGCTTCAGGAGTGCTATATGTACTGTTGATGTAATATTATAATGTCTGGTAAGGTTTTATATACCAGGACAGCTAAAGTAACGTAGAAATTAATTTGCTCTTAACTATTTATACTTACCAATTATTTTTTATTGTAAAAGCACACATTTTCGAAATCCAGTGTTTTAAGGATTTATTTGTTTTGGGGTCGCCTAAGCTAGAAAAAGTGATTTTTGTATTAGTGTCTCTCGGTTTGTATACTCTCTACGGTTCTAACAGATTATATGGTATATTTAAAGTTTCTATACAAAATGTTTGGTCCAACCATTTAAGCCAGTTGATGGCGAATTGTAATGGAACTTGGCCATTTTGTAACTGATTTAGAAGAAATTCGATATTTTCGATAATGATGGGATTCTAAAATGACTTTTCGATTAAGTTTCAAAATATGGCGGGATTTAAATCAGTGTTGTCTTGATAGTATACATACAGGCGAATTTAGTAGACAAATTATTTGTTTATTTTTAACAGTGTACGTACAAATACTAATGTTATTTTGTTCTGTGAAATTTCATTTCCTACAATTAAATTTTGGGGATACAGTAATACTAAAATTAGACTTAAGATGAAGCTGTTTCAATTCCATATAAAATACCACCAAGGCCTGGTGGGAACGTTTATAAATTTAACAGATTTTTCGAATTAATAGTCAGCATTCTTATTTCAAGCGGCAATCTTCACAATTATTTTTAACGTCTTCCAGTTTATTGTTATAGAAAAATTAACTTTTTCACGACTTCTTTTATGGTAATATGGAAATTTTTACTGTTTTTATTCCTTATAAATTATTATACTGGAACCGTTAATATGGTACCACATGATCTATATAATTTTTTATTATACAACTTTCTGGACCCTTTTGATAAAGCATAATATGAAATAAAATATTAACGATTTTTTGTTGATAGACATAATATATTATTATACCATTATATTTTCGTATATACATATGTATGTACGTTAATAAAACAGAGAGCTGAATAATAAATTTCCGCAAATTTATAAACAAGATGCGGTCATTATTTTATTCAATCTTATAAAAACCAGTAAAATGTGCATTAAATTCTGTTCTTACAGTAACTATTCAATATCGTACATAAACGTTATGAGATAGCACAAACTTAAAATTTAATGTACAATGACAAATTAAAAATAAAAGCGCTTTTAATGTAATTCACGGATCAAATCACTACAAAATGAAAACACAAAAATTATTCAATCGTTGGAAGTAAAAAATTCACCACGTAACATAAATAAATACGATATTAAAGATAATAAAGTATCTTATAACTAGGACACACGCTATATAATTGTTGTATATAATATAAAAAAAAAACAATAAAACTTTAACTTACATTTGTATTCATGTGGACCTAAACACATAATAGGTAATAAAAAAAAAAAAAAAAATACAAAATCGATATCAAAACCACCATCATCGTACTTTACACCTTTAAACATGCACACGTTACATATGTACGTAAGTATTGCCATGAAAAAAATCAGTTTAGGGCAATTATAGCTCATGATGATGATATACATATGTACGTACAGCAAACAATCCAGCCCCAGATTAATGAAAACGTAAAAAAAAAAATAGAAATCCATTATGTCGACTTTAGAACAGAAATAAAACAATAATAAAAGGTTGTCATTAAATTTAATAACAAACACAAATCTTAATTTCAATGACGAGTTGGAATTGTATAATAAATTTTTAATCATAAAAAGAGCATGTAAATAGTTCTTATTGTTGTGTATTATATTACTCATTGTATTGTCTGACAAAAGATTTCAAGTGATGTGTGAAACATAATGTGCTCGATAATAAATAGTGCTTAACGCATTTATTGTTGAATTACAGAGCTTTAATATTAATTTACTACTTAAACCAAAAATCAGTCTAAATTCCTTCCCAAAAAAATTGCATTAAACCATAGTTACATAAAATCTCCCCGTAAACACATCAAACAACCCTTTTACAAATAATTAGTAATTCATAATAATTATTGCAAAATAAAAATTAAAAATTTATTTCAAATTATAAAAAAATCGTCACATGCATACATAAATCATTGATCACAATACCTATTATATAATATGATTATGTTGAATTATTTATTCATAAATAAATAAATAAATATTGTTCTGCCAAATAAGCCCTCCAAACAAAAAAAAAAAAAAAAAATTGTTAATTAAATTAAGATAAATATCTCAACACACTGACGTCAGGGAACGCGAATTCTCATTTTAAATGATGTACATGATTTCTTGATTGTTTTCCAATGCTAACTTGTTCTAACATTTTACTTTCTTTTACTCTAGATTAAGTATAGTAATCATGAAAATTTTGGACTTTGAGATTTTTAGTGATTCTTATATTTTGAGGTAACGTGAGTCTGAAAAAGTGGGTTTCGAAATGGTGTCAGTCTGTTAGTCTGTCAGTCTCTCTACAGCCCAGATGGTTCAAAGAATCGAACTGAAACTTCAGATTTAAGCTTTTTTGATAAATTAGGAGGGAGGTCCCAATAAATTTTACTCTAAATCGGCTAACCGGAAGTGGCCATTCCCTTGGTCCAGAAAAGTTATTTTGCAAAATTCTTAGAAATTATAAGGTTTACAAAAAACTTCTTAATACAAAATGTTTCCAAAAAATAAAAATAAAAAATTAAAAAAAAAAAAAAATCAAATTTCTCAAAATTCTCTGTTTGTAAAAGAAAGTCGTGTCTTGGCTACACTTCCATTTTTTTAGTAAATTATTAGTGGTTGTCAATGTGTGCTGGGTGGATTTTTCTTTCACAATATTTTTTAGCCAAATTTTTTTATTTTTAATTCATTCTTTTGTTTTTTACATTACTATTTTTCCCCGTTGTGTTTCATTTATGGGGGCGTAGTCTTAGATTCATACCTCCTTGCGGTGCTCCCTGGGTCACGCTAAATGAATCAGGCGGTGTATTGGAGACAAGCAGGGGAAATCCTGTTTAGGTTTGCCGAGTCATTGGCGCCTCAAAACCAATATCAAATCAGCGTCTGTTCTCCAGGTTAAGTGCGGCTGAAGCGGGCGTCTGTCTTGTAGATGCCTTAAGATTCTCACCAGTACGTGGCCCACACACGTGATAAGCGGGTTGAGCAGCAGGCCAACAACTTGCTCTCATTAAAAAACAATTAAAGTTATGAACCCTAATCAAAGGCCAGGATTACCATATCGGATTCATCACAAAATCGACCTCGGAAATTGTACACGGACAACGTTTTAAAAATGGGAACATGGAACGTGCTTAGCCTCTTAAGGCCTGGAGATCTCCAGATCCTTTCGAATCAAGCAAAGAGTTACACATTAGACGTGCTTGCACTACAAGAGCTTAGATGGTCTGGGAGTGGGATCCATGACACAACCAATGGTTACATTCTTCATTACAGCGGCCATCATAATGGAGGAGAATTTGGAGTTGGCTTCCTTATCCATCAGCGCGCGAAGCATCATATCATCGACTTCCGCCCTATTAACATGCGGATATGCACGGTCAGGCTCCGCACCAAGAAATTTAACATCACGATCGTTAATGTACATGCACCCACTGAAGATAAATCTGATGACATCAAAGATCTCTTCTTTGTCGAGCTGGAGGAAGTCATCAATAACATACCGCACCACGACATTAAAATCATCGTGGGCAACTTTAACGCAAAAATCGGTAGGAGTCCAGAAAATACAACGTATATCGGTCCTAACAGCCTTCACATAACTAGTAACAACAACGGCCAACGCGTCATCGACCTGGCAATAACGTACAACTTAGTTGTATCAAGTACGTTTTCCCCACACAAGAGAATCCACAAAGTAACGTGGAGATCGAATGATGGAAGAACGGAAAACCAAATTGATCACGTCATGGTGTCTAAAAGACACTCCACCAGCATATCCGACGTCAGATCTTACAGAGGTGCAGACATGGACAGCGATCATGTGCTTTTCATATTTAAGTATAAGTGCAAACTGTCATCTATGTACGTTCAACAGACAAGCACAAAACGCCGTTCTAGGGAATATTGATGCTTTAAGAGGACTCTGACAGAATACTTCCGCGCTACAAAAGCTACGAAAAATTACCTTCGACAAAAGAAGCGCGATCATATGAGATCTTGCATCGAAAACATCAGCTTCCAAGCGGAAATAGGAAACTCAAGGGACTGTTTTGCTAACGCCAGAAATCTAACTAAAGACTTCCACCCAAGAAGTACAGCCATCAAAGACGAAAATGGGGAGCTGAGAACAAACGTGGCTGAGGTTCTCTCTGTATGGCAAACCTACTTTCAAAATCTGCTAAATCGGAATGACGAAGTGGATCCCATTAGAGCAATAGCTCCTCCAGGTGAAGAGGTCTTTGTCGAATATCCCACAGCAGAGGAAGTAGATGCAGCTGTTAGTAGATTCAAAAATGGAAAGGCACCCGGTCTCGACGGAATCCCCGCAGAATTGATTAAGCTAGGAGGCGGTAGCCCTTTGCAACAAAGCACTCATAAGACCTGTGCTGGCTTTCGGAAGCGAGAGCTGGACCATGACCTCTAACGATTGTAGATTGTTATCTACCTTCGAAAGGAAGGTCATTCGCTCAATCTTTGGTCCAGTTAAAGTCACGGACTACGAATATCGGATTCGTATGAACCACGAGATAAGGCAACTTCTTGGAGGCTGCGATATTATCGGATTCATCAAATCCAATCGAGTTAGATGGCCACGTTACACGGTCTCCACAACAACGAATGACCAATAAAGTGTTCTATCAACAACCAGCCGGTGTTCGTCGTAGAGGAAGACCCCGACTACGCTCGGTGACGACATATGGATGTCGAAACTGGAGGACGAGAGCGATGGATCGAGACGGATGGATGACCTTAGTGCGGGCGACAAAATCCCTCTATGGGATGTGAAAGCCAGAGAGAGAGAGAGAGAAAGAGAGAGAGAGAGTTTCATTTATAGCTTGATCGTTTTTAATTTTTCACATTTTTATTTTTATCTCTGTGCAGGTTTGCTTAACGTATTATTCCATTTTTTGTGCACTTGCCTTCTTTGTGTTGTTTTTTTAATGATATCGTTGTATAACTCTTACGATATGCGTATTTTAAAATTAATAAGATGTGGTGGGATACGTTTTTGATGTGTTTAGTTTACACTAAAATATGGAAATGTACTTTTCCGATTTTTTCACGATTCCGTTCTCCCAGCAAAAATTCAGAATTTGTATGGATTTGTATATTTTGGGGGCTGCTGAGTGAGAAAATGTGATTTCGTTTTCCGACACCTGGTTTTATCTTCTCGAGATGTGGCCCTGTGATAATGATACATCAGCGAATATAAACGGACATAAATTACTAAACTATATTTCGAACCGGCTCCCAAATTCAGATCTTAGTTTTTGATTTTTATTATGTTTCCTGGTCCTCATTGATAATAGTTTTTTCATAGATGAGAAGGAATTTTAATTGGCAGCCATCTGGTGGACAAAGTGTGAACTGAACATTTCGGGATTTGCGTCCCTGGTATTTGCAATTGGCTGAAGTAAAATTGGCTTTAATTGAAAAATCTCTAAAATTCCATTTTACAGCCCATTGAGGCTTATACGCTTTTCTATCGTTTACTTATGAAAATCACTACGAAATATGGTATCCATTAATTGTAAATATTCACTCATGTTTTACAATCAATACTTAGAATATACTTTTATATAAAACACATCATTTTCAACTTTCGAGCTGTTTTTACAAAAGCCTAAATTTATAAAAAAGTGAATTAATTCAGAACAAAATTAAATGACATAATTTTAAAACCAAATAAAAACCTGTTATTATTATTATTTTAAATCCTGCCTTCTTTCAAGAATTCATAGTTTCTTTCATCTGTTTAGCAAACATTCAGGCGAAATTAATCAATAATTTGTTTTAACCCTTCCGCGTGGAGTGCCGTACACGTGTACGTCATGCGTAAAATCATCTCTACTGCGGAGTGCCGTACACGTGTACGTCATTACAAAATATGAACATTAATAAGACACCGTGAATTATTTTAGATGCTATTTGTATAAAGTACATTTAAAAATTTTCGTTTAATTTCCTCCTCCCGCAACTCACATAGTAATTGAAACTTTTAACTCCCACGTGGAAGGGTTAAATTATTTGAATGATTTGATGATTTCTACCGACACGGAACATATTATTTTATAAAAGCTACTATGTGTATGTAATTTATTCTTCAAACTAGTAACATGAATCGTTGATTGAATAGCTACATGGATATTTTTGTTTTAATTCAGTAAGTACTAAAATAATACGATTTGTAACAAATAATCCTGAAATCAAATTTTTTTGCAATTTTGAAGCGGTGTATAGAAAGTGGAAGTGGAAGTATAATGTATGATGAGTACCACCCAAATTATTTCGTTTGATGCAGAGTGTCACGCGATTATTTGTTTTGGCTCATATAATAATCGACGCTCATACAACATAAGATTCTCTAGTATAATCCGAAAAAATTGTATGCTTTTAGTGGGTAGCTGATTTATAAATCGAGAGTTCATTCCCCGTTTGCAAAAATGTTGATCGCATCTAAAACGTAAAATTAAGAGCTCATTCTCCGGAGATCAAGCGAAAATATTTGGCATACATAAACATAATCTGTTCGAAAAACTTGAATAAAACTTGGCAACGTACAACTCAACATTATGCACTAAAAGAATATCACCTCGGAATATTATTCAATCAGTTCTCTAGTAATTCCGAAGGTTACATAACGTTAACGCCAAAGATAGGGAAACCATGACAATATCTACAACTCAACATCGCCATAAAAAAGTAAAATCGGGATATTCAGCAATCTCAATAAAATTCATCTAATCTGGTAACCTTAAAACATCTTAAAGTTATGAAAAATTTCGGCTTATGTTAGAAAATTTTTAACTTTTGCAACTCAAAGTCAAGCACACCAATGAACCTCAAAAGCCTAGCCCCGCTCCCCAAATAATTTCTGAAACTCCTATAACAATTCGCAAAGGCTGAGAGTGGAGTTTAATGAGAGTGGAGACTTTTGATTTTTTCTGAGAAACTCTCATAACAAATTGACACTGTGTAAGTTCTGGATAACGGAAATTTTTATTTTGAAACTCAACCACAATTGGAAAAATATTAGCACCCACAAATTTTACAAAAAAACAATTTCTTTAGAATGTTCATCAAAGTGAGGAGCAAAAAAAATCTGCCTGCGGCGTAAAAAATTTTAGCGACAACCCTGCGGGTATTTAATATGCACAACTCCAAAATCAAAATTTTCTAGACACTAGTACGATCATTACCTATGAATGCCCCTTAAAACTCATCACCTGTTTCCGTGCAGAAACATGTGGGTAGTGCGAATATTACGTTAATAAACTTCGAAGGTCCATTTTATGGTGACATTTCTAGCAGTAGATTTGTTTATTCATTGACAATACCACACCGGAAGCCTATTTGATGTAAGGATCAAGCAAACCCTCTTTTGTTAAAGTGATTAACTTTTCTTCGATAATTTCTAATAAAAATAAATAATTCCCACAATAAATTTATTTTCAAATATTTCGTCTGGGTAGTTGCCTATCATAAAAATAACCAAATAACATACATAAAATGACGTTAAGTTTGGCCGTGAAATCTGTTTTCAAGGTTATCTGGAGTCAACTCTTTGTTTTATAAGAACCCTCATTTTTGACTCCAGATTCCGAAAGAGCGTAAAATTTTACATTCAAATAGGTACTTAAGGCATTTTTTTGAATGAATTTCAGCGGTCATTTCAAGGTTAAATTACGAAGTGGTTTGAAATGACCAGCAGAAGATACATTTTAATGGGGAACGGCTCAATTAACAGTAGTTGGCATCAAGAAATAAGATTTCAAGTTAGTGACCTTGACCCTTACTGTCTAAGTCATCTGAAGGTCAACTGGACATCAGTAAACAAATTTAAAAATTTTAATTTGGATTTTTTTTTATTTTGCGCTTTTTCTCCTATATGTTTTTAGTTGTTTATAAATGAATTTTTTTAACCGTTCTTAAAAAAAGGAATACATCGATTACTATTTCACTTCTTTTTAATAATTTGGTAAAAATATTTATGTATCTTTTGGTGGCTGCTGGGTAGACTTTTATTAAACACAATAATTACTTAACAAAATTTAAAATAATTGCCACTCAAAAAATCAATTCTAAGTACGTAGTTTGCGATCGCTGAAGGCGTTGCAAAGTATGGAAAATTTTGTATCGCTGAATATGAAGTACAAAAGTGCAAGGGGTTCAGTAATGAAAAATACAACGAATTAGACTCAATTAAAGTATTTGCTACACCCTGGGTGTGTTGAAACCAAATAAATTGCGTCTGCAGGAAATAACTCCCCAAACCATAAATGGAAAATGAAATGAATCCCCAATATTTAGGGTTTCATTTCGTTCCTTTTGGGAATTTTCGTTACATTTGGGCGTTCATAAAATGAGTTTGAGAATTATTTTGTTATGAATGTAAGCCCCAACTTCGGATATAAATGATGGATGTGGGAAGTAAGGTCAGGTCACAAGAAATTAATTTTCCTACTAGAGTTTCCTGAAATAAAGTCGAGAAATATTCATACAAAAGTGAACTGAGGGGTATATCCTCAACCAGTCTCAAAATAAACTCGATTGATTTTGACATGGAGTTTTCAAATTGTTTTCGAATTCTATGTGCTTTTGCGGCTGAGTAGTAGAAGAATTATGAGAAAGTGTTTCCAAGTTTATAAACTCGGAAACGTTCTGCTGCAGTTAATTGCAAAGTGCTCAGTTATACCCCAGAATGCGGTTTGTTCGATCAGAACCGCATTCTGGAGTGCAACGTAAAACTAACCTATCTTGAGTAATGTTTATAAGAACAAAAAGCACAAGCATAGCATAAAAGTGTAATTCTGGACTTAAGAATAAACGCCACTTCAACAAACATAAAATTGAAAATCTTACCTTATATTCAATTTGTAAGAAACAGTTAGGATTAGGATTTTTTTTTAGAATCTTGGGAATTAAAATAAATTTCAAAAAATTGCCATAATAAATGCTAACCCTTCATGCCGAGTTTACGACCATTTTCTGAAGAAAAATTTTCAACAGGCAACCAATCGACGTAGTCTATTTTGTAAACAAATTTCTCCTTCCGAACATAATTCTTTTGTTTTCCAGTTAAAATATATTGAATCTGCCGAAAATTTTTCTTCAGAAAATGGTCGTAAACTCGCACTTAGATTTTGCCGAAATCTAAAAATTTGAAATTTCAAAGGCATTTAGATTTTTTTTTTACATTTTTGTTTTGTTAGATTTATCAGACTAAATCAGTCGGGTTAGATGGATGTGGCTAAATTTAAAAATAAATGATAATTGTGAAATTGTTGGAATTTCATAAAGGTACATCAAATATTTTTATTTAAAAAAAACTGTTCAAAATTTTGAAAAGGTCTAGGGACAAGCTTTTTAGTAACGGTTTACAATTGCTAAGAAAATTGTACGCAAAAAATATTCCTTATAGTAACAATCAAAAAAAATAAAACATTCCTTGTAGTAACAATAATTTTTAATAATACTTTAGAAGGTCGGTTCCGGATTGAAAAAGTGTTTTTTTTTTTCAAATCAACTTTCCGGCTCAAGTTTCAACACTATTGCAACCTGTTTTTCATTTATATGATTTAATTTTCTGGCAAAACCTCTCTCAAATTTTCCATATAATATAATAAATTTATTCGATAAAAATGGTATGTGTGGGTTTTTGAGGTCACTGATTGCGAATTTCCTCTCGTGGTATTAGAAATTCAAGATGGCGTATCCAATATGGCGGACAAAAATTGATGAACTTCAAAGAATTGATTAACTTAAGTTAGTAAAATTAATGAGCAAATACGTACTCTAAGTCCCATAAAAATTGATTTACGCGGTCGACTAGGTGTGTCTATGTGTTTTACAATGTTAAGCGCTTTACCCACTGAAAAACCAAATGAAAATCGGATTTATTTTTGTCGAAATAATTTCAAAATTATTGCTAGGTTTTCGTTAAAATCTTCTGATTCTTGACCAAATGTACCATACAATACTATTTTCAATTTAAAAAATTCAAAAACATTTTTAATTATCCGAGAAAATGAAAATTTAATATTTTTCGTCCGAAAAAAATTATGTAGAACCGAAAAAATTTTATTGTCATTTTCTCAGACAATTAAAAAGTGTTTTTGGATTTTTTTATTAGAAAATAGTTTTGTATGATTAATTCGGTCAAAAACCAGAAGATTTTTGCGAAAACCTAGCAATAATTTTGGAACTATTTCAAAAAAACTAAATTCGATTTTTCTTTTCGTTTTCCACTGGGTAAAACGCTTTAGATGGAAAGTCTGGAAGGAAGTCTGCTATGCAATGCACTTCCGAAAGAAATTAATTACCTTCGTAGTTATTGTCAAGAAAAAAAATGTATTAGTTCATTACAAAAGTGGAATGGAAAACTTTCAGTGGAAGAATGCCGTTAATTTTTAATTTTACTGTATGTTTGGCACTTTAAAGATTTGACGTTACGAATTTTGGCTATTAAAATAACTATTGACTATATAAAATTTCTGAAATTTTAAAACAAAAATTTTAGAATTTTCATTTTGAAATTTAGATTTTTGAGTTCGGAAATTATTTAAGAAGTAGCATTTCGATATCCTACATTATAGGATTAAAATTAAAATGTTTGCGACTCTTTCTGACTACCAATAATGGATTTGGAGGTAAAAAAATTTGTTAATCGATACTGTTTTAAACTTTTTGTTTTTAGGTACATGTGTTAATTGTTAAATAATATTAATTATACAAATTTGGTAAAAAAAAGAAAATTAAACGGTGATTTTTTTATTGTTTTATCGTTAAATTTTTAATTTGATAATACTAATTTACAAGTCACTAGTACAACAGTAAAGTGTGAGGCTACATTTTTCAATTTTTTTAATTGTCAGCGTTTATATAAGGTCTCTCTCTCTCTATCTCCCTCTCTGTCCCTCTCGCTGTCTCTGTCTCTCTGTCCCTCTCGCTGTCTCTGTCTCTCTTTCTCTTTCTGCCTCTCTCTCTTTCTGCCTCTCTCTCTTTCTGCCTCTCTCTCTCTCTCTCTCTCTCTCTCTCTCTCTCTCTCTCTCTCTCTCTCTCTCTCTCTCTCTCTCTCTCTCTCTCTCTCGATCGCTTTAAATTTGTAAATAACAAAAAAAAATTGTTTTGCTGCAATATTTTTAAACTGATTGACACACGGCCTAAGGATAATTATTATTTTAAATATTTCTATTCGATTTTTTATTTGATTCATCATTAAAACAACAAGGAATATTATTTGACAATTTTATATCTTAGGCTGCGGGGCCAACACTCAGGGTCAACCATTTAAAAAATGTGTAAATGGATTCACAAAAATCTCGGTCAAATCCTGGCGGATTCGAATTATACAATAAAATAAAAATTCAGCAAATTATAGCCAAAACGTAAAACTTTTCTCTTCTCCTTTAAAGTTTGCCTTTTTTGCAATGATGTTTGTTTTAAAATTTTTAATATAATGTAAGCTGTGCAGTAGTATAAAGTAATATATCCAACGACTTGTAACAAGAAACCGTATTTATTATGAATGTATGTACATTATACATTACAGAGACAAAGTAAAAAATGTACATACTTATGTACTACTCATACAGTATTATAAAGAGAGTAAGTGACGGCATACTAGTAATATGAATTGACTAGCGAAAATAGTTTTTATGTACACATACACCAGTTATATAAAATGACTGAAGGAGGAATGGGAGATGAAAATTATACTAAAAAATTTTATTTTTTGATATTGGTTTGGTTCTCTTCTCAACTTGCATATTATAAGTCAGATTATAAATTATTGTGGGGATACTTGAGTACCGGAAATGGAACGAGAAATGAAAAATGTACATCAATTGATGTGTTAATATACTCTACACGATTTTTACTTTTTTTAAAGTTTACTGAAGATTTTTTGATGTTGTTGTTGTTGTGTTAGTATAGTGCGGTCGATGGTAATCCATTATTTGACATTTATTTATTTATTTTGTGAAAATTATTGCTACACAGTTTTGGTATTTGCTTTTTTTGCTTTTTATTTATAGTTTCTATAAATACAAGTTAGAAAATTCAAATTAAAATTGAAAATTGTTTGTTTTTAAAAAGGATATAATGAATTATTGCTTTTATATGCACTGAACTAAAATAAAACTATTAATTTCGAAAAATGCTCTTTGTTGGTTGGAGAGATGAGAAAATTAAAGGAAATTTGTATGGAATTTATTTTTAGCTCTGCATAGTGTTATTGTTATTTGTTTATTGAAAAGTGAATAATTTATAGGGATATTTTTGGTTGTGTGTACCGTATACCACACACCCAGTTACACCATGGGCAAATAATTAAATTTTGATTAGATTTTTTATTTTTTTTTTTGGATACAATGAAAGAAAAGGTATAAACAGGGCGTTCCATTCGGGGTCGAAAAATGACGATGACTTTTTTACGAGATCTTAGATAGATGGTGGGCAAAAAACATTAAATTGGTTGAATTTGACTCAGAATTATTATGGTTATTTAATTTAATTTTAATAAAGTTAATTTTTTTTTTTTTTTTTGTAATTTAATAGAAACAAACTTTTTCCTTATAGTAACAATATTTTTTTAATATTACTTTAGAAGAACTTAGTTGGTTTTTTTTAACAACTTTTCCGTAGTAGTTGCTAAAAAAGAACCGACGAAGGTGCCATTCGACGTCTATCTTCTAAGGTATTATTAAAAATAGTTGTTACTATAAGGAAAAAAGTTTTTTCAAGAAAACAAAAACTGGATGTATATCCATCATTATATTTAAATTATATTTGTTTTATTTTTAATTTAGGAATTTTAATTATTCTTATTGAAAAAATTAACTTGATTTGGCTGGGCTTCTCAAAGAAAATGAGGCACCCTGTGTATACCTGCATATAGATGTATAATACAGAACATGAATCAGAAGTTGCGGTAAAATTATTTAATACATTTAACACAATACCGACAATTTTTGTAATACAATTTATAACAATTATTTTAAACATTTTCTTTCTTTCTTTTTTCAGGTAAGTTCTGCTCTGTGGTTTAATCTTGCTACGGAAAAATTTCAAATTAATTTTACTGTAAGTCTTTTTTGATTTATTAATTTTATTTGAAATTTTTATTTTGTTGTTATTGTTAATGTTTAAAATGGATATATCGTATACATGATGTTATTGGATTAAAATTATTTTTTAAGGTTTTTCTAATCCTTTAATTATTTCGACACTATTTTATGCTCGAAACTATAAACATGTCTGTAAAAGATAATAATTTTAAAATTGAATTCAATCTTCAATGAATTTATGTGAAAGACTGTAGCATAATAAATTTTTCAAATACTCTACAATTTCACATGCATATTGTGTTTCCTCTTTATTTATATATGTATAGCAAATAAATTGAATTAAATTGTTTTAATTAAAAATAAATAAAATATAAATCGATAAAATTAAATTAATTTAATTACTATTATCAGCAATATATAGTATAATGTGTATACACACACACACACAGTAACTGTCTGTATATTAAATCGACATTTTTACTATAAATCACGTAATTCTCTTTTATAGGCATCTTTGGAATAAATTTGTTTTTAGGATTAGTATTTATAGATGTAGACTATTGTTTTTAATTATTAACTAACTATAAAATGTTTACATAAATTTTAACTAGTTTTGTCCGTTGATTTTCTGCAAAACAGATTAAATTTATTCGAAATAATTTGTATGTAGGGATATTTCCAATGCGAGTTTTTTTTTTAATTTAATTGTTTAAGTATGCAAAATAATAATAATTCGATAATAGTGGGTAACACATAAATATTTGTTTTTGTCCTGGATCTGTATTTAATTTTTGCACACAAATTAATTTTGTTTTGAGTATAACATCATCTAATGGTTTTATATAGTTTTATAAATTAGGTTATGTGTCGTATTTGTTACACCATATGGTTGAACTTTTTGATTCTCTTAATTTTTAAATCTTTTTGAATTTCCCGTGTTCCCGCTTTCGACAGCACAAAAGCAAAAACTGAATTTTTCAGAAATTGACCGTTGTTAGCCGGGGATCAAGCGAAAACTGAACAATCATTTTAAGTCTTAATTTTCAACCAGGATGGTTACTGAATTGTCAGATAGGCAGGCTAACGACAAATAGCAACCAACGTCAGCCTAGGATTAATCCTATCGATCCTATTGATAGTTGATTTGTATCTGCAACTGAATGCCAACACTCTTAAATTTGTTCACTCTTAGAACTCACCGATAATCCAAGAGAAAAGAAATTGAGTTGAACTTTGTTTCTGGAGAAAAAATGCAGCAAATAGCCCTGGCTCAATTATGCTTGTTTTCAATATTAGATTGATGGCAATCTTGGTTTATGATATAACAAACCAAGGTATATCAAGAAAGTGTTTACGGTGGTCTCAATCCAACACAAGCATTTACATTTTTAAGGAATTGGAAAGCCAGTCGCAACAGATTGTTGGAGCGATCGCCTCTGACGAGATCAGAGAGCGATATTGCTTCTTGGACGTGGTTCATAATATTCTTACGAGATGATATTGCAAGCAGCTGGCACTAAAGAACACTTAATTGAAATTTCGCCTTATGGTATACGGTTGATAGTTGAGGATTGTTATCGTATCACTGTTCCAAGAACGGATTTTCAACAAAATAAGGTCAGTTTTGTGTTCAAGTTAAAGCAGCGGCCTAGTAAAGACAACATTAAAATGCTCATCCAAAGGCAGATTAGATATTCTAAATTTATTTTAATTCTGGCACAGTAACAAAAAGTTTCAGAAATTTGAGGAAAGTTCACCTGTATATTGTTTAAATATGCCATTTAGTCTTCAAAATTCTCCAAATGTCAGATACTTTGAAATATTTTCACTTAATGTTTCGATTATTTGTTTATTTTGGTTAAAGACTTGACATCTGTCGTTAATCATTTTTCAAAGCCACCATTTGGAATTTTATGAGGAAACCAATCCCACTTACACAATCCACTTTGAGCTAATGCTCATTCGTAGCAGATTATGCAAGATGAGGTGAGAATTAACATAAAAACCAAATTTTTGAAGATGATGGATTTTGGATTTTTCATCTAACAGATGATAGACTTACAACGCTTCGTTCCATGACTTTCAAATCGCTTCAAACGGTACGATGGAGACCCACGGTTGGTGCATGTTCGTATTTTGAGCAAAAATGTTGCTACAATTCAGTTGTACTGTAAATGTTTCGGATTAGATTATGAAATTTTGGATAAACGACGGAATTACGAGTGTAGTTGGGCTATTTTACCCCATTAAATAATTATAACTTAACTTCAATTATTAATTAACATAATAAAAAAAATCAAAATTGCAAATAAATATTTTAAGAAAAATAAAAAATACAATATAAAGGACTCAAACCTGTTAAGGTGATCTGAACTTCGGTCTTGATTGATTCAACATCCAAATCAATCCCGAACTGAACCTCTTTAGTCAATCTTCAGCTTAACCTTTAACTCAATTTATAACTCAACCTCTATGTTAATTGCAATACAATCCTAAACACGCAATCATCAAATTAACGGCCAACCCAGCCATCAATTAAATCATCAAATCAACCCTTAAATAATTCCCCAACCGAACAACTCACATCCCAATGCAAGCTAACTAAATCCTAATTCTACGTCAACTAAACTTAGCTCAAATCTCAACCATCTGCTCAACTCTACACTTATTTTCCAACCCAATCCCAAAATTAACTCATTTTCAAGTCAAACAGGCATATGTACCGTCTTATCATCATAACCGTAAACAATCATTCCTTCATATCATTAATCAAGGATATCATCAAGCCATCATGACACTATTCCATTAAACCATTATACTATCGTACCATTGTATCATAGTAACCTAGAACCATCCCACCATCATACCATGTTGTATATCTTAGCTCCAATCCACCACACCTTCATACCATCACACCATCATATCATCTTAAAATCCTACCATCGTAGTACCATCATACAATCATACCAACATACCATCATACCACTTTACCGTCGTGCCATCATATCATCCCTATAACCATACCATCATAACATCGTACCATCGCGCCACCATATAAACATACCATCATACCACCAGCCCATGATATAATTATACAATCGAACCATCATAACTTTACACCGATATATCAACATACCCTCATACCACCACACCTTCATTCTGGAATAAATACTAATATACCATCGTTTTTTGTATCATATATACAATCATACCATTACACCATCATTCAATAATATCAATCAATCCTACAACTATATCATTATAACATCACACAATCATACCATCTTATATACCATCTTACCACGATACCATCTTACCATCATACCATCGTACCGTCATTCCATCATACCACTGCACTATAAAACCAATATACCAGTATACCATCATACAGGTTTTACTTTTCAAGTTGTGATCCTTTTACACTTCAAAGTGGACTTTTTTACATTTCAAATTAGACCTTTTTATTAGGATGGAGCTTGGCTATTCCTTAACCGATTATGATCAAAATTGGCATGTGTGTTAGAAATGAGATTCTGCAATATGATCAAAGAGCATATAACTTAGCTATTAACCGACTATGATGAATTTTTAAGGGAACACATTTATAAAGCCATACCATTTGAAAACACCATTTTTTATAAAGCGGAATTAATGTGAACTACATTTTGGGTTGAGCATTAGCTAAAAATATACCTTACTATTTGACAGCAAATGCCTTATTATGGTTCGAGTCTTGGGTTTAAAATACTTCATTTGGTTTGTGTATATTTACTAAAATAAATTTTGAAATCTTAGTATGCGTATTATTTCTTAGATAAATAAGAACCATCTGGTTTTATAAAAATAAACTAAATTTTGACATTTGCGTGTAAATATTTGTTACCGTCCATCGTAAGTGACTGCACGTTTGGTTTTTAGAATAGTCTCAACGGCTTGGGGGATCCTTATCACCTAGTTCTACAGGACGAACAAATCATACGTGCTTTTACTTTACCTGCCCACTTGTACTACGTTCACCCTTCAACATCACCATCTCCATCAAAGAGAAACTCACTTCATGTCAAATTTAAACAATATTTAATCACAATAAAAAAAATCAAATAAATTCTCAATATATAGGCACATAATTAATGCTACTAATTAAATTAAAGACAATTCTTTGTGTCTTAATTTTCATGAAAAAATAATAATAAAAATATAATTTGTGCAAAAACTCACCAGACAATGGACAAAGAGTACTCCCTGTTGTTGTCCGCGTGCTGAAACTTAAATTAACCGCCCAAAACCACACTAAATGTTACCGTTATTAATTTTTCATGAAAATTTTATATTTGTTTTTTTTAATTTTATAATTCACTATAAATAACTAGGTAATCTTATATTTAAAATTTTTTTGTATATTTTTTTATGATTTGTTAGATTTGTAAATCGAAACCCGAAATTTATCTAAATTTCAGTACATATACTCAATTTTTGATAATTTTTTGTTAACACTAACTCTAACACAGACAATACACTTTTATGTTTGCACGAATTGCGTCGCACCACAATCTCACGCTTTGACAGCTTATAGGTTGTTTAATACACTAGGCAACCGCGGTATCAATCCATAAATATAAGTCCATTTCACAAATCCAACATCGCTTGACTGGAGCTACAGGCTTTAACAGTATGGATGACTGTTTCTTCTTTTTAGAAAACTATTAATTTTGTAAACTGTTGTTTTTTTTTTGTAAATCAAAAGCTGAGAGGCCTGTCCTCTATCCCGTTAGGGATTTAGCTTGATTTCCTTACAAATGTAAAAATAAGGTTTTTCAACGTTTACCTATGGTTAAGATAAAGTAACAAAAAAAAAAATATCAGAAAAATCAATCTCCAATAATCACTTGCTCAATCGCGATATGTCAAAACAACAACTTACCAAAATTTTTCTTTACTATGTACGTGCATATAAAATGAATAAACACATATTTTTTGTATGTAATTACTTAGGTATACCCAAATAAGTAAACCACAATATTAATAATTTTTATTTTTTTTAGGACAATATCGGTTGATCCATTCGCTTTGGCCTCTCAAATTTAATTGCAAATTTTATCTTGTTATGGACCAAAATTGTCAAACAAAAAAAAACAAAAAAAATCTCCCCTACTTATATACTATGTATACAGTACACTAAATACACCTCCGCTATCAACGTTATATATACAAATCAAAGTACCATAATCATCATGGATCAAAGATGAGTATGAATCATCAGCGATGATTACTAAAATATTTATATGTACTTTAAATTTCAATACACAGAGTATAAATGGATAGGTATTACCTATGAACAATTCAAAGACCGTTTATTCTGCATATACCACCAAGAGATAAAAAATGTTAAGTTCGATGACCGAAAGTGATCATGATCACAATAATATTTTGTTGTTGGTATTTATTTAATTTTGGTATTTGTCATTTTATGGCTGATCATATCGTTACCCTTTCTATTTCATTAATCGATACACAGCTGTAACATATTGATTTATAATCAAATACCTACTTTAATAATTTATATATTTTGGATAAAATATACTGTGTTAATAAAATAAATAATAAAAGTGCTTGTTTAGGAGGCAAACGAATTGATTAGTTCGTTTAATTCGATCGTCATCAAAATGTTTATGTTTATCACACATACTTATGATCATACAACATAATGCGAAATAATTTTCGAAATAATTTACTGTGGAAAATGGAGAATTCCTATCTAATTTAAATATTAAATCTCCATTTTCCGGATAATTTTAATTTAATCTATCGTTTACAACAATAGACAAAGTGATGCAGTAAAACAAAGTGATTTAAAAGACACAAGTAGCGGTCAACAAGGCCCAACATCTTCGAAAAAATTAAAACAATAAACGCCAAAACCCTTTCAATGTGTGATCTCTAGCCAGGAGTTTATAAAACATTGTGATTTAATAGGACATTTTCGGTAAACAACAATATACGTGTATGTTATTTTAAAATTATAATTGTGATTTATGATTTCAGGCAGCATGAAAGTGAAACTGATATCCTGGGTAGACCAATACTCGCATCAACTCTGCTTAAGTATCCAGCAAAAAGAGTTACATCAACCAAAATAGATTTAGTCGACTGAAAACGATACCCCCAACGCATTCCCGATAAATTTTCAAAGCGATCGAACATAAATTCCATAAGCATCGATTCGAGGCGAATTATTTCTGTAAAAAATGCGGTAAGTTATTCCCGCTAAAAATCAGATTACGTCAACATGAAAAAATTGAACACGACAAAATTGATGATTCGGCTGATATACCGTCCCCGCTTACAGTTAAAACTATTATCGAGACAACAACGGAAAAATCGGAGGTATTTGTGTGCCGAAACTGTGATACATTGTGTGAAAACCTCCAGGCTTAAAAGTTTCATGATAAATGTGAGAAGCAATACCTTAGCCTACAATATGCCCACTAGCGTAAAAAAAAAATCAAAATGAATAAAAATATTTTCGGTTAAACGCATTATTTTTCTATTTTAATAATATTTCAGAGGCTGACGGTTTCGATAACTCTCACGGGCATGCGGGACGTTGCTGCACTTCTCCCCGCTTAGCCCTCCGAGGGACTTTAGGTTTGAAATTCGTTTTAGAGCTTTCGATTTGAATTTATAATCCCTCTTTTTATAAATTCTGGAAAATGGGGATTTCGATTATAAACGAAAATAACCAAAAATATAAATTTTGGAAAATGGGGAATTTCTTCGAGGGACGTAGGAGCCGGGATCAGCAAACATGTCGCACTGCGTGCCGCACGTAGGAGCGGATTATATAGAATCTATTAATCCCGAACTGTAGAGGCTAACGGCTTCAGTAACTCTCACGGGCACGCGGGACGTCGCTGCGATCCTCCCCGACTAGCCCTCCGAGGGGCTTTAGATTTCAATTTCGGGGACGTAGGAGCCGGTATAAGCAAACATGTCGCACTGCGTGCCGCACGTAGGAGCGGATTATATAGGATTTATTAATGACACCTACTAAAAAGAAAAATAAGTGCACTATTTTGTTATGCAAGATTTTGTAGTTGCAACATTTTGTATTGCAAAATCATTAAAGAATACCATTTCCACCGTAGCTGTCGAATTTCATCATAATAATGTTGTAAAATTTCCAAGTTTCATTAATTTCATCTGAAAATAATTAAAGAATGCCATTTCCATAGTACCTGTCGAATTTCATCATAATCGTTTGAAAGTTACAGGATAATTGGCCATATTTCAAAAATCTATCCAGAAACCATGTAACAATTCCATTTCCACCGTACCTGTAAAATTTCATCATAATCGGTTAATAAATAGCAAAGTTGCAAGCTAATCGACCATTTTCCAAAAATCATTTAAAAATCCCATTTCCAACCCATTTCCAACCCATTACCTGTCTAATTTCAACATAATCAATTAAATAATAGCCAAATAACAAGCTAATTTTCCATATTAATAAACTTTAACCAAAAATCGTTATAGAATTCCATTTCCACCGTACATGTCGAATTTCATGGTAATCGTATTCAAAATCACCAAATTATATTAATTTCATCTAAAAACCATTAAAGAATGCCTTTCCATCGTATCTGTCAATTTCATCATAATCATTTAAAAAATAGCCAAGTTACAGACCATCCAAAAATCATTAACAATTCCATTTACATCAAACCTTAAAAATTTCATCATAATCGGTTACAGACTAATTGGTCATATTCCAAAAATGTATCGAAAAATCCAGTTTGGATTTACGAAATATACGAAAAATAATCCATTGTATACTTATAAAAGTAATGCATTACCTTCAGTTTACAAAAATAACACAATAATTTTTTTGGAAAAGTGGCATTTTCATTTAGTTCAATTTATTGCTACATTTTAAATCATTACATTTTTTAGTTTTAAAAATTAGCACTTTTAATAAATATGGAGCTATTTTCTAGTTGAAAATATTTCTACCATTGTAAAAATTGGCGCTGTGTGACATGGTATGCCTTTCTAAATTAAAGCCTTTTTAAGTTTCATATGGGTTAATTGCGCATATTCCAGGATATGATTTAAAAATCATATTAGAATCCCATTTCCAACGCACAAGCCGAATTTCATCATAATTGGTTGAGAAATTGGCAAGTTCCATCGTACTTGGTCATATTACAGAACTTAATCCAAAAATCATTTTAGAATCCCATTTCCAACGCATGTCAAATTTCACCATAATCGGTTGAGAAATAGACAAGTTCCATCATACTTGGCCGTATTCCAGAACTTCATCCAAAAATCATTTTAGAATCCCATTTCCAACGCACTTGGCAATTTCATAACAATTTGTTAAGAAATAAGCAAATTCCATCATACTTGGCCATATTCCAGAATTTCATCCAAAACTCATTTTAGAATCCCATTTCCATCGCGGAAGTCAAATTTCACTAAAATCAGTTAAGAATAAATTCCATCCTAATTGGCCATTTATTTAATTTGCTAAAGGTTTAATTTGAAATGCAAAAGGTTCAATTTGAGGTTTGAGATATGAATAATGACCTTTCTTAAGTACATATAAACACTGGTCCAACACCATCTCAACCCCAATCCAACCCGCAAACGGCCCTAAACTCAACTCTCAACCAAACCGCCAACTCTCTTTCAACTCAATCCTCAAGCCAGCATATATAAAGAATTGGTCAACTGCTCACTATATCTCAACCAAACCCCAACTCAACTCCAACTCAACTTGAACTCAGCCCGCAACCCCAAACTCAATACCCAACCCAATATTCAAACCAGCATATATAAAAAATTGGTAAATAATTCTATAACCAGGTATTTTGGGTCAATTCGCATGGCTGGTACCCGACCCTCTTGGCGCGCAGGTTCCAAAAGCTTTTTAAATCTCGGTCTTGACCATGGAAACAGATTGGCAAAAAAATTCTAAATCGAAGCCATTCTCGAAATAGACTGACGGACTAACATTTTTTTTTTTTGCTTTTTTAGTCTAAGGGACTTTCAAAACGCCGAGAAAAGTGGTTTTGGACCAACCAAATTATTAATCATTTTTGACATCATTTCAATACGTCTTTTTAGCCGAAGTAATTCAACTGTCTGATATGAACGTCAAAGCACGCTTTATATTTTTCTTATGTGCTCGGCTGCAGGAAATAACTTTCCAATGAAATAACTCCCCAAACCATAAATGATACCAGTCCTCAATATTACTATGGAAATTAAAAACTTAACACAATGAAATTAATTCCAAAATTTTGGGGATTTATTTCGTTACATTTGTGGATTTAGTTCTTATGCCGCATTAGTAATTATTTTATTATATAGATGTACCCCAAATATCGCATAACAAATAACAACTCAAAAATTATTTTTTAAACTTGTTTCACTTTGCGATTTTCGGGAAAATGGAGATTAAATTTTAAAATTAGAATAGAAATTTCCACTTTCCAGAATATTTCAAAATTAAAACTTCCTTCATCCAGAATTCTTGCAAAAGGAAAATTTAATTTTGAAATATTTCGGAAAATTGAGATTTTCATTCTAGTTTTAAAATTAAATCACCAGTTTTCAGAATGTTTTAAAATTAAATCTTTACTAAAAATATGGAAAATTTAGTTTTAAAATATTGTGGAAAATTTACGTCCAGTTTAAATTTAAAATTAAATTTTTCTTGCCAAAATATTTCGAAATGAAATCTCCCTTTTCTAGAATATTTCAAAATTACATCATCTAAATTATAGATTAAATCACCATTTTTTACAATATTTTAAAACTAAATCTTTACTAAACCTATTTTTCTGGAAAATGAAAATTTATTCTATTATAATTTTAAGAACAAATCTCCATTTACCAAGACAAAATATTGTTACGTTTTTGCCTTGTCAATCAACTTTCACTGGATTGGGAATAAAACAAAACAATTCAATTTATTAAAGAAAATTCACAAAATCACTTTACTTTAATATTCGCACAATTTTACTGATCACTTATAATTTTTATTTCGCACTAAAACACTTTTAAAATCACTTTTTAATTCTTTTTTAATCTTCACACTATCGCTTACCAAATACTAATAATCCAATTCGATCTCGTTCGCCTTTTTATATACACAAACTAAACTTCTAGAATGTTCATGACTTTTCCAGTAAGAATAGTCTAGAAACATTTATAACAGTTTTATATATCATGGAAAATGCCATTTTAGTACAGTAAACATTGAGCTATTCATTTAACTTATTCTATTACACCCTAGATGTCACCGTAACAATATTTATTTTGGAGATGAAATAAAAATAAAAATTTGGGGATTCATTTCATTGAAATGTATTAGCAATTCATAATTTGGAAATTTATTGAATTCATTTAATTTATGGTTTATGGAGATATTTCATTGGAAAGCTAATTCCTGCAGAAAATGTGGCCCGAAAAGGTGTACCGAAGATAGCCGAAATTGTGTGAGTGTCCAGTAACAGGGCCAATAAGAAGGAATACTTAAAAAATCAAATCCTTCGTTTAAAAATGTTTTGTTTATAATGTACATACACCTAAAATTCGATCCAGGTAGTCCTACAGATAGAATAGGTAGCCAAATAAAAATAATAATTAATTTTTAACCTGTAGAGGTGTCTGTTATAATTAATATTTCACTTAGTTTATTCCAAATTGATCCACTTGCCTTAAATTAAAAGCTTTATCACCTCTTTGTGTTAATTTCAATGACAACCCGGAACATAATATGATTGGACGTTAATTTGGTATGTAGGTAGATATTATTAATTATTTAGAATCAAACATACGTATTTAAATAGAAAATTCACTCGTAAATATGTACAACAAACATGCATGATATTTGATTTCTATCTAGAAAAATGATTGTCTATTATTTTACTATTTCTATAGTTCTAAAATACTACTTTTCGATTATTTATATCCGTGTACAGAACATATGTCGAAATTGAATGTCAAACAATTATCCATGTAATAATATAAAAATAAAAATCGTTGTTATATTGGTTAGAATTAGTATTGGATTACATGAAATGTGAAGCTTTCAAAACAAACCATTTGAATCGCAATTAAATTCTCCCGAAAAAAATTAAACTCCTTATAAATTATACAAACACATTTTGTTTTTTGTTTTTTTTATGTAAACTAAAATACAAAATAAAACATATCACCAATGTCACCAATTAAATAATATTACAAACAAAAAACTCAACTTTCCTTTTAGACCAAAACATAAAATACTTACACTAGCTGAAATTGAATTTCCCAGCATGAATTTTATTTAGTCATTAAAATAAAACAAAAAAAAAAAATTGAAAATTTCCTTTCAAAATTCTCAAAATTTAATATTTCCTTATTACTTTATTTCATTATTAAAATAAATAATAATAAAAGCTAAAAACAAAAATCTTACTCTTCGATTGTATATTGTAAGTTGCATGCTGAGCAAAAACAATTGCCTGGGAGGAAAAAAATATAAATTGGGGCTCATGAACTTTTTATAGTTTCGAACAATACAGTGCGCTTATTTTCTTGACTATGTATTTCGACACGAAATCAATTATTTTGTTTGTTATTCGATTTTTTCGGAAGTAAGTTTAAGAATTAGTAACTAGTCGAATATTTTATTTCGACGTTTTTCTTTTTTGTTTTTGTTTATTAAATAAATCACATGGAAAAACTACCCCTTTTAAAAGCAATTATTATGTTCCATAATTTTTCTTCACAGCTTTTAGATTTTATATAAATTTAAAATTAAATCACCCCTTTTATATGTGTTGCTTTGTTGTTTCTCTTGCTATAGATTAATGAAAAGTAATTCATTTTCAACTTTGTACATACATAAGTACTGTACAGAATACAAAACGATTTTTTTTTTTTTTTTTTTTTTTTGTGATCCAGAACAAAAAAGTAAATAAAATATACAGATCTCAATTTCATATAAATTTCTCTGGATAACGTAATCTGAAATGCTTTTTTATTATTATTCTGGTTATTCTATAACAAAAATTCTGTTCCTTGAGGCGTGACATTAAAAGTATAAAAAAAAAAAATAAAAATTTAAAAATTGCATTCATTGTTTGACTTTTGTGAACATTTTTTTTTATTTTTATGGGTTTGTTGTGTGTGTCATTATGTGTGTGTATACTTTGTGAGTGCTATTGCTTTATAAAGGGATGATAATTTGGTTTTCAATTTTTCATTTAATAATATCCAAATTGAAATGCAATTCTATCTTTTTATACAACTTAAAAGAGGGTGAACAATTTTTTGGATATATATAATACGTACATATAGGGTGCAGCAACACAGAAGAGGCATTAGTTAAAATTTATGAAAAATTGAGATATTATGTGTTTTTGGTATCGTACATACAATATGTAGGGAAAGAAAAGTAATTGGAAATGCCAACAAAAATAAATAATTCCCATGGGGTATTTGAATTGTGTGTTTATTGCTACAGCGTCACGATTCTAAACAAATCAGCACAAAATTGAAATATACGCCATAAGTCGTCTTGTCTGAATTTTACAAAATTCGGTTTTATTTAATTTATGTTGGATTTTTACAGCGTCAATTAAAAATCCCAAAAAACATAAAGGCTTCCACCTTACAGTGTAAAGATTCGCTTCTATGGAAATATAGCAATATTCTCCGATTTTTTTTTTTTCAGGCAACCAAATAAACAAAAAAATTGTTTACGATTTGACGAAAAAAAAACACAAATTTGATTTTGGGTCGACGATTGGGAAATCAATTTGTAAATTGCCTTAAAACAAAAGTACAAAATTGAATTAAAATTTAAAAAAAAAATACTTGCAACAAAATTGTTGGCAGATTTTCATGGATTTATATACATATATATTTTACAATATTTAAAGATTTGTTGACTGAATTGTATCAACAGTCACTATACCAAACCCAAAATTTAAACAAGTTCTTGTTTATTTTATACTTTAATTTAGTATAAAATTTTACTAAGTTTACTTGACCAAGAATGATAGTTTTATTGTCAAATTTCCAATATCCATCCATTTTCTTCGGGATTTCCTTTTTCAGGATATAAAAATGACAATTGATTGATAAAACTATAAATAATAAAAGAAAATTGTGTATTTTTAATTATTAAATTTTTTTAGCTGATTGACGCTGATTTGAAAATTTTAAATTTTGTTGTTTAACTTGAATAGAAACTAAATAAAAAAATGTTGTTATACCAATTGAAAATAACTGCGCTAAGATTTTAAATAAAGTAATGAAATCTCGTTCGATAGGCGGATATTTAATCTCGGCATGGTAATTTTTTTCTGTTTCATCGAATTGTCAGTCCTGCACACACATTTCGATAAGATTTCGAAAATATATAGTTCTGCTTTGTGATCAATAAAGCTTTCCATACCTGAACACATTCTTTTTTGGTATGTTGTCGTGAAGGTAGTGAAAGTTGTGATTAAATTCATCTATGGCATCAAGTTTTCACTGAGTCAAGCTTTCTCCAGTCTTGGATGGCTTCGTGCAACTGGCGGTTCCTTCTCCTCATATTTCTTTTGAACTTTTTTCCGGTTAAGTGGTCGTATTGGTTAGGTTCTACATTTTGTTTTCGTCTTTCTTGTTCGTTTTCATCATTTTCATTTGGAATTTTTTTTAAAATTGAACGTCAATGTCTTATTTAAATACAAAAATAAAGTAAGAGAGAGATAGAGAGATAGAGAGAAAGAGAAAGGGAGACAGAGCAAGGGATATATATATATATATATATATATATATATATGTATGTATATATATATATATATATATATATATATATATATATATATATATATATATATATATACATATATATATATATATATATATATATATATATATATATATATATATATATATATATATATATATATATTGTTCACGCAACTGATCCAGAATTCACGCCTAACCTAAAATAAAACAACAAAGAATCATTCAACATACAACAACAAATAGAAATTAGTACTTATCTAAAGCTCTCATTCTATTGCCAAACATCAATGGATAACTGGATTTAAATTATATTTTATGTTAACACTGTCAAAGCTGAAATATGAAATTTGTTTTAAAATGAATTCAGTTATTATTGTTATATAGCTACTTACGGTTAATTGTTTATTTTGATAATGACTGTAGATTTGTATAACTACCACATACTTACAAAAATTCAAATTGTTAAATTAATTATTGCCATCTATCGTAAATTATATTACAAATGTTTATTCACCTCTGATTAAGGGTTTAAGATCGAACTAATTATACCATTAATAGTGTCCGAACTGATATTTAAAATTTATGATTTTCCGCGCAATTTGCTATAAATAAATGTATTAAATTAAGTAAAATCAACTTACCAACTGTTGAAAATTTATGTAATAATTTTATGGATAAGTATGCTATAATGCAGTTTTGAAAAAAAAAAAAAAGAAAAAAAAGACATTTCTTCTTTTTGTCGAAGAATCGATGACATTATTCTGAACTTAAATTATACTCTAGTAAATGAAATAAAATTAAATATTAAAATTGTGAAATATTTTAATCGGCAAATAAAATACTACCGAAAATCTCAGCCTAACAACAATTAAATCGTCAATTGGTTATCCGGAGTTTATTCATGGTCCTTCGAGCCGGATACCGATTTAGAGGCTACAAAAGTGTCGTGAAAGTGGCTACGAATTCGCGAATACGAATCACCAGTTACTGCTGCTTTATTTAATGCTGTAAATTTAGCTCAATCGTACACTGAAACATCATTGAATATCCATTCAACATCATCATTCAGCTGTATCGACAGACGCCATCAATTTGCACGCGCATAAACCACGCTACAACTGTATTTGGAAACATTATCAAGGTCGTTCCGAAAGAGGCTACAAGATTATTCGATAAGTATAATATAATCATAAGTATTACTTAAATTACATATTTGTTTTGTTTTTGCCAATTTTATTTTGTTTCCCTGGGTGATATAAGTATCGATTTGAGTGTTAAAACGTGTTATTAAAAATGGCTACGACCGCTGTTCAATCACGTGGTCGTGTTATGGGCTCATTAACCATAATACGAAAGTTCTTGGGGTCTGTAAATCAAAATACCACGTGTGCAGATATTGAAGTTCGGTTAAATAAAATTGATGCGCTCTGGAATGAATTCCAACAGTTTGAAGATCAAATTGTCGTTATGGCTGCAAATAATCCAAACGCCAATATAGAACTCAAGCAAGAAGAATTTGAGAATAGTTTTTTCGACACCAAATCAAAACTATTAGAACTATTGCGTAAGAAACAATCAAAGGATACAGTAGCCCAGGCCACCAATACTGGTTCATTCGATCAGTTGTTAGACCAACAACGGGTATTCTTAGAAAACCTTGCTGATCGAACGCAAGCAATCAATGAGCGGTCGGCCGTGCACTCCTCCGATAATCTGAAATTACCTCGTGTGCGTATTGATCAATTTAGTGGAGAGTATGAAGCATGGCCATCATTCTACGATCTGTACTTAACGTCAGTACACAATGTGGACACAATTTCTAATGTTCACAAATTCCAAATCTTGAAAGGATCTTTAAATGGTCCCCCACTCAATCTAATTAGGAATTTTTTAGTGACCGATGCAAATTATGAGGAGGCCTGGGACAAACTAGTAAAGCGCTATAACAAAACAAGACCTATTTTAAATTCGTACATCGATCGGTTCTTCGATCAACCATCAGCATCAAACGGTTCACCACAATCACTGCGACAAATAAGTGATAAATCCGATGAGATTATTCGAGGAATAAAAGCCTTAGGTGTGGAAGCCGAGACCAGAGATCCTTGGCTCATCAGAATTTTGTTGAATAAGGTTGATGAAGAAACAAGGGTCGCATGGGCAAATGCAACTTTAACTCAAGAATTTCCAAAAATTAATGACTTCTTAGAGTTTCTAAATGATCGATGTTATGCAAAGGAAAGTGCTGTGTGTGATTCCAAGAAAAAAGTATCTAAGATACCTAGTGTAGTGGTAAAAACAGTGCAAGTTGCGCCAACTATCGAGACCTGTCCGTGTTGTAAACGTCAGCATAATCTACGAAGATGCTTTAAATTCAAAACCATGTCTGTAATCAAGCGTAGAAGCATAGTCAATACATATGGAGTCTGCTACAATTGTCTACGAGAGGGTCATAGTGCCAGTAGTTGTCCGGTAGAATATTCATGCCGAGTTTGTAATCTACGACATAATACTATGCTTCATTTGGAATCAGAAAGTACAAAGTCCAATCAAACAACACCAATTAGTTCTGTGGCTCAAATTGATATAGTAAGCAAGGATGACCAACAAGAAGCAAGTAATCCCACCACAAGCTCGCAAGTAAACTCAAATATGGTAACTACCTCATTGAACGCCATCACATTGCGTCTCGCATTATTGCCAACCGCATTAATCTATCTTCGTGATTCATCAGGAAAGACCCACACAGTTCGTGCATTACTGGATTCGGGCTCCCAATCCACATTTATCAGTGAAAGTCTTGTGCAAAGGTTGGATCTCAAGCGGTCATTTGCAAATGTTCGCGTATCTGGCATTTCCGAAACAAGGGCTGAACTAGTAAAAGGCTTAGTCAAGATCAGAATTCATTCGAGGTTCGATCAAAATGAAGTTTTTAATGTCGAAGCACTGATCCTCCCGAAATTGACATCTACAATTCCACGGTCGAAGATAGATGCAAGCTATGTCGAAGAACTCCGCAATTACGACCTTCAATACGCCGATCCTACATTTCATGAACCAAGCAAAATTGACCTGCTACTTGGAGCCGATATATTTTTTGATGTATTAAAACCTGATAAAATTAAAATCAAAAATCAAATCACTGCTCAATCAACCAAATTTGGATGGGTTGTTTCGGGAACCGTAATTGAGCCCAGAACTGATGTAAATTCCTTATCAGCAATAATAGAAGAAATCGATATATACAAAGCATTGGAAAACTTTTGGACAATAGAAGAAGTGCCAACAGCAGCTAAGATCACCGAAGCTGAAGCAAATTGTGATCGCCACTTTGTCGAAACATACAAGCGCAAATCCAATGGCAGATATGTTGTCAAATTACCATTCACAACGGATTCCAAAGAATTGGGTTATTCAAAATTAGCTGCAGCTAGTCGATTAACAGCCATGGAAAGGAAATTTGACAAAGATTCAACCCTACGTGAGGATTATGTGAAGTTTATGGAAGAGTATCTGAGTCTGGGACATATGAGGGAAATAGAAACGAATGAAGTCAACGTGAACGTACATAAGTGTTTTTACCTACCGCATCATGCTGTGGTCAAGCTGGACAGTACAACTACAAAATTACGAGTAGTGTTTGACGGATCGTGCAAATCGGCATCGGGAGTATCATTAAATGATAAACTTTTAGTTGGACCGACGATACAGAAAGATTTAACATCCATACTAATGCTTTTCAGAAAACATGCATTTGTATTTTCAGCCGATGTGGAGAAGATGTACCGGCAAATTGAGGTGGACTATACCGATCAGGACTATCAAAGAGTAATATGGAGAAAGACCGCATCTGAACCAATGAAAGAATTCCGATTAACGACCGTCACGTATGGGACATCATGTGCTCCTTTTTTAGCTGTTCGAACACTACATCAGATAGCAAACGATGACCAATCAACATTTCCGGTAGGATCAATAATAGCCAAGCGAGATTTTTACGTCGACGACTGTTTGTCTGGAGGCAGTTCTATAGAAGAAGCAAGAATAGGCATGGTGGAAATTTCGGAAATGCTACAAAGGGCTGGGCTTAATTTACGAAAATGGAAGTCTAATTCGTCTGCCTTGATAAGTACAATTCAAGTGGCAGATAGAGATAACGAAAACCTGCACATTAATGATGAATCCGGTACAGTAAAGACGTTGGGATTGCTATGGAATCAGACAAGAGATACTTTCTCTTACAAAATAAAGCTTGATAGTAAGAAAGTCTCTTCTAAACGCGAAATGTTGTCCCAAATATCAAGAATATTCGACCCACTTGGATGGGTGTCCCCGGTCATTATTGTATTTAAGATACATTTACAGAAGTTATGGCTACGTAATTTGTCCTGGGATGAACCACTTCCTCAAGACATAGAGCAGCAATGGTTGGCGAACCAATCATCACTCATGCATTTACAAGATATCGAAGTTCCGAGATTTCTAATGATACGGAACACTACCATCAACTTGCAGATACACGGATTTTGTGATGCCTCCGAGAACGCATACGCAGCGATTACATATGTCCGTACAACCGACAAAAATGGCTCGTCGACTACCCGAATTGCTATCGCTAAAACCAAAGTTGCCCCCTTAAAGCAAGTGTCATTGCCTAGACTGGAATTATGCGGAGCGGTCTTACTGAGCAGACTCATCCAGTATACCAAGAAGTCGTTAGAAGTAGATGATGTAGAATGCTATGCGTGGACGGATTCTAAAATAGTACTTTCTTGGTTATCAGATGTTCCAAGACGGTGGAAATGCTTCGTGGGAAATCGGACTTCCGAAATATTGGAACGTATCCCCAGAAAGAGTTGGAATTATGTCATGTCAAAAGACAATCCCGCTGATATCGCATCAAGAGGCGTGAACCCCAAACAACTCGTAAACAATAGCCTGTGGTGGAATGGGCCTGCATGGCTAATCGATAGCATGGAAAATTGGCCGAGTAACATCGAAATCGAAGACACCAAGCTGGAGTCACGAACAATATCATTGATGACGCACAGTAAGTCAAATGTAAGGCAGGTAATAGAGGATCTTGTCACAAGGATAGAGTCGTTTGCTAAAATCAAAAGAATTATAGCTATGATTCTCAAGCTTCATAAAAATTATCGGGAACTTGACATAGTTGACCGGCTCAAGAAGGCTGAGATTTTATGTGTTAAATGGGCCCAATCAGAAGAATTTGAAGAAGAAATCAATTCACTAAAACAAACCAAAAAAATTGGCACGACAAGTAAAATCCTTTCATTATTCCCTTTCTTAGATACCGAAGGAGTATTAAGAGTTGGAGGGAGACTAGAAAATTTAGATGCGTCATTCGACGTAAAACATCCAATAATTCTGCCAAAGAAACATCTGTTAAATGACAGAATTATTAGAGAAACACATCTAAGATACTTCCACCCAGGGCCCACGTTACAAATTAGCCTACTGCGGCAGAGATATTGGATAATAAGTTGTCGGATTTCAGTCAAAAACCACATCAACAAATGTGTAGAGTGTAGAAGACAAAAGGCAGCGACTTCCCAACAATTGATGGGAAATTTACCTAGAACAAGAATTACACCAAGTCGTCCATTTCTGTATACTGGCATGGATTACGCCGGACCTTTGTACCTAAAAACTCGAATGGGCAAGGGTCGCATACCAATTGTAAAGGGATACATATGCATCTTCATATGCTTTGCTACCAAAGCGATTCATATTGAAGTTTGTTATGATATGACAGCAGAAGCATTTATCGCGGCGTTGCGACGATTCATATCCAGAAGAGGGATACCAATAGAGATTATGTCTGACAACGGTTCCAATTTTGTGGGAGCTAAACGAAAATTAGAAGAACTTCACCAATTATATCATCAACATCATAACAATCAATTAATCTCTAATTTTCTTTCACAGCAGCATATCAAATTTGTATTTAATCCAGCTAACGGTCCTCATTTCGGAGGAATTTGGGAGTCTGGTGTAAAAAGCATAAAATACCATCTCATTAGAGTTACAAAAGACACAATGATGACATCGACTGAAATGGAAACTTTGTTAGTGCAGATCGAAGGACTCCTTAATTCAAGACCGTTGTGCCCAATGACTGATGACATCGATGATTTGGTGGCGTTAACACCAGCTCATTTCCTCATTGGCGAACCCATCACTGCGATTCCTGAACCTCCATTAGAAGACATACCAATGAACCGGTTATCACGGTGGCAGAATGTTCAAACAAGAGTGCAGAGTTTCTGGAGAAAATGGACAGTCAACTACTTGCACACCTTACAACAACGTCGAAAATGGAACGAAAGAGAACAAAACATTAAAATTGGTGAATTAGTAATCATAAAAGAAGACAATTTACCTCCGTCCAAATGGTTAATGGGCCGTGTTATAACGATTCATCCTGGTACCGATGGTTTAGTACGTGTAGTATCCATCAAAACCACCACAGGAATTCTCAAGCGCCCGATTGTGAAAGTATGCCGATTACTCTCCGACGACGAAACTACATCTACAGCAAACAATTTTAGTATTAAAACCTGGGATTTTAATAGTGCGGGAGAATGTTCACGCAACTGATCCAGAATTCACGCCTAACCTAAAATAAAACAACAAAGAATCATTCAACATACAACAACAAATAGAAATTAGTACTTATCTAAAGCTCTCATTCTATTGCCAAACATCAATGGATAACTGGATTTAAATTATATTTTATGTTAACACTGTCAAAGCTGAAATATGAAATTTGTTTTAAAATGAATTCAGTTATTATTGTTATATAGCTACTTACGGTTAATTGTTTATTTTGATAATGACTGTAGATTTGTATAACTACCACATACTTACAAAAATTCAAATTGTTAAATTAATTATTGCCATCTATCGTAAATTATATTACAAATGTTTATTCACCTCTGATTAAGGGTTTAAGATCGAACTAATTATACCATTAATAGTGTCCGAACTGATATTTAAAATTTATGATTTTCCGCGCAATTTGCTATAAATAAATGTATTAAATTAAGTAAAATCAACTTACCAACTGTTGAAAATTTATGTAATAATTTTATGGATAAGTATGCTATAATGCAGTTTTGAAAAAAAAAAAAAGAAAAAAAAGACATTTCTTCTTTTTGTCGAAGAATCGATGACATTATTCTGAACTTAAATTATACTCTAGTAAATGAAATAAAATTAAATATTAAAATTGTGAAATATTTTAATCGGCAAATAAAATACTACCGAAAATCTCAGCCTAACAACAATTAAATCGTCAATTGGTTATCCGGAGTTTATTCATATATATATATATATATATATATATATATATCAAGGTTGCCACCCGTCCTCGTTTGGCAAGGATTGTCCTCGTTTGACTATTTTGTCCTCGTGTCCTCGTCAATACTGAAAAATCCTCGTGGTTTAAAATTTGTTTACGATTTTTAAATGTAAATTTCTTATTTCTAGTTGTAATACAATTACCCCGTGTATTTGTCTACAAATTACTCATAACTATTTTTGTTTGCCTATTTGTGCAAAAAGATAAAAATTCGAAATAAAATTTGCAGATTAATTATCCTCGTTTACTGATAACATAAAATGTGACATGTTTTTATAATTGTAGCGATTGTAACTTATTTCACTTACTATATGGAATTCATATTGGTTTGGAATAAGCAAGAATATTCTTATTTAAATGAGAAACTACGTGTTGTGTTTTAAAGCTGTTAATTGAGTAATTCTTTTTTTATTGAAGTTCAGAGCTATCCGTAAGTAATGTTAAGAATATTTGATTTTTAGGAATTTTTTATAAATTCCTTATTGTTTTAAATACTATGTCATCAAATTCAAATGAAACTGGAAAAAAAAATAAAACTAGCAACGAACTTTAATGATTCTTGGTTGCAATTGAAAAGTTGGTTAAAAAAATTTCAAGTGATAAGGGAAGGGGTACTGTTATTTATGTGATGTGGAAATATTAGTTTCTAATAAAGGTTTTCGAGCCCTAGAATACCATGAACGAACAAAAAATCACCAGAAAAATTAACGGCTGCCGGTTCCAGTGCTGTAATCACAAAAATGTTTAATACAAAAGATACAATTGATGAAGATCTAACTGCAGCAGCAGAATTTGTCCAAATTTTTCATTGTGTCAAACACAACCAATCATACTTTTCAATGAAATGCTACCTAAAATTAATAAAAGCTACACATTTCGACTCCAAAATTGGAAATAAAGTTAATTGGGACCGAACCAAAGCCGAGGCGATTGTGACAGAAGTATTGGCTCCTAAAAGAAATGGTAGAAGTTATAAATAAAATAATCTCTAACAAAATTGGTTATTCTTTACAAGTAGATGCTTCGAATCACAAAAATAGAATTTTTTTTCCTGTAGTACCTAATATAATATTACACGATCGAGAATGGAATGGAAAAGAAACTGGTAGATTTTTTTGAAAACGCTAATGAAACCGCAGCTATTATGTTTAGTGCGATAGAAAAATCGTTCAATTCCTTAGATTTATCTCAAGAAAAAATTTCAGCTTTCAGCGCAGCCAACACAAATTCTAATTTCGGAAACCAAAATTTTCTACATCAAAAATTGAAATCGGTGAATCCGTATGTCCTAGAAGCGAATTGTTATTGCCAAGTCGTCTATAATTATTTAAAATGTTGTTTAAATATGCTGTCCTTTGGTTTCGATAATTTTTTTTAATTTTTTTTTAAATTTTTTTACTAAATCACCAAAGACGGGAAAATCTAATTAGTTTTCATAATTATATTAATCTCGAGCTTAGGGAGCTAATCAAACACTGTCCGACTATATGGGTTTCTTTACTTTGAGCAGTTTATCAATTTGCTAAAAAAATTGGGCGTTTTTATTTTAAATGAACAATTCCCTTCTTTTGATTGTGCAGTTGAATTAATTGAAACACTTCATATAAATGAAACAGGTAATGTAAATATTAATTTATTGTTTGACGAAATTGCTTCAGCAACACAAATTTTTGATACCCTAAAATTATTAGATGATTTTAAAAAATTTTGTTGCGTTGAGGAATGGTCTAATGTGCTCAAATCTAGATCTTTCCCAAATTTGTTTAATTTTGTTTATTTCTTTTTGAGTATACCTAGTAAATTAAATGATTTTTAATATGTTTCGAAGATTGTAACAGAATTCAATCCAGTTTCGAACTGATGAGCTTATGATTATAGAAAAATCAATCTTCTCATCAGGCCGCGGCGACTGGACTGATTATACCACAATTTACATTCTATATATACAGAATGTGCTGTGATTTAAGTACTAGCGAATCGTACTAATACAGATGAAATCTCTTACAATTTTTTCTTCTTCACGATATTCACACTGCTCTGTGTGTAAGCTAATTTTTACTTTTTATTAATTTTTTTTAATTTTTTTTTTTTTTTTTATTAATTTTTTGTTGAATGTTAATTAACATTCAACAAAAAATTAATAAAAAGTAAAAATATACCTAGTAGTTTCGCTTATGTTTAAAGGGTATTTCGCGTCATGAATATAAAATGGCCTGTAGAGAAATAGGGTTCTTCCTAATCTGATCAAATGTTTAAAATAAAAGTATATTAGAAGATTATTAAAAATTATGTCCTATTTCGATTTCTAATTTTTTTATTTGTAGTGTCCTCGTGAGGCATGTTTAAAAGGTGGCAACCCTGATATATACATATATAAATATATATATATATATATATATATATATATATATATATATATATATATATATATATATATATATATATATATATATATATATATATATATATATATATATATATTATACATATATATACATATATATATTTATATATATCAGCGGCGTGCGTCTTTGGAAGCAAGGGAAGTACTGATTCCCTATAATTCTAACTAAAAATGCTAATATGCTTTCTTACATGATCTTTAGAATTTTCATACTGGCTGGAGAGCAAACAAAATCGTTTGCTAAAAACAACTATTTACCCGCTCTAAATGTAAAAAACTAATTGAAACAAAATTCCAAAAGGGAACTAAAATAACGTTTGATTATTTCTCTATGAAATATTACACTGCATAAAATTATCTTCATTTACATTCTACAACCATACGATCGTTCCTTAACATAAAGATATCAGAAAAACCTTAATGGCTGAAAACGTATATGAGTTAGTTTTTCACAACCCAGGCTGCGGACCAATAGCCGGGTAAATCATTTAGCACAGTAAATTTTTATTTTAGTACCAATAGAGGTACTATTGGCGTACCAGTTCTCTAGAAGTAAAAATTGTTTGATGGGCACAAATTATGATTTGGAGGGTTGAAATCATCAAATATTTTTATTGCTTTTCATTCGTTTATTACCTATACGCACATTTAATACATACACCATGAAAACGCGAAAATTTTAACAAAAATCAGTGAAACATGAAAAAAGTTAAAAACAACGGTTTTTTTCATATTTTACCCAACATTTTAGTACAACATTTGAATTTACCCTGTACACTGTTAAAAAGTAGGTAAAAGAACAATAAACACGACTATTGGTCCGTAGCCCTAGAAAGAGATGTCGTGTGTGTTGTATTTATGTATATGTGAAAGTTTTCATTAACAATCACTGTTGAAGCCAGGTTCTGCGCGATTGTTTCTAAGAAAAATAAAACTTTTGATGGTTCACTGTTTTGAAATTCATTCAATTGTTTCTGTTTTTTAACATCGCTCACTTTTCAGTCAATTTAGTGCATTCCCGCAGCCTTCAGGGTTTTAGTTATATCATCTTTCAAAGTTATTGCTTCCCTCAAATCGTTGGTCACCGTCATCAGTTCTTCAAAATAGGGTAAATATAATTTAGTAATATAATAGTTTGGTTTAGTCTGGCTAGTTCCTTCATAACCCATGTTGCTAAGATCGGGGAAGAAGCGGTACCATAAGTGACCATGTTCTGTACGTGCATTGGTTTTTCTGATCTTCATTATTCAATACAATTTGCTTCTACACCTTGAAAATACCTGATCTCTTGAGTAAGGCATGTTCCCGAAACCGGAAAATTATTTCGAAGATACTTGATTGTATTGTTGGTTCAACTAGGAGTTCATCATTAAGCGAAGCTGTCGTTGATCCGGTTTTGGCTGGTGCATCGAATACTAATATTAACATTGTGCTGATGCTATCTTCTTTTAAAACGCTTGCTTGTTCACATATTGCTCAATAACGAACGGTGACTCATCGGAGAAAACCAAATTCGGCAAATCGCCGCTTTTGTGCAAGCGTAATAACTCCTTTGCTCTTTCCACTCGTAACTTTTTTTTCAGCATCGATGAGACCATGCGTATTATGGAATTTCAAGGCCTTTAGTCCAGGATGAGCGCCCACCTCGCAATTCTCGGTGCAATCACTTTTTTGGCCATGGTCATTTTAAATGCCGCGCAATCTGTAATTATTCGAAAAGGTATAGAAATTAAATATACTCTTATCATTTTTAAAGCTGACACTATTGAGAGGACTGCCAACTAGGATGTAATTTCCCGTCGACCCCATCTTTCTGCATCAAAATTACTACAGCTTGAAATTTGAAGTTAACACAATTCTTCAACCAATTCATCAATGGCACTGCTATAATAGAATAGTTTGGGATGAATCGTCGAAAATAGCCAGTTAAGCCCAAAAAACTTTGCAGCATCTTGATGTTCCTTGGAATTAGAAATTTCGTAACAGCATCAGTCTGTTGACGTGATGGTTGGATTTTTCCTTCTGATATAATGTAGCCAAGATAGTTTGTCTCATGATATAGGAAGCTACATTTTTTTCCATTTAAGCTGCAGTCCAAACTAGCTCGCCACCTGGAAAACTTCTCTCATTTTTTACCGGGGAGAATTAAATCGTGTAAGTACACCTGCAACACTCCTTGATCAATCAAGCCCTTGAATACATAATTTGTGAATCTCGCAAGCATAGCTGGAGATGTGCAGCGACCAAACGGTATACGACTAGAAACTCTAGTAGTAATGTCTCTCTGGTGTGAAGAAAACGGTATACTGTGGAATTGGTGTTGGATAACTATCCATCTTGATTTTCTCCACTTTTATTATTTGTCAACACTATCGGGCTTGCGAATTCATAAGTGCTGGGTCGTATAAACCTTTTGTCAACCAATCATTTAATTGTCCCGTTTCTTTCAGCTTATCGAATTGAGCCAACCGTCTCGGGGTTGCCAAACTTGAATTTCGCCTTCAAAATTAGTTTTAGTTTAACCGGTGAATCCTTCTTCTTATTAGAAATATATTCGGCTACCGACTGCTTAAAGCTATCTAGTTGTTTCGAGCTTCCTCCTTCTAGTGTTTCTTCGCTATCGATAACGTTGCACGATGATAAATTTTCTTCGGCTCTGATTTTTCGGATTCTGATGCCCACTTCCGAAACCGTTATTTCCGTTCTCTGCAGAGTATCGCTTCCAAGAATGCATCTTGTCTTCAGGTTCTATTCAGGAACAACATGAATATAGCTGCTATATTCTTCTCCGTCCAAGGTAATCTTTGCCGGAAAACAACCAACGGTTTCAATTGAAACCAATCCCTTCGCCTTTGATTCGAATTTTCGTGTTATTTAATAATGGTGAGCCTAGCTTCTTATATGCCGTTTCATCTAAAAACGTGAGGTCGCTACCTGTATCGATCTGATTAATCTCAAGATATTATTATGCCTTATTGGTGGACGTTCTGTTTCGCCTACTCCTATACTCCTACTTTGGGTCCGCTTTTTGGCTCGGCTTTGGCGCCTACTGCTTAAATTATGAAAATCGGAAACATTTAGGTCCTTCATCACGCTTCCTGCAATGTTTAGATAAATGTCCTTGCTTCCCACAATTGAAACAGGGTTCTGATCTTCTCGATGGCTTTGACTTTTACTGTCCTTCTATATTGCTGGCTGATTGTCTTCTTTATATATATATATATATATATATATATATATATATATATATATATATATATAATATATATATATATATATATATATATATATAATATATATATATATATATATATATATATATATATATATAATATATATATATATATATATATATATATATATATATATATATATATATATATATATATATATATATATATATATATATATATATATATATATATATATATATATATATATATATATATATATATATATATATATATATATATATATATATATATATATATATATATATATATATATATATATATATATATATATATATATATATATATATATATATATATATATATATATATATATATATATATATATATATATATATATATATATATATATATATATATATATATATATATATATATATATATATATATATATATATATATATATATATATATATATATATATATATATATATATATATATATATATATATATATATATATATATATATATATATATATATAGAGAGAGAGAGAGAGAGAGAGAGAGAAAGAGAGAGAGAGAGAGAGAGAGAGAGAGAGAGAGAGATTGTGTGAGAGCGATAATATCCTTCGCTGCAGAGCGCTTGACTTTGGGATATTTTTCTCTTGTAAGCATTTGTCCTCGACGAATGAAATGAAAAATATTCGAGCGTACAGTATGGTATACTCTATCTCATTCCGAGCGCGATTGAACTTCGCTGGAATTTATCTGGAATCTAGCTATTGTGTTACTCGATTTTTACAGAATTTTTGATTATTTTTGTGATTATTTTTGTAGAAATTCCCGTCGAAAAAATAATGGATTTTTTTTATTAATTTTTTAATATGAAAAAAGTTCTATTTCACTTGGAATATTAGCTATGGCTGTAACATAAAAAAAAACCCTAAAATAAAAATTCAAATTACGCCTCCCGAAATTTATAAAAAAAAAATTGTGAGTTAGAACTAATTCAATTTCTAAAATGGGCCTAACCCACTTTCGAAGTACATTTATTTGCAAAGTTGTAAAAAATATGTTGTGAAATTTATGGAGGGGTAATTTCATTTTAAATTCTGGGATTTGTTGATCATATGTATGACAGATGGTTCGCGGTGTATTTTTTCGTTCTTTACAAATGAGTTGGGTAAACACATTTCATCTGCGGATCTAGGGTGAATGTTTCTGTTTTGCTAAAATATCGAAAACAACAACGAACTACAACAAATAAACAACAACACAATTGTTTCCTAAATTTCAAAGGATTCCGGTCTAACAAACTAATTTTATTAAGACGAATAAAACTAATTTTTTTGCCTAAAATTGGAAATTTTCTAATTTTTTGAACTAAAAATCATCAAATGTCAACAAGATTATCAACATGTTGTTTTGATTTTTTTTTTTTGGTTAACAGTAAAATCTTAAATTGATGAATTTGAAACTCCGAAAATAATCAAATTGATAAAAGTCCAACAAAATACATATAAATAAGCATTCCGCTGGGCTGAAATATTTCCAGTCGTGTTGTACTAAATTCGCAAAAGGCCTAATTTATCATTTCATAGTTTACCAAATGTCAAAATCCTTTAACTTCGCATATTTTCTCAATTATACAATAGTATTCTCTAAAACTATTTCAATTCTTTGAATAGACATCTAAATTTCCCCACGGTTCTGAATTTTTGATATTTTTTAGTTAGTTAGCCTGAAAGCCTCTTCATCCCGACAAAAGCCTTTAACCATTTTTAAAAATGTGTCCCAACTAACTACAAAAAGGCCTTTTACCACGAAAAATTTATAGAATATCCTTTTTTAAAATTACTAAATTTCAGAATTCTTAAAATTTTAGATAAGACTATTTTTCGAATTTTATAATTTTACGAATTCTAAAATTTGTAAAAAGGCCCAAGATATTGACTTTTAACGACTTCGAAGCCTTTAAGAGCTTCTTTTAGTTTAAAATTGTCCGTAAAAACCGTTTTGTAGGAAAGTTTATTTTTTTTGGGATGGTTTTGATTTAGTTTAATAGCAATCAAAAATTTAAGAAATTTGCTTATCTGTTAAAAATGTTAAGATTTATCTAGAAGTTAGAATTTTGAGGCAAAATTAGTTCTGGACTAGAAATTAAATAATAAATATCAAAACGTCAGTATTACAGATTCAAAATTGGCAGGTCGATAAAATAGAATAGAGACAAAACTATGATATACTTGTTGTCAAACAAACTCGAATAATATTCTGAAATTAGAAATTGAAAATTACCAATATCATTGTGGCCAGTAAGAAAATTTACTTCTGTAGTAAACGAAAATCAGTTGGGCTTGATATAAGTGCAAGCTAGGTCATTAGCAAAATCTGTAACACCGCCATGAAATTTTTAATTGAAAATTGAATTAATAAATATCAAAAATAAAATAGGGCCATCCTAATATAGTGTGGAATACCTAAAACTACAATTTGCTTTTCGTATGTATGTATTTCAAAAATCTTTCATTCGGGCGAATTTTTATTTAAGTAAAATTTCTTCAAATTTGCAGTTAATGGAGGCTAAATATAAAAATAATATTAACAAATTTCGGTTCGTTTAGTTTTTTATTCTTTGTCTGGCTTATCTCAATGATGGGGCAAAACAATTAAATAATTTTAATGACCTTGATAAGTCGTGTGAAGGACATACTTTTTTGTTGAATTCTTATATTAAGCAAAAACAAAGCAACTTTTGCTTGAAACGTATTTATACCTATACTTTCTAAGATTTTGATAGGGCAGTTCAAGGCCATCCAATATAATTAAGTTATTTATCCCATTAAAAATAAACAACTTACTGATGAAGGATAAACCTTAACGCGCAGAGAGACAGACAAAAATTTAACAAATGGTTGTAACATTAAATACGACCAGAGATACGGAGATAAATAGAAGTGCAGATGGCTTTAATGGTATGGTATCCATTGTGGTTATCTGTACTTCAATTCATCTATAACTTTTCTGAATTTCGTTACAATATATTCAGTAATTTGACGTGAAAGCTGAATAACCCCAATATGCAGACAGACAGATAGACAATATTTTTAAAAATGACTGTTTAACGTAGTTAAAATAGTTGTGAACCAAAGCTACCAATAACAAGATAGACTTTATATTTGTTTAGATCAAAACGTCGAGCAAGCAGAACGACTTCGTATCTCATCTTTCGTATCAGTGCCTTGCTAAGCCCTTTTTAGCGGTTAAAAGCACCCCTTAATTTAACCTCAAAAAACGCTTTTTCCGATGTATTTCGTCTTCTATTCCACTTTTTTTGATAAAACAAATTACATCTCTGTTTTTTAGGAAATTAAATTAGCCTTTATCGCCAATTAAGGGGTGATTATAACCTCTAAAAAGTGCTGGGTTTCATTTCTCATAGATTACTACAACTTAATAGTTTTTATAATTTTTCGAATTTGTAAGTATTTGCCTGTGGCGTGAACTTCTCTATTCAATATGAATTTTAAGCAAAATGTTAAATTACCAGTAAACATTTAATTGTGTTGCCAGTAGAGAAACTATTCGTGTAACAAAGTGACTACTTACTTAGGGTTTCTCAAACGGCATCTTGGTTTTCCAGGATACCGATCTCAAAAATAGGACTGTGAAATCCCGGGATTAATTGGTTTTCAATTTCATTGACGTTACTAATATTTTAGCTAAAATCCGCATAGGAAATTTAGGGATTTTCAAACGGAATTCTAGGATCTCGTTTTCTGTATCAAAAGTGTGACCAGGGAATCTTGGGATTCCCCGGGTTTCGATTTTTTTATACACTCGCTTAACTATATAACGGCTTAGGAATAATTTCCGATTGTCTCCTAAATACCAATGTAGAAACTTTAAATATGCCATAAGTATAAAAATGTATCCATCAATTTTTAAGCATTTTTAAGTCAGATTCAGCCCGATAGAAGGGAACTTGACGCATGATGAAACTGGGATTCTAAAATGATTTTTAGATAAAGTTCTGGAATATGGCCAGTTAGGATGGAACTTGGTTATTTCTTTCCGATTATGATGAAATTCAGGATGCATGATGGAAATGGAAGTTCTGGAATATGGCTATCTAAAATCAGGAAGGAACTTGACCGTTTTTTAATCGATTATGATGTTTTTTTTCCTTACTAATATTGGCTCTCTCTGCTATAAGATCATGATAATAATCTCTAGAGTGTCCAATCTCTGGAGCCATTATTTTCGAAAAGATTTAAGCAGTAAACATTAAAAAAGCTTAACAAATATTTGCTTAACTTTGTGACAAATTAGTCAACATTAAAAAAACCGCATTCCATTCATTTTTTACATAAGAACATAAAACCACAATGTAATAAACATTTTTACCTGCATCAATTTAGAATTCTCAAATTAAACTCGATATAGAACTTTGTTCTATACATTTAAAGCAATCAGCACAAATTAAAATTCATTTTAGCACAACAACATAAAAATGTTTAGAATACATAAGTATGCATTCAATACGGTAATATGCATTCACGAAGCGATAATACATAAAAATGTATTGTGCATTTATTGAATTTTGAATGTGTACAAATACACTGTAGAGCTATGTAATAATAATGTGCCAAAAGAAAATTAGAAAAGCACGTTGAATTGAAAATTCCCAATATGTACGGTTGTACATTTTTTTTTTTTCAATGCAGATTTTTCTTTGCATACATTATCGCGTATGTATAAGAAAAACTACTGTATTACGTATACACTATAAAATCTATATGCTAGTGTATTTTAACTGTTCTTTTTATAAAACTACACAACATTTTATTTATGTTTTATGTACGTACATAAGGTACATACATTCGAATTGAACGAAACACTGAAAAAAAAAAAAAAAAAAAAAAAAAAAAAAATTTACAATAAATCGGGAAATTTATGTACGTAACATATATGCATATGTTGGTATAGTTAGGTTCTGTGTACTTAAAGAGAATACATAAAGTAAAATTGAAAGACCAAAAAGAAAATTTGTGCATACATATTATATAGTATAGCATAAGCCGGAAAAGTGAAAAATTACTTGAATTGTTTTCCGTGTGTACTTTATATGTATATTTGAATTCTAAAGAAAATTCATGTATTAAACATAGCAGTTTTATAGTTGTTGGGTTTTAGAGCTTTTATTTAGGTTTAAGAAGGAATATTTCCTGCTGGATGTATTTCACGTTAGTTAAATGTATTTGGTTTTTATTTTATTTCTATTTTCTCTAGGATTCAAATTTATTGTTTTGATGTAGTGCCATAGCACAGCGAACAGTAAAAAAAAATATATTTTTCTAAAGCACGAAACCAATTGGATTGTAATCTTATTTTTCGCTTTTATCTCTTCAGTTGTACACAAGTAAAAGGATTTTTAATTAAATTATTAAATTGGAATACATAAAAGTTTATAAATCAGTCGTTTTTTTCGTTTACTATTTTAATTACTAGCAGAGGTACCCGGTACATCCCGGGAAAATATTAGTATTCGATGGTTTTATTTATGCAGAAAATATATTCCTGAATTGTACAAATTTATTGTAATTCAGTGGTTTAATTGGATTTGGGAAACAATATTTTTAGTTTTTCCATTCGAACTTCATATATATATAATATGTGCATTGAATTCATTAAGATTGGTTAAGAAATAGCCAAATTACATTCAAATTTGGTCATATTTTAGAACTTCGCCCGGGTCGAATTACACTATAATAATTTAAAAATGGAATTTTATTGACCAAATTACAGAACTTTATCTAAAAATAAATTTAGAGTTCCATTTCCATGTTGGATTTTATCTAAATCTGTTCTGTCCAAGCATAGTCGTGTCGCCCTCGGTTATGCAGTATAAAGAGCTTTGCTTGGCAACTTAGGAGTTTCGGGTTCGGTTCCCGAAAGTGATAAGAAGAAATTTCTAACGATTGGGCGTTGTCTATGTTAAGGTTGCCTACTAGCTTTTCCTTCAAAGTACAATAAATCCACTGGAAGAGTTATATTACATTTAAAAATGTAAAAAATGATCATATTCCAGGGCTTCATCTGAAAGTCATTTTAGAATCATGTTTCCATTGCACAGGTTGAATTCACCATTCAGTAAACAAATTGCCAAGTTCCACCCTATTTGCCCATGTTGCAGAACTTCATTTAAAATTAAGGAAATGTACAATCATATCTTTCGGTACGTACGCAACAGATTAAATTTAATGGATTTTTGTCAACGACCATCAGCCTTAGGGTTCCACTTTTGGACCGCTCAAGTGAAAATGCGCTTCGTCGGTGATTACTAAATTTACCATTAAGTTTTCATCATTCTCAACGAGATTTAAAACTGCTGAACCGTATTCCAAGCGCAATGCAAGGTCCCAAGGATTTAGTTTTTGGACTAGCTCGATTTTTTATGGGAAGAGGTGCAAATATTTTCTTTTTAAAATCTGCTGAAAGGTGTCATTAGCAAGTTGCAACTGTTCAGATCGTCTTCTCGTTGATGTCTCCGGGTCTCACAACATTAATATTTTTGACCAATCTGTCAGTTCGAGGTCTGCCCGTATGTACTTCTTGAATCATAGTCCCAAATTCAGCAAAATTATTCACCAGCAAGCGAATGGTTGGACCCGTTTGAGCAGTTCTTTTACTATAAAATTTCCTATTGCCATCTATGATTGGGCATATATAACTAAATTTTATTTTATTTACCATTATTTATACAAAATAATAGTGAATGTCAGTTGGCGCTTTCAATTTTATGACCAAAATGACTTCACAATTTTTTGGTCGGTCACTTAACTTTTGGAGAACGAGCTGCGAGCATCAATTTGGAAAATCACAAGCTATTAAAATTATTTGGATTTATAATGTTTTGAAAAATAAATTGTTTTATTTTATTTTTAAAAAATCAATTATTGAGAAATACATCCGCACAACATGGCTGAACGCTTGCCAAATATCAACTACCAAAAAACATTATCATCAAAATGTTACCCTTTCAAAGTAGTACAATTTGTTTTAAAACACCCTGTAAATAACTCCCAACTACAACAACCTCGATACGTTCAAAAATCGTCGAAAATTTCGATGTATTTGTATTTCGATAACACATGAATGTCACAAAATTATATGTCAAAATTCGAGAAACTCGAATAATCTCAAAGAAGAAAATTCCAATGTATAACGTTAAATATAAAACCACCAAATTCAAAAATCGGGGTACGGTCAATTAGGTAGCACTAGAGAAAGTGATAATTCTGAGAAAAAAACTATTCAGAGAAAAGTAGCTTAGAGAAAAAGCTGGTAGTGTAAAGCTGGTTTTATCAGTTAAGATGAAAGTAAATCCTAAAGTAAATGAAACAGCACTGAATTTCGAAATTTCGAAAAAAAAGATTTAATTTTTAAATATTCAGAAAAAAGGAAATTTTTAAATCAAATGATCCTTTAAGCAAAATGTTATTTAGTGAAAAAAACTTTCAAGGAATTTTCGTTTCTTTGAATTGTATTTTCTCTCTTCGGGTTCTCAGAATTGTTGCCTTCTCAGAATTGTTTTTCACAGAATTTACGTGGAACCGGTGAATCCAATCCTGTTGGCATTAATAAACTGGGTCGAGGTTTTTTTGTTTTTTTGTTTTTTTTTGTTATTGTTGAAATTGTGACAGAACGCTCTAATGTAAGATTGAAATGTCTTATTTCGAGTTCCTATATTGGTCACAGAAAGACGTTTTCTCTCAGTTGCGACTTCCCCAAACTTTTTGTTCCACAAAATCTACTTGGTAAAAGTAAGTCGGCTAAGGTCCTTGTTTCCCAGTTCCTTGCTCTTGGTGCCTCATCTTTCCGTGATAACGTTGAGTCAACCACTGCATACTGTGATTCTTAGAATCCAAAATAATTGGGCGTTTCTGCTCTAATTACAATTCATCAGTATTCTGGGTGCGGCCTTGCATCCTGATAATTGCTTTCTCACCCACACAGGGTGACAAGTTCAGCAGACGGCTCTATTGACGCTCGCTTTCCTTTCGTCAAGTCCTTGAATTCTTCCGCAATTGTATCACTTTAATTTTTTTCTCAGAATTAACGTCTCGGCCGTATCCAACTGATCTATTTTTAATATTCCACGTTTTCTGAAACATTTACACTTGTGGCAATTATTTTCAAAACGTATAATCCATAATATCATTCAAATAATCCTCGTCCAGGGGTGAAAATATCCCTTCATATTTGTCCGGCATCTCTTCAAATTGGTCTGGCTCCAAGCCTTCGCCAACAGTTATAAGTTTTATTTTGGGCCAATCCTTCGCCCCCTTCAGAAAGTTAGGTCCGTTTACCCATCCACATAAGGAAATCATCAACATCACGCGAATTTTCATCTGAAACATTTTCTTCTGTTGTTGTAGGTCTGCTTCCCATGAGTGCAGCTTGCAATTCAGCTCTCGATAATGAAATTAGCTTAAGCGGAATAACTCACCATTCACTGGAATCGACAAACATGTGTTGTTGCTCTGAATCTGTAGTCGCACCTTCAGAAAAATATCACGGTGGTATTTTCAAATCAGCTGGTATCGTCTTCAGAATTTCTAGCCATAACAACCACTTATCATACATAGGCTCTGGCTTCAATTTCATCATCCCATCCAACACTAGATCTCCAGATATCTCGCATCAAGATTATTCCAAGCAGGATGCAATTAGCTAGAAATCCTAGTGGACTGTCATAACGACCTGTAAAACTTGTCTTTTAGTGTGAATCTTCGTTCCATCTAGAAATCCTTTCTTGATTTTCAGGAAGTTACATGTTAATCGGACACAGTGTAAGTTCGGGTCCCAAAATAATACGAGTACTCCTTCCGTGAGTAGGTTTTCTTTTGACTCCAAACTTTTTGTTTTATTTGATCTGTATTCTTAGGAAATGGATTATAATACTTCCCTATTATTACAGGTCCACCCACGTAACTCAAATCCTCCATCTTGATTGACATATGAATTATATATTTTATCAATTTTACAAATTTCTCCTCATCAGCTCTGCCACCCAAGTAATCATCAATTTACATTTGATTGATTATTGCAGTTGCTGCTTCAATAAAATCCAGTTCAGGGTGAGCTCTTTGCTCCGTTAGTCATTATGGTCGTTTCTAAGACATCTGGTTCTTGATCTCGATCGAAACCTCTCCACAAAAATCTCTACGACTTTCTATCTTCTTCTTTGATATTCACCTGGTGGAACATCTCCACTATGTCTGCAGTGAACACAATTTTCTCTCCACAAAATCTGAGCAGTACTACCGAGAGAGAAATCGGTTTATCAGGGCCAGCCATCAGTAGATCATTGAAACTAATTCCGTTGACTTTGGCTTTTGCATCAAAAACTAGTCGTAGTTTTCCCGGTTTATTTACATCTAAGCATTTCACTTGCTACTTCCTCTTTGGTGAGAACTCGAGCATAACCTTTTTCTTTATAATGGTTTATAGTATATGCTATCTGAACTCTTTTGAGTCTCATCATGGTATTAGCTTTCCTTGGTGACTTGCTGCATTGTGACTTCGTCGTTCTTCCATAATAATTTTACATCAGTACGAACAGTACTGTCGTTCATTATCTTTTCTGCTAGGTGGGCCCTATTGCACCAACTACTTATCACTAATTACTTATCAACTTATCATAATTTTTGATAATTTTCTGTTGTACCAAATTGAAATTCGCTAAGTATTTAATTGAGTTATAATAAGTCATAAGCACTCACTTATCAAAATTAAGTTGCACCAATTCGCGAAAGGATAAGTGATAAGTAATATTTTGATAAGCCATAAGTTTGAGGTTTTTGATAAGTTTTTCGTAGTTCTGTTGCACAAAAAGTTTTAACTTATCAATAATCGACTACTTTAATGATAACTTATCCAAAATATCAAAAGGAAAAATTCCACTACTCAAATAAATTGATAAGAGCTACAAATTGTAGTGGTATGACGGAAGTCTGTTAAAAACGTTTTTTTTTTCTTACTGTTATTTTAAGATGAGAACTTTTGTTCAATTTTAAAAGAGTACAAACACATTTTTCGATAAAATTATTTATTATTCAAATGATTATAAATGATAATGACAATACATGTAACAATGTGTTTTCAAGTTTATATCAACTTTAATTTCAAAATTTATCGCTATTTTATTGTATTCTAATAACTTATAATAATAAGTCACAGTAAGAACAATTTCATTCTGTTCGATTTATCATAGATGTAAGACAGTTGTTTATCGATATTTTAAAATAAATATAAAACTATCAAATATAGGAAAGGATATAGTAGAAGCCAGCACCAGTGATAAAAATTTTTCGTTTGTCACATGAACAAATTGAGCACATATTATTAAAAATAGGAGCAAGTTTGCACCATGGAAGCGACCGAAACTACGCGTTGAGCCCTCTACAGCAGCTGTGAACAACACTGCATTAGTTAGGAAATGGCGCGCAATATCATGGGACGGCCAATATGAACGGAATTAATAAATCGCCTGTATGTAGTAGGATCATTCATCGAGGAGCAAATACCATCATCAACAATATGATGGCGGAAACCGTGTGTTGGCCCGAAAATGTCCAGGATAGAAGTTTCTTGAGTTGCGTGGTTTCCTTTAGATGGCTGGTTGCATCGATGGAAAAATGATTAATATTGATGCACCTACGGTCGATGAAGAACATTTTTTGAACTGACATGGAAAACATTCACTGAATGCAATGATGGTGTGTGGCCCCAGACTGCCGCTTTTCTGCAGTAAATTCAAATTGGCCAGGTAGCGTTCATGACTTCAGAGTATTGCGAAATATAACGCTATTTAGCAATTTTGAGTCTGGTTTTCGTTCGTTCCCCGGTGCTGTGATTTTGGATGATACTGCTTACCCTTAAAGATTGGCTTATCTCAGTTTTGGTTTGTGTATGACGATTACAATTTGTGTATATTGTAGTTAAACTCAATTTGTTTGTTAATAGGAATTCAGCAAATTTAATCATTTGACCTTTCTTAGGTATTTGCATTTTTCACACAAGTCATCCATATTCACTGTTTGGGTTGGAATGTAAAATTTATTTACTGTACGCACATTATTCATTCTATAACTTTCCTACAGGTGAGTCCATTAGAATTGCTTCGGCGCCTGCGTCCAGCATTGCGTAAGTATTGAATTCTCAGACGACTTCCGGTATCGCTCCCTCCATGTTTGAACCTCGTCTGTGAAGCATTCTGATGACGTAAGGCTTTACGTCCTTCTGTTTAGCATTCTGTTTTTCAGTGGCACTTATACACTCTATGGCTTTGTTTGAGGCAAGAAAAACATAAATTTTAATCGGCGACAAATGTCCACCTAGATTCTATTGCTTCCTTGGCAAACAGTGTGAAGTCAACAATGTTTTGATTTGTTTGAACTGAATAAACAATTATTTATTTCACTTGGTTTTTGCTTTAGTCATTTTTCATCAACAAAAAATACAACTTTCTTTTCATGAGGCTTTTCTTTTCACTGTGCCTTCTCTGGGACGACCTCCTTTGTTTGCGATAGGTATGAAAGAAACATGACTTGCGCTTCTTCGCTAAGCCAATTTCCAAATCCTTTTTCATCTTTATCTTCTTTTCAATAAGTTCTCTCATAAGTGTTGGGTTTCTCATGTGACCTGTTTCACTCAACATTTCCATTGTAGTAGCAACATTTTGTAAATCATTTTATACTTGTTTGACAGTTTTCACATGCATCGCAACAATAAATCTGGGACGTACAAAACTCCATTCCAATATTTTCAAAACATTTTCGACATTACTGGGACCCACCAAAATTCTTTGGATACCTTCCTTAGCTTTCCCAAGGAATGCTCTTTCCAGTCTTCCAGTCTTGCATTTCATCCATTTCGTTCTTACTTCTTTTCACCTATTGAATGTTTTGCATTAAACTTCGTAATATTGTTACCCCCATCGGTTTCTCGTAGGTAATTTACAATCTTCAATAGGATTTGGGGGCCTTTATCCACCAATCGGTACTAGGTAAACCACTTATCTGTTTGCAATGCCGACTTATGGAATGATTTGGAGGTTCTAATTCATCTTCAATACTTAGGAATTCGGCCTCATCTTCTTCCAATTTAACTATCTCCACTGCAAATCTATTCTTGGAGATGGCTTCGCTCCTATCAGCTTACAATTCAAGTAGTCGTAACCGTAACCTTTTGCTCTTCAAGGTCCTCCTAGACCTTAGCCTTCTCCTCCATCGTCTCATCCTCACTTCCTGCCTTGGAGGCAATGCTTCTCTCTGGGGAAGAACCTATTTGGCTTGCTGGCGGAAACCCTTGTAGATGGCAGCTCTGTCTTTTCTCATCCTCAGTTAAAGTATTTTTACTCATTTTTACAAAACGTCAACAAACAACAATTGGATCGACTCTTCACTATTTTGCAACAAACTGTATATCAACTGGCTGTCTGATTTTTCTCCAAGGACTATGTTTGTGTCTGGAAGATCACAATTCTTTTTGTCGCTTTCGATGCTCATTCCCTATTCCCTAACTATTGCGACTTGTGAAGGACCACTCTGTTTTATTTGTACAGAGAATAGAAATGTGAAATACAACAAACTAAACGAATAATTCTATCACGTTGCCTTTGTCTCTTCTCTCTGCCGTCAGCAACTCAACTGACTCTTTCATTCTGCTTCTCTTTCTATCGAACTTTCTGCTTCCTCCCAACGTTCTTAGTTTCCATGTTCTCTCGCGTATACTTTTACCTTTTTATTGTTTCTTTGGCACTTTTATTTTAATAGTAAAACTCTTTGCCTTACCATCACATTATTTTAACTGACGGTGCTGGACAAAGTAAGGCTAGACACCAAAACTAATTCTTGATTTTATTCATGCAGTGACTCACACAAAATGATCCCCAGCTAAGTTGATTCCCTCGAATTTTATTGTTATATTTATCCTAAATTTAGTGATAAAAGGAATTACTTACAAAATAAAAAAAAAATAAAAATTCAAAATTAAATTCCCAACAAAAGTGCTTCAAAGTACTAATTCAAAAAAGTACCTGGTACCTGGGAAAAATGTATAAAACACATAAATCTCCTCCCCCAAGTTTAAATGTGAACACCATGCATCATAGTAGCACAAAACCTGAAACTTTATTTATCACAAATTTTCGCCACCTTAAATGTTTCTGCCACGTCCGCACATTAATTTTAACCGCGTCTGAATATATTTTCGTTAACTAAGTACCGCTACTGTGTCACAAATTGTGTTAAAGAAAAGAAAAAAAATACATAAGTAAATTAAATGGCAAGACAAGAAAAGCGTAATAGTTCCGACCCAATTTATTGTAATCCATATTATTTTACAAAACAAAACGAAGCAGAAAAACACGCCAACATTTTACTTTTTTTTTTTTTTTTTTGAAAGAGACAAACCCTACTCATTATATTAAATTGCAGTACATTTTTATTTTTATTTTATTGTATTTTTCCAACTTGTTGATAAAAAAAATTTCCTTTTTTCACTTACATTTTCTTCCTCCTAACACAATGCCATACAATATAATATTCAACAACACATTTCAACATTTTTTTTTTTTTTTACATTTTTCTGATGAATATTTACTGTTGTCATTGTTGTATTATAAATATTTCAATCATTTTATTGGAAAAACTAGTAAATTTTATAGTTTTTATATTTATGTACGATAGAGACTTCACAACACGGAATATATACACTTTACATACCTACATACGAGTTTAATGGAATATAAAATATCACCCGGAACAACAAAAAAAAAAAAAAAATCGGATGTAATGATGGGAAATTTATGTGCGACATACACATTGTCTATCTAGTATGTACTCTGTACAGAGCAAGCAGTCAAAAAACTTGATCTCTTTTTATCGAACCGAAAACAATATTTTATCATTCAATTAATCCTTTAAACATATTTTTTTGTTCCCAAACATTTCACATGGTGAAAATACACCTTTTTTGCACAGGTATAAATTTTCCGATCAAAATAAAACAAAAAAAAAAAAAACCTCCATCCATTTCAGTTGGGTATAACATAGCGAAGAAAATCTATATACCTGTTTGTGTTCGCCATTTGATTTATTTGAAAATACATTTTATTTTTAACCACTTCTATCAGCCAGCGAGAAAGTTCAGTGCTCAAAAATAAAAATTGTCACTCATTCAAAGTGAAATTATTTAGATTTTCCTTTTTGTTTTTTTGTTTTACACAATACACACAGCTTACAATTTACTCGTATAATTTGTTGTTGAAGGTTTATATTGTGTGTATTTCTTAAGTCAGCACTCAATTACACCAATTCACCTTAAAGACAATAAAACATTTTTTTTTTTATTTTTATAAATGTGTGCGACAAATTTATATTTACGTTTTGTTTTATTTATAAAGCAAAATTGAATATCCTCGTACAAACGAGTATACATACCATACATAGGTGGAAAACAATGCACAACAATAGGAAAAGGTACAGGCACATAACGAGAAAGTTAGCAGAACATTTTTCAAGCTCCCCATTTTAATTTTTTTTTATTTTTTTTATTTTGTTTGTATTTTGGTTGTAGCATTTTTGCCATAAATTTGTTTAAAATCTGACAGACAGTTGTAATAAATTTTATTATAGACAGATTTATTCATAAATTGTTTTGTTTTAAAAGTCTGTACAAAAAGCAAAACATTTTGATGGTAATTTCAATGAATATTCCGCCTCCAATAAGTATATACGAAAAAACCATGACCGCTAGCAGAATCATCTCTTGGAACTGCAACTTTTGGTGTAATTGAACTTATCAAAATGAGTTGAAGCAGAAAATCAAATTGGACTATAAAAACGAGCGGCAAAATAAAATAATTTTCAAAACAACAAACAAACTTAAACTGCATCAATGAATATTAAGTTTAGTGCTGCAATATAAAATTAGTATCGAATTTCATTGGATTCCAAAAAAAAAAGAAAAATTAATTTTAATAATAATCAAAATTATTAAATGTTTACAAAACATTGTATATATACGAGAGTAATTTTATTAATAATAATTCACGTGTGAAAATTGCTCAAACTAAATAACAAAAAAAAAATAAATAAATAAATAAAAAAATTGATTAGAGACAAAATTGGTTTCAATCAAGTTAAGTAGTTATAAAATTTAATATGTATACAACACAAAAGCATTTGAAAACCTAATGAACTGGAAACACTACAAAAACAATGACAAGATTTTTTTTCTTTTTTTCGAGTATGTAGACAGACGAGCTGAAAAAATGTTCAAATTGTAGATAATTTTCGATAAATTTGGTGGTGATGGTGATATAGAATCTAGACGCCATTATATTCAGATGGATGGTAATGGTATATGACAAAAAACTATTTTTTTTGTTGTTTACATGGCCGACAGAATAAATATATTTGAAATTAGACATTAATTGTGCAAATGTTTTGATAACCAAGTGGAGCAGAACAATTACAATACGATTGATTGAAAGATAACTTATGACGTTTTTAATATGTATTTTTGGTTTTAGTTAGTGTACAGATTAGGTTGAGGCAAATATTTCGTTTTGAGTCCAAAATATTCCAAAGTAGCGATATAGGTAGGCTCACTCATTTGTTCTCCGCCACAATGTATCAACTACACATACATTGGCGTCCGAGCAAACCCAATCACCACTACAACGTTTTCATGTCGCTCAACGTTGCATTACTTCACTTCGAAGACAAAATTCCTAATACTTTCAGCTTTAATGAAATGCTGAATACTCTTTTTTCAACATTATTTACATCCATAAAATTTAGAATTAGTAAAAGTTTCAACAATTGTTCTTAAAACTTTCTTTAATAAACCAAAATCTTTGAAATATTTCATATTTTTTTAAATTCTGGTTAAGTTCTGATAATCTTTTTATTTCAGACAGTTTCAGGCATTTATTTTCAAAAAATTCTTAAAATTCTTGGAATTATAATTCACGGTTTTATTAATGTCTTTAACTTTGAAAACTATTGAAATTTTTATCATTAAGAATATTTTGAGACCTTTAAAAATTGTAAAATATTTAAAACTGGTACATTTTTTTTTTGAAATTGTAAAGTCTCTTGAAATTCTTAAATATTCTTAATATTTGTTGAAGTTTATCTATGTTTTTTTTTAAATTATTGAATTTGCTTAATTTGAAACGTCTTCAAATTCTTTACATAATCTTAATATGTACAATATCTTAAAATTCTTCAATTTCTCGATATTTAAAATTTTTATAAATAATTGTAATTCTGGGCATGTCTTCATTCTTATTTACCTAAATATCCTAAGAACCTTAAAATACTTCAACGAAAAACGAAATACCTATAATTTTACAATCCCTAGAATTATGAAACCCTTAAAAATGTTTTAGTTTTAGAACTATTGAAATTTTAAAATCATTACATTAAAAATATTTAAAATTTTCAAAATTTTTAAATTTCCAAAAATTTTATTCTGTTAAACCTTGCTACTCTTGAATTTTGATATTTTTTAAAGTTCATTATTGCTTCCGTTTTATTTAAATCAGTGGAATTCTATAATTTGAAATATTTTGAATCCTAAAATTTGTTTTATTAATATTCTTCCAAAAACTTTTAAATTAACGTATTTTTTACTTTTCACATTTCTGGAATTCGTTAATTTTTAAAATTCTTACAGTTTTTAAACCTTTTAAATTCTTAAATTTTGGAGAACCGTAAACTTTAAACCGTAAAAATTTTCATCATTAGACTTTGATCGGAATTGTTCAATGTGTAGGTAGTCTACGTAAACTGAGCCTATTATTACTTTTCTTCAGTTTCTCGTAGCGTGGAATTTTTCAAATTCTTAAAAAATTCCTAACAAGTAATCCAGTTAAATATTTTTAAAACCGAGCCTCTTCCCAAGCAATTGTCGGGAAACTACAACGAAAAAACAGGCTCCCTTGGGATAAAATTATTTGAAACGTTACAGAAAATCTTGGTAAAATATTTAGAAACTGTTAAAATTGTTTAATATTTTAAATATTTAAAACTGTTAAATTCTTAAAATTCTTAAATTTTGCTTATCTATTGTAGCTTATGTTTTCTTTAAATTAACGAAATTTTAATTTTTTATAATTTTAAACTCTAAAATTCTTAATCTTAGTACAATAATCCTAAAACTCTCAAATTTCGAGAAATTTTAAATTTTTATTAACGATTTAAATTCTGATTAAGTATGCGTTTATTCTTGTTTACCTAAATATCCTTAAAGCCTCAAAATTCTTAAACAAAAAATTTAATTACTGCTATTGTCGGAATTATAACACCGTAAAATATTTTAGTTCCTTAAACTAATGAAATTTTAATATCAAAATATTGTTAAAAATATTTAAAATTTTAAAAATTCTTCAAACATTTAAAACTGGTTAATTTCTTGGAATTCTCAAAAGTCTTACAACTTAAATTTCCATAATTTTGTTAAGTTTATTTTCTTTGTTTCCCTTAAATTATTGGAACTTTATAATTTGAAATATTTCGAGATTCTAAAATTAATTTTATTGAATTCTGATAGTTCCCGAATTTTTAAATTGTTAAATGATTTAAATTCTTCTTAAATTTCTAATTTCTATGAAATGCTTCAAATTTTGGAATTTTTTTAATTATCTAAATATTTTGAATTTCTTAAATCTTCTAATTTCTTGGTATCTGAAATTAATTTAAAAACTTTAAATTTATGAAACTTTGAACTTCTAACTTTAAGTTTCTGATAACCGTCAACTTAAATAAAACATTAAAATTTTAGATAGTTTTTGAAACTGTGAAATTGGCGGAAAGTAGAAAAGAGTTTTCAGCGATAATGAAGCGCAGAATTCGTGGTCGACCTTATTGGGTTGATGCCTTAGTTTCGTGTGACATGGAATTCTCGAAATTTTTGGAAAATTAGGTTTTACAATAATTCGCTTTCCAAGGAATTCTCGATAAAGTTCTAAGAAAACAAAACAGTTTAGACTTCCTCAGGATAAAATTATGTGAAAAATAACAGAAAATCTTGGTAAAATCATCTAATTAAATCAAAAGTGTTTTGGAAATTTTAAAACCCTAAAATATTTGGAATCTTTAAATTTTTAAAATCGTTAACTGTTTTAAACAATTAAAACTAATAATTCTTTGATATATTGTCAAAATTCCCGAAATTTTCTTAATTTGTTCAAGCTTGTTTAAAATTATCTATGTTTTCTTTCAGTTATTGAAATTTTTTAATTTGAAACATTTTCAAATTCTAAAACTCTTAATCCACAATATTCTTAAAATACTCAAATTTCTCAAAATTTCAAATTTTTATTATTGATTGAAACCGTAATTAAATCTTAAAAATTCTTAAAAACTCTAAAAAAACAAAAAATTAAATTCCTAAAATTCTTAGAATTTATAGTAATTCGGAAACTTTAAAATTTTAAATATTCTACTTTTTAAAATATTTAAAATTGCTAAATTTTTTGGAATTCTGAAAAGTCTTGAAGATCTTAGATATATAAAATTCTATTTAGCTTATTTTCTCTGTTTTCCTTAAATTATTATAATTTTATAATTTGAAATACAAAGTTTGAATTTTTAAAATCCACTTTAAAATTATTCTTCTAAATTCCTTAACTATCCGAATTTACAATTTTTAAATGCTTGAAATTTTGATTATTTGCCCATTCTAAGTAATTTTTATGAAATTTTTAAATTCGTTAATTTCCCGAAATTCTAAAATCTTCTAAATTCTATGTATCTGATATTAATTTTAAACCTCAAAATTCAGGAAATTGGTAATTCAAACTTTTAAAATTTTCAAATTTTGGAGAACTGTAAACTTATCAAAAAACATTAGAATTATCGACAGATTTTAAAGCTTCAAAAATAGCGGCAAGCAGAAGTGATATTTAAACAAAAAGCGATTTCGATCGGTGATGGCGATGAACTTATTTTTGGCCTAGGCTCACAGGGAGCAGTCTAATGTGCCGCGGTTCTTTGGGCTATATAATTATTTTTCTTCAGTTTCGTGTGACGCATACGCAAACAAAAGATTTCATAATTCGCTAAATTCTCCCGAAGAGAAAATCTTCGTAAAAATCGTAAAATTCTTTTTAAAATTACAATGTACAACTTAAATTAGAAAGAAGACGTTTCGTCTTGAAGTAGAAAGGTCGGTGAAGGGGTTGGAAATTATTCGATCGAAATTTCCTTGCAGCAGAACTGTTAAATTAAACAACCGGTGGTTAATCAATAAGAAATTCTCATGCATGTCGACAAAATTTTTCTTTTCCCAGACATCAATTTCAATTAAATTTGTTAGTTAAATTTGTAGGATGCCACAAACAAGCCTTGAAACAATTTGAATATTTTAGGAAAGATATACCAGCTTTACTCAGGGGAGCAACTTAACGAATTCAAACAGAACCATACAAATCATGAACAAACGAAACATTGTTCATAGCCAAAAATTTTGTTAGTTAAGTTATATTGAGTTTCGTAGGCCACATCCTATCCCAGCAAATACTAGAGTAAGAAGACGTCAGCCAATTTAGCAAAATACTTTTTTAATATAGGAACGACAGTTTCAAAAACAAAAATACAAAGTTTGGAAATTGTCAATTGGACAATTTCCCCGAATTTCTTCTTAATTTTGGTATAAAATTATTATCAAACAGCACCAAGCGTGAAATAAAGTAGGGCGAAATTTGGATATAGAGATACGAGAGGCATGATGTTCTATATACACTCGTAATAAAAGTTGAAACTGTCACGAACAATAATGAAAATCCTATATACAATAAAAAAGAAATCATTCCAATATAAATTGTACCACCTTCGCCCGCCCTTTCGTTTTTCTTTCCTATATATACGTTTATTCTCTAGAAATTTAATAAAGTGCCATTATATTTTATTTGAATTTTTAAGTTGAATAACTCGTATAAATTTTCTCGAGTGAAGACGAAAAAAGAAAATGTCAATTATATAAGAAGCAATGATTTCAATAACCAAGTTTTTAAATTTAAATAATAGGAGTTCAAAAATTACTTTTTTGTTGTTTTGTTACTTGAGACTCAATTTTTCTTGCACCCTCTTACTTTTAAATTTTAAGATGTTACCTACTCATTTATACCGGGATGTGTGTATGAATGTGTAGAAGTAGTCGTATGTTTTATTTACTTTCTAGGTTTAAACGAAAAACTTTTTCATTAACTTTTTTTTTCATTTTCTGTTTTTTATTTTATTTCAGGAGCAGAGTCACAAATCATATAGGCCACTTTGTGTGCTGACATTTCGATGGAATTATTTATTTCATAATTTGGAACCGGGTGGTTATCATTTAGTGAATATGCTGTTACATATATTAGTTTCGTTGATGTATTTTAGGTAAGTTTAATTCTATACTTTTAAATTTTAAGTAGTGGGGTATTTCACCACTGCATTTTTTGATATAGCAACTCTTGCTTCAACAGTAGGTATTTTATTGAAATTAAACATGAATTATGACTGCTGGATTTCGGCTAGTAAAGGCAGATATCCTAATGACATTCATTTCTATCACATGTGCGTAAAATTCATTTTTCTTTGACAGTGCAGGAAAAAGATGCTTTGCACAAATTGTGTTGCAATTTCATTGCACAACGATTTCTCAATTGAAAACCCAAATTTTTCAATTAAGTAGATTGTTAACGTTTCAGTTATTAGTTTAGTTGATCCGTAAAAGTTTGTTATTTTTTATGTTGCCAATTATTTATAAATATTACAGGATTATTGTATCGTAGAAAAAATAGCGTGGATAACTCGTGTGTAAACGTGAATTGCAATACTCAAGTGATGGCAGCCCTCGTTATCGCCCAGGCGGCAAATTTCACTTTCGTATTGCAATGACTCTTTTTCTTCACTTGTTGTACAATATACTTGTTACACGATTGCGCACAAGTAGTGATGTAATTAAAAACTATAACGGCATTCTTGTTGTTTAGAAAAGAAAAATTTCAATTTCACCGCCAACTACCACAACTCATTTCTTCATTCATCAAACTTATATTCGTTGTTCAAAAAATTCAATTTCAATGGTAAATGCTCTTCGCGAGACATAACTTATTTTTTTCGTGTTTTTATTTAAGTGCTACGACTACCAATTTATTTCTAAATTTAAATTCAGGACCATAATTTCTGAATCAGTAAATATTTCGTTAAATTCAGAATATTATTTCGATTTCCGTAAAATTTATAGATTTTTCCTTTCCGGATTTTTATATCTGCATTATTTAACAATTTTGATAATATTCAGCGGAATTATTTAGTAGTTCTATGTATAAGAATTTAATGAATTTTTGAAATATTTGAGAATTTTTTGTTTATAAGAATTTTAAAGATTTTAATATTTAAATTCGTAAAAATAGCGAAATTTTCTAAATTTGCAAATTTCGCAATTTTGACATCTTTTCGTATTGGTTGAAATTATTTATAAAAATCGTGAAAAAGTGCTCAGCAAACATTAAAAATAAACACGGTTATAGGATGCTAATTTAGGCAAGGCAATCTCTCGTGCTTACGGTTTTTTTATTGGATTATGAGTATCAAATGATTAAAAATATTGTTTCTATAATAGAAGACAGAAAAATAAATTCAAAATTTCCCATTGCGCGGGAAATTTGGAACAAAATAGTTGTAACTTACTGATTAATACAGTTAAGTAAGCTGGATCTCATAATCAATAACGATAAAATATTAAGGAAAAGTACTCCAATCCACTCGTTTTATGAAATATGTTTTGACTATATTTGACATCTAATATGTTAGTCTGGAATTCTACCAGATTCGAATTACAAAACGTTTATGTTGAAGAAGGAATTTAATTTTTAAACATTAGTTCTATAATTTCTAAAAATACCAAGTTTTAAATATTAATTATTTCTAAGAGGTGCAAATTCAGAATTCAAATGACTAATTTCTAAAATTTTAAAGGTTTTAGTGTCGAAATTTTAAAAAATTAAATAAAGAAATTTCATGCTTAATTTTTAGATTACATGATTGCAAATTTCAAATGTTAGATTATTTTTATAGCATTCGAGATTTGTTATTTGAATTTTCTGACTTATTTAAACGAAATTGAAATCGTAAGTTATCTCGAAATTCGAGTAAGTATCTATATTTTAGTTAATTTGTCTGCAGTCCTGTTAACTAAATTAAATTAATTTCAATTGAAAATTATTAACTGAATTCTACTTCCACGAAAATCTGAACTTTTGTTAAATTATGAAATTTTAATTTTTCTAAAGGCTTTAACAATTTATTAATTAGAAAAATTCTCTTTAAGTAGAATTCAGTTTAAAAACTTCAAAATTTGATAAAGTATGAATGGTAAAATTTTATTTGTTATTAAAATATCAATAATTTTAAGAATTCAGAAAATGTTAAAAATTTCGAAGGGTCCAAAAATATTATTTTTTATAACCAAAAACCATACCAACCATACAACCAAATAAATATAATGTACTTACGTTCCAAAATATTCCAATTTCGAAATAAAATTTTTAATCCTTAAATTATAATACCGAATGTTTAACTTGTTTGATTTAAATTTTCGACCTTTAACAGTATATCTTGACACTAAATATGTTCGAAATTGATTCTGGAATTGTACCAGATTGTAAACAATGAAACAATCTTAGGTATAAAAATTCAGATCATCTTAAATATCTTAAAATTCGGTCACGACATTGACACCTAAATTCTAAAGATTCAATTATTGTAAATCTATAGATATCAATCATAAAGGATAAGATTAACATTTTTGTTAAAAACTTTAATTTACGAAATTCAGACTCCTAGTATAAATATATTTTCAAATTTCGTACGTTGAATTTTAAAATTCAAGATTTCTAGCTATCCTAAACTAACAAAATACTTTTATTTGAAATGATTTTCTTTGGCTTTTTATAGACACAAATATATTAGTGAAAATGGCATTCACAAGATTTTGGATTGGTTAATCAGAAACCAAATCAAGAGGTTAATTATTCATAATATATCTAGAGAACTTTCCTTTTCGAGGTCGGTCTACTCATCGGGTAGCTAAGACCAAACTACAAAGATACGATTCCTACTTAACACAGATAGTGGTAAGTACGAACATACTGATTTAGCGAATTATATTCAGTAAACCAAAAAACTCAAGGAAAACCCTCATTTGTGTGTGCTTAATGCTAATACAATATTATGATGTTTAAGAAAAGTATGTCTGTTTATCAAATAATATTTTTCGGCTTTTATAGACAGAAATATGTTAGTGAAAAATGGCATTCACAAGATTTTAATTGCAATTTTAATTTGAAAATTCTAAATTAAAAATCCTTAGATCAAAATACTAAAACGTCAGAGCTCAATTTACGAAACTTTCAATATGCCAAATTTTACAGGAACAAAAAAATTACAATTTTGAAATATATTAGAAATCCTGAAAAGAAAATGAACATTTCTGATTTCGTCAAAATTTTAATTTCTGTATTTTTTTTTTTAATAATCAAGACATTAAATTTTATGAGGTAGGCAAATATTTCGAGTTTCAATATTTTAAATTGCTCGACTAGAGAAATAGTCATTTAGTTTCCAGCTAGTCGCATTTTCTTTTAATGCTTTATTGTTATGTCGATAAATTTATTTATCTTTTAAATCCTGTCAAAAGTCTTGATTAAATCTATTTAGCCGTAAGCAAGAGTCAGTAAGTGTACCTACATATATCGTTATGCATACGTTTGACCGTTCCTCAGACCATTGACGATTACTGCAGCATCCGTTCTGAAAATATGACTAACCTAAAACCAATGTGAAGTTTTTTACATAAAGCGCAGCTACACAAATTGACACAGAGTGTAAACAAAAAACATTTAGTTACGTTGTGATTGCTGTATATATTTTGAGCCAATTTTAATTTATAGTGATTTCAATTATTGGTTTTTAAAAACCGTGTAAATTCCTGTGGAATAAATTGGCATAATGGCGACTACCTGTAATACAAATTTTAGTTCAATTGGCATATTGGAGTTGACACTAAAAGATCCTAAGTTTAATAACCTAATTTATTTTAGACAGATTTGTAATCATACTGAGGATCAATCTGTTGTGTGTATTGTTACGCCCCTGTTAGTCGATACACACTAGAATTATACTTGTTCTCAGAAATATTGAATTACAGAAATCAATCATGAAGTGTACTAATCGTGCAAAATTTTTGAACCTCAAATAAATTAAACAATAGACTTAGGCGTCTTTAACGCCATTTCCAATATACGGATTGTCCTAAAATATTTGTCACACATACTGGACATCACGCCAATTTAATTCGCCGGAAATCTAAACCTTAAAAACCGTTAATTCAAACCGTGTCAGCTAAAATGGGCCATTTGAATATGTTCCAATTGGTGCTATGCCAATCACTCCATACAAATGATCTTCAATTTTTTGCCGGATCCAGAGATAGTGCTTCTAACTAATAAGAGATTGGTCCCATAAGAATTTATTCGCAAACCCTTAATGTTCCTAAGGACGATTATGATTTATCATCGGTTATTGAGAACCGCAAATTAAAAGCGGTAATAATAATAAACGGATGGTCTTCAGAATGGTCCCGCTTTTGAATAATAAATAATGTCACTGCTAAGCAATACATTTTTTAGTAGATCTACCATGCCACTATTTGTCGTATTTGGCAAAGTGAGTCATCATGGTAGGAGAGGAAGTAACGCAATACTCAAAAGACTAGTGTTACTTCACACACTTAAAGCCAGTTTTGAGACAATGAACATCGCCTTGTTTAAAACATGCAGGGACAATCCAGAAACATAAAAAAATAGGAGCGCGCTGTATTTCACAGGGTAACTATCTACTGACTAAATGAAAAACATTTTTAATACCCTTTATGAAAAAGTATTAAAGTTTAATTTCAAACAATGCATTAAAACAACTTATCACTTATCGTTTAAATATCAACGATATATTAGGCTACCGCACAGGTTTAATTTAATCAACCCTAGTGAGCCCACCGAAACTTTCTCAGTAATTAACTCGCTCTCAGTATTTTTGTCACCTTCCTTATCTGGGGCCGAAATCACTTAGTTCCAAAACGCCGTTTCGAATCGACTAAATTAATTTGAAAACTATAGATGCTCAAGGCAGAGTAGTACGGTGCCCAAACTGTGGACCTCTCAGAGCTCGCAGATAATTCATCTCGGTTTGTTTTAATCATAAGCGAATGTTGCACGAATAGAGAATTCCGCCAAATATATTAAATGTCCCTAGAACTTCCCTAAAAACACCTTGAATGAACGTGTTTCCCAAACTAATTAAGCGATTGGTCACTGAAAAATAATGGATTAAAGGAATTAGGCTATTTCTTAACTGACAATGATGAAATTAGACATAAACGTCAGAAAAAGATTCCTAACCGATTTTTTTTTGATAACGATTTGGATTGGCCAACCGGACTGGCTAAGAAAATATGAAAAACAAAAATATGCAACATGCCGTCTTTATAGGGTTGGCTGGCTACAGAAAACCAGAATTGGCAAATATAATTTTTAATATCATTAGTACGAGTATATGCTCCAGAATATTGCTCGCCGTTGGGTCATATTTTATTTAAAAAATTCTGATCCCAGCCCAATCTCATTTCTAAAAAATGTGCAGGTCTTGAAATAATAAGTTTTATTATTAAGGAACAATTTACGGGATCTGCAAAATATTTCAGATATAAAATTTCGCTAAAATTTGTGCTTGTTCCATTAGGTTGTTATATTAGGAACTACAGATAGAATCGATTTCATAACTCAGATATAAAATTTCACACAAAATACATTAAAAAACGTTGACGTTCCATTTGGTGCTCGGAGTGTAATAAAGGCCAGGGCCTGAATTCCGGTTCGGTGACAAATGATAATGAGAAATGACTTGATTTTTTATTTCAACTAGTCGGTTGCATTTTTATTTAGAGTAGGCGAAATAAAACATAAAGTCATTTCTCATTCCCATTTGTCATTGATCCGGAATTCAGGCCCTGGATTGGTTCTCTATGTAAAAAATAAGTTCTCTCTGGCAATATTAATTTTTTGATTAATTATTTGTAGTTGTTTATGAACCAAAATATTATTATTAGTGGTGTCCCGCAGTATTTTTGTTATTATCTGGCCTGGTTTTATTTAGGAATCTCCATCCCTTCTCAAAATGGAACTTCTGCGGTTATGCACCAATTCCATTAAATTTTGGTATCTGACTTAACCAACATATTTGATGATCAATGAATTAGTTGCAGCACATCCAGCGGGTTTGAAACTATTTTAAGAAATTTCACAACATATATATTGGAAACCAATGGATGATCGTCACCACAAAACAATTTACGTATAGCATTTTTAAAAAAATCAAATACATAACATAGTTAAAGACTTAAAAACTGTCCTGGCTTTTTTAAGTTTAAGCGTTCTGGTTTTTGATACTTTTTCTGAATTCGTCCAAGTTTAGTACCTGCTTAGGGGTACCTGCCATACGAATTGACCCAAAATACCTGGTTTTAGAAATATTTACCAATTTTTTATAAATGCTGGTTTGAATATTGAGTTGGGTATTGAGTTTGGGGTTGACTTGAATGTTAAGTTAGGGGTCAAATTTGCGGATTGAGTTGAAGTTGAGTTGGAGTTGAGTTGAGGTTGGATATAAAAACATTTACGAATTTTTTATACATGCTGGTTTCATTATTGAATTGGGCATTGAATTTGTGGTTGACTTGAAGGTTAAGTTAGGGATCAATTTGCGGGTTGAGTTAAAGTTGAGTTGGAGTTGAGTTGGGGCTGGATAGGCTATAGTGAGTTGTTGACCAATTTTTTATATGTACATACATATATGCTGGTTTGAGGAGCGAGTTTGGCGTAAAGTTTGCGGTTTAGTTGGGTTTTGTTTGCGAGTTGAATTAGGGTTGAGTTGCGGTTTAGTTGTGGTTGGATTAGGGTTTATGAGCAGTTGAGCACTCTATATCGACGGGACCAAAAACGTTGTCCGTTAAACTGAGGATTTGTGATTTTTTTTTATAAAAATTTTATTGGGACTCTATATCTTATCCGATTTTGATGAAATCCAGCATCTCCAATGGAAATGGGATATTCAAATGATTTTTAGACGAAGTTCTGGACTATGGTCAAGTAGGACGAAACTAGGCTATTCCTTAATTGATTATGATGAAATTTGACAAGTGCGTTGGAAATAGGATTCTAAAATGGTTTTTGGATAAAATTCTGGAATATGGCCAATGAGGTCGGAACTTCCCTATGTCTTAACCGATTATAATGAAATTTGACGTGAGTGATGGAAATGAAATTCTATAATGATTTTTGGATAAAATTCTGGAATATGGCCAATGAGGTCGGAACTTCCCTATGTCTTAACCGATTATAATGAAATTTGATGTGGGTGATGGAAATGGGATTCTAAAATTATTCTTGGATAAAGCTCTGGAATATGGCCGGGTAAAATGGAACTTGGCTGTTCCTTAACCGATTATGATAAAATTGTCAAATCTGCGTTGTAAATGGGATTCTAAAAAGATTTTTAAATGAATTGCTGGAATATGTCTAATTAGGACGGAACTTGGCTATTTCTTAACGAATTTGAGTAAAATTTGACATATGCCTTGAAAATAGGATTCTAAAGTAATTTTTGGATATAGTTCTGGAATATGGCAAAGTTAGATGGAAATTGACTATTCCTTAACCGATTATGATAAAATTTGACATGTGCGATAGAAATTTGGTTCTAAACTAAGTTTTAGATCTAAAAACCAATTTAGAATTCCATTTCCAAAGCGCATTTCAAATTTCATTTATTTATTTTTTTTTGCCATATTTTTGAATTTTATTTTCGCGTTTCAATTATGGATATCAAATTTCACTAAAACCGGCTAAGAAATTGCTAAGTTCCACTGCAATTTGGCCATACAAATAATTTACTAAAGGTCCAAATTGAAATGTAAAAAGGTCAATTTGAAATGTTTAAGGTTCAATTTGAAGTGTAAAAGGAACAGATTAAAGTGGTAAAGTTTTAATTTGAATTGTACTCGTAAAAACTGTATCATCGCAGAAATATCTGTCCGTGTCGGCTCTAATAAAGTATCAGCTTATCTGAGTGAGGTTTTCATTGGAAAACTTCAATTGCATGGGACTTAAAAGTTTGTCCGTTGAAGTGAGGATTCCGCTAAATTAAGTGTCTGTTGAAATGAGGTTTCACTATATTTAAAAGTGAGTGTTTATATATTTGTACAGTATATATGTGTGATATTTCAACAAATGCACACAAGAGTCGTTTTTTGATGGCGGTATGATGGTATGAAGGTATGATACTATGATGGTATAATGGTATGATAGTTTGTATATAAGAATTGTGTGATGATGATGGTAATGGTGATGGTGCTATGATGATGATTATGGTATGATGGTATGGTGGTATTATGATATGATGGTATAATGGTGACTCTATGATGGTATAAAGGTATGTTGGTATGCTGGTATAAGTTGAGCTGAGGGTTAAGATTTGGTTCGAGCTAGGTTGAGTTGAAGTTGAGTTAAGGTTTCATTAGAATGTTTTGGGGTTAAGTGAGTTGTTTGGTTGGGGAATTATTTAAGAGTTGATTTGGGGTTGATTTGATGATTGATTTAAGGGTTTGGTTGGCGGGTTATTTGGTGATTGCGGTTAGAATTATGTTGCGATGGAAATTGAGGTTGATTTATATATTGACTTAAGAAATTCATTTCGGGATTAATGTGATAGTTGAATTAATCAAGGCCGAAGTTCTGACCACCTCATGAGGTTTCAGCCCTTCATATTTTTTCTTATAAGTAAACAGATAACAAATTAAAACGTAATAAACCTGAAGCGTTAATTAAATACTCGTTCGGTTTTTGGTCCGGTTTTGGTTCATGGGTTCCTGGTTTCGACGGTTCGGTTCAAAACCGGTTTCCATCTCTGGTTAGAAGTAAAGACCAGTACATTTTTTTGACTGGCCGTCAACTCCAGGTAAACAATTTCTTTTTTTGGTCGGAAAGAGTATAATGATTTTATGCTTCCAATTAAGATAGGGCTCGGCTATTTCTTTATATAATCCATTGACGAAAGCCGATCTATATGATGGAAATGGAAGTCTTTCCTTTTTATCGAATTAAATTATTTTATTACGAGAATTCGTAATGTCTACATATAATCGTGGTTTGTTGCAATTTCTCGTAACTCAAAATTCGTAAAGCTTACATAATCGCACCCCCGGTCTCGTTCGCAAAAGAAGCCAAATTACACAGACACAATCCTCATATTTGGTAATAAAAAATTAAATTTGATTTAAATTTGAATACAACATGATCCAATTTGAGATTACAGCATAAAATGTACTAAATTTAAGTGGCATTGGAATATAAAACAGATCAAATTGAATTAAGTTTGAATAGATTAAAAACGAATTTGTTCGGAATCTAATATAATATCTCCGCAATGCGTATACAGTTTATGTATAAGTGATAAAGGTTCATATCCTGCTCTATTCAATTCCACTATCGACATTTCATGTCAACTCAATAATTTTTAATGTTTGAATCGCGCAGTAAATCTTTATGTCTTTACCAAGTTAATGTATTTTTACGACAACCCTTACCTTTTGTACATAAATGTATGTTATGTACATACTCGGTATGTGTTGTAGCATAATTTTATTATATTTTGTGTTTTATTCGAAAAATTTAAAATACAATAAAAAATAGGGAAGTTGTATAAATCAGTCATGTAAATGACAAATCAATGTCAGGTGAGTTCTTTTTTTAGCGTAAGTAAGTGTGTGCAGTGAGATTTGGTATCTGCATATCTATACTTTTTTATTTGTATTCTAAAAAGTTAAAACCTTTTACTTAAACTCATAACAAAAATGCCAGAAACATGTTACATTTCTTGTTATATATTTCTTTTTAAATTAAAGACAAAACCAAAAAAAAAATTGTACATCTAGAAATATAAAATGAAATCCTGTTTCATCCATAATGGTTGTTTGATTATGTCTGACGGTAAGTCTGACATATTTCGCACATAAATTTTTATGTAACTATGTAGTCTTCTCATTTATATACCACCATTTGGTTTATTTTCTTGTGTTACCTCCTTCAAATATATACACAAAGCTTGAAAAACAACAATTCGTCTTACGTGTATTACATAGTAAGACACAAAACTTGGGATAATGCGCATCTCCCGAATAACATAGTGTATGCGTGTATGCGTGTGAGTGTGTGTGTGTGTGTACGGTGAAGAGAAAGCAGCTACGTCACCAAAAATATAAAATCGGAAAAATCAACCATAGTAATACATAAAGAAAGTGAAAAAGAATTACGTTCAACAATCTCGAAGGAACTAATGAAGATTAACTGATATGTGCGGGTGATTTGATTGTTGTGTTTATTATTTGAATTGTATTCAATATACCAAAAACTTTCGATTTTTCATTCATGCGTTCGAAATCATGGCGAAATGTACAACAATAAGAAAACCAAGCCGCAAAACAGTTTTGAATAAAGTGAAAAATTAAATATCTTAATGAAAATGTGAATGATTGTTAAGAGTGGAACTGAAAAATGAACAATACGCACAGTCGATAACAATAAGAATACCAAAAACTGGTTCTGACATTGTTATATTGAAATGGAAAACAGTTGTAATTTTTGTTAGTACACATGAGCTTTTTGATCGATACAGAAAATGTTTTTAAATGATTTTCACTTAAAGTCATTTTTTGTTGTTGTATTATGTATTATGTGAAAAAAAAACTGTTGAATAAAGTTGGACAGCTAGTTATATTATGTGCTCTGCTATTATATCTTTTTTTCATTTAGATAAATTGAGATATAGTGATTTTGTTGTTTTTCTTTTTTTCTCAACGCATAAATGAGATTTTAATGGAAAACTTTATTGGCGACGTCAAACTTTACAATTATATTAGATTAGTCATTAATTTTTTTTTTAAGAATAATTGAATGGAAAATATTCATATTGTCCGAATATATATTTTAAAAAGAATTATTGATCAAATTTTTATTTTTTGTTGGTATCAAATTATTTTTGGGTCAAATTGAAATGAAACATGATTTTTCAATTCCGTTTACAATAAAATCGAAAATGAAAAACAAAAATATATTGTGTGAACGGGTTGGTCTCATTGATAAAAAAATATTTTATCGGAAAATGAAAGCTTTTTTGTCCGTTTTAAAAAGAAATTGTATATTTAATGGAGTGTTTGAATTGGTTTTTAATGGAAAGGGGGCTGTGACAATATTTTTGTGTTAATAATCTTTTTATTTATAAACATTAGTATTGCGTGCGTATGTTTCATGTATCTCTCGATAAATTTATGACAACCGCAGTAGTCCTGATTCGTTATTCAGGTGAAAGATTTTACAATTTATCCAATTCTACTAAATTAGTTTTTGTTGCAAAATCCTTGTATCCAGAGCAAGATCAAAGTATTGCCAGAAACATAACAAATATTTCGAATGGCTTTCAACTTTCCTCAATAAAAAATTTATGAATAATAACGAGAAAAGGACTAGAAAGAACTACACCATTTTCTACAGAACAAGCTAAGTTGCAAAAAAATGCCATTCAAAATTAACTATGTTGACTCAGATATAGCTATCATACTTGTGAATTTCAATTTAGCATTACTTTCCATCGAATGGTATTCTTCTTCGTTTTTATAATAAACTGCAAATATACGTATTGTACATCGCACATTGGACCAATGAAATCCTTGAACCACATCCTGAATTACAAATGAATTATTCTCAAAAAAGTCACATATAACTGAGAAAAACACATTTACTACTTGCTGAATTTTATTTTCTATATTTTAAGTAAACAGCTTGTTGCTCTACAATAAACGAATGTGGGACTATGTTTTGTGGTTGTTTCAGTTTATCCAAGAAAGTCATTGATAGAAGTGTTATTTTTTCAAAAGTGTATTGATCTTCTTTCTGCCTCTGAATTTAAATTTAAATTTAAACGGAACTGATTTATTGTTTCAGTTTTGGACCCACATTATAATAGCTACCCTCTCTATATTTTCGACGAGACAGAGACTAATTTTCACAATATCGTAGACTTATTACCCATTGCCCTTAATTTTCTAACAATTTTTAGAATATTAACTTCAAAAGTCAAATAAAATTTATATTAGTGGAGTTAAGGCCAGGCAACTATAACTACTGGCCTGGGTTTTGCCCGCACATGTGGTCGCACACTAAATTGGATAACTACCTGTCGGCCTGGGGGGTCCCATTATCCCGGCGCCATTTGTAACTACTGGCCTGGGATTTTCCCGCACATGTGTTCGTACACTAAATTGGATAACTACCTGTCGGTCTGGGTGGTCCCATTATCCGCATATGCAGTCGCCAGTTTACAAAAAAATAAAAAAATAAAAAGAGAGAGTGAGAGCAACAAAAGGAACTGAATAATAAAAAAAATAGTGTGCTTGACAACGAAAAGGAAACATGGCGTGTAGGGTTATTTATTGTGTTTAATTATGGAATCCCTAACCATGTGGTAAGTTAAGTTTAGTGATGAGTGAACGGGCAAGGGTGTGGAAATGACGTTTCGCGCGGAAGGCCATTGTTTTTTTTATTGTCAAGCACAATATTTTTTTTATTAGTCAGTTCCTTTTGTTGCTCTCACTCTCTCTTTTTTTTTTTTTTTTTGCAAACTGGCAACTGCACATGCGGATAATGGGACCCCCAGGCCGACAGGTAGTTATCCAATTTCGTGTGCGACCGCATGTGCGGGCAAAGTCCAGGCCAGTAGTTACACAACCTACAAGGAACGCAAGTGTAACTGTATAACGATCAAAACTAAAATTTATTGATATTTAAAATTCAATTACCGGTAATTCGCTAACGCATTTTTAAGGGTTTTCGGTTAACCGATTACCGGTATTGAATTTTCTACAATCAAGATGCGCATTATAATATTTTATTACAATAAAATCAAACAACTATAAAAATTACTCTTGTATTCTCCATCTAGTACCTGCGTATGTAAATCGAAACTGTCAACTCTCATTTCACGACCAAAATCGGTGCTCCGGTGCTGAAGCGGAACAGGTCTCTTGTTGTAGTAATGCTTAAAATCACCATTGCAATCTTCCTAGCAACACTAGTAAAAGCTGAAAGCAACACCTTGCTTTTTTGAGGTGATACAACAGAGCTAGGGTTTCTCAAACGGGATCCCAGTCTCAACAGTATAACCGGGAAATCCCGGGATTTTTTCATTTTATAATATATCCTGTAAAAACTCGGTTTAAGAGACTAATTGGAGGTTGGCCTATTTCTTTGATCCGAACGTAGACAATTTGAATATCTCTTGTTTTTGCTTATACAGCCTTCCAAGACAAATCCTGGCCAATTAGGAAGGAACTTAGCTGTTTTTTAATCGATTGTGAAGAAAGTCGGCATGCACGACGGAAATGGAATTCTAAGATGAGTTTAAGAGGAAGTTCTGCTACGGATGCTAAAATGATTTTTACATGATATTCTAGAATAAATGGCGATGAAAATGGCCATGTAATATAAAACTCGATAAATACAACATGAAATCGTTGAAAGAAATAACAAAGTTCCTTCCTATAATTGACCGGCCTTATTTCCGAACTTCATGTAAAAATCATTTTAGAATCCCCTTTTCGTCGTGCATGTTCAATTTCATACCGGGCTGTAAAAAATTCGAAACGTAAAACATTTTAAATACCGAAATCGCTTTACTCTATCAAGTGGTTTCTAAGTAAAATTGATAATTTTTCTGTAAGTGCAACATTTTCTGGCGATATATTTCTTTTAAAAGCTCGTGGAGATGATGTTTAATATGCACGTACCAGTCGATAGGGGACTGATGGAAATTGCGTTTGGTTTTGCTTTCACGGCCTTAGTATTACTTAGTGGTTTTTGAGAAAATTTTATTCAAAAACAGTTGGTGTTTTATTAGCCGGATATCTACACCTAAACCTCCTGTTCTTTTTTTATTCTTTTATCTTTTTTTATTTGATTTGCAATTGTGATCATTTAAACAGAAAAAAAAATGCGTAAAAAGACCGTGTAAAAACAGATTTGGGTGTATAAGAGAATATATTACAGAATAATTTAAACTACTTGGCATTTTTCCAGGCTGCCTGTAATTTTTCTTCGAAATATCGGCCTAAGAGTTTGCTACAGATAAAAGTTTCGCCAAACTTCAAGTTCAGAAGTCTTCAGAACAGTGAAACTCGTCTGATTTGTTCTAACTGGATGATTTAGGAAACGATTAAATCTCTAGCCATATTTCTCGGCACTTGGTAAAATTTGACACATACCACATAGACCATGCGGTTGTGGATTTATAACTCAATTTTTTAGGATGGTGGACTTGGAAACCGGTCAACTAAATCGATATTATTGTATTCAGACCGAATCTATTCAGTGTGTCACTTGAATTTTTGAGGAAAACTCCAGAGATTATGGTTGTAGATTAATTATATTGAAATACCGACATTGGTTGACACGGTAGTTTTGCAGATGTTAAATGTGGATTTCTGAAATTTGATAATTCCCACTTTTAAAAATTCATAAAATTATTAAAATATTAGTAATTAAAATTTAAAATTTCTGAAATTTTTCGATATTTCTATATTTTGATAATTCCCAATTTTAAAATTTCATAAAATTATTAAAAAATTATTAATTAAAATTTAAAATTTCTGAAATTTTTCGGTATTTCTGAAAGTTAATAATTCCGAATTTTATATATTCATAAAATTATTAAACTAATATTAATTAAAATAACTGAAATTTTTCGGTATTTCTGAAATTTGATAATTCCGAATTTTATAAATTCATAAAATTATTTAAATATTATTAATTAAAATTTAAAATTTCTGAAATTTTTCGGTATTTCTGAAATTTGATAATTCCCAATTTTAAAAATTCATAAAATTATTAAAATATTATTAATTAAAATTTAAAATTTCTAACATTTTTCGGTATTTCTGAAAGTTAATAATTCCGAATTTTAAAAATGCATAAAATTATTAAATTAATTTTAATTAAAATTTCTGAAATTTTTCGGTATTTCTGAAATTTGATAATTCCAAATTTTAAAAATTAATAAAATTATTAAAATATTAGTAATTAAAATTAAAAATTTCAGCAATTTTTCGGTATTTCTGAAATTTGATAATTCCGAATTTTAAAAATTCATAAAATTATTAAAATATTATTAATTAAAATTTCTGAAATTTTTCGGTATTTCTGAAATTTGATAATTCTCAATTTTAAAAATTCATAAAATTACTAAAATATTAGTAATCAAAATTTAAAATTTCTGACATTTTTCGGTATTTCCATAATTCGATAATTTACAATTTTAAAATATCATTAAATTATTAAAATATTATTAATTAAAATTTAAAATTTCTAACATTTTTCGGTATTTCTGAAATTTGATAATTCCCTATTTTACATTTTACAAATTCATAAAATTATTAAAATACTATCAATAAAATTTAAAATTTCTGAAATTTTTCCGTATTTCTGAAATGTGATAATGCCCAATTTTAAAAATTCACAAAATCATTAAAATATTAGTAATTAAAATTTAAAACTTCTGAAATTTTTCGGTATTGCTATAATTTGATAATTCCTAATTTTAAAATATCATAAAATTATTAAAACATTAGTAATTAAAATTTAAAATTTCTAACATTTTTTGGTATTTCTAAAATTTGATAATTCTCAATTTTAAAAATTCATAAAATTATTAAAATATTAGTATTTAAAATTTAAAATTTTTGAAATTTTTCGGTATTTCTATAATTTGATAATTTTTAATTTTAAAATATCATAAAATTATTAAAATATATGAAATAAAATTTAAAATTTCTAACCTTTTTCGGTATTTCTGAAATTTGATAATTCCCAATTTTAAAAATTCATAAAATTATTAAAATAATATTAATTAAAATTTAAAATTTCTGAAATTTGATAATTCCCAATTTTAAAAATTCATAAAATTATTAAAATATTAGTAGTTAAAATTTAAAACTTCTGAAATTTTTCGGTATTTCTTTAATTTGATAATTCCTAATTTTAAAATATCATAAAATTATTAAAATATTAGTAATTAAAATTATAAATTTCTAACATTTTTTGGTATTTCTGAAATTTGATAATTCCCAATTTTAAAAATTCGTAATATTATTAAAATATTATTAATTAAAATTTAAAATTTCTGAAATTTTTCGGTATTTCTGAAATTTGATAATTCCCAATTTTAAAAATTCATAAAATTACTAAAATATTAGTAATTGAAATTTAAAATTTCTGACATTTTTCGGTATTTCCCTAATTCGATAATTTCCAATTTTAAAATAACATTAAATTTTTAAAATATTAGTAATTTAAATTTAAAATTTCTAACATTTTTCGGTATTTCTGAAATTTGATAATTCCCAATTTTACAAATTCATAAAATTGTTAAATACTATTAATTAAAATTTAAAATTTCTGAAATTTTTCGGTATTTCTGAAATGTGATAATTCCGAATTTTAAAAATTCATAAAATTATTAAAATATTAGTAATTAAAATTTAAAATTTCTGACATTTTTCGGTTTTTCTATAATTTGATAATTCCCCATTTTAAAATATCATAAAATTATTAAAATATTGGTAATTAAAATTTAAAATTTCTAACATTTTTCGGTATTTCTGAAATTTGATAATTCCCAATTTTAAAATATCATAAAATTATTAAAATATTAGTAATTAAAATTTAAAATTTCTGACATTTTTCGGTATTTCTATAATTTAATAATTCCCCATTTTAAAATATCATAAAATTATTAAAATATTAGTAATTCAAATTTAAAATTTCTGAAATTTTTCGGTATTTCTGAAATTTGATAATTCCCAATTTTAAAAATTCATAAAATTATTAAAATATTAGTAATTAAAATTTAAAATTTCTGACATTTTTCGGTATTTCTGAAATTTGATAATTCCTAAACATTTTAATAAATAATTTTAAAACTATCCAAGTTCTTTAAAAAATCGGTTTTGATTAATTTATTTTTACTACTAAAATTATAAAAGTGTTACACTAGTTGTAAATTTCTTTTGAATTTTTTTTGGAAAAGCCTTGTTTTTTTTTTAGAATTTAATATAACAGAAAATTGAAAACTTATTTGAATTAAACCGGTTCGACTTAAATAATCACCAATATGAATTGCTTATTTTACTACTACTTGACGCATTTCGTACGTGTTAACATACTATATTATTTCGTTACGATAGTTCAAATCACCAGACAAACACCACACATTTTCCTATTTAGTATCAGGGCGCAAATTTTGTCATAGTTGATATAAGATAACTCAACACGAGCTGTTATTAAAGTTCAGCTTCCAAAATCATTAATATTTGAATTTTTAATAGATTTGACAACAACAATTTCTCCTTAACGATTTTGACAATAACAAAATACCGCACTGTTTGCATTGAAAATTTGATGTAAAAAGGTTATTTAAAATAAATGCTGGAGTCTGAAACCGAATTATTTAGTGTTACTTTAAATAATTTAATTGTTGTTTGGTTTTAGCTTTTCCTAACATAAAAGCTCATAAAGCTTTCTACAATGTTCAATAACTCAAACGAAATTAGGTAACCACCAAAATGATACAAACAGGAAGTTTAACCTTCAAAATCAGTAGTATTTGAACTTTTAATAGATTTGACAAGAACAACGCTTACTTAAGGATTTTGACAACAACAAAATACCGCACTGCTTTGGTTATTTAAAAGCAAATCTGATTCTGACATCAAATTATTAAAGTTTTACTTAAGATAATTTATAAGTTGTTTGGTTTCAAGTTTTTCTAAACAAGTACAATGTTAAATAACTCAAGCAACATCCGATTGGCTAACAATTTGATGAATTAAAGGAAATTGTAGTGAAAGAAAATGCATCGAACTCTAGGTTCTTCCGCGTTCCAAATAATTTCCAATGTTTTAGTTGATTTACAATTAATTGGTATTTGGATTTTCACTCCACCTGAGTAATAGATTCCACTGTCAGAATTGAAAGAAGTTCGACGATACATTTTTACGTATTGGGTTACTTAAATGGCAAGAATTAGATCAAGGTAACTACTTTAAAATTCTACCTTGCTCAAACATAACTTTTTGCTTAAAAACATTTTTTTTTAACACAATGTTCAACTTTTCAAACATATCCTTGCGGTAGTAAAATTTCATAATTTGTTCGGTGTTGCTTACATACAAAATGTTTGCTTTAACTAATAAATTGCTAACCAATATTGATAAAAAATACTGTCTACAATTATAATTGGATCACACGGAATTAAATTACGTGTGAAAAATGGAACGTGACAAGAATTTTGCGGGAACTTGTTTCTCACAGCACAGATAGTGTATGTTCTCGTATATACATAGATATTGTATTGTATATTTATTCCAAATCAAACTTTTTTTTTTTTTTTTTTTGTGGGTACGACGACGGTGGTAACGATATTTGATTCGAAGAATACATATTTTAGGGTAACTCAATAAGGAATTTAATTTTTTCGGTTTTCCCCATTCCATCGTAGTATTGTGTGTTGTTAAAATATTTATTATTTTTTTTGTTGTACTGCCTTGAAGTTTGAAGATTTATATTGCGGGGAAAATAAATCGTTATATACTTTGAAAAGTGTGTGACTCCACCGTAACGATGTGGCACGGCTTAATTTTAATGTCGCGCTTACAAAAAATTAACATTTTTAATTTAAATTATATTTATATCGAACCAAATGTATCAACAGCAATAAATCTGTACTCAACCTCCCAAATATTTCAAGAGAACCACAAAATATAAAAATAATACAAAAACAAAATTTGTGATTTATAAGAGTTTTTCTTTTTTTTTAATTAAAATATTTCACCAATACCAACAATGTTATAAGTAAATAAAAAATGTGCTTTGGGCAACAAATAATATTAAAACTTTATATGTGAATAATTTTTGTGTTTGTTCACAAAATTGAAAAATTCAATTGAAAACGACCTTTTTTGCGTCCTCGGTTTACTTGCTCTGTAACGACTTATGAATGTGTGTATATACGTAGAATGAAAACGGAAAACGAGCAAGAAGATGGAAAATAAGAAAATTTTTGTAAAGACGAGTTTTTCTTTATAAATGTACACATGAAATAAAATTTTAAAAAATTTTCTAAGATAGGTCAAGGAAGTTAAAAATTTGTATATTTATTTTATAACCATAAATATAAGACATACGTATGTAGAATATGGTATATGTTCGGGAAATCGGAATTTTTGTTGTTACTATTCCTAGATAACTATAATTTTTTCTTATATTGTTAAAAACTTGACATAAGCCAATCTGAAGCAATTTACAATATTTACAAATTCCTAGGAAGGGATTCGTTTTTATATAGTAACGAAATATTTATTAAACGTGGCGAGATTTAGATTCCTATTATGTATGCTTACATTATTGAGTAAAACCAGAGCCTTCTAGAGTATAGAGCCATAATCATACGTCAAATGATTTTTGTAGCTTCAAGTTTATCAATCAAAAAAATCAAAAATCTTATAAAACGTTTATATAAAGGTTTTCTAAATATCTTTAACAAAAATACCATATACAAGAAAATTATATTATGCCTAAAATATATTTTTCGAACTTTCATGATGTAAAATAATACTTGCTAAATTTATCTTTAGTTTTACTAGTGCACCTCAGATGTCTATAGTTGTTTACATAAAATTACGAAAAAAAAAATTATTTAATCACAAAATTTTCATCCAGTTCTTATTATTTTGTTAATTGGTTTTGCTTTGTTTACAAATTTTGAACTTGCAATTTTTTCAGGAGGTAATTTTTTCCGATTTTACTAAACTTGTGCCGCCATCTATGTAATGTGTATTGACTTAGTGACCACACGATTTGTAGTAAGCTTTTATTTCAATATGACCAGAATGATGTTACTATGAAAATTTTATAAATTTTTGTTTAAATAACCGAATTATTACATGAAAATGAAAACGATTTTCTTAACTGATGTTCGTATGTGCTAAAATTCAAACATTTATGAAAATATCTCTGAGATTATAATTAAGAACATGTAGCGTTTTCATTTAAAAATTTATCTGAAAAGTTTAGTTTTTTCCTCGTTTCTAACTCCTTTATGAAAGCTTCGTTTTTTAGGCTATGGCCTTGTATAATCTAGATTTTTTTGATTGCAGTCAAAACTTACAACTTATGTATACCATTAAAAAAAATCCGGGAGACCTTTTAAGTCAATGTCAAATGCTTCAAAATGTAGCTTTTCGAAACATTATTTTGTCCGAGCTATTATGAAAAGTTAGTCAAAATCTGGCTGAGCTTTTGTGATTATAAACATAAAAACGACGCTTTTCAAAGCTTTGTCATTCCTAATTTACCCTAAATATTTAAAGAAAAGCCCGGAATAGGTAAAGCAACGAAGGTTTAAAAGGTAATGGTAATTTCTATTTGTCAAATGTTTAGGACCGGAGTAAAATTGTTTCAATTACATACCGGAAACAATAAAGTTTTGCTTTAATCATTGATTTGCAAAATATTTGGAATTCTTATTGATTTTCCTGAATTCGTGATTTTAAAAAGCTTCTACTTAAATCATAAAAAATCTTACTGGACATTTTACATTTTCCATGAGCTTTAAAGTCAATAGATAATTAAAAATTTCTCTTACTTCAAAAATGTAGCTCTGCCGATAAATTAGTTCAGCCGAAGTATTGCAGGGAAATTAGTCTTACCGAGCATTTTGATTTTATTTTTAAGCGAAAGACAGGAATCAATTCATTTCAAATAATTTGGTAATAAAATTGCAACTGACTTACCTAACCATTATGATTGTAATAAAAGCTTATATGTAGCTCCGAAAAATATTAATTAAATTTATTATGTTTACTCACCAGCTGTTCCATATATTTTATTTAAATTGTAAATGTCAAATTATCAAACAATAATTATATGAACACAAAACTAAGTTTGGGAATAACCGACAAAAAATTATAATTAAGCGAGAATACAATTTACTATTCTAATGCAGAGGACAGCACCATTGAATTAAATGCTGTTTAAAGATGAAATATCTAGTTATAGATGTCGCTATTTTATTATTATTATTATTGGGAGGCCATGCGGGCGATCAGTCACTTCGCACTGCGACCTAAAAGATCTATTGTGCTGGCCTCTGCTTAATTATCCGTCCAGTCAATAATCAGGTTCTTAATGAACCTGACAATACTGCCTCCCGGTACGTGATACATACTATCTGGGTTTATTGCTCTCCCTCCTAGATGTTTACTATAGCATGTAGTTCCGCTAGAATGACTGTAGCATTGGAGCTCAAGGACCTCGAGAGGGTTGTCCCACTCCCGTATATTCCTACTCCTGCTCCGTATTCCATTTGATTTTACTCTTACGAGTTGCTCGGAATTGCAAATCACCTGTAGGTCACCCAGCTTTACTACAGGAAGGCTAAATAAAACTGGAGGGTGCCTGGCATCCAGAGTCCGCATATTTTAGGCTGATTAACCTATCAGCCATTCATCTTTCGGCATATACTGTTCCACCTAAGATTAGGTTTTTTTGTCAAGGTTTTATCCTTTAGCGCCGTACTTTAGCCTGTGCCAAATGGCCAAAAATGTGCCAAGTGGCCTTAGTTACCAGTGGTTGCCACGAGGAGGCAGTACGTACACTTCTCGAATTGTGAACAGGTTACCCCTTACACAATTGTACCCGTCACGCAGCTGCCTAATGACAAGACCAGAACAGCTCACGTGATGCGCACCCTACTGAAAGGTTACGGAGCTGGTAGAATAATCTACTCAACTTTGATCCCCCCTCCAATAGACGCCAAATCACCTTGATGTCGCTAAGTAGAGCATGTTAATTTTTAAAGTGATTATCCGGATTTTGAAGATAGGAGCAAAATCCGTGAATTTTCTAATTCATTAATTCAAGTGGGGCTTCATAAATTGGTTAAATGCTTATTGCATATTATAATAAAATCAAGTCTCAAATGGCTTCCATCCACTTAGCTGTTGATAACCAAAACATCACATAAAATAATAGAGTAATAGAATTTAAAGTTCCAAAAAATACGTTTCCATTAGCATCATTCCAGCTTCCATCAGAAAGTCTAAGCTTTTCTGACGTTCAAAATATTTTGCTAACTAATTCTATTTTTCCCCCCTTTATCTCAATTATCGGTCGTAGCCAAATTTCAATTCTTTTTAAAATCTTTTCAAAATCATCAAAGCTCAAATTTATTATTCAGCCATTTGGGAGTTGTACGTATAAATTATGCGTCATACAAATATTTCTATTGTTTGTGGTCATAGTAGAGCTTTATGTTAATCAAGATACTTAAGATGTACTTCGACGCATTTGCAACAAATCTCCCTCCTTTTATGTTGGTATAGTGCTGTATAACTGACGCACATGCCCAGGAATCCTTTTTTAAGTGATATTAAGCAAATTTTAAAATAGAAGCTTTGCATAAGGAATTAAAATTTTTTGTATTTTTCAAGTAGCTTTACATTTAGTAAGCCTGAAATCTGTTTTCATTCAACAATTTTCTAGAGTTTCAAATTTTGCAAGTGATTCTATCTTAAGGTCCCCTTATTGGTAAACAGCAGTTTTTAAATTACTTTAACGGAAGCTTACATTGAGATTTTATTATGGGTAAATTTAAATTTAAAGTTGAGCTTTGAAGTCAATGGATAAATGTTAAGTGTTATATCTTCATAAGTTGCTTTATCAATTAGCCCGTCAATGTACTATCCACTTGGTATCTGTTTCGCTATATTTCGAAATATAAGATTTAATGCTTATACCAGCTTGAATTTGAATAACTAGTTCTAGTTAAGAGCTTTTAAATAATTAATATTTTTAAAATATTTAAGCTTTGGAAATGCGTCCAATGAGGCATAATTAATACTGTTAATGACTATTATTAAAGAGAGCTACTTGCAAACTTCTCTTATTAAGGTTTTATTTTTAATTTACAACCATTTTAAATTTTGTCTTCGTATCAATAATTAATTATCTCTCATTCTTCGAAAAATGTATATTAGATTGGTAATTTTTTTCAGAATGTGATTTTTTCCACTGTCGTTCGATCTTCCTGAATCTGTGGAACGTAAAATTATGAATATTTGTAAAAAAATTGAGAAAAGTTGGAATTTTTGAACTACGCCAGAAACAAGAATTCGCAAGCGGTTAATTGCTGCATGCCCTCTAAAATCCAGTAACACTTTTCCATCCTAATGAACTGTTAAATGCTACTTGGGATTAGATTCCGATTTGATTTTTTCAGCTAAATGTTTTGTGAACTGTATTCTGGCCCTTCTTACCATCGATCATCGAATTTTCTTTTTTGCATACACTAACTCGGATACAAGTGCCCCTGTGTTTTAGATTCAGTTTTTTTTTTTTTTTATAATATTTCAAACTTGATCGAACTTCTCTGTCACTCCCACTCTCCATAGAACTTCCGGTAGTTTGGTAATGTTCAAAGAGCTCTAGAACGGCTAAATTTTGTTTGTTGACGTACGATCCGAGGAAAAATGATATCAAACGTTTCCTATAATTTCGATAAAAATTTCATTTCTTGATTGTGAAAATAGGATTTGTAGATGAAGTTTTGGAATAAAGAAAATTAATCTAGAACTTGGCTATTTCTTAACCGATTATGCCTAAGTCCATTCTCAACAACAAAATTTCCCTTCAATTAGTAGAATTATCCTTTATTTATTTAAATTTTCTTCACCTATTGGAATTTTTCTTCAGTCATCAGAATTTTCTTTCGCTTAACAGAATTTCCCTTCACTTTTTCGCTCTGTGGTGACGTTCAGAGGTTATTCTTGTTAAATATAATTATTTGCAAATATATGAAACCAATTTTCTAATAATTAACAATGTAATTAGCTAATGTGCTAAGCAGATTTTAATTTTGTTTAACTCTGCAATTTGTTCCAACAACCCATTTGCATTCCAATTGGCAATGCTGAATGTGTTATTCATCTTCATAGATTAGTACATCATGGAAGTGATTTCGTTCACTGTTTATTGCTTATTTAACCACCTATTTAAAGTATGCAGGCTTCTTTCTTGTTCTAGTAGCCTTAAGTTTAATTCCTCGATATTCTTTAGAATTTTTTCAAGAATTGGGGTATGGGCTTCTTTCTTGTTACTTACTGTTTTCCGCTGTTATGCAATCTGTGTGAGTAATTATTCTTCGGGCCCTTACCAATTTTGTGTCTCAGTTTTGCAGTTTTCTACTTCACATTCTCTAACGGTAGCGGGATGCTGTCTGTTACAGTTTACGCAATTTGGAGGCTTTTATCTTATTATTACTTTTTATTATTACTTTTATCAAATTACAATCTTGGGCGAAATGTTTCTCCGAACATTTCACATATCTAGGTTATTGGCATTTCTTACACTGAGGTATCACGCCAGTGAATTTTATTAGCACTTCTATTCTGACTCTTAACATGAGAGATTGCCTTAATATTAAAATTTTTTTCCGCCTTTTCCTTCCCATCAAAAGTAGGCATAAACAATGGAAGGCCCTTGTGTTTTAAATCTCCATAATATCCTGTCTTGTACAGGTTGGGTAATGACCTCTGACATTCACTTTAATCGGGCTAACATTTTGTCCTCGTATGTCTACCATTGCTTGCGTTTATCTGTCAGCTTTGCAGCTAAGGCTCTATAAGTTTCAATATCTGTTGTATTGATTTTCCAAATATTATTATTCAGTGGTACAACTCTGTATTCTTTTGTAGTCACTGACTTCAATTGATAATCAGTTCTTCCAATAATATTGATTTATGGTGGTGCCTTTTCCTTTATTTTGATAGTTTGGTTTTCCTGATCGAGGATATTTTACTGATTTTGATTTAATACACCTGATTTTGAAGTTCGGTTTGAAACTACAATTTCTGGAGAAGGTCCTGCCTTCCATTATTTTGCGGGTCTTTTCTACCTGTTCCTTTTTAGGGTCCAGTCAATTTCTTCTCTTAATTCTTCTTCGTCAGTGTGGAACTCTGTTGCGCACTATTCCTCTGGTTTCTTGGCTTACAAAACGTATTTCCTACAGAACTCTGAAGCATCCTATTCCTCAGGTTTCTTTGCTTGTAAAGAATTTTTCAATTTCATTTTCTATCTTACAAGGTTTTTGTTCGTTAAATAACTCGGATGAAATTTTTTGAATGTTAGTCAGTTGCCTACGGAGTTACGCATTTTCTATCTTAATACTTCTAGCTGAGGTTGTGTTTGAATGCATTATGGACCTTCTCCCAAATGGGTTTTCAGAGTTCATTACTTCGGAAGTATTACGGCAATAGGATATCGACGACTTGGAGCCCTCTTGTTCACCCCTCAAATTCGCCGGCACTGGGTATTCGTTTCCCTGCGTCCTTTTGAGTCCGCCGTATTGGTTATTATATGCAGGGAACCACCCCTAGCTAATTTTGGTCTCCGAATGCCGACAAGTCGGTTAAGGTTTACTCCTATCCGCCATCCAAGGACATGCCAGATGGGAGGCTAACAACTCCACACGGTTATATATTTATATATTTTACTTCAATAATTTATACCGGTTTCTCTAATCAAATTTAGAATATTTATAGCTAAAATTGTTTTTGGTAATTCATAAGAAGAAAAAGTTTCGTAGGCCTTTAAATAATTTTTTATTTTTCGAATATGATTAAGTATCGAATCTACCTATATAAAGCTTACTAGTCTAGTTTCAAATTATATTCTTAATAAACTGAGTTTTAGTGAATAACTTTGTTAAATAAATGGTATAGAATACGGATTTATTTTCAAGGTTCGTAAGAACAATTTTAGCGAGAAATCGACGAATATATTTCGAGTCTTTTAGAGTGGAGCAACAATCATACGTCATAATTTTTAGAAGCTTTCTTAGTGGTATAACTTTTTCCCCATTATTCGAATCCATAGTAAAAATGATGTTTTTTAGCTTCAAGTTTTTGAATGAAAATAGCAAACATATTATAAAACGTTTATATAAAACTTTTCTACATCATCTTTTCTACAGCAACATTCAAGAAGTCTATATCGGTATTAAATAAATATTAATAGCAGAAATATTTTTGGAACTTTCATTTTGAAAAATATATTAAAGTTGGCTCTGACGAAGTAAAATAGAACTTGCTAAATTTATCGCTAGTTTTACTAGTGTATGATAGTTAAATATTTTGTGAATTTGTTTTGCCTTTCCTACAATTTTTGAACTTGAAATTTCCCCAGGTGGTAATTTTTGCTTCGATTTTACCAATTTTTACGAATTTTTTCAAAATTTTATGTATAGCTTTGAATTGCTTGGTATCTCAAAAAATTTAGAAATTTTTTCACATTATTCTGATTTAAAAAATTAACCAAAGACGTCATTTTAGTTCCATCAGTCAGTCAGCCTGGACGGATGCACTAAATGTACTATTCTGCAAAAAGCGTGTGTTGGAAAGATCAATCGCAAAAGAAGCAAGCAGCTCGATCTATTGGAGAGCCGGAAAAGTGGTGCGCGGAGTTCGTCTAAATGACACACAACAGAGAGTGCACTAAAAAGGGAAGAAAGTTTAGTTGAGTGACCAGCATTGCTGTTTCCTTTTAATTGTAAAATCGTCCCTGGTTTCATTATTTGGAAAGCATTTTAGTTCAGTCTTGACCTTAGTGTGGATTACTCGCTGATCGGCCATTCCTTCTTTCCGTTAATTATTTACTATATCTTTCGGATTTTTTAACGTCGCGCCGCGCCGCGGGCACTTATGCTTGCTTTATTTTGTATTTTGTTTTTAAATATAAAATTTAAAATGTTTTTTTTTGGAAAACTGAGTGTTTCTTTATCTAGGGCAACTGTCGCTTGGTTGGCCTAGCGTGAATTGAATTACTTGGTTGACTTTAACAGTGTTTAACAGTCCGTCTCACTTATCTTTTTTTAAATATACATTATTTCCTTAATACTTCCTGTAAGTAATTTAATAAATTATAATTATTAAATCGAAAATGGGATTTAATAGAGTAGTTAGGTAATTTTTACATAACAGGAGTGCATTCATCAATATTCTCTTTTGTTGTCTAACTTGTTTAAGGAGATACATAAGTCAGTCTAGTTAACATCATCAAAAATCAGTAGAAAACGAGAGTTGCAGTAAAAACTCAAAGAGGAAGAATATTTTGAATGAGGTCATTTCTAATAAATCTGATAGATTTAATGGACATTTTTGTTTACAAATCAATAGTTGCTCTCCATTTGCAAATATCAAGTGCATATGATGGCAAACTCAGATAAGCTTAGCCATCCCTAAGATGGCCTGTCAATAACCGTCAAACGCCCAGCTGCACTTTTTTTTAGTAGAGCAGTTTCGAAAAATTTATGAAAACCGTTTGACAGGTCGCCCAGATATTTCGTCCGACCTAAAATATCTTTAAACGACTGCCTCTCAATGACCATCAAATGCCCAACTACTAGGGTTGTGTTTTGTCTCTTGTAACAAGAACAAAATTGTACTCTACCTTCATTTCTTCACGTCGATAAAATATTGCAAACAAAAATTTTGGTGATAAAGAATGATGAACAAAACTAGAAATAGAATGCCAATAAACAAGCCGCGAATAAACCAGTATTCTAGATTAGTCTTTAGTTGAAATTAAATTAATTACATTTTTTTAGCAAAACACCTCTGAAAGATTTTTATGTCGTGGACCATCATCTCCATCAATCGCTGTTCATTTCCAGTGGTGTATACCAAAATAGACGCTATGTTATTTATCTGAACAAATTGTGATCCGGTTGCTCATGTAGTCTGAAATCAAATTTAGTGATTTATCGTGAAATCCAATTTAGTCACTGAAGAATATTATGCCAAATATAATCAAACGCTTTGGATAAACCATACGTAAATCATGCTGTGATATTTTTGCTTTGCTTACGATGGTAAATTTTTTTTCCATAAAATTTTAAATTGCGGAAAGAGTGCTACAAATTTTCTTGCACCTTTGAAACTGTTGGTAGAACAGATATTAGACGGTAATTATTTTTAACAGTTTTATCCCCAGTTTTGAATATCGGTGTTATTTTAACAAGTGTCAGGCTATCAGGAAACTTACCAACAGATAATGAGCGAATCGTAAATTTTGTGAGCGTATTTGCAAATTGTTGGGTTATCGTTCCCAATCACATTTTTAAATTTAAGAAGTGGGAATTAAATATTGTAAAGAATTAGGATATAAGGCAAGGCTAAGCTAAACCATGGCTTATTATAGCTGCTTCCATCGATAATTTTCTATTTATTGCTCGTACAGCTTTGGACAATATTCACTACCAGGGAGTGAAATTGTAATCGATGTCGGTATATAGAAAATCATTAACAATAAAATTTAACAAAGCATAGTTCAAGACACCAACCTGTACGCGTGTTGGAGTAATCTTGAGAAATATTGGTGGTCGCTAAGATCTGTGTTTGATTTCCTTGAAGCATATTTCTCATTAATTTTGTTAACTACCGTAAATCCGTTCGGATAATAGGCTGTTGAAATTAGTCACAGTTGCGTCACTACTGTCTAACATATTGATTTTCAAATACCCAATGATTACTAAATTTGGAAACTACTGGTATTTTTTTTACTAGTGTCCGTTTGAGGTGGTTAACTTCTTTTTCTTGATATCATTCAATAAAATAATTATCAAATTTTAGTGT